>OZ010797.1:442050186-443395186 GCA_963932465.1 Maratus speciosus | reverse complement strand
ATAACAAGTCTGTTATCTTAAACAGATTTTTAGGGATGTGAAAATTGCGAAACGATGTCATGGGGAGGTATTTAGGATTACTAGTGAATTCTTTGTAAGAAGAGATTTTTAACACGTTCACGCCGGCGCGGTGGGTCACACTTGACTGTCTCAGAGTTGTCAAGTCTCCGGCTTTTTGCACACCACTCTTATTTTAGAGAAAATGCTGTTCCTTTAAATCGCCCAATTGTTCTAATTAAATAAAACAACATTTTATGTATTAAAATACTGGTATCCAAAAAGCCGGAGACTTAGCAGCTCTAAGGCAGTCGAGTGTGACCCACCGCGCCGGCGTGAACGTGTTAAATGAGAAAATCTTCAAACAATTTTAGAGAAAATGCTCATAATGCTATTAACAGTATTTAGGGTACTAGTGATTTCTTTGTAAGAAGAGTTTTTTAAATGAGAAAATCTTCAAACAATTTAAAAATGTTATTAACAGTATTCAGGATTACTAGTGAATTCTTTGTAAGAAGAGATTTTTAAATGAGAAAATCTTGAAACAATTTTAAAATGATATTAACAGTATTCAAGATTACTAGTGAATTCTTTGTAAGAAGAGATTTTTAAATGAGAAAATCTTCAAACAATTTTAAAATGTTATTAACAGTATTTAGTATTACTAGTGAATTCTTTGTAAGAAGAGATTTTTAAATGAGAAAATCTTCAAACAATTTTAAAATGTTATTAACAATTTTCTACAGCGTACGTTAGATATCGGTATAGGTCTTTGATGACACAAAAAAATTCGGTATCAGCGGGCTCGGATTTAAAATTTTCGAGATCGGCTCCTAAAAAAACCCGAACTCATCTGTTATATTGAGAGCATGATGAACAAGCTCAGTAAAACAATTACTAATAATTTTCTGAAGGGGGTCTAGCTCGAAAAAATAATTATAAGCCGTGCAAAATAGTGATGAAATCTGTTTTCTAGAGAAAATTCTTTAGTAAAGTTTACTTTCTCATATTTAATTTCTTTTCTTTCTTTCTTTTTTTTTGCGTGGAAACCTGTACGTGTAGTATTTATTTTAATATGTGAAATATAAACGTAATATTAAGAAAGGAAAACAATAATTATTAAGCCAAAAACCCAATAAAGATGTTTACATTTTCAAAACAATTTCATATAATACAATTTCAAGATATTTTTATGTGTGTTCGTAATTATATAAATACGTAGCACCTATAGTCGTCGTCTGTCCGCATATAATAGCGCAAAAACTAACCAACCGAATGGTTTGAAGTTTAATATATAAAATCGTTGCAGAATTTCGCTGACTCATTACAAATTTCATGAAAATCGAATCAAACTGAAAAAGATATTAATAAAAGTTTTCTTCATTCTATTAAATCTTATAATACGTAATTGATGCAACGATATCCCATGATAGATAATAATTTTATGTTTCCATGGTGATTATTCTATTAAATACTATCATACGTAATTAATTCCATGGTATCCCATGATAGGTAATGATTCTTGGTTGCCATGGTGATTACGTCCTATTTAAGATGGAATCCTATTATTTCCGTACTACTGAATTTAATATGTATAATCGTAATAATTTTTGTATTCATGCATTTTTTCATAAGAGTGCAACAGCTATTCCACTAAGATCTGAATATTTAAAAAACTGTTAGTACGAACGCACTACGTTTTGCCATTTTGTACGTTTTTCCTATCATCTGGCAAGTTTGACGTACAATTTCGGACTTGTTTAAATTTTTCATACTTATTTATGAATCTTATTCTGTCAATATCTGAAACCTTATATCTCTCCCCTACCCCCTTTTATACATATAAAAATAAAAATAATAAAAGTTTGTCCCCAAAACTTGAAAACTAAATTTTTCAATTGAATCGTTTTTTTATTCGTTAGTTATAGGTTATATGAAAATATTAGAGAAATTAAAAACCAATTTATATTTACATACAACATCTTTTTCGATCTTTTTTGAGTGATTTACATGTTATTTTTCGTTCAGTCATCTATCTTGGTTGGAAATAAAGGGAAGGATCCATTATTGATGATTATTAAATACATCATCAATCAAATTTTTTTCAAAGAAAGATGTTCCTTACACGCAAGCAAATGTCACTTTTTTATGAGATAGTCAAAAAATGTCTTCTATGATTAAGCTAGTAAGATAACAACTGGGTTAAGTTTTCTTAAAGATGTGTTCAGTAAAAACACAATTATCGTCTGCATAAATATGGTGGTGTTTAAAATGGTGTTTTTTTTTCAGTCAATGCATAAAAAAAAGAAAAGAAAAGTTTCTATGAAGTTTTTAGTTAAACAAAAAACAGTTGTGTGGAAAGTTCTGTATTTAACACTTATTTTTATCAATGAAATATTTTATCACTACTACTGGTTTTGGATTTATTGTATTAATTTTGTATAATAATAATATTGTATTAATTGTGTATACTGCAACAATATATGTGTACCTTTAATAAAAAATGAAATCAGGGGTTAAGATATGTTACTTAACCATTTTACTTTGTTCAAGATATATCAATTTTCAGTATATGTATTATATATAATATATATACTGAATAGATTATACAGTAGAACCTCGATTATCCGAATTAATTGGGGCCGACCCACTTTCGAAAAATCGAAATTTTCGGATAATCAAGAATGCTTCAATTTTAAGATTAAGGAGAAATATATGCAATATTTTTTTTATTATGGTAACAAATGATTAACAAAAATAAAGCAATAGCAAAATAGAAACAAAAATAAATTGCATGAATTTTAATTTTGAAATTTAGTACCTTTTACATATACCACAATGGTTTGAAAAAATGTTTTGTTTCTCGCAGTTTCGATTGCCTTTGCTTTGAAGCTCTATCACGGGGTTTTTTAATATTATTAGTTCACCAGAATCACAGTCTTCCTGCTGCTCCAGGCATTCCAAACCTTTTGCAAAATATTCAAAATCTTCAGAATTGCTAATTTGTTCGTTTTCTTCGCTCCACTCCTCAGATTACGGGAGCTCAAGTTAAATTCAAAGGAAGTCTAAGAAAGGAGATAGAAAATATTTATATGTACTCGTAATTCGGAAAAGACTGCTTGCACATAAGGAATATGATAGTGAAAAGAAAAAAAAGCTTTCAAAATGGATTTTGCACACAAGAAATGTGATGGTAAAAAAAAAAAAAAAAAAAAAAAAGCTTTTAAAAGGGATTTCGGTTAACAGAGAGTTTCGGTTAAAAGAGTTTCGGATAAAAGAGGTTCTACTGTACATAATGTATTCATATTTTATATTGTATGTAATAGATATTACTGTATTATTATTTCAGTAGTACTTACATTATAATCAGTTCTCTTTAATCTGGATATCAGTTGATGTTAAGATGCTATCTATTCTCAATTAACCCTTTCCGGCGCAGACAAATTCTATTCGCAAAATGAGAAAATATTGACTGACACCGGAAATTGCAAACGATTTCTTTTAAAAAATAAAAACTCCTTAAATTAAGCTTTCACTGTAAAATCAAAATTTTGTTAAATATTCTTGGTGCCATTTGCAAGGTTGGAATTAAAATTAGGTGTGTCCAGACTGGACACACTGCGCTGGAAAGGGTTAAACATATGCAGCTGAGTAACTGAAGTGATACTTGCGAGATCAATAAAATAATATTGATGTCTATGTTAATGGTTATGCTGTTAATTTATCCTGTTTGTCTGTAAAACATGTTTGTTGAGCATGAAAATGTTTCTTTGAGAAACGACAGCATCCGAAAAACCTATATTAAAATGTGAGGAAACTGCTTAATATACTAAAAAAAAAAAAAAAATCCCGAAGTTTTTCAGAAATCAGTTGCAGCGAAGGAAACTTTATTTTATAAATGCTTCTTTAAATCTTGAAAACATATACAGTAGCCTCCCGCTTAACCGGCCTAAACGGGACCGAGGATTAGCCGGTTAAGAGAAAAACCGGTTGAACCGGAGAAGTAAAAAAAAAAAATTAACTGCATATTTACTTAATTAAATGCGTAGTATGCATTTAATTTTTTAATTTCTGTACTTTTAAAATTGTATATATTTTCTATATTTTGTGAAATGAATAGTAGTTGTAATTAACTGAATTGAAATAAAAATTATCGCTAGTAATAAATAATGAACAATATTTAATACATATTAAATTGTTGAGAATCTTGTCACATAACTTTTATAAAAAGTTGAAATTATTCTACATTATGTAAATTTGAGTTAGATAACCATAAAGAAATGAGAACCGAAATTTTCCTCTCGGAATTTTACTTGATGTTGGAAAAATAGTCGGCCGATTAAAGCGGAGTTCCAGTTAAGAGGAGGCCGGTTAAGAGGAAGGCTACTGTATTACTTTTTGAGATTTCTAAGGATAAAGAACACCTTCTGGAATCTGTGTAACTCGGAAGGGGTTATTGTATATTTTAGTTTGCGGTTATACTGTATTTTTCTAGATTAAGAAATATTTGTCTTTTTTCTTTACAGAGTAGACTAAGATTATATTCGTAATATTTACAAATATTGTTTAATTAAAGGTGCGTCTATGGTCAGTTGGACAGTTTCATTTAATATATAAAAATGACAAAAATAGATCCGAATAAGGAAAAATAATGAAATTGCACAGAACATTTATTGAAACTTAAATAATTAGGTTTTATTCCGAGAAATGGCAGAAAACATTATTTCCTCTTACACAGCGCAAATAAAATAAATCTGTGGATACCAAAAGCTCAAATAAAATTAATATCACTTCTTAAATGAAAAAAAAATATATAATTTTGGTAAAAGATAAATAATAAAAATTGAATTAAAAAAATGACAATACAATCATAAGGGCCACCCAAATAAAAGTGGCATTGCTGTAATAACTCCGCCATCTGAAGAAAAAAATGACTGCGCAAGCGCATGCTCTTATAGAGGGCGCAGAGTGCTGGGAATGCATTCGATGTCTCAGATCCCGCCAGAAGCGTGTCTGATAGCGTGGGAGCACGTTAAAAAGCATCGTTTGCATCATGGATGCCTCCAAACGGTGTCAACGCGCGGTCGTGCAATTTTTGACAGCGGAAAATGTGAGTGCTAGTGAAATCTATCGTCGAAGGAAAAATGTGTATGTCACGCATATCAGTGTCACGCATTCCGATGGTGTAGGGATTTTCGTAGTGGAAGAAGCAGTATTGACGACAGGTCACGACCTGGTCAAGCGCACGTAGTCCTCTTCCACTACGAAAATCCCTATACCATCAGAATACCGATCTCCGTGCCATACACATTTTGCATTCGACAATAGATTTCACTAGCACTCACATTTTCCGCTGTTAAAAATTGCACGACCGCGCGTTGACACCGTTTGGAGGTATCCATGATGCAAACGATGCTTTTTAACGTTCTCCCGCGCTATGGTACACGCATCTGGCGGGATCTGACGATATCACATGAATTCCCAGCACTCTGCGCCCTCTATAGGAGCATGCGCAACCATCTTTCTTTTCAAATGGCGAAATCTGACGATATCACATGCATTCCCAGCACTCTGCGCCCTCTATAGGAGCATGCGAAATCGTCTTTCTTTTCAAATGGCGAAATCTGACGATATCACATGCATTCCCAGCACTCTGCGCCCTCTATAGGAGCATGCGCAATCGTCTTTCTTTTCAAATGGTGGGATCTGACGCTATCACATGCATTCCCAGCACTCTGCGCCCTCTATAGGAGCATGCGCAATCATCTTTCTTTTCAAATGGTAGACTTAATACAGCAATGCCGCTTTCATTTGGGTGATCCTTATACAAAGGATGATATCTCTGCTAAAGTGGAAACCAGAGTTCTACGTGGGTACAACCCGAAACCAAAATTTCTGCTTAACCTCTTCAGTCCTGAAGATAAAACAATACTAGGGATACACATTCATTGATTTTGCACAAACAAAAAAACACCCTAGATGGCAGAAGGAGCACTTTTTCTGAAATTGATACTTTAGGAGGCGGGCAATTTAGTTTCACAAATACGGATCTAAAATGACTAACATCCTTTAAATATCAACTTAATCATAAATGATCGAAATTAATCCAGCATCAAATTTAAGGCACTTAATTAACTGAATGATCTACAAATCCTGAAAATTTTTATATCAAATCGTTTAAGTTAAACAATTATGAAAATTTCGTAGTATCTTGGAATGCACTCTCTGGAATGCAGTTTGCAAACTCAGATGAAAATAACACTTATTCTATGAGGAAATAAAGTGCTGCCATTTATTGGTTCTCACCTAATGACTAGAACATTCATCTATATAGAAGTAAACAAAATGGAAAAAAATCAAATACACTGCTCAAAACAATTAAAGGATATTGCAGTTTTAGGTGGATTTTGTATCTGGTAAACTGTTTAGCTGATTGATACATGGTCGACAGACATAGTAGGTTATATGAGAATACATTACACATGTTTGGCAGAAAAAAATGCATTTTATTGCGCATTTGTGTACTAAAGGAAAAAAACACAATTTGTGCATATGAGAAAAAAAGAATAAGAAAAGGTGTTTTCTTCAAAGAAAATCATTTTCAGTAGGGGGTATGGTTTCCACGGGCGGCCAGCAACGTTGAACACCTTTGAGGCATGGACTCAATGAGGCTATTAATGACGAGTTGGGGTATTCTGCCCCACTCTTCCAGAAGAGCTCTTTCCAGTTCTTGGAGAGTTTGTGGGGGTTGTTGGCGGCCAGAAACTCGTCTTCCTAGAGCGTCCCAAACGTGCTCGATTGGATTCATGTTTGGAGAACACGCTGGCCATTCCATTCGAACGATTCCATCCTCGAAAAGGAAATCCTCCACCAGGTTTGCACGATGTGGCCTGCAGTAATCGTCCATTAAAATGAAGTTATCTCCGATTGCTGCAGCGTAAGGGACTACAATAGGTCTGAGGATCTCATCCCTATATCGGCGACCAGTCAGAGCTCCATCTCGAATGATGTAGAGGTCAGTGCGCCCGTCAATGGAGATGCCACCATACACCAACACTCCTCCACCGCCAAATCTGACACTTTCGTGCACGAACGCAGGATTATTCCTACTGCCACGGTCCCTCCAGATGAAAATACGCCTATTATCCGGATGCACAGAAAAACGGGACTCGTCAGAAAACAGAATATTGCTCCATCCATTTCTCCTCCAGTTGACATGCTCAGTTGCCCACTCCCTGCGGTCGCGACGATGCCTTGATGTTAATCTAACACATACCATCGGTCGGCGAGCATACAGACCTACAGCATGGAGCCGGTTTCGGACAGTCTGAGTTGAAATCGTGGTGCCTGTAGCCGAGCGAAGGTGTTGTTGGAGAAGAGTAGCGTTCATGGTTCGGTGTCTCCGAGCTGTTAACGCTAAATACCGATCTTCATTGGGCGTTGTTGCCCGTCTACGACCTTACCCTGGTCTTCGGCCTGCACATCCACTCTCCAAAAAACGGTTCCAGATCCTGGAAATGACACTTTGTGACACTCCAATGGCTTGCGCTACTTCGGCTTGAGTTTGGCCCCCTTCTAACATACCAACAATTCTCAAAGCTTCTGAATCTGTCAAATGACTTCGCTGAGACATCGTACTCATCGAAACAAAGCAATCACTGAAAGCCGATCATCCTTGTCTTCATTCTCTTTTATCCAGTTGAAAGTCAAATTTCATTCGCTGCCGCTGAAGCGACGTTTTTGACGTCGAACTCAAAATTTGCATACTCCACAGTTTGAAAACCAGAAAAATTTGCATTTGTGATTCTCTTCTTCTATTTTCGGCAAAAAAAAATTTCGTTTATATCTTTATTTTATATAAAACTTCAAATATCCTTTAATTGTTTTGAGCAGTGTAGTTTAGTTTATATCCTCCTCGGTTCGGAAGTATCACATCACACGTGGTCTTCCGAACCGAGAATGCTAAAATCAATTCGAAACCCGACACGAAGTGAATGAAAATTAATCCATATTTAAATAAAATTATAGAAAAGTAAACTACAAAGCACCTCTAATATCAGTTATCTTTTTTGTATAAAAATGAACACATGCACACTAATTAATATTTAAATAAATATATATATATAGCCATTATAAACCATATATATAATATTCAGGAATTTCTTTTGAAAAATCGGGTAAACCCGAATCCGATTCGAAAGAGTCAAAACGCAACCAGAAACAGAGTGGGACTAGAAACATTTAAAGTCAACCCAATCCGCAACGAAAAAATTAACGTCAACCCGATCCGAAACACGGTCCGGGTAAAATCGATACACGACCCGATGCAGGACTCTTGCATAAATTCAAATTTATCTTCGATTCCTATATATTGTCTCAGAAGGTTTTTTTCTCCACATAAAACTCATCTTTCACTTTATTCCAATAAAGCAAAAAAAAAAAAAAAAAAAAAAAAAAAAGAACAAACAAAAAGAAATTTTACTTTACTTTTGTGTTTGTTCAATAAAATGCATTTTATTGGAAATAAAATACTTACTGATAATGTAGTTAAGAATGAATATTTACTGAAACAAGCAAATTGATTTAAAAAAAAATTGAGTTTTAAATTCTAAAATAAATTCTATATACTCGTACTTTAAAAATTAAATATTTAAAAATACAACGTTAATATAATGGACGGTTTGAAACCAAACATAAGATAAAGAAGATAACGAAATGTCAAAAATAAAAGGAATCCAGCTTTCAAAATTAAAATAAAAGGAAATTATTCAATTAATTTTTATTCTTAAAAAATAATGACAAAAACTCTATTAATTCCATCTTACATTTATCAAATATGGAATACTTTTGTAATAAAATGTTTAATTTTGTAACGTAGTACTTTTAAGGAATAAATTTAAAACAAATATTTTTTTCTTCATCAGTAAAGAAAGAAAAAAAAATCTTTTTTATGAGTAAAAGAACTTTTAAAAACTATTTTGCAGATCTTCAAAGATAAAATTTGTATAAGCCGTGTATAAGATGTACGAGATAAGAAAGAATTCGAAAATTTGGCCGAGAGAATTCGAAAATTTGCAGAGATTTGACCGAGGAGCTCCACATCTCCGCATACTGCACAGCAGGCATGTCAAACTCTTTTACTACCGCGGGCCAAATTAAGCAATGTACACGATGCCGCGGACCACATTACCAAAAAACAATAAGCAGATTAATTTTATTACTATCGCACAAAATGAAATTACATTAAAAATACGAACTTGTTAAAAAAAAAAAAAAAAAAAAAAAACTTGCAACATTTTAAAGTTATTTATTGGAAAAATAAAATACGCACCAGAAAATATAAAACGAAATATTTATTAAGTAAAATTACAACAATATGAAAATTTTAAATACTTTTAATTTTGTAAAAATAAAAGTAGCAAAGATTTCGTACAGAGTGTGTGCTGCCAAACATAAAGTCTATGAAGGTTAGAGTTGCAGTAAAGCTAGAGATGCTACCTACACAACTTTCAGGTTGTGTAATATTTAAACGGAGCTTCTGACTGTAAAATAGTCAATGAAACATCGTCTTCATTTTGAAAGACCTATCCAATGATATGCCACTCAATAGGGTGCGTAATTTTTTTCGTCTCTAACGCCATTTTGTATTTTACAGGCGCCATTTTGAATTTATAAAAATAAAACCTAGCCTATAACCATCGGACGGTTAAGACGAATCGATAGAGGCCGCATTCATTAAAGTCCATCCAGCCGTTGGGATGTTTCGAGGGTATAAAGGAATACATATACCCGGATACGCGTGAAACACATAACCCTTCTTGGCAGTTGGGTAAAAAGACCATTGCCTAGTACCCCTAAACAGCAGAAGTTTCTCAGGGTGCGCGCAGAAATTAGCCCTGAAAAAGGTTCTTTGCAACACCATAACAGGCCCACCGGTGATGAAAAATATTAGCATTAAAGCAAAAAATATTAAAATTTAAAATGGCCTAACGTGGGGGAAAAGTCTAGGCAGCAACTGTACCCACGGGCTCGTTTTTAGGCGCGTTCGTAATTATATAAATACGTAGCACCTATAGTCGTCGTTCGGTCCGTCTATCTGTCCGTCCGTCCGGCCGTCTGTCCGCATATAACAGAGCAAAAACTAGCCAACCGAATGGTCTGAAATTTTAAATATATAATTGTTGCAAAATTTTATCGAGTCATTTCAAATTTCATGAAAATCGGATGCATAGTTTAATTACAGGGACAGTCAAAAGTTTTCCGTTACATGACGGCCAATGGGAATAAATTAAAGTGCATTTTAATGATGATACAGCCTTCCTAATGGTTTGAAATTTTAAATATATAACTATTGTAAAATTTTGTTGACTCATTTCCAATTTTATGAAAATCGGATGTATAGTTTAATTACAGGGACAGTCAAAAGTTTTCTGTTACATTACGGCCAATGGGAAAAAAATTATTTCAAGTTCATTTTAATGATGTTATAGCCCTTTGAATAGCATGAAACTGATATGCACTTATGAAGTGCACTAAAATATACATTCAGTACACGATGCGGTGCAAAAAATAATTATAAAACTACTTATAGTACGAACGCACCTCATTTGCTACGTTTGACGAGCAATTTTCAAGTTGTTTATAGTTTTCGTCGAAATGAAAATATAATTTGTGATTGTTAAGATGATTGATTATAAATTTTCTCTTAAAACGGTTTTATTTTTTGCGGGTTAAACGATTATTTTAATTAAATGTTTAAGTTAACAATTTTTATTCAATTACCCTTTGTTGCAACTTTTTTTTCGCTTTCTATTAACAATATTTTGAAAGTTAGGTCATTAATCATGATTAGAGTTAATGGAAGTTTTCCATTATTGATGAAAATTAGTACATCATCAATCATTTCTTTTAAAGAAAAATCAAGTGTTTTTTTAGACGCAGACACTACATGCTATATATTACTTTTTATGTACAATATCAGAAGGTATCGGGTAAATATGATCGATTAAGACAACGCATCACTATCAGAAAGACACGCCTATTAAAAAAAGAAAGAAGATAAAAAACGAAGCATAACTATCACTTGTATGTGCAATTTTTATTTAAATTTTTCTTATGAGTAAGAAGCAATAATGTTTTTTGTTAAATGATTTTCCCCCCTATTCAAAATTAGTCTCTATGAGCTATTTAAGGAGACCATGGACTTTTATTTGAGCAAAAATCGACCCAAAAATCGAAATATCTTTTTTATGTTTATTATTATTCTCCATTTGTACTGGCAAGGAAGGTCTCCTTACAGGGCATACTCAGAATATTTTGAAAAAAAAAATGCCAATTAAACTACTTATGTATGCAATAAAGGATCAGTCAAATTTAGCGGCGGAATTACAGTAGAAAGTCTGTAAAAAAATAAAATACTTTCGAGTATTTGGCACGAAAAGACGAAATCGTCACGCGATTTGGCGAGTAGTACTTTTTCTCGCCAAAAGCAAACGATTTTAATGCACCTGAAAATTGTTTGTTAATTGATTTTTAGAATGCGTGTTAAAAGTATTTAATGAATTTAAACATAAACAATGAGAAAGTTTAATAAATACATTTTTCGTGTTACATATTTATGTTGCTTGTTATTTAATTTTATTACTTTAAAAACAATTTCATATACAAAAAATACTTTCATATACTTAAGCGTATTCCAAAGTAAAGGCAAGATTCATTTAGCAGTTATCCATTTCAATTTCAATATCAAAGAATTAATCGTTTCCATAGCAACAAAATTGAATCGACAGTGCTCAACTGGACTTAATTATGAGATATTGAAACAATTTTAATTTATTTAAAATTTGTTTTAATTCATAAAATTTGATTATTTAACTTTCATTATAAATATATATATGACAAAACTGTAGTTAAATCAAACTAAAACTGACAAAACTAAAGTTATTTACATTAAATTTATTTAAACAGCTCAATATGAAACATGTTTATCTTAAAGAGTATTCGACATAAAAAAGTATTTTTCGAAATTTCATTTCATCGCCAACCGATGATATATCACCAAATAAACGAAATTTTCATTATTTTTTTACAAACGTTCTATCGAGGTTCCGCCAAATTTTTTTTTAAAATATAAATATATACATAAGAAGAACACTCTGTAATTTTTTCAGATTTTTCTGAATATGCCCGTATGAAGACCTTCCTTGTGAGTCATTTGTGAAAAACCACATGCAGATGCGATGATTTTTCGCAAAGTCACAAGTGTTTTAATTTTGTTCATAGACAACTTTTTGGCCCTTTAATATACTTGAAATCTGTTTTTCTCAAAACTAATTTTTCAACGTTTTTAGATTTTTGAAATGCTCCAAGCATGATGCAAATGTAAATAAGTACGATTAATAAGCCAAAATTACGTCCACTAATAACCATATCCCAATATTAAAATACATATTTGTTTAAAAGACGTTATAAAAACACATTAAAAGTAAATTAAAAATCTATATTGACATGTTTCAACTCTTTTAACTGAGTCGTCATCAGAATTATATCATAGAAAATTACAAATACAATGCATATAAAAAATGGAAAAAATCATTGAAATATGAACAAGTAATCATATAACGCGACCTACGTTTTCGCGATCACACGTGTTCTCTCTATGTCGCGATTCTGCAAGTTGTCCAACCATTCAACCCATAAATTCGGGATATGAAAAGATAATGTATCGTTACAAACTCCTGAACCTCTTAAATAAATTTCAATGGACTCTCTTATGAATAATTGTAAATAAAAATTAGACCTGTAGATTATTCTAGTCTCGTTAAAAAGTATGTTAATGTTCTCTATTTGATTCAGCCGGGATAAAGCAGTATTACCTCTATTATATTTTATGTCCGCTATATGTTCTTTACATCTGATATTGATTTGATTTTTATATTTTTATATTTATATGATTCCATTTATTAGGGGGGGGGGGTGTAAAAAATCATTATATAGGTTTAACCCAACGAAAATTCAATATCATATGTAAAGAACATATAGCGGACATAAAATATAATAGAGGTAATACTGCTTTATCCCGGCTGAATCAAATAGAGAACATTAACATACTTTTTAACGAGACTAGAATAATCTACAGGTCTAATTTTTATTTACAATTATTCATAAGAGAGTCCATTGAAATTTATTTAAGAGGTTCAGGAGTTTGTAACGATACATTATCTTTTCGTACCCCGAAATTATGGGTTGAATGGTTGGACAACTTACAGAGTCGCGACATAGAGGGGACATGTGTGATCGCGAAAATGTAGGGCGCGTTATACGTTTACTTGTTTGTATTCCATGATTTATTTTTTTCCATTTTCATATGCATTGTATTTGTAATTTCTGTTATACATTCTGATGACGACTCAGTTAAAAGAGTTGAAACATGTCAATACAGATTTTAAATTTACTTTTAACATGTTTTTATAGCGTCTTTTAAGCAAATATATATTTTAATATTGTGATATGCTTCATGCGTCTTAATTTTTGATAAAAGTTCTTGAAATTGATAAGGAAGAATCCTGATACTGCTTATTAATATAATTAAATTTGATTTTAACCTATAAAAAGGCAAAATTTTGATGAAAATCGATACGGAATTCAGAAAACAAATCTCTAAAAAATTAACTGTTGAAGGTATTAAAAAATTGCACAGATTTGTTTGAAATAGAGTTTTAAGTGATTAAAATGTAAAATTGAGAAAATATCTTAAAATTTAAGTCGCATGGAGCATTTTAAAATTTCATTTAAAAATTTTTAAAAAATCTTAAAATTGGAAATTTCTTTAAAGGTATTTTATATACTTATGGTAAAATATATATTTGCACAAAATTTCATATCTGTATGATGAAAAAAAAGTCCTTCCGGCCAGTGCCGGGAGGAAGAGGTAGCTTTCATATTCCTTATTTTAAAAAAGCCAACTTATATTATTCAAACACACGAAGCTCAATTAAGTGGAAACCGAATGTAGGAGATTCAATACTAATTTTTATCAATACTAAATCATTATGAATGAGAATTTTGCGAAATTAGTCAGCTTTATCCAAGCTGCTTCTATTTAAAGTCACTTATATTTGGCTGACAAATTCGGCGATTTCTTAAAGTGCCTGCCTTTTAAGACAACATGGTAGATGAGGCTAACCAGTGAACTTAGTCGAGACCTTAGTAATTGCTGTGCACATGCTCACTCATATCGGAATCGGTTGATATATACGAGTGCTGTCGCAGGCAAAAAATCAGATTTTTCAAAATGTCACCCACTTTAGAAATTGAAACTGCTATATCTGAGCCATTTTTTAAGATAAAGACAAACAAAAAAGGGTCCTGAATCCTTATATCAAGATCAAATACTTAAGAAAGAAACCTTTTTCAATTTCTATTCTTTTTGCACCTCACTTTAAATATATATTTTTTTTTATTTAATGGCCGCCATTTTGAAACAAGATGGTTGAGGAAGCTGGCCAGCGAACTTGGTCGAGATATTGATGTATACTATCCACATGCCTTCTTCCATCGAAATAGACGAATACGTGTGGTATCGCGTGGCAAATACAAGATCGTTTCAAAGTGTTAGCCATGATAGAAATTCAAAGTGCTTTATAATTCAACCACTTTTTAAGATATAAACAAAAGAACAAATTTTCAGAAACAAAAACTGCTCCAGAATCTTTGTATCAAGGCCAAACACATAAAAAAAATCTTTTTCATTTTCCAATTTTTTAATACCTCATTTTAAATTTTAAATTACATTTTTTTAAAAAAAATGGCAGCCCTTTTGAAACAAGATGGCGGATGAGGCTGGACAACGAACTCGGTCGAGACATTGGTATGTACTATGTACAGACCAAGTTACATTCAAATCGGTTCATAAATAGGCCTGTTATCGCGTGACAAAAATCAGGTCGTTTTAAAATGTCAGCCACAATAGAAATTCAAAATGTTATAACTCAGCCATTTTTTTAGATGTAGACGAAACAAAGCCTGTTCCGGAATCTTTGTATTAAGGTCAAACACATACAAAAAAAATCTTTTTCATTTTCCAATTTTTTGGTATCTCATTTTAAATTTAATTTTTTTTTAATTTTTTTAAATGGTCGCCGTTTTGAAACAAGATGGCGAATGAAGCTGGCCAACGAACTCGGTTGAGTTATTTGTATGTACTATGTACACACCAAGGTACTTCCAAATCGGTTCATAAATACGTCTGTTATCACGTGGCAAAAATCAGGACGTTTCAAAATGTCAGCCACGCTAGAAATTCAAAATGCTATAACTCAGTCATTTTTTAAGATATAGACGAAACAAAAACTGCTCTCGAATCTTTTTATCAAGGTCAAACACATAAGCAAAAAATATTTTTTCATTTTTCAATTTTTTGGTACCACATTTCAAATTTAAATTTTTCTTAAAATTTTAAATGACCACCATTTTTAAACAAGATGGCGGATGAAGCTGGCCAACGAACTCGTTCGAGACATTGGTCTGTACTATGTATAAACGAATCCAAATCGGTTCATAAATACGCCTTTTATCGCGTGACAAAATTCAGGACGTTTCAAAATGTCAGCTTCGCTAGAAATTCAAAATGCTATAACTCAGCCATTTTTTAAGATATAGACGAAACAAAAACTGCTACGGAGTCTTTGTATAAAGGTCAAATACATAAGAAAAAAATATTTTCCCATTTTCAATTTTTTGGTACAACATTTCAAATTTTAAATTTTTTAAAAATTTTTAAATGGCCGCCATTTTGAAACAAAATGGCGGATGAAGCTGGCCAACGAACTCGGTCGAGACATTGGTATGTACTATGTACACACCGAATTACATCCAAATCGGTTCATAAATACGAGAGTTACAGTGTGACATATGTCAGATATATATATATATATATATATATATATATATATATATATATATATAGTATATATATATATATATATATATATTGATATATATATATATATATATGTATATATATATCAATTTTGAACGGAGGGTGGTTTCGGGGTCTGGGGGTCATGATCGATGAAAATATACCAAAATTTTTTGAAATCGCTTTCCTCCGAACGGCTGCAATAGGTAGCTTTTTGTAAAGAAAGCTACCTAAAAATGTTCATACATCCACCGTTCCCTGAAACGACTTATAAAAAAAAAAAAAAAAAGATTATCAATTTGAAGAGTATATATTTTTTGTTTTTCATCAATAACTTCGAGTATTGGTCCCATCTAAATTTCATCAAAATTGGTTCAGTACTTTTTTTAAAAATATTCAGCAAAAACCAATAAAATCAATATTTCTCATTCTCATATATAATCTCATTCTCTTGTACGTTAGCTGCTTGCGAATTGCTGGATTATCTGGATGCGAAGTGCTCGTCGCTGTACGAGAGGCCGATGTACAACAGAGCAATGGAAACTCGTTGAAGAACTATAGTAGAGCTCAAAAGTATTTTGACAACATTATATCCGCTCTTATTTTGTTTAATATTCTTCGATTTTTCTTGGGTTTCACATTATTTTCTAGCAAATCATAGTTGATTTGCTAAAATTCTGTAAAACATTGAACAAGGTTAACTAAAATAAATGATTGATTTTTGTATTTTATTATTGTTTTTATTTAAGTCAATTATTATAATTGTCAAAATACTTTTGAGCGGTACTGTATATTCTTATGGTGAAGGGATTTGTATGCTAATACAGGGTGTGCTATTTTTTAACACTTCCCAACAAAGTTGAAAAGTGATTATGCATTCGGTTTGTCTGTCCGTCTGTCCACGCTCTAACTCCCATAAATATACTCGGATTTTCATGCAATTGATAAAGGTTATTTAGGGTCACCTAAGTATGTTTGGTATTGTATATGAAGTATGTAGGATTAATAGTTCAATTACAGGGGCCCTCAAAAGCATTCCATTACATTATGGTATATGAGGAAAATCGTTTGCAAAGTATTTTTATAACATTACGATATTTCAAATGCATTTAAACTGATACAAATCACTGATTTTCACTACGATCACGTTAGAACAGGACTTTCATGGCATTTTTTATTCATTTACAGGGACACACAAAAGAAATCGGTTATAAAGAAATCGGTTTAAAATTCGGTATGCGCTTTTAAATTTAATTAATATTTTGTATGTTACTCGTCATATATAAATTCTATACCTCATATACAGGGCTGTACAAAAGTATTTACGTACCATTCTTTTTATTAGAGGAAATTGCTGAAGGGAAATTTTCAACTGAAATATATGTATCTCTTAAGTGAACTAAATTTTGGCATGCATGTAGTTAATAGATACAAATCTATATATCCTATACAGGACTGCTACAAATTGGGTTAATTTTTCAATTGTAGATGGGAACAGCTGATATTGGGTTTTGAAATATGTTATGTGTTTCCATATGGTTGAATTAGACGTAATAGTTTAATTTTTTAAACCGTGCAGTTTTGTTACATTATTCCAGTGGTTACCAACGTGGGGCTTACGTCCCACTGGAGGGCAATTTGGCTTTTTTAGGGGGGCAATTCTAAATTTGTTACCCGCCCATTCGGTATCAGCTTCTTTCGACCTTTTTCTTTTTTTAAGTGATGTTTTAGACTAAAAATAAATGAAATACAGGCAAAATCAAATCAAAATTAAATAAAGTTTTTTTAAATTGAATTTTAAAATGTTTTCTGTGAAAAAATTAAAATAGTGCCAACACCAGAATAATTATATGATTAATCTTTTAAATTATTTTAATATCTTTTTGTGGCATTAAAAATCTCTGTAATTTTTATGGTTATAATTGTATTTTATGATTTTTTGTAGCCTTTCCAATTATTCATTGAAGCAGCTTTTTACTTCTATTCACTCACGAAGTATCTTTTACACGTGGAAATACTAGAAGTATATATAAATCTGACTTTCTTTAACATATTTAATGCCGAAAAATATTTGAAGTACCTGAAAGTGGTACTGCTAACTTTATAAAATATGTAAGTCGTAAATAGCATTAAAAAAAGATATGGATAGATAATAAATATGACTCTGGTGCAGGCATCCTACACAATAAATAAATTTACATGATGACATACACATTTTAAATTTCAAAATCAGATAATGCATGGAAGACAATTAATGATATTAGGAAACGGAAGACAGAGAAAATCTGTTGTGATTGGGAATAATGTCTACTTAAAATTAATAAAGATAATAATCTTGAAATGTTTCTTGTGTATTCTGATATCCATAGAAAGAAAATGTAGTGCCCAAAGCTTTTCTGTTAACTCTTAATAAGTTGCAAAAATGAAATGTAAAATGTGTGAATGTTATTCATTAATACTAAATGTAAGTCTTTCTTCGAGATATTTTCTGAATAAAAAATGCAACCCGTATAATACTTTCCTTTAACATTGTAAATTGTAAAAGTTATACAAAACTCTTTTTGGCACAAAGGCGAAGACGTATAGCCTCATTGTATTTGTAGGTTTTTTACAGAAGATTCATCTCTTTGATAACTTATAACATGTGAAATGAATAATTAAAGCTCTATTACTCTTTCACTAGGCCTGGGCCTTAAATCGATTTAAAGCTTACATCGGAAATCCGATTTAACCATTGGTCTTAAATCGATTTAAGCTAAAATCGGAAATCGCGATTTAGCCAATGTCTTAAATCGCGATTTAGCCATTGGCTTTAAATCGATTTAAAACAAAATACTCATTCAGAGCTAACATCGGAAAACCGATTTATTTACTTTGATGTATCTACCACTTAAATGCCAAGCTGGTGTTAAATCGATTTAGGAGGATCCGATTTAAGCAAACATCGCAAGCCTCAATGATTTCCGATTTAAGACAAACAAGGCAAGCTGGTGTTAAATCGATTTAGGACGATCCGATTTAAGCAAACATCGCAAGCCTCCATGCTTTCCGATTTAAGAAAAAGACGATTTAATGAAAACAAGGCAAGCTGGTGTTAAATCGATTTAGCAGGATCCAATTTAAGAAAAAGGCGATTTAAAAAAACGATGATTTAAGTAAGAATTTATATTTATTTATTTATTTTGTAAACAAGATTCAGAGTTTACAAGATTGGAATGTGTATTTTTCAGAAATTAAGAACTTATATAGTGGAAAGTTGAAAGGAAAAAGTAATGTTTAAATCTTAAAATCCAAATTCATCGAAGTTCAATTTATATGCTAATGCAATCATTTGATGATAAATTAAGTTTTCACATATTTGAGTAATATTGCAATATGTATTTTTTATTTTCCAATATTCTGTAATTAATTAAAATGTTTTAAACTAGAATCCTGCATTGTTTCAAAAGATTGTTTTCCTGAAATTCATTCAGCATTTATATGATTAAAAATAATAATAATAAAGTTTTATATTTAAAATCCAAACTCATCGATTTGCAGTTTATACTTTTATGCATTCTTATGATGAAAAATTCATTTTTTACATGTTTTAGTAATATTTTAACATTTATTTTTTATTTTCTATTATTTTGTAATTAATGAAATTATTTTAAAGGTATAGTCATGCATTGTTTTGTATATCACTATTTGGCCGTGATCCACATGAAATATTTTTCTTTTGCTACTAATATTTTTTTCCTGAAATTGATTGAGTATTTATGGTTGGAAAAAAAAGAATAAAGTTTCATATTTAAAATCCAAATTCATCGAATTTCAGTTTTTATTTTTATGCATTCTTTTAATGAAACATATATTTTTCACATGTTTGGGTAATATTTTAATGCATATTCTTTATTTTTTATTATTCTGTAATTAATTAAAATATTTTAAAATAGTCATGCATCAGATTTGACATCCGATTTCAATGCCAGTCACATGAATTGAGTATCTTGCTGAAATTGATTCGCTATTTATATCTAAATTCATCCATTTTTAGTTTATATTTTTATGCATTATTTTCATGAAAAATTAATTTTCATATGTTTAGGTATTATGGGAATATTTTAGTTTTAATTTATTATTATTTTGTAATTAATTAAAAATACTTTAATAAAGTTCTGTAATGAGTCAAGTAACTTTATTTTTACAGCAGAATGAGGGAGGGCTGGAGGAGGCATTCATTAGATTTTTCTGCAGATCTGCGATTTTTTGCTTTTTTGACATTTTGTTATCATTAAAAAGAGATGTATTTTAAGATTATATTTTATTACTAATCTTAAAGGATGGCAACAACCACGAAAAAAATCAGCAATTTCAGTGATGTGCTCCAAGGGTCACACTTTCAATCCTTCTCCATCCGCTATATAAATGTCAGCATTTATGTTAAACAAATCTTATTTTAATCTAAAAGTTAAAAAGATATAAAATTGCACCTTATTTCTCATATCTCCCCCCTCCTTTTTTTTTTACTACTTTTCTCATCATGGTAAATGAATAGTTAAATTCATCATTGAAGTCTTTTAATATGCTTCTGTTTTACCTCAGTAACTTTTTAAATCTGTGTCTGTAAAAAAAAAAAAGTGTATGTAGGCTGTTAGCAATGAAGTGCTATTTGAGTGGGCTAGGGGAAGCCCCCCCCCCCCCCTCCTTAAGGAATTTAGATTGTAGCGTGCATAACAAGTCAGACAAAAAAAAATCATTTTCTTTTATATTACTTCTTATAGAATGAGTTTATAAAATGTATTACAATAGGTCACTAATTTTTAAAATGGAAAAAAAAAACTAGTGTTTTGGGACATTCAAAGCTTTTTTATGTGTAAAATATACCTCTTTTCAAAATTATTTGACAAATTAAAAGCTAAGTATACTAAATAATACAGGAGGCGGGGGGCACATAAAGATCGTATTTTGTTACTAAAAATTAAAAAATAGTCTTCCATATTCTAAAATGTAAAATCTGTGTTAAATCGCGATTTAGCACTAAATCGCGATGTTGGATGGATGATAAATCGATTTAAGAAATTTCTACATCGCCCAGTCCTATCTTTCGCCATATAAATGGAGTCCACTTTTTAAATAAAAAGAGACATTATTTACAAAGTGATTCGAGTAGTGGGGCATAGAGATTTTACAGATGCTTTGGTGGGCCGTGGCCAATAAAAGGTTGGGAACCACTGCATTATTCTGAATGTGTTGGAAAATGTTTCATAATTTATGCTTGACGCATGATTTTTTTCTTTCTTGTTTTTTAATTGCTGAAAGCATTCCGCCATTCAGTGTTTAGGGCGTCTGGCGTCAGTCTCTAAACATAACTTAGGTTTCTTTTTCAATTTTTTTAAACTACTATTAACAAAGGTCCAAAATACAGAATGGTGAAGCGAAAGTTATCACGTCTTTCTAATGCAATTGTAGTATTTTTTTCCTCAGTTTCATGAATGAAAATATACGTTTATGATGTTATTTTTTCCCTGGTGGAATTTTTCCGTCGTTCTATGTTTAGGGCCCTAGGTGTAATTGCAGATTCGGTGCACACAAATGACTCTTATCCATTCATAATTATAAGATTTGTGTCCTATACGAAATCAAACGTCAGGATACTCTTCTTAACCCCTTGAGGGGCACCTAATTTTAATTAATATTTCCACCAGAAAAATTTTAATTAAATTTTACTTTTATGGCTTTGGGGGGGGGGGGGGTAAAATTGCTTTTAATACTTAATTTAAAAAGAAATGTATGGTTCTGTGGCTTTTTCCTCCTTCCCCACTAACCCTGGCTTGCTTTTCTACCATTCCAGTGCACAGGAATTTGAAAGAAATTCCACTTTTGCTCAACACCTATGCAATAAGAACATCCGACTGATCATTGTCGATAAGAGGTGAACTAAAGAATCACGACTTCAGTAGGAATTCTATTAATTCTGCATTGGTACAATTGCTTTTCCTTATTTTGAAATAAAAATTTTCGAAGATTCCAGTGTGAATTCAACATTACAGAAACACAATTACTTGCCCCTGAAAGGGTTAAGAGAAGCGCTCCGATCATTTAACTATTGGGCACACTGATTACTACAGTAGTATTGTTGTGAGTACACTGGGTATTACTGTGACACTGAGCTGCACAAACGTTGCTTCTTCGTCAATTTTTTTCCCCTTGGTGTTACTCGCCGTTGACCCAGATATTACGCAGTTCGGGTGCCACTGTAATGTTTCTGACCCAACATCAAATCGAACACGGCTACTGAGTCGCGACCAACGGCATACAATGACAGTTCATGATTTTTAAAACGTCACACGGATAATCTTGACACGGTGATTGGATCAAAACGATGGGCTTTTTACCATCGTCGTGTAAAGATGATCCACTCCGTATGACGCTTTAAGCGGCATGAACTGGCCTTGTATGTCGTTGGTCACAATGGAGGATATTCCATGTACGTCATGGTCACGTGGACAAGGCAAAAACTTCTAGCGTAAAGAACGGAAAGCTCCGTAGGCGCAATGAAAATCCTCGCCAACCAGTGAAACAGTTCATGGGAAAGCAGTAGTAGCTTCCCTTCTTATCAGTTATAAGCTCTTTGGGTAAATTAGCTGTACCACGTGACTTTTTTCAGCCTCGAACCCAGATTTGGAATATAGTCCATTGAGTTATAGACCTAATCGTCTTGTTCGACCGTCTGAAGAATCACTCACTCACTCCCGTTTTCTTAATACTACCTCTCCATCAATTTTTCTCGCCCATCCTTACTTCTCATCGGGTGACTTTTTTCTTTCGGTGTTACTCCCAGTTGACCCATGGATTATGCAATGTCACTGCAAACTTTCTGCCCTGACATGGAATTGAACACAAGAACACCAGGCTCTGGAAAGAACTGCTCTGACCATTGAACAATTGGAGGTATTGAGCTGTAAACGAATCTTCTGACAGTTCATAGACTCGACCCTCTCCCCGTTTTGTTTAATTCTGTGTTTTTATTACCTTATGTTCTTGGTTTTATCCCCGTTAGCTTTTGAATTCTAAATTCGACACCACCGTAGCGTTCTTGTCACGGTCAGAAATCGTCTCTCGAGAAAATTACTTTGAACTACTGAGGCGTTGATCTAAAGACACATCTTCTACTGAGATCGATGGCCCTTACACACAGTTTATTAAAAAACCCAAGGCTCTTTTCTTCTTCAAATATGATTTAATCCCTTTTCTTTCGAATTTCATTTAAATATGCCTTCAACATTATTTTGTCAAACATAAATAATTGCTAAAAATCTCTAACCACATATTCCACAAAATGTGGATTATATATAAGCAATTTATACTAAAACAGAAGTGAACAAAACATCTATTTTAGATAAATGAATGTCCGCTAAGCTCTAGGGACCAACTAGTGCACGCCAAATACAAGAAAGTAATTACACTAAGTACGTACACCCCATTCTTTATATTTGTCGTTTTCCTGCTGTGTTAAAAGCTGTTTCCGTGATGGTCACAGTTTCGCACGCTAGTTCGAAAACGATTCCAGGATCGTAAATATGGCAACGGTAGCGGACGTAATTCGAAGAACAGTATTTTTTTATTTTTGTTTCGGGTAAAACAGAATTATCGGAAGTTAGTATAGTGCGTGATGCAGATTTCAGGCAATAAATATAGATTTTACGAAATAGGAATTCCGAAAATTGGGAGGCGTAATGGAAGCAACGTCATGTTTTATTTATGTCATTCTATTTTATTTTAAATTTAAGTTACGTGGAAAAACATAACGTAAGACTTATTTAGACAGAAAATTGTCAAAACTCATGTTTCCTTTTTTTTTCTCTTGGAAATGACGATTATTAATCTTTTGTAATTTTTTTAATACTTATATATAAACTCTGCAAAATTGTTGCCTCCGGTATTCTATTTCTCAAAAGTTGATTAGCATTTATTTAACAGCACTGAATGAAATATTTTATTCAAGACTTGTTTGAATCGAATAAAGTGTGCGTCAAAAGTTTAAACACAACAGCAAATTTCAAAATAAAATTTAATTATTGACTGCAAGTTACATCCCTCTTGATATGAGCTACAGATTGTAGTTTTAAAAAGATATTTAGTAGAATTGTGCTTTAAAATTTATCTCAAACAATGCAATTTATCAAAAGAACAAAAATGACAGTGTCAAATATTTAATCACAGTAGTTCTTTAGCTTTTATTAGAACAAGAATTAAACAATAATGATACTTGATTATTGCTCCATTCTGTTGAATGACTTTGAATATACGATGTTCCATCGATAAAATGAGGTTCTATTTTAAACAAAGCGTTCTCATTGGCATCTTTAATGTCTTTAACTGAAGAATACAACTTACCATTTTGATAAACTGCGTGTGTGAGAATACCCCAAATATTTTATACAGGGTTTAAATCAGGATTAATTGCCGGCAATTTCAAAAACGTTACTTGTTCGATTTAAGCCACGTTGACATTGAGTTTGAGGCATGGATCGAAGGATTATCGTGTTGAAAAATCCACCTTTTTTCCTCCTAAAATCTCTCCAACAGGGAGCATTTGGCAAGTGTCTCCTGATAGTTATCAGGGTTTTCGCGATTACTGTTGAAAGCTAGGGACGTCTACCATTGAAGGAAATAGCCCCCATACCATTACATAACCACCAACATGTTGTCTGCTAAATATACTCCAGGGTTCTTTGCGGAGATCATGCCAATAGTATTTAAACCCATGAGGATCGTCCAGATTTTTTTTTCATCACTGAATACGACATTCAATCACTTATCACCAAATGACATATGTTGTTTGGTCCACTGTAATCTTGATTCTTTATGGTGCAGTTGCAAACATGATAACTGAGCCACTTTACGGATTTTGATGTATCCCGATTCGAAAGCTATTTTTTGAACAGTTTTTTTCGATATTTGTACTCCAACTATATGTTTTATTTGCGAAAGAGAATAATTACCAGTTGAAGCCAATTTTCTGTTGCGGCAGTCTTCGGGGGGAAATGGTCTCTCGTGGCTTTCCTGAACGAGATTTTCGTTTAAAATCGCCCCCCATGAGCCAAAACTTGATGAATTCCAATTTTATCTTTTCAATGCACTTCTGCATCTTTTCAACTTGCAATTTCAGATACGGACATATGTTTTGCTCTCATACTCCAGATTTTTAACACCTTCTCATGTGAGAATTCTTTCGACTGCGGCATTTTGTACTAACGCAAAAACAACAACTTGCTGTTTCATATACACCCAGGAATTGGTTGCGTGTGTAACTGCTTATATCACTTTGTAAAATTTGCATAAAAAAATTTTTGTACTCAAACTTTTGACACGGTTGTTTTACTGCCATTCTTAAACTCTACGGTTTGAAATAACTTTTTTTTTAATTATAATTGAATATGACGTTAATACTCCAATTATTAACACGTACAAATGAGATATTGAAATAAAGTTAATATTTAAAGTTTTATTTTAAAATTGTTGTTGTGCTTAAACTATTGAAACGCACTGTACATTTCAATTTCAACAGACCAAACGGCTTGCAGGTAACACCAGATATAAATTTCTGTCATATTTTTGGTTTTAGTTTACATTTGTCTTAGAAGTCGTTCATTAGACTACTAACTGCTTATGATTTTAACTGTTATAAGATTAATTTGATCAAAATGTCTAATGAATTAAACAAATGTACTGCAACAATTGCTTACGATGCATCACATGACAAGGAAAGAAATAGGTGAAAGAATGCAGACATTATTAGAAAAAAATGAGCATATAGAGCAGCCATATTCATCTTGGTCGCATGTAGCCCGGTGACTTTTTATGCGCGGTCTGAAAAGCAATTATTAATCCATATTTGAAAAAAAAAACATAAGTGTATAATTTTACACAAATGCAGGTATTTAAGATCTTCATTATTATTGTATAATGTTTATAAAAAGACAAAATCTACCCAGTTATTTATAATTTAAAAATACCTCATTTGCTTAGTAACAAGGTCTTCTTACATATAATCTTATTTGCATTATAGAGATATCCTATATATATTTTAATGTACACCGCTAATAAAAAATTATTTAAAAATAATGGAATTTGTAGTATAGGGTTTCAAATTTTAACAGGTAAAAAGCTTTTGCATCGAAAAAAAGTAGGTTTTTAAAAAATAAATCTTTAGAATTTTTATATTTTGCCTGATTATCGTAACAGATTTCATAGTTAGTATATAACTAATGCTAATTTTATTAATTTTTGTTATACTGATTTGTTGTACTACTTTTGTTATACAGGGTGTCACAAAAGTTCCTTACACATTTTTAAATTCAATATAAAATCAAGTAATTGTTGTACAGGAGTACGGTTTGGATTGAAATGTTTCTCACGACAAAAAGTTTTCTTCAAGCGAATAAAAAAATAGTTCCAAACTTTGATAGTAGATGGCGCCACTTGTCAGGGTTTTTTCCTTCAAATTTTCAGATTAGTTTTGACTTGGTTTCGAATTACCAACCTATTCAATGAGCTTTTTCGCTGGAAGTTGCCATTTCTGTGTTACAGCATTAAAATTAATCTAACAATCAGAAAAAACGCATGTTTGAAACCAAGCATACGGATAAGTGGCTACATCTATCATCGAAGTTTAAAACTTATTATTTTCATTCGCTTGATGGAAACTTTTCATCGTGAGAAGCTTTTTAGTCCAAATCGCTCTCCTGTGCGGCAATTACTTTTTTTATATTGAATTTTTAAATGCGTCAGGAGCTTTTGAGACATTCTGTATTACTATTTTAACTACCTTTATTTTTATATTATTATAGTGTGTTGCGACTCACCTAACTAAGAAAGCTTTGTTCGCTGCCTGCGCGGAAAAAAGGTTGAATATGGCCGATATATAAAGGCTCTTGAGAGAAATGGTTTTCTAGTTAAAATGGAAAAAAAATGTTTCAGCAAGGAAACAAGAAGAAATGGAATATTGCAGGATTGACCCAAGTACAATAGAAGCTCTTTAATCCGGCATTCTACGGTTCTTTATATTCTATAATCCGGCACCAATTGAGATGCTTGAGTTCGTATTTTTCCGCGTTGATTCGGGCGGAAGCAGACTTCTGACGCATTAAATACAATTATAAAGTTTGCGAACAAAAGTTACAACTCTGAAGAACTCATAAATTTGAGTATAATCCGTAACAATTTTTTGAAGAAGAAATCCAAATCATGAAATCAACATGATATCAGAGACTTTTTTTAAAGTAACGCATAACGCTCATGTTGTTTACATGTGAAATATAACTTACAGTCCTACACAATTTGAATTTAATTTTGTACTCTATCTTTTTCGTCAAACGCTACAGTTGTTAAAAGAAGAAATGCAGTACAGTATTTACATCGTTTGCATAGGTTCTTCAGTAATGTACATAAGCAAGTAAAACAGATATTGACGTTCGATATAATTCGGCAAAATCGCTAATTCGACATGGCCTTGGTCCCTAAAATGCCGGATTAAAGAACTTCTACTGTAATATGCTAATCGTATGTTGAGTGTTATAATGCATACAGTTAATACATAACAGCATTGAAATGGGCACAGACCAATGAATGCCACAGAGATAATTTTTTATGGGATGTTGATAGTGAGTCAGAAATCGTCTCACCAGACATAGAATAGGACCAGTGGTGAGACGTGAATCACTAGCAGTGACTGAATTGGATATTGCTTGAACCGGCTGAAAGCACCGTTCCCAGCTTCTAAAAGACAGGCTGCAAACGCCAGCTAAGGCCATTGGAAGTGACAAAAGTAGCGCTTACAGAATTTTTTTAAATCAAGTTACTGGGTGTGATTCATGATTCGCCACTGGGACCCATGTGAAAAGAATAATAACAGTGAGAGTAATAACAAGTCAAGAAAGACACTCTGTATGAGCCATTTACCTTGAGTGGTGAATATAATAATAAGTAAAAACATACATATTAAATATATTAGTTTCATTTTTTAATTTCTAGTGTAAGCTTTTATTTAAGGTAACGTTTTCTCTTTTACGATGACTTTCTCGTTTTTGAGTTTTTTCCCGGTTCGTCTTTTGTTTTATATATACTGCAATAAATTGTTTTGTTTGATAATAATCTAATTAGGGTTTCTGGTGTTTCATTTAGTATTCCTGAAAACTTTGACTCGGAGTAATTACCATTGATAAAGGATCTATATAAGAAGATATGAATAAATATCAATAATACAGTTTAAAAAACATCCATATCTTAGATAACATTATTGACAATCTACCTGGTTGGATCATGAATATTTAGTAAGCACGAAAAAACAGAAGATAAGAATTCAAGATTGATATTTGTCTGAATTTTTTTTTATTATTTACTAGTCTGTCAATTAAGTAAAGAAATCTTTGAGAAAACGGAATCCAATTAAAAATGTTAAATAAACATATAGGGCAATTTCACAGAAAATCATAATTTTTTTGGGGGGGGAGGGGGATAAAAATTACAATATGTTTAATTTAAGGGTATAATTAGAAAACTGGATATTTTTATATTCTATAATA
Organism: Maratus speciosus; assembly: GCA_963932465.1. Classification (NCBI taxonomy): domain Eukaryota; kingdom Metazoa; phylum Arthropoda; class Arachnida; order Araneae; family Salticidae; genus Maratus; species Maratus speciosus. Next base: position 443,366,701 of record OZ010797.1, on the reverse strand, counting down.
AAATCCTAATAAAAAGACATTGTAAATTACTGTTCACAAACTAAGTTAAATACCATTATTGTCATTGTAAAGTCATAATGTTACTTCAGTTTACACAATAAAAGTTACGTCAGTTACATGTGTAAATGCCATTTTTTTTCTTTTTTATTAATCAGAAATTAATTAAACAAGTTACTGTTATAATTTGGCATTACTTAGTTGTTGTTGAGAACATTAAATCACTTTTTTTTAGCGGGATAGTTTTGATAATTTTTACACTTCAATGAAAGCAGAAAAAATCTTTGTATATTTTACGTTACGTCAGTTACAAAATTTTGAATTGCAGTTTTTGGTACTCAAAGAGAGATTGAAATAATCTGCAGGTATTTGGGTATTAAGTCCTTAGTAAGAAATATTTTAAATTGTAAAAATGTGTTCTAGCTTTATTAGTAAATTTTCTACATAGTTTTGAAAACAAAATTCGATGATAAAATGTTACGTCCGTTACAATGGAATTGCCCTATATAGCAGTGAAGTAAAATTCCATATTGAAAGTTTGTATGTTAAATTTTAAAATATAAATGAAAAATTCCCATTAAAAAATCAATTAAAAATCCTTGTACATTAGATGCATTTTAAACCAAACGCTGTAAAAAAAATTGAGTTTATAAAAAGAATTTCTAACAGTCTATATTTTCTTTTGTTCAGAAATTCTCAGCAGGTTTCTGATAGATATTTCGCAATTAAAAACATTACATAAATTACGATTAACTAGATTTGAAGGACGAAAAACTATTACGGTAACTAAAGGACGCAAGATTCGTCCTTATAAATAATGCATTAACCCGTTGAGTTCAAGAAAATGACATCGTTGACCCTTAGGTCCAGCGGAAAGCGGGTTGTGAAATGCTTTTAGTAAGGCTAATGGACGGTTTATGCTAGCAACAACTTTCGTCTATCGATTACTCTATTAAGAAAAACGACATTGGAGAACTCCTTTTTTTTTATTTGTTCGTAATCATCTCTTTTGCGGTTAATATTCATTTAATATCAGGTTATATAAATATTCTCTTTTCATGTTGTGTTTTTGTGAGAAAGGTTATCACATGTCAAATACAATGGCCTAAATATGAATAGATCACGTACTTACACTGTGTTGTATGGAATGGCCTTTTAAAGTCAACAATTGAGATAAGAAGTTTGTATGTTATTAAATTAAGGAAAACAGGTTTACATATTATTGCTAGAGGACATATATTAATTCTATAAGTGAATTAAATAAATGAATGTAATCAGGCTCAATAATGTGAATTTATTGTCATCTTTTCTTTTTTTTTATATTTATAGGAATCTAAAGAAACTTATAAAGCATTTTCATACAAAAATGTATTGTTAGGATATTTCATGAAAAATGACTTTGGAGAATCTTTTTTATTATTCTTAACCATAAACATCTCTTTTGCAGTTAATATTCGTTTAATAATAATAGGTTACAGAAACATTCTGCTTACAATGCTGTGTTTTTATCAGAAGGGCTATCAATTTATCACGTTTAAATTCGGTGGCCTAAATATGAATAAATCACGCACTTACACTGTGTTGTATATAATGCCCATTTAATGTCAACAACCGAAATAAGAAGTTTATATTATTAAATTAACAATAGCAGGTTTATATGTTATTGATAATGGACATATATCAATTCTATAACTGTTTTAAATAAACGAATGATCAGGCGCAATAATGTTAATTTATTGTCATATTTTTCTTTCTTTTATTGTATATGGGAAGCTAAAGAAATTTACAAAGCAAAGCATTTTCATATAAAAAGTTATTACTAGGGAAATGAAATATTTCTAATCTTCCGTAAACAAAGACATTGGAGAACTTTTTAAAAATTATTATGCATAAGCATCTCTTTTACGGTTAATATTAGTTTAATAATAGGTTACAGAACTATTCTGCTTACATGCTGCATTCTTATGAGAAAAGCTATTTATTTATCATGGTTAAATTTGATGGTCTAAACATGAAGAGATCACGTAGTTTTCCTGTGTGATGTGTAAAGCCCTTTTAAAGTCAATAAATGAAATTAGATGTTTGTAAAATATTAAATTAGTAATACTATTAAAGGTACATATCGCTCACCCGCAAGAAAAGCAACACATCTTGCAAAAATTCATTTTGCGTTTTATTACACTAATAGCTCTGTCATAAGTGTTTCTTGCTACACAGACAGTTTCATAAGTTTAGTTACACAGAAAATCCCTTTATTACGCTATATGTCCATTTGTGACCACAGAAGATGGATGGATTGTGTGGGGAGGTAAAATTACCCAACCCTCCAAACCCCATCCTACGTCTTCATTCTTAAGGGTTTCATGCTTTCATGCATGTTTTTAGTCCTGCATGCAGAGCTAAGTGCTGCAATTTCATCCTATAATAAACTTATGCGAATTTCCTTTTGCCTATCCTGTGAAATTTGCTTTTGTCGAGATGTGTCACTTTTCCTGCGGATGAGCGATATATACTGACAGACTTGAACACAATTAATACAAGTTCAAGTCTGTCTTAATATATATGTACCTTCAAAAAAAAAAAAAAAAATGAATTCAGACGTTAATTTATGTGTGCTTTAGTAATAATATGTTCATATGTTGTTACTAGTGAACATTAGCGAGTAGTTTATCTAATGTTGGCTTTATATGAAATATTTATAACTCTGTCTTTTTAAAAGCAGGTCACTTAATCATAAAACAAAAACAAGTAGTTTTTTCGAAACCGTTTTACACCTATGATGAATAAATCAGTTTCGGTTGCGCTTGAAAACAAAAGGTTTTCAGATTTTGATGCAAACGATTTTTGTGTTTACTTTGCGAATAGGTATTAAATGTTAGCCTCAAAACCAGAGCGAAACAGATTTAACATTAGATTTGCATATCAAAAGCAAAGCATTCTTTGTATTTTTATTATATTTATTTTTATTGTTAGCAAATTTGTATATAAACAGTATCGCATAGTTATTCAGATTGGGTGGGAAGTAAACTGTAGTGCGTAATTTTCCACAAAATAATAAATTAATCGGTTAATTAACCTATTATTAGCATTAAATTAACACAATACTTTAAAACGAATGAAAATCTACAGCACTACAATACATTGAGCATCAGAGTCTGTTGTGCCCAGTCCTGCATGCTTGAGCGTGGCTTTGTGATGCTTTAAAGTAAATATGCCGACCACGTGGTCCGCATAGTGCGAAACCTCTACAATTGAGTTCCGAAGCATGCTTGGTACACAATTTTTCGACGTTGAGTGAGCCTTGCCCAGTCCGGAATGCTTTTTCAGGAAGGCTCACGTTTTCAGCACCAGCCTTGGCGAGTTGGCGAAAGCGAGAACGTTCAGCCAGCTCTAACGCCAATCGCCGTCTTGTGTTTTGTTTTGAACCGAAATGGCGGAAGACGAACTAGCATATTTTAGAATAAATCCTAACTAAATTAAAGAAATATTTTCAATTATGTTTTCTAAATGAAAAGAAATCTTCTTCGAAAGAAATTGTATTACGAACTCTTATACGCTGTATTATCAAAGGTTTTTATTATTTTTGATGATATAGACTAAAATTTTGATTATCTGAACCCCTCAAAAATCTACATTTTCATTCAATTGAGTATTATTAATTCCATACCTGTTAAACAAAAACTCATTACCTTTATAAATCTAGATATTTGATTACATATAAAGATGGATTTATGGGGATGATGAATTAATGCCGTTTCAGTGAGTTTTTATGTATATGAGCACAGATTTAAAAAAAAAATACCTGTGGCAGAAAATTACTATATTTTCTGCGATTAACTTACATAATTAATTTAATACAAAAAACAGTCCCCAAAGTCGAATGAAAATAGGCCAAACCAGGAAAAAAAAACAAAAACATCACGCCCCCAACCAGGATGTTTAGAAATTGCCTTTTTAATGTGAGATGAAATTCTTAAGGGGAGGTGGGGAAGAAGGAATATTGAATGAATATCTTTTGTTACTTCAAAGTAACAAATAAGATCACTAGAGAAATTTGTTAATTGTGTATGATAGTGAGGGTCTGTAGATTTAAATAGTTAAATTTATCAATTAACAAATAGAAAAAACAAACAAAAACATTAAAAACTTTTAGGAGGGGGGATGAAACAAAAACAAGCTTTTCTTTTTTTTCGGGGGGAAGGGCAGAATTTGAATAATTGGTCCTTTACTTATAGTTACTTCAAAGTAATAAATAGGACCAAAAATTTTTAAAAATGTAAAGAATTTAAAAAAAAAAAAATGAAAGCGTGTGCACAAAAGGTTAATCCTGATTTTTTTTTCCTTATCTTTCATTCTATTTTTTTCATCTTCTTTTTTTTATGGTAAATTATTTATTTGTTATTTAAAAATCAACAGATAAAACAAAAAACAGTAAATTTTATGCACTTTTATGGATAAGCGAAGGGATAGTTAACATTTCAGACTCAATTTTAACTAACATTTTCTGCAAGGCAACAAGGAATTTTAAATGGTCAAAAAGTAGTGTGCTATAGGAGAGAGTGGGGGGGGGGGGGGAGAGAGAAGAGAAAATTCGAAATGGGAGGTTGCCTCAGACGATTGATCATTATTTTATTGCCACTTCAACTTAATAAATAGTGCAATATGTGTGCAGAATGACAAAAATTGGAGTGTGTGTGTGTGTGGGGGGGGGGGGGCAGAATTTCATTCGAGAGAAGAATTTAGGTGTTTTATTCAAGTATGACGAATTACTATTTTAAAATAACAAATAAAACTACTTGGATGAAATAATATTTTAAAATATGGCAAAAATTTTAAAATAAAAAACTGAAGAATTTTAAATATTTTTTATTTTGTGCACTAGGGTCAGACCAATGATTTTTTCATAAAAACTCAATGATAAAGATTTAACAGCATTAAAATGTAATAACTGATTTAATTGCAAGCATCAACTTGCAATTATTTTAGCTGAGTGATTTAATTGTAGGATACAGCTAAATAATTTTTGATTTATCGTTCAATCTAAATATAATCGAATTGATTTTAGTTTCAACTTTCTATTAACTTCTAATCGCGATTAAATTAAGAACATTTAATTTTTAATGAATTATTTCAGTGAAAATAGGTTTTATTAATGCAATCAACACGTCACAGAACTATGCCGCCTTATTAAAAAAATAAAAGTTAATTAATTAATTCAGTAGTAATGCTAATAAAACTAAGTTCAATTGTGTCATGAAACATGATCAATAGAATTATATTTAGTACAAGAAAATCTTTACGCCTTTTTTTATTTTTCCTAAAAAATAAAATACTTCTCAATTTCTTCGAACATGGCGAATTAATGAAATAAATGAATATTATTGAACTGAAAAAAAAAAAAAAACAACAACTTATCTTTGAATTATACATATTGTGTATATATTGTGAAATCAAAAGCATTTTAATCCGAAAAAGCTCTTTGTTTTAAACGAGGTTTTAATTGTAAACCACGATGAAATAACGTTTCGTCATACTTTATTCTCTGCTTTATAGCTTTTTACATTTGCGGAAAAACAAATGAAAAAAAAAGCGCTATCTCTTTGCTCTCAGCAAAGGAATGGGGATGCTGTTCGCTACGCGTATGTCGCCACGAACAAGAAAGGGTGAGTTGTGTTGAATTCATTCCCGCGCCAACCATTACTCTGGCGATAAGGTGCTCAAAACGTGAGCCTTCTTGAAAAAGCGTCCGGAATGGAACTGGGGGGGCCAGTAGCGTGGTAGCTCGACGTGCTAACCATTACGCTACTGGATTTCTTAGAAAGAAAGAGGCCGACAGAAAAAAAGAGAGTAACCAGACTGTAAAAAAAAGACAAATATCTATTACGCTATAAAAAAAAATGTATATCCCCATATGAAAATTTACAATAACGTCTTCCGAGTTACCCATGATCCGGAAGGCGCTGTTTATCTTTAGAAACCTCAGAAACTAACATTATTTCGGGATTTAAATAAGCACTAATAAAAATAAAATTTATTTTACCGACAATGACTTTAAGTAATTAGTTTATTAATCGTTTTTTTTTCTTTTTTTCTTTTAAGAACATAGAATTTTTGGATGCTATTCATTCCGAAGTAAATACTTTCATGTTCAACAAACATGTTTTATAACAAATAAGATAAATTAACAGATTAATATTAACATTAACATTAAATTCAATATTATTTTGTTACTCTCGCATGTATAAATTCAACTACGCAATTGAAAATATTTAATTGGGAATGAATAACATCCTAAAAACTGATATTCTGGTTTGAAAAAAACTCATTTATGCATTATAAAAACTACTCCTAAACGTTTCCGCAATTCCAAATCTTGGAAGAACGAAAAGCTTTGAGCAAATAACGTTATAGAATATGTGCATTATTTTGGGAAAGCTTTTGACTTAAATTGTAAAGATAATTTATTATTTGAAATATAGTATTTAAAGTAATTAATACTATAATTGCCTTCTAAACTTACAATAAAGTTAGATTTCATTTTCCAAAAAAGATTCGAATGATCTCATGCAATTCAAAAGCAACACATCGGGTTGTCACGCAACTAGTTTTTATAAAAATACAAAATTATAAAATAATTTCATTCCAAAAAGTGGAATATTACAACGTTTAGCATTCCTTTTCTTCTACCATATGCGCATACAATACGTTGTTAGAGCAAACCAGGTTAAAGAACATACATGTTATGTTTACTAGAAAGAATAGGCAGAATTTTATCCACATGTCTTATTTAAAAGAAGTTCTACTTACCCATCCCCGTGTAGGAGGGGGAAGTGGCAGAAGGCATTATTACTGTTAAATGCATTATAAAACAAAATTAGTCGGGTGTGCCAATCCCAAAACTTTCTTCTATCTCATACATGTTGATACTTCAAAATTCGCTATCATAGTGCCAAAAGTAAATGGCAATCTATGCCGATCATGAGAAATCTACAGATATGAAAGTCCGTGCATTAGTTCTTGAGATAGGACTATCACTAAAACCGTGTAAATCGTGAAAAATGCCACATAGCAGCAACACCTTTTAGATGATTTACTCCAAAACATATTCAGTAACAACTTATGTCAATGCCTGACTGAATCTGAAGTTTGATGAAAGTACGTGCAATACTTTTTCAGGTAACGCTATTGCGAAAATCTTGAAAAATCCAGCATAGCAGCGCCACCTGTTGGGCAATTTACGCCTAAACATAATCAGCACCAATATTTATCAAGATATACCTAAATCTGAAGTTTGATGAATTTTCATGCATTAGTTCTTGAGATAAAGCTATTGCTGAAATCGTAAAAAAAGGCAGCATAGCAGCACCACCTGTCGGGTGATTTATACCAAAACGTAATCAGTATCAATATTTATTAAGGTATACCTGAATCTGAAGTTCGATGAAAATTCATGCATTAGTTCTTGAGATAGAGCTGTTACAGAAATCGTGAAGAATGCAGCATAGCAGCGCCACCTGTCGAGCGAGTTGCACCAAAACACTGTCAGCACCAACTCATATCAAGGACTAACTGAATCTGAAGTTTGATGAAAATCTACGCATTAGTTCTTGAGATAGAGCCATTGCGGAAATCGTGAAAAATGCTATATATAGCAGCGTCACGTATTGGGCGATTTACACCAAAACGTAGTCTGCATTAACGCATATCAAAGACTAACTGTATCTGAAGTTTCATAAAAATCCACGCATTAGTTCTTGAGATAGAACCATTGCGGAAATCGTTAAAAATGCGGTACAGCATAGCTACCTGTTGGGCGATTTACACCAGAACGTAGTAAACACCAACTAATATCAAGTACTAACCGAATCTGAAGTTTCATAAAAATCCGTGCATTAGTTCTTGAGATAGGGCCTTTGCGGAAATCGTGAAAGTGCAGCATAGCAGCGCTACCTGTTGAGCGATTTGCACCAAAAACTAATCAAGACCAATTTATATCAGGGACTAACTAAATATAAATTTTTATTAAATTCCGTGCAGTCGCTCTTGAGAGAGAGGGCCCACAAAATTTGTGCCACATACAGATAGAGAGGCAGACAGACATTTTGTAAAAACATGTTTTTTGGGATCTCTGACCCCTAAAACGTGTAAATCCGTCGAAAACCGGAAGTCGAAAATTTTCACGAATCCAATACTTTCTTCTTGTGAAGATAGAAAAAAGTAAATATGTTATTAAATACATTTAAAGAGTAAATGTTTTTTTAAAGTTATACTTGATATAAAGTTATTTCATATATAATAGTAATATTTTATTAACAACTTCTCTTCATTTAAATCAGTAAAGTACGCGAATAATAAATGTATATCCATATCTGTATAGGATTGCAAACATATAAAAAGAAAAAAAAGTAAAAAGAAAAGAATTTTTAAATATTTAAAACGATATCATTAGGGAGGATGGGGGGGGGGGGGGAGGTGGAGATGGTCTAAAAACGCCAAAATGTTCATAACTTTATATACAGGGCTCGAAATGGAAACCAGACGAACCGGAACGCTATTTGAAAATTATTGTTGACTAATTTTTTTTAATATATGCAAATTTATATCTAATCATACGAAAACAATTTAAAAAAATACACTCAAGAGTCTAAATAAAAAAAAATTTAAAGAGAGCACAATAAGATATTTACGTAAAACAATAATAATACGTTTTAATAATTGAGCGAACCCGGACAATATTTACCGTAATTTTACGAACTGGAACGATATTTGTTCTAATTTTACGAGCCGAAATATCGTTCTGGTTTGCTCCGTTACATTTCGATCCCTGGCTATATATGTAAAGCCCTTATCTTAATACGAAATATTATTAATATTAACTGAATACTTTACATAAAAGAGTGAAATACTGTAAAAGCACTTTTTTCCGCGACGCTTTAATTTTCGCGAGCCTATCGTAATCGCAAAAATTTAAGCCTCGCGAAATATTTTTTTTTTTCGCCTCAAATAATAATAAAAAATCTGAAATTCTTCACTTATCCAAAGTTTAATGATTACAGTTAATTAAATAAGAAATAAGTAAAAAAATCTCTTGAATACTTACAATTATTTCTTGAATACTATACAACTATTTCTTGAATAAAAACAATAATACAACTAATAGAATGCAGCTCATTGACTTACAATATTTATACCAGCTTCTTTGAAACCATTCAAAATTATCACATGCTTGGCTTTTAACACCGTTAAATGTGCACACAAGCCAAGAAGAATAAATCGGTTTTAGTCGCGATATTCTCAGGTCCACATATTCTTTTTCCTCTAAAAATGTAAGCAAAGGGGGTTCTATTTAGGTAGTTTCGGGGTTTTTCAATTTTCGGTTTTGTTCATATGAAATTCGCGAAATTTTCAGCTCGCGAAATCACCGATATCTTCATTTTCGCGAAAATTACGGCTCACGAAAATAAGTGCTTTTACAGTAGTGAGAAAGAGTAATAATTTTTTTAACGGTAATTAATCACTAACAAATAAATTTTCTGTTTGCTTTTCAAATTGACATTAACCGCTAACCTCTACGCTAGATAGAAGAACATTTCAATGCTTGATTTGCATATGAAAAGCAAATAATTCGTCGCATTATATATGTTTGTACTTATGTAATGTGGATTTGGAAAACGCAGAATAATTATTCAAGTTGAGTGAGTAATAGGCAAATGGTCATTTACACATGAAAGAAATGACTGCATAGTATTTATCCAACTGTAAAATTTATCAATTATTACCTAATTGATTTTTCGTTTAGATTTAGAATTGGCATTAAATGTGAAATTCAAAATCAAGCAGAAACACGTATAACTCTGGATTTGCATATGAAAAGTAAACAATTCATTAAATTATATATTTTTGTTTTTTATGGAATGTGGATGTGGAAATATCTCCTTGTTATTAAAGTTCAGTGGATAATAGGCTGAAAGTCATTTAAATAAGAAAGGAATTTCCTTATGCTGGTCAGGTCAAGATTTCATTACAATCCAAATATAGCATATTCGTATGTTTATTTGGGCGTACTTACTACTTTATCTTGTTCCAAAAGCATTATGGGTTACACAAAACAAATCTATTTTTAAAAGGATGATTTCTTTGGCCTTAGTATCTTTTCAGCTTTCTTGGCGTTTGGGGAGGGGGAGGGGGGGATTTTTCAATACGGAAATATTTCTATATTTCTATTGAAAGAACGTTATATTTGTACATTTCCTAATTCTACAAAATAAAAATAAAAATATTTAAAATAAAAGATTTGAGTGGGGTTATATAGCACAAAATCCCTATATATTGAAATTTAATTAATCCTTCAAAAATCCTTCTAAAATTTATTAAATGATTATGTAAATGTTCTAACGTAGATTGAAAAAATTCACGAAAAATGCTTTAGAAGGTAAAATTTTCACGAATTCATAATTCAGTACATAAAGGGTTAATAGTTTTTGGACTTAATCTACTTACGTGCATACACGAAACATATAAAAATGACTCATATAATGAATAATCTTAAAAATTTATTTATTTTGAGGATTAAATTCTAAATCACAAATGAAAGATTAATTTCCGACTAATTCGATCCTTTTTAAAATCAAACAATCGCCATCCACATATAAAATAATGCTATTTTCTATCTGAATAGGCGCTTGACGTTTGACAAATTAATACAGATTTTCTCTAAGAAGGCTAGAAACGCCTAAATGAAAGCGATTAAACTCGCTGGATTCTAGATTAATTTAACCCCTTTGTTGAAACAGACGTTATTCCTGCCAAAATAGGGATAAAGAATCCTATACTAATCCACAAGGGAGCAATAATTCTTGTTAAATAATAGAGAAAGAACCTTAGAATTAAAGAAATTAATAACTTTGTGAGAAGCTAGACATTTTCTCAATTTATTACAGCTATTGTTTTTATTATTAACATTAGCACAATATATATATAAATGAGTGTTTAAGAAGCAAAACATTTATATTGTCCATAAAATAAAGTCAATTACAAAATTTAGAAAGGAAAAATTATAGAATTATTTAAAAAAAAAGCATAAAAAGCTGCTCGGAAAAAAAAAAAAAAAAAAAAATGTATGGGCTCTGAAAAGTGCCTTTTTTGTTTTCCCGTGACATTAACATCTGTCACACCCATTGCCGACTACCCTTCAGCTTTGTCCGACAGCTTGTTAGCGTATCTCTCTTAACTGTGCTTAACATATTTTTTAATCTTATTTATTACTTCTATTTCCATTTATTTTATCTTTTCTTAACCAGTAAGATTCTTACTATTTAAATTAATAATACCACTTTTCTTTAAAAGTAATTTTTTCATCTGTATTATCTTTATTTTTGTAAAATTTTAGTTTTTAAAACTACTGTTAGACTTTTAAACCCCAGTGGATCATTCATTATAAGACAATCATCCATAGACTGGGCGTAAAGTTGCTGACAGCGCGGAAGCCCCTCAAAGTGCAAACACTGTTAAGTCACTGTTAATAGATATCGCATGGAGTTAAAGCAGACAAAAATCAAAAGGAATTAAAAATAACACTAACTGGATAACAAGTGAGTTCGTCATTAGCTAGTATGTTTTAATGATACTTTAATTAAAAGTGACTTTTAGGTTTTTATCTAAATTGCTGATATATTTCTCTGTATATAGTATGTTTTATTGTTAGGTTTTTATATAGACTGCTGTTACATTTATTTTCTGTATCAAATATGTTTTAATGATACTTTAATTAAAAGTAACCCTCAAGTTTTATGTAGATTGCTGTAATATTTCTGTATATCTAATATGTTTTAAGGACATTTTAATTAAAAGTTACTTTTAAGTTTTTATAAACATTGTTGTTATGTTTAAAACTGGTTTAAAATTCGTAAAAAAATATAATATTAGATTAAAAAAATATTGCTCATTCTGATTCAAATCAATTTTACTTGCCCTGGACTCAGATTATAGTTTCCAAGATTAACTAGCATTGTGTAAATATGTAGTTATATAAATTAATAGCCTGTCTAAAAAAATTGATTTATTCTATTTTCTGTTTGAATAGGTGAGTGACGTTTGACAAATTAATACAGATTTTCTCTAAGAAGGCTAGAAACGCCTAAATGAAAGCGATTAAACTCACTGGAATCGAGATTAATTTAACCCCTTTGTTGGAGCAGACGCTATTCCTGTCAAAATAGGGATAAAGAATACTACAATAATCCACAAGGGAGCAATAATTCTTGTTAAATAATAGAGAAAGAACCTTAGAATTAAAGAAATTAATAACTTTGTGAGAAGCTAGGTATTTTCTCAATTTATTACAGCTATTGTTGTTATTATTAACATTAGCACAATACATATTAAAAAAAAAAAAAGAAAATGAGCGTTTGGGAAGCATAATTAGGAAGCATACGTTGTCCATAGTGTAGTTCAAAAATAAAAGAAAGTCATTTATAAAATCTTAAAAGGGAAAATTATACAGTTATTTTTAAAAGATGCAAAAAGCTGGTCGAATAGATATCCCATGGAGTAATAATTAAACAGAAAAAAAAAAATCGCAAGAAATTAAAAATAACAATAACTGAATAACAAGTGAATTTCTCAGTATGTTTTAATGACACTTTTGTTAAAACTAACTTTTAGATTTTTTTTTAATAGATTGCTGTTACATTACTTTATATCACGTTTTAATAATACTTTAATCAAAAGTTACTTTTAGGTTTTTTTAGAGAATACTGTATGTTTCAAATTGTTTTGATAATCGTACAAAATATAAGACCAGGTTAAAAAAAATGCTGCTCGTTCTGGCTTAAGTTAATTTTACTTGCCCTGGATTTAGATTAGTTTAGATTAGATTTGTTTTCAAGTTCATTGTTTAACTAGTATTGTGTAGTTATATTATTTAACCCTTTTGGCCCTGAATTTTTTTTCAGTCTGGGGTAAAAATCCCTTTTACGCTAATAAAATCAAAAGTAACTAACCAAATCATAGAAGTTAGGTTTTACTGAAATTTAACGAATATGTTATGTTTCTGAAACTTAACGAATGTAGTTATTTCGCGTTCTTTTTATATGACAATAGTCGAAGGAAGAATTTTTGAAGACGTTTAAAAAATGTCGTATTACAACAGGATTTAACAGACATAAAAACATACTAGTATTTTTTATTGTTTATCACAAATTATTAATTCGGAAAAGTAGCCCCTAATTTAAGTTCAAACCCTTTTGGTGGTCTGACTTTTTTCTCAAAGTCGAAAAAAAATTAAAACTTTTGTCAACTTTTTTTGTTTTTTTTTACTATTTTAAAATTAGATGGTGCTACTTGTCCACTAAAAAGTCAAAATATAGAATGCACATATGTGATTATGAAGTTTTAAGGCTGTTCTTAAATGATCTGCTCAACAAGCGTGAAACGTTTTTACACATTTACAAATTCATTTCTCAACGGAAAGAAATAAAACTGGAAAGCCTGGCAATGGAAGCGATTTGGAATTGAACTGTTTTTTCCACTTTTTGATCAATCAATTACCTATTGAGTTATAAGCCATTTCGATCACGTGAAAAATCCGTTTTTCGCCCGCTCTTGAGTGCTTTTTCTTCCTTCGCGCGGAAATTCGGTTCAAAACGCCTACTTTGACACTCTTTTCTGAAAAATCTATTGCGTTTGCAAAAAAAATGGAAAAAACAGCTCAATTACATAGTTTCTGAACAACAACACCAGCTAGTTTCATGCATTTTCAAACAAAAATAAATTAAAACTTATGCCAGAAAGTTGCCCTTTTGGATTTGAGAACACCCTTAACGTTTCTGCAAGGCGTTATTTACAGTTTAAAGTATTTTTAAAGTAAGGAACACATATGTGACCGCCAGGACCGAAAGGGTTAATGGTCAGACTAAAAGATTAATTTATTCTATTTTCTACTGAATAGGCGCGTGACGTTTGAGAAATTAGTACAGATTACCTCTAAGTATCCAAATGCCTAAATGAAAGCTATTAAATTCACGGGAATTGCGATTAATTTAACCTTTTTGTTTTTTACTTTATTCCTGCCAAGATAAGAATAAAGTTTTCATACTAATCCACAAGGTAACAATAACTCTTGTTAAATAATTGAAAAAGAATCTTAGAATTAAAGAAATTAATAACTTTCGAGAAGCTGTTCTAGATATATACGCGATTTATTACAGTTATTCTTTTTATTATTAACATAAGTATATGGTGATTACAAAAGTTCGTGCCCTATTTCATAGATCGTAGAAACTTGCAATCTTGAACGAGCTGATGTTTCTTTTATAGAGCAAGACAGATATAGATTTTTATACTAATCCACAAGGTAACAACAACTCTTGCTAAATAGTTGAAAAAGAAACTTAGAGTTAAATAAATTAATAACTTTCGAGACGCTATATATATGCGCGATATATTACAGTTATTCTTTTCATTATTAACATTAGTATTGGGTGATTGCAATAGTTCGTGCCCTATTTCATAGATCGCAGAAATTTGAAATCTTGAATGTGCTGATGTTTCTTTTATAGTACAAGATAGATAAAGATTTTCATACTAATCCACAAGGTAACAATAAGTCTTGTTAAATAGTTTAAAAAGAACCTTAGAATTAAAGAAATTAATAACTTTCGAGTAGCTAGATCTATACGCAATTTATTACAGTTATTCTTTTTATTATTTACATTTGTATTGGATGATTGCAAAAGTTCGTGCCCTATTTCATAGATCGCAGAAACTTGCAATCTTGAACGAGCTGATGTTCCTTTTATAGAGCAAGATAGATAAAGATTTTCATACTAATCCACAAGGTAACAATAACTCTTGTTAAATAGTTGAAAAAGAACCTTAGAATTAAAGAAATTAATAACTTTCGAGTAGCTAGATCTATACGCAATTTATTACAGTTATTCTTTTTATTATTTACATTTGTATTGGATGATTGCAAAAGTTCGTGCCCTATTTCATAGATCGCAGAAACTTGCAATCTTGAACGAGCTGATGTTCCTTTTATAGAGCAAGATAGATAAAGATTTTCATACTAATCCACAAGGTAACAATAACTCTTGTTAAATAGTTGAAAAAGAACCTTAGAATTAAAGAAATTAATAACTTTCGAGTAGCTAGATCTATACGCAATTTATTACAGTTATTCTTTTTATTATTTACATTTGTATTGGATGATTGCAAAAGTTCGTGCCCTATTTCATAGATCGCAGAAACTTGCAATCTTGAACGAGCTGATGTTCCTTTTATAGAGCAAGATAGATAAAGATTTTCATACTAATCCACAAGGTAACAATAAGTCTTGTTAAATAGTTTAAAAAGAACCTTAGAATTAAAGAAATTAATAACTTTCGAGTAGCTAGATCTATACGCAATTTATTACAGTTATTCTTTTTATTATTTACATTTGTATTGGATGATTGCAAAAGTTCGTGCCCTATTTCATAGATCGCAGAAACTTGCAATCTTGAACGAGCTGATGTTCCTTTTATAGAGCAAGATAGATAAAGATTTTCATACTAATCCACAAGGTAACAATAACTCTTGTTAAATAGTTGAAAAAGAACCTTAGAATTAAAGAAATTAATAGCTGTCGAGAAGCTAGATAGATACTCGATTTATTACAGTTATTCTTTTTATTATTAACATTAGTATTGGGTGATTTGCAAAAGTTCATGCCCCATTTCATAGATTGTAGAAACTTGCAATCTTGAACGTGCTGATGTTTCTTTTATAACCGTATTATTAACTGACAGTTATTTACATGTGCATGTGTGAACATAAAGTTTAAAAAAAAAATTTTGAAATAAATTTGTGTGCAAGATTAATATTGAAAATGGAAAATTAAAAGTAATATTTTCTTCATGTTATGTTATATGAGTTTAAAAAAGGAGCGAGTATTGGACGTGTGACGAAAAATATTCAAGGCATTTATTTGGATCGTGTTCCCACTCTTAGGACAGTTAAAAAGGGCTTTTGTCGAATTTGAAATGGAATGAAATTTTTATCGAATGAATCGAATTTAATCGAATGAAATTTTTATTCAATCTAAACGATAATATTCGCTCTGTCCTCCTGGCATTGATAATGACTTAATCCGTGATTTAGTAAATAATAATACACGAATTATTACTGAAGATTGCTGAGACACTAAATGTTGACAATTCGTCTACATTTTGCCATTTAAAACAACTTTGAACCTCGATGCATCGGAAATCGGGCACGAACTTTTGTAATCCCCCAATAGAAAAAGTTGTCTTTATCCCGATCTAAACTCGGATCTATAAACCTCCGATCCTCACTTCCACTACACAAAAGAAAGAAAGAAAAAAAGATACATTGTCGGTCGTAAAGCCACTTTTTAGGTGCGTTCGTAATTATATAAATACGTAGCACCTATAGTCGTCGTTCAGTCCGTCTGTCCACATATAACAGAGCAAAAACTACCCAACCGAATGGTCTGAAATTTTAAATATATAATTGTTCCAAAATTTTGTCGAGTCATTTCAAATTTTATGAAAATCGGATTTATAGTTTAATTACAAGGACAGTCAAAAGTTTTCCGTTACATTACGGCCAATGAGAAAAAATTATTTCAAGTGCATTTTAATGATGTTACAGCTTTTCGAATAGAATGAAAGTGATAAGCACTTATGAAGTGCACTAAAATATATATTCAGTACAATATGCGGTGCAAAAAATATTTATAAAACTAGTTATAGTACGAACGCACCTCATTTGCCACGTTTGACGAGCAATTTGCAACTTGTTTCTTTTATATTATTATCATAATTATCATTTTGTAAGTTAAAGCTAAACGAACAGTACGGTAAAAAAAAAAAAAAAAAAAAAAAAAAAAAAAAAAGACAAAGAAAAAGGAAAACAGCTAAATAAATCAAATATAAATAAAATATCGACTGTCTCTGCTTCGTTTAGGAAAGAATAGATATTCAAAACATAGAGCGTAAACATATTTCATCAACATAGGTAAATTTCGGAGACTTGTTAATTCTTCTCCCTTGTTGAAATTCCAAATGTATTTTAGAGTACTTGGAAACGTTTATACGTGCGGGTTTTTTTTCGTTTAATTGTTAATTTTCAAAATCTTACCTTTAGGCAGACACTGAGAAAAAATTTTAATAAACAGAACATTTCTGAATCTTGATTACTCACCTGCAAAGTAAAAGGAAACTATTAATATCGTGTATAATTCAGTTTGCTAAAATTTTACCAATACCTCATTTTAATGTAAAGTAATACAAATTCATAAATAAAACCCAATACATTTTTTTAATCACAAATGATGGTTTAACACTATATAGGCAACTTGACGCATTAAACAAACTATCGTTAAGAAATTCTAAATTATCCACAGAAAGTTTGAACAGTTATTTTTGTTTATTATAATGACAGGAACAATGGAACAATGTGAACTGATTTTTGGATTTCCCAGGTGCTTGGCAACTTCACATCCAGTATAGAGGTAGTATGTTTTGCAATGGGAGCCATATAAGAATGTTTAAACGCGGCTGGTGGCCACAAGGAAAAATAAAGTTTAAGAGTAAGAAAACTTACAATTAAATGTTAGTGTAGAAAAAAAAAAAAATGTCCCATATGATCCTAACAAACTGACAGTCCGTAAACAGGCGAAAATGCTACCAAAGGGAAGCCCCAGCATAAAAAAAGACACTTTTCAGAGACCATAGATTAGTTTAACTCAATATAAAATGCTAAACAAAGTGCGAAAAATTTGGAAAAGTTTAAAAATAATTAAATCTTTACAAGTGAAAAATTACTAATTAAACGCATGAAAAATTATTAAAAAACGGTAATAAAAAGCTTAAATGGGAAGAGTTCAAACTAACTGAACAGATAAACGCAAGATTCAAAGGGGAACGTACGAGAAAAAGAGGACGGCGTCCCCCCCCCCCCCCAGTCTGGTAACTCAATGAAAATAGATGAAAGGACATTAACAAAGATGGGGAAAGTTAAGAAAAGAAAAATAATTAAAGGTTAAACAGTATGAAACGTGAAAATAACACTTAAATGCAATTTAAAAGGTTTTTTTTTTCTAACAAAATAAGACAATACTAAACATAGAAAAAAGGCAAAATGGTTTAATTAGAGAAGAATTTAATCTTCGTTAATGTTAAGTTGGTTAGCGAGTTTGTCGAATTCCGTTATAATAACTAGCAATTTTTGCATTGGGTTATCAATTTTTTTTGGTTTGGGTTGAAATATTTTTGATACAGCTTAAAAAATTAGTTATTAGTAGAACTTCTTTGATTTCACTGAAAGTATAAATTTATCTTGGATGTCATTACAGTAATTTTATAATGACAGTTATTTCGTGAATAAAATAAAATAAAATTAGTATTAAAAATTTTCTGATCTGAACAAAAAATTTCTAAATAAAATAAACGCCAAATTTTACAACATTGTTTGCGACTTTTATAGTGTTAAAACAGATTCAGGGACAAAGTTCTTCTATTGCTAAAATATTGAAATGAATCAATGACACCAGTATATACAAACAAATTTATTTTAAAATAAGTAAAATATTTCAGACACGTACAGAATAAAAGGAAAATTTTGTTCCAAATTTCTGGAGTGAATGTGGAATTTGAAAATTAAAATTAAGTGGCAAAAAAATGTACCACCGCCCTTCAAGGAATTAAGAAGCATAAGCATCAATGTTGCCCTGTCCATATTGTAGTTCTGAAAAAATCATTTACAAAATTTTAAACGGAAAAAAAATACAAAATTATTTTTAAAAGGCGTAAAAAAACTTGTGAAATAGATACCTCCAGACAGTAATAATTGAAATAGAAAAAAAAAAAAAACCCAAAATAATTAAAATAATAATAACTGGATAACAAGCGAATCTCTCTGTGTCTAGTAAGTTTTAACGATAATATAATTAAAAATTACTTTTAGGTTTTTATAAAGATTGTTGCTATATTTCAAATTGTTTCAATTAGCGTAAGAATATAACATTAGACTAAAAAAATATTATCCATTCTGGTTCAAATAACTTTTACTTGGCCTGAACTGAGATTATAGTTTTCAAGATTAACTAAGCATTGTGTAGTTATATTTAATAATCAGTCTAAAAAATTGATTTATTTTATTTCAAGATAAAGTTCTAAACAACAAACCAACGATTGATTATAGCGAAATTTCTATTCAAATCAGATTATTTTTAAAATCCTACAATCTTTTCTTTTCTTTTAGTTGAAGATTGAAAGACTCCAGAAAGTTGCATCTTTCAGATAGAAAATCCTACTTTCTGGCTAAATAAAAGGGTGACATTTGACAAATTAATACAGCTTTTGCTTAAGTAGGGTAGAAACTCGTAAATGACAGCGATTAAACTCACTGGAATTGAGATTAATTTAATCTCTTTGTTAGCGCAGACGTTATTCCTGTCAAGTTAGGGATAAAGAATCTCACACTAATCTACAAAAGAGGAATAATTCTTCTTAAGTAATTTAGAAAGAATCTCAGAACTAAGAAAATTAATAAATTTGTTAGCAGAGAGATAGTAATCAAATTTGTTACAGTTATTGTTACTATAATTATCATTTGTACATTACGTAAAATTTTTTCATAAATTGCTGCTTTAGAAGCATGATGTTATATTTTGATTATACTCAGTGGTGGCAGATTGGGGACTTTTTTGCCCCCAGATTGTTGATTGTCACCGCTATTTTGAAATCGAAATATTTGGCATATTTAAAAATAGATTAAAAATTCTAAAAAATAAGGCGAATTATACTATTTAAAAAAAGTGGTGACAGTCAAATAATCTGAATTAAAAAAGTCTCCAATCTGGCAACACTGATTATACTGTAGTTCGAAAGATTGGCGAAACAATCTAAAATTTATGGGAGGAGCTTCAGTAGTCATTTTCAAATAAATTAACAATTAGCATAATCCATAATTAATAAAAGATTTTTGCGTCTGTCAATCTTTCAACTTAATTACTCACCGTCACAAAAACAACAGCCGCACAAATCCAAGTATTACACATAATCGTTATGTTATGAAGACGCAAACTATTATAGAGAAAACAAAAACCGTGTAACAGAACCAATTCGGATTAACAAAACAGACAGTGAGGAAAATACAACAAATGAACCTAGAAGATCACAAAGATCGAATAGAGGTGTTCCACCAGACAGACTCGCATACATTACTAAAGAAAATAAAATTATAGAGCCGAAAAATTTCGAAGATATTAAAAATCTAAACAATCCACATGAGAAAAACCAATGGTACGAAGCAACTAGTGAAGAAATTGCTTCATTAATAAAAAATAACACCTGGGATCTAGTTGATCCTCCACCAGGCGTAAAAGTAATTGGAAATAAGTGGGTTTTTACGGTTAAATATAATTCAAATGGAGAAATTAATAAATACAAAGCGCGTTTGGTAGCGAAAGGCTATTCTCAAAAATTTGGTAGTGACTATTATGAAACCTTTGCACCAGTAGTAGCCTATACAACGCTAAGAGCATTTCTAGCGTGTGCAGCTCACAAAAACTTAAATGTAAACCATTTAGATATTAAAACCGCGTTTCTCCATGGAAATTTAGAAGAAGTTGTTTATATGTCGCAACCAGAAGGACATATTAAACCGGGTGAAGAAAATAAAGTATGTAAGCTAAGAAAGGCTATATATGGCCTAAAACAAGCAGCAAGAGCATGGAATATTAAATTAGCTGAAAGTTTAAACAAACTAGGTTTTGTGCAAAGCACCGCTGATCCATGTCTCTTCACACGAGAAACTAACGGAAATAAAACTTATATCATCATTTATGTCGACGATCTGTTAATTTCAGGAGATACTAAGGAAATAAATGCAATAATGAAACAACTTAGTAAAGAATACGAAGTGAAAAATTTAGGTATGGTAAATTACTACTTAGGGATAAACATAAAAAGAATTAAAGAAGGAACTTATGCACTCGATCAGGAAAATAAAATAAAAGAACTGATTGAAAAATTTAATTTAAAGGACTCTAAACCTTGTGATACTCCGATGGAGGCAGGTTACTTAAACTTAGATGACGATGAAAATTTACTACCTAATAATCATAAGTATAGACAAGCCATAGGGGCATTGCTATACATAGCTACGATAACTCGTCCAGATATTTCAGCGGCTATTAACATCCTTAGTCGCAGAAATGAGAAACCAAGAGAAAAAGACTGGAGGGCAGTCAAGAGGGTTATAAGATATTTAAAAACAACACAAGAATTAAAATTAGTTATAAGCAACGAATATGATCCGATTCTGACGACATTTGCAGATTCAGATTGGGCAGGAGATAAAAGTGATCGAAAATCAACCACAGGAAATTTAAGTAAATTAGGAAATGCAGCGATTTCCTGGTCAACAAAAAAGCAAAACTCAGTTGCATTATCATCTGCTGAGGCTGAGTATATTTCCGCAGCCACATCAGCACAAGAAACCATATGGTTGATAAAGCTATTAAAGGATCTAGATTTAAACCAAAACCTACCAATTATTCTGTATGAGGATAATGTGTCATGCATCAAGATGACTCAAAATTATAAACATCATTCAAAAACAAAGCACGTGGATATCAAATTTAATTCAATTAAAGATTTACGAGAGAAGGGAATCATAGAATTAGAATATTGTCCCAGTAAGGAAATGACTGCAGACATCTTTACGAAGCCCCTTCCCAAACCTGACTTTATCAAACACAGAGACAACTTGAACTTAAGAACTATTGCAACTTCAGAAATCAAGCAGGGGTGTTAGAAAGTGAATAATGATTTACCGAAATTGCAAGACATGGTGAAATAATTACAGCTGTGTTTCAAGATTGCATTTGAAAGATGAAATCGTTTTTATTTGAGTGGAAAGCAACTACCCATTTTTCCCTCTTTTTCACGTGCAGAGAGAAAAAAAAGGGGAATTTCCAACATCTGGTATACATAAAAGTGTTGCACAACGAGATGCAATAAGAAAGACTAATGAACTGAAAACTTTTCTTTCTTTTTTTAGTCAGTCTCTAAATATATGCCCTAAGCAAAACACGCAGTGTGTCTGCGCTCTGAAAAATCTTAAAGAAATAATATGTTAATTAAATATATAACTTTGAATGTAAATTTAATTTTAACTTTATCTATGTTAATTTAATTAAATAGTGTAGTCCTGTGATCCTGTGCCCTCTTTTGTTACTGAGTGGAATATTTTCGTGCTGATTCACTTTGGATTTTTATAGCAGGTTGGATTACCTTACGCGGATTTGATCAACGCTGAAAATAAAGGTAGGAGCATGCCAATTTTATCTTTCTCCTTTTTTTGTGAAGATGTTAAAAGGGAAAACATTATTTTCTAAATATAATTCATGAAGAGAAGCTCAGTTATTTAACTGCCGTGATTTCACAATAAAAATTCAATAGATTTTTGCGTCTGTCAATCTTTCAACTCAATGATGGATGTAAATATTTTAATAATTTAGATTGATACAGCAGTCGGGAAAACTACTTTATTTTTGTAGCGAACTACTACTACAACTACTTTATGAAAAAATGTAGTTAACTACAACTTCAACTACTCGTTTTAAAAGTCGTTACTACAAACTTCTTTTTAAAATTAGTCTCTTCTTCACTATTTTCATTTTTTGTCAAAGGATTCAATCCACATTCGAAATTTTATGATACTTTTCCAGTATAGGGGTCTTGGCGTTTTTTTTTTTTTTTTTTTTTTTTTTTTTTTAAAGCTTGGTGGAATTCGGAGATTTATTGCCAAATGAGCAAAACAGTATGAAAGCAAACCTAATGAGCTTTTATGTTTGTTTATATATATATAGAGGCAGTGGTGTAGTCGTAAAAAAAGTAGAGCGCCTACACTCTAAGCAGAGGGTATACACTCAAGGCAGAGGTATTCCCTAGAATGTATGTACTATAGCTTTTTTGAGAAACAGAGGGTATACGGTGTTCCTTAAAAATATTCAGAAGGTATACGCCATGTACCACCCTATAATACCCTCCACCACATCCCAGTATAGGGGAGACTAGGGAGAAGTGACGATTGGGAAGGCTTGACTCACCCAGCAGTTTTCATATTTAAAAGAATTTCAGAGTTTTATCAATAGCTGTAAAAAAAAGCTACTGGAATGCTCAAACGCCAGTCTTTGTTTCACACAGATAATCGAAATAGGTGTGGAAAAATCAATATTGAAGCGTTTTCAACCTAAAAGTTATGTTTTTTAGAAATATTTTGCAAGCTTTTTTCAGATAAAATACATCATAGAAACTTAAGTAAGTAGGTTTTAAGTAATGCAGAAATATCGAGCTTTCATTCCAGGCATAAAGATTGTACAGTTTAGGCTTTACATAACAATGTGTTATCCTTTAGAAAAGGGCTATGTGGATTGCTTGACCCAGTCAATGTGAGGGAGGGTTGACCAGATGCTCAAGGTTTCTTTAATTATGTGGTTTTGGAAATCCTTTTACTATATACTGTGCATAATGAAAGGTTAATAATTGTATATAAAAAAGAATGTAAATTTACTCTGTGAAGCTACAGTAAAATGGGGTGATCGAAAAGAAAATGTTTAAAACTGATTAAAGAAATATGTGAAAAATTGCTATAGTATCCCATGCAAGAAAAAATTTAATGAAATATAAAAAGGAAAGTTGATAGGAACGTTTTCCCATTTAAATATTACTTACAATATGTAAATAGAAACAGTGGAAAAGAACAGAAAGGACTTGAAAGTATGAAAACAGCTGTCTTAACCCTTTCAGGGGCAATGGTATGTTTATGAAACCATTTAATTTTAATTCCCAAACGTCACTATGGCACCAGAATTTTGCTAAAATCTTTCCAATTTAATATGTACGTGAAATATAGACTTTTTCCTATTTCCAAATAAATTTGTTCATAAATTCCGGTGCCAGTCATTTATTTCAAAATTTTAGTAATGAAAGTTCTTTACCGCTGAAAGGGTTAAAACACTTTAATGATAAGTTAAGCGCTGATACGGCTGCAAAATAACAAAGCATTGATCGAAAAACTTTAGGAAGGTATGTGGACAAATTTCACCAGGATGAATACAGGGAAATGAAGCCTAACTGTGACAACTAGAGTTGTCAGATCGATTGTTCTAAAAGGCAGGACAAGGAGACAAAAAAAGTGGGATAGTGGCTCCAAAATCCGGATATAATAATGCATGAAATCCTATGAAAACGGAATCTGTCTGTAACGGAATGCTGTCATAAATGTTACAATTTCATTTTCCTTGCTGTACAATTATACCTGCTCAGACAAAATCCTTTTTTAAGCAAATTTTTTCTCCTCTGATTTGTGATTGCGTCTGAATAGGTTTAAGCATCATATTTTCAAAAATATTTTTTATAATAATTAAAGCATGCAGCATAAAGTTACTTTGCTATTTTTAAACTGATTTTATTTCTCTTCACAAATAATTCAATGTAAAGCAAAGTGGGTCAAGCCTTCCATACAGTGGGTGAACCTCCCATATGTGGGGAGCCTTGGCCCATTATTTTCTCACGTTTAAAATTAATCATTTTTCAAATTTGGTATATATTACGCTCATGTATCAATTTTATTTTGATAACTGATTGTGTAACGAATAAAATGATATATAAAACTTTATTCTACGTTCAATATTTTAAAAATAAAAAAATATTTTCTTAAAAAGTGGGTCAACCCTCGCTAGTCTCCCCTATATGCATATAATACATTTGAATAAAAATTTATTTAGTTCATATAACGATGTTAATCAAAAGTCTAAAAGAAGATGGCATGTAAAAATATAATACATTAATCATTATAAAAAATATTTTAGTAAAGCTAATTGGCATACAGAACCCACAAAGAAAACTCAAAATATTGAAAAGCCTTAATAGTTTAATATTATAATAATGCAAATCTTATAAAATAGTTGAACAAAATAAAAATGGAAAATTTAGTTTCAAAAAGCAGAGGAGAAATATTAGACAGAGTAAAAATTTACAAAAAAAAAAAAAAAAAAAAAAAAAAAAAAAAAAAAGAATATCAAGAATATGAATAGCACTTATATTGTAGAAGTTTGGCAATATTCCACAAATATAAGTAAAATACAATTGATTTCTAATTGAGAAAAGCATGCATTGCATTTGAGAACTATTTCTCAAATTGCAAATGAACTGTACAACTAGATTATTATTATAATTGTTCACTATGTATACTTTACTTCTGTTTATATATAAAAAGAGATTTGTGCAATACATTTTTCTTTCACTGCATTTTTTTAACTTCAATACATCGCACAATTTCAATTTGTTCTCCGTCGAGTAGAAACAAATATATTTCCAAATGCAATTTGTTTGTAAACTGTATCTCAATTTACTGATTTTTATGGTTTAAAACATAATTTTCAAGCATGGATATCTTTAAATCTGTGTCAAACCCAATTACGGAAGAAAAATAACGTAAATAATTCAGCACTTGTTTATTTCCATGCACTATTCCATAACGAAACTGCCAAACGAAATTAAAACTTCATATATAAATAAATAAAGCACGAGTTTAACACATACACTATATGGCCAAAGGTGACTGGTCACTTGCGATTTTAGACGTTTTGTTAAATATCTAGAAAAATACATGAGGAGTTAACCTGAAACTGCAGATGTGTAAACAGTATAGTATAGGTCATATATTTTCGCGAAGATTTTTTTCCCGAAAACCCATAGGAGACTGTCAACAAATTGAAAAAGAACGAATATCTTTATAAACCTAACCTATTAGTTTTTACAGGGTTATAGAATATAACCCTGTAAAAACTAATGGAGCGAAAGCGTTCAAACTCGAGATTATTAATAAGTGTCTTATTGTAATATACTGTGTTCATTTTTATGAGGATAGCATGTGTACTCGTAGAGAAGTTAAGGTTTTTATAAAAACAGTCCCAAATTTTGCCAAGTTTATTGCTCATAATTTGCAGTTCTTAATATAAAAAAAAGTTCTTTTCAGAAAATATGACAAACAACATTGTATACAATACTCTGCAATCAGAATTAAAAAATAATAAAAATTGGATGAAAAATAAGCATGTTTACTAAAAAATGTTTCACTGCATGCGCGAATGCCATCAAAATATAATGTGCATAATGTATTAGCTAACTATAGAGAGCAACTTTTGTGAAAGTCTCAAAATCATAGCTTGAAAATTCTGAAAATTATCATCGATAGAGTAAGCTTGGAATGCGTTGTTCCCAAAAGGAAGCAAAAAGATGAGGGGCTGTATCCAAATAAACGTGCAATATTGTGTACGCTGTCTTGGCACTAATCAACAGATATTTGATACAACCCCTCATCTTTTTGCTTTTCGATCTTTTGCAGTTCGATGTTTCACCAAGAAAATGGTGAAAAATAGCTGAAATTTAGCTGCAACCAAGATATCGGTGATTTGTATTGGTGCTTTCACAAATACCATGATACTAGTGAAATGTTGGACCATGATCAGGTTCTCTTATAAGAGAAGCCATTTAATATATATGTATATATATTAGAAAGTGCAAACACTTAGTTTTTGATTAGTTGGAGACAATTACGGTAAGTTAAAGCAATCCACTTTCATCTTGCTTATTTCAACTAATAATAGTTTTATGAGACTTATTGCTAATCACAGACCAAGGATGATATTTTAAAGATTAATTTTTAGATTTTCGACTCACTTCTTTCGCTTGATCAACCACTGGGAAAATGGCAATAAAAAAACTATTTATTTGTAATTTTGTTGCTATTTAATTTCAGCGGATTTTATGTTTGTCCATTATAGTACATTCATTAAGGATTGCAGCAATCATGTTAGTTTACTTCTAAAGCTTAAAAGGAAGGAAATAGAATAAAAATCCCGTAGCACTGACTTTATATGATCAACTGCTGGCGGGATCACCCTATATTCTGCACATCATGTAGTATATATCGGTCATCTTTGGCCCGTGTAGACCAGATTGGATTGGTTAGTCTTAATTAAAATTTGCATTAGTTTAAATTCTTGTGGAATTAGGAATGATTTATGCATATACAATAAAACCTTTTAAGACAATGAATTACAAAGAACAGTTAAAAAATCTGTTTTTATTTTTTATTTTTTTTTATTTATTTTTTTTTTTTTACACAAAATATATCATCTGGCTGTGCTTTTATCAAGACGATTTTCTGACTTGATACGAATAAACTAAACGATGGACGACAATAAAACAAATACAGTGCAACCTCTGAATAACGATTACCCGTGGGACCGGTGAAATGTGACCGCTCTTCAGAGGTTGGTGTTATTCAGAGGTTTCATTTAAAAAATATCAAAATTACATAAATGTAAATAGAAATACACAGTCATTTTAATTAATCATCATTGTTTTAATATAATAAGAAAATCAGTTATTTGCAGTTGTTTTGTTTTTTTGCTGCAAATGTCTTTCTCCAAAGAAAAAAAAAATGATTTGATTTACTATACAACTCATCATCATTATGATTAAATGAGAAATTTTGGATTTTACGAAGGTTCTTCATATCTTCGGTATATGTGTTAATACTGGGAATTTTGAGTGATTCTATTATCTATTTCCGATTCCTCTCTTCCATCTTCCACCATTTGCTGTATGGAATCAAATGTGGCAGTGACTGCCAAATTTTTTACCAGAGATACAAACAAGCTGGCCTTTATGATAGTTATGCCTGCTGTTCTAAGAATATTATATAAAATTTCTCCATTATTATTAATGTCTTCATTTTCCGTTTGTTCACATATCAAGTAAATTTTGTTTGATCTGCTTCACATTTCGGTTTATAAATAAATATGAAATTGTACCAGGAGCTGTAAAAATTTTTTCTCGTGACTTTTGAGTGGCCGTTGTTCAGAATTCCTTATTTAGAGGTTTGTACTAATGTTAATGCTATGGAACGTGTTTGGTTCTGTCAATATGTGGCCGGTGTTCAGAGATTTTCGTTGTTTAGAGGTGGCCGTTCAAGGAGGTTTCACTGTACATCAATTTTTTTTTATTATTATACAAAGAAAAATATGGAAAATACACACCGGAAAAAATTCTAGGGGAACACGTTTAAAAAAATTAAAAATATAAATATGTAAATGCATTAAAACAACATGTTGGCAATCATGCTACCTACCTATGCTTCTTAAGCCGGTAGAGTACGAGAATTATAAAGTAAGTGTTCAACCATTAGGTGTTAAGCTGCGCTCAGGCTTTATTAAGCGTAGACGATGCTGTTTCAGTTTCATTATCGTTTGGAATCTTTCAGACTTCTGGCATCATTATCTGGCATGGGCTGTACCATGTAACCAACTTAGTGTTTGTCTGGTTTTGTTAAATGCTCAAAAACATGGATTTTCTGACCGCGCTACAGTGATTTCCTATGGGGGGGGGGGATATTTTCTGTTGTTATTTACAGGCAAATTTCGTGAAACTATCCCTTATGCCGATATTCTTATATTGATAGTTCTATGAGTACTTGTAGTGTAAGTCACATGCTACGATTTTTGGAAACCAGTATTTTAGAACGGGAAAATGTGATTTACTTTATCGGAGATACCTCATTAATTGAATAAGGCGATAAGGCGAAGCAAACTTTTCGAAAATAACGGTGGCCAACAAGCATAGCAGTTATCAGTTATGTGAATTACACTACAAAAACCCATGGAACAAGCCATATGTAGATTGATATGTCGAAATGCTTGACAAAATTTTTCAAAATTCGCGGTTTACATCATTCTTAAAAGTCTCAAATATCGTTGAATTGCTAAGAATAATTAATGCAAAAAAAATGCAGTGCAATGTGTTTTCTATGTTTTTACAAACAAAACGGATATTTTTTGTAATATCGAATTAGGCAAAAAAGTCTACGAAATTAATAAGTATAAGTAGCAAGTATACGGTATGTAACATTTACCGTACACTTAGCAGTAGATGCGGTAAATATTAGTTGCAGATACGTTAAATATATTATTTTTGTTGTCAACATCCCTTTTCTCAACCAATATGTAGCGTACAACGATGGATAAGGTATCATTGGATAAGATTTTTTTTTTCTCACATCTGACATCGCATACTGAATTTAACTAATATGTAGCGTACAATGACGAATGAGGTACACTTGGATAGGATTTTTTTTACCCAAATTTGACAATAAACGTAATATCGCGTACTGAATTAAACTAATATGTAGTGCACAACAATGAATAAGGTATCATTAGATAGGATTTTTTGCCCACATAAGACATTACATACAGAATTTTCGTAAAAGACTTTGTTTGAAATTTCACTTAAATTGAAAATTGGGGATAAGCGGGATAAACGGAGCGGCGCACAGTGTGGTATTTTGCTGAAAAACCTGGCCAAAATTATTTAAAATCTTTTGCGCGTTCACTGTAAAAAAAATTCCGCAACGTTCTTGGGAAAAAATGGGCAGCTGAGTTGCCCATTATTTCCAAGAAACATTTCTTGAAAATGACTGGAACTTTACTGTATATGTTAAAAACTTTCTAAAGAAATGCCAGTAAGTTTCCTGCGAAATACCAGGAATATTTCTGTTGACAGCAAAACATTACTGACATTTCACAGCATGCGGGATCCGCAGGCGTTTTTACATTTCCAGTTGACAATTTTCGCTTTATTATCATTATTTGTTAGAATGAAAAAATATTTTGAAATTGACATCAAAATTATTATTTATAATTTACACGAAAAAATAAATTTTCAGTTAAAATTCAATAAAGTAAATATATATATGATATATTGTTTCTGAACTTTTCTTAAAATATATAAATGTAAATAATAATTAGAAAAAAAATCTAGTCATAAAATATTTTGGATTTTCGTTAGTAATTATGTTAGTTTACAAGTTAGATAAAATACATATAAATTTTCATGAAAAAAAAAAAAAAAAAAAAAAAAAAAAAACTAAACGTAATTGTATATTTTTTCCGAAAATAAAAAAAAAATTCAAATTTGCAGCAATTCAAAGTGTCAAATATATATCAAATTTAAATCAAATTGTAATAAAGTGTTAAAATATAAAATTAATTAAAAAAGAAAAGAAAAGTCCAGAGGTAGCATCGAACTCGGGCCGTACGGGTGGCGTGCGAGCTTTCTGCGTCCACACCACGAAAGACACGTTGAGAGCTGCAAACTAATGGGTATTTGAAACGTATGCTAAACCTCGGCATCTAATTTCTGAAAATCTAAGTCCCATTTGAAGAAATCCTTTCACAAGAATAATTAGAGATAAGAACTCTAAAACATACTTTAAATTAATCAAAATCGGTGAGAATCATGTTTGATTGTCCCCTGGTTAATGGAGATCCAAATAATAGGTGTATTTTTTTTACACGGTCTGCTCCTTAAACATTCCACAGACAAGTACGAGAGATAATCCCTTAGCGATGTCACGGAGGTATTGTATTTTCATCTGAATTGTCTTGACAATAGAGACGTAAAGGATTATGTCGTTTATTGATTTATTTGCATTCCATATTGATTTTTTTACATTCATTTAAGGAATTCTTTTTCGACACTCGCGCGCGAGCAACGGATTATAGCAAAAAAATAATAAATGGCGGCCGCAGCGTTTTGCTGTTTCCAACTTTTGTTCAGGAACGTTTCAGATAAGAAAACCAGAATTTCACAGGAAAGAGCTAAATTATTCTGAAAACCTGAGAAAAGGCGAAACATTCCTGGATTTTACATGGAACGTTACCATTTTTTTTACAGTGTTCTATAGCAGATAAAATGTCTTAAAAAAATGAAAAATATTTTAATATGCTAGAAACAACTCACTTTTCGTACAATTTATGCAAATATGTGTAACAAATTAATATCCTACTGACCATCATTCTTTTGATCATAGTCGTCCTCATCATCCTCTTCAGAATCTCTCGAAAACTAGATTCTGGCAATAAAAACTGTAATGCCTCTGCAGAGAATTTTTTATGTTTTGTGGAGTTTTTTCGCATACTAAAACTTAAACAAGAATCAGAACATAATGAACGAAAATTAGTGTTGCGAGTTTAAGCCGTTTTCTCTGATAGCTGCCCGATTGGATGCAATCCACACTGTTAAAAATTTGCAGCATTCTGGCAGGTCATTTGACCGTTTTTTTCCGAAAACGGTTACACAACCGTAATTTTAACACTATTCTGACCATATTATTGGCCATTTTATGGTCAGAATATAGTTAAATTATGGTTATAAAACCGTTTTTTCAAAAAACAGTCGAATGACCTGCCAGAATGCTGCAAAATTTTTAACAGTGCATGTTGTATAATAGTAGCTCTATGATTCAAGATTTTGTGTAATGTTGTTGACATTGGTTGCCAACCATAAAAATTTAGATAATGGTTAGAGGTATCATTCGCAAATTCTTAAAATTTTTTAGTATTTATTTTAGAACCATTAGAGAACCCTTCTAGAATAGATTTTAGATAGTGCATTAATTTTATGTCAATTCCTGTAATTTAAGCTGATGTTTCTGGATCTGAGAAAAACTTTCTTGAGATGTTTCCGTTATTGGTGTTTCCGAAACCGGCTTTTGCAATGCCTACCAGTAATCGCATCTCAATTTAAAAATTGTCTTGCATTGATTTTTTTCTTTTATTGACAATCTATCATTATCACTTCTTGCTTGCCATTTTTTTTATTGGAAGCTTCTAAGCAAGATGTAGAATTGACTCGAAAAATCTGATCCTAGACTGGAGTATTGAGAGACCGAATTTTAAAGAATCGGGGTCAATATCTTTAACTATTTTTAACTTATTCAAATCTTTGGATGATTGTTTGCAAATATTACATCGCATCGTGGGATTGGTGCTGGTAATAGCACTGTAAACTTTAGCATCGACAATAGTCAGCATTAATCTGTACTGAACGTGCAGTAAGCCATAAGCTGTGAGTATCTTTGTGTTTATTAAATTTCGTGCCTACTCTTCAATGTATTTTACTTCCTCTTGGATTATGTCTTTATCTTTATGAATGAATCTTATTCGTATAAAACGGCAAAAACGTGGAGATGAAAGTACAATGTTCTGCCACCATAATTTTTGAAATCCATTTATGTACTTATTAATCTCAAATGAACTAAAGAGCTTTGGAAGATGTTTGAGGAGTGTTCAAACTGTTGTTTGAAAATTTGTTGCTGGGAGCCGTCACACTCACAACCCCATTTGCAGAGGTACTCTAAATTTTTCATTTCTGCTTCATTTGCTTTGTGAAAACATCTTCTATGTATTTACACAGTCTTTGAGTAGTGTGATCTAAAAGATTTCGAAGTTTTACTTCCGCCATGTTGTCAGTAATGTGGTATCTTTTGAATATAACAAGTAGCTCTCTTTAGCTCGCTATAGAAGTGAATAGCAAGGACATATATATTTATTAGAAGTTCGGATTATATTATATTGATTGTAAGTGAAATCTGTTGCAACAAACATGGTCAAAGCCTCAGTCGGTGATAACGTCAATATACTAAGTTTTGTTGTCTAAACCGAAGAATTCAAAAATTTTCAATATTTTTTCCCCTAGTTGGGCTGGCTGTAACGTCTTTTATAATTTTTGAGACATCTGAAACTGCATGTCCTGCAGCTCTTTCGCTCATTTGAGCCGCGTGTGTCAATTGTTCGTTGCTTATTTCAGATCTTAATTTTTCTGTTTTACCCCTCTCACTTCTGTCACTACAATCTTTAAATTCTTTAGCTGGGCGACTGAGTTTCTCTATTGTCCTTGTAGGAAAATAAAGCATTCGTTTCAGTCATTCATCGTTGTTTTCTTGAAAACATTGTTCAGTGAAACGCGAAGAAGCTCATTTCTGTTTATAAGTATGTTTGAAAGATTTTACTTTATAACGGAGCAAATGTATTTAATTTTCTGGATATTTCGTAATTTCTATAAGTTTCTTTTCTAGAAACTTCAACTTCTTGTTTATTTTTCTGTGTCACACTACTCTGATTACATCACACATATATTTTCTTGATATTTTTATTGATTTTTGTATATTGAATAAAATATAATATATGTATATCTAGTACATCTCTTTTTAATAATGTAAAACTCTCTTACCTCGTTAGTGAGTAAAGAACGCCCTTCTTTATGGCTAATCTAAAATATATTATCCAAAATGATAACAGATAATTCACATATTACAAACACTAGGTACAAACCAAAATGTAACATTATTTACAAAGAATCATTTAGTGCACGTTATCAATGTACGATCAAAAAACATCTTGCTTAAAATAAAAAGAAGGCACGTCTAACCACTTAACTCTTTGAGCTCTGGTAGGTGAATTTCTTCAAAATTCCCAAATGTCACATTTGCACCAGTATTTTGAAATAAAAAATTTCGATTTAAAATATAAACTAAAAAAATGCATTAAACTCTTTTCGAATAAATTTGGTCGAATATCCCGGTGTTATTGTGACATTTGGGGATTAAAATTAAGTGGGAAAAAATTCAACCACCAGAGCTCAAAGGGTTAAAAAAAAAAAAGGGATTTTTTTCTCTTCAATTTTCAGATTTGTCCTCTGCACACCAAATGGTCACCACTAGGGAGTAAAAAAACTACAGCATATATTAAATCTAAACAGTTAATAAATTTAAAATTTTAATAAAGTAAAAAAACTGTTTTTCAAAAACTTTTTTTGAAATTTTGTTTTACTTATTAAAAAAATGGGGGTCAAATGGGGGTAGATTTTATTTCATATCTTTTAATTAGCCGACATATACTGTATGAAAACACAAGAGTTCTTATTGAACTCAGTTTAACTCCCTATTAAAATTATAATTTTATCTAAAATATTTAATTTTAAAAAAATGTGGTTTCAAACGTGAATAACATAATGAAGATGCATTATATTTACAAAAATATTTATGTAAAAGGAAGTGTACATCTTCGTCTTTAGAAACCGTAAAAAGTTTCTGAAATTCTACTAAGAATAGTTTTTTAGACGTTCGATAAAAAGATGCATAGATCAGAAGCATAAAAAGAGAAATGCACAAACCATGAATTCCAAGTAAAATACCAGACAACTGAAGAGTCTACAGATCGAAATGAACCCGTTATCATATGGACAAGATAATGCTCTTATACCAACCAGAAAATGATCAGCTATATACGCGATTTGAAATTTTGACTTTTGGCCAGCTTTTTAAGCGAAATACCACACTGTGCGGCGTGGCACTTAACCCTCTCGCTGCGCAACCCGAGAGTTTCTCGGGCAACGTAAAAGTAGCAAAATTTTCGCAATCCGAGATTTCATCGGGGATGCATTTTTACGTCTAATTAACCCTCCCTGATCTTTCCCACCAGCTACATTTTATTGTAAACTTTGCCTTATCTATAATGGAGCATTTTCCCGATTAAATCAGACGAAAATTTTTGTTTTGAAAAACCGGTGACAAAGAATAAAAATTCTTAAAAGACGCTTGTCGCGAAGGAATTAAATACGCAATTTTTGAAGATATTTTGATAAAACCCAGCGAGAGGGTTAAGGGAAGGCACGACTGGGACGCCACGCCCACTCACATTAATTTTACTGTAACATTTTATACGTATTTATTATATGTAACTAAATTTTATCCAAGTGTTTACATATATACTTTAATTCATGTGTTTGATTAAACTGGGCAAGACCTTCACACAAGTTAGAAGTGTCTGAGTTTTTTAGCTCTCCAAAAAATTATATTTTTCAGCTAAAAAACCCATTAACTTCCAAAGTACTCGAGCACTTTCGATAATTTTTTTTTAAGTGGTAGAGTATAAATATAAGATCAAGTGTGACAGACAGTTTTTAAAAAACTTACTTAGTTTCCAAAAAAAAAAAAAAAAAAAACATTTCTGAAGAAAAGAAATTTCTGCAAAATTGCAATTGGTCTAAAAAATTAAAAAAAATTAGTCGCAAAAAAAAAAAAAAATCTATCTGTCATAAGTCTTGAGCATAATCCAGTGAACATGAAAACTGAGACGCCAGTATTATTTCCGTATTTTAACGGAAAATTTTCCCCATAAATTCCAGAAAAACGGAAAATTTTCTGGAATTTATGGGAAAAACTTTATGGGAAAATTTAAGGGAAAATACGAAAATAGCACTGGCGTCTCGATTGCCAGTATAATTTGCGTATTTTAGCGGATTTTTTTTTTTTTACTGTGTAATATTACGTTTACGATCTTCTACCTACCCGTGTATCTGTATAAATATACTTAATACAAAGTAGAGTCCTGCACTGTATGGGTAGCACCCGACCCGAACCCGAAATTTCTTCATAAAATCAACCTCAAACTCGATACACTTCAACACGAACCCGTAATGTTCCATCCCGAACCCGATGTGATGGAAAGTAAATCCATGTTTTAATATAATTGTGGAAAGTAGTCTACAATTATATCGCTAATATCAATTTTATCGTTTCTGTATAAAAATGAACACATATAGACTCTTAAAATTCAAATGTACAGTTTTTCATTTGAAAAATATTCAGTATTTTCGTCTGAAAAATCGGATCAACCAGAATCCGCCCCGAAAGAGTGAAAACCTAATCCGAAATCGATCGGAAAATAATAGCGTCAAACGCGACGTAAATCGGAACACAGGTCGAGTCGGGTTTCTATAAAATTTGGTTACCGGACCCGATGCAGAACTTTAATACGAAACAGACAGCTCACGAGACCCCCATTTTAGCTTCGGTTCGGATGCAACCCTCTCCCCCTTTCACCCCCACCCCCTAAGCACACCACTAGTGTAAAGAATATCCGAAATGAATTTTCCAAGGCAACTCGCTCCTTTGAATTCATCCCGAGGCATCTTTCACAGCAAACTAAAAAATCAGGTTTCCAGCGTAACTCAAAACTTTATTTTCTATAACAAAATATTTTCGAAAATAAAAAATGCAATCCAAGTACATAGTTTTGAGTACATGCATTTGAAGTTGAATTTACTTTTAGCGGAGAACGGGTACCCCACTGCTTTGTAAAACAAGAATAGTTGTCAAACACTCACACAATCTAAAATTTCTCTTGTAATTCGGAAACACGCATGACTGTAAAGTGATTTCATTTTATTTTTATGAATCACGGCGTTATGCAGGAGTCTAATATACGAAATAAATAGTACACGAGACCCATTTTAGCTTAGGTTCTGATACAATCCCCACCCCCTCTCTAAGAACACCACTAGTGTAAAGAATATATGAAATGAATTTCCCAAGTCGACTCACTTTTTTAAATTCACCCCGAGGCAACTTTCACAGCAAACTAAAAAATCAGGTTTCCAGCGTAACTCAAAACTTCATTTTCTATAACAAAATATTTTCGAAAATAAAAAAATGCCATCCAAGTACACAATTTTGAGTAGTACAAGCATTTGAAGCTGAATTTACTTTAGCGGAGAACGGGTTTCCTACTGCTTTGTAAAACAAGCAATAGCTGTCAAACACTCACACAATCTAAAATCTCTCTTGTAATTCGGAAACACGCATAACTGTAAAGTGACTTTATTTTATTTTTTATGAATCACGGCGTGTTATGCGTACGTGACTTGGAAGCAAAATTAAAAACGTAAGAATTTCGGGGCTTTACGTGAAATGTGTCTTGCCGATTACGTGAACCGAATACTAACGTCTGCTTTTTTCATTCTGGTTGAATCAGACATGTAAATATGCGGAAGGTAAGAAGGGAATACATTAAAAACCTTTCGGAAGAAACATAAATTTCATTTTCAGTGCTGTAGTAAAAAAGAAATTTGGAATGAAAGCGTTTGTAAAAAGTTTTCATGTAGAACACATAATTTATGTGAGATGAATGCTGAATAGGTTTGTGTATCTCAAAAATTATATTTTGAAGTGGAACCATTGTATGTAGCAAATTGGGGAAGGTATGTTAAAAGAAAAAAACAAGAAAGTAAGTAAATAAATAAATAGAAATGCTTAATTCATCTTTAAAAAGTTAAACTTAAACTTACACTATGTGCAAACTACTTAAAGGATGAGACAATATTTAAAAAAGATGTTAAATTACTTTAATATCCTTAGTACTTTCAACTATAAAAACATAGCCTTCATCAGAGAAACACAAGAAATACTAGTATTATTAACGTCTTATTTTCAAAATTCACGTAGATGGTGTTGAAAACAGTGAAAGTGGAAGTCTTTTTTTTTTTTTTTAGATCCGGAAAACATTGGGAAAATAAAACATGGATATAGGGAAGTGGATATTACTCGTTTTATGATTCTTTAAGCAAACTGAGCCAAATTCTGAATTAAAGAATTATCATGATTTAATTATCCGTGAATCAATAGTAATTATTACTAAAGAAAACAATGTTTGTAATTACGTTTTATCCTACAACATACCCAGAATTTGGCTCAGTTTGGTTAAAGAGTCATAAAACGAGTAATATCTACTTCCCTATATCCATGTTTTATTTTCCCAAAGTTTTCCGGATCTTAAAAAAAAAAAAAAAAGACTTCCATTTTCACTCCTTTTGACAGCATCTACGTGGATTTTGAAAATAAGACGTTAATAACAGTAGTACTAGTATTTCTTGTATTTCTCTGACGAAGACTATGTTTTTATAGTTGAAAGTACTAAGGATATTAAAGTAATTTAACATATTTTTTTTAAATATTGTCTCATCTTTTAAGTAGTTTGCACATAGTGTAAGTTTAAGTTTAACAAGAAAGTAAAATCATATGTCTGCTGTAGGTTATGGAATATTTATTAATCCAGTTATAAAACGTCCTACACTGTAAAAAAAAAAAAAAAAAAAAAAATACGACCAGTTTTACTGTAGGAATCAGAAAAATAGTTGCCCTTATCGTATAAGAAAATTTTCCGACCCAGCTCGAAATAAAATCAGTAAAATCGGAATAAAGTCCGTAAAATACCGTTTTATTGACTATTTTTTTTTCTTTTTTTACGGATTTTATTCCGAGCTGGGTCGGAAAATTTTCTTGTACGATAAAGGCAACTATTTTTCCGATTCCTACAGGAAAACTGGTCGGATTTTTTTTACAGTGTATATATGAGAAATCTTAATCGTTAGGTACCGTAAAAGTAAATTTGCAAGAAAAAACATTGAAACTCAGTTGCTATGGAGAGAAATTCTTAAGATTTCATATCGTACATAATCTGAACAATTCTGGATAATTTGCTCTTAGGGCTCGAATCACCATTTCGAACCACCAAGGAAGTGTTGTTCGCCAATTTTAATTTTCCTAATTTTTTACCAAGTTTTCTTGATAGTTGTCTGAGTCTAAAAACATGATAATTTTTTCTTCTTTTTTTAGTCCCACAGTTTTTTTTTTTTTTGGGGGGGGGGGGGGGTGCATTTTTTACAAGCTACACAGCCGGTTTTTTGGTGAAAAACGGGTTTTACGGAAACGGCTGTGGTTGCTTTAATTTTTATACCTATCAAGATGAATCAAAAACATATTTGTTCAGCAGAAAATTGTTTACATTTTAAGTAATTATCGAATTTTCATTACACTTAAGAATCTAGGCAAAATCATGTTTAAAAACTGAAGAATTAAATGGTCAAACACCACATTTCGTGACCATTATTTTTTTGTGAAGGAAATTAAACTCATTTGAAAGCAAAAGTAAAATCATAAGAATTACGGGAACCCGAGGCTTTACTTGAAGTGCACTTTGCCGAATACTAACGCCTACTTTTTCATTACGGTTGAATCAGACATGTAAAATACGTGTAAGGAAAAAAGTGAGCATCATACTGTAAAAATACTAAGAAACTCAATTTACAAAAGGCAACATTTTGCAAAATTATTTTATTATCCAAAATTCACTCTAGGTCTAGGGCTAAAAAGCTGTACATCAGAAAAAAAAAAAAATGTTGAATCCCCGAAATATTACCCTGTTTACAAGATATGTATGTCACCAGCATCATATGCAATTATGGCGTAGAAAACAACCGCATTTTGAACTGCTTGACTTCTGAAATATATGAATAATCTGAAATATATGGATCTGAAATAATGTGCATATGGATAAAATGTTTAACAATTTACAGGGGAAAAAAAAGAATGTAAAAAGTTTCGGAACTGGACGATTCATATAAGAAATCTTAATCTTTAGTTTCCGTAAAAGTATATAAGTATATTTGTAAGAAAACGTATTGAAACTCAGTTGCTTTGGGAAAAAATTCTTATCATTTCATATTGTACATAATCATAACCATTCTGGATAATTTGCTCTTATGGATCGTAGAATCTTAATTTCTGGAATTTTAAAGATAAATACTAATGCCAAATTTTCACGCCAATAATTGATCAAACATTTCGCCAAGTTTCTTGTAAAAGTCATTCTTTACACTTAAAAATATATTATTATTCACAAACTTGGAGAAGTTACTAGTTGATTTCAGAGGAAAACGCAGAGCATCCTGAAAATCAGCTTAGCAATAACAGATCATAGATGATAATGCATTTGAATTATTTGAGAAAAGTCTGTACGTGGCTATACATGAGAAATTTAATAATTTATGCGAATATTCAAGTACAATCGTGTATGTTAAGAAAAAAAAATCATCTCTTAAGTGAAGTATCAATTTCCATTTGTAAAAATTGTAAGTGAAATAAATTGAGCTATTCTAAAATCACTAGCTTAATTTTAACACAATTATTCTAATTGGTAAATAAATCATATCAGATGTGAATTTCCACCAGATTCGTCCGGGATAGCTCAGATGGCGGCTTCAACCAAGAGATCCCTGGTTCGAATCCTGGTCGGGCATTTTTCGCCGAGTTGGGAATTTACAACTGATATGATTTATTTACCAATTAGAATAACTGTCTTAAAATTAATCTAGTGTAATTACGTATCCAGCGATTTCTGGAGTTCCGTTGCCTGCGATTTATTCTGTTGACCTGAAGCAGATGCTATATAATCAATAAGGTTAGCTGGGTGAAAAAGTTCCACCAGATTCGTCCGGGATAGCTCAGATCGTAGGGCATTGGCGGCTTCAGTCAAGAGATCCCTGGTTCGAATCCTGGTCCAGACATTTTTCGCCCAGTTGGAAATTTACATCTGATATTCCAAAGTGTGAAAAAGTACCGCTAGAATATGATTGCACGATAAATATGAATATCGGTAAAAGAAATAATATTTGTAACACCATATTATCCAAATTTTAGACACTATATGGATAGGATATTTTTTAAAAGCCCTCCAATAGATTAACTACTAATTACAATATTTCTACTATTTTTTTAACACTTTCCAACATAGTTGGAAATTGTTTATACATTGGGTTTGTCTGTCTGTCCTTCCGTGCTCTAACTCGCTCAAATATAGTCAAATTGCCATGAAATTGAAATAGTATGTTATTAGTGTTTACTGTGGCATGTTCGGTATTGAAAATGAAGTGCGCAGCATTTACGGTTCATTTACAGGGATACTCAAAAGAATTCAATTACATTGTGGTCTATTGGGAAAAATCGTTTGCGGTGTATTTTAATGATATTACACTATTTTATATATATTGAAATTTGTATATATCACTGAGGTGTACTACAAAACGCTTACACTGAGAAAAATGAAGTACTCACAAATGAGTATATCAATGTACTCATATCGAATTGAGTATGTTTGGATCAAAATTGAACATATGCTTTCTCAATTTTGAAACATAACATGTTATCAAACTCAAACAAAACGATAATTTTGTACCCTGTATTGGTTTATTTCGTTTATAGTTGCATAAAAATGTTTATTAATGTAAACATTAAATTATGCACAGTATTTTAAAATAATTTAAAATTGCTTACAAATAACCCTCTTGTCATACAAATATTCGATCTGGATATTTTGTTAATAATTTTGCTATTTTTCTTAATAAATAATCATTTAAACGTTTCTTGTTAATAACTTTGAACGAGAAATAACTGTCAGCACATTTTTACTTTAATTTGTAGGTTTAGGGGGGCAGTACATAGCGATTCGTATTTGAATACAACCATGAAATCAAAAATGAGTACATGTGTTTCTGAATTTTGAGTACATTTGGATCGGAGCTATTTTGAGTATGTGACGTATTTAAAATTGAGTACTTTTTACTCAATTCTGAGAACCCATTTTTTTCAGTGTACAGTAGGATCTAGTGTGCATATAATTTATCCTTCATTTACAGGGACACGCTAAAGTATTTGGCTTCAGTACTGCCTAATATGAAGAATAATTGCTAAAAATGCGTTTTCATTTGTGATACACGTTTTAAAATATGACTATTATTTTTTGCATATTATTTGATGTTATATAAATTCTATAGATCATATACAGATCAACTCAAAAGATCTCAAGTGCCTTTCCATTTATTGACGGAAATTGCTGAATGGAAAATTTCATTTGTGATGCTATACCTTATTGAACTAACGTTTAGCATACTATGCAATATACATATGAATCTTTGGATTATATATAGCGCTGCACAAAAAAAGTCGGATATTTTTCCTACTATTCATGGTAATTGTAGAAATTGGATTTTCAAATGCGTTATGCATTTTCTAAATTATTTATTTAGACATCATTTCTCACCTTAATATTTTGTAAAGTTTTGGTACTGCGTTCTGAATATGTTGGAAAGTGTTTCATAATCTAAGCTGAACGCCTGATTTTGCGTTCTTGTTTGTTTAATAAACTGGAGAATGTAATAGGAAGAAACTATTGTAATTATTTTTTTTCACGTCTTTCGAGATCTGTGTCATCGGTTAATGAACAATAAGGAAAAATAGTCTCATAATGCACCAAGGCAATCAAAAAAGTAATGAGAGAAAGAAAATATAGAACAGAAGATCACAATTATGATATCGATTGTAATTGAGGTGTAGCTGGATATACTAATGTTACTCTTTTTAATATATTCCGTAAGGAAATTACTTTCTCGGTAGATTTTCCCAAGTATCATATATATAAAACAATCTGCTTTTTCTAAAAATGCTGAAATCAGAAAGACACTTTTCTTTTAAGCTACAGATTTAATCTATAACTAGTATATCACCCAGTGATCACCTAGAGCACACCACTTCGGTGCTGTAATTCAGAGGTGTGAAAATTATTAGAATAATTGTGAAATTTACTATAAAATCTTGTTATATTAAAAAATAATACTTTATTTAAAAAAATATTGATACGTTTAATATTTAGTGTGCATCCTCTTGTTTTTTATTAGAAATTCGATACGTCTTGTACTTTGTATGAGTTTTTGGCTATTAATTTGTATTTCGCTGTCATGGTGCCATATTTGAATGAGTCTTTCTTATAAGACCATTCTTGTTTGTAATGTTGCATTTCTTTAATTTTTTTTTTTTTACAATGGACAAAAGATTCACTATGGAGTTCATATCTGGACTCTTTCCAGGCCATGGAAGTATTTTTTTAAATTGAAAATTAAAGAAATACAATATCACAAACAAGAATGGTCTGATAGAAAGACTCATCCAAATTTGGCATCATGACAATGAAATACAAATTAATTGACAAAAACAAAAACTCATACAAAGTATGCCAAGACATATCGAATATTTAATAAAAAACAAGGGGATGCATATTAAATATTAAATGTATCAATATTTTTTAAATAATTTATTATTTCTTTAATATAAAAAGATTTTAATGTAAATTTCA
This sequence comes from Maratus speciosus, assembly GCA_963932465.1. Taxonomy (NCBI): domain Eukaryota; kingdom Metazoa; phylum Arthropoda; class Arachnida; order Araneae; family Salticidae; genus Maratus; species Maratus speciosus. The sequence continues at coordinate 443,323,977 of OZ010797.1, read as the reverse complement.
CAATTATTCTAATAATTTTCACACCTCTGTACATCCTAGTATATCAAATATATAAATTGGAATGTGCCAATCCCAAAACTTTCTTCTATCTCATACATGTTAATACTTCAAAATTCCTCATACAGTGCCAAAATCAAATGGCAATCTATGCTCAGCACGAAGATTCTAAAGGTATAGGTTCGTTGAATTGAGTGCATTTAAAAAGGAGATAGAAGCATTGCATTTTTTAAACAAATATTGAATTTAGGCAACCACCCTCTTAGATGTCGGCAACTAAAATTCCCAACTCAAATAGCATAAAAGCGACACCTACTTGATAGTACACTCCCAAACCTAATGAGGATCTATTTATGTGAAATGATAATAGAATACGAAGTTTGATTAAATTGCGGCAGCTACCCTCTTAGACGTCGGCAACCAAAATTCCCAACTCAAAGAGCATAAAAGCGACACCTATTGGACAGTATACTCCCAAATCTAATGAGGCTCTATTTATGCGAAATGATAACAGAATATGAAGTTTGATTAAATTGCATGCATTAGTTTTTGAGATTATAGCTATTGTAAAAATCGTGAAAAAGATAGCATAGCAGCACCGCCTGTTATAACGTTTACACGGAAACCGAATGAGCACCAACTTATTTCAAGGTCTAACAGTATATGAAGCTTGATGAAATTACGAGCATTAATTCTTGAGCTATAACTATTGCTAAAATCACGTAAATCCTGAAATATGCAGCATAGCAGGGTCACCTGTTGGATGGTTTACACCAAAATCTAATCAGCGACAATTTATGTCAACGTCTAGCTGATTCTAGAGTTTGATGAAAATCCGTGAATTAGTTAATGAGATAGAGCTATTGCGGAAATCGTGAAATATACAGCATAGCAACGCCACCTATTGGGAGATTTACACCAAAACCTAATCAGCACCAATTTATATCAAGATCTGCCTGACTCTTAGTTTTAGTAAATTTCGTGCATTAGTTCTTGAGATAAAGCGCCCACAAAATTTTTGTTAGATACACACACGCAGACAGAGAGACAGACAGACTCACAAACAGACATATCCTAAAAACAGTCCAATCCTATTCAGAACCTTCTAAAACGTATAAATACGTCGAAAATTTTCACGAATCCGGTACGTTCTTCTTGTGAAGATAGAAGAAAGTGAAAAGAGTATATCTATAAAAAAAAAAATACTTTTCGTACTAATGTTTCCCAAAAGTGATTTTTTTATTTGCCCAAAATTACAAACTTTACCTTAATTTTTCACAGAAATTTTAAACGTTGAAATAGTTTTTCCGAAAACACATTTCAATCAACCTATTTTCATCAGAATACAATGTGGAGAAAGTGAGTATGATTATTTTTGTTTATATCTTTCAAAATCTATGCCATCACTTAATGATCAATAAGGGAAAAACTTTCGCATCGTGTGATCGCATAATCGAAAAAAATAATGATGCAAAGAAAACATTAACGGAAAGATCAAAATAGCGATCTCGATTACGTTTCAGCAATGCACGATATTATTTTAATGACCAGCTTAGATGAATATTTTTTTCGGATAGTTTTCCCTTTCCAAATAAGCACGATATTGTTCTGCAAAAATTTAGCTAATTATAGGGAAAACTGTTCGCATTATTGTATTTGTTTGGGCGATTGTTGGGATTGTATTCAAAATTTCACAATAAGTATTATTATATGTTCTAGAGAAAACTATTTCATAATTACCACAAACATTAGCCGTAGATATCTGTATTCTGTAGCAAAAATGTGTTTTACATGACTCAAATTTCGCTGATTTTTTTTTTTTTTTTACTGTGATAATAAAACCTTTTGAACCAGATTTTTATTTATTTTTTTATAAAACTTTCAAATAAAATTAAAAAATGTTTATGAATTAGGTTTCTTTGCCTGTTTGTCAGTCTGTCCGTGCTTTTATTCTCGTAAATATACTAGAATCGTCATGTAATTTATAAATGTTAATCAGGTTTGGCATAGAATGTTTAGATCTATAGTTCGTTCATTTACATTATGGTGTACAAGGAAAATCATTAAACTTAAAATAACACTATGTGCAAATTTCTTAAAAGATGAAAAAATATATAAAAAGGTGTTAAATTACTTTAATATCCTTAGTACTTTCAGCTATATACATAGCCTTCGTCAGAGAATACAAAAATACAAGCGTTTTATTTTCAAATTTCACGTAGTTGGTGTCGAAAGGAGAAAAAGTGAAAGTCAATTTTTAGTCAATCTAAAAATTGCCTCCAATGTAAAAATCTAACAATTGACTTTCACTTTCACTCCTTTTGACACCAACTACGTTAAATTTGAAAATAAAACACTTGTATTTTTGTATTCTCTGATGAAGGCTATGTATATAGTTGAAAGTACTAAGGATATTAATGTAATTTAACACCTTTTTAAACATTTTTTTTATCTTTTAAGTAATTTGCACATAGTGTAATTTTAAGTTTAACATTTTTAAAGATGAAAGCATTCTACTTATTTATTTGCTGTGGAAAATGATTTGCGGTATATTTTATCGCTGTACGATTCACATATTTGAAGTAAAACAAAGTTTGGTTTACTGCCACTGATCTTCAGAAACGAAATACTAGTTAAATTTAAAAATGTGTACCACAGCCGATAACACACTTTCAACAATTATTGCTCATAGGCAGTACTGTAGCCAAATTATTTTGTGTGTCCCAGTAAATAAACGATAAATTCTATGCACATCGTATTCTACAGTTAGCGCTTTGTATTACGCCTCAGTGATATATACAAATTTCAATATGTTTAAAATAGTGTAATATTATTAAAATACACCGCGAACGATTTTCTTCCATAGACCGTAATGTAACGGAATTCTTTTGGGTGTCTCTGTAAAAGAAGACAGACAAAACGAATTCATAAACACTTTTCAACTATAGTAGAACTCCGCTAATCCGAACTAATTGGGGCCGGTGCCAGTTCGGATTACAAAAAATTCGGATTATCCGAAATTCTGATAAAAATAGAAAAGAAAAAGATGCGTGCTATAAAAAATGTACGTTATAAGTTCTCAGTAGTATTCTAAACATCCTGTAACCTTGCATCCTAAGGTCCGGCATGCCGGATAATCCGGTACAACTTTCGGTAAAAAATAGTATTCCTGTTTAATCACTCCAGGTGTTTATAATAATCCAATGGAACTTCAGAATGAGGAATTACTTAATAAACGGTTCAAAATCGCGAATCTATAAATAGTTCAATCACCACGTCGACGAGGGGTGAAGAAAAAAAAAAAACATTTCTGTAGATAATTTGCGAAATCAAACTTTTAAAAAGAAAAATAAATTTTTATCATCTGAATGAAATACTTTTTGCATTTTAGAAAAGAATTTTTAGTGACTGGCAAACAAACTGGTATTCGAGTTTTTTTTTAAAGAAGGCTTCTACGAGTCGGCCTACAGTGCACGTTTTTATTTTATATTCGTGTACATATGTTCTACTTTTACATTACTGAGTATTTTTTTTAAATTCTGTTTTTTAATCTGTTCAAGTATATTTTTCGAAAATAAAATCGGTTCGGATTAAACGGATTTCCAGATCAGCGGGGTTCTACTGTATTTTGGAAAATGTTAAAACGATAGGGAATATGAAACGTATATTTTATTAGCCATAAAAGCATTTCAAAGTAATTCTAAAGCGATTTCCAAAAACAATTCCTGAAACAGTTCACATTACAAGCGTACGAATTATCTCCCACATCGAACGAAAGTGAGGAGGCGGATTATTAAAAGTAACTTCACGCCGTTTCTGAGACCTCCCTCGAAGAATTCAAACCACGCTCTTCTAGCTCCTTATAGAAGAAGGAGCTAGTAGCCGGAAATGGATATTCTCTCTATTTCTGAAATTAAATATGTCGTTGGAGGATTCGATGTTATTTTATCAGATAAAAAGTTTCTTTTGTTCGGTTTTCCCTTTGCGACTTTCCATATTCTGCGAATAATGTATGTATAAGGTTATTCTATTTGAATTCTGTATTTCTAGTATGAAGAAATTCGTTGTTACCTCCACAATAAAAAAAAAAAAAAAAAAAAAAAAAGATGTTATTCTGCAGATGTAAAGTTGCAGAAATCTGTATGCTTACTAAAATTTTATCTGTACACTGTACAAAAAAAGATGTAAATCTACAAGACTAGTTTTTGCAAAGCTACAGGTTTCTGTAGCTTTACAAAAGAATTTACTAAAAGTACAGTAATCTTACTAAAATTGTATCTGTAACCCGATTGCAGTTGCATAAAAAGTTCTAGACATCCCAGTTTCCTGAAAACTTCTTAGTAATGTTACAGATGTTTTGATTTAAAGTGCAAAAGCGTATCTGCTACATGTATTTTTGTTGTTGCCGTTACAGAAAAAGTTCTAGGCATCCCAGTTTCCTAGAAAATTCTTAGTAACGTTATAACGTTTTTTTACAATGCAGTAGCGCCAACTTTTGAAAAATATTGGGTGGGCTAAAAAAATTTTAAATAAAATAACACACGCAATTTTCCCCCTTAATGCCCCCATCGCAGTTTCCTAGAAAATTCTTAGTAACTTTATAGGGTTATGATTATTATTATTTTTTTTTTTTACGGTGCAGTGGCACCAACTTAAAAAAAATATTGGGTGGGCTAAAAATTTTTTAAGTAAAATAACACATGCAATTTTCCCCCTTAATGCCCCCATCCCGGTTTCCTAGAAAATTCTTAGCAACTTTATCTGTTTTTTTTTTTGTTTTTTTTTTACAGTGCAGTGGCACCAACTTTTGAAAAATATTGGGTGGGCTAAAAAAATTTTAAGTAAAATAACACATGCAATTTCCCCCCTTAATGCCCTCATTCCGGTTTCCTAGAAAATTCTTAGTAACTTTATAGGTTTTTTTTACAGTGCAGTGGCGCCAACTTTTGAAAACAATTGGGTGGGCTAAAAAATTTTTAAGTAAAATAACACATGCAATTTTCCCCCTTAATGCCCCCATTCCGGTTTCCTAGAAAATTCTTAGTAACTTTATAGGTTTTTTTTACAGTGCAGTGGCGCCAACTTTTGAAAACAATTGGGTGGGCTAAAAAATTTTTAAGTAAAATAACACATGCAATTTTCCCCCTTAATGCCCCCATCCCAGTTTCCTAGAAAATTCTTAGTAACTTTATAGATTTTTTTTCTTTCTTTTTACAGTGTAGTGGCGCCAACTTTTAAAAAAGATTGGGTTGGCTAAAAATTTTTTTAGGTAAAATAACACATGCAATTTTCCCCCTTAATGCTCCCATTCCAGTTTCCTAGAAAATTCTTAGTAACTTTATAGGTTTTTTTTACAGTGCAGTGGCGCCAACTTTTAAAAAATATTGGGTTGGCTAAAAAAATTTTTAGGTAAAATAACACATGCAATTTTCCCCCTTAATGCCCCCATTCCGGTTTCCTGGAAAATTCTTAGTAACTTTATAGGTTTTTTTTACAGTGCAGTGGCGTCAACTTTTGAAAACAATTGGGTGGGCTAAAAAATTTTTAAGTAAAATAACACATGCAATTTTCCCCCTTAATGCCCCCATTCCGGTTTCCTAGAAAATTCTTAGTAACTTTATAGGTTTTTTTACAGTGCAGTGGCGCCAACTTTTGAAAACAATTGGGTGGGCTAAAAAATTTTTAAGTAAAATAACACATGCAATTTTCCCCCTTAATCCCCCCATTCCGGTTTCCTAGAAAATTCTTAGTAACTTTATAGGTTTTTTTACAGTGCAGTGGCGCCAACTTTTGAAAACAATTGGGTGGGCTAAAAGACTTTTAAGTAAAATAACACATGCAATTTTCCCCCTTAATGCCCCCATCCCAGTTTCCTAGAAAATTCTTAGTAACTTTATAGATTTTTTTTCTTTTTTTTTACAGTGTAGTGGCGCCAACTTTTAAAAAATATTGGGTTGGCTAAAAAAATTTTTAGGTAAAATAACACATGCAATTTTCACCCTTAATGCCCCCATTCCGGTTTCCTAGAAAATTCTTAGTAACTTTATACGTTTTTTTACAGTGCAGTGGCGCCAACTTTTGAAAACAATTGGGTGGGCTAAAAAATTTTTAAGTAAAATAACACATGCAATTTTCCCCCTTAATGCCCCCATTCCGGTTTCCTAGAAAATTCTTAGTAACTTTATAGGTTTTTTTTACAGTGCAGTGGCGCCAACTTTTGAAAACAATTGGGTGGACTAAAAAATTTTTAAGTAAAATAACACATGCAATTTTCCCCCTTAATGCCCCCATCCCAGTTTCTTAGGAAATTCTTAGTAACTTTATAGATTTTTTTTTCTTTTTTTTTACAGTGTAGTGGCGCCAACTTTTAAAAAATATTGGGTTGGCTAAAAAAATTTTAGGTAAAATAACACATGCAACTTTCCCCCTTAATGCCCCATCCCAGTTTCCTAGAAAATTCTTAGTAACTTTATAGGTTTTTTTTTTTTTTTTTTTTTTTTTTTTTACAGTGCAGCGGCGTCAACTTTTGAAAAATATTGGTGGGCTAAAAAAATTTTATGTAAAATAACACATACAATTTTTCTCCTTAATGCGTGAGGAGACAGAGGTGGGTGGAGGAACAAATGACTAAAGATGATAATTCGAAGTTAAATTATGTTTTTTTTTTCTAAGCAAAATATAAAATTATTATAATTTAATAAATAATTTTATTAAACGGTTGAGTGTTACATCCGTAATAATTTTATTAAATTTTATTTTTACGCGTTCTTTCTTATAAATAAATTAATATTTATTTTAAATAACATAAAAATTTCTAAATATTGAAAGTGCAAAAAATTAAATGTCAAGAAAAACATACAGTTTAGCCACCTAATAGATTTATCAGTTCAAAACATTAAAACATATAGCAAAATATGAAGGAAGCTTTGGGGGCCAGCTGAAGGGGCTTTCAGTGCTTCTGTAACTCTAATTGATGTCCTTACTATTTTTCAAATACAATTATTTCGAGAACGTCAATAAAGCCAAATTTCATTTCAGCGATTGTATAAATAAATAACGAATTAAATAAATTTATATTGGGTGAGCTCGCGCCCCACGGACCCATATAAGTTGGTGCCACTGGTTACCTCGTCTTTCCTTTTTCTATTTTTCTTTTTCACTTATTTCCTTTTTTAATGGGTTTCTTGGAATGTAGTTTTTAAGTTTGTGAGATAATGAAAATCTCTACTTACACACACACACACAAGAAAAGTTCTAAAAGATGTGTAAATCGATGTATTCATATCGAATTTAGTATATTCCGATCAAAAATTAACCTATTCTTTCTCAATTTTGAAACATGCTATCAAACCTAAAAGAAACGATAATTTGGTACTTTGTAATGGTTTATTTCATTCATGGCGGCATAAAAGAGGGTAGTAGGAAAACAACTTTTCTTTACTAGTAACTGGCTTACAATAAAGCAACATTTTTCTCTAGTTAAGCATATTTGAAAAGTGTTACAAAAATTGAACATTGTAATAATAATAATAACAACAACAATAATAATAATAACAATAATAATAAGAATAATAATAATAATAATTTCAAAACTACAAAAGAAAATTTAAACTTTGATGGCATTGATAAAAAAGGCCTGTTACCTTTTAATTTGACACTTTAAAAAAGGTTTAGATATTTTTAAATAATTTACTTGTCATTAACTAAGAAAGGTATTAACCTAAGCATCCCATGTTCTTCAAATATAGGGCAAAAAACAGTAGGTTTTTGAGCAGTTGATTGAAGTATTCGAAGAACATATCTCTAAAAACAACTCAGTTAAAATTCTTTAAAACTAGCGAAAATGATATGTTTAATTTCGTATTTGTCTACAATTTATAAAAGATTTCAAAATTCAAAGAACGGATTTATTTTAAAGTATTTTGATTCTTGTGTGCGTGTGTTACTGTTTAAAAAAAGTGTTAAATATCAAATTGGTTATTATTGGAGCTTGAAAAGTTAAACTTTTATAAAAAGAGAAAAAACAAACTTGTTTGAAAATCTGAAAGATCTGAAAGTGTTTTTTCATTGATTTAACACTGTGATTACAATAATATTGATTCAAAATCGTTTTAAATCATTTTAGAAAATTATCTTAGAATATATCTAGTATGTGTAAATTTTTAATAATTGCAAAATTTTTATTTTTTAATTTAAATGGAGTTTTAAATGCCTCATTTTTAAAAAAACATTTAAATTCGTGTCCATTTTACTGCTAACTCACTTTTAACAAAACAAGTTTTTTAGACGATTAAGCTGTTTCGGAAGGGCATTACAAAAGATTGAACATTGTAAAAAGAAAACAACAAAAAAGAAAGAAACTTGAAAATTATGATTAGAAAAAAAATAACTTTAGATTTCTTGCAGATAAAAAGAGGGAACCAGTGTTCGGTCCATTATCTTTTAATTTGCCATTTAAAAAAGATTAGTTATTTTGTAATTAATTTATTTGAAACTAATTAACAAAAGCATTAGCCTGAGAACTATTTTGTTCTTTAGTTAAATAATAAAATTTACATTTATTTCTGTGCAATTGATTGCAATAATCGCATAGCTAACCAAGATGAAGTTTAGTCACGTCACGATCATAGATTGGTTTTATAAAGATAGTGTATAAAAATATTTTAAATAATAAGATTGAAACAATAAGGCACCATTAAATAATGAAACGTCTTATCGTTATATTATAAATGTATATATTGTAAATGTATATAATACAACATTAAATATCAGTTTTATTAGATTTTAAGCTTTATAAAATTCCCATCAATAAATATATATCTTTATTGTTAAAAATAATGAATGATTAGAACTGTTAATTTAAGCCCCCCCACCTCCACATAGATTAGCTCATAGATTAACATTTGCATTAATTTGTCTTTAGTAAAGTATTTCAAAATATAATTAACAGAGTAATTATAAATTCACTTTCATAATTTTTTACAGAAAAATGTAAGTTTGTGTATAAAAAGATTTAAAATAATAAGATTGAAATAATAAATCAACATGCAATAATAAAATGTTTTGCTTATCAGTTATATTATAAATGTATATATTATAAATATATATATAATGCAACCATAAATAACGATTTTATTATGTTTTAAGCTTAAATTAATATATGTAATTATTGTTAATAATAATGAATTATTAGAAATATTACTATAGCTCCCCCATACATTAGCTCATAGATAAGTTTTATATCAATATATCTTTTGTAAAGAATTCAAAATTTAAATAACATAACAATTATAAATTAACGTTCTTTTTTTTTTTTTTTCTTTCTTTTTTTTTTTTTTTTTTTTTTTTTTTTCAGAAACTGTATGTTTGTGTATAAAAATACTTTAAATAATAAAATTGAAATATTAAGGTAACATGAAATAATAAAATATCTTACTTATCAGTTATATTATAAATGTATATATTGTAAATGTATATAATGCAACCATAAATATCAGTTTTATTAGATTTTAAACTTTATAAATTTTCTATAAATAAATATATGACTTTATTTAAAAAATAGTGGATGATTAGAAATAATAATGTAGCCCCTATCCCCTCCCCATGGACTAGCTCATAGATTAGCTTTTATATTAGTCTATTTTTGTAGAGGATTTCAAGTAAAATCTAACAGAGTAGTTATAAATTAAATTTCATAATTTTTTGTAGAAAAATGTAAGTTTGTGTATAAAAGGATTTTAAATAATAATGTTGAAATAATAAGTCAACATGAAATAATAATGTTTTATTATAAAAGTTCTGATTTTACGCTTAATAAATTTTCCATAAATAAATATATGAATTTATTGTAAAAAATAATAGAAGGAATAGAAGTATTACTATAGCTCTCCCCCCTCCCCCCACCTATAGATTAGATCACAGAATAATATTATATTAATCTAACTTTTGTAAAGGATTTCAAAATCTAAATAACAGTGTACTTTTATACGTTCTAAATATAAGAGTAATTTTAAATTAGCTTTCATAATTTTTTACAAAAAAATGTAAGTTCGTATATAAAAAGATTTTAAATAAGGAAATAATAGGTCATCATGAAATAATAAAATGTCTTACTCATCAATTATATTATAAATGTATATATAATAAATGTGTATTATGTAACCATAAATATCAGTTACATTATAATTGTATCTCATTTTCAGCTTTATAAAATTTCAACAGATAAACATATGACTTTATTGTTTTAAATAACACTAACCTGCAAAATTTGGGTTGTGTCATGTTTTTTAGCTTTTGATAATTGATTCTTATGTATTTTGTACCTCTGAATCCGAAAATGACTTGCATTTGTTACCATCACGTAAGGATATTTTGTAAATCGTAAATTTCAAAGTTAAAAAGTAAAAAAAATACCGAAAATCTGATATTATAAAATAGATGTGATTGTTGAGTAATGAGTTTTTTAACTTTTGATAGCTGATTTTTATATACTTTTCAATGCTGAATCTGAAAACAATCTTCATTTTGAAATCGTAAATTTCAGATTTAAAAAGTTCATAGTTAAGTGTGAACCACTCCCTTTCTCCCAAATCGGACTCCTGAATTCTTTAACTGTAAGAATGCCAAAAAAGGAACAAGTTGACGAGCTAAATAGCAAATTAAATTGGACAAAAAAAAGTTTTACTTCTAATTTATAGCACCAGATTTTCGCTATTTTTTTTTTTTTTTTTTTTACTTTTAACTTTGAAATTTACGATTTTCGAAAGATTATGACGTGATAGTTAAAAATGAAGGTCGGTCTCGGATTCAGCGCTAAAAAATGCATAAAAACTATTATCAAAAGTTAAAAAGCACAACTATCTCTTCTATTTTTCAGGATTAGATTTTAACTATTTTTTGACTTTTTACGTTTGAAATTTACGATTTGAAAAAAATCCTGACGTGATGGTTAAAAATGAAGGTAATCTTTGGATTCAGCTCTAAAAAACATTCAAAAATCAATTATTAAAAGTTAAAAAACACAACCATCGCTGGCTTGTGTAATGAATAATTAGAACTATTAATATAACCGCCTCCCCACCGAAAAAAAAAAAAAAAAAAAAAAAAAAAAAAAAAAAAAGAGAGATTTATTATTATAATTTAACAATTCACAAAACATTAATAAAAGACATTGTTACACAATTCAGTGTTCTAACAGAGAGGAGGCGAAAAATGCTATTTAAGACACAAGTGATCACTTTCAATTTTTAAACACTAAGCGGATTAAAAGGGAAGGAAATATGAAATTACTTTACGCAACGTGCGAACAAATCGAAGACCTGTTTGGAATTATTGGACTTTATTTAGTGATGCATCAAAGGGAAAAGATACAGAAACAGAATTTTAATAAATACTGAATAAATATTTACATTCATAAAGTGAGAAACAAAAGGCTTGCCCGAAAGTATAAGACTTTATTTAATGCTACACCAGAAAATACTTAATAGAGACAGAAGTAGAATAAATACGGAAGAAATATTTGTATTCATAAGTAATTTTATTTGAAACAAATGTTTCGAAAGAAAACTGATGATTAAAATACGCAAAACATTAATAAAAGACGTTATTATATAATTTAGCTTTCTAACAGAGAGCGGACAAAATATATTTAAAACACATGTTCACTTTCACGTTTTGAAAACTAAGCGGATTAAAAGGGAAGGGAATATGAAATTACTTTACTCAATGTGCTGAACGAATTGAAAACTTGTTTGGAGTTATCCGACTTTATTTAGTGATGCATCATAGGGGAAAAGGAGAATACTTTTCAAGACGAATACAAAGATTAATACAATTTGATACAAAGATGATACAATATTTAATAAAAAGATGATGATACAATGATGATGATACAATGATGATGATACAATGATGATAATACAATGATGATGATGCTAAATAACAATGATGATGAATGAATAAATGACATGATGAATGACATGCCAAATGCCAATGATGATGATGATACAGTGATGATATTTAGATGATGGTACAATACAATGGTTTGATACAAAGATGAATACAAATACTGAAGTGCTTACAACTGCTAAAGAAATATTTATATTTATAAAATGAGAAAGCTTTTATTGTATAATTTAGCATTCTAACAGAGAGGACACAAAATATATTTAAAACACGTGTTACTTTTAATTTAAAAAAACTACAGGTATTAAAAGAGAAGGGAGTATGAAATTGCATTACGCAACGTGCCGAACAGATTGAAAACCTGTTTGGAGTTATCCGACTTTATTTAGTGACGCATTATAGGGAAAAAGATGAATACTTTTCAAGATGAATACAATTAACAAGATGAATACCATTTGATAGAAAGATGATACAATATTTGATACAAAGGTGATGATACAATGATGATGATACAATATTGATGATGATACAATGATGATGACGATGAATGACAATGATGATGAATGATAATGATGATGAATGACAATGATAATGAATGACATAATGAATGGCATGGTGAGTGACATGATAAATGCCAATGATGATGATGGCACAATGATGATATTTAGATGATGATACGATACAATGAATTAATACAAAGATGAATACAAATGCTGAAGTGCTTAGAAATCTATATATATATTACACTAACGTACGTGGCACAGAAATCGCGATTATTTGTTATTGTTTAATGGCAACGCCCGAGAAACGCATCTCATTGGTTACTGTGTAAAGTAATTTGGCAGGATTTAGGCGGAGGCAAATCTGGATTATTTACGTTTCGCGTTTAGTTATTTACGCTCTCTCTTTCGCTGCAGTTATGGAACATCACAATATCGTTAGAAATGCCCGTAAAAGATCTCGACGAATGCTTCAAAGTCAACAAGAAGCCGCATTAAGATGAGAAAGTCGAAATACTTGATTGGATCGAGAATGACGTCAAACACACAGCATAAGCGATCGGCAAAATAGGCTTAATAACCGTCGCATAGGCGAACGCGTAGCTTCTGAAATCCAAATTACTAATTTAAACGTTCTGGAGAATAACTGTGGATCTATAGTTATATTGGCGTGGTGTGTATATGACATCTGTGCCAAATAAATATTATTCAGTGTTTGTTTAGGAAGTCCACTCCAGTATTATATTTTTCAATGACAGTCCCGGCACAGTTTCTGCCCGGGCAACGCCGGGCAGGTCAGCTAGTGCTAAAGAAATATTTATATTTATAAAATGAGAAACAGAAAGCTTTCCCGAAATTATAGAACTTTTTTTAACCCTTTATGTACTGAATTATGAATTCATGAAAATTTTATCTTCTAAAGCATTTTTCGTGAATTTCTGAAACTACATTAGAAGATTTACATAATCATTTAATAAATTTTAGAAGGAATTTAGGAGTATTGAAGGATTTAGAAGGATCAATTAAATTTGAATTTATAGGGATTTTGTAGAATATTTATAATCCCGCACAAATCTTTTATTTTAAATATTTTTCTTAGTATTTTGTAGAATTAGGAAATGTACAAACATAATGTTCTTACAGTAGAAATATAGAAATATTTCCGAATATAAAAATCCCCCCCCCCCCCCCAAAACGCCAAGAAAGCTGAAAAGATGCAAAGGCAAAAGAAATCGTCCTTTTAAAAATATTTTTGTTTTGTGTAACCCATAATGTTTTTGGAACAAGATAAACCAATGTATCTATAACTCATTCTAAGCTGTATTACAACTAATCGTGTATTAAATGAATTTTATAACAAGTTATTTTAATAGTACTTATAAGTACTGTCAGTAGATAAAGGATTAATGCTCAAGCTACCGGACCCTCTCCAGTGGGAAGTCTACGGAGCCAGTTTCTATGCGGTGGGGTACGGTAGATAGGCGGAGTCTCATCCCCCTGCATCGTTATGTTTGCCTAGCATTTCGGCCCAAAATTAACTTTCGGTGCAACTTGTCTATCTGCGGCGCTCCATATTTTTTTCTTTTTTGCTCCTCTCTCCCTCCAAAATCCATTTTCTTACGACAAGTCTGCACCAACAATTCGGTTTCTAAACCCCAGGTCAATCAGAAGTAGTTCGGGCAGCGGTGGCCCAGTTGACAGAGCATCGAATCCGCAGCTAAGGCCGCGGGATCGAGGCTCACTGCTGGCTATAATCCGCCATGTACGCTAATGGCGCCTGGTGCATGTAAAATCCGTCGTGGGTGCAAAGTCCTGCAAGTTACCTGTGAATTACACCTCTGGAGGTGCCTTGCCACTTGCCAGGTGAAGGTCTCGTCATCTGATCAAGGTTCTAAATTACGAGACCAACTTGAGTAGCAATGTGCAGGTGCCAAACAACAGGATATAACGTTAAGTAACCGGCAAAACAAAGTATACACAAAAGAGCAGTAGTCACTGCAGATAGGATGACGATCGAGGCAATGTTGTCAGGTTTATTGGCGCTTCGCGGCGATTAGGCGGTCTTTTGCCCCGATGCCAGGTACTAAACCCGTTAAGCTGGTGCAACCCGGCAGGTAGGGGCCTGGTCATCAGTTAGAAAGAAAGAAAGGATTAATGCTACAACAGAAAATACTCAATAGAGACAGAGCTAAAATAAATACGGAAGAAATATTTGTATTCATAAAAAAGTAATTTTATTTCAAATAAATGTTTCGAAACAAAATTTATGATTGAAATGCACGTAAGTAAAATGTATTTGGAAAATTTAATACAAATAATTTTATTGTGAAATTTCCTGTGACGAAGTACCTGAATCTGAAATTGAATTATGTAATAAAAGTGGAATTTTAAATTTTCTCTCATAAAGTTATTTTTCTTTCTAATTTTAAGGGGAAATGTACGTTTGTTTATGCAATAGCTTTAGCGAAAAAATGACAATGTAAAATAATTCCCGTTTATCAGTAACAATGATTATAAATCTACTTGAATCTAAGTTTTTATGAATTTTTAAGCAGAAATATATGATACTATTATTGCTAAAACTAAGAAATTGTTATTGCTTAATTATGCACTTATGATATATATATAGGAAATGTATCACTATATGTAGTAATAACAATGACAATAACAATAATTTTAAAATACTAAGCGGATTATTAAAATGGAAGGAAATATTAAATTATTTTATTCAATGTGCGGAGGATATTAAAAAAACGATTTGAAAATATCAGATTTTATTTACAACTGCACCAGAGGAAAAAAAACAAACATAGAAATAGAAGATGCTTTAAATATTTTTCGCATTAAGATAAGTAATTTTATGTAAAACAAATTATTTGCTCTAAGTACAATTTTATTAGGACTTAGTATGACTTTATTTAGCTCTGAATCTTATAAAAGAACAGTACATAAATTCTATAAATGCTGATGAAATATTTGCATTTATAAATAATTTTGTTTGAAATTTTCGCAAATGAAATGTATCTGAATGATTTTCCCCCAAACAAATTCTCTATGGATTGTTTGTAACGAAACATCAAAAACTAAAATTGAATTGTGCAATAAATATAAATATATATGAAATGTTTAAATTGTACACTGATGTTTGTGGAAATTGCAACACCATAAAGGAATGACGCGATCGAGTTGAAAATTTCAGAGAATGCAGAGTATAGTGCAGGGATGGCGAACCTATGGCACGCGTGCCGAACTTGGCACGTAAGAAAACTTCTTTGGCACGCGAAAGAAAAAATTATAGATTATATTCCGTTTATGGAGAACAATCCATTTATGTTTTTTAACAAAAAGTATAGTTTTGTATAACAGGTATATAATTTACTTGAAAATAAACTGTAAATTTTGAATGAATTAAGGTATTATAAATTTCAATGAAAGCTTCTTGTAGCGTCATTTTCTTACTAAACCAATCAACATATAGTGTTTTCCAAATCATTTTGCTTCTTTATGAAATTTCAAAGGTTTTTGAAAATTGAATTTTTAGATATAGTTTGCATAGTAATGTGCCTAATTCACAAGCTTCTACTTCAGATTAGGTTTTATTTTATTTAGGTTTACAATTTTAAGTAATTTTAGGTTTTAATATATTTAGCTTATAATTTTGAAAATTGAATTTTAACTGTTAATGTAAATAATATGTATCTATTGAACCTGTTTGTACAACTAAAATGATCTGATACGGAATTCTATGCGACATGGCTATATTATTGAGTAAATACAGCATAATAAATAACATTTCAAATGAAAATCAAATTTCAAATTATTTTTGCTTAAAAGGCGCAAAGACCAACTTAGTGAAAAAGATTCCATGCCGGGAATCGAACCCGGGCCATCAGTATAGCGCACCGACGTTCCACCGCTAAACCACATGGAACGATACCCAGCCTGGAACTTCTCACTATTACAAGTTGGCAAGGCTGGTCTTTGCGCCTTTTAAGCAAAAATAATTTGAAATTTGATTTTCATTTGAAATATTGTATTCAAGGCGAATGTTTCTCTCTGGAAAAATTTCCAAAATATTAATATAGATTCATTCGATGCTGGATTAATTAAGTGTCTGTGTTTGCCCCATGTTGGTGGCTCACGGAAAATATTCCATCTTGTGCTGCGTTTGTAGCCTTGCCAACTTGTAATAGTGAGAAGTTCCAGGCTGGGTATCGTTCCATGTGGTTTAGCGGTGGAACGTCGGTGCGCTATACTGATGGCCCGGGTTCCATTCCCGGCATGGAATCTTTTTCACTAAGTTGGTCTTTGCGCCTTTTAAGCAAAAATAATTTGAAATTTGATTTTCATTTGAAATATTGTATTCAAGACGAATGTTTCTCTCTGGAAAAATTTCCAAAATATTAATATAGATTCATTCGATGCTGGATTTAATTAAGTGTCTGTGTTTGCCCCATGTTGGTGGCTCACGGAAAATATTCCATCTTGTGCTGCGTTTGTAGCCTTGCCAACTTGTAATAGTGAGAAGTTCCAGGCTGGGTATCGTTCCATGTGGTTTAGCGGTGGAACGTCGGTGCGCTAGACTGATGGCCCGGGTTCGATTCCCGGCATGGAATCTTTTTCACTAAGTTGGTCTTTGCGCCTTTTAAGCAAAAATAATTTGAAATTTGATTTTCATTTGAAATATTGTATTCAAGGCGAATGTTTCTCTCTGGAAAAATTTCCAAAATATTAATATAGATTCATTCGATGCTGGATTTAATTAAGTGTCTGTGTTTGCCCCATGTTGATGGCTCACGGAAAATATTCCATCTTGTGCTGCGTTTGTAGCCTTGCCAACTTGTAATAGTGAGAAGTTCCAGGCTGGGTATCGTTCCATGTGGTTTAGCGGTGGAACGTCGGTGCGCTATACTGATGGCCCGGGTTCGATTTCCGGCATGGAATCTTTTTCACTAAGTTGGTCTTTGCGCCTTTTAAGCAAAAATAATTTGAAATTTGATTTTCATTTGAAATATTGTATTCAAGGCGAATGTTTCTCTCTGGAAAAATTTCCAAAATATTAATAATAAATAACTTAGGAATCGAATTTAATGTATAAGTGTAAAAATATTTGAGTAAAAATTCTATAAAAGTTATTAGATTTTATCAAAGTTAAAATGTTTCTGGCACGTTAAAATGTTGGTACACAATAATTTCGAATTTTCACGCATACTCAAAAAGGTTCGCCATCCCTGGTATAGTCTGTTATACAAATGGTTCTAATTTCAGAGTCAGCACGTATGGCTGGGCTGAGCAGCGCTCTCTGGACTGCTGCTGAAACCGTATAAGTAGAGGGTTCTAGGGGAACGTTGAAATTTTTCTGTGGTTACCTTCTAGTGGTAAACGTTAGGTGAGACGTAATTCTTCGACAAAAGAGGGCGACATTTCAATAACCGACAGAGTTTTAAAAGGGGAGGATAATCGGCCTTCGTGAAGAAAGATTTTCCTATCGT
The DNA here is from genome assembly GCA_963932465.1 of Maratus speciosus. Lineage (NCBI taxonomy): Eukaryota > Metazoa > Arthropoda > Arachnida > Araneae > Salticidae > Maratus > Maratus speciosus. The sequence goes on along the minus strand of OZ010797.1, from coordinate 443,306,084 downwards.
GCAATAGCAGCTCGTGTGCAGCGTAACAACAGCAGAGTAATCCGAATTTGGAAGCAGTGGACCGACGAGGATCGGACAACTCGGAAAGAGAGTGGACCCCTAACGATGACTTCAATTCGCGATGATAGACACATGGTCCGCATGACGCTGAGGGGCCATAAAGCTTCATCTAGACAGTTGGAAGCACATTGTTCAACTGCCAAAATTTGTATCAGTGTCTGCCTCGTCAATTCGTCGACGTCTACTGCAACTTGGACTGCGTGCAAGAACTCTTTTATGCAGGATCAAACTCACCCAAATCCAACAACGCCTGCAGCTGCAATGGGCTCATGAACATAGAGACTGGCGTGTAGATTGGCAACAAGAGGTCTTTTCTGATGAATCCCGCTTTAATTTGTGATACCATGATGACCGCATTTGTGTTAGACGCTAAGCCGGTGAACGGCATCTTCCGGAGTTTTATCGAACGTTACAGAGGACGAACACGGTGAGTTGTGGTCTGGGGTGCGATTGCATTTCATGGGCGATCCCAGCTGGCAGCTGCTACGAATTTTGGATATTCTGAAGAGTAACAGGTGCATCAATGAAGTGCTGGAGCCCGAAGTCGTTTCTTTCCTTCAAGGCATTTCTGGAGAATAGTGCATTTCATTCAATAGAATAGTGCACGCCCACATGTTGCAAGGGATATTCAAGATGTCTTGTCAGCAGAAAACATAACAGGTTCTTCCATGGCCTGAATGTTCGGCGGAGACGTCGACTGTTGAAAATGTATGGGATTTCGTTGATCGCCGTCCCACTCGTGATCCTCGTCCTACAGCTTCTACAGATAAACTTTGTATACGCATACAAACAATAAGGAATCCTCTTCCTCAGGCAGACGTTCAAAATCTGTTCGAGTCCATGCCGCCTTGTAAAGCAGCATTTATTGCAGCGCGTGGTGGCTACACCAAATACTGATTTCGATCACTTAATATTTTTTTGGGGCTTTGAAAATGTAATCATTTGTTTGTACCAATAACAGCCAGTCGTTTGTGTACTAAATTTAATTTAATTCTGATGATCCCTTCGTGGTGATGCAATTTTCACAAATATGAGTGAATGATAAACTATCTAATAAGTTTTTAATTGTCTTACAAATACTTTTTCCTAATTTTACGGTACACCATATATGCGTGAATCAATAAGAACAAAAATAACTTCTAAAACAACAACAACAACAAAAAAAAAAAATCAGAAAATGCGCTAGGCCTTATAACCCATAAAAAGTAACTTTTAAAAAGTTTTAGTACAATTTTTTTCTCTTTCTTCTTATTAAAATAACAGACCTTTCTAAGCTGAAGAAATTTCATATTTTATATATAAGTTTTAATAAATTTATCTTTGGTCAGAAACTGAATTCAATTTATTCAACGAATGGAATTATTTTACACCATTCAAATATTTACATTGTTTAATGCAAACTTCGGTAAGTGGTGCGGACAAAAAATGACCTCCCTCGGAAATCCACACTAACGGGAATTCACTGCACTCTTCCCAAATATAAATCGTGAATGTAATTCGACGTTCGAAAGAAAGAGAACGAAGCAGATTTAAAACGTATGTTCACTCTCAATTATAAAACAGTAATTGGATTAAAAGGGAAAAAAACACGAAATTATTTGTTAGAATAACAGGAATACATTGAAAACCGCTACGGAAATATGAGACTATTTAATACTGCATGCGAAAAAAAATAACATCCTAGAAATAGGAGGCATTTGTTTTCATAAATGAGTAATTTTATTTGAAACAAATATCTCTAAAGAAAATTTATGAATGAAGTACACGCAAATAAAATAATGCATCATTGGATTTCATTCAAATAATTTCATTGTATATTTTTTGTCGGAATTCCTGAATCAGAAATTGATTTATATAATAAAAGTTAAATTTAAAATTTTCTCTCCTATGTATATATCTATATATATATATATATTTTTTTTTTTTTTAAGAAAAATGAATGTTTATGCAATGTTTTAGAAATTAAAATAATGAAATATGAAGATATAATAACAAGATACAATAATAATTCTTTATTTTTATAATTGCTGGTTATACGTATTTGAATTACATTTTTTATGAATCCTCGTTAAATTATATCCCTTTATTGTCAAAAATAACAAATAGCTATTGCCATTTTCGCGTACTAATAATACAAAAGAGATTTATAATCGCAATTTAATAATAATAATAACAATAATAACAACAATAACAATAACAACAACAACGATTATCATAATGTTATCTATCTATATTATAAATGACAAACGTGTTCGTGCGTAACGCCAAAGTCATTTTGCGAATGACAACATTTCCCGATGAAATTTCGGTTTTGCAATTTTTTTAATTTCTAAACATAGCATATTTTCAATTCTTACAAAAAAAAAAAAAAAATACATTTAAATGCAAGTTATTCAAAAACTTTATTTTAACTGACTGATTTATTATGACTTTTTAAATAATTTTCAAGAATGATTTTTTTTATCTATCTCCATCGCGTGCAGGCTCCATTACAAAATAACACATTTGCTCTTAAAACAGTATAAATAGTTCAGCATTTGTTTCCGGCTAATTTTTCATAACGATATTAAAACTTCATCAATTATACTAAAAAGTGACGGTCCGTTTGTATCTCACTGCTGCTCCTTCTAGAATATGGAACCGTTGGACGAAAATAACGCCAGTTATTTGCATGGATCCGATGATGTCAAAAATGGTCTTAGAATTTAGAAAATTGAATTAGTTTTCGAGATATTAATTTTTTTGTAATTTTTAATGACATATATGTAATACTGTGAACTAAATTTCTCCATTTTAGTGGATAAAAAAAGGGAAAAAGGGAAAACGATAGGGATTATTAGATTTTTCTGTTTGACATCATTTTCAAATTGAAATTAACTTTTATTTGAATAGATAATGAAAATAATATTGTGACTGAATTCTATTTTTCAACACAATTTCAAGAAATACAAACTTAATTTTACACATTCAAGCTTCAGGAATCAGTTTATTTTAGAAATCAAAAAATCGTCTGCCGGCTGAAACATTGAGATAAATTCCATTGACGCAAAACGAAAAAAGAAATCCTTCGTAGATTTTTAAAAATTTAATTTCAAGTAAGAAAACAGATTTTCAGCTATTTCAATATGGCGATTAAAAGTTTTCCTAAGGACGTTAAAGACAAAATATTTTATCGAGAAAAAATATGTTTCTCTAAGAATTTATTTTAAATGATTTAAACTGCTTTTGAAAAAATTCGCCAAAACAAAGTCATTTTTGTATAAGTTCACACAAATGACGTTATTTCTACCAGTTCTGAAATTTGAAGCCAAATCTTGGAAGAAAGAAAAGCTTTTGGCAAATATTACAGAATATGTGCATTTTTATTGTAAAAGCTTTTGACTTAAATTGTAAATATAGCTTATTATTTGAAATATTGTATTTAATAAAATTAATACTGTAATTGCCTTCTAAATTTACAATAAAATTAGATTTCATTTTCCCAAAAGAATCGAATGATCTCATGCAATTTAAAAGTAACACATCGGGTTGCCACGCAACTCGTTTTAGTAGTCATGAAACACCTTTGCAAGATAAAGAAAACGAAATTTTTACGCATCTAATACGTATCTGTAACGAATCTTTGTGACTAAGAACAAAACAAAAGAATGATGTTCTTAACAAAATTCAATATGCTCTTCCCAAACTGGAATGTTGAATATAATTCAGTGTTTTAACAATTGAACGAAGTAGATTCAAAACACATATTCATTTCCAATTTTAAAAAGCTAAGCGGATTAAAAGAGAAGGGGGTATGAAATTATTTTAAGAAATGTGCCTAACAAATTGGAAACCTGTTTGGAATTATCAAACTTTATTTAGTGCTTCAACATAGAAAAATATATAGAGAAACAGAAGTTGATGAAAAAAATAATCCTATCCATTGATAAGTAATTTTATTTAAATCAATTGTTGCAAAACACAATTTATAAATGAAATGCATGCAAGTGCAAATGTTTCTGAATGATTTTTTCCAAATATGTGTTTTTTTTTTTTTTGGGGGGGGGGGGGGGCGAAACACCTGAATTAAAAAAAAAAAAACTTACGTAATAAATGTGAAATAATCTTAAAACATTTTCTTATAAGAATATAAAAAAATACTAAGGGCAAAATATCATGTAATATATATTCACATTCTTCTCTTCTTTCTATACCATAAAAGAGGTGCAATTATTATATATTAAAAATATTCATCATAGCATTTGAGTTTTTATAAAATATAAAGAAGAAAACACATCATTTTACGTTTAAAAATAAGAAAATATAATTCATGTGATTGCATAATAATAATACATAAAAGATTGATTAAGAACTGTTAAAAATTAGTAATTTTATGTAAGCTATTTACTTATATATTTTTTATGCAGATGCCAGTTTTATTTATCGTTGAAAATAATTAGATTGCTAAAGATAGAACATCCATTATCCAATGTACGTGGCTGCATAAATGTAACAAAAAATAACTGTATTGTTGATCAATAAATTATATCAGCAAAATTCAATCAGATAAGACCGAAAATGATAGTTGGAACAGAATTCAAAATTTATATTTTTTTTGTAACTTATTTACAAATATCAATGTATTTCAATTGCATCAATTTGATTTTATTTGGATATCAAGAGCGTATATGTACATAATATAAATACATACGTATAATACCCACAGATACACATAATAACATACATAAAAACTACAATGATGTTATGAGCGCTTCATATCGAAATGAAATTTATAAAATTGAAATATTTTTTTTCTTTAAATGACGCTATTCAGAGCGATCTGTAGCTCTTTCTAATAACAGGAAATGCACAAAACTTGTTATAGGGACTAATGACGCCGTGATAAGATTCCACGAAAACAAAAAAATAGTTCAAAACACTGCCTATAGGAGGAAATATAGCACTGTTGTAGGCTACGAAGCCGAGAATGAGCATAAAACACGGGTAACAAATGAAAATGCATAATTATATATACGTATGCGAGAACAGCACTATTAACACATTTATGTCTAGCGTCCCATTTTGGGACGTTTCGAATTTTAATAAATTTTAATAATTTTTTTCTTCTTTACAACATGAATATTGTATGAAGTAATTGTCCATAAATGTCTTTATCTTATTACAGAGAGGTGACAGCATAAGATTGAGATTTATTTGCTTAAATGAAGGCCTTTTTGTCTCTGTTTACAGATTTTTCATTTTTCAAGATAGCGAAATGTAAAAAGTAAGTTTATTTGTATTTTTTGTATCAAGGATCCAAATAAATAAGTCATAATCTTAGCTTGTAGACTTCTTTGAAATTCGTATTTTTATTTAATTGCAAAATTATATGTTCAAGCCTATTTTTCATGCATGTTTGTAACGTACAAACTATACGTGCTAGGCACAAATGGGTACACATTTCTATTAGCCATTTAGGGGACAGTTATTTATGTAAAGTCCTTTTCAATATGATTTTGAAATAAATTGTTTTTTAGACTCAAATACGATTATTAGCTCCCGGTATGCTATTTCTTTCTCCCAGCATATTTTGTCTCCAATAAATAACGTTACCTTGTATACGCCAGCCGTAAAAGAAAAGCCGATGTTTCATTGTGCGATTAAATACTCTTCAGCATTTTTTAAAACTTCTAAGCATCGCACATTTTCAATGTTTATACCGTCGTATTAGGAAAAAAAAGTACTTTTTAATGCAATTTGTTTGAAAACTGCATCTCCAATTGTTTTTGAAATATTATTTTTTTCGTAGTTTTTAGCGACATTTGTTTCATGTTGGCAACTCAAGTTCTCCATTTCTGTAGAAAGTAAAGAAAAAATTGTTGAAAAATAGCAATTATATCTTTTTGTTGTCATTTTCTCATAAAAATTGAAAAAAAAAATTAATTAAAATACGTGCTCTTTTCAGAAAAATATAAATGAAGGATTTATGATGAAACATGGAGCTATTATAAACTATATTTAATTTTAAGTATTATAAGTTATTAATGCAAATGACGTCATTTTACATAAAATAAAAGCGTGTGCTTTAAGTCTTAAAATTGAAATATATTTTGCAGTAGAGTCCCGATTATCCGAGTCCCGTTTAACAGAGTTATTTTCTTCTGATGGACTCTGGTGGTTTCTATTATTACGAAACAGCCATGGTCAGCTAGGTAGGGAGGCCTACCAAATGGCTTAAGCACTCACAAACCCCACCCAGCTGTTTTCATCTACTACCGCCGTCACCACACACACACACACACACACACACACACACACACACACACAAAACAAACAAACAAAAAAAAAAAAAAAAAAACAACAACAAAAAAAAAAAAGGGCCGGAGGGACCTACAGGAAAGCCAATTAAGAATATTAAGATTAAATACAATATAAATGCAATATATACACGATGGAAAGCCCAATTTTTACTGGGCGATATTTGTAGATATTGTTTAGAAATTTGTAATTAATAAGATCATGATTATGAAACAGCCATTATAAATGAAGCATTAGGTGAAGATGAAAGAGCAGCTGTAAAAAGTTAGAACTCTGATTTTCAGGTCAGAATAGGAAAAAAAATGGCCATATTTTTTAAAAAAAAAATTATGTATTTATGTATAAATTAAATATTATTTTATTTTCAAAAAAAAAAATTATGGCCATTTTTTTTCCTATTCTGACTAGAAAATCAGAGTTCTAACTTTTTATGACTGCTCTTTCATCTTCACCTAACGCTTCATTTATAATGGCTGTTTCATAATAATAGAAACCACCAGTCCATCAGAAAAAAATGAAGTAATGGAAATGCTGGTGGCAACACTAAATTCTGAAAAAGCAGAATTCCTGTTCTCTAGTTCTTAATTTATTCTTAATAATACTTACAATGTTATTAATCTCTGTAAAGAAATAAATATATTTTTTAATAGTCCATAAAAATACTAATTATAGTACATAATATACAATTTAAAAGCTTAATTTATATAAATTGAGACAAAACGTATAATTATTCATTTTCCACATATGGATATTCCCATATTTAGTACGTTTACCTTTTATCAAATAAATACAAAAATATTTCAGTGTAATTTTTTCCGTTCATTTTACAACATTTTAAAGTGATTTTACTAATAAATTTGATGAACGAAAAATTCAGGCATAAATGGGCTAATTTGGGCTATACGGGCGCTGCGGTAATGTGAAGCTCATATTCAACCTGAGCTGAAAAAGTTTTTCGGAGCTTTCCGTATGCGTTTATAGCTCCAAATTATTGGCGCTGTTGTCGTATACGTAGGTATAAATTTGCATTTTCATTTGTTACCCGTGTTTTATGCTCAAGATCGGCTGCGTAGTCCACAACAGCGCCATATTTCTCCCTATCGGCTGTATTTTGACCTATTTTTTTTCGCGGATTTTTTTTTTTTTACTATGGCGGCATCAGTCCCCTTACCAAGTTAAATGCCATTCTGGTTATTAGAACGAACCTCAGATGGCTCTGAATAGTGACAGTATTTTTAAAACAAGGCACTGTACATTGACATTTGCTAAATGAAAGCATATTTCTGAACTTCTATAAACAATCTTCAAACAATAGTCAATCAGACACACAGTAAATAAAAATCCTACATTATATTAAAACAATTAAAACAACTTAAAAAGAAAAAGATATTTCTGTTTAATTCTATCGGAGATTCATACCAACATAACTCACTTAATTTTATGTTCATGAATTTTGTCTTTGTAATTTTGCAGATTTTTTTTTAAATAATAAATATAAATTTAGATAATTGATTAAAAAAAAATCAAATAAAAAAAAATCAGCGATAATTTTTTTAAATAATTATTACACAATTAATATTTAATAAAAATAAAATAAAAAATAAAATAAAACTGACTTGAAGTGATTGAAAATAAGTTTATTACACTAATATATACTTGACATAATTTAAAGAAAGTGGTTTGGCATAAAAGAGTTTTCCTTTTTTTTAAATCAAATTCTTTATTCCTGACCAAGTTTATTTTTAAATTCATTACTGCCTGTATAGAAAATAAATCCTGGGTACGAGGACTACTTTAAAAACATAGCACAGAGTACCTTAACAATATATTAAAATTTCGTGGCGATTTCCTAATTTTCAAGAACATTAAAGCCTTGAAAGTAGAAAAAAAGGCAATGATTCGGGAACATCACAAATTAGTCTCTTTCCCAACAAAACAAAACAATAATAATAAAAATAATAACAATAATAACAACGAATTGTATGACCTCTTTTGCTGGAAGTCACTTAAAATGTCTATGAATTTGCGTAATTTAATTTTTTAAAACACTGTACTGATTTTAAAAAAAAATAAGAATATATAATTGCATGCTAATAACACATTACAAATTTATTTTTTATGATTTCGAAATAATAATAATAACATATAACTGAACTTTATAAAATAGAGAAATTATATATTACTTAATTATTTGTATATTTATTCTTTAAACTGCAAAATCCAGTTTAATTTGGAGTAGAAAATAATTTACACATCAAATACAAAAATTTTTACACATTGAATATCTGAAATTAAGACAAAAAAAAAAAAAAAAAAAAAAGTAGTTTGTTTCACCAATAAACTTTCAATAAAAGCTATTCTGTCTAAAAATGATACTTGAAAGAGAATCCAGGCTTCATCATGTCAAAACCATCTATTCAAACACAAGTGAAAAGTATCATATATAATTCAACATGCTAGCGGGAGAGAACGGAGTAGATTGAAAACATGTGTTCCCCTTCAATTTTAAAACATTAAGCTGATTAAAAGGGAACGGAATACGAAACTTATTTTAAGAGAAAGCGTGGGACAAACTGGAGTTGTTTGGAATTATTAGAACTCATTTTGTGTTACATGAGAAAACCCGCCACAGTAACATAAGTTTAATAAATGCTGAAAAAATATTTGTATTCATAAATAAGTAATTTTATTTGAAACAATTGTTTCGAAACAAAGTTGATTGACAAACAATTGAAGAGCACGCAAATACAATGTATCTGTGTAGGATTTTATCCGAATGATTTTACTGTTTATTTTTGTGTTACAAAATATCTGAATTCGAAATTGAAATATGCAATGAAGCTGAAATTTTAAATCACATTGCATAAAGATTTTTTTTCCAATTTTCAATAAAATATATGCTTGTTGCAGTAGATTTAGAAAAGAAAATAATAGAACAACACGAAATAATAAGAATTCTTACTTAACAACAATATTGGTTTAAATATATCGAATAACTTTTTTATTCAATGGCGTGACTTTGTTGCTAAAAATAAGAAATTACAATTGCCATTATTTTTATACTTATACATAATGATGCATTAAAGGCTTATTAATACAATTTTATAATAATAGTAAGTGTCATTATTACATTAAAAGCCGCGAAAACGAAACAGGAGTATTATGAAATTCTATAACAAACAATAAATATCTCAAGTATAAATAAAAAATATACATAATTTATACTACTAAAACATAGGAATATAAATCGGAATATTTTCCGACTTTTTGCAATTCCGTCTTGTAAAAATTTACCGTACTGTTAATGTTATTATTATTATTATTATTATTATTATTATTATTATTATTATTATTATTATTATTATTATTATTATTATCATCATCATCGTCATCATCATCATTGATATCATTATTGTTAATACTTTTATCATCATCATTATCATTATTATTATTGTTATTATTATTACTATTGCAATTATTAGTATTATTATTATTAAAAAGGAAAACATTTATGAATAAATATATTTTATGTTTTATATTCACTTACAATTTAATGGTTTAAACAGAAAATTCAAATTTAATTTGTTGTAAGAAATAATTATATTTATAAAAATCAACATCTGATCCTGAATGTCAGTGGTTAAGACGAAAAGCAATGTTAATTGATAAATATTATTTTATTAAAAGGTATAGAATTTGAATATAACATCTGAAAGAGAATCCGGATTTCATAATGTTTGGGTAATCTATTCAATGTACTTGCGCAAATCACAAATGAAGAATATCATATGTAATTCAGTGTTCCAGGAAGAGGGGACGAGGTAGATTTAAAACATGTGTTTGTTCACTTTCAGTTTTAAAACATTAAGCGTCTTATAAGAGAAAGGGGATACGAAATTACTTCAAGCGAAGCGTGGGAGAGTTGAAGATTTGTTTGAAATTTTCAGATTTTAGTTAGTACTGGATGAGAAAAGATATCACGGAAGCAGTAGTTTATTAAATGCTCTTGGAATATTTGTATTCATAAATAAGTAATTTTATTAAAATGTATTCTTTCGCATTTATGAATGGTCGTATAAAATTGTGATAAAAATGCACGCAAATAAAATTTGTCTAAAAGATTTCGTTCAAATAATTTTATTGTACAGTTTTAATAATATTTCATAAATCTTTTAAAAATGTCTTTCATTTTTTAAAATGCATATAAATAATATATATAATGTTAAAAAAGTGCTTTTATCTAAAATATTAAAAAATATAAAAGTAATATTAATAAATAATAAATCTTATTATTTGTTCAATGATTTTGAGTATTCCAAGTAACATAAAGGTTATTTAAATTTTTTATAAAACGTATATTGCTTTATTATAAAAAATAAAAAATATTAAATAATAATAAAATATAATAAAAAATATTTTTAATAATAATAAAAAATATTTCTTAATAATATGTTACACAATATGTTACACAAATATATGTTACACAATGCATATTCAGCAGTAATAATGTCTTTTTGCACTTTTTGATATTTTCCCCCTGCACGGGTTGGGGTACACAGAACTTCTTATCAACAAAACAGGTGGACAACATTCTTTCTCTTTTATTTAATAGTAAACACAAGTATCATTTCAAATATTCTTCGCATATGGTTTGTCGAACAGCGAGTTATATACAAAAACACATATGACAGGAATGCCAAATTTTGGGATGTTCCATATCTTGGAACTGAATAATTTTATAATCATTTAATGATTTTAATAATAACTTTATACTTTCATAAAAACAAATAACATACTATTTTGATGTAAAAGACCAAGTTACGAATAAAAATGGATAAAAAATGATAACGATATCAAAAGACACCCCCCCCCTCCCCCTAGAGATATCTTACGATATCATGTGAAAGATCCCTCCTCCTCCCTAAAATGATAACGTTATATATGCATAGCCCCTAAACCGATTTTTAATCACTGATTGTCCATTATCAAATATCCATGGTTTAGATAAAAAAAAAAAAAAAAATAGAATTGATTTCTTCATCGGCAAACTATGAAGATATAATAAATGTATATATTCCGTGTACCTGCAGTAAACACAAAATGGGGCATCTAATTCATATATCATCGATAATAATTGAATGTTCCAGCGAGAGGGAACGAAGCAGAATCAGAATGTATGTTCAATTTCGATTTTAAAACTCTAAGAGGATTAAAAGTGTTTACGGAAAAGATAATACGCAATTATTTAAGGAAGGCGTGGGACAAATAAACGGCTCGATTGGAATTGTCTGACTTTATATAAAATAAAAACAAAATAAAATGATAAGACGAAACGCAATTTTTCACCTTGATTGAACATAAAATATAAATATGAACTAAGACCACAGTCTTACTTAAAAGGCGACTGACTAAAGTAATGAAAAAGATGTTATAAGTTTAAAATATACATTTTATTTAAAACTTCTTAGAACTTTCAAGCTTTCCAAGCTCATTATCAGAGAATATTTTAATAACTAAATGTTGTTTATTTATACAAATACCGGATGAGCAAAAAGTCCGTATAAACTTTAAAAATTCATAAAACCCGAAAAAATAACCGAAATGAAAAACTGCTTGCAGGATTAGCATCTATAGGTCGCGGGAATTTTTTTTAAGACAGAAATAAAAAATAACTCAAAAAACAGTCGACAGATGGCGCTGGTTCCTGCAATTTTGGAGGAAATATGCAAATGAAACGGTTATAAGAACTTGCGCTCCTAATCCAGAAGTAGTTCACGTAAAATAACTTCACCAACAAAGCTTTATCCTTCATACTCAGCATCCTTGATCACGTACACGGCTCACAACGGTGAACTAATTCTGGATTAGGAGCACAAGTTCTTATAACCGTTTCATTTGCATATTTCCACCAAAATCGCACAAACCAGCGCCATCTGTCGGCTATTTTTTGAGTTATTTTTTATTTCTGTCTTTAAAAAATTCCCGTGACCTATAGATGCTAATCCTGCGAACAGTTTTTAATTTCGGTTATTTTTTTCGGTTTTTATGGATTTTTAAAGTTTATACGCACTTTTTGCTCACCCAGTACGTCACTTTGTTTTGAAAATGAGAGAGCCAATAATTACTAGAGTTGAAAGTGGAAGTAGCAGTAGCAGTCTCTTGGACTGAACCATGAACACCCATGAAAAGTGACGTATGGGAAACGGAGTGATGTCATATAATAGATGGAACTGCAGTTGGTAATGATATATATTTCCTCTAATTGAGTTCAGTCCAAGAGCCTGCTACTGCTACTTCCACTTTCAACTCTAGTAATTATTAGCTCTCTCATTTTCAAAACAAAGTGACATATTTGTATAAATAAACAACATTTAGTTATTAAAATATTCCCTGATGATGAGCTTGGAAAGCTTGAAAGTACTAAGAGGTTTTAAAGAAAATGTATATTTTAAACTTATAACATCTTTTTCATTACTTTAGTCGTCTTTTAACTAAGACTGTGTACTTTTTAAAGTTCACATTATATATTTATATAGAATGTATCAGAAAAGAGATATTGGAAACAGGTGCTTATTAAACGTTCTCGGGGATATTTGTGTTCGTGTATAAGCATTATTATTAGATGCAATTTCTTTAATTCTTGAAATGTTTAGAAAATGTTGTTTTTATTCAAATAGTTTTATTGTGAAAAAGTAGTTGATGAAAAATTAATTATGCTAAAAATGAAATTGTAAGTAAGTTTATTCCCCCCTCCCCCCCCAAATTTCTCAGAAAGAACATACGACCAAAAGATTAAAAAAATGTTTGTCTTTACGAAATACTTAAAATAATGATTAATAACAATAGCAGTTGATACATTTTATCATTTATTTAGTGATTATGCGATTATAAATCTTTTCGTTATAAAAGTTTTTATTTTATTTTATTTCTTTACATTTTTTGGCAAAAAACATATTTATTTTTTTTATTTTTCAAAAGTAAGAAATTATTAATACAAGATATTTTGCATTGTTATTTTACGTACTAATAACACACAACTAAATGATAAGATTCTATTTATTGTAGAAAATGCTCCTCTTAAAATTAATTTCTTCAAATCGATTATCTATTAGCAAAACGTCCGTATTTTCGACTTAAATAGTCGAACTACATTTATTAGCGATAAACTATGAAAAGGCAACAAATTTGTCTATGCCATATAGTTGCACTAAACGCAAAAGAGGTTAATTCATACACCATATATATAATTCAACATTCCAGCGAGAGGGAACGAAGCAGAACCAAAACGGATGTGCACTTTCAATTTTAAAACTCTAAGAGTATTAAAAGTAAAAGGAAATACGCAATTATTTAACCCTTTATCTATTGACGGTACTTATAAGTTATTAAATACAATTAAAATAACTTGTTGTGAAATTCATTTAAGGGTGTATTCAAAAAAATATTTTTCCACATTCAACAGCTCGAAATTTTCTGGGATATTTTCAGATTCATTTTTAAAAGTAAAAACATGAAACTTGCTGAGGTGATTTTTGAAGAGATGTATAAGAGGCCGTGTGATTTCCTTTTTCGCTCAATTAATTAGAATTTGATTTTTAAACAATCATTTTTTTAAGGTATATATAAATATTATACAGACATACATACAATAAACCCAACTGGAGTGAAAAATTAGCCAGAGTCAGGAATCGCACCCGGAACCGCAGTATACAAGACTGCTGCTCTAACCACTGAGCTACTCCGGCCGATGCCTAAGTCCGCAATTTCTTACTAATAAACCATGTTGGGGAAGTCACCAGCCATCTATACGACAGCCTTGGATGACAGGACTACGATGAATAGATTTTACTATTACATCGATCTACGATAATTATAATAAAACACACATACTACAATATATATTAAAACACACATACACACATAAATAACGCTTGCATTCCACCTTTAACTGTTGAATTTAATTGCTTCAAAATTGCTTCACAAAGTGTATATTATCTAATTTTTTCTACAAATGCCTTGCTCGTGGAAATCGCGGGATACGAAATCAGAGGGTTAAATGTTCGAGAAATATTTGCGTTCATCAAAGCAGTTTTCTCAGTAGCGATTGTTTCAAGTTCTAGAAATGTTTGAAAAGCATAGTTTAAGATTTGGTCGCGCACAATTGAAATGTATTTGAAGTTTGTATCTAAATAGTTTTATTGTGGAATATATTTTGCGAGAAAGTATCTGACGAAAAATTTAATTATAGAAAAATTAATGTTGTAAGCTGGTTTTGAATATAAATATTTTTGTTACAGAAGTTTTTATTTTTATTTATTTATTTATTTATTTATTTATTTTTTTTTTAATTTTTTTGGCAAACACATGTTTTTTTTTTTTTTTTTTTTTTCTTAAATAAGAAGTTATTACTACAAGATATTTTGTGTTGTTTACGCATTAAAAATACATAAAAATTTCTTTTTCTACAGGTTGATATTATTGAACTTTAAATTAATATCTGCAATTGTTATTATTTTGTTTTACTGTCCAATTTCTACACTTAGATCAATATCAGGAGTTTTATTTACCAAATATTGATTGATTAAACTAAACGATAAGATTTCATTTATTGTAGGAAAAAAATTATCTTAAAACTAATTTCTACAAAACGATTATTTATTAACAAAATGTCCATATCTTCGACTAAAATAATAGAACTGCATTTATTAGCGAAAAACTATGAAAAGGCAATAAATTTGTTTATGCCATATAGTTGCACTAAACGCAAAAGAGACACCTAATTCATACATCATATATAATTCAACGTCCCACCAAAAGGGAGCGAAGCAGAATAAAAAACTTACGTGCATTTTCAATTTTAAACCTCTAAGAGGATTAAAAGAGAAAAGGAATACGCGATTATTATTTAAGCGAAGCGTGGGACAAATGAAAAGTTTATTTGGAGTTATCACACTTTATTTAGAACTGTATCAGAAAAGAGAAATTGGAAACAGGTATTTATTAAATGTTCTTTGAATATTTTTATTAAAAAATATGCATTTTTATTAGAAGCGATTGTTTCGAGTTCTAGAAATGTTTGGGAAAAAATATAAAACTTGATCGCGCACAGTTGAAATGTATTTGAAGTTTTAATCAGTTTTATTAGTTGATGAAAAATTTATTTAGGCAAAAACTGCTATTGTAAGCTAGCTTCTTTTTTTTTTCTTAAATTCTCGAAAAAAAAACATACGACCAAAACATAAAAAAAAAAAGGTTTTTGCATACAAAATGTTTAACACTATTTCTACCAGTGTCAAATGACCTTTTTTTTTAAAGTTCTGACTTAGGTTAATTTCACATGTAATTTTTAAAACTAATAACTATAAAAATAAGACTCCATCGTATAAAGATGATTTCAGATTGTTTTAATAAAAAAAAAATATAAATAAAATAACCATAAATCGAAATATTTTAAAGGGTGTCATTTGAGACCGTAATAAACAGTGTTAAATTAATATTTAATAATAATAGTAATTGAGAAATTTATTATTTATTTAGTGATTTTGATTATTAATATTTTTGTTATAGAAGTTTTTATTTTTATTTATTTATTTATTTTTTAAAAATTTTTGGCAAAAACATTTTTTTTTTTCATTTTTGAAAAATAAGATGGTATTATTACACGATATTTTGCTTTTTTACCTAGTAAAAATACATAAAATATTTATTTTTCTACATGATGATAGTATTGAACTTTATATTAATATCTGCAATTATTATTATTATTATATATACATATATATATATATATTTATTTACTGTCAAACTTCTACACTTAGATCAATAGCAGGAGTTTTATTTACCAAATACTTATTGATTAAACTAAACGATAAGGTTTCATTTTTTGTAAAAAAACTTCTCTAAAATTAATTTCTAGAAAATGATTATCTATTAACAAAATGTCCATATTTTCGACGAACAGCACACAAACAGGCCTGCATTTATTCGCCATAAACTATGGCAAGGCAATAAATGTATCTACGTCATATAGTTGCACCAAACACAAGAGAGGTACCTAATTCATATATAATTCAGCGAGAGGGAACGAAGCAGAATCAAAACGTATGATCACTTTCAATTTTAAAACTCTAAGAGGATTAAAAGTGAAAGGGGATACGCAATTATTTGAGGGAAGCGTAGGACAAATGAAAATTTTGTTTGGAGTTATCTGACCTTATTTAGAACAGTATCAGAAAAGAGAGACTGGGAGCAGAAGTTTATTAAACGTTCTTTGAATTTTTTTGTTCATAAATAAGCATTTTTTATTAGAAACAAGTGTTTCTAATTCTAGGAATGTTTTGGAAACATAGTTTGAGGGTGAATCGGGCTCAGTTGAAATGTATTTAAGTTTTTATCCAAATAATTTTATTGTTAAATATATTTTGTATAAAAGTAATTGATGAAATACTTAATTAAACAAAAATTGAAATTGTTATTATGTTTCTTCTGTTTTTCTTAAATTCTTCAAAAATGATATACGTTTAAATTTGAAACTCGTAGAAGATTAAACAAGTAAGAAAAATCATGCGTACAGCATAGATTATGAAACACTTTCCAACACTTCCTGAAAGCTTTAATGAAACTTCGTTACTTAGGGAAATAAGGTAAATAAAGTAACAAAGTAAACATTTAAAAACCCGAATTCAGTAGTTACCGCCCATAGCCAAATATGTATTCCAATTCTTTTCAAAAGCCCTGTATTCGATCTGTATGTTGATATATATACTATATAATGTGAAAATTTAGTTTAGCAAGAAAATGCATAACAGGTTGAAATTCATCTTTCAGCAATTTATACTAATGGATGGAAGCATACTTGAATACTTTTGTACAGCCCTGTAGTTTACTTAGTACCTTTATTACATGCCACTATTTAGCTAAAATTTAATTCAAACTAAATCACTCTAAAAACTACTGAAATTACATTTCCAGAAATTATCGCCCATAGACGGCCATGTATCCAGCTCTTTGCTTGGCCCTGTATATCATTTTATCTATATTCTACAAATATTTCTTAGTACACTAAATTCAGTTCAGCGTAAAAATGCATAACTCCTTTAAAAAAAACCATTAAGCAATTTATGCTCATACTCAGTAACCTTTACGAATTCATTTCTGTAGTTCTGTATATGAACTATAGCATTTATACGCACTTTATAGTATGCATAAATATAGTGAACAAGTAGGTAAGTGTGATCACAGATCGCACAGAGGGTTTCGTTTAATATTCCTTTCAAAACACTTTATCCTTTTCAAAAATCTGTTAGTTCCACATTTCACAACCAGGGGCGTACTCTATCCTAAACAAACCTCTATCCGAACGAAAGTCCGTAATATATACTATCCGTAGATATATTAGTCGAGGTAATTGAATCGATAGCACCCGAGATAAGTAGGAGACCCTGGCGGTAAAAAGTGGAACAAAAATATGTAAGGCTATGGTGCATAATATGAAAGAATGGTCAAAGGGGTGTCGGCAAAAGTTGGAAAAGTGCTCCCCGGGCGAAAAGGGTGGAGATTAGAAAAATTGCTTAAAATACACAAGTTAGAGCCCGGAGGAATAAATAATATAAGACTTTTTGAAAATTTTATGATTTGCCGTGTGGCCTGAGGTATTCAGCTATACGTATCCAAAATTCATGTCTCCAACTTAATTAGGGGCTCTCTTAGATAGAATTGCTTAAATCACATATGTGGTAGCTCAAAGGGTTAAACGTAAGACTTTTTCAAGATTTTATGATTTGTCGCCTGGCCTCAGGTGTTCTGCTATAAGTACGCAAAATTTCAAATCTCCAATTTAATAAGGGGCTCAGTTAGAAAGAATTGCTTAAAATACGTATGTGGGAGCCCGAAGGGTTAAAGGTACAATTTTTTCAAGATTTTATAATTTGTCGTATGATATGTGGTGTTCAGCTATAAGTATGCAAAATGTTACGCCTCCAACCTAAATAGGGGCTCACTTGGAAAGAATTGTCTAAAATACACATGTGGGAGCTCAAAGGGTTCAATGTACGGCTTTTTCAAAATTTTATGGTTTGTCATTTGATGCGAGGTGTCCAGCTATAAGTATGCATAATTTCACTCCTCCAACCTAATTAGGGAATTACTTAGAAAGAATTGTTTAAAATACACATGTGGGAGCCCAAAGGTTAAACGTGCGACTTTTTCAAACTTTTATAGTTTGCCAGTTGATGTGATGTGTTCAGCTATAAGTATGCAAAATTTCACGCCTCCAATCTAATTAGGACTCACTTAGAAAGAATTGTTTAAAATGCACATGTGGGAGCCCAAAGGGTTAAATGTACGACTTTTTCAAAATTTTATGATTTGCTGTTTGATGTGAGGTGTTTAGCTATAAGTATGTAAAATTTCACGCCTCCAACCTAATTAGGGGCTCACTTAGAAAGAATTGTTTAAAATACACATGTGGGAGCCCAAAGGGTTAAATGTACGACTTTTTCAAAATTTTATGACTTGTCGTATGATGTGTGGTGTTCAGCTATAAGTATGCAAAATTTCAAGTCTCCAACACGTATAGTTTCTGAGAACGGGCTCTGTGACAGACGGACAGACGGAAAGACAGACGGACAGATAGAGGAGCGAGACGAATAGGGTTTCGTCAGATGAACGAAACCCTAAAAAAGCGCATATCATAATTAAAAATGCATTTCGAGCAATCATTACTAATGTACAGTAATTCGGATACAATATAGTAACTGAAATCTTTTCAAATGCACCGCAAACAATTTCCCCTATACCATTATTAGTCCAGGCAATAGGGAATTTTACCTAGCAAAATTAATGGTAGTACTGGAAAACGGCTTTCTAGATGTTTTTTGGGTCGCTGAATCCGAATTTGTAACTTCCCACCAAAATTTCCCCCGGCAACCTCCCCAAATTTTGGTAAAAAGCCCCCCAAAAAAGGTTTTTATTAAAAAAATCAATTTTTTTATTGTTTTAGAGAAAAAGTATCTAGAAATTCAGAAAGTAGACAAAATTTCCAACAAATTAGATATATGCATTATGACGTTGGATGAAGGGGAAGGGGGGATCTGCCTCGGAACATGCGCGCGGTGCTGCGTAAACTAAGTTGCGCAATTCCACTTAACCACTCACACGTTTACATTCGCCCTCCCATCTCCCTTCCGAACTTTCTCTATAAGGTTTACTTTAAGATTTTTGGGTCACTGAATCCGAATTTTTAACTTACCCCAAAATCCCCCCCCCCCCCCAAATACTTGTTTTTAACTTAAATTTCTTATTGTTTTAGGGGAAAAGCATTACGTAATTCAGAAACTAGACAAAATTTGCAACAAATAGGATATATGAAATTATGAATTAGGATGAACGGGGAGGGTGAGGGCTGCCTCTGAACATGCACTGCGGCGCTACGTGCACTAAATTATGAAGTCCAGGCAATAGGGGATTTTATCTGGCAAAATTAATACTAGTTCTGAATTTCGACTCACTTTATGTTTTTTGGGTTGCTGAATCCGAATTTGTAACTTCCCATCAAAATTTCACCCGGCAACCCCCTAAAAAATTGATTTTTTGAAAAAATTTGGTTTTTGAGAAAAGCGCGCGGGTAATGTTCCGAGGCAGCCCCCTCTCTCCCCGTTTATCCTACGTCATAATGTCATGTATCCTATTTGTTGCAAATTTTGTCTAGTTTTTGAATTTAGTAATGTTTTTCCCCTAAAACAATAAGAAATTTAAGTTAAAAACAACTATTTGGGGGGGGGGGATTTTGGGGTAAGTTAAAAATTCGGATTCAGTGACCCAACAAACTTAAAGTAAACCTTATAGAGAAAGTTCGGAGGGAAGATGGGAGGGCTAATGTAAACGTGTGAGTGGTTAAGTGGAATTGCGCAACTTAGTCCACGCAGCACTGCGGCGCATGTTCCGAGGCAGATCCCCCCTTCCCCTTCATCCTAAGTCATAATGTCATGTATCTAATTTGTTGCAAATTTTGTCTACTTTCTGAATTTCTAGCTACTTTTCCCCTAAAATAATAAAAAAAATGGAATTTTTTAATAAAAAACTTTTTTGGGGACTTTTTACCAAAATTTTTTTTTTTGGGGGGGGGGGCGGTTACCGGGGGATATTTTGGTGGGAAGTTACAAATTCGGATTCAGCGACCCAAAAAACATCTAGAAAGCCGATTTCCAGTACTACCATTAATTTTGCTAGGTACAGTCCCTATACGGTCTCTATTGCCTGGACTATATGAACGGAATTCTTTTGTGTGGCCCTGTAAATGAACAATAACTATTCTTTGCACCGCATATTCAACATAATGCATATTTTAGTGTGCTTCATAAATGAATATCAATTTCACTATGTTTGAAAGAGTGTAACACCATTAAAAATCATTTGAAACGTTTTTTTCCCATTGGCCGTAATGTAACGGAAAACTTTTGACTGTCCCTGTAAATGAACTAAACATGCTACAAATTTCATTTGAAATAGGGAACGTGCTATGGCAGAGGTCACTAACATCCAAAAATTTCAGAACGATCCGAGCATATTTGCGAGAGTTAGAGCGTGGACAGACGGCCAGATAAACCGAAGTCATAAACACTTTTCAACTTTGTTGGAAAGTATTAAAAAGAAAGAGAATACGTAATTATTTTCTATTTCCAGAAGAAAAAAAAATACCAACAAATTTAAAAAAAATGCTTGTTGTATAACAAGCATTTTTATTATGAGCGAATATTTCAAATTCTAGAAATGTTTGGAAAGCATAATTTAAGAATTGATCGCGCGGAATTGAAATGACAAAGATTTTTTTTTTTTCATTTAATTTTTTTTAATATAAAGAATAAAACTTCGTTGTAAATAAAACCATAAGACTAAATGCATTATTCCACCATGTTTCAATCACAAAATACACAATGTGAGCTTTAAAAAGCTCTAAAATATCCATTTTATTTAAAATTATTATTTATTTGAATGGAACAGCAATTAATAATAAAAATATTCTCTGATGATGACCGCGGGAATTGCAGGCCGAAAGTACTAGAAAATTTCAAATAAAACGTATATTTTTAACTTGTAAAATCTATAGTTTATATTATTTTGTCACTTTTTAAGTAAAACAGTGAGATTTTTGAAGTCCATATAGTGTATTTTGTGAATAAAACTTCATTTATGATTTCCATATTCACAATTGTAAAAGACAATCTGTGTTGGTTTATAATGGTTATATATATATATATATATGTGGAATTAATTGCACTCGAGAACACATGAAGTGGGACACACATGAAGTGAGATTTGACTCACGCCTACACACACACACACATATATAGATATATTTACAGTTTTTCGACAAAAATATATGTTTTTATTTTTGAAAAAAAAAACTTTATTAAATATTATATTAGGTACTAATAATACATAAAAGACTGCCTTTTCTACATGTTAATATTAATAAATTCTATATTATTACCTGTAATTATTATTATTATTCAGAAAACTTTACACTTAGATCATTATGATATGAATTTTACTTATCAATATATTTATTGATTAAACTAAACTATGAGGTTTCATTTATTGCAAAATATACTTATTTTAAAATGAATTTCTACAAATCGATCGTCTATTATCAAATTACGATGATTTAGATAAAAAAAATACAATTGTATTCTCCATAAATAAAGAAGAAACAATGCATTTGTCTATGTTATGTATTTGCACTAAGCACAAATGTGGTACCTAATTCATACATCACATGTAATTTCACGTTCCAGCAAGAAGGGACAAAGCTGATTCAAAACATATGTTTATTTTCAATTTTAAAACGCTAAGGAGATTAAAAGAGAAAGGGAATATGTAATTATTTAAGCTAAGCGTGTATCAAATCGAACGTTTGCTTGGAGCTATCAGGTTTTATTTAGAACTGTATGCGAAAAGAGATATTGGAAGCAGGAGTTTATTATATGATCTTAGAATATTTGTGTTCATAAATAAGTAGTTTTATTTGAAACATTTGTATGAAACCGATTTCAGAAACAGCAGGGAATAAGAATTTACTTTAAGTGAGGCGTGTAACAAATTAAAAAACTGTTTGGAAATATTAGGTTTTGTTTAGTATTGCGCTAGAAAAGAGATTGTTGAAAGTTTATCCTACGTTTTGTAAAAAAATTATTGGTGAAAAAATTAATTATGAAAAAGTTTGAATTGTCTTAATAATATTATAATTTCTTCTCTTTCTTAAATTCTCTCTCAAAAAAAAAAAAAAAAAAAAAAAAAAAAAAATAGCATACGATGAATAAATTTTTAAAAAAGTTTGTGTATACAAATTATTTAAAATGGTACTTAATAAAACATTAATTGATAATTTTTATTATTTATTTAATGATTTTTATTACAAATATTTTTGTTATAGAAGTTTATATATATATATATATCTTTTTACATTTTTTTTCGCAAAAATATGTTTTATTTTTGAAAAATAAGAAAATGTTACATACATACATATATACACTGTAAAAAAAACCACTGTAAATTGCCAGAACAAACTCGATCACAGTGAATGTCCTGTATCTTTCTTTGGTTTCCAGACTATATTAACATGGAAAATACAGTAGTTGCGTAAAATTAACAGCACAATGTGCTGGCAATTTTTTTCAATTTGGACGTCAGCACAAACTCCTGGCGCCCGAATTGCCAGCACATTGTGCTGTTAATTTTACGCAACTACTATATTTTCCATGTTAATATAGTCAGAAAACAAAAGAAAGATATAGTACATTCACTGTGATCGAGTTTGTGCGCGAGATGAACAGTACTTTGTACTGTAAAAATGTCGTTTTTTTACAGTGTATTATGAACTAATAATGCATAAAAGACTGCATTTTCTACATGCTTATATTAACAAATTCTATATAGTTATCCGTAATTATTATTACTATTATTATCATTCTGAAACTTTACAGTTAGGTAATCATCCCATGAATTTTATTTACCAATATATTTATTGATTAAACTAAACGATAAGGTTTCATTTATTGGAAAATATACTTATCTTAAAATGAATTTCTACGAATCGATCGTCTATTATCAGACGTCGATGATATACAATAAAAAAATACATTTGCATTCTTCATCAATAGACTATGAAGAGACATTACATTTATCTAAATGCTATGTACTTTCACTAAACACAAAGGTGGTACCTAATTCATATACCATATATAATTTTACGCTACAGCGAGAAGAAACGTAGCTGATTCAAAACATATGTTTACTTTCAATTTTAAAACTCTAATAAGATTAAAAGAGAAAGGGAATATGTAATTATTTAAGCTAAGCGTGTATCAAAACGAATGTTTCTTGGAGTTATCAGGCTTTATTTAGAACTGTATCCGAAAAGAGATATTGGAAGCAAAAGTTTATTATCTTAGAATGTTTGTGTTCATAAATAAGTAATTTTATTTGAAACAATTATATGAAACTGATTTCTGAAACAAGACAGAATATGAAATTATGCACTTTATGTGAGGGGTGGAACAAATTAAGAAACTGTTTGGAATTATTAATTTTATATGAAATTACTATGAAAGATTTTGCTTATTGTTATTAAGGTTTTGTTTACTATTGCAGTAGAGACGTGATTGTTGAAAGTTAATCATACGTTTTGTGAGAAAATTGAGGGTGAAAAATTTAATTATGTAAAAATTTAAGTTGTAAGTAAGCTTCTTCTTTTTCTTAATTTCTCAAAATAAAATAATAATAATAATAATAATAATAATAATAATAATAATAACAAATATAAGAAAATGTTTGTGAATACAAATTATTTAAAATGATGCTTAAAAACATTAATTGATAATCTTTATTATTTATTTAGTGATTTTGTTTACAAATATTTTGCTATAGAGGTTTATATATATACATTTACTTTTTTTTTTTTTTTTTTTTTTTTTTTGGCAAAAATATAAGTTTTATTTTTGAAAAATAAAATAAGAAAATGTTATATATATACACGTAAGGACGTTAGTTTCAAAACCTTCTTATTCAGAAAATCAAATTTTGGGAAACCTCTGAATTGGTGGGAAAAATCAAGGATTCTGAGGACTTTATGCTTCACTTATACACTCTTGGAAAAAACTGTAAATTTATGAACGTTTGCCCTTCAATTTTTACGGGCAACAGCCTTATTTGAAGAAAAATGGTCTGATCCACTAAATAAGCGGCCTTAGCCCTTAGATACTTAGAAAATTAAGGGCAATCCATATATTATTACAGTTCTAGCCCATATGTTAGCAAAAATATGGTACGACCCTATACATTTTCCTCCGCTAGGGTGTAACCCTTCATTTTAGTTGTGTTTCGAAAAATAATGTCACTTAATCGCGAGCGTAACATATTTTTTAATCCAACAAAAAAACCATTCTGTGATGATTATCTAACATGCTACGTGCTACGGAACAGTAGGTAAAGTGTTATTGTTTTTTAAAGCGCATTATAACCCTAAAATTACGGGCTGCACAGAATGATGGGCATGAATTTTTTTTATTTTATTTTTTTTTTTTTTTCGGGGTATTATTGGAAACTCTGCTGCCGGCCCCGGCCCGTAATTTCACAGGGATATTTTTAACAGTGTACGTGATGCTCGTTCCGAAGAACTTAAATAATTTCATTTTATGCATAATAATATTAATGAATGATATAATAATACTTGTAATTATTATTATTTTTTCTGAATCTGTTACAGTTAGATAGGCTTTATATGAGTTTTATGTACTGATATATTTATTGATTAAATTAATCGTCAACATTTCATTTACTGCAGAAATATTTATTGTAAAAAGAATTTCTACACAGGGACTGTCTATTATCAAATTTCTATGATTTAGATTAAAAGAACAAAACAGCATTCTTTATCAATAAACTACGAAGAAACAATAAAGTTATACATACAGTATACTTGTATTAAACACAAATGAGGTACAGTCGTGGAAAAAAAAAGTAAACACCCCCTACTAACTCTTCAACAAATTATCGTAGATGGAAGTTACTGGTACCGAACGATTGGAAATAAAGTTTACTTTTAAATTATGTATATAAAATTTGCTTAGGGGGCCATCTACATATTAAAACGAACCCAAACTTCATTTTTTTCAATAGCAAT
Source organism: Maratus speciosus (assembly GCA_963932465.1). Lineage (NCBI taxonomy): Eukaryota > Metazoa > Arthropoda > Arachnida > Araneae > Salticidae > Maratus > Maratus speciosus. The sequence goes on along the minus strand of OZ010797.1, from coordinate 443,280,547 downwards.
ACCCAATTTTAACGAGATATTTCAAATCTTCGGTCCAAACTATGCCTAGACACCAAATTTCAAATCATTTGAATCCTAAGTTTTTGAATTTTAAACATTCAAAATTTAGTGCTTCTAATGTTAAATTAAATTTTCATATTTTTATTTATATCTCCTGAAATTATGCTCCTAATGTGCTAATTTTTTGTGTAGCAATAATACTAATGTGTCCAAACATAAATATGCTGAATTTGCAATTTTTAAAATTTTATGACATGAATTATGAGTTATGAAATTAATATTCGAAAAAAATATGAATTGCAATCTGCAATTTTTTTTGATGGATTTAGATTTATTAAGTCCTGCTTTATGAAAATCAAAAATTTCACATTTTTCTTCCAAATAGTTTTCAAATTATGCTTAAAAAACGGCAAAATGATGGTTTAAGGGGCCGTCTATGATAGAAGTGAGTAGATATTTTGAAATTCTTCTGCTGTTCTGTTATCTAACAGGCTTCATTGACTGCTTGAGTGGTGCCTTGATCAAGAAGGCGGCTCTCTCGGTCAACAATCGAGTACCGAACTTCAATTTGGATACAGCCCTTAAAATACGCTCATTTTAAAATAATTAATTTCTCGAAAACTTATGGTACGAATTGCATAAAAAATTGTTTTTAAGCTAATTGAAGGGTGTAGAGTTCATTTATGCTATCAGCATTGTGTATTGCTATTGAAAAAAACAAAGTTATGGTTCGTTTTAATATTTAGATGGCCCCCTAAGGAAATTTTATATACATCATTTAAAAGTAGACTTTATTTCAATTTGTTCGGTATCAGTAGCTTTCTTCTACGATAATTTGTTGAGGAGTTAGTAGGGGGTGTTTACTTTTTTTTTCCACGACTGTACCTAATTAACATAACATTAATAATTTAATGTTCTAACGAGATGGAACGGAGTAGATTCAAAACATATGTTAGGTTTCAAACTTAAAAATCTAAGCGGATTACAATGGAAATAATAGAAATTATTTGAAGTAAAGCGCGGAACAAGTTGAAAACTTGTTTTAAATTCCGAGACTTTATTTAGTACTGTAAAAGAGAAGACATCGCGGAAGCAAAAGTTTATTAAACGTTTTTAGAATATTTGTCTGAATAAAGAAGCAATTTTGTTAGAATGTATTGTCTCGAATACTTAAAATTTTGGAAACAAAATTTAATATTGAACGCGAATTAAATTAACTTTAAGGTTTTCATTTAAAGAATTTTATTATGTGTGTGTGGGAGAAAAAATTCTTGTTGATAAAGTAAATTACGGAAAGATTTAACGTATAAGTAGTATTTCATAAATTCTTTAAATTTTTTTTCTTCAAAAAATTAGAATTTCACTATAAATATAGAGTTTATAACAATTATTTATGCAAAAGCGCATGTCTTTGTACTTAAAAATGAGAAGTTACCACTATGAGATATTTTTCGAACCCTGTATATATATATTTATTGAAAAATCCAAATTCATATAATTTAGTACACGAAAGAAAAAATCTAACAAACTGTAACTAAAACAATAATTAACAAAACCAAGAGTAACTAAGAAAAAACCAAACATGAAGGCAAGTGGCCAAGGCTTATGACTTGTACTGCGGGGTTAAACATGTTTTACGTGCACAACATTCCCCCTCACTTGCCAAGACTAAACAAATAGAGATTGGAAAAAATGAAAACCACAAACTAATTCAAAAGCCGTCAAATGAAGTCCGTGATTATCCTCACCGCTAAGCTATTTTCGATAGGAATCACGTATCGATAAATCACAATTATCGAACAATTCCAATGTTTTATTTCGATAGTTTTTTTTCCTGATAAAATTGAAAGTTAAATCATTCAGAAAATGTATTGGGTAATTTTGTTTACTGGCGTTTATGTAAAGGTTAAAAATTTCACCAACCAATTTATCAACATTTGAGCACAAATTTGCAATACGATTTAAACCATTTAAATATATATTTCTAAAAATTGAAACATGCACGTTACTATTAAAGTTTAATATTTTTATTGTATAAAAATCAAAATAATTTCTTTTATCATAAATACTATATGCTAAAATTCCGTTTATAATCTCCAAATTAACATCCAAGTAGTTGACACTGCCCCGATCATCCGAAGCACTCTTTAAATTCAAAGTGTCTGGATAACATTTAAATTGATGAATTTCTTTATTATTATTCAGCTCAACCACCAAAACATCATCTATATATCTGTATATCTTTAAGTCTTTTTCCAACAATAACATTATTATATATACATATATATAATAATGTCAATGGACACTATTCTTCCTCCCGGCCCGAGGCTATAAAAAATCAGTTGTATTGGGAAATATTGGAAAATCGTTCTATTGGAAACCATTACGGTCTTCAAGAATTCACTCATTTTTTTTTATTTTGGTATTCAAAAGATAATTGTGTGTAATAGATCTGAATAAAATAAGGAATATTCATTTAATTTCAGATTAATTTTGTGTCAATTATCAAATTTATTATAAATATAACGTTAAAATACGTTATATTATAGCCTGTTTTTGTATAGGTGAAAGTTCAAGTGTTTAAATTGAGGTTTATTTATAAATTATGTAAATTAAACTTATTTTACTTAAATATGATTTTACTTCACGATTTCAATCTTAATCTTTAGTGTTTAATAACTTTTTTATTTAAATTCTGAAAATCATGCTTTTATCAAATTTTTCATTATTTAATAATGAAATAATGAAAGAATATGCTTACATTTTCATTAATTTGGTTTCTGAGCTGATGAATGCTCCGATAAGGTAATAGAGAAAAAAAAAAAAAAACCCTTGGTGAATGCAAAGCGTAAGCAACCGATCACGCCGTCATTTTCCTACTGTGGCGGCACAAGAATACTGCCCATTTGTGATTACTGGTGGAACTGTAGATGGTGATTTTGTTTAAAATAGAAAATGCTAAACATAATGAAAAAGAATTTCCACACATCAGTTATGTGCTATTAAATATATAGGGTTAACTCTAAAATAATAGCACAGTATTCTTGATCAAATATTTATGAAGCAACATCTATACTTCGTACTCGCACAAATCGCATTTGAGACATATAATTCATACATCATGTATAATTCAACGTTCTAACGAAAGGAAACGTAATAGATTCAAAACATATATGTTCCTTTTCAAATTTAAAACTCTAAGCGGATTATAAGAGAGAGGGAATACGAAATTATTTTAATCGAAAACATCGGACAAACTGGAGACTTGTTTGGAATTACCAAACTTTATTTAGAACTGTATCAGAAAAGAGAAGTTGATTAAATATTCTTGGAATATTTGAATTTATAAATTAGCATTTTGCTTTTTTAGAGGGTATTCTTTTGATTTCTTGAAATACAGTGTCCCCATAAAAGTATGTACCAGTTATAAATTTTAATAGTATCAACTGTAAACGTCGTAAAGTGTTGGTAAAAGGTCACAAATAAAGAATAACTAAAACAGTTTTAGATAAGCGCATGCGCGAGTACTGATTTGTTATTTACTGTCGTGCAGTGACACATACGAAAAATGGCGACTCCTGAGCGTAAAGTGTTATTGCGGGGCTGAAGATTTAAGGGGACTCTTCACTTACTTGAAAACACCCGTTCCCTAATGTAAAACATATGGGGAGATTGTTTTCGAATTTCTCGTTTAATTCTGAATATTTGTAAACGATCTTTTTTGCATAGGATAGCTGAGCTCGATCTTTAATAGGGCCATTTTGTACTTTTCGATTTTGGTTGCAGATTTTTTTTAATAAAGGTACTTTCACTTTCAAAACCGGTTCTGAAAGTGAAAGTACCTTTATTAAAAAGTCTGCAACCGAAATCGAAAAAGTAAAGAATAGCCCTGTTAGAGATCGATCTCAGCTATCCTATGCAAAAGAAATCGTTTACAAATATTCAGAATTAAACGAGAAATTCGAAAACAACCTGCCTATAGGTTTTACATTAGGGAAGGGGTGTTTTCAAGTGAGTGAAGAGTTCCCTTAAAAGCCGTTAGAGCCATGCGATTTTTTTCCTTTGGGGTTTTATAAAACATCGTGTTTACGCTCTGCCGCTATCTAATGATTTTAAACGAGAAATTCGAAAACAACCTGTCCACAGATTTACATTTGTGAAGGGGTGATTTCAAGTAAGTTAAGAGTCCCCTTAAAAGCCGTTAGATCCATGCGATTTTTTCCTTTGGAGTTTTATAAAATATCTTGTTTACGTTCCGCCGCTACCTAATGATTTGCCAGAGTTGAGACACAGAATTGAAGAGGCTATTGCTTCTCGGGACTTGTTACTCGAAGTGTGGGAAGAATTGGACTTTAGGCTGGATGTGTGCCGTATAACTAAAGGTGCACCTATTGAACATTTGTAAGAGAAATTAGGTCATTTTATCTTCAATTTGATGTATGACTTTTTGTAAATAGTCTAAACCAGGGTTGGCGAACCTTTTTTCATCCGCGTGCCAATTTTTTCCAGAAAATATAATTCGTAGCCATAACGTGCCATCTAAAAAACGAATTTAATGGATTAAAAAAAAAAATCAAGAATTAAAATAACTCGAAAATTATTTATTGAGATTTTAAAAATATGGGCAACATACACGTGGTATTACATTGTAATATTTATAGAAATAAATATATTTTAAAAATAATAATAAAAAATTTAATGCGATTAAATGCGATTTCTATTGTTGCATCTTGAAGGGGGAAAAAATATGAGGTTCATACTTAAGTTCATTTAACAGAATGCAAGCTGAACTGGGTTTTATCAAGTGGTTTATATATCAGTTTTAATATTATCACTTGTGAAAATAATTGTACACAGTCGTAGATAGGCGGAAAAGTTTTTTAAATGCAAATACCAGTTTGTTAAAAAAAAAACCAAAAAACTATGGAATTAAATTTCAAGTTCCTGTAATTTTATCATCAGTATTTTTACTTATATTTCTTAATAATCTTTTCGATATTTTCCTATATGTTGCTTTTGTTTGACAAAATTTTCAGTCCATTTTCAACTAGATTGGAATTTAATAAGGTGCAATTTAAATTCTTCAATTCGAATGTAAACAAGCTCAACACATCTATATCGGTATATTTTGTGTAATGAATGTCACTGTATCTTGATTTAAAACTTCAATCAACGGCGTGCCAAAAATGTTATTTTGCGTGCCACTTCTGGCACGCGTGCCATAGGTTCGCCGACCCTGTTCTAAACTGTTAGAATATACCATTTAAACTAGGCCATTGTATTACCGACAGCTTGTATTTGGAAACAAAATTTAGAATTTAAATTGACGCAGATGAAATGTACCTTAAAAGGTTTTTATTCTAATAAGTTTCATTATGTGTACTTTTTTGTGAAAAAAAATTTCTTTTCGATAAATAAATTATGCAAACATTGAAATTTTAAGTAATCTTCCATATCCCTCCACATAAAAAAAATAGAAATTGATTATATAAGTTACATGGTCTTTATTATTATTTTATTCAAAAACACATGGTTTTGTTTTTAAAGATAAGATATTTGAATTTCCATAATGAATGAAAGTTTGTGAAATGAAGTTTTAAATAAAGTTTGATAAAGCTGTCTTTCTAACTAACTCACGTTAGCTTTTAAATCCATTATATATCATGCAAAAATAAAGTGATATTTTAATTATTTTAATATTATTTTAGTTATTTGTTCTTCAAATTTTTCTTTAATCCACATTTTTCAATAACATAAAAAAAAATATTTCTTACTTCAATTTTCCGTAATCAGCAAGTAATGATGATCTTCGAATTATTAAAAATAAATTACTGCTTATAACTGACCCGTAATCTAAATCTTAAACTCAGTTTTTATTAATGAAAAATCAGAAAAAATAATTATTTCAAAATGAAATTCTTTTAAAGATTCAAACCTAATAAAACAAAATAAGATAGGATTGAAGGCGCGAATGGAAGAAGATGTTAAGGAACAAAAATTAAATCTCGAGTAATTGGTAACGAAATGCTTTCTGTTGTAATTTATTTTTATTTTTTTTTCTTAAATGCATGTGTTTAAAATGTTAATGTTAATGGTACTAAGCTCTCAAAGAAAATCTTCTTTTGCCTTAGTTTTAAGCATATTAAGTTTATTTTATGAACCATGTACATAACACATTCTTCCATTTGTATCTTCATGTGGATATAACAATTAATTGAAATGCAAATAATTCAAAATTAGCTGTTCTACACACATACATAAAGTTTTTACACACGTGAAATTCATAAGCAACCAATTCTGCTTACCTATAATAGAAAAAAAAGTTACTAAACAAATACGTGAGAAATAAAGAAAACTACTTTGCAATTTAATTACATTCTACATTAATCCCTGTCAAGTATGATGAGAGAAAAAATATTTAAAAGCGAGTTAAATAAGAATTTCCCCCATTATATTGGCAGAAAAGTATGCTATATACCATATACTATATGATAGATAAGCTAAAATTTCAATCAGTTCATTAGCCAGTAATCAGGGGTAACCGAGGGCTTCTTCGAACACATTTTATTTTTTATTTTTTTTCTCGAACTAAAGAAGGGGATACGGGAATCCTCGAAACAATCGTATGTAATTTTTTGTGTCGTGTTTGTACGTATTTGTGCGTTAAATGGTTGTTTAAGATCGCTTATGTATTTAATTCGCATAAAGTGTTTGACTTATACTCATATACTATATATAATAAATACATCATATATAGGGTATCTGTGAAAGGTCTGACATATTTTGATGTTTAATAATTAATAAAATAACGAAGATATATTTAAATTAATAACATTAATTGTTAGATAGATTGAAAAAATTTTATGGCATTTTATGACAGCAAGTTTCGTTGGAGAACAATATGCGATTAAGAAATTCAGCTTCATCCTCTATCCTCCTTAGCTTGTTCCTTGCAAAGTCCATCCTCCTAGACCCATCGTCCAGTTCTAATTTTTGAACAATTTTAACTTTCTAAGTATACAGTCTTAATCTTTTCCGAAGAACCTTGTGCACAGTCGAAACTGACATATCCAATTTTCTTGCCGCTGGTCTCAGAAATCTCTTAGGACTGTGTTAAGAATGTTTTCTGACACGTTCAACATCAACATCACTTATCTTTGAGACCAGCGTCAAGAGAATTAGCTATGCCAGTTTCAACTGTGCACAAGGTTCTTAGGAAAATATTAAGACTGTATGCTTACAAAGTTCAAATTGTTCAAACCTTTGAACAGGACGACAGACCTAGGAGGACGGGACTTTGCAACAAACATGCTAAGGAGGATGAAGGATGATGCAGAGTTTCTTAATCGCATAATGTTCTCCAACGAAGCTTGTTTTCATCAAGGGGCATAAAACTTTTTGAATCTATCTAATCTTTCATGTTATAAATTTAAACCTATCTTCATTAATTTATGAATTATTAAGGGGTCCCAGGACTCTTTTAAAGCTTCAAAATGTTCGAAATTTTTATTTTTTTAAATGCTAAACTCCTATTATTTCTGAACATTTTGATATAATTATTTCCTTGAAATTCCCATCAGAGCAGAAGTTATGGCTTTTAGAATTATACCCGCGCAATAGCTGAAGCGGCATTTCCGAAACTTTAAAATCATTTTTCTCCAAATGACATTTTTGAGCATAACGCGCACGATATCTCAAAAACTTCTGAATATTTTTGCATGAAATTTTCAAAACATATGTTTCATGTTAGTTTGTGTAAACTGAACATAAAATTTCATTTTTATTGTTCAAAAAAATTTTTTTAGGTGATTATACAGTTGAAAATTTCAAAATTTTGCATTAGTTAAATACAACTTTGTATTAAAATTACAAAAATACTTTAAATACAATTTTTTTAAGTTCAGGATAATTACTGCAATCTGGATTAGAATAAGGCACAAAAAGTTTCATCCTAGTTGCAAAATTTATTTTGTAATCCTGCGCGTAAGCTGTCATACCAATTTTCTGTTCGACAAAAGTCTGACAGTTTGGAGCCTCCTATAAATACTAATTCTGGATCTTGAAAATTTTTTAATGCATGCAATGAAAGAACATATTGATATCTTTCATCCCAATAAAAATTGTTTTTTAAATCATATACATTTTAAGATATTAAATGTTGAAAATGGTCCTTTTTTTCATTGTTTCCAATTTTAAGAGTCCTGAGACCCCTTAAACATCAAAATGTGTCAACCTTTCATAGACACCCTATATATACCATACCATATACCCTATTTTCATAAACATATAATACAAATAGCATAAAAAACGAAAAAAAATGTACATTTACCAGAAAAAAAAAATTGTATATTGGTTCAAAGAAGATAAAAAAAAATTCTTTAATGACAATTTACGGTTAATTTTTTTAAATCGGTATCCGTGCGAAAACTCATTTGAGTTCTATAGGATATTTTCTTTATATTAACACATTCACATTGGGAAACGAGAATTCTCGTTTTCATTCAAAAAACATCATTGACTAAGGGCGTGGCTCCTACCTTACAGAAAATGCATTTATATCAAGTTGTCCATATTTTTTTTTAGATTGTAAGACATATATTAAATTCGTACATTGAATTATAAATACCAATACATAAAGTTGGGAAACCTATCTAGAATACCAATTTACAAAAGACTTTCAGAACAGGGAGGAGCTTGAACTGTTTTAAAATTCAGATTTGGTAAAAAATGCCCGATGGCAATGTGTTAAAAAAAAAAGATATTTTAAGGTTAAGGGTGTTGGTCAGTGATATCCTAAATTTATCTCGCTAATGTTAATCTTATGGATTCGAACTGTATTCATATTTTTAAAATATCTTATCAATAAATCAATATTTTAAACTTTTTTTTCCGTGCATGCTTCTTAAAGCATGCCCCTTTCTTTTTTTAGTTTACAAAATATTTCTAATATATATACTATATTTTATTTAAAATGTTGCAATCTTACTCACAGTTCGTCAGCTTTTAACACAAAACATTAAATTAAATATATATTTTATGAACTAAAAAAGAAAGGGAAGCTCTTTAAGAAGAATATACTGAAAAAAGTATTAAAAATATTAATATTCGGAAGAAATATTTTAAAAATAAAAATACAGATCCACTCCCGTAGGATTAACATCAGCGAGAAAAAGTTGAGATCTCACGGCCAACACCCTCAATACCAATTTTTGATGTAATCTTATCGAAATAATAAAGGAATAATTTCATTATGTGTCACAGCATCTTCCTATCAGAAAACTTTTGCTCGAATTTAATTAATGTTTCTTGAACATAATTTCTGGCTTATATCGATACATTTGAATATGAATTAAGCATAAAAATGAAGAAAACAAAAAAGGAGAAATGAATTAAATGTTAAATTAGTACATCTTTTGAAAAAAAAAATTATAATTTAAACGTGCGTTAAAAATGTGACAAAGAAAAACAATAATAAGAAAGAATGAGTTCTAATCGAATACGTTTATGTATGTTTCGATGCATATTTATACATTTTATACTAGTCAGAATACTGAAACTTTTATTTAATTATGTAATATATGTAATCCTTCTCTTAAAATTTTCTCGGAAATTTAATTAAAAGTCGTAAGAGCATCGTTCCCGTTTTTGAAGAACACGACATTTGAGAAACAAAAGAATAAAAATAAAGAAAAAAAAACAGAGAAATGAATTAAATGTTAAATTAGATAATCATTTGGAAAACAATTTTATAATTTAAACATGGGTTAAAAATGTGACAAAGGAAAGCAATAATCAGCAAGAGTAAATTCAAATCAAATACGTTTATGTATGTTTGGACGCATATTTATACATTTTATACCAGTCAAAATATTGAAATTTTTATATAATTATGTAATATGTAATCCTTCTCTTAAAAATTTCTCGGAAATTTAATTAAAAGTCGTAAGAGCATCGTTCCCGTTTTTGAAGAACGCGACATTTGAGAAACAAAAGAATAAAAATAAAGAAAAAATAGAACAAAGGAAATGAATTAATGTTAAATTAGTTAATCGTTTGGAATACAATTTTATAATTTAAACGTGGGTTAAATAAAAATATGTGAAAGAGGAACAGTAATCAGGAAGAATGAATTCGGAGAACACATTTATTTATGTTTGGATGCATTTTTATATATTTTGTACCTGCCATAATGCTGAAGATTTGATTTCATTATGTGATATATAATCCTAATCTCAAATTCTTTTCGGAAATTTAATTAAAAGTCGTAAGAACATTGTCCAAGCTTTTAAAGAACGTGGCATTTGAGAAATAAAAGAATAAAAATAAAGAAAAAATGAACTGAGAAATGTGAGTAAAATATTTACCTGAGTTCATTTTTTGGAAAACAATTTTATAATTTAAACATGGGTTAAAAAATATATGTCAAAAAGGAACAATAATCAATAAGAATGAATTCGAATAAATGCATTTATGTATGTTTGAATGCATATTTATACCCATTTTATACCTGTCAGAATACAGAAACTTTTTAAATAATTATGTGATATGTAATCGGTCTCTCAAATTTTCCTTGCAAAATTAATTAAAAGTCGTAAGAACATTATTTCCGTTTTTAATGAACAAGACATTTGAGAAATAAAAGAATAAAAATAAAGAAAACGATAAAGGCGACACGAATTAAATGTTAAATTAGTTCTTCTTTTGGAAAACAATTTTATAATTTAAACGTGTCTTTAAAAATATGTCAAAGTGAAACAATAACCAACAATAATGAAGTCGAATCGAATAAATTTATGTATGTTTGGATCCATATTTATACATTTTATATCAATCAGAATTTTGAAGCTTTTTTAAATTGCGTGATAAATACTTCTCTCATAAAATATATGTCAAAGAGGAACAATAATCAATAAGAATGAATTCGAATTGAATACATTTATGTATGTTTGGATGCATATTTATACCCATTTTATACCTGTCAGAATACTGAAGCTTTTTTACTAAATATGTAATCAGTCTCTCAAATTTTCCTTGCAAATTTAATTAAAAGTCGTAAGAATATTGTTTCCGTTTTTAATGAACAGATTTGAGAAATAAAAAAAGAAAAAAAAGAAAAACTAGAACAGAAAAATAAAATAAATGTTAAATTAAATAATCTTTTGGAAAACAATTTAATTATTTAAACGTGAGTTAGACAAAAATGTGTCAACGAGGTACAATAAACAGCAAAAACGAATTCGATTCGAATACATTTATTTATGTTTGGATACATATTTATTTATACATTTTTACCAGTCATAATGATGAAGGCTTCACTTAATTATGTAACATGTGTATTATGAGATATGTATAAACTTCCCTCAAATTTTTCTCGGAAATTTAATTAAAATTCATAAGAACCATTATTTCCGTTTTTAAAGACTAAGACATTCGAGAAATAAAAGAATAAAAATAAAGAAAACAATAAAGAAGACATGAATTAAATGTTAAATTAATTCATCTTTTGGAAAACAACTTTATAATTTAAATGGGAGTTAAAAATATGTCAAAGAGTAACAATAATCAACAAGAAGGAATTCGAATGGAATACATTTATGTATGTTTGGATGCATATGTATACATTTTAGGCAAGTCAGAATATTGAAGATTTTATTTAATTACGTGATATATAATCTGTCTCTCACATTTTTCTCGGAATGTTAAATTAATTCATCTTTTGGAAAATAACTTCATAATTTAAACGTGGGTTTAAAAATATGTCAAAGAGGAACAACAATCAACAAGAATAAATTCAAATCAAATGCATTTATGTGTGTTTGGAAGAAGCATATTTATACATTTTATAAAAATCAGAACATTGAAGATTTTATTTAATTATGTAATATGTAATCTGTCTCTCAAAATTTTCTCAGTTATTTAATCAAAAGTCGTGAAAACATTAATCCCGATTTTAACGAACAATAGATTTCAGAAATAAAAGAATAAAAATAACGAAAACAATAAAGGATAAATCAATTAAATGTTAAATTAGTTAATCTTTTGGAATTTTTTTTTTATAATTGAAGCGTGTGTTAAAAATGTGACAAAGAGAAACAATAATAAGAATGAATTCGAATCGAATACATCGATTCATGTTTGGATCCATATTTACACATTTTATTGCAGTCAGAATATTGAAGCTTTTCTTAATTATGTGATATGTAATACTCCTCTCAATTTTTTTCTCGGAAATTTAATTAAAAGTCCTAAGAATATTGTTTCCGTTTTTAATGAACAAGCCATTTGAGAAATAAAAAAATAAAAATAAAGGAAGTATGGAACAGAGAAATGAATTAAATGTTAAATTAGTTAAACTTTTCGAAAACAATTTTATAATTTAAACGTGGGTTAAATAAAAATGTGCCAAAGAGGAGCAATAATCAGCAAGAACAAATTCGAATCGAATACATTTATTTATGTTTGGATGCATATTTATGCATTTTGTGCCGGTCATAATGTTGAAGGTTTCATTTAATTATGTGATATGTAATACTTCTCTCAAACTTTTCTCAGAAATATAATTAAAAGTAGTAAGAACATTGTTTCCGTTTTAAAACAAGTTGAAATTGCACGTCAAAGGTGGGAAATGAGGTGCGTTCGTACTATAACTAGTTTTACAAATATTTTTGCGCCGCATATTATACTGAATGTATATTTTAGTGCACTTCATAAGTGCATATCAATTTCATTCGGTTCGAAATGCTGTAACATCATTAAAATGCACTTGAAATATTTTTTTCCCATTGACCGTAATGTAATGGAAAACTTTTGACTGTCCCTGTAATTAATTTATATATCCGATTTTCAGAAAATTTGAAATGACCCGACAAAATTTTGCAACAATTATATATTTAAAATTTCAAACCATTCGGTTGGGTAGTTTTTGCTCTGTTGTATACGGACAGACAGGCGGACTGAACGACGACTATAGGCGCTACGTATTTATCTAATTACGAACACACCTAAGAACACGACATCTGACAAACAAAAGAATAAAAATAAAGAGAAATAAAAGACAGAAATGAGATAAAAATACTTCTGAATGTCTATGCCAGGGACGGCGAACTTATGGCACGCGTGCCACTTCTGGCACGCGAAAGAATAATTGTGGCACGACATTGCTTGTGGCTTTAAATCGAAATAAAGTAAAATTACACCAAATCGTGACTGATCTTTTCTAAATTCGATTAAATGGAAACTGAAAAATTTTAATTGCGGCATAATATATTCCAATCTAGTTAAGTATGATCTCAAAAAATTTTCAAACTAAGACGATATTTGAAAACTATCGACAAGAATAGGTTATTAGATTTTACTAAATTCCGATGGTAAAGTTATGGCAACTTTGAATTTATTTCAGAGCTGTTCAAAGAAACTGACGTTTGCCATTTTAACAGTTTTTCTGCCTATCTATGCTTTCGAATCACTGAATGAATCATGGTCAATGAACAATATCAAATCTCAAACTAAAAGGGCTTCTCAGGTGAATCCTGTTCAGTTTGCATTGAAATTAATCTGATATTAAGACGCAACAACAGAAATCAAATTACACAGCATTAATTTTTTTTAAATTATTAATTTCGAAAATATATTTGTTTCCATAATTATTATACTGTAATACCTACATTTATGTTCCTCATATTTTTTACATCTTAATATAACATTTTAAGTAATTTTAATCCAGTACTTTTCTACCTACTAAATTTGTTTTTTAGTTGGCACGTCATGGTGACGGAAAATATTTTTTTTTTATAAAATTTGGCACGCGGCAACAAAAAGGTTCGCCAATCCTGGTCTATGTTATGTGGTGGATATAAATGTCTATGCGTTTTGCAATATTACTAGTACTTTTTCAGAATAAATAAATGTGTCGATAAATAACTCAGATACAAGAACGTTTTATTCGGTTCTCACAATCAATTCATTGTATCAAGCATGAAGCCACGAATAAAGAGGAACTAACATATCCTCAAATTTGTGAAGCTTCAACTGCGACAGGATCAGCAGGTGGTTATTGTCCCCGGGATCAGTAAATGTGAATAAAAATTTTCTCTTTATTTAAACGCCTTATTCGTGCAGAATTTATGTCGTAAGTAAGGCAAAAATATCTATTCGATTTTACTGGTGAAAGTTTGCTCCGGCGGTAGGCAGGTCCCATGGTTCCGCCCTATTGTGTCAAAATACACAGCAATTTTCCATGAATAAAGCATTTAAACAAGGCGAAAATTTCTATTAAAATTTACTGGTAAAATCCCAAGCGCTAATCAGGCTCTGTTGATCCGATGTGAACAAATAACAGCCACCATCATCTGACACCATCCTCAATTGCTTCACTCGCAACACTTAAAAAAAAAACGGACTAAAAAACGGAAATACTACTGGCAATCTAGACGCCAGTACTATTTCCGTTTTTTTTACGGGAATTTTTACCCATAAATTACAGAAATTACATAAACTACTGGCGTCAAACAATTACATAAATTACTGGCGTCTAGATTGCCAGTAGTATTTCCGTTTTTTAGTCCTTTTTTTTTTTTTTCTTTTACAGTGAACCGTTAGACACTACTCTATCTGTCACCTCATCTTTATTCATAACTCCATTATTTCAACAGGGAGAATCTAAAGGCATTATTAAAGTTTAATTTTTTTTTTAACATACACAATATCAGGGGACGTATTTGTCCTGAAAGTTCACGACCGGGAAATTCTTCGGTACCAGTATTTTCTGATGGAAAAATCTCTTCTTAAGACGTTAAATGCCATGTCGGTCACCGGTGACTGACACTGATCTTTCCGTTTAGGCCGCGTCAGTCATCGGTGATTCACACTTATAAATTCTGTAACGGGAGTCTTATTTCGTGGTCTAAACGGAAAGACAGACAAAATAGACTTGGCATTCAACGTGTTAAATAAAGCGAAATTTCGCGCGTTCAACCTAGATTTATTTTTCTATAAACAAATAGTGATATTTATCCTGAAAAAATCCATGAAGCGTACGACCCCTGACAATATACATGTGTAAGTATCTATGTGATGCGACGTATGAACTGCATATACCAAGCCTTGATATAAGGGTTTCCATTCTCCACGGTTTCCAGTGGCTAATTCAAAAACCGCCAGTCATAGACATATAGTTTCAAATAAAAAATGTTTTAAATGAGGTAAAGAAGTATTTTAAAAGCAACCTGGATCGATTAAAACACTTCTTAAAAAATTACGACATTTAATTTTTTATACGGTCTCCCACTTCTATAAGCTATGCTTAATAAAAATTACACTATTACATTAAGAAGTAAGACAAAAAAAAAAAAAAACATTCTTCTGCGATTAAAACTGACCGAGTAATAGCTGTTTAAAGATGAAGCATCTTTTTTGCTGCGAAATAGGGATCACTCACAAATTTACTAGAATTATAAATAATTGTTAGGTATAAAAAAAAATAACAGTTGAGCGTAAAATTAACATTACAATATAAATTTGAAATCTGTTTTCATTCTGACATATAAAAGCAAAATATACAACTTGTACTTTTTGTTAAATGAAATAAAATGATGAAAAATAACAGTCTCAGTTCTTTATAAAATGATACATATTTTAAAATGCCATTAGATTATCTATTCTAAAACTTAATTAATAAAAACTAAAGTTATCATAAAACTTGGTCGAAGTTATTTCCTTCGGCTGCAATGCAGAAATGTACACGCGAAATAAATCATTCTAATACTTTAAGCACTTTTCCCTCGAAGCATGGCCTAACTCATGTGTGTTCAGATGCCGAAAATTGCTGTAAGTCATGGAATTTAAAGTTTCATAACTCTGGCAATTTTAGTGTTAGATGAATCGGACTTTTTTGTCTTACTTGTTAGTGTAATAGGAAATTTTTACTAAATATCACTCATAGGACAGGGGGACCGTATAAAAAATTAAATTTCGTAACTTTTAAGAAATGTTTTTATTAATCCAAAAGACTTTTTAAATTAATTTTTTACCTCCTTTAAAACATTTTTGTAATTAGAACTATATGTCTATGACTAGCGGTTTAGGAATTAGCCACTGGACAACGTTGATAGTGGACACCCTGTGTAGAAATAGAGGTTTGACTTCAAACAGAAGTTATCGCGTAAGCGTTACTCTTATATTTCGATAAAATCGGGTTTCGGTCTTAACACCATATTTCTTCCACTTCTTCTTTAAGTAATAAAATTATCTTTTTGAACATCAATGGAATTGAAATCGAATAAGTTTTATACAAATTTACATCCAAACCTATCTCATATAAACCCGTCAAAATATAGAAGTTTAACTTAATTATGTGTGACAGTAACGTTCTAATGAAACAATTTTTTAAAAATTTAATTAAGGTCTATAGAACATTGTTTCAAAAAAAAAAAAAAGATACATTTCTTGACAAACAGAAATTAAAAAATGAAGAAAACAATAAAGGAGAAGTGAATTAAATATTAAATTATTTCATCTTTTGGAAAAGAACAGTTTGACAACGTGGTAGGAAATGTATGGAATAGAGATAATAATTTAATTAATTTTTCAACTACTTTTCAGCAGTGAAATTACGCTTGAAATTATTGAATATTAAAGACGTGAATTATAACTTTAAAGCGTCTCATGTTATGCCGCAAGATTGTGTGTTCATGAAGACTTTTCCATCTAATATCTGCGGTAGCAGTCTTACCGACTTATGTGAGTGAGAGATGCCAAGCTGGGCATCGTCCTCGTGGCTTAGTGGTAGAGCACTGGAGCGCTATTTCAGGAGCCCGGCTTGGACATTTTCCACTCTGTTGGTTTACGCTGAGTTAGCAAAGTGATAATTTAGCTTTAATATAGAGATAATAAACAACAAGACTGAAATCGAATGAGATATAACAATTTAAATTTACATGCATATTTAAACATTTTAACCAGTTAAAATACTGAAGTGTAATTTCGTTATATGTTAAGCAATATTTCTATCAATCGTTCAATTAAATTTCCGAGAAAACTAAAAGTTAGAAGAAATACGCTTCAAATAAATAAATAAATAAATAAATAAATAAAAATAAATAAATAAATAAAAATAAAATATATATACTATATATGTTGCATTCTAGCAACATTGGATTGGCTTTATCGTTGAAAATGCCGTACTGGCTGTCACGATAGTAGCTGTGGATCATATGCAGCGATAATGGCGTAAAAGAAGTGGTCAGAACAGATAATTCGAATCTGTTATGTTAGTAGAACCAATTGCTGAAATGCAGTTGTCGAGTGAAAACAATGGAATGCATCGTTCGGTGAAGTTTCCCCAGAAGAAATTGAAACAATTCATAATATCAGCTAAGCACTTTATTAGAACATCTTATAAAAAGTGCAGTTTTCCACCAAGATAATTAGCCATCGCTCCGTAGTAGTAATTAGGTTTAAACAAAGTTCCAGATAATCGAATAACAGGACGGTGACCAGGGGATGGATGAAAACTGGAAATACGACTCAAATCTGCTGAAACACAGCGAGTATCAACTTTTTGTTCATCACGTGGAAGGATATAAATATGACGTAGGTCGCGCTCTCAACCAATGAATAATTAAGAATGTCACGTGATATAAAGAGTGCGAACAGAACTAGCGGATGAATTTAAAGGAAAAAAGGATAACATCAGAAATGCGCGGGAAAGTAAAAATGGAAGCTAAAAGAATAATCTCGAAAGAAAAAAGCGCGGGAATAGAACATTTAATTTAAGAATACTAAAAGCGTAATATTAAAGCGATTAAGATAAGTGAGACATTAAATTAAAGGGAATTTAACAGAGTTAACGATAGAGATTATTTAAGGATAAGGATTTAGTGAATATAAAGTAGTAATTTAGAATAAGATAAGGAAATCGCGGAATTAGATCTAATAATGTAACACACACACACACACACACACATATATATATATATATATATATATATATATATATATATATGATATTAAAATTTAAGAAAAAAATGTTCGCGCTGTATGTCTGTCTGCGATGGCTAGAAAAATCTACCGCACGTAGAATGTTGAAAAGTTGGATAAGGCTAGTCCAAGGCAAGTCCAGATGTAGCTGAGACTCAGATTTTTAATTTTTTAATAATTAGCCAAGATAAATATTAAATAAGCAGAAACTTTTCCAAAAATCTGCAGCGCACGTGTTCAGTCCTTACTTTTCCGAGTGCGTAGAAGGGGAAAACCAAATGCTGTTTTATTTTAGCCGTTTGTATTATTTAACGTCCGTCGGCGAGCACTTCTTTGATACGGAAAATAATATATATATTCTTAAATTTTGAACTTTTTCGTTTTAAACGCTGCATTCAGTTCAAAAAAATATTGTTGTTAACACTTTACTTATTTTGTTTTTCAAAATTGATTGTTTTCGTGATCGACTTTTTCTCCCTTTTCATAAAGCTCCACTAGGGCTTGATTGAGAGGTATCAATTCACAAAATATACTTATTTAAAGCTAAGACCGTCTTCAATTCGTTGATGCAATCGGTTCTGAAAAATATGAGTTTTAACTGTTTCTAAAAATTCGCAACATCAGGTCACTCCGTGCCTCCCAAAGACGACCTTTTTTTTTGCGCTAAAAGGGACTCATCAAAGGTCAGTATTTCGACGCCATCTTTTTAGAGCATTTTAGAGCATCAGACCAGATTTACATCATCTATAAAAATTTCGAAACGTTCAGAAAAATAGAAGTACAGTCAAACTTCCCTTTAACGAATTCCTTATTTAACGAAGTTTTCTATTTAACGAAATTTTCTGCTGAACCTTGACTTTGAGCACTATTACCATGCAAATTATTCTCCATATTACGAAAAATATATTCTATATAACGAAGTTTATTGCACTTTCTTGCGTGTACAACATTTAAACGGTTGCGATGGAAGTAATAATTTATCTCAATGGATTGTATGAAAATGAAATTAATTATATATTTAGTAGTTTCCATTTAAAAGAAAAAATGCTAAAAGCTTTTGATACAATAAGAAGGGGATTCCAGTTTCACGAAAATGTTACAGATATAAATTGTTCGGATATTTACAAAAGTGGAAAATTTTTTATGAACAGTGTATTTTTCATAAGAAACCTATACAAAGTAATATTACGGACTTTTTTAAAGTTAAGAATTTGAAATATACTGAGAAAAAGAGACAAAATTCGCTACGCTTTAGTTTTTGCTCTACCTCCGTTAATAATGTGTTTTTCTAGACATCAGATAAACTAGAGTCAAGCTAAAATATGCTAAAATATACTAAAATGCTAAAATATGCTAAAATATGCTAAATATGATAAAGCTAAAATATGAGAGTGCTTTAAATATAGCTTTAAGTATAAATTTCAGAATTATTTTTAAAAAGAAGGTAACATGCCTTTTTTAGGTGCGTTCGTAATTATATAAATACGTAGCACCTATAGTCGTTGTTCGGTCCGACCGTCCGCATATAACAGAGCAAAAACTACCCAACCGAATGGTCTGAAATTTTAAATATATAACTGTTTCAAAATTTTATCGTGTCATTTCAAATTTTATGAAAATCGGATGTATAGTTTAATTACAGGGAAAGTCAAAAGTTTTCTATTACATTACGGCCAATGGGAAAAAGTTATTGCAAGTGCATTATAATGATGTTACGGACTTTGCATTTATAAAGTGCAAAAAAATATACATTCAGTACAATATGGGGTGCAAAATTTTTTTTATAAAACTAGTTATAGTACGAACGCACCTCATTTGCCACGTTTGACGAGCAATTTCCAACTTGTTCTTCTTTGTTTTCAGATTTTATATAAATTTCAAATAGTGCGGATGAACTTTTTATTAACTTTAAAGATAAATTAAAAAAAAACTATCCTCTTTCATAATTTCCAGAAAATGTTATGCAATGGGAAAAGACTTTTATCTATATATAAATATATAAACATATAATTCTCTTTTTCTAAAACTTGTGTCATAAATAAAAAAAGAAAAGAAAATGTAGAAAATAATAAAGGAGAAATGAAATAAATATTAAATCAGTTTATCATTGAAAAAATAATTTCGCAATTTAAACGCGAGCGACAAATGTGTGAAAAAGCGACAATAATCAACAAAACTGAAATGAATCAAATAGATTTATTTAATTTAAATGCAATCTTATCTGTTGCAAAAAACTGGTTTTTAATTTTATTATATGTTGTGCAACATTTTTTTCTTAGTGTCTCTTGGAAATTTAATTAAAGTCAAAAGGACGTTGTTCCAAGTCACTGTTTCTGAGACATTTGATAAAAAAAAAAAAAAAATAAAAAATGTAAAAATAAGAAAATGAGGGGAAAAAAAGGCCAAAAATATTAAATTAGGGCAAGTCTTCTGAAAAAAAAAATTCAAAATAATAATGATAAAAATTACAAGAACTATGTCAAAGACGTATAAATAATCTGTATAAATATAATAGAAAGATAAAAGTTTTACCTTAATTTGTTTTATTTTTACAGAAAAAAATCTAAATTATAAACTTTCTTATGAGTAGTTAAGATAGAAACACTTCTCCTATTATTTGTTTTTGTAATTTCCAAGAGAATTAAGAGATGAAAAAGAACCATTTCTGCTTTTTTCAGAACTTAGTGTCGTCCCCGATGAAAAGACAAAAAATATATTATAAAAATAGATAGTACAAAACATATTTCAGTTGTAATATTTAAAGTAGACGCTTTTATTTTATTTAAAATTACGTCATTTGCATCCGAAGAATTCCACATTTACAATCCAGTCTTAAAAACGTCTATAGAAAAGTATACATATGACGTCACAATCGCAGAATACACAAACCCAACAAAAAGCGATATCGTCATTCAAGAAACTTCGACAAAACTCATATATATATAAACTTTCTGTATAATATATTTATATAATACCTTTGAATCAACATTTATCTTACAAGTTCATGTAACGATGTTAACCAACATTCAAAATGAAGATATATATATATACGGGGCTAATACAAATGATGGTCCCGATTTAAAAAAAAACTCATATTTTCGAAACTACTGCACATATTACAATAAGTTATATATGAATTTAAAGAGAAATATACTAAGTTTATTTCAGTTACAAATGTTCGATGTGTGACCCTTTTGTTACACTGCAGACGCCCAATCTTTAATCGAGTTCGTTACAAACATTTTGTAGCGTCGCTCTGTCAATGGTTCTGAAAGCTTCACAACTGTGTTCATTAAGTTCTGAACGCTTTGTTTTCGGCATTGGTGGTACATAAACAATGTCTTTGACACTGTCAGAACTTAAAGAACGCATTTGTGCAGAATTCAGAACCATTGACAGAGTGATTCTACAAAATGTTTGGGACGAACTGAATTACAGATTGGACGTATACCATGTAACAAGAGGGTCACACATCGAACATTTGTAACTGAAAAAAACTTGGTATGTTTCTCTTTAAATTCATGTATCACTTGTTTTAATATGTGCAGTAGTTTCAAAAATATGATTTTTTTTTTTTAATCGGGTCCATCATTTGTAATAGCCCTGTATTTCTTGAAATATGAAATACAAATATGCAATTAAAAAAACCCGTTAATTTTGGAACTTTTTTTTTCTTTTTTTTTTGCACAAAATACTTGTGCTTTTTTTCACATCCTTTATTAATATAAATGGTAGATAAGAGTAATTTATTTTTCTAAGTACATCCGAATTTATCTTTTTATGAACACGTAAACATTTACTCAAATGACGGATACTGCTCGCTATTTTGTCTGGTATGTAATTCACTTTAAAAATAATGTTTTCACACCCTCTTTTTTAACTGCAGCCGAGATCTCCAGTAAAACAAGTAATATAAAAATTTAGTTTTTAAAGTCAATTCTTACTTAGGTTATCAAAGAAAAAATTAATATACAGTCGGACCTCTATTTAACGAACCTCTATTTTGCGAATTACTCTATTTTGCGAACTTTTCCTTGGAACCAAGAACATTTTGCGAATTTCTTCGTAAAATAACCTCCAAATAGCGAAGTATATTCTCTATTTAACGAACTTTTTCTTGTGATAATTTTTTTTTTCCTCCCCATTTCTCAAAATATTTCTGGACATTTCGAACTTATGCTTTCTTTAAACACATTTTATGATGTTCAATGGCCTTGAACTGGTTTTACCAAGCGCCTTCTTTGTCAGCAGTGTAAGTAAGGCGGACGAAGACGATAATCCCTTAGAGTAACTTTAAAAAAATGTGGATATAGTGAGAAAAAAAGAAGAAATTAACCATGATGTGCTGATTGATGATTGTATTTCACTTAATTCTGAAATTGAGACCTCGGAAACACTATCCGAATTGGATATTTTTGACAGTGTAAAAAATAAAAACAATACATAGCAATGAATTGCGATGAAGACGAATATGATGATGATGGAAATGATCATTATGCAGGAATAAAGAAAACTTCGTATGATTAAATGCTAAAATCATTTGAAACAATCCGACGCGGATTATAGTTAGAATAAAATACGCATTGCAAAGATGCGAGACGTATTATGAGAGAAAGCACTTTTTTAAATAAAAAACTCAGGCAAAATTAACAGTTTTTCAGAAATTAAATTTAAGGACGCATATGTTAATGTATGGTTAAAATTATTTGTTATAATAATAATAAATGCGATAATGTCATTAAAATTCGTTAATTTCAATGTAAAACTATTTACTTTAAACAGAAAATACAGTGTATTCCCGGACAATGTTTTGTTTTCCTTGCAGATTTCAAAGATTTAAACACATAGAAAAAATAAATTGATGATGGATATTGGTGGATAAAATAAATAAAACATATCGATATAATTTATTTTAAAAAAATGTGATTAATTACTTTTAGTAAAAATAGTAGTATTTATGAATTTAAAATCTGTTTTATGTAGTTTAAAGTACTTTAAAAGATGAATCTCTATTTAACGAATTTTCCATATAACGAACTTTTTTCCGTGATTTAGCGACTTCGTTAAATAGAGGTTCGACTGTAATCCCTTAAGCTAATATTAGTTTTTGTTGCATTAAAATATCTCAATTTGTTGATTTTCTATAAGCAAGTAGGCTTACCATGGAAGTTTATGGGAATTTGGCGAAATATTAGAGATATAGCCAAGTTGGCGTCACTTTTGGCGACTTATTTGGGTCGCCAAATTTGGCGATATATCGCTAAGTTGGCGATAAACTTGGCGGTATTTGGCGACAGAACAGGGTCCCCCTATGGTAACCCCCCCTTATCTCTATAATAATAGCCTAAGTCATGTGACTGTCATCAATAGTTCCGGGTTGACCGCTTCACTTTTTATATGCCAAACAGCCAATTTGGTAATTTAATATTAGCCGGGCGCAGGTGATAAATCGCCAAATATTGTTCCATCGCCATCCTATCATCAGTATTATAATAGTCCATCGCATGCGACTGACATGAACAATTTTTCGCGAGGTAAATTAAAACAAAGCTTTGATGTTGAAATTAACTGTCATAGTTTATAGTATTATTTATTACTTTTTTTTCTTTTCTTTTCATTCTTTTCTGTTGATTTTTTTTTTTTTTTTTTTTTTTTTTTTTTTTTTTTTTTTTAAAGAAATAAGAGAAAATTGAGAGTCATAAATTTTAATCATTTCAGTTTTAAATTAAAGCTATGTATTTTAAATAAAATGAGTGAAAGTATTATATTTTAAATGAAATTAATGAAATAAGAAAAAATACGACGGGTACAATGTTTGGCGATTTATCACCTGCACTCGGCTAATATAAAAATACTGAGTTCATGATTTCTGTATCAGAATCTTCCGATTTGGCGAAGGATTGAGCAAGTAAATTCAATTGTGAATAAAAGTAACATGATAAAATGCTTAGCATAGATTTGAAGGAGACCAAACTGGTCGCCAAGGGCGGCTAGTAGATATGAAGATGCATTAAATGCTTTAATAACCAATGGCCGCCATTTTGTCTCCCATGCAAAACTAAAATTAATTAATTAAAATTTAATTAATGAATTAATATTTGAAAAAACTGTATTAACATCAATTGTCATCCAGTACAAGTTTTAAAAAATTTATTTCAACTTGATAGGATGAAAAATAAGTATTTTATTAACGATTGAAAATTTGAACAAGATATATATATAAATAAATAAATAAATATAGGGAGAGTGTGAACTAATAGTAGGAATTGAAAAAAAAAAATAATAATAATAAAAAAGTAATAAAAAAATATATCTATATATATAAATTGTACATTTTGAAAATCACACACACACAGAGACACACAAACAAAAGAAGGTGTTTCTACTGCATCAGTTGAGATACTTATTGTGTATGTGCGGCAAAATACAGATTATTAATTTTATTAATGTTGCACAGTACTTCTTTCAAATGTCTTTTGGAAATTTAAGTAAAGTCACAAGAAAATTATTCCATTTAGAGACGTTTGAGGAAAATCTGTTAAATAAGGGAATGGGGAGGAAAAGAGAAAAAAATTATTGCATTATTTTCTTCAATTCAGAGAAAGACAATAATTTACAATTTTCGTAATGATTGAACTTTTAATCTTAGCGTCTTGTTGTAAAGAAGGTTAATTTATCAGTGATTTATAATAAAAATTGTTTTAATAGTGATATCTAGTGATTTAAATAATTTGTGTAATGAGTAATACATTTTTTTAATTTATCTTAAATTGCTCATAATTTGTGAAACACGAAAATGCAAGTTATAAAAGTTTTATTTTTATAGCTCTGTTTTTTATTTTATTATTATTTTTTTAAACTATTTGGAAAAAATGGTTATTGTCCTCGTCAGGGTAGGAAATCAAAAGCATATCTGAAGCTTTTTATTGGTTTAATCCGCATTTTATTCGTTTTCTGGTTGGTCTATACAGTAATCTGTATTTCCCTTTACTTTCAACAGAGATGGATACTTCTGTTGCCACTATGACAAGAAAGTAAGAAAAACTACAAAAAAAAAAATAATAATAACTCAGAAACAAATTGAGATACAGCTTTCAAACAAATTGCATTTAAAAGTACATTTTTTTCTCTATACGGCGGTGGGAAAAGTAATATTGTGGGATGTTTAGAAGTTTAAGAATGAAATTTCATTTAAAATTGGCCGTCAGATTTCTTGGAAATCTGAGGCTGGAAAAGCCTTTTCCCGAACAGCCAATGAAATGCTTGGATAATACGTAAGTTTCAGGTGGATAATACGAAATCTGAGGAGTCGCAGGCGATTTTTGTAGCTTGCAATTTTTACGTGTAATAACACTATTAATGTTTAATTCATGGCGTACGTAATGTATGATCAACTTCGTGCGGTTTTTTATGTCTTAAATTTTAGTCTTTGAAAAAATCATTTTCCAAATGGTCGTTGTAATTTGTTAAATTGCTTTTTTTTCTCTTTTTTTTTAAATTAAAAACCACATTAGATATCTAATTTATATAGAAAAAACATGAAAATTTGGTTTTCTATAGGCATTCAAACATGCATTCAGATGATAAGTGTTGTTAGTTGTTTTGTCTGGTATGCAATTTTCTTTAGGAATGATGGAGGTCCTATCCCGTTTTTAAAAAACTGCGATCTAGATTTTCAGGAAACAAGAACGAAAAATTATAAATTAGACATCGATTATGAAACACTTTCACGAAAAAGAAAAACTAGTTGGTTAAAAGAACAAAAATTATTTCCCATTCAAATATTTGGTTGAAGAGACCAAATGATTTTGTTAGTTCAGTATAATTTTATTGTACTGGCAATTTCATTTGGTCAGTGCAACCAAGATTTGGTCAGTCCAACCAAATTATTTAGATGTGGCATATTAACGAAAAATTTAGTTCATGCAACTATTTTTTTTGTTCTTTTAACTAAATAGTTTTTCAATGTTCCAAAACTAACAGAATATTATTAAGGCATTCTTTTTTTTTTTTTTTCCATGCAACGATATCAATAATAATCCGTCCTGTAAACGAATTCTTTCGCAATTAATAACTGCTTCGAGCTTATTATTAAATGAACAATAAATGCTACGCACTTCATAACCTGTAAAATGCATGTCGTGCTCACCACGGTGATACTTCTTAAGGGGTCTCAGGACTCTTAAAGCTTCAATATTTTCGAAATTTAAAATTTTTTAGATGTTAAACTCTTCTCTTTTCTGAACATTGATATAACTCTATCCTTGAAATTCCCATAAGAACAGAAGTTATGGCTGTTAGAAATATACCCGCTCAATAGCTAAAACGGCGTTTCCGAAACTTTGAATTCATTTTTCTCCAAATGGCGTTTTTCGGTTTAATGCGCACGATATCTCAAAAACATTTGAATATTTTTTCATTAAATTTTTAAAACATATGTTTCATGTTAGTCTGTATAAACTGAATCTAAAATTTCATTTTTATTGTTAAAAAAATATTTTTTAGGGGATTATACTGTTGAAATTTTCAAAATTTTATATTAGCTAAATACAACTTAGCATTAAACATATAATAATGCTTTAAATACAAATTTATTTAGGTTCAGGGTAATTAATAAAATCTGAAGTATAAGTAGGCATAAAAAATTTCATTCTAGTTGAAAAATTTATTTTGTAATCCTGCGCGTAATCTGTCACACCAATTTTCTGTTCAAAAAATGTCTGACAGCTTGGAGCACCCTATAAATACTAATTACGTCTCTTGGAATTTTTAAAATACATGAAATGAAAGAACCCACTTATATCTTTTAATCCCCCCCAAAAATTGTGTTTTTAAATCATATATATTTTAAGATATTAAATGTTAAAAATGGTCTTTTGTTTTCATTTTTTCCAATTGTATGAGTCCTGGGCCCCTTAATTTCATTATGTTTGAAGTATCAGAAAAGTTTTAAAATACATCGCAAACGATTTTTCCCCATAGATATAATTTAATGGAATTCTTTTGTGCATCCCTGTAAACAAACAATAAATGCTACTTATTCTATACTCCTAAGCAGCATATCTTTGTCCCTCACAGTGATGCATACCAATTTCATTGTAGACCGGGAGGCAACTGTACAGATCAGGGACCATCACCTCGTCGAGTTGACGGCTGAAATTCCAGGATTTTTTAAAACTTGACTTGCATATTAAAATGCAACTGGTCTGCCAAGTCATATCTTGATGGAAAGTACCTGCAAACAAGATTTTATTGATTGACTGGTAAGTTTACCATTGTGTTTTCCTGCTCCCAGTCCTCCACGATTTCATGCCTTTCGGTGCAGGAAAATGCATTGATAAATCTACCGATCAACTACTATATTCAGTTCTATTGGGGGTTTCCATTAAGATATGACTTGGCAGACCAGTTGCATTTTAATATGCTAATCGAGTTCTGTCTAATCCTTAAAAACTCGATGAGGTGATGGTCTGTACAACCAGCCGCCTTCAAGTTTATTATATTTGAAGTATTATAACATCATTAAAATCAACGTAAGACGATTTTTTCCTATAAACCATAATGCACAGTATAAAAAGGCATATGTTTCTTAAACTACGAAAATTTGCCGTAATCAAGAAAGAAAAAATTTGATAACCGCTTCCAAGTCACCCAATATTCCGAAAATTGTTCCTTTATCTTTAGAAATCTCAGAAAATAATTCATTTTCGAAATTTAAAGAAGAATTTAATAAATGAATTTTTATTAGCTGCCCGTAATTTTCGGAAACATTTTCGAGTAGCTTTTAGAATAGATTAACCAGTTCTATGTACCCGGAAAATAGGTTTTTCGGATGCTATCATTTCTGAACTAAACATTTTCAGCTGCATTACTGAAATTGTGCATGCAATTGTAATAGAATAATCTTAATTTTAATGTTACTGTTAATGCGGTTAATTCTGTGTGTTTGTCATTTAACCATGTTTGCTGAATATGAAAATAATGTCGAACCTCGTTTTCACGACACCCGGTTTCACGTCACTCCGCTTATCACGTCAGTTTTTCAAAGTCTCGATTTTCTGTATATGATTTTAATGTAAATAAACTCCGGATTTTACGTCGTTGAATAATATTCAACTCTGGATATCCCGACGGTTTACAAAAAATGTCCATTTTTTATAATTCATCTTATAAGCTAGCAAATTAAGCAGAAAGAAATGTCTTAGCCAAACTTTTCACAAAAGTGTCTCAAATAACCATTGAGATAAATGAGAAATTTTACTTCGATCCTTTATCTGAATCAATAAACCCACACACTATGAATGAACCACTTAAGCTCCAGATAGACGCATCAGTCTATTCGCGGTTTTTTTGTTTTGGTCAGGCGGTGCTTTCTTGTGGTTACACAACGTGTTTCATCCGACTAAAACCGAAGCATTGCATTGCATTGAAACGATCAGAAATTATCTAACATCCATTTCTTAAAAAACGAATATTGATTACAGTTTATTACATAATACTGGAAAAATAATTGTAGGACGCACATCTACGGATAAGCAAACCTTAATTAATCAATATTTCATGTAACAATAATAATAAAAAAAAACAGTCATCATACATCTGATTTTTATTCTTTAGAATTTTGTTTTTGTGTTTATTTTGTTTAATAATAATGTTTTATTGCTTAAAACTGCAAGAACAGTTATGAATTTTAAATTGTTTTAAAAGAATTAAAAATGCAGCTTTTTAGAAACATATTTTTATCCAACTCCGGTTACCGCGACACTCCGCTTATGACGACACTTTTTCTGGACATTAGAGTGTCGGGATAACGAGGTTCGACTGTATTTACTTGAGACCTAATAGATAGACCCTAAACCGATTTTATGGGTAGAGAGAGCTGATTAATGCACTGTAAAAGCTACTAGGAAACGTTTCCGAAAACTAAGAGCAGCTAATAAAGATTTATTTTTATAAATTCTCCATGAAATTTCAAAAATAAATTATTTTGTGAGGTTCCTAAAGATAAAGGAACGCTTTTCGGAAGCTTGAATGACGCGGAAGAGGCTATTGTATATTTTCGTTCATGATTATAGTACATTTTCGTAAATTAAGGGTCCGCTGTACTCAAACTCCCCGATCACGAAATTCCATATTAGTCTATGAACAAATTTTGAAGGGCGATGACTCATTACATAATATAATTATTAAAATGTCGTTTTCACCATCAGAAAGATATGTCATATTTCATAATCAGAAAGATATATCGTTTTCACCGTCAGATGCCGATGATGTGCGTTTTTAAAAATGATCTCCGTAAATTTTAAGCATTTTTACGAAGATGATAAAGTTTAAACAAATGGAAACTTCAATGTTTATAGGGATTTTTTATGTACTTAAAATTTACGGAGATAATTTTTAAAAACGCACATCGTCGGCATCTGACGTCTACTTTCTGATGGTGAAAACGGTATTTTAATAATTATATTAGGTGTGAGTCATCGCGCTTCAAAATCTTCCCATACACTGTAAAATAAACGGACTAAAAAACGGAGATTCTACTGACAATCTAGACGCCAGTACTATTTCCGTTTTTTTATGGAAATTTTTTATTATAAATTACAGAAAAAAATCCGTTTTTAATCAGAAAAACGGAAATTTTTCTGGAATTTATGGGGAAAAATTTCCGTAAAAATACGGAAATAGTACTGGCGTCTAGATTGCCAGTAGAATCTCCGTTTTTTAGTCCGTTTTTTTTTACAGTGTACGGTAACATGGGATTTCGCGATCGGGGAGTTTTGGTGCAGCGTAGCCTTAAGAAACACCTGTTTTTTTTTTTTTTTTTTTTACAGTGTGCAGCAGAATTATTTGTGCGTTCCTGTAAACGAGTTATACATGTTACACGCTTCGTTTTTCATACAGAACATTATATGATCAACCTCAATAACATATTAAAATCTTATGGCAATCCGAATATATTTACGAGAATTAGAGCACGGCTAGACAGACAGATAGACAAACTGAATTCATAACTACTTCTCAACTATGTTGGAACATGTTTAAAAAGGAAAAAAGAAAAGTGCCCAGTTAAACTAATAGCATTGAGCTCACAGGCTATTCACACTAATTGTATATTACACTCTTATTTCAAAGAATAACGCCCCTCGAAAAATAAATTAAGGGTCGGGATTAGCCTCCCCCTTTCCCCCTTTATACTTAACCAATGAACATCTAAATCTAATGAGGGAAGCGCCTTATCAGAATAAACCGATATACCAAATTTGAAGCCAATAGGATAGAAAAACCCATTTATCTAAATTAAGGGGGATTAGCCCCCCGTTCCCCCCCCCTTTTATACTTAACTAATGAACCCCCAAAACGAATCAGGGAAGCACCTTATCAGAATTAACCTAAAAAATATTTTGAAGCAAATCGGATATTTCTATCAAAAGTTATCGCGTTACGTACATACATAAGTGCATACATACGTACATACATACGTACATACATACATACATACAGAACCTGCAGGCACATTAAATCTCAGGGTTTGATAGCCTGTGAGCTAATAAGATAAATTATAAAGGCTGAGATCCATAGAAAAGTGTTTATATCGAATGATTTCATACACATCTACACTGTAAAAAAAAAAAAAAAAAAAAAAAAAAAAAAAAAAAAAAAAAAAAAAAAAATCTGTAAAGTTACTGAAGTTTTTCTAGAAAACTGGGATTCCTAGAACTTTTTATGTAACGGCAACAACAAAAATTCCTGTAACAGCGTGTGTTACGGGAATTTTTGTAGTTGCCGTTACATAAAAAGTTCTAGGAATCCCAGTTTCCTAGAACAACTTTAGTAACGTTACAGATTTTTTTTTTTACAGTGTATGTATTAAATATTCTACAATTTACAACAACAGCAATCCGTTATAAATTTAATTATTATCTCTAGAACCTTCAGCTTGAAAAAAGGTAGATTTGAAAACAAAATTAAAAAGAATTAAATAAAAAGAAACGTGCCCAGTTGAACTGATGGCATTGAGCTCACAGGCTATTCATACTAATTGTATATTGTACTCTTATTTTAAGGAATAATGCCCCTCGAAAAATAAATTAAGTGGAATTACCCCCCCCCCCCCTTGTTTCCCCCTTTTATACTTAACCAATGAATCTCCAAATCTAATCAGGGAAGCGCCTTATCAGAATAAACCTGTATACCAAATTTGAAGCAACTTGGATATTTGCCTGATAAACCCATTTAGCTATATTAAGGAGGGGGATTAACTCCCCGTCCCCCTTTTATACTTAACCAATGAACTCCCCCAAACTAATCAGGAAAGCACCTTATAAGAATGAACCTAGAAAAATTTTTTGAAGCAAATCGGATATTTCTATCAAGAGTTATTCCGTTATGTACATACACACATACGTACATACAGAACCTGCGGCCACATTAGCTCTTAGGATTTGATAGCTAAAAATGCAAATAAAAAAATAAATAAATAAAATAAAATAAACGACGAATAAATTAAATATTAAATTTATTCATTTTTTGATAAACAATTTCCCAATTTAAACATGGGCAGGAATTGTGTCAAAGCACAATAACAACTGGTGAAACTGAAATCGAACTGAATATTCTTATTTAAATTTGGATACACAGAAATACATTACAAGCCAATCCAAATAAAAAGTTTAATTTTATTATGTAATTTGCAATATTTTTATCAAACGCCTTTTCGAAAATTTAATTAAAATTGACAAAACATTGTTTGCAGTTCTCAATTTTGAAGAACTAGATATTTGAGGATAAAATTAAAGAAAAAAATTAAAATGAAGAAGAGCAATAAAAGAAAAAAAAAAAGAATAACATATTAAATTATTGCAAACCTTTGGAAAACAATTTCAAAACATAAACTTGTACAAGAAATGTGTCAAAAGTAATAACTTAAATATAAATTTCTGGAAATTTTCGAGAATGACGATAGCATTCAAGTGTTTTTTGTTATCTTATGGATTATGGAAAAATTTTAAATATTATTAATAAACTTTTTTATCACAGTTTAATCGAAAAACAGTGTTATATTTCATAATTTCTTGAAACTTTAGTGCAGTGAAAAAAACCGAACAGAAAAAACTATTATATATTAATTTCTGTCTAGACATTTTGTGCGAAGCTATAAAAAATAAAAATTTTTTGAATGTTTAATACGTGATGTATCACATAGCTAACTAAGCATAGAACCAACGGAGTGAAAAATGTCCAAGTCGGGAATCGAACCTGGAACCCTTGGAATAGCGCTCCAAGTGCTCTGCCATTTAAGCTACGAGGACGATATCCAGCTTAGCATCTCTCACTCACTCATACACTATATGGCCAAAGGTGATCGATCACTTGCGATTTTAGACGTTTTGTTAAATGTCTAGAAAAATACAGGAGGAATTAACCTGAAACTGCAGGTGTGTAAACAGTATAGTATAGGTCATATATTTCCGCGAAGATTTTTTCTCGAAACCCCATAGGGGAACGCCAACAAATTGAAAAAGAGCGAATATCTTTTGGGTAATCCTGTAAAAACTAACGTAGCAAAAGTGTTCAAACTCGAGATTATTAATAAGTGGCTTATTGTAATATACTGTGTTCATTTTTATGAGGATAGCATGTACACTCGTAGAGAAATTAAGGTTTTTTTAAAAACAGTCCCAAATTTTGCCAAGTTTTTAGCTTATAATTTGCAAGTTCTTAATATTAAAAAAAGTTCTTTTCAGAAAATATGACAAACATTGTACACCGCGTCCCAAAAGTTTAGAGAATCAATGAAATTTGCATTAACATAAAAAGTAAAAAGGTACAATTAAAATTAGCGGGATAGTTAATAAATAAAAGCAGTTTTTCTGATATATACGTATAAATTATGATCAAAGGTTTGAAATTATAAAATATACATTAAATTATATAAAAACGTGCTGTCCCAAAAGTATAGAGAATTGTAATTTTTTTTGGTTTTACATTTATAAAAGTAACTAAAAACTTACTTTTAATATTTAATTGTATTGCCACGACACTTTATAACATCAAATACACGTTGTTCCATAGAATTAACTAAGCACTGCATTACAGAAAGATGTATTTCATACCACGCTTTGTCAATTGCAATTTTTAAGTCATTTACACGTGTATATTGCTTTTCATTTTCATATATTTTACGAGATAAGTTCCCCCATATGTTCTCCATGGGATTCAAATCTGGACTAAGTGCTGGCCAATCTAATAGTGTGATATTGTTTTGCCTAAACCATGTTTTCGATGATGTGGAGGCATGGATGGATGCCTCATCTTGTTGGAAAACACAGCCCGGTCCTGCTAGCAAATCCATAATTGGCAGTAAATTGGTACGTAAAATATCCTGATAATCCTCTGATTTCATTTTTCTGTCCATAAATCCTAGAAATGTTTGGCCGTTGAAAGAAAATCCTCCCCAGGTCATAATGGACCCTCCGCCTTGTTGCCTGCTGAAACAGTTCTTGGGTTCTTTTCTTAGGTCATGCCAGTAAAATTTATGACCATCAGGGCCGTCTAAATTCCATTTCTTTTCATCACTGAAGATGACAGAAATCCATTTTTCACTGTATGACATATGCTTTCTAGCCCAATTTAGACGTGCATCTTTATGTCTCTGCTTTAAGCAAGGTTTTGCTTTCATTCTCCGGTAAACAATATTTTTTGAAGCTTTAATTCTTCTGTGTACAGTACTTTTTGAAATTCTGGAATTTGATGCATTTTCACGCACAGATTAATTATCAACTGAAGCCATTTTTAATAACATTCTATCATCACGTAACATTGTTTTCTTTGGTCTTCCGAGTCGCTTTCTAGTATTCCATGTTCCACCTTAGCTCAAAACTCTATAAATACTGCTCAAGGATCTCTTTATTCTTCTCGATATTTGTACAGGATTTTGTCCTTGCTCTTTTCAATGTAAAATCTTAATAATTTCATCTTTAGAAATTTCTTTAAAACGTGGCATTTTTATCAGAATATGCAGGAATTGTCTTTTCCGAATCACAAACAAAACAATACATTGAACTCATTTGATTCCACACAATTTCAATAAATTATTATGCCAAAATACAGCAGATGATATATCAATTAAAGGGAAAAATTATTCTGCATTTATAGAAGCAGGCGAAAATAAGAATATTTCATTTTGGGAACAAAAACATAAAAGAAAACATGTAATGATGTATTGCGTCTATACTTTTGGGACAGCACATTTTTACATAATTTAATGTATATTTTATAATTTCAAACCTTTGATCATAATTTATATGTGTATATAAGCAAAACTGCTTTTATTTATTACCCATCTCACGAATTTTAATTGTACCTTCTCACTTTTTATGTTAATGCAAATTTCATTGATTCTCTAAACTTTTGGGACGCTGTGTACATAATACTCTGCAATGAAAATGAAAAAATAATAAAAATTGGATGAAAAATGAGCAGGATTACTAAAAAATGTTTCACTGCGAACACTGATGCACAGCGAACATTGAACATGATGCCCGAATGCAATCAAAATATAATGTGCATAATGTATTAGCTAAGTATATAGAGCAACTTTTGTGAAAGTCTCAAAATCATAGCTTGAAAATTCTGAAAATTATCGTCGATAGAATAAGCTCGAAATCCGTTGTTCCCAAAAGGAAGCAAAAAGATGAGGGGTTGTATCCAAATATAGTAGTACGAGCAGTATTGTGTACGCTATCTTGGCACTAATCAACAGATATTTGGATACAACCCCTCATCTTTTTGGTTCTTTTTGGGAACAACGGATTTCGAGATTGCTATATCGACGATAATTTTCAGAATTTTCAAGCTGTGATTTTGAGACTTTCACAAAAATTGCTCTATATACTTAGCTTATACATTATGCAGATTACATTTTGATTGCCTTCGCGCATGCTCAGTGAAACATTTTTTAGTAAACCTGCTCATTTCTCATCGAATTATTATTATTTTTTCATTCTGATTGAAGAGTATTATGTACAATGCTGTTTGTAATATTTTCTGAAAAGAAGAAACTTTTTTTTATATTAAGAACTCTGCAAATTATAAGCAAAAAATTTGGCAAAATTTGGGACTGTTTTTATAAAAACCTTAATATCTCTACGAGTATACATGCTATCCTCATAAAAATGAACACAGTATATTCCAATAAGGCACTCATTAATAATCTCGAGTTTGAATGGTTTTGCTACATTAGTTTTTACAGGGTTATCCAAAAGATATTCGTTATTTTTCAATTTGTTGACGGTCTCCTATGGGGTTTCTGGAAAAAATCTTCGCGGAAATATATGACCTATACTATACTTTTTACCCCCCTGCAGTTTCAGGTTAATTCCTCATGTATTTTTTTAGATATTTAACAAAACGTCTAAAACCGCAAGTTACCGGTCACCTTTGGCCATATAGTGTATGTTGGTAAAGCTGCAACTGCAGCATAAGATGGAATAGTCTTCATGAGCACATAATCCTGCAACATGAGACACAAATAAACCCAGCATCGGTGAACAAATATATAATTTTAATTAATTTTTCAATTAATTTTCAGCAGTGAAATTACGCTCGAAATTATTAAAAATTAATTCGCTCTAATGTGGAATTATGTTACACAATAGCAAATAACGTTAATAAACTTTTTTTTAATCAATTGTTAGTCTGGGAGCACACGCGCAGAGTATGAAATATCTTCGGAGAACATAGATTTTACATTCCTAACCACTTTTACAAAAAGTAATCTTTGATTTATTTTACCGTAGACTTTATAACAATTGACTGTGATTAAATAAAGCGAAAATAATTAAATTAAGTTAAATAATGCTATAAAAAGTGATAGAATATCTTTATTAAGACTTACGATCGTTTCATCGCACAATCGGCGACATTTTCAAAATCAATCATAATAGAAAATATTTTCACATAACTTAAAAACAATAATATAGTAAACAATGTCACGAGACATGAAGCATAATGAAAATATTGCAACCATAAAATAAAATAAAAATTAAATTAAATTAAATTAAATTAAATTAAATTAAATTAAATTAAATTAAATTAAATATTATTTTAAATTAATATTAAAATTATTATTTTATGGTTGCAATATTTTCATTATGCTTCATGAATCGTGACATTGTTTACTATATTACTGTTTTTAAGTTATGTGAAAATATTTTCTATTATGATTGATTTTGACTGCTTGAAAGACGTTGGGATATGTTTTATACCATTTAATGTTAATCAAGATTTGTATCAGAAATTTTAAACGAAATTTTCCTTTTATAACTTTGGTGAAAAAAAGACTGGGGAATTGAATTTTGTTAGCTTCAGATAGCATTTTTCGAAAACTTTGCTGTAATTCAACATTACAGGAACACAATTATTTGTCACTGAAAAGGCTAAATTACAAATTAAATTTGAGATACTTGTCTTTTTATGTGACATTGTAATTTCTTGAAAAGATAATGCAATGAAAAATCTGGACATAAATGATTGAAAAACAAGAACAATATATCTTAATATTTAATTACTTTAAGTGATTCCAAATGTTACTATATAAAAAAAAAAAAATCTCTTTCAAATGTCAAATTTTATAAAATATTTCCATTTTGCAAGGAAAAAAAAGGATCACCCATTTCGCGCTTTACGAACTAAACGAAATTTAACCGCCGTAATCGAGGGAGTATCTAGAAAAAAATTATCGCACTAACAGAGAATCGCACACACTAAACCACACTAAGCGAGGGATAACTGTATACTCATATTGAATGCTGCTACTATGTGCATTTAATATATTTATTAATAATTGAATTTAATATAAAATTGTTAACACTTTTTAAAATTAATAATTACGTATAAATAACTAATATATACAGGGTGTTGCAAAATTATATGTAAAGGCAGGTAGAGGGGATCTTAGTAAGCAGATTTCGTACAGGAATGTGGGTGCAGAAATGCAGTCTTGAGGCGATAGAGGGTGTTAAGAGCCTAATTCACCACGCGAAAAGACCCGTTCGCTAATGCTATTCCTATGGAAGAAATTTATAAAGATATCTCGGTCGCATTTCAATATTTTTAGATTATTTTTTTGCAGTGGCTAGCTAAGGTCGATCTGTAAAAAGGCCGTTTTTTATTTATTTATTTATTTTTTTTCATTGGGGATTTTTTTCAAGAAGATGCTTTCATTTTAGAAACCGGTTCTGAAAATGAAAGTGTCCTGATTAAAAATAACTATAAACTAAATTGAAAAAGTAGAAAACGGCCTGCATACAGATCGACCTCAGCTAGCCACTGCAAAATAAAAAATCATCTAAAAATATTCAAATGCGACAGAGATATAGTTATAAATTTCATCCATAGGAATAGCATTAGCGAACAGGTCTTTTCGCGTGACTGAAGTAGGCTCTTAAGTTCAGTGGATAAAAGCATTTCGCTGGCTTGAATCGTCATTCTCCGAACGGATTTCGAGCAACATGCATCGTTACACAGATACGGAGCTTGCCGACAGGCATTTGATGTATGTGGCTGCGCAAGAAAATTGCTTACACTCAACGCACGTTTAACAGCTCTCGAGCTTTTCGAAGAACATTCCTCTACTGTGCATAATATTGCTTTTTCCAATGCAGGAGTTCTGCGATATCTTCCAGTACCTCGAGGCATAAATGATTCACACCCGCATAACTCCCGATGAAGACACACAAATGTTCGGCGATCCGGGAGATTCCTATTTGGAAATCGTTCCATGTACATCCATGTACATCCTTTGAACAGCCGCTCAATTTTCTTGCGCAGACATACATAAAATGCATGTCGGCAAGCTCCGCATTGGTGTAACGAAGCATATTGCTCGAAATCCGTGAGGAGAATGACCATTTACGCCAGCGAAATGCTTTTATGCACTGAACTTAACTGCGTTCTCTACCGCCTGAAAGCTGCATTTCCGAACCCACATTCCTATACGAAATCTGCTTGCTAAGGTACCATATAACTGCCTCTACATTTCTGACATATAATTTTGAAACACCCTATATACTTAATTACATGTATATACAGATGATTTTAAAAATATAACCACAGTTTTCGAACTTTCTTCTGAACCAGATTTTGGCTTTTGCAGAAATATTAGTGAGTACGCATTAGACTTTCGAAGCATAAAAATTCTTTATGTCTCGAAAATTAATAATTGGAATGACTATAAACGTATACACTCAAGTTTTTGTAATTCATTTTATATAAAAATTTGTGGGGGTTATAATTCATACTTTATTTGAAAACGAATTTATTAATTATTTCTATAATTAAAATTAAGTTTTTAAATCGAAAAAGTACTTGGAATTTGTTTGTGTCTCTATTCATTTCATCTCATAAAAAAAATCAATCTGGTAATTTTTTTGGAGATATATTACCATTTATCACGTTGATTTAACACTAGCATCCTGAAACTTTGACCTCTTCTAACTTTTTGATAGAAGAAAGTATTGTAATCCAAATTTTTTTCGACTTCCAGTTTTCGACGTATTTACACGTTTTAGGGGTCAGAGATCACAAAAAACATGTTCATACAAAATGTCTGTCCGTGTGTCGCCATTGTACCTCAAAAATTGTATAAAGTTATGCATAGAATTGATCCATTTTTTTTTAAAGTTTTTGGCTATGGCAAGCAGGTCCTCTATTAATTTGGAAAAAAATCCGCCGGTAGGGGGCGCTGTAATAGCAATTTTCGTGCATTTTGAATATTGTACCATCGAAAAGTATATGAAGTTATGCATAGAATTGAACCAAATTTTTTGTGTATGTTTTTGACTATAGCTAGAAGGTCCTCCCTGAATTTGGAAAAATTCCGCCGGTAGGGTGCGCTGTAATAGTGATTTTTGTGCGATTTTTGTGCATTTTCAATATTGTACCATTAAAAAGTGTATGAAATTATACATAGAATTGAACCAATTTTTTTGTGTATGTTTTTGGCTATGGCAAGAA
Organism: Maratus speciosus; assembly: GCA_963932465.1. NCBI lineage: Eukaryota > Metazoa > Arthropoda > Arachnida > Araneae > Salticidae > Maratus > Maratus speciosus. The sequence continues at coordinate 443,241,556 of OZ010797.1, read as the reverse complement.
GGTCCTTTCTGAATTTGGAAAAAATCCGCTGGTAGGGGGCGCTGTAATAGTGATTTTTGTGTGATTTTTGCGCATTTTGCATATTTTACCATCGAAAAGTGTATGAAGTTGTGCACAGAATTGAACCAAATTTTTTGTGTATGTTTTTGGCCATGGCAAGAAGGTCCCTGAATTTGGAAAAATTCCGCCGGAAGGGGGACGCTGTAACAGCTATTTTTGTGCAATTTTCAATATTGTACCATCGAAAAGTGTATGAAGTTATGCATAATTCTAATAAAAATACTAATAAAACTAATTAAAATGAAATATTGACATGAGATAGAAGAAAGTTTTGGGATTGGCACATCCAACTAGTTGATTATTATGGATAACGTATGCACATTTTTCCGGTTTGACTTCGCGCAAGGATTTCAAATATTGCGTCAAAAGTAGTGTTAACACTTGACAATTCAAAGTTGGTACTAATTTTAATCGGTAGATGACTCCTATTTCAAAAACTGAATTCATATTCGGAAAGTAAACGTAACCTCTCTATAATCTAACACACATGCTCTGTAATCTAGTATACATTCTCAGTAATCGTAAATTTTCAGTCGAACATTGTAGAAAAAAAAAGTATGTAATTCTACAGATGTAAAGCTACAGAAATCTGTATGCTTACTAAAATTTTATCTGTAACCCGGGGATAATTACATGAATTTTTTTTTGTTGCTGTTTCATAAAACGTTCTAGGAATCCCAGTTTCCTAGAAAATTCTCAGTAACGTTACAGATTTTTGCTTTATAGTGTAAACATGAATCTGTTACATGAATTTTTTTTCTTGCAATTACATAAAAAGTTCTAGGCATCCCAGTTTCTTAGAAAATTCTTATTAACTTTACAGATTTTTTTTACAGTGACTGTTAATTCTAGCATCCATATACAATAATTTGGGGATAGCATGATATAATGAACTTTGGTTACAAGACTGTACACAAATAACTGAATTAATTTTCTTTAAGTCACTTTTATCGACGCTATAAAAAAGTAAATTCTTTTCCTTGTAATATAAAAAACAAAAATCCAAGTGATAAACAAAAATATGCAAATGTGTTAACTATATAAATTCTTTATTTCCCCACAAAATATTTGTACTTTTTTCACATTCTTTATTATTAAAAACTGCAAACGATATGTAATTCATTTTTAAGAACATCCAAATTTTGTTTTATGTAGACAAGCAAACATTCGCTCGGACTATAAATTTTAACTGGTATGCAATTTTATTTTGAAATAATGCTTTGTTCTGTTTTTAGCTGTAGTCGAGATCTACAAAAAACGAAGTGAAATTACATATTTTTCATCTGCTTGAATTCGCAGTTTTAGGAGCATGGTTCGTAAATAAAATTAATTTTTTTTTGTGATTAATTTAGTAAGCTTGTGATTTAATTAATTTAGATACCAGTTTTTTTACAATTAGTTTTAAATTGATCATATTTTTATTTCTTTTGGCATATGCATAATAGAAATAAATACAAGTGAGGATTTTATTTTTATTTTGAAGCTTCTTTTTTTCCTTCACAAGACAAATATATTCTGTTTTTTTTTTTTTTTTTTTTTTTTTTTTTTTTTTTTTTTTTTTCACATTCTTTGATATTAAAAAGGCGAAAAAAACATTTTTTTAGACACAGCCGAATTTTGCTTTCTACGTATAAACGTACAAACATTCACCTAAACAATAAATATTAAACTATTTTATCTTGCATGCAATTTCCGGCAATTTCCTTTGGAAATAATATTTTTTCCATCTTCTAACTGCGACCGAGACATTCGATAAAAAACGAAAATAAATTTCATATGCTAAGAGACAAAGAAAACAGTTTTCATTGTATGCATTCAGATACGGGTAGTGTATCCCCCCCCCCCCCCAAAAAAAAAAGACAATAAGCTCAAACATTTACACTGATTAAATTTGTCGTTTTAGAACCAAGGTTCGTAAACTAAGTTAAAATTTTATCGGTCAATTATTTAATAATAATAATTTGTGATTTAGTTAATTTAGGTACTAAATTTTGCACAATAAGTTTTAAAGTCTCAACATTTTTTTTTTTTATTCCCTCGAAATATGAATAACAAAAATGCAAGTGAGAAAGTTTTAATTTTGAAGTTTCTCTCTCTTTTTTTTTTTTTTTTTTTTTACAAAATATTTGCACTTTTTTTTTTTTTACACACCCATTATCATTAAAAAAAGGATTTTTTTTTTCTAAACACATTCCAATTTTACTTTCTATAGCCAAAGAAACATTTCCTAAGACGATAAATATTCAGCTATTTTATTTGGTATGCAATTTCCTTTGGAAATAATGTTTTTTCATTCTTCTTCAACTGCGACCCAGACCTTCGATATAAAACGAAGATAAATTTTACATGCTGAGAACTAAAGAAAAGTGTTTTCTTTGCATTCAGATTGGCATTCAAATGGCATTTTGTGTAATTTTTCTCCAACTTACTAAAGAACAAGGAAGGCAAATAAATATTTATATTAATAGAATGCGTTCCAGGAATTTTGTTTCTAATTGTAGTTAATATTTTTATTTGTATTGTAATAAATGTCGTTTTGGTAATGCCCTTAGTGATTTAAGTAATTTATTTATTTAATAGTCACCAAATGCTGCAATTAATTTTTATTTTCTATAATAATCGTTCATAATTATTTATGCTGAATGCAAAAAATATTAATTCTAAACAACTAGCAAAACATTTGAAAAAAAATTCGCAATTCATGAAAAAATTATCAATTATTCATAAACTAGAGTGTGAAGATTAGAATAAATTTACATAAAATAGAATAAATTAGATTAATAGAATAGAATTTTAAAATAACTATAATTTATTTCAATGAAATAATCTAATTTAGTTTAAGAGGAAAAATAATGCTCTTATTCTTGCAATAATAATAATAAAAAATAATAATAATAACGAACTACAGTTAATGTATATCATCTTTTGTATGATCTTAAATGGAAATATTTTAATTTTATTTTCAGCTTCATTTTTATAATAGATTTTGTCGCAATCGGTAATTAAAAATAAATAAATAAATAAATAAACCTTAACGGACAGACAAATAGAAAAAAAGCAATAAGAAGAATGTTTGCTTTTAATTATAGAGTAAGTAGATAAGTCTAATTCAAATTATTAAAAAGAATAAAGTAAAACAAATAGGAAAAGTATAAGATGAGAAGAGTTTGCCTTTAATTTCTTCAAAAGAAAGATTCATTTTACTACTTTTGTTTTTAAAAGTGCATGTTGTTTAAAAATTTAATCAACGAAAAGGTAATCTTTAAGCTCAAAAGTGAACTTTTTTAACACTTTCCAACATAGATGGAAAGTGTTTATGAATTCGGGTTGTCTGTGCTTCTGCCTGCCGCTGTCCACGCTCTAACTCGCATAAATATAATCGGATTTCCATGTAACTGATATATATTATTCATGTTTACCATTGCATGTTTGGTGTTGAAAATGAATTATGTAGCATTTTTGGTAGATTTACAGGGACACTCAAAAATAATTCCGTTTCATTACGGTCTATGAGAAAAAATCATTTGCGGTGTATTTTAATGATGTTACACTATTTCAAATAGATTGAAATTGGCAGATATCACTGAGATTCACTATAAGGTACTAATTACAAAATATGGTGTGCATAACATTATTTTTTTTCTATATCCTTGTGTGCATAAATTCTATTGATCATATACAGGGCAGCACAAAAGATCTCGAGTACAATTTCGTTTATTGACGGAAATAGTTGAAGGGGAGATTTTCAATTGCTCCATACTGCGTTTTAGCATACTATAAAGTATACATGTTAGGTTATTCTAACATTGGAAGGGTTTACTAGTTGAAATGAAGTAACTGGCTGTCATGATACTAGTAGTGGATCACGTGTAGCAGTAATACAGTACTGTAAGTTGTCAGAACACGTAAAGTCGATCGTGTCGACTAGTAATAAGAAAACTAGAAATCCTGTCGTGTTAAAGGTTACGACATTGACGTTATATGATGATTCGAAAATGGAGTTAACTTCGATGGATAGTAATTGAATAATAAATCTGGAAGTCGTGCATTAGGATAGGATAAGCTAAAAAATAACGTTTCTGTATTAATCAACATGGTTATTCGAATTTTGGTGCAGTCAACGAGTGAAGACCATGGAACACATTTATACAGAGTAGTTTCTCCAGAATAATTAAGACAACACATAAAGTCAACTCAGAATTTTATTTTAACATCTTTCGGTGGCACAGTTTCCACCGAGATATTTAGCCATACCTTCATAGTAGTAATTTAGGGGTAAGCAAAGTTGTAGATAATAGAATACATCGGACGGCGGCCAGGGGATGGTATGACAAATGGAAATACGACCAAATTGTGAGGAAACACTGCGAGCATCGGCTTTTTGTGCGTCTAGGGTAGTAATACAAATATGACGTAGGCCGCGCTCTCAACCAATTAATAATTAAGGATATCACGCCATGGAAAGAGTGCTGACAGAGCGAGTGGATGAATTTGAAGGTAAAAAAGACAACCCCGGAATACGCTCAGGAAAGTAAATTCTCGGAAGGGAAAAAAATTGTTGCTAAAAGAACATTCTAAACGAAAAAAGATCAGAAATGGAACATTTAATTTAAAAATACTAAAAGTGTAATATTTAAGTAAATTAGACAAGTGAGACATTAAATTAAAGAGAATTTAACAGAATTAACGATAGAGATTATTTAAGAATAAGGATTTAGTGATTATAGAGCAGTAATTTAGAATAATATAAGGAAATCGCGGAATTAGACCTAATAATGTAACATACATACAAATTTATAGGCTATATACAGGGCTGCACTATAGAGGATATCTTCCCGACTATTGATGGAAATTGCTAAATTGGGTTTTCAAATGTGTTATGCGTGTTACGTAATATTTCATTACACATAATCTTTCATCTTGTTCAACTGTGAAGTATTGTTACATTCTAAATGTGTTGTAAAGTGTCCCATAATCTATGTTTGACATGATTTTTCTTACTTTTCTTTTTTTATACTATTTCTTTCGGTACTCCATTTCTGCAGAAAGTAAAAGGAAAATAATAGATTATATATCTTTTTGTTGTCATTTTCTCATAACAATTGAAATAATGTTTGTAATTAAAATTTAAGCTATTTTGAAAAAAATATATAAATGAATAATTTCTTATAAAACATGGACTATAAACTATATTTTATTTTCAGTATCTATATTATAAAGGAGAAAAATATCTGTGCGTAACGCATACGTCATTCTGCGAATGGCAACACTTTGAAATTTGAAATGAAATTTCGGTTTTGCAATTTTCCCTACTGCAAATTTTTAAGTTTCTAAACATCGCACAGTTTCAATTTTTACACCGTCGTATAGGGGAAAAAATGTACTTTTAAATGCAATTTGTTTGAAAGCTCTATCTCAATTTCTTTTTGAGATATTAATTTTTTTATAGTTTTTAGTACCAATTTTGTAATTGTGGCAACTGAAGTACTCCACTTTTATTAAAAGTAAAGGGAAAATAGTCATGGTTTATTTATTTTTATTGATTATACCCTTATTGATGCCATTTTCACATTACAAATAAAAGTAACTTTTTCTAATTTTTGAACAGAAAATGACGTCAGCCATTAAAAAACAACAACAACAAAAAACCACGCATTCTTCTTCATAAATCAAAAGATTGAAGAAGATATTTCAATATTTTCATTACTGAATTTGAGGCGCTAGGCAAATTGATTCAGTGAGTAAAAATGATGTCATATTTAAAACAAAACGATCATTTTCTTTGATAAAACTAAATATTTGACCAATACTATGGCAACTAAAGGCAAATTTCTGAATGATAAATTTTCGCGAGTACTGAGATTAGAACTTAATTTTTATGCGAATGTTATGAAAAGTTGTATCGGACAAACGTGACTTTAAGTTGTGAATGCGCGTTAAAATAGTTTTAAATTGTGAATTTGAGTGCTGCGTATGTAAATTTTGAAAATAACGTACAGTTTAGATTTTATAGGGGAACGTTTTATGATGTGACAAAGAGAAATCCTTTTTACTGATTTTTCATCCCGTAAGAGCCTCAATCGATAACTTAAACATAATTACTCATCTTGATTACATATTCTAATACAGTTTAATTTTTAAATAATTTTAGCGGTTGAAGTTTTTGGAAATAATATTTTGGAAATTTTAGGTTAAAAACATTATTTATTTCAAGAGTTAGATAACCAATGCAAGATGGATTTTTTTATTGTAATTATTTTTGTAGGTTTATTATAAATCCGATCTAACAGTTCCGTTCTAAACATTTGAATTCGTCGAATTTCGACGGGTTCCAACTTGTCTATATTAATGTTCCAAACAAATGAAGGCATAGGAATCACGAGATAGCTGATTTATTTATTTATTTTTTGTCCAGTTTACGACATTGCTTTTTGCTGCGTTTCTGTATTATTCCGCGATAGTGACGTTCTATGCATACTTTTCTATAGATGTTGTTTAAGACGATATCGTAAATGTGGAATTCTTCAGCGGATGCAAATGACGTCTTTTATATAAAATAAAAACATGTATTTTAAGTCTTAAAACTGAGATGAGTTTTGTAGCACCATTTTCAATCCAGCGGCTAATGAAAATCTTCATAGGTGGAAATGAAAATAACGCAATTGAAATCGCACACTGATAAAGCGCAAAGTTTTACAAAAATTTAAAATGTCTTTATAGAAGAGCAGTAACCTTTAGGTTAAAATAACATTTGTTTGAGAGTTAGACTAACTAATTTTGTAGGTTTATTATAAATTAATGAAACAGTTCCTTCTCAAACAGTTTCTTAAGTCGAAATTCGACGGATTCCACTTCCTAATAATAATATATATTCTTTTCGTCATCGGGTGCGACACTAAATTCTGAAAAAGCAGAATTCTTGCTTCCTGCTTCTTCTTAAAAATAAGTTTGAACATTAAGTTTCTGTATTCAAACGGGAGAAACTTCAGTTTTATTTTGAAATCCATTATGAGCATTTCAGGGAAAATTATCAAAGATTAATGCATTTTGCTTATTACATTCTCTTATTTAATTCAACTTGGTTGTTGTATGTAAAGATAAAATTTTTCAATTGGTTTTTAACTCACTTCCTGATGTGCTAGAATTAAAAAATTTATGTACAAAGGTATTTTCCTCTTGACAATACAACATTCTAATAGTTTTAGAACTTAATTATAAATTAATAACTTAATTTTAAGACTTTTTCCCGTTAGCCAGTCAGATGTGATCAATCGCCAAATACTCTTTAGGGTTACAACCATTTACGAGTTACAATAAAAATGTATTGATTATGCACCAATCCATGCTCGCCAAAAAAGACCAATTGGATGTGAACCTGCAACAAAGAAATATCTTAAACAATGTAAAATAGAAAATATAAATAAAAAATAAAGAGTGTATAATATATATACTATATATATATATACTATACAGGGTGTCCGGTCTCAATGGTGTCCAATGGCTAATTCCTAAACCGTTAGTCATAGACACATAGTTCCAATTGCAAAAATGTTTTAAATCAGGTAAAGAAATATTTTAAAAGCGATTTGGGTCAATAAAAACATTTCTTAAAAAATTACGAAATTTAAATTTTTATACGGTCCCCCGGTCCTATAAGTTACATTTAGTAATTTTTTCCTTTTACACTGACAAGTAATACAAAAAAAGTCCCGTTGTTCTACGATTAAAATTGACCGAGTAATACCTGTTTAAAGTTGGAGCATATTTTTTGCTGCAAATTGGGGGTCATTCACAAATTTAATCGAAATATAATTTCGTCAGAAATATTAAAAAATGGTTGAGAGTAAAATTAACATAGCAATATAAATTTGAAATCTTTAGTCATTCTGACATATTAATGCAAAATATACAATTTGTAATACACATTTAAGAAGAAAGAAAAAAACAGAATTTTTGTTAAATAAAATGATGCTAAATTAACAGCCTCAATTCTTTACAAAATGATACGTATTTTAAAATATTATTAGATTACACTAGCCTGCAAAAGTTGGGTTATTTCATGTTTTTTAGCGTTTGATAATTGATTCTTATGTATTCTGTACCGCTGAATCCGGAATTGACCTTCATTTTTAGCCATCACATCAAGATTTTTCGCAAATTGTAAATTTCAAAGTTAAAAAGTTCAAAGTTAAAATTTAATCTCCTCCCCCATCTCATCACACCACTCAGCTGTAAGAATCCCAAGATAAGCAAAAATATCGAAAAAATTATTGAATCAAATAAAATGAAAAAAGTTTTACATATGTTTTATAGTATGATATTTTCGCTATATTTTAACTTACACATTTGCAAAAAAATTCTAACGTGATGGTTAAAAATGAAAGTCATTTTCAGATTTAGTGCTAAAAAGTACGTAAAAATCAATTATCAAAAGTTAAAAAATACAACCATCTCCTCTACTTTATAGTATCCGATTTTTGTTATTCTTTAAATTCGACAATTTATGATTTGCGAAATATCCTGACATGATGGTTAAAAATTAAGGCAATTTTCGGATTCAGTGGTAAAAAATACATAAAAGTTAAAAAACCCAACAATCTCCGTCTTGTGTTATCTAATCTAAAACTTTTTCATAAACTTCTTGGCGGTAATCTATCCGAAAATTTTTGTGTTATCTTATAAAATAAGTATAAATGGTAACCACCGAAAATCATAATAATATTAGATTGTTATCGGATTTGCGCCAGTATGTAAAATGTAATCTTGTTTGGATATTTGAAAGTGGGTTAAAGTTCGAATACAAAGTTTGAACTGAAAAAACATACATAAGATCGTTGAAGTAACATAAAAACTTATAAAAATAACATAATTTTATTAAAAGAAATCATAAAAGAAACAGTCTCAAATCCTGACAAAATAAAACATATGTTATTTCAGCCAATCTGAAACTTAATAAATGTTAACTTAATCGTAATACTTGTACGATTTTTTTCAAAGCGCAAAGACACATGAAATGAGATCTAAGAATACTTTAAGCACTTGGAATATGACCCCTCAAAGCCAAGCCGAACTCATTTGTTTTCAGAGAAGAAAAGTGGCATAAGTCATGCATTTTTAAAGTTTCATAACTCGCACAATTTTAGTATCTTATGAATGGGACTTTTTTTGTCTTACTTGTCAGTGTAATTGGAAAATTTTACTAAATATAACTTATAGGACCAGGGGACCGTATAAAAATTTAAATTTCGTAATTTTTTAAGAAATATTTTTATTGACCCAAATCGCCTTTAAAATATTTCTTTATCTGATTTAAAGCATTTTTCTAATTGGAACTATATGTCTATGACTAACGGTTTAGGAATTAGCCATTGGACACCGTTGAGACCGGACACCCTGTATATATATATATATATATATATATATTCTAGTCCCAAAACTCCTTAACGACTGAGAAAAATTAACAAAATAACCAAGGAAAATTATTACTAACAAAACCATGAACAAAAAGAAAAGGAACCATCCAATGGAGACAGACTGCAAGGCTAAAGACTTGCATGCTGGGTTATACCGGTAATTACTCATGAATAATAATAGTCATACCGGTAATTACTCATAAATATATATATATAAAGGTTTTAATCAATTGATAGTTGGATCATTACATGGGGACTTACGTTACATTTAGAAAAATTTACTTCAGTAATTTTAGTAATATAATACCAAAAAGAAAATTCAAAACGTAAAGTAGACATGATTTGTTAATTAAACTTATTCAAAGCTCAATTTAAATGAAAAGTACCTAATTTTAGAGTTATTTCTCAATTGTATATATTATGATACTGAAAGCAGAACGTAAGTTTATATTTTCACTCTCATGTTACTCTCATATTTAGGCAATTTTCATCCAAATTGGGTTTTGGATAGGTTTAATTAACAAATCATGTCAAATTTACATCTGAATATTTTTTCGTGTTATGTTACTAAAATTACTGCAGTAAATTGTTCTAAATGTGATATTGTAACGTAAGTTATCGTGGAATGACTCAGTTTCATATTAATTAAATTAGGATTAAACGCTGAGAAATCAATTTAGATTTCCTAAAAAGTTATCTTAAATAATGATTTATTTATTTACTGTTGCAATGTCTTCAAAAAGAAACACAACAAAAATTATACTTTTTAAAAATAAATTCACTGACACGCACTTTTTACCAAGCGTAAGAAATAGCTATGAATCGGGTTCTGTGTCCACCCTAAATTAATGTATTGTAACGGAAATTTTTGCGGGAAATCACGAATTGTAGTCAGAAAATTAGGCGTGACTTTCAAGATAAAAATTGAATACATACTTATAAAAGAGAGTATTAACCCCTTAATTCTCGCTCCCGTGATATTTACGGGCTGTGTCTTTTATTCATTTTATTCTTTCTTTATTTTTTTTCCCACCGGTTTTATAAAATAGTGCAATTGGCTTTATTATGGTCACATTTTAGCTGTCATTAAATAAGGTGAATATTTTTTTTTTCAAAAAAGTGGTGCCAATAAGCAATTTGAATTATTAAACCGTAATTTAATGCGACCGTTAAGGGGTTAAAAAAATAAATACATACATATTTATACTATTTTTTATGTACTCATATTCTACAATGTTTTCGAACACATTTCACAAAATAATGAAAAAACTTAAAAAACAATATTACCGTACTTTATGGAAGAAACGCCGCGGCGTTTACGAGTTTAAAAGTTAATTTTTTTCCAAGTGCGGCGTTTACGATTTTTTTTAAATACCAACTGAGTTTCCTTAATTTAAAAATTCATAAAAATATTTAAAATCGGATTTAAATATTGTAAATAAAACTTCAGGCATCTTAAGATATTAACAACGAGGCATTCTACACTGCTCAGAAAACTTTGATTAAAATTAGGTCATTGTGCCGCTGTCGACAAAAGTAGCGTTCCGACGGATGCGGCGTTTACAACGGGTGCGGCGATTACGATATTTTTATGCTTATTCAGGCCCATTTGAGGAGTGCGGCGTTTCTTCCATAAAATACGGTATGACTAAACTATATTTCATGAGGTATAACTGAAAGTAAGAACAACAAGAAATACTTTCAAACGTAAATTTTTAGTGTAACCGACCTCTGATGCCGTTGGTATGGCAGAAAACATATTTATTTCCTCTCTTCAAAGTCGAAATTTTTCAACTATTTCGAATGCATATCGATACCATAGAATACATATTGAAAAAAAAATATATGAAAGATAAAAGTGGAAGAACCCCCGAATGAAAATTTTTACTTGCCTGGAATGCACCCGCGAAAGAAATCGCAATTTTATACTTTTATTCATTTTGGATTATTTTCACAGAAGTGGATTTTATTTTCCCCACAATACACAGAGCAATCTGCTTTAACCCCTTGAAGGGCGGTGGGATAAAATATATCCCGCCTAATTTTAATTGCGAAATGCCACATTGACACCAGAATTCAGGACTGAAAAGTTTAATTTTATTAAATACGTGAAAAGAAGCCTTATCTATTTTTCTGATGTGATTCAATCATTTTAGCATTTTACGAATATAAGTTCTTTGTCCCTGAAAGGGTTAAGAAATACAAAAAGTACATACAGTAGAGTCTCGATTATCTGAGTGAATATGGACCAAGCTCACCTCAGATAAGCAAAAAACTTGGATAAACCGGATTTACGCAAATTGTTACCAACTAAGGAAATGATATATAAACTTTCACTTAATTCATTAATTTTTATGGTATTAGTAACATTTCTTTGATGTATATTTCCGGTACTTTGAATGACATTATTTATTTGAAGAAGCCCTTGTTAGTTTTTTGTTTGTTTAATGTCAATTTTGTTGCAGTTTTTTGTTTTTCTACAATATTACGCTACTGCATAGCAACCAATTTCTAAGATTTTTTCTTACCACTAAAACTTACGAGTAAATTTTGCCTAATTCCATCGCCAAAATCTAACAAGTGTCAACGATTAAATATGGCAAAAATTTGTGTTAAATTTTAGAAGTAACAAAACCGTACAAATTGACAGCTATGCGATTCTAATAATGTCATGAAAATTGCATGTGTAGCTCTTCTTTCTGCTCAAAGTATTAAATAGTTTTTTTCAATCGCACTTATACCTTTGGAATGGAGCATTTTCTTCTGATGGATTCTATTATTATGAAACAGCCATTATAAATGAAGTGTTAGATGAAGATGAAATAGCAGCCGTAAAAAGTTAGAATTCTGATTTTCTGGTCAGAATGGGGGGAAAAAATGGCTCTAATCTTTTTTTCCAAAAAAAAAAAAAAATATTTTTTTTCACTTATATTCCGTAACCCGGATTTGATAGCGTAGTATTCATAAAGATATAAAATATGTATATATATTTTTTCTTGCATAACCGACATCTTATGCCGCCTGAATAAAAAAGAAATACGCATACATATTTTCTTTTTAAAGCCAAAAGTTTTCTACTATTTCCGTAGAATTTATATTGCAATAGTAAAGAAAAATCAAACTAACAAAAAAGCTATACAAATTTTATTGAATTTGTTTTGTTTTCTTGAATTGCATATGCCAAGAGAAATCGCAATTTCATTCTTTCAAGCTTTTTGGTTTATTTTCATAGAAGCAAAATTTTCGTTTTCCTTAATGCTTGGCAATTTCCTTTAAGAATTTCAATATGTGAATAGTTCAATTTCCTTTTTATAATATTTTCCAAATAAATCAATGAGATAGTTACCCAAAAAAGACTGATGGATTTTAAAATTCAGTGACTTACAAACGGTGACAAATATTAAAAAAATTCTTGCCGGAGTGTAATCCAAGATGTCAGGAGATTTTACCCTGCTATTCTCAGTTTTAGTTACAAATAGCATCGATAGATGGCGCTGCAAGCAATAACCGCTAAACCCAGGCTCAATTTTTCGGCCTCTTTCTTCTTCCATGGGAAAAAAGGATATTAAAATATATTGAATGGATCCCGGAGTACCAAAAATCATCTCTGGACTGAGCACCTATTGCTCTCAGCGCCATCTATTGTTTGAAATTCGTACTAAAATCAAGAATCACAGTAAAAAAACTCCTGACATACATAACTCTCCTTCCAGAGTTTTTTAAATATCTGTCCCCGTTTGCAAGTTATTGAATTTTAAAATCCATCAGTCATTTTTGGGACACCCGGTATGTACTCGATCAGATTCAACCCGCGGGCAGCATGCGGTCCGGAAACCTTTTATGTGCGGTCCCAGACACATAACAATTAATCCATATTTCAAAAATCAATTGAAATGCATTAGAAGTATTTAAGACTTTAAATGTTGTTTTATTTATTTTAACGGGAAAATAAACGCTACCCTGTTGTTCTTAATTTAAAATTATGTTAAAACTTCTGAAATTCCGTTTGCATAGTCAAAAGTTCTTTTAAATGTAGCTCTAGTTCTGCTACAGATGAACATATTTCGTAATATTCAACACTAATTAAACATTATTGCAAATTAATTAAATCTGCGGTACATGTTTCTTCGTTAAAAAACAAAAACAAATAAAAGATTTTGCATTGAACAAAATGTTGATTCATTAGAAAAAATCTCCTGATTTCTTTATTTTTCTTTTTTTTTTTTGTATTTAGAAATTGGAAATTCTAAATTGTTATACTATTACATTTTATGCTGATTATAAATTAATACCGCCTTTTAGGGTTGAACGTTTGTCATGAAAAACTTGCTCCAAAAATATTTTGCACCACTATTTACGACCAAGAAACCTCGAGACATATTTCAGGGTTCGTACGGGTGCTTGAATTTTATGACTAAGAAATTCTTCGGTACCAGTATTTTCTTATGGAAAATCTCTCCTGAAATAAGGCGAAATTTCGTTCGTCTAAACTAGATTTATTTTTCTATAAAAAAAATCTGATATTGGGCCTTGAAAATAACGGTACCTGTACGAACCCTGTATTTCTATAACATTTGCAATAGAAATCTGTCACAAAATTTACTGTTTGGAAACAGTGGTATTAAAATTTTATGGTAACAATTCTTCCTCGACAAATGCTCAAGATGGTTAAAGACACTCTCACATTTAGCATTAAAATTTATAATATTGATACATTTTACTGTTCGTTTAATATAGATTGAAAATTGATTAAACCAATTCACCAATGCTAAATTTATAAATTTCGCATTCCATAAGAGGTTTATTATCTGAAAAATGTTCTTTGGTATTAAACTTGTTCATATTTTTATAGTTTATATCCCAGTAAATACTGCTGCATGAGGCTTTATTCATAAAACAATACTCTGTAAATAATATATATATATATTATTCATAAATAAGATACTGTACTAAATTCTAAGTCGTTAAAAATTATCATCGTCCTTATCGTTAATACAGTCGAACCTCGTTATCCTGACACTTTAATGTCCAGAAAAATGTGTCGTCATAAGCGGAGTGTCGCGGTAACCGGAGTTGGAGAAAAATATATTTATAAAGAGCTGTATTTTTAATTAATTTAAAACAATTTTAAATTCATAACTGTTCTTGCAGTTTTAAGCAATAAAACATTATTATTAAAAAAAAAAAATTAAAAGAATAAAAATCAGATTTATGATGACTGGTTTTTTTATTGTTACATGAAATATTGATTAATTAAGGTTTGCTTATTGCTTATCCCTAGATGTGCTTTCAACAATTAGTTTTGCATTATTATGCAATGAATCGTAATCAGTATTCGCTGTTTCAGAAAGGGATGTTAGATAGTTTCTGATCGTTTCAATGCAATGCTCTGGTTTTAGTCGGATGAAAAACGCCGTGTAGTCACAAGAAAGCCTGACCATAACAAAATGACCGCGAGTAGACTGATACGTCTATCTGGGGCTTAACTGGTTCATTCAAGTGTATGGGTTTATTTATTTAGATAAAGAATTCAAGTATAATTTCTCATTTATCGCAATGGGTAATTTAGACACTTTTGGGAAAAGTTTGGCTAAGACATTTCTTACCTCTAATTGCTGTGCTTATAAAATGTATTATGGAAAATTGACAATTTTCCTAAACCGTCGGGATATCCGGAGTTTAAAATTATTCAACGACGTAAAATCCGAAGTTTATTTACATTAAAATCATATACAGAAAATCGGGACTTTGAAAAACTGACGTGATAAGCGGAGTGACGTGAAAACCGGGTGTCGGGAAAACGAGGTCCGACTGTATATATATATATATATATATACAGGGATGTAGTGGAGGGTATACGGTGGTATATACCGTATACCTTCTGGATTTTTTTAAGGAACACCGTACACCCTCTGTTTCTCAAAAAAGCTATAGTATATACACTGTAGAATATACCCTCTGCCTTGAGCGTATACGCCCTGCTTAGAGCGTATGCCCTCTGCTTTTTTTTTACGACTATACCACTGTATATATATATATATATATAATAAATATTGAAGTTTCTTACGAAATTTTAACTAATCAATTTAGAAATTCAACTTACGTGAAATTCAAGTTACATAAAAGTTTGCGGAACGCATTACGCACGTAAGTCGGGGGATGCCCGTATATTCAATAGTAAAACTTATAAAACATTTTATAGTTTAGTTTATTGACAATTCCTTATCATGATGAATATTCTTGTCATTTATGGATACAAGTGCTGTGAAGCGGCAAAGGCCAAACGCATAAAACTAGGCCAATAAAGTGCCCAAAGGTCAGTCCTTTCGCAATCTTTCACCATTCACTGTTATTCATAAAATGTAATATTCAAAGGCGGCGACGGAGGTTGTCTTCGTATTTTTTCTCGAGAAAAAAAAGTTTTTTCGTACTTCCAAAGTCAATAACAAAGTGCATAAATATCAAGCAGAAAAAGTTTTTCAAAGAGTTTTTAGATATCGAGTTGTAATTCTTACTATTTAGTTTTCAAAACAGATAAATTAATGTTTACCATTAAACTAAATTGTAACTTGCTAAAAGTGAAAAATTACAATAAAAGCGGCCGATTGTGCTTATGAAACATGTAGATCCGTTTATTAAAAGTTATATAAGCCTTTAAATGTACTAAATTAAATACAGAATTTGTCAGGGGGAGAAAGGCTGTAAAAGTATTAAATTCTGTATGGTGGAGTAAGGAGATCTCTAGGAAAAGAAAGTATAATATATACAACTCTATTGTAAAGAGCATATTGTGATATGAAGCAGAAGGATGGAGAATTATAGAGACAGAAAGAAAGAAAATAGCGGCAGTAGAAATGGACGCCCTAAGAAGATCTTGCAGGATATCAAGAATAGAAAGAATAAGAAATGACAGAATCAAGGAAATGATGAAAATAAAGGGAACCATATTAGATGATATTAAAAAAAAAACAATTAATCTGGTATGGTCATGTCAAACGAATGAACGATGAAAGATTACCCAAAATCACATTCAATTATGAAACAAACAAAAAAAGGAAACGGGGAAGACCACGAAATAACTGGATGGATGACATTTAAAATGCAATGAGGGATAGAAGTCTGGTAGAGAAATGGACCCTTGACCGGAAAAAATGGAAAAAGACTCTTGTAGATTCTTCGGATGGCGGCATCTGATGCCATAAACCGAGTTTATATATATATAAGTGCACTTTTATATTCATATGTTTTTCATGTGCATGTTAATGATGTTAAACTATTTTAAGCATAATGAAACATATACATCTTATTACGACGCATTAGAAGACAGTTTCTATAGAATATGTTATGTCTAGCACTTACAGTACGTGTACAAGAGGACTCAAAAGTATTTCGTTATAATATGGTCTATGAAAAAAAATCATTTGCGGCATATTTTAATGACGTTTCTCTGTTACAATCTCAATGAAATTGATATGAATTTATGAGGTGCACTGAAACATGATTTCTGCTGTGAGTGCAAAGCATTTATCATTCATTTATAGGGTCACACAAAAGAGTTCACACACACTGTGTGACACATACTTTTATTATGATCAACGGAAAAAACTACTCTCAGTGTATATTAATTATGTTGCACTATTTTAATAACATGATAAAATTGATGTACGTTACTGAGGTTTACTAAAAGATGCCTACAGTAGAACATAATCTGCATCGCATTTAATTTCATTTACAGCAACACATAAACGATTTTGGATATAAGAAAATCATTAAACATATGTTTTACTGATTCTGTGTACATAGTATTGCCTATTAGAGAGGATTACTGAAACCACGTTTTCAGGTATGGTATTCGTTATTAAGTTTAACTAAAATTTTGCGTACTGCATGGTGCGTACACATTCTATAGATCATATACAGGGCATATAAGAATTGCTGAGAATGGCATGAATTGCTTAAAGTTTTTTTTCTTTCTTTTTGTTTAAAAAAAAAAAAAAAAAAAAAAAAAAAAAAATGAGTTAATGCATTTTCAAGCTCCACTATATTTAGAAAGGTATGTTCGTAAAACGTAAATATAATAATATACAAGACTATGAAAACAATTGGCTACATGCACGTCTAAAAATGATAATTTCTGGAAGTGTGAATTTAGTAGTTTTAAGCGTGTTTTTGCCTGATTTAAATTTCATCTTAAAATGTGGCATGTATAAAAATTTGTTTCTAACGTACAGGACTGTATAAAATAATTCAAGTGCGTTTCCGTCTATTGGTAGAAATCACTGAAGGTGAATTTACAACTGCATTATGCGTTTTCTTGCAATACTAAATTTTAATCTGTTATTTAGTAGAGGAAAAGGTCCAAATACCGGCTACCACTTTTGTTTTCAATCTAGATCATACAATTTTCAAAATTAATAAAAGAAAATGTAACAGCAGGGTACCTTGACATGTTTTACACATGTTTAGAGAAAAAAATTTAGTTTAAAAGTCGTTTTCTGTTTATAAAAGCAAAATTTCGAAAGCCTTCAAATTTTGAGTTATGGGGTCTAAATACCGGCTACCTAAGTTTTTTTTTCCTAAAGATCACACAAATAGAGCTAATGACAATTATTAAGCAATAAGAATGTTATTTTAATAAATTTTATTGATTAATAACATTTCTTATGCACAAAAAATACGCAATTTTTAATAAACAAGTATTTTTGTCAAATTTATAAAATTCTTTACGACTCTCTCTCACAGTCTTCTTCCCATTATGTTTCTAGTTTTGTTTTTTAACATGTAAAACAACAAAAAAAAAGCTTGCTGATTGAAATGATAATTATTTTATTCGAAAAAAATCACAAACATAATATCGCTTTCTGCGTCGGTGCAGTCCCTATCAGCCCACATATCGCATTCTTAACAATGAACCCAGAATCCCCTCCCTCATTCTCGTCCACAGAGAAAGCATCCATGCAGAAAACACAAATTGCATCATCTTCCTCTGTTGGATATTTTCCTTTTTCACTTTTTAACCCTCTCGCTGCGTAATTGTTTTATCAAAATAGCTTCAAAAATTGCGTATTTAACCCCTTCGCGACGAGCGTCTTTTAAGAAGTTTTATTCTTTTGTCACCTGTTTTTCAAAACAAAAATTTTTGTTTAATTTAATCGGGAAAATGCTCCGAGTAAATAAGGCAAAATTTACAATAAAAAAATAACTGGTGAGAATAATCTAGGAGGATTAATTAGACGGAAAAAATTGCATCCCCGAGGAAATCTCGGGTTGCGCAGCGAGAGGGTTAAAATCCAATTTCTGCATCTTCGCCTGGTTTACTCAGTCATTTTCTTTTCTTTCTCTTCACATTTATTACAAGCAATTTTGGAGTATCCAACAGCGCTTTTTTGGGAAATGATCCGGTAACCAGTGTCGATCCTGAATAATTATGGCCACGGTTGCTTTTTTCATATTGCGAAATGGGACTACAGCTATTTTTGAACCATTTAAATTAATTTATTAATTATGGAACTAATTTATTTTCCTCCCCTTCAAGTAGAGCATCCGAGAGAGGTCCAAATACCGGCTAGAGCGGTATTTAGACCACTCTAGGTAGCAGGTATTCGGACCACTGCTATGTTTAAATTAAAACCGGTATTACTCATTCATATAATAAAATACCAATAATGTACGCGTTGCAATTGAGAGCTAAATATGTTTAGAAAATAACTTCACCAACAATTCAAGCCAATATACAATCAGTATATTTTTAAAAAATGAGAAACACACATGTGAAAAACTTTTGATGTACCAGATTACGTCGACTCGACACTTTTGTATTTACTATTTGTAAATGAGACAGACTTCAGTGACGTACTTTTCGTACTTTCTTCTCTCGATTAAAGCTACAAACTCTACCTATCACCGCTAGGCTGCGCTTCGCTCAGTTCTCAGAACACCTAGTAGCCGGTATTTGGACCTTTTCCTCTACATATATAAATCTACCGAACATATATAAAACTACACAAAAGAATTTGTGTACCTTTCTCGCTGTGGGCGGTAATTGATCAAATCTGATTTTCAAATGTGTTATACGTTTTCTAAAATGTTTACTTAGATATTTTTGGATTTACCTCTTAAACAGCAAAGTTTTGTGAAAGTTTTCTGGGAGTGTTTGAAAGTGTTTCATAATCTATGCTTTGATGCATGATTTTGCTTTCTTGTTTTATGTACAAACATGTTTTTGCGTCTGAAAAAAAAGTTCATGTTTTGCTTTATTTTTACATGATTTTTTTATGATATGTGTAATAGTTTTGAAAATAGAAATTTTTAATATCCGATCAGTTATTTGTGCTTACCCCATATTTCAAAAGAGAAATTATCCGTAAAATCTACATTTTTAAAGGCATGCATAAAGAGTGAACTTTGGTTTTATGGGAATGCTACTGTTTTATGATTAAACTTTAAATATTGGATTTTATACTGTTTTATATTAACAAGTAAATAATCTTTTTCAGATAAGAAAACGATCAAAGAGAGGGTATGAAGGATATAAAGATTGAAAAATGTAAAAAGTTAAACCAGTAGATTTTTGGCATTGACAAACAGTGAAAGAGATGGGATTAATGAGAAATATAGAAATTTGATTAAGGTTGTTCTCAAAACGAAAGCAGCTACTTTCTGGCACATTTCTGAATTCATTTCTGTTCGGAAACGCAGAAAATTTGCATGTGTTTCTATTCAGAAAATATGTAATCGAATGGCGTTTTCCATTTTGTGGTAAAGACAGAATATCTTCAGAAAATACAGCCAAAGTAAGCGTTTTGAACTGAGTTTTCAACGCCGCAGCGCGAAAAAGGAGAAAAACTTATCGTCCCGTGACAAGAATCGCTTGTAACCCGATAAATAATTTATTTGTAAAAAGGATTGAAAACTCTACTCGATTCTAAATCGCTTCAATAGTCAGGCCTGCCAAATTTATGCCTTTACGTTTAAAAATGAGTCAGAAAAGGTATCAGAAAGTTCCGCGTTGTTGAGCACAGAATTTGAGAATCGCCTCAAGAAAAAAATCCGGCATTTTTAAATATTTTTCTTATGCACATCTCTTTTATATGGACTAAAAAAAAATAAGTTTCATATAAAATTATACCGTACCATCAATAAATGAATCTTTAAAAATACTGTAAACATATTTTCTCTTACATGTTTACCTCTCATTTTTAGGTGCGTTCGTAATTATATAAATACGTAGCACATATAGTCGTCGTCTGTTCCACGCATAACAGAGCTAAAACTACCTAGCAGAATGGCTTGGAATTTAATATATATAATCGTTCGAGAAATTATTTCAACTTTTACGAAAATCGAATCAAAACTAAAAATGATATTAATAAAAGTTTTCTTCCTTTTAATAAATCCTAACATACGTAATTAATTCGATGATATCCAATGATGGGTAATGCGGTCTAAATAAAAAGAAGTATAGTCACTCTATCGCAGAGTCAAAATATTCCCAACCTCTTTAGAGTGACTATTCACTCTGAGCAAAAGGGAAATTTTTGACTCTCTGAAAGAGTGAATAGTCACTCCTGGGAAGTGAATATTCACTCACAGGGTTGGATAATCACTCTTTCAGGAGTCAATGTTCATTTTTTATGGAGTCAATTCTTTTTTTTTATTTTGCTTTTATGGGCATTTTAAAAGAATCACATCTTTTACAGCATGCAATGAAAATAGACACAAGTGTGGTAAAGATTAAAATAAAATACTTTATTAGAAATAATTATTTAATTCATAGTTTGTGACACTAATAGAACTTTTAAGGAAAAATTCAATTAAAATTATATGTAAAATAAAATAGATTATTGACAGAAAAAAACTAACATATTTTATTACAATCTTATCCCTTGTGTTTGCTTTCATTGCATGCCCTATAAATATATGATAATTTTATAATGCCCATAAGGGCAAGTAATTAAGCGAAATCCTAATCAGTTAATGTTATTTTTTTCTTTTCAGATACCCATTTAGAATTTTAATAATTCCCGTGATGTACATTATGTTCTTTTTCTTATGTGCAATTCAAATTTGAACTATTAGAATTCATTGCTAATGAATTTTAATCTAGTCAAATGTTATTGTTTACTGTATTTTAGTTACTTTTAAAGTTTTATTAATAATTGTATAATAGGCGGATGTTATATGATTAACAACGTGTGATTTCATTTTAATTTTTGTTTTAAATATAAAATTTTATCTTTTTAGCGCTATTTTGCAGAACCCTATTGTTTATTCTGTTAAATCCTACCTTACTTATTAATTCAATGATATTCCATGATAGGTCATGATTCTAGGTCGCCATGGTGATGACGTCCTAATTAAGATGGAGTCCTATTATTTCCGTATTACTGAATTTAATATATATAATTCTAATAAATTTTGTATTCATACATTTTTGCACAAAAGTGCAACAGCTATTGCACCAAGATCTGAATATTTATAAAACTAGTTATAGTACGAGCGCACCTCATTTGCAACGGTTTACGTGCAATTTCCGACTTGTCATAAGAAGTAAGGATTTCGCATGATGGGATAATTTGGATACATTTCAGAAAATATAAATTATCCTTAAAATTTACATGTTTAAAGCCATGGATTAAGAGTACATTTTGGTTTTGTGTGAATGTTACTTTGTTATGATTAAACATTAAATATTGGATTTTATGTTGGTTTTATATTAACAAGTAAAAATTCTTTTTTCCCATAAAAAAAGATTAAGAAAGAGTTTGAAGAAACTGATTAAAAAACCGAAAAAGCTAAACCAGTCGTTTCTTGGAATTGAAAGACAATGAAAGAGAGGGAATTAATGAGAAAGATATTTGATCTAAGAAATAAACATGACTTTGTTAAATACTTTTCTTATATACTTCTCTTTTATACGGACGAAAATACGTATTCGCATAAAATATTATTACCATAACAGCAATATATGGATCTTTAAAAAATATTATATACGCCTTTTCTCTTACTTGTTTGTCTCTCATTTTTATAAGAAGAAGAGATTTCGCATGATGAGATGACTTGGATATATTTCTGAAGAGAAATTAACCGTGAAATATACATGTTTAAAGCCATGGATGAAAGAGTACATTTTGGTTTTATGTGAATGCAACTGTTTTATGATTAAACGTTAAATATTGGATTTCATATCGTTTTTATATTAACAAGTAAAAATTCTTTTTTCAGATAAGAGAAAGAAAGAGTTTGAAGAAAATGGAGATTGAAAAAGAGAAAAAGTTAAACCAGTCGTTTTTTGGAATTGAAAAACAATGAAAGAAATGGAATTAACGAGAAAGATATTTGATCTAAGAAATAAACATGACTTTTTGAAATACTTTTGTTATATACTCCTCTTTTATACGGAATGTATTCGCATAAAAAATTATACCATATCAGCAATAAATGAATCTTTAAAAATTACTATACGCATCTTTTCTCTTACTTGTTTTTCTTTGATTTTTATAAGAAGCAAAGAAGTCGCATGATGGGATGATTTGGATATATTTCAGAAAAGAAATTACCCGTAAAATCTACATGTTTAAAGCCATGGATAAAGAGCACATTTAGCTTTTATGTGAATGCTACTGTTTTATGATTAATAGTTAAATATTGGATTTTATATTGTTTTTATATTAACAAGTAAAAATTCTTTTTTCACATAAGAAAAAGATTAAATAAGAGTTTGAAGAAAATGGCTATTGAAAAAGAGAAAAAGCTAAACCAGTCGTTTCTTGGAATTGAAAAACAATGAAAGAGATCGAATTAACGAGAAAGATATTTGATCTAAGAAATAAACATGACTTTTTAAAATACTTTTCTTGTATACTTCTCTTTTATACGGATGAAAAAATGTATTGGCATAAGAAATTATACCATATCAGCAATAAATGAATCTTTAAAAAATGCTATACGCATCTTTTTTCTTACTTGTTTGTCTCTGATTTTTATAAGAAGCAAAGAAGTCGCATGATGGGATGATTTGGATATATTTCAGAAAAGAAATTACCCGTAAAATCTACATGTTTAAAGCCATGGATAAAGAGCACATTTAGCTTTTATGTGAATGCTACTGTTTTATGATTAATCGTTAAATATTGGATTTTATATTGTTTTTATATTAACAAGTAAAAATTCTTTTTTCACATAAGAAAAAGATTAAGAAAGAGTTTGAAGAAAATGGCTATTGAAAAAGAGAAAAAGCTAAACCAGTCGTTTCTTGGAATTGAAAAACAATGAAAGAGATCGAATTAACGAGAAAGATATTTGATCTAAGAAATAAACATGACTTTTTTAAATACTTTTCTTATATACTTCTCTTTTATACGGATGAAAAAATGTATTCGCATAAGAAATTATACCATATCAGCAATAAATGAATCTTTAAAAAATGCTATACGCATCTTTTCTCTTACTTGTTTGTCTCTGATTTTTATAAGAAGAAGAGATTTCGCATGATGAGATGACTTGGATATATTTCTGAAAAGAAATTAACCGTGAAATCTACATGTTAGAGTTATGGATCAAGAGTACATAAATTGTGTGAATTCTACTATTTTATGATTAAACTTTAAATATTGGATTTTATATTGTTTTATATTAGCAAGTAATTTTTTTTTCAGATAAGAAAAAAAATTAAGAAAGAGTTTGAAGAAAATGGAGACTGAAAAACCGAAAAAATTAAACCTGTCGATTTTTGGAATTGAAAGACAATGAAAGAGAGGTAATTAACGAGAAAGATATTTGATCTAAGAAATAAACATGACTGTTTTAAATACTTTTCTTATATACTTATCTTTTATACGGACGTAAAAATGTATTCATGAAAAAAAATATACCATATCAGCAATAAATGAATCTTTAAAAAATACTGTAATCATCTTTTCTCTTACTTGTTTTGCTTTCTTTTTTATAAGAAGCAAAGATTTCGCATGATGGAATGATTTGGATATATTTCAGAAGAGAAATTACCCGTAAAATCTACATGTTAGAGCTATATAGATCAAGACTAAATTTTGGTTTTATGTGAATGCTACTGTTTTCTGATTAAACGTTAAATATTAGATTTAATATTATTTTTATATTAACAAGTATATAATTTTTTTCAGATAAGAAAAAGATTAAGAAAGAGTTTGAAGAAAATGGAGATTGAAAAAGAGGAAAAGTTATACTAGTCGATTTTTGTAATTGAAAAACAATGAAAGCGTTGTAATTAACGAGAAAGATATTTGATTTACGAAATAAACACGCCCTTTTTAAATATTTTTCTTATATACTTTTCTTTTATACAGAAAAAAAAAAGAATTCGCATGTTAAATTACACCATATCAGCAATAAATGAATCTTTAAAAAATACTATAAACAACTTTTCTCTTAATTTTTCGTCTCTTATATTTTCGTAAGAAGTAAAGAAATTTACGGATGACGGGATGATTTGGAATTATTTCAAAAGAGAAATTACCCGTAAAATCCACTTGTTTAAAAGCATGAATGTGGAATACATTTTGGCCTTATATTATTTAGATTTTTCTTCGTTTTAGATCACATATTTTTGTTTGCATTGTCGGAAATATGAATTTGCAACATTTTTCAGGATTCTTTGCATTTTATCAAATATTGCAGATTGATTACATCTTCATGTATCGCATGTATTACTAAATACAAAGAATGTTAGGTATCCGCATAGAGGAGATGATCGGTAAACTTTATCAATGCAAAAACCCTTGACGGGTTAAAAGTTTCTGACGCAGCACTTTATCTTATGCTCTAAGAATTTTAAATATGGAACTTAAAAATACTGATATCAAATTTTGAGTGACGTTATGCTATTTCTTAAAAAATATATTTGTATTTATTTCACCATTTTATTTTTGTTTTATTTATAATCGCATGTGCAAAAGTTATGTTCAACATGAAAAGCTGCATAAAATTTTATTCGCTGTTGCTTTATCATTTACATCTCTCATAAATTCAAAATATGTGTTTTAAAAGATATGATATAAAATTTAAGTGACGCCTTGATGTGACTTTAAAAGGTTTGTTTTTTAAAACTCAATTTAAATTATTTTTGACTTGGTTAAAATATTTTTTTTACATCTACACAATACTTTTAATTTTCCAATTCACTGTTAAATATATCACTTTCTTTGAATCTATACTATGCATTGAAATGTATTTATTTCAATAAATTGATTTATCTTTTGTGTCACGCTATTCAGAATTGTGAGTAAGATTTATGTAAATGGTTTATTTGCGTCAAACTATCCTTTTTCATACATTTCATGTAGTTTGGACACAATGACGCAAAGTCATCACCAGGGTGCTGCTATTCCAAGTTTATCCAATTTATGAGAAAATTCAAAACGCTATTTAATACTTAAATATTGCAAATGCAAATGCCATGCATGGATTTTCCAAAATCAGTCCTAGAATGTGTTGAAAAAGGAGTGTTTGTGTGTGGGAGAGGAGGAGGGGGGGGGGGTAAGAGTGAGAACGCTCTTAGATAATTTTAAATTTGCTGTTTACTTTGCTTTTATTTGCTGTTTATTTAAATACCTTTTAGTAGATAATTTTCAATATTCCGTTTTAAAAAATGTGATATAAACATTAAATTATACTTCTAAAGACGAAAACCTGCCTAAAACGAAATTTATCGCAGCCACATGCGATTCCGTCTTAGCAGGTTTGATTGTGTAATAGCGTTACCTGCTATGATAACACCTGTTTAAAATGAAATTTTTTTCCGATTCTTGTGATTCCCTCTTAGAAACTTTTACTATATCTCAGCCCCCTCCGAAGTGATGTCTAAGATACGCCCCTGATTGAATTCATTTCAAAAAATAACTTATGCATAAAGTCTTAGTGTAAAAAAAAAAAAAAAAATACAAATAAAGAATGGATTTTTTTTCTTATGTCACTTTAATTGTTCTATGATGAAACAAAGTTACAAATATTATGTACACTATACGCCAAAGGTGACCGGCCACTTGCGATTTTGTGACGTTTTCTTAAATATTCAGAAAAATACATGAAGAATTATCCTGAAACTCCAGGTGTGTAAACATAATAGTACAGGTCATACATTTTCGTGAAGATTTTTTTCCGAAACCCCATAGGGGACCGTCAACAAATTGAAAAAGAACGAATATCTTTTGGACAAACCTGTAAAAACTAATGTAGCAAAAATATGAGGGGCTGTATCAAAATACAGTAGTAAGTGCAACATTGTGTATGATATACTGGCACTAATCAATGTATATGTGAATACAACCCCTCATCTTTTTGCTTCATTTTGGAAAGAACGGATTTTGAGCTTATTCTATCAACGATAATTTTCAGAATTTTCGAGCTATGTTTTTGAGACTTTTACAAAAGTTGCTCCATACATTTAGCTAACACATTATGCACATTATATTTTGTTTACAGTCGGGCGTGCGCAGTGAATCATTATTTAGTAAAACTGCTCATTTTTCATACAATTTTTATTATTTTTTTCATTCTGATTGCAGGGTATTGTGTAAAATTTTATTTGTCATATTTTCTGAAAAGAGCTTTTTTTTTTTATATTGAAAACTCTACAAATTATGAGCAAAAAAACTTGGCAAAATATGGGACTCTTTTTATAAAAACATTAATTTCTCTACGAATATACATGCTATTCTCATAAAAATGAACACAATTTATTACAATAAGGCACTTAATCATAATCTACAGTTTGAATGTTTTTGCTACATTAGTTTTTACAGGGTTTTCCGAAAGATATTCGATCTTTCTTAATAAGTTGACGGTCCCCTATGAGGTTTCGGAAAAAAATCTTCACGGAAATAAATGACCTGTACTATTCTGTATACATACTTGGAGTTTCAGGATAATTCGTCATGTATTTTTACTTTCTTCTATCTTTACAAGAAGAAAGTATTGGATTCGTGAAAATTTTCGACTTTCGGTTTTCGACGAATTTACACGTTTTAGGGGTCAGAGAACCCGAAAAACATGTTTTTACAAAATGTCTGTCTGTGAGTCTGTGAATCACAGACTGTCTGTCACTGTCTATCTGTCTGTCTGTATGTGACACAAATTTTGTGGGCGCTCTATCTCAAGAACTAATGCACGGAATTTAATAAAAATTTATATTCAGTTAGCCCTGATATAAATTGGTGCTGATTAGTTTTTGGTGTAAATCGCTCAACAGGTGGCGCTGCTATGCAGCCTTTTTCACGATTTCCGCAATAGCTCAATCTCCAGAACTAATGCGCAGATTTTCATCAAACTTCAGATTCAGTTAGTCCTTGACATGAATTGAAGTTTTGTATATTTTGGTGTAAATCGCTCAGCAGGTGGCGCTGCTATACTGCATTTTTTACAATTTCAGCAATAGCTCTATCTCAACAATTAATGCTTGGATTTTCAACAAACTTCAGATTATAGTATACTTTGATATGAATTGGTGCTGTTTGTGTTTTGGGGCAAATCGCTCAACAGGTGGCGCTACTATGCTGCACTTTTCAGAATTTCCATTATAGCGGTATCTGAAGAACTAATGCAACAATTTTCACCAAACTTCAGAATCAGTTAATCCTTGATATGAATTGACATTTTGTACATTTTGCTGTAAATCGCTCAACAGGTGGCGCTGCTATACAGCATTTTTCCCGATTTCTGCAATCGCTGTATCTCAAGAACTAATGGACACATTTTCATCAAACTTCAGATTCAGTTACTCTTTGATGTGGAATGATACTGACTACGTGTTGGTGAATATCGCCCAATAGGTGGCGCTGATATGCTGCATTTTGCACTATTTCCTCAATAGCTCTATCTCAAGAACTAATGCACGAATTTTCATCAAACTTCAGATTCAAGTACACCTTGATAAATGTTGATACTGATTATGTGGTTGTGTAAATCGCTGAACAGGTGGCGCTGTTATGCTGCATTTTTCATGATTTGCGCAATAGCTCTATCTCAAGAACTAATGCACGGATTTCCCCCAAACTTCATATTCAGTTAGACATTGACATATGTTGGTGATAATTAGGTTCTGGTGTAAATCACCCAATAGGTGGCGCTGCTACGCTGCATTTTGATGGATTTACACGATTTTAGGGACAGTAATATCTCAAGAACTAATGCACGGAATTTCATCTTTTTAGAATCCTCATGATGAGCATAGATGCATAATGAATTTTGAAGTATTGACAAGTATGAGATAGAAGAAAGTTTTGTGATGCCCACAACATACTAGTTCTAGATATTTAAGAAAACGTCAAAAATCACAATCGGCCGGCCAGCTTTGGCCATATAGTGTATATGTCGTAGGCTGATTAGTTCGTAACAAATAACAGATTTCTTGCTTTTATAGAGTTTTAAGAAGACTATTATTTTTTGGTACAAATTTTCCGCTTATATTTTTCCTTTCTGTAGCTAAATATTGTGTATATTTAGTACTTAAAAATAGGGAAGGATTGTACTTTGTGCCAAAATATTAAGAAAGAATAAACAACGTTACATAGCACAAATAAATGTAAATAGAAACCTCATACAGCTGTTTCAAGCCTCTAAGGCTTCATTATCAGTGCGAAAATTAAAAAATAAATAAAAATTAAATCAAAAATTTAAGAAAAATGTAGATTAAAAGGGGGGAGAGCTAGAGCGGCGCACCTCACAGCTCGCTGCTAACGGCGAAATAGTTATTAGTGTTGAGAAACAACCGCGGAATCGAGCACTCGCGCACACGAAGAGATCAATCAGAATTTCCTAGCCTCTCCGGGAGAGTTTAAACAAAGAGGAGAAGGGGGGAAGGAAGAAAGAGAACGAATTAAAGAAATTGGAGCCATATCTTTAAAAAACTGGGTGTACTGGACAAATCGTTAACCAAACTGTTTTCCATATATGATAAGCGTCATAAAAATCTAGATCGTAAATTGATGAACATTTCTGTATTAGCGAGCTTCGGAAAATTTAAAATTGTAAGTTTCTGAATTTTAAGTTTAGTATACATATTATACTGTTTAAATTTTTTTAAATAAATCAATTTATAAATACATAAATTCTGATAAAATCCTCACGAACATACTCCAGAAATTATTTGTTTTCTAGTGTCTACTTTAATAAGTAAAGATATTTTTCTTTCCAGATACGGAGAAATGCTCAAAAAAGATGCGATGAAAATGGAGTTTTAAAAATTTAAAGAAACAAACTTTTTTATCATAGTTAAAGTGCTAGCAAACAAGGGCGGGGACGACAAGGGCTCTAACAAGATTTATATCTAAGCGATAAACGTGACCTTTGTTTTCTAGTGATGAGCATTTCTGTATTTGCGAGCCTTGGGAAAATTTAAAATTGTAAGTTTCTGAATTTTAAGTTTAGTATACATATTATACTGTTTAAATTTTTTTAAATAAATCAATTTATAAATACATGAATTCTGATAAAATCTTCACGAACTTACTCCAGAAATTATTTGTTTTCTAGTGTCTACTTTAATAAGTGAAGATATTTTTAATTCCAGATACGGAGAAATGCTCAAAAAAGATACGATGAAAATGAAGTAATAAGAATTCAAAGAAACAAACTTTTTGTCATAGTTAAAGTACTAGCAAAGAAGGGCGGAGACAACAAGGGCTCTAACGAGATATACAGTGAGCAAAAAAAGTATTTGCACGCAGATGATTTTTTGCATAAGTAACCATAGAAAGCAAATTTGATACTATTCTCTTAATTATTCATTTATTTAAATAAGAAGAAAATAAAAATAACTACCCATTTTCCTTAAACAGTAATATTACACATTTAAAAAAAATAAATTAATATTTTCTCATACCTAAAAAGTATTTGCACAAGAAGCATTGACTGTTAAAAAAGGCATTAAATGTGAACATTATGCAAATGTTTAGCATATCAGTCCCGCAGTACGTTAGCCCCGCACTTTAAAGTCAAGTAATATATTAACTGGAGCAGGGATTCTGGGGAGTTTTTGTTCTAATGGGGCCGAAAACGTGTGAACTGTCCGTTGCTACCCGTGAGAAGATTATACTTCTTCACAATTCTGGACTAAGTTACCGAGGAATTGGTAAAAAATTAAATCTAAATTTTTCTAGTGTTCGTTATGTAATTAAGAAGAAACAAGAAACTGGTTCGACAATAAATAAGCCGCGAACTGGGCGTCCAAGAAAGCTAAATACCAGGCAAAGGAGAGCCATCATAAAAGAATCTTCAAAAAAACCCTTTTCTAAGTGTTCGAGAATTGGCTGTTGATGTCGCTTCAACGTCGGGAACAATAGTTACACCGCAATCAATTGGAAATATTCTTCATGATGCAAATATTCAAGGAAGAGCCCCTCGAAAAAAACCATTTATTAGTGAAATAAATAGGGTGAAAAGACTTGAATTTGCAAAAGCTTATGTCAGCAAACCACTAGAGTTTTGGAAAACTGTTATTTTTTCCGATGAAAGCAAGTTCAATATTTTTGGCTCAGATGGTAAGAAAACTGTATGGCGAAAGCCAAATATTTCTCTTCAAATTAAAAACTTGAAACCAACTGTAAAACATGGCGGTGGGCATGTAATGATTTGGTGATGCATGTCTTTTAACGGAGTTGGCGAAATGACCTTTATTGAAGGCAATATGGATGCTAAACAATATATTAATATGTTGCGAGATCATTTATCTAATAGTGCTCTGAAATTGGGAATTCCTAATTCATATTATTTCCAACAGGATAACGATCCGAAACACACTACATATATTACGAGGTTATAGTTGCTTTATAATGTAAAAAATCAATTGAAAACGCCACCACAATCACCAGACCTCAATCCGATTGAAAATTTATGGCATATTTTGGAGTGAAAATAAGAAAAAAGAAAATTTCTAACAAATCAGAACGTAAGCAAACTCTTAGGGAAGAATGGCTACAAATCAGCAGCGAAGCATGTCACAAATTAATAGAATCAATGCCCAGACGATTACAAGCTGTAATTGAAGCATGCATACTAAATATTAGTACTGTTTTTAACTTATAAATAATTCCTCTAGTTCTATTTTTATTGCTAGTGTGCAAATATTTTTTTGGCAGTACAAATGCTACTTTTTTATGTTTTCATATTTTAAATATAATTATTATGTCAAATATTAAATATGTTTATTTGTTTTGTAAAAGTTTTGGTATTTTTAATTCTTAGTTGTGCTTTTTATTTATTTATACATATGCTACAACAAATTTCACTGGTGTGCAAATACTTTTTTTGCTCACTGTATATCTAAGTGATAAATGTGACATATCTTTTCATATATGAAAGAGAAGACAATACCATTTCAAAAATGCTATTGCATTAGAAATAAATTAATCTTAGGGAATGCTACAAGAGCCTTTTCTTTTTATATGAATGAAGAATGAGAAAACATTGCGAATGTATTCGATATTTAAATGATTTACGCCGTTTCAAGCAGGAAAATTACAGCTAAAATCCATGTATAACATTGTGGAATCCTTGTATACTAATGGGCTAATAAATCTAGATGAAGAACATTTTTATTCTTATAAGATTTTTATAATTTTATGATAACACACAAACAATATATACAATTATACAGGGTGTTTCAGAAAGGACTCCTGAAATTTGGAAAGACATAACTGCGAAACAGTGAGAGATAGAAAGGTGAAACAAGTGGTATGTTGGACAGACAGGTCTGGAATTTGTTATACAACGGTTTGCAGAAATAGTTGCAAGTTTGGACATCAGAGAGCGCTTCAATCACAGAGCAGCATCTTTGAAATATTGTCTGAAAGTGTACTTCGTAAACAGAGGTCAAATCAAATTATAATGGTTTCGATATGGTCACTTTTTTTAAAATAACATGACGTAACTGAAGGGAAAATTCTGAAGTCACTCGTTGCAATATCTCTACTGAAAAGAATGCACATGC
This sequence comes from Maratus speciosus, assembly GCA_963932465.1. Taxonomy (NCBI): domain Eukaryota; kingdom Metazoa; phylum Arthropoda; class Arachnida; order Araneae; family Salticidae; genus Maratus; species Maratus speciosus. The sequence continues at coordinate 443,209,120 of OZ010797.1, read as the reverse complement.
CTCGCAGATGAAATGGTCAAGCTGTTCCAACGTTTGAGGATACTTAGAGTAAACAGTGTCTTTCATGTAGCCCTACAAGAGGAAGTCATATGGATTGAGATTCAGGGAATATGGAGGCCAAGCCATACCAAAGCCATCGGTGGTATTCCAGTACAATAAAAACATGTTGCTCCAGGGAATACGACATTATGTTCATCAATTTCCGTATAATAACTAATTCGACACAACTCCCTTATGCTTGTCAGCAATGAAATAGACTCACGAATGACCTATTTCTGTACTTTTGAGTACTATTTAAAGCTTCATGTGCTTGTGCTGCCATCTATTAGCCAATCTTGGAACTATTTCTGCAAACTGGTGTATAACAAATTCCAGACCTATGTGTCCAACATACCACTCGTTTCATCTTCCTGTCTCTTACTGCTTCGCAGTAATGCCATTTTAAAGTTGAGGAGTCCTTTCTGAAACACCCTGTATAATAGGAATAACTCTCATGCAATTATAAGGAGACTGTAATTCTTGATAAAATTTTTCTTACTTAGAGTTTGTTTCTGTGATCTCGATATTATATCTGTGTCATCTAAAAATTATAAGTTTTGAATAAACTTATTTGATTAAATTGGCTGAAAGAGAAGAGAAAAAAGGACTGCCACTTTGCCTTTTTTTAATTGAGAAATTTCGATTTCATACCAGAAATTAAGAATAAAAAAAGTTTTACTTTGTGTAATCACGAAATGCCTCTTGTTAATTAAAGCCAAAATTACAATTTTTAATTTCTAATATGAATTAGGAATTTCTGTATAAAAAAGAGACCAAACTGGCAGCCCAGGGTAGGATATATTTTATGCCATTTAATTTTAATCAAAATTTGATCAAATCCATGAATAAAATTTTATTTTTATAACTTTGGTAAACAAAAAGGCTGCAATATTGCTTTTCCTTATTTTCAAATACAATATTTCAAAAATTCTGGTGTAAATTCAATATTACAGAAACACAAAAAACTCCTATCAAAACATAAAGGCATTTTCCAGAAAGCATTATTTATTTCTTGTTTATACTAACAAGTAACGCCTTTTTTTTTTTTTCGAATAAGAAATAAAAATTCGAAGAAAAAATAATTTCTAAACTTGCTTTTTGCTGGTTTATTCGGAAATTTTATTAGGTTTCGAAAATAGTTTTTTTTCTGTTGTTTGTATATTTTCAGTTGCGCAGTTGTTTACGGAATGCATAGTTCAAGCTCTGTCTTCGGAAGAGAAATCTTCAAATTGAAGGAAAGCATGCCAATTAAAAGAGTTTTAGTTAGTTTTAAGGTAGAATTGGTGAATTTTCTGATTTAATATAAGAGTTTTATATTGGTATCGAATTTTTTATAACACGAACACACTCGCATGTGTGTGCGTGAAATTTACAATAATATGCAGAAATTGCTCATTTGAAACATGTACTGAAGTTTATTTTAAACAATCGAGTACATCCGGAACCGACTAAGAACAATCAAAATCCAATTCGAAAAACAAAAAAATCCCCCTCAAAATAGGAAAAGATAGATTTATCCAGATTCAGACCAACGCCTTCGTCACACGAAGCAGGCAAAGGAAAGAAAATCGAACTATTTGGATGTTTTGATAATAATAATAATTAATAATAATAATCTAATCGTTTTAATAATAATTAATAATTTATAGAAACATGCAAGTTTTTCGAATTTTTTTCTTTGTTTTGCCTGCTTTGTTTGATGTTTCATGATGTCACAAAAAAGCGTGTCCAGGCTTTTTCCTTTATCTAGGGGGCGCTGTCCAAAGTCGAATCTGTGCATCCCCTCCCCCACTCCACAATTCCGATCCACTAAAGAAAGAAAGAGGAAAAAGGCATCGTCGTAAAGCCAATTTTAAAAACTAGGGGGCTCAGCCCCCTGCTCGCTAACGCTCACCAACCACCACGAATTGCTAGGCAATTCATATTGGGATCGCTACGCGATCCCAGCTCGCTTCGCTCGCTCGCCACTGTTTATGTGAACTCTAGCCAGAATGAGTGCTATCATAAATCATTACAACGTATTAAATTTACAAATATTTTTAATGTATAAAAAAGTAATGGAAAACTGTTGAAAATGTAAATAAAAACGTACCTTGGAAACAGAATTAATTAAAAACCTTAGTGAAAACAAAATAAAAAATATTTTTAGTTAGGCCGCTATGAGATCCGAACAAGCAACATATGAAATTTAAAACTATTTTAATTTATAAAAAAGTAATTGAAAATTTTGTTGAAAATATAAATAAAAATGCATTTATCAAAAGTTTGGCGCTATGACTTGTTGATCATCATTGAGAAAGCTAAGCGAACAGGATATTGACGCCGTTTAAATTTAAATGGCATGTTAGTGTCAGATGGGGTCCTTCTCCTTTCATTTTGCCTATAGCATTGAAAACCACGGCTTAAATTAATTTAAAACTATAATAAGACGCTATAAAACATGCTACGTATCGCGCTATCGAAATGTAAACAAAACGTTTTCGCATGTGTCTAACCGGGGCCGTCGCGAAACAACTTTCTTCTCTACGAAGGAAGGAAGTAGAAGAGAAGGAAGTTGTTTCGCGACGGCCCCGGTCTAACCCTTGGATCAAAAAGCTTGGATACAACCTTGGATCAAAAAGCTACGTCACCGTAAAACGGATCAATAGCAATTGTCATTAATGTATTGCTCAACCGGTTTGCGTTAAAAGAGAGATCTTGTCTGGATTTTGATTTGCTGAGTGTTTTGGGACATGTGATCGTAACTACCACTGAGCATTTTCGCCGATCCCAACCGTTATAGTAAAAATTAGAAACTGCGCATGCGTGGGGATTCTGATTGAAATTCTCTTGCTAGAAAACTTGTACAGGGTTATCGAGGTTGCTATGTCAATTGGCGACTATTTTTTGGCGTTCGAAAATATTTCGATGTCTTGTTATTGTGAAACGGTGATACAGTATAGAGCTTACGTAAACTTATTTGATTTTAAATTTATAATGAATTTACCTAAACAATATACGTATATTCCTTTCAAAAATTATAAAAATATTTTCTTAAACAGTTTTGACTCTTTTTCTTCTTACTTTAATGTGATTTATAAATAAATAACAATATCACCTATATTAGATAATAAATTGTTATGTTTGATAATTTAACATTTTTCTCAATATCGCAACTACTTCTAGATATAATTTACAGATAATCTAAATTGGTAATTAACAACCGCAACAACAAAAATATTATTATTATTAGATTGACAGTGGTGTTTTAAGTTTTAGGACTTGAGATTTTCTTATGATATTTTACTTTTTGTGTGAATCTAGCTACTTAAATCTCCAATATTAATTTATAGTATATTTTAAATCTGTTTCCTGGTTTATTCACATAAAGATACTTAAATAGTTTATTGAAATATTTTAGCATTACTGACAGTATGTTAGATTTTATAATATTTATTTTTTATCATTATTAATGTATTGTAATTAAATATTACCAGATATTAATAGTATAGTTGTATCAATACAAATAAAAAAGACATACTATTTATAATAAATATTATCTATATTAGATAAATAAATTTATAATATTACAAGATATGTTATAGAGAGATATTTTATAATACATACTATAAAATATTAAAATACTATCTTAATTATATAATTATAATTTTTTTTATTTTTTTATAATATTAATTTTAAAATATTTTGTAAAAAAAAAAAAAAAAAGGAAAGGAAAAAAAAAATGCTGTTATGTAGTATTTAAATCTGTATATATATTTATTTTAATCATTAAATGGTTTACTGAAATATTTGATCATTATTGATATTTTTATAATGTTATAGTATTTATTTATTATCAACATTAAATATTTTCATTATAAGTAAAACAGGTGTAATCCATAATAAATATTATCTTCTTTATTGTCGAAAGAAGATATTTTATAAATAAATATCATAAATTATCATTAATTTTCAATGAAATATTGATATGTAAAATTTCATTTATTGAAATATATGGATAGTCTTACATTACTAATATAATAATAATAATATTTTGATAATAATCTAAGTATTAATATTATTGTATCATTATATTTTTAATAATTTGTTATTATCAAACCAATTACCTATAAATTACAGTGACATATTTAATTTTATAATATAATAACAACGATAATTTGATAATTATAAATTACAAAATATAATAATTTATCTTTATCAAATGTTCTATATTCAATATTCTATTATTTCATATTCAAAGATGCTATAATTATTTATAAATTGCATGAAAATTACATAATAATATACTATCAATAAATAATTTGAAAACAAAATATTAAATCTAATTAGCTATTTGGAATATCTAAACATTGTTTTTACTTATTAATTATAAATAGTTAATTATCTAATTAATGTGTATTATAACTTAATTTGATAATAGTATAACTAAAATGAACTCTATTTTAAATTAAGAAAAACTCTTAATAATAATTTATATCTTTGCAAAGTAATTTTTATTTTTTATAAATGTATGATGTTACATATTATTAAGGTACACTTTGTATATGGAGTGAAATAAAAGAGAAAGATAACCAATATAAGATAAGACTATTTATTTGAATGTATCCCTAAAAACAGTTTCATATAAATTCTTTATTAATTTTTATACACCATAATTATAATGTGACAAAAACATCATATCATGTTAATCATTAACTGAAAAAAATCTAAAGAAGTATAAATGATATTGATGATGGATCAAATAAAATATCACTCCCCCCCCCCCCCTCTCCACACAAAAAGTGAAAAAAAATTATTGTGCTGCCATCTATGTCCAGAGATTTAAACGAAATTGGTTATTAAAAGAATTTTATAATTATCTGAATAGATAGCTTTTAATTGCTTATAACTGAATTAAAAAAAAAAAAAAGTTACAAGAAGTTGTATTTAAAAAGGAAGGCCATAGTAATAATATTCAATAAAAAATGTATTTAATATTTAGTTAAATTACATAAAGTAAAATAGAATTGTAAAAAAATAATGCATTATTAAATTTGTAAAAATCATAAACTATTACATTTAAATTTATATGTACTGATTAAAATAAATTAATAATGTTTCTTTAAAAATGTACTATTTTGGCAGCAGAACATACAAGATTTAATGGAATATATTTTTAACTTTATGTTAAAAAAAAATAAATATATAAAGGAAAAAAAGGAAAAAAAAATAGATAATCATTCTTCTTATTATTAAGTGTGGAAAGAATAATATATATTTGCAGCTACATTTTTATTAGTAATCCGTTTAAATTACTCATTGATAAGCTCATTTGCAAAATTTTACTCTTTATTTGTTGAGTAATAAATAATTTCGTAATTGCGTTAGTATTAAATATTTTAAAAAAATCACATGAAGCTATTTTTAAAGCAGTGTTGTTTGTCAATAAAAATAAAATAATAATGTAATTGACAGAAGAAATTACAAAACAAATGAAAATAAAATATTAAATAAAGTTGTGTATTTAATAAATGAATTATATTAAATATTATGTGGTTCCTTCTGTTGAAATTAATAAAACTTTACATGGACTTTCACCAAATTACCTTTAATTATTTTAAAATATATTTTGCAGGTGATTTAAAATAACTAAACAATAAGAGTAAAAATATATAATTGATATTAGAAGTATTTTTATTTATTATAAGCCATTGGCTTGCTACAACATTTACCGAAAGTTTTGCTAATCAACTGAAAAAAATATTGATGGGATGAAAATGTCACGCCTGATATGATAAAAGCGCCAAGCTGGTAACCTTATACTTATTTGTTTTCTAGTAAGTGAATTTCAATCAAGTCCCCACGCATGCGCTGTTTCTCATTTTTGCTATAACGGTTGGGATCGGCGAAAATGCTACCACTGAGAAACGTCGCTTTGGCTGTTGCCAAATAGCAAGCTACAAATACAGCCCTTTTTTAACGCTACGTAAGAGAAATATATATATAGATTCTAAGTATATTTTAGTCACTTGAAAATGTTTATACGTGCAGTTTTTTTTTTTCTTTTTCTTACGCTTAATTTTTAATTTTCAAAATCTTACCTTTAGGTAGACAGTGAGAATTTTTTTAATAAAAAGAGCATTTGTGAATCTCGATTACTCACCTGCAAAGTAAAAGAAAATTATTAATATCGAGTATGTTTCAGCTTGCTAAACTCATTTTAATGTAAATTAAAGATAAATACATAAATAAAAAATATGTGCGCTATGTCATAAAATTATATATACAGAGCATTCAGAATTACATTACATAATAAGAATACTGATATTATGCTGGTATGAAAAAATATTTAAATAAATAAATACAAGATGGCCTCCAAAATGCTTGTAAGAATTTAAATAATCCATCCGCTAGTAATAAAAGCATAAGCATTTCAAGGATAAAATTGAAAACACGTAAATCTAGTGTTAATTCTAAACGTGTAAACATTTGAATGTTTATTTACAGGATCATTTAAATACCTTTACTGAACAATATCAGATGGCTGCTCGAAAAATAAATTAATTTCACATTTTAAGTTAACACGTAATAAAATATTGACGAATAATGAAGGCAGATTTCAGCACTATTTAAAGGAATTTTAATAATAGAACAAGTTAAAAAAGACGTTTTTCAGAACAGAAGGTATTGACAAGCAAGGAAAATGAAATGGCTTTAAGCAAAAAAAAAAAAAAAAAATATTGATTCTACAACAAAAATGTGACTTCTGAAAAATTCGTTTTTTTCATCGAGTAGAAAAAGATATATCATCAAAAAAAGATCTGGTATCAGCAAGAAATCAATCCCAGAGAATTCTATAATACAAAGCCTTTTAAATTGTTTTTAGTTTTATACTTTCTAATTTTTGTTAATTGGATTGGCCAAAATATACCTACAGAAATTTTTAAAACAATTTTTATAAAAACTGTTATTTAATTCTCAGCGTTTACACAATCAAATGTTTGTTTATAAGTCTATTCAATAAGTTTTTATCAAACAATCTCAGGAGACTGTGTAGAAAACAAATCTTTTTCATGTGTACGTTAATAAATAGAAAAATCTTTTACAAATAAGACGAAAAATTCAAGATGGATTTAAGAAAATGCCGTTTTAAGAATAAACCGTTTTAAGAATAAAAATATTTATCCTATGAAAAAAATATGACGTTTAAAGAATGATAAGAAATTGCAATAAAAAATGGTCCCGTTGCTAAGAAGAAATGAAATTTTAAAAATCCTATATCTATTATATATATAAAATCCAAACGGAAATTTCGTTCCGAACATCTGTATTTCGAGTTCTACTGCATAGATTTTAACGAAACTTACACTGTTAGATAGATATCGTTTCAGGGAAGGTGTTTTAAGTTATAACACATCGTCCTACGTAGATTAGTTATAGAATTATGACAGAAAGTTCTGTTATTTTGGATTTTAAGGTTACCATTTTATTTCTTGGCGAACTTTATCGTTGATGAAAAAATTGAAACGGCTCGAAAAATAAAAGAAAAAAATGTTACTAATTTTATTTAAAATTTAAAAAAGGAGAAAAAGAAAAAATGAAATCAGTTTTAATGAGTGACAATACTAAAAAACGAAAATATTTAATTTAAACATGAAAGGAAATGTTCGTAATGTTTAAAAAATTACTCAGTTGAAATATTGCAATTGAAATAAGATTTGGCGATTTACCTTTTGCGTCAGGTTAAGAAAAAAAAACTGAAAAATTGATAAGATGACATCAAGGAAGTTCTCCATACGCGCAAGCTAAGAAATATTTGAAAAAAAAAAAATATATGGAATAACCTTCTCATGAGGATATATATGTTTATAAAAAAAAATCGGCAGAACCTCGATTTGCTGTTCGAAAGATAATAATGAAAATTTCATTTTTTTGTGATTTAACGTTGGTTGGCGACAGTAACGTTTTGAATAATACTATGATAATTTTTTTTTAAGAAAAACTTTTTCAACTCTCCATACACAGTTAGTTTAAGTAAGTTTAGCTTAAATAAATACATTTTTATACCTGCACTTTTGTCATATACATTTATATGTGTATATAATGAAATTTAACGATCGTAATTATGCTGTTTAGAACAAAATTTAAATGAATTAAAATTGTTTCAAACTCAAAATTAAGGTCCGATTCTGACCATTGGCAATTTGACTTCGATATTATTAGTGTCAGAGACAATAAGAGAAAAATATTGTTGCCATGGAAACAACGACTTAATATCGAAATGTTTAATGATAGCATTCCTAATCAAAATACACTTAAAACTTATCCAGCTGGTGATACCGTAAAAAATGAAATAATTACAGCAACACGCATTTTGTATATATTATATAAGCTTACAGAAAAAAATAATAAACTAATCCACTGTTTAAGTTTAAGTTGATAGAGTATTAGGCATTTAAATACTTATTTAACAAGAAATTTATAAATGGATTTCAATGTCTTACATTTGGCAAGGAAATGTATTGGTCCGCCAAATAGCGTGGAGCGTTCGTCTTTTCGCGCCAAATACTCGAAAAAAAAATATTTTTTACAGATTTTCTACTTGGATTCTGCCACTACATTTGACTGATCTTTTTTACATACATGAGTAATTTTATTAGCATTTCCTTTTTCAAAATATTTTGAGTATGCGCTTTAAGGAAACCTTTCTTGTGAGTAAATTTTTTTTTTTTTTTTTTTTAATTTTTTTATTATCTAATCCTTACAGAAAAAACTAGCAGATGTAATTATAAAAATGACGATACTTATGAATTACATGTTTATTTTGATTTTACATTTGTCGCCAAATAATTTGATTGTAATCCAAAAAGGCGTAAACATGACATGAGCTCCATCGATATTTACTTTATATATAGGTTACTTTATATATAGGTGATTTTTCAAATGTAAGACAGCATTTTTGAAGCAATTTTTTTATATTGAAATTTAAATTATATAAATAACAGTTAATACTTTAAAAGTGGATTTAAATTTAGTGAAAATGTCTGCCCCCCCCCCCCATACACACATATTCTAAATAATTTAATTTCAGACATTTAAAATATTTTTCTCATACTTTAATACGGAAACATGCTGGTTTGTTTTCCCTAAACTCGTGACCTCGAAACCTCAAATCAGCGAATATTGTACACTCTTTTTTTTTTTTTTTTTTTTTTTTTTTTAACATATATCGCCAATTTCCCTCTCAGAAAGGTCTACTGTTTCAAATATTAAGTACTAAATATTGTTCTTAAGAAAATTCATGCAATTATGCGTTATTAATACCACACAAGAAAACATTTTACAATAAAAATTGCTTACTGAAATAAATTTTCGATGATCTTTTTAATTCGACATTTTTTTTTTTTTTTTTTTTTTTTGAAAAATGATATTGGATTTATCTTCTACAATCAGGTTACTCGCTTATTAGCGTATTTACTGAACTGTTAGATGTTTCTTTTATATTTGAAAGAGACTCTGTGAACAGTGATCTCGATTGCAGAAAATTACATGAAACTTGTACTTACCGATTAATAAATTTATAGTTTTTCATTATGAAGCAAACGGACAAAAGAAGATTCAGTATTATATATTTTTCATCTGCAGCTATTTTATTATCACTAAATAAGCAATACTTGGAATGACAATACTCGGGGAAAAATCTGACGTACTGCCCTAGCCACTAAACTTAGTGAAAAATTAACGATTTTAGGTTTATTTAGGCAACAGACTGAAGAATAATGTCATTTTGAAATTAAAAAGCCTATTTATTTCTCCGTGCTATTTTGCTCATTAGAGAAATGAAAAAAAAATCTTCGATGTATCAAAAAGATTAATGCGTACTAGGTTATTAAGTTTTGGATAGCTGACTTTATTTATCATCCTCAAAGAGTATTTTTGGTGAAAGATCTAATATAATTCAGTCAACAGCAAATTGAGTTTATTTAATGGAATGTAGTTTGGTTCAGAATTACCTTTGTTTTATATCTGACTCTGGCACATTTGTAACCATGTAGTTGCAAATACTTCTAATGTTTGACGTCAAACTTACCAGTGCACCCGATTATAGAAGATTGGGAAGATTTTGATTGGATGAAAACAAGAGGTTTATCTTTCTATCATAATCAGTTATCGAGGTTTTTTTTTAGGTTAACAGTTACATGATTGCAATTGATTTAAAAAAGAAAAAATGGCAGTGAAAATGATATTATTTCAATTTCATTCAAACACTTCAGTTTTAAAAATCCACTTTTATATGATTCACATTTCTTTTAAATATGAAAGTTAATCAGTTCTTTGTGTGCAAATAATTTATTACATTTTTTGACTGTATTTACTCTGCTGTAATCCGAAGATATAAAACTGCAGTTGACCTACCAGAAGAAGACGTATATTACGAAATATAATGCAGCGTAGAGAGAGATTGTATTTATACCAGAAGCATATATAGGACCAAGCTAAGAAGCCCAGAGTTCAGAAACTAACAAACGATAGTGAATAATCCGAACATGATTAATGTTCTGTGGTCCCTCTCTGCAATCGCTTTAATTATATCTAATTTTAGTAGTGTGGTGACTAGAGAACATTTTAATTTCTGATGATCATAACAGCCGTATTTCCTTCCCAACTTTAAAAATTTGCTATAAAAGAATTTCTTCTGAATAGCCCGAATTTCACCTAAAGCATAAGATAATATAATAGCTAAATGGCATTTGCATCGCATTCAGCAAATGCGGAAAGACTTTCCAGGTGAAGATCCATATTAATTTAAAATACAAGATCGAATTCATAATTTTTTTTATCAAGGTTCATTTGGAAAATGGACCAGCGCAGCGGGCTCAGCCTGCTAGTATATAATAAAAACTTGAACTTACACTAACAAACTTAATATTTAAAACACACATCAGCGTACAAATATATAAAATCAATATTAAAGTTAAAAAAAAAAAAGTAATTAAAATACACCCACGTTTTGGACTTTGTCTTTAAAGTCATCTTCAGGGGATTTTGACCTCCGTTTCGGGTCTCACTGTGGATACAGCACGAAGTCAGTTGCTTGAATGAAAAAATAAATAATTCAAGATGAAGATGACTTTAAAGACAAAGTTCGGAACTTTGGGTATATTTTAAATATGTTTTTTTTTTTTTATTTTAATATTGATTTTATATATTTGTACGCTTCTGTGTATCTAGCGTGATTTAAATAGCTTAAAAAGACAGTTATCTTTCATCTTTAATTCTAAACTTTTAACCATCTAAATGTTTATTTATAAGTCCATTTAAATGTCTTTACTGACCAATCTCAAATGGCTGTTGAAGAGAGAAATCATTTTCATATTTTAAGTTAATATGTAACGATATCTTGATGAATAATGAAGAAATAACAGAGGGTTTTCAGAAGGAAAGGGTAAACATTTAAATGTTTATTTATAAGTTCATTTAAATATCTTTACTGAATAATCTCAGACGGCTGGTGAAGAAATAAATCCTTTCCATATTTTAAGTTAATATGTAGCGAAAACTTGAAGAGTAATCAAGTTACAACAGACGTTTTTCATAACAAAAGGTATTGACAAGCAAGGAAATGAAATTGCTTTAAGAAGGAAAATATCGATTCTACAAGAAAAATGGGATTTTTGAAAAATTCATTTTCCAGAAGAATCAGGTAAATATATATATCACCAAAAAAGATCAGATACAGAATTCTATAATACGAGGGGTGTTCAAAAATTATTGTGCCGAGTGTGTATAAAATACTTGTACTGCGATGGTTGATGTGGAATATTGAAGCCTAAAGTTTTAGATGCCTATATGCTCAATTTCAGAACTGTAGCTACTATATTATTTTTTTTTCGTTTTTGGTGTGGTCGCATCTAGCTAGCTTGAAAAGGGGGTTCGTTTTTTTTTTTTTTTTTTTTTTTTTTTTTTTTACCATATTTCCGTATTTAAAAATTTTTGTTTCAAAGACAAAAAAAATATATATATATAACTTTTCAACGAGAAACTTACATCTTTGTGAATTTTAACTTTTACGGACACCAAGGTCAGAACATTTCTATTTAATTCAAATAACAGCAATAAAACACTTACCTCGGCGGGGATTCGACTGGGGAAATGTCCTCTGCCAGCTTAGCGATCTTAACTATTATGCCACGAAACACGAGTTACGTTTTCAAATATCGTTACTTATTTCAGATGCTTTTTATGAAGTAAGGGAAAGATGTTAAACAAGGAACATTTTTTTCGCAGAGATAATATTTTTCAGTTGAAAATACAATTCTGAATATTTCCATAATTTTAAATATTTAGCTTTTTAATTTTATGCTTTATAAAAGGAAAATTTTAGTCTTTAAAATGTTGCATGCATGAAAGAATGTATTATAAGTAATAATCTTCTCTTTTGCAAGATTTTAAAAATTTTATCGTAGTATTATTTTTATTTATTTATTTATATACTATTCATTTTTACAAGAATACCAATAGATTTTCTTCAAACATATACTTTTAAAAATTATTTGTGTGATGAGTTACTGTAAACTCAAATGAAAGAAATTACTACATGGTATTAAAATAAATTTCCTTTGTTGCTTATTGTAACTTAGATAAAAATCAATTTTATAATCATTTCGTTATTATATTTCAGCTATGTATTAAGTTTTATTTGCGAATCGATTAAAGTGAATAGATTAAAAAAATATTAAAATTAAAAATAGATTTTTTCATTTTAAGACATCCTACAGAGATTTAAAAATACTAATAATAATATCTTGCTATAAATAAGTCAAACATTATTTTAAAATCATAATGAAAATTAAACTGTAACTCTTCCTTTTCAACTGTCTCAAACTTAAAAAAGAATTAATAAGATTTTAATTTTTTTTTAATATCGTCAAAAAAAAAAAAAAAAAAAAAAAAAAAACTATTTTAAAGCTTTTTATTTAAAAAAGAAAGAAAAATACTATAACGAGTTATTTAATATTACATTAAAGATGGCGCAATTACTAGATGTAGATGGATTACATTATGGATGGATTTATTATTAACTGGATGGATTACATTATTAGATGGCGCCATAACTTTTATCGTTAAAAAAAAAAAAACTATTTTAAAGCTTTTTATTTAAAAAAGAAAAAAAAGAAAGAAAAATACTATAACGAGTTATTTAGTATTACATACATAGATGGCGCTATAACTTTTATCGGTTTTATCTGAAAACCCATGTAAAAAATGAACACCATTGAGCCATTTGGAAATCATTGGACACTGGATATACTTTCAATATAGAGCCACATTTAGCCAATATTGAGATTTTATTGAACACTGTAAGACAAGTATATACAAGATACAACAATTAATTTCTTTTCTTTTCAAACATTGCAATTATTTGCGAACATCATTTACGGAATTTGTACTGATTGGAAAGAAATGCAGAGATATTCCGTATAATTTACGGAAAACTTACTGGATTTATATCGATTTATAACCTCATAACGTCAATTGCGGAAATTGTACTGTTTTCTTAGAAAAAGGAAACTACTCCGAAAAATTTTACGGAAAGATTTGTGTATATATATTTTTTACAGTTTCGTATTTTTATTTAAAATATTTACCGTTTTCTTATTTACAGAATTTGCAGAAATCCACGTATAGAAGCTTTTAAAAGAACATTTATACAAATTCCTCTAAACTTATACCTAAACTTATAAACATTTAAATGTTTATTTATAAGTCTATTTAAATATGTTTAGTGAACAATTTTTGGTAGCTTACTCAAAAGATAAAATCATTTTGATATTTTAAGTTAATATATAACGAAATCTTGAAGAATAATAAAGTCATAACAGACAATTTTCAGAACAAAAGGTATTGGCAAGCAAGGAAATGAAATGGCTTTAAGAAGAAAAATGTCGATTCTATAAGAAAAATATGATTTTAGAAAAATTTGTTTTTGATAAGAAACAGGAAGAAATATATTATCAAAATTGTTCTCCTATCAGCAAAAAATGAATCCTACAGAATTATATAATGCAAACACTTTTAAACTGTTTTTAGTTTTATACTTTCTTATTATTTTTTTTAATTGGATTTGCCAAAATATACCTACAGAAATTTTTAAAACAGTATTTATTAATACAATTATTTTATAATACATTATTATATACTTATTCCGAGAAGATATCACAATCAAATGTTTGCTTGTAATTCTATTGAAGAAGTTTTTACCGAACAATCTCAGGAGACTGTTTAAAAAGTAAATAATTTTCATAAGTTAAGTTAATAAATAAAATAATCTTTTACAGATAAGACAAAAAAATCCAAGATGGATTTTAAGAAAATGGAGATTTAATAATAGAACAAGATGAAAAGTTGGTTTTACAGAACAGTATTGACAAGATAAGAAGCAAATTGTTTTAAAAAGAAAATTATTTATTCAAGGGGAAAATATGCAGTTTAATTTTTTTTCATTTATTTATTTACATATTTTTATTTTATTTATTTATTTTTATTGTTTGTTTGTTTTTTTTTTTTTTTTGTAAGAATGATGACAAGACATTACATCAAAAAATGGTCTCGTGCTAAGAAAAAATCAAATTTAAAGAACTTCATACACAAACATTTCGATACCAGTATTTTAGTACAGAAAATGTTGTTTTACCAAATCGGAGCATTCGGCAATTTAAAAGAACATAATTTTCTCTAAGATAATACTGGTATGCAAAAAGTCGGAGACTTGGCAGCTCAGCATATATCTGTTTCTTTTTATCTTTACGCGAGTAAATAAAGTAAAAATGAACTCTAATATGGATGATAATTATTTATTTCACTTGACTTTATTTCAACATGAATGTTTTTTTAAATTTATCTGTATTACATGGATTTGATGGCGAAAAATTAATCCGTTTGCACTTAAATAATATAAGTAGTAGTTCGGGATTTGTTTCCGGCATATATTCCATAAAGAAATTGAAACTTCATTAATAAATAAATGAAATCATGGAAAATAAACAAAACAGAAATTTAAAACATATAACTCTGTTACGCGCCTAGACAATTAAAGTTATAAGATTTAAAATTGCTACTGTAAATACTGACCTTTGGCGATTTCTTTGGCTATTAACACTTGGAACGAAGCCAATACGAAAGTATCGTTTTTAATAAATTTCAAAACTTTATTTGGATACCTTAGGATATTTTTCATATAAAAATGATTTTTGGTGTTGTTAGTGGGCTAATAAATAAAGAAACTAGAAAACAGGAATTCTGCTTTTTCAGGATTTAGTGTCACTCCCGATGAAAAAAAATATCTATGTATATAAATATAGACAATATGTAACATATTTCAGTTTTAAGATTTAAAATACACGCTTTTATTTTATGTAAAATGACGTCATTCGCATCCTCTGAAGAATTCCTTATTTACGATCCAGTCTTAAACAGCATCTACAATAAAGTGTTCATAGGGCGTCACTATCGCTGAATAATATACAAAAAAAAAAAAAAAAAAAAAAAAAAAAAAAAAAAAAAAAAACAGATGTCGCTTAAGCAAATCGACAAAAATCAGCCATCTCAAGATTCAAATGCCTTCATTTGTTTGTAATATAGATAATTAAATCAAATATAGTTTATAATAGCTCCATGTTTTATCAGAAATCATTCATTTATACTTTTTCAAAATAGCACGTATTTTAATTACATTTTTACTTTAATAGTTACGGGAAAATGACAACAAAAAGATATAATTACTATTTTCCAACTATTTTTACTTTACTTTCTACAGAAATGGAGTACCTGAGTTCCAACATTAAACAAATGGTGGTAAAAACTACAAAAAAAATAATATCTCAAGAATAAATTGAGATGCAGTTTTATTGCATTAAAAAGTGCCCTTTTTTATCAATACGATGGTATAAAAATCGAAAATGTGTGATGCTTAGAAGTTTCAGAAATTGCAGTAGAGTATTTAACAGTACAATCATATACAGTGAATAACGGTTACTAGCGAGACCGATGAAAAGTGACCGCTATTCAGAGGTGGGTGTTATTCAGAGGTTTTAATTTTAAAAAATCATAATTACATAAATTTAAATAGAAATACACAGTCATTTTAATTAATCCTCATTGTTTTAATACATTAAAAAAATTCTAGTATGAGTTGTTTTGCTGTAAAACTCATCATCATTATGATTAATGCAAAATTTTTGATTTCACGAAGGTTCGTCAAAAATTTGGTATATGTGTTAATACTGGAAATTTTAGGTGATTCTATAATCTCTTCCCTTTCCCTTTGCGCATCAGTTTTGTCTTCCTCTATCCTATCTTCCACCATTTACTGTATGAATCAAAATGAAGCACTGCCAAACCTTTGTCCAGACATACTAACTTGCTGGCGTTTGTTTTAGTTATGCTTTCTGTTCTAAGAATATTTATTTAAAATTTCTCCATCATTATCATTGTCTTCATTTTCATGTCTAGTTTTAGAAAAGAATTAAGTGCTCAAGAGATTTTAACATTCTGTTGTCATATTAAGTAAATTTTGTTTGAACTGCTTCAGATTTTGGTTTGCAAATAAATATGAATAACCAGAAACTGTTAAAAAAATTTTCTCGTGACTTTTGAGCGGCCGTTGTTCAGAATTCGTTATTCAGAGATTCGTACTAATGTTAATGCTATGGAATGTGTTTGGTTTCATCAATATGTGGCTGGTATTCGGAGGTTGTCGTTGTTTAGAGGTGACCGTTCAAGGAGGTTTCACTGTATCTGCTTTGTTTTACGGCTGGCTTATACAACGGCACGTTATTTTTTGGAGACAACACTTTAATTTCTGGGAGAAAGAAATAGCATATCAGGGCTAATAAAGAAATTTAAAAAAATGTAAAAAAATATCATTTCAAATATCATTCAAAAAACAAAAGGGAAGACCGAGAAATCCGTGTTGTATCCTCTTGTACCTTTAAAATCGATAGAAATGTTTGTATAATATGGTATTTACGTTGAGATATAATAATAATAATATAGGTTTATAAATCAATGTAAACATCATGAAAAGATAGTTTCTGTTGCCCTATCTTAAAAAAGAAACAGAGCAAAAATTATATATATATATTTAATAAATTCACGTGCTAGCACTTTCTACCAAGCACAAAAAATAAAGAAAAAAAAATCAATAAATTTTTCTAAAGGTCGACCGAAACAGATTTTTAAGATCGAAACCCAATTTCGGTACTCTTCCTATTTTCAGCCGGAAATGTAAACGAAAATGTCCAAAAATTTTACTAAAGACATGCATACATAAATACATACACAAATATACTTAAATAATTATTGATTAATTATACGTGTGGCCCAAGTTGGATCTCTGTGCGTCTGGCCAAAACTTTTTATTTTCATATAAAATAAAATATAATTAAATCATAAACGACACAGAATGATTGTCTAATTGTACGAATTTCATTTAATTGAAAAATGCTTTAAGTACAAATACCTCGGTTTATCTTTTATAATTATTTTTGTAAAGGATCATCTGTTATACTAGAACTTTCTCAAAGAGTATTCGAAACACTTCTGCGGTCTCAAATTAAAAAAAAATTATTACTGTTAAGTCTAATGCTTTTGATGTGCACGTAACAAGCGTCTTCAAAGTTTAGCCATATAAGCACTGCTTGCTTTAGAATTTGCACTCACGTATTGATTCAATTATTACTGATAATTATATACAGTGAAGTTCATAGCAAAAAAAAAAAAAAAAAAAAAAAAAAAAAAAAAAAAAGAGCTGACACAGCTCAAATCAATGAGTAATGTTCAAAATTTTAGAAAATAAGAAACGAGATTTTTGGAGTATGGGTAGTTTCGGTCGAGTTTCGGTCCACCCGAATTTTCAACAGCATTTTCGCCGAAAACGATTTTTAGCTGAAAACGAAACCGAAATTTCGGCTGATCCCTAAATTTTTCATAATCGAGTTTGCTACTCACGGCAAATTAGTAGATTGTAACGGAAATTTTTGGGGAAAAATATAAATTGCAGTGAAACATAAGGAGTGACTTTCAAGAGGAACATTCAATGCTTATAAAAGAGTGTATTTAAAAAAATATATTTTTTTGCGTTTATTTAATGGATTCATGTTATACTTAATTATCAAATTAAAAAAAATCAGACTTTAATTTACAAGTTTTTACCAAGATGAAACCTAAGAACTGTTTTGCATCAAAAATCACTCTGTGCTATATTTTTCTTTAGTCAACAGGTAATGAAATCTGTTTCAATCGGAATAAAAAAGTTTGAATAAGCTTTGAAGAAAATAAAGTTTTAAAAAATCGAAAAAGTAAAACTAGACTATTTCAGAAGAAAGTGAAGAACTCACAAATGAGTGACGAGATGTCTTTAACGAATAAATTTTTATTCTAATGGATAAATCTTTCATTTAAAAATTATTTTTTTCATGTCAATATCACATCAAAAATGCTATTGTGTGAGCAAGATATGTGTCTTAAAAAATCCCAGAAGTATATTTTCTTTCTCCTGTAATTTTTTTGCATTTTTCCCCCTTTCTATGGAATAAAAAGGAATAGGATGCATTTTATGACACGGATGAGTTGGATTCATTTCAAAAAATGAATTACACCCAAAATTCACGTTCTTAGAAATATGGATGAAGAACTTATTATTATTTTTATTTATTTATTTATTTTTATGGATAAGTCTCTCAGTAAAAGTTAGATATTACATGTTTAGTATGTGTTTACTAGACAGAAGAATATACAATATGAGTATTTTAAATAGTACATAAATTCGATGACATAATGTAAATCATTCGTTTTTTATTTAGTAATATGTATAATGCATTCTTACATGAAGATAAAATTTTGCGTTTTTGCATTTAAAAATTGTTCTTACAAGATGAAATCTAAGAACTGTATCCATAAAAAATTACGCTTTGCTTTTTTTTTTTAGTCAACGGGTAATTGAATCTCAGTTAGAATAAAAAAGATTCAACAAGCTTTGAAGAAAATAAAGTTTAAAAAAATCGAAAAAAGTAAAACTAGACTATTTCAGAAGAAGGGGAAGAACTGACAAATGAGTGACGAGATGTCTGTAAGGAAGAAATCTTTATTCTAACGAATAAATCTTTCATTTAAAATTGTTTTTTTAATGTCAATATTCCATCAAAAATGCTATTGTGTGAGCAAGATATGTGTCTTAAGAAATCCTAGAATTATGTTTTCTTTCCTCTGTAATTTTCTTTTAATTTTTTCCCTTTATTGGAATAAAAAGAAAATGGATACATTTTATGACATGGATGAGTTGAATTAATTAAAAAAAAATAAATTACACCCCGAATTCACATTTTTAGGAATATGGATGAAGTACAAATTTTGTTTTTATTGGATAATTCTCTCAATAAAAGTTAGATGTTATATGTTTTGTGTATTTACTAAATTGAAGAATATATAATATTGTATCACAACTTTGATGAAATAACATAAATTATCCGTCTATCATTTAGTAATATGTATAAAGCATTCTTACATGAAGATAAAATTTTGCATTTAAAAGTTATTTTTACAAGAGGAAATCTAAGAATGCGTCAAAAATTACTCCTTGCTAATTTTTTTTCTTTAGTCAACAGGTAAGAAAAAAAAAGTTTCAACAAGCTTTGAAGGAAATAAATTTCTAAAAAATCGAAAAAAGTTAAACTAGACTACTTCAGAAGAAATGAAAGAACTGATAAATGAAAGACGAGATGTCTTTAACGAAGAAATCCTTATTCTAACAGATAAATCTTTCATTTAAAAATTATTTTTTTCATGTCAATATCACATCAAAAATGCTTTTGTGTGAGCAAGATATATGTCTTAAGAAATACTAGAATTATGTTTTATTCCTCTGTAATTTTCTTTTAATTTTTTTTTTCCTTTATTGGAATGAAAAGAAAATGCATGCATTTTTTGAGTTGGATTCATTTCAAAAAAATAAATTACACCCAAAATTCACATTTTTAAGAATATGGATGAAGTACTTATTTTGTTTTTATTGGATAAATCTCTCAATAAAAGTTAGATGTTATATGTTTTGTGTGTTTACTAAATTGAAGAATATATAATATTGGTATGTATTTTATATTTTAAATAACTTTGATGATGTAACGTAAATTATCCGTCTATCATTTAGTAATATGTGCAATGCATTCTTATTCATGAAGATAAAATTTTGCATTTAAAAGTTATTTTTTACAAGATGAATCTAAGAACTGTATCCATAAGAAATTGTGCTTTGCTTTTTTTTTTTAGTCAACAAGTAATTGAATCTCTTTCAGTTGGAATAAAAAATTTTAAGAAACTTTGAAGAAAATAAAGTTTTAAAAAACCGAAAAAAGTAAAAGAAATGGAAAAACTGACAAATGAGTAACCAGATGTCTGTAACGAAGAAATCTTTATTCTAACGAATAAATCGTTCATTTAAAATTTGTTTTTTTCATGTCAATATCCCATCAAAAATTCTATTGTGTGAGCAAGATATGTGTCTAAAGATATCCTAGAATTATGTTTTCTTTCCCCTGTAATTTACTATTAATTTTTTTCCTTTATTGGAATAAAAAAAAAATAGATCCATTTTATGACATGAGTGAGTTGGGTTCATTTCCAAAAATAAATTGAACCCAAAATTTACGCTCTTACGAATATAGAAGTTCATGCCACCAGATGACAAACTCAAAGCTAATACAGAAAAACCTGTGTAAACGGAATATGTCTAAAAAGAAATATTTTTCCAGTCTTTTGAGCTTCCGTCTGAGGAGATTTTACTGATTTACCTGATTACATTATTAAACTGGTGTTTATATTGACTTTACTATTTTTTAGTGTATATAAAATGTATCATTTTTGGGTGACCATTAAAGATGTATTTAAATATAAAACTACTGCATAGCTTTGTTAAACATGGAAAAATATACGCATTTGATAGTCGCCTTGATCGCCAATTTTTTGTTATATGAATACTATGTTTATATCAGTAGTAAAATACACAGAAGAAAATTTAATAAGTGAATAACCTACATAAGAAATTTACATTCCTTCGGAAATTAAACTGCTTATTAATGCGAGATCGAAGTTCGTTGAAATAAGTAATATACACATACAATATAGTAATAGAAGAAAACTTTTTTCGTGGTATATGAAAGGTGAACTCAATACCTACCGAACATCAGTTCCATTTACATTAAAATTCTAATCGAAATTGCATGCAAAATGTTGTCAATGTAGAAACAGAGAGCAAAAACTCAGGAGCCGGTGAACTGACACATCAAGGAGGGAGGTGGGATTGAGATGCTTTTTGATTTCACATGCTGTAATTTTTTTTCATTTCACGTACCAGTATCAGACTTTCACGTACCAGTAAACAGAGCTTCACGTACCAGTATTGGTACGCGTACCATAGTTTGAGAACCCCTGATCTAGGTGATACCACTCTCGTTAAAATAAAGAACTGACAGTTGGGGATGTTCCCTAGTACACCATAAAATTGGCTTAATATATAATTATAATTGGTGAGCAGGAATTGAATCTTAAAAATCATATACGTATATGCATTTTAGCTCTTTTAATTTTTTTTTCAATTTTACAGATATTTCTCAAATTTCAAAGTTAACAAAATTTGGTTTATAAGAGCTATTATAAAGATAGATTCTAAGAATTATCTCAGAACATTGCAGCGAAAGTTGTTCTGTTTTCTCATTCTTGTGAATAAGCAATTTAAGATTTTCCGGTTGCAATAAAAAGTTTCAACGAGTCCGCTAAAAAAAAAAAGAAAATAAAACCAGAAAAATATAAGAATAAATAATAACATAAATAAACGAAGAAATGTTACATATAACGAGAAAGCATCTATTCTAAGATATAAACTTCGCTTAATAATAATAAAAAAAAATCCATGTGAATATCACATTAAAAATGCTATTCTATGAGCAATGAAATGGAACTTCAAAAATATTATATCTGTATTTTATTTCCCTATGTATTTTTTAATTCGTTTTCTCTTTATAGGAATAAGGAAGATAAAGGAATTCGAAGGCGTTTTATGATGTGGGTGATTTGGATTCATTTCAAGAAATAAATCACACGTAAAATCCACGCTCTTAGGGATATGCATGAAAGAATTTATTTTGTTTTTATTGCGCTTTTATTAATCTTTGAATAAATATTAAATATTGTACATTTTGTGCATACATACTGAATCTAGGAATAGATCGTTTTCTTAATTTAATTCTAAATAAATTTTCTGAAATAGCGTAAATAGTCCGTTTTTTATTTAGTAATATTTCTAATGTAATTTTTTGCATGATAATTAAATTTTGTAAATTACTTTTTTGTAATTTTTTAAGGTAATAAGCCTTTATTACGTAATATTGGATTAAAATTATTTATTATTAGACTATTAAGGTAATAGGACTTTATACGTTTTGTGTATATATACTGAATCAATGATTTTCTTAACTTACATTGTAAATAAATTTCCTTAAATAGCGTAAATAGTCATTTTTTATTTTGCAATATTTCTAATGTAATTTTTTACATGATATTAAATTTTTGTAATTTTTAAGGTAATCGGCCTCCTTATTAGAATTTCGATTTTCTATACTCCCGAACAGGGCCGAAATTCAGGGGGGGGGGGCAGAGGGGGCATGTGCCCCGGGCGCCAGAACAAAGGGGCGCCAAATGAAGAATTATACCTTTGAAAAGGATCATTTTCTTCTGATGGACTGATGGCTTCCATTATTATGAAACAGCCATTATAAATGAAGTGTTAGGTGAAGATGAAAGAGCAGCCGTAAAAAGTTAGAACTTTGATTTTCTAGTCCGAATGGAAAAAAAATGGTCATTTTTTTTTTTTTTTTTGCAAAAAAAATTATGGCCATTTTTTTTCCATTCGGACTAGAAAATCAGAGTTCTAACTTTTTACGGCTGCTCTTTCATCTTCACCTAACACTTCATTTATAATGGCTGTTTCATAATAAAGGATACAGTGGCGATAAATTTAGTTCGCATTCATGGCAAAAAATGCTGTTTATCGCATTCACTTACACGATTAAAGAATCCTTTATTAATTTGATAAATATAGCTTAATCACAGAAGCATAAATTATGATAATAGTACATGAGAACACTAATATCTAACATTGACAACTCGGACTATTTTTCACCTTTGCCTTGCATGCTTTATTTGCCTTACATGCTTCTGACCGCTACTCAGAACTCCTGCTATATGGAGCTCAGTGTCTAAGGTATGCACTACTGATGCAAAAGCAAGAGCAACTTACTGTTCGAAATCCTGCTTCAGACTCCATGCGTGTAATATGTTGTATTTCTGATGTATCTGAGAACTATTGCCTTTTTTATTGTGCTTTGAAAGAATTTATTTTGAGGTTAACGTAGATACTATTTTTTCATAGCATCTTTAAACCTATTGAATGCATAAGATTTTCTAGCTCTTAAAAAGATTTTTAAAATATTCGAAATTTTAAATTACAATTAAAAAAACCTGTTTAAAATATTTCTGAAATCGTAGTTTTGCTGATTGCATTATAAACACGTGCAATTCTCATCACAAAATTGTTCTTCATGCACAATTACAGTTATTTCTACGTTTAAAGTGAATTGTTTCATACGAACTTATTTAAAGAAATTCATACGTTCAGTCAATATTTTCATGAATAAAAATAAATAACTGTTGAAATGTTTATTTTTAATACGAATGCTAAAGTTAATATTTAGACATGTATTTCAAATCCATTAAATAATATCTAGTATTAATCTCTAAATAAAAATCATCGTATTTTGTTTTTCTAAGTTAACAGGTAACTAAAATTCTTGTTTATACTAAAGACAAAAGTTCTAGACAGATTTAAAGGAAATGGAGTTACAAAAATCAAAAAACTTAAACCAAACGATTTTTCAAGAAATGATGTTGACAAATAAGGGACGAAAAAGCTTAAAAGAAAAATATATTTGCTTTAAGAGATAAATGTAGCTTTTAAAATTGTCTTTTCATATGAATAGAAAAATGTAATATATATCATGAAAAATGCTAACAATTTTGGATGATAAAGGACGTTGAATAATTCTATGATGATTGCTTTTGTGTTCCCTTTATTTCCTCCTTATTGTTTTATTTTATCCCTCGTCTATTTATGTGGAAAAAAAAAGAATCTAACAACAATCAGAAAATGAAAATCATCGTATTCTTTTCTTCAAGTTTAACAAGTAATAAAAAAGAAGAAGGGTTTCAGAAGGATTCTAAACAAATCGACTTTCAAAAAGTGAAAACGTTAAACCAGACGATATATCAAGCAAAGGACGAAAGAGCTTAATAGAAAAAGATATTTGTTCTAAGAGATAAATTACATAACTTCGAAAGATGTTTTTTCCATATGAAATAGAAAACGGTTAATATTAAAATATTATGAAAAATGCTAATAAGTAATAAAGATCTTAAGTAAAATTATATTTTCCCCTTTCATTCTCCCCCTTCCCACCCTCACCTTTATACTTTCTTCTGTCTTTACAAGAAGAATTAGATTCGTGAAAACTTTTGACTTCCGGTTTTCAAAGGATTTATACGTTTTGGGTCAGAGATACCGAAAAACATGTTTTTGCAAAATGTCTGTCTGTGATTCTGCCTGTTTGTAACACAAATTGCGCTCTATCTCAAGAACTAATACACTTCATTTTATAAAAAAATTATATTCAGTACCTGATATAAATTGGTGCTGATTAGTTTTTGGTGTAAATCTTTCAACAGGTGGCGTTGCTATGTTGCATTTTTCACGATTTCTGCAATAGCTCTATCTCAAGAACCAATGCACAGATTTTCACCAAGCTTCAAATTCAGTTAGACGTTCACTTAAGTTGTTGCTGAATAATTTTTGGTGTTGTTCGACCAATAGGTGGCACTTCTATGCTGCATTTTTCACGATTTCTCCAATAGCTCTATCTCAAGAAGTGCACAGATTTTCATCAAACTTCAAATTCTGTTAGATGCTGACGTAAGTTGTTGTTGATTTGGTTTTGGTGTAAATCGCCCAATAGATGACGCTGCTATGCTGTATTTTGCAGGATTTATACTATTTTAGAGATAGTCATATCTCAACAACTAATGTACGGAATTTCTTACCTTTAGAATCCTCATGATGGGAATAGATTGCCATTTAATTTTAGGATTGTGATAGCGAATTTTGAAGTACTAACATGTATGAGATAGAAGAACGTTTGGCACATCTGACTAGTTTGTTTTTGTTATTTTACACATCATTTCCTTATAAGAAAAAAAAATAAAAAAAGGATTATGAATTTATTCCATTGGGTATGAGATTTGAATATATTGGAAAAAGCAAATTACACGTAAACTTCAAGTGTTTTAATACAAGAACTAAAACTAATTTTAATGTTCATCATTTATATTAATAAATGAGTTAGGCTTATTTATTTATATTTCAAAGAAAATGGTATTTAGAAGATCGAAGAAGTTAAACCAGACGATTTTTCAATCAAATGATTTTGAGAAATAAGGGAAACACAGCTCAAAAGAAAAAAAAGGTATTTGTTCTGAGAGGTAATTTTAACTTTTAAAATGCTTTTCTCAGATTAAAAAGAAAAACAAATATCATGAAAAATGTTAAAGCATCGAAAGGAACAAACAAGAATCTCAAAATGAATCGCATTTTCATCGTATTTTGTTCTTCTAAATTAACATGTAACAAAATCCTTCTATACTGTAAATGAAAAGTTCCAGAAGAACTTGTAGAAAATGGTTTCAAAGATCGAAAACGTTAAACCAGGCGATTTTTCAAGCGGATGATTTTGACAAATAAGGGACGAAACAGCTCAAGAGGAAAAAATGATATTTGTTCTAACAGATAAGTGTAACTTTCAAAATATTTTTTCAGACGAAAAAGAAAGTAATATATCATGGAAAATGCTGAAGCACCAGGAGAATCTAATAACAATCTCAAAGTAAAAATCATCGTTTTTCTAAGTTAACAGTTATCAAAATCCTTCCTTACTGCTGTCGAAAAGTTCCAAAAGAGCTTGTAGAAAATGGAGTTTCAAAAATTGAAAAATTAAGCCAAACGATTTTACGAGCAAATTATATGGACAAATAAAATGCAAAACAGGACAAAAGCAAAAATATATTTGTTCTAAAATATATATGTAACTTATAAAAAAGTTTTTTTCATATGAGATAAAATATATGTTGCATTATGGCAACATTGGATTATTTTGCTAGTTGGAATGAAGTAACTGGCTGTCACGATATCAGTGGTGGATCACGTCCAGCAGTAATAGAGTAGTATAAGTTTTCAGAACAGGTAAATTCAATCCTGTTGTACTAGTATAATGAATATTGGAATCCTGTCGTGTTAAAGACTACGACATTGATGTTATATGATGATTATCAGTCGACGAGTGAAGGCCATGAAATACATTTTTCAGTGAAAGTTTCCCCAGAAATAATTTAGACAAAACGTAAAGTCAGCTCATCATTTTATTAAAACAACTTTCAGCGGTGCAGTTTCCACCAAGATAATATTAGCCATCGCTTCATAGTAGTAATTTAGAGATGAACAAAGTTGTAGATAATCGAATACGTGGACGGTGACCAGGTGGAGGTGTGAAAAATGGAAATATGACTAGAATCTGCTGAAACACAGCGAGCATCGACTTTTTGTGCGTCAAGTATAGGAATACAAATATGACGTAGGTCGCGCTCTCAACCAATTAATAATTAAGAATACCACGCCATGGAAATAGTGCGGGTAGAACGAGTGGATGAATTTCAAGGTAAAAAGGATAACCCCAGAATACGCTGCGGGAAAGTAAAATGGAAGGGAAAATGAAATGGTTGCTAAAAGAACATTCCAAAAGAAAAAAGAGCGGAAATGGAACATTTAATTTAAGAATACTAAAAGCGTAATATTTAAGTAAAGTAGACATTAAATTAAAGGGAATTTAACAGAATTAATGACAGAGATTATTTAAGAATAAGGATTTAGTGAATATAAAGTAGTAATTTAGAATAAGATAAGGAAATCGCGGAATTAGATCTAATAATGTAACATATATATATATATCAAGAAAAATGTTAAAGTATCGAGGGAGTAAAAAGGATTTAAAATACTACTATATATATATATATATATATATATATATATATATATATATATATATATATATATATCCATTTCCTTTAACTCCACCAGCTGCTGAGAGATTTTAATCGAAAAGCTGGTAAAGAGAGGTGCAGGGTTCGAAACCATTACGCTCGTCGGCGTAACCGTTCGGAGTTTTCCATAGTTACTTTCTAATCTGCTTAAATGTAGTTTAGGTTTTCTTAGCAAAAAATAGCTCCACGGAGTGCAGTCTCCCTCTCCTCCAGGTCTAGTATAGAGTGCATGTAATCGGTTGTAACGAATCACCCCCATCCTTCTTTTTTCTTTTTATGTTTTGTTTTACATTTCCTTCTTGAAAAAAAAGAAAAAAAAATTATAAAGTAGAGGACATGAATATATATTTTTAAAATTACGCATAAAATCAGCATTTTAAAACAAAGAATAAAAATGTATTTTATTCTTCATTATTTTCGTTATTAACCAAAGCGGCGTTGAACACTAGACACACATTTACTTATATTTACCCATGCACATACATTTGAGTAGCTATGATTATAACTATAGATAGTGAATTAACAAAATCAGAAAAACATTAATTACTAATATTAATATTCTAAGCATACATTTTTATTGGTAGATTTCATTTCGACATTTAACTTTTTGAAATGTTTCATGTATATAGACTATGTCTAGTTTTAAAACGAATTTCTTCATGAACTTGTTTAAAGAAATTAACAAGTTAAGCCTTAATTTTTTGTTAACATTATTGCTAAAGTTATTATTTTGATTTACGCATTTTAAAGTCCATTAAATAAGAGAGAATCTAAGAACAATCTCAAAATGAAAATCATCGTATTTTGTCCTTCTAAATAATAAAGTAAGAAAATCCTTGTGTACTAAAAAGAAAAGTTCCAGAAAGAATTAAAGAAATGGAGTTACAAAAATCGAACAAGTTAAACTAAACCATTTCTGAAGATTCTATGAATTCTATGTTGATAAATAAGGAGCGAAACACTTCAAAAGAAAAAAAACATTCTAAAAGATAAATGATTTTCCTGTATGAAATAGAAAAATATATACAGTAGAACCTCTTTTATCGGAAACTCTTTTAACAGAAACTCTCGGTTAACCGAAATCCATTTTTAAAGCTTTAACTATCCCATTCCTTGTGTGCAAAATCCATTTTGAAAGCTTTTTTTTTTTTTTTTTTTTTTTTTTACTATCATATTTCTTGCGTGCTAGCGGTCCTTTCCGAACTGCGAGTACGTATAAATATCTTCGATCCCCTTTCTTAAAGTTCCTTTTAATTTAACTTGAACTTCCGTAAGCTTCGGAATAGAACGAAGAAAACGAACATATTAGCAATTCTGAAGCTTTTTAATGTTTTGCAAAAGGTTTGGCATGGCTCGAGCAGCAGACAGACCGTGATACTGGTGAACTAATAATATTAATAAACTCCTTGATAGAGCTTCAAAGCAAAGGCAATCGAAACTGCGAGAAATAAAACATTTTTTCAAACCCTTGTGATATATGTAAAAGGTAGTTAATTTTAAAATTTAAATTCAGGTGATTTATTCTTGTTTCTATTTTTCTATTGCTTTATATTTATTAAGTACTTGTTGCCATAATAAGAAATATTGCATATATGTCTCCTTAATCTTAAAATTGAAGCATTCTCGATTATCCGAAAATTTCGATTTTCCGAAAGAGGGTCGGTCCAAATTACTTCGGATAATCGAGGTTCTACTGTATAAATATGATTAAAATGCTAAGGTATTTCAAAAATCTTACGACAATCTCAAAATGAAACTCTTCGTATTATTATCTAAGTTAACAGGTAACAAAATCTTTTTTACTAAAGACGAAAAGCTTTAGAAGGGCTTAAATAAAATGGAGTTTTAAAGATCGAAAAGTTAAACCAGACGGTTTATCCAGCAAATCACGTTGACAAATAAGCAGCGAAACAGCTCTAAAGCAAAAAGATATTTGTTCTAAGAGATAAAAGTATACCTTTTAAAAATGTTTTTTTTTTTTTTTTTTTTTTTTTTTTTTTTTTTTTCATATGAAAAAGAAGAAAATGTATATAATGCATGAAAAAGGCTAAGCCATCGGACGAGAACAAATCATAAGGACGTGGTGTTATAATTCTTACTTTTCTTTCTTTCTCCCTTCTCTCTCTCACTTTCTTTATTTACCCATGTTCTACTTATGAGAATAATACAAAAAAGATATTATAAATTTATTTTATATAGTCTCCCCTCTCTCTCTAACTTTCTTTATTTCCCCACGTTCTGCTTATGAGAATAATACAAAAAAAGACATTATAAATTTATTTTATAAAGTAGATGATTTGGATATATTTCAAAAAGCAAATTACACGTAAAATCCAAGTGTTTAAGAGATGTAAAGAAATGTTTTCTGTTGTTCATTATTATTAATATTAAATGAAAAGTGATAAATCATAATAGGCGTATTTATTTACATTTGAAGAATCCATCGAAATAAAATATAAGTAATTATAATTATAATATATAATTATTGTAAATAATTACATTATATATTGTTATATATTATATATAGTTATAAATATAGTTAACGAAGTTAAAGTTTTAGTTGGTAATGGGTCATTCCAAGTAAAATGAGCAAAAATTTAAAAAAAAGTCGTAGCCACATAGTAACCGATTTTAATCAAATTTGATACACAGGTTCAATTCATATTCAATTACAGCTCTGCAAAATATCTTTAAAAAAATTAATT
The DNA here is from genome assembly GCA_963932465.1 of Maratus speciosus. Classification (NCBI taxonomy): domain Eukaryota; kingdom Metazoa; phylum Arthropoda; class Arachnida; order Araneae; family Salticidae; genus Maratus; species Maratus speciosus. The sequence continues at coordinate 443,179,145 of OZ010797.1, read as the reverse complement.
ATTTGAGCAGTTTTGGACATTTAAAAAATTTAAAAAACTTGTGATAAAGTATGGCATGTGTGCAATCGTCCAAAGTTGCAAGTTTGAAGTTCTGTATCTTGAAAATTATTTAACAGAAATGAATTTTTTCTTTATAATATTGTAATCTCTGAAAAATTATCTTCTTATTTATTGAGTAATAATAATCTGGTAACACCATGATTAATCTTTAATTGGTTGTAAAAATTGAAAATTTGTGAATTTTGAGAAAATTAAAAACGTTATAAAAATCGCAGGAATTAAAAAACATCGGTGAATCTGATGTCTGGTGTAGTATTACATATGAAGATCAAATTCCCCAAGTTTGAAAGTTGACATTTATTTCCTTCATCTTCAAAAAAACTTAGAAACTTTAAAAAAAATTACAAAATCATATTTTTTCCTCTTCTGTATGAGCAAAATCATAAATAAAGGAAAGGTCCGACATTAAAAATATTGTTTAGAGCTAAAGATCAAGAAATCCATGATATGCTCAAAAAAATTCAAGATTGTCTTTTGATTCCTAACCTAACAAAAATGAGTTCAAAAAGGTAATATTTGTTACATTCCATGAGCTATTCCTCTTTAAATTCGCGCGTGTTTCTTAAAATATTGCACGATTTCAATATGAAAAAAAATAGTGCTGCCATCTATTTTTTGTATCTGGATTTAAGATTAATATATATTTTTTCTACTTTAATTAAAAATATTCTTGAGGCAAAAATAAAATGAAAGCAAGTTAAGCAAGTTATTTAAAATGTACACTTTTAGCTATAATATCAAATAATTTAAAGTTTTAAAAAGATTTCTTTCACGTTCAAACAAGTGATAGAAATATTGCATTTTACCCTCAACATTTTTTACTATTTATTTTTTTCTCATTAAGGAATAAAAAGGCAAGAGTGAAAGTTTCGATATTTAAAATATATACTTTTAGCTATAACGCCAAGTAATTTTTAAATTGTCAGAGCTGTCCTTCATGTTCAAACGAGCAATAGAAATATAGCATTTTTCCCCTCAAAAATTTAAAAAAATAATTTTTTTTCTTATTACGGAATAACAATACAATTACTAACTTACGCCAATCTGTTACTTATTATTCATCCCTAATTATAAATAATTTTTAATATAGTCTTTTCATTCCTAACGCTAATAATCAAAATTGAAATTTCAAGCATTTAGACAAAACCTTGATTTTACATCAACTTTTAATGTAAATTTTAATACTTAAACAAACAATCCTGAAATCTATTATTGTACATTTACTCATAAATAGATATGATCTACTTATATACTGATTTTCATCAAAATCTGTGACATTTCAGCCACAGCTGATTTGCTCATTTTGTATGGAATGATTCTAATGTTACTATAAGAATACATTTTAATTTTCAATTTAAAATTGTACTTAATACGTTTTCACACTAAAATGTCAGATATTGCAATACGATTAATGATGAATAAATGCACTGTTTGTATTTGAATTATGATATAAATTATCATTTGGTGTATTAAATATGCTGTGAATATCTGTCTCGCTTATAAGAAAATTGCCGTTCATGTGATATGGATTCTAAATATCGATGTATTGAAAAATTAACTTTAACGCATTCGAATCTGACGTCCTGTAATTAGATGTCTTTTCATTGAGTATTATTTTGTCTTAACAATTATTTTTAGTATTATCTGCATGCAGTAACAGAAGTTCATATATATGTCTGTACATTTATTATTTAGAACATCGTTTATGTTCCAGAATTGAATAATAATAATAATAATAATAATAATAATAATAATAATAATAATAATGAAGGTTTTCTTAATTCTCTTTACACCGTTGGCGATTCTTTTATTTCTCCTGTAATTATATGTCTTTTTATTGAGTACTATTTTGTCTTCACAATTATTTTTGGTATTATCTGCATGCAATAACAGAAGTACATATATATGTCTGTACATTTATTATTTAGAACATCGTTTATGTTCCAGAATCGAATAATAATAATAATAATAATAATAATAATAATAATAATAATAACAATAATAATAATAATAATAATAATAATAATAAAAGTTTTCTTAATTCTCTTTACACCGTTGGTGATTCTTTTATTTCAAACATGTTTCACTCTTTGAATTTAATATACGGATCTTCTTCGAACGAATAATTTATGATCGAACTTAAAAAAAAAAAAAAAAAAAAAAAAAAAACTCAGGTAAATGCATCTACAGTGGGCCACTAATTTTTAAAGTTTAAAAACAAGCCCAAGATGCATTTTTGAAAAACGACTGAAAGAAATCTGATTGACTAATATCCCTAAACGGCAACTTTCCATAAATCGTTTTGAATGAGTGCCTTTTTTTCTTCTGTACATTTGTTCAATTCCTAGAGTGTCTTCAAAAACAGTTTTCTGTCAAATTCTTGGAGATTTCATGAAGAGATAAGTTTTTATTAACCATTTGGAAAAATGGTTATTGTTCTCTGTCAGGGTAGGAAATCAAAAACATATCTGAAGAGTTTTATTGGTTGAATTCGCATTTTATTCGTTTTCTGATTGGTCTATACAGTAATCTGTATTTTCCCTTTACTTTCAGCAGAGATGGACAACAGAGTGTTGCCACTATGACAAAAAAGTAATAAAAACTACAAAAAAAATCAATAACTCCGAAACAAATTGAGATACAGCTTTCAAACAAATTGCATTTAAAAGTACATTTTTCCTCTATACGACGGTGTAAAAAGTAATAGTGTGAGATGTTTAGAAGTTTAAGAATGAAATTTCATTTAAAATGGGTCGTCAGATTTCTACGATGGAAAAGCCTTTTCCCGAACAGCCAATGAAATGCTTGGATAATACGTAAGTTTCAGGTGGATAATATGTACGAGTCGCAGGCGATTTCTGTCGCTTGCAATTTTTACGTGTAATAACACTATTAATGTTTAATTTATGGCGTAAGTAATGTAGGATCAACTGTGTGCTATTTTTTATGTCTTAAATTTTAGTCTTCGAAAAAATCATTTTCCAAATGGTCGTTGTAATTTGTTAAATTGCTTTTTTTATTATTTTTTTTTAATATTATGTTTTATTTTAAATTAAGCTGCTGTTGATATACTCTATTACATTGTAAATAATTTGTTGGATAAGCGGAAAACTTAAAGATTCATGCATCAGAAATTTATAAGGCCCACTACTTTAGCATAGAGGAAGTTTTTTATTTTTAATTTTTTCCGAAGAATATATTTTGAAACTTTGAATGCTTATTCTGTTACATGAAGGTTAGGTCTAGGCTAGATATATTATACATCGTTTTGAATTCACTAGCACTTTAATAATACTTAGATAAATGTCCTGATGTGGCCCACTACTGGTGCATTTACCTTAGTTATGTCTAATAATTATCAAAATGGAGCTTGGTGGAATATAATAGAAATGTAAAAATAACAACGTTAAAAGCGCAAAATTTTTAAATTTTAATAGTAAATAATAATAATAATCTCTAAACCTACTTCCATACACGAACTTAACTTCCTTGAAGCATTTCATATTTATAAAAATTTTCAAAGTATTGTTAATTGTTAATTCGCTATTTATACATTATCAGATTGTTGGAACTATTACATAAAAACTTATTTTTTCATTTTTTAAAGTATTTTCTCACTACTTCGGTTTCATTTCGCACCTATTTTCCTACTGGATGTTACCTGCAATCCTCTATTTTCCTATTGGTCAATAAACCTTTAACTTGAATCCCCATCTTTCCTATATATGTGAGCAAATTTCCGCCATCCTTAGCACTGAGGAAGGTATGTAGCGAAACCGGTATGCTTAAAAAAAATGGCGCTTTTAACGTAGTTATTTTTACATTTCTACTTAGTTATGTCTATTTAATTCTGTTGTGATACGACATTTTTGAAATGTCGCAAACACTTCTTCCTTAGCCTATTGTGATATGCAAACAGCCTATTGTGATATTATGTGATATTATTTGTAACTAAAACTGAGAATCACAGCATAAAAACTCCTGACATCTTACATAATACTCCTGCAAGAATTTTTTTAATATCTGTCACCGTTTGCAAGTTATTGAATTTTAAAAATCCATCAGTCATTTTTGGGACACCCGGTAGATAATGTTGTTTTATTTTAAATATATTTTATGTGTGAAGTTTAATCTCATTGTGTGTGTTAATACCGTCAGGTAAAATTCTTTGATTAAACCCTATACCAAATTTTAATTTCATATATTACCGGTGGCATATCCGAGTTATAAAGATTAACTACAACGCAAAAAAGGCAGCGTTTATGGTGCAATCCCACCTACGAATTTCTATTTAATGATATCAGTTTCATCTCTGTGTAACGAATATTTGGGATAGAAATGAGCAAATGACGTAAATGATAAACAAAAATGAGAGTATGGCGAAACCTAAACAATCTAGAAAACAATCATAATTAGAAAGTAAAGTTAATTTGCTGTATACAAACAAATGGTATATAACCCAATAATAATATTAAAAAAAATAGCAGTTTTTCGCCAAAGAAACTTAAAAGTATTACCCTAGAAAACCCACAATACGTTAGATCATTTACTCTTTAGATTATAATTTTCATTTGAAGACAGATTATACAGATTATCCGTAACCGCGAACAAAAAAGGCCATCTGTTCCCTTGGAAAAAAATATCGGGAAAAGACAATCAGATAAATTTCTTGTGTATTCAGCATAATTATTCATTTACTTTGCAAATTATGGAAACTAGATCGCATTTATAGAACATCAAAAACCGTTTAAAAACCCATAAAAGACTGTTATCTAAATCAGTGAAGTGGAACTCTCAAGTTTAGATTGTTGCAGTGCCGAGATATATTTTCGAAAACTGGATTAATATACTGAGAAAATATCGTATTATCGCCTTCTTAAAAAAATTAAAATAAAATAAAAACTCAAGAGAAAGGCAAATGGCATTGTTGGAAGTTTTAGACTTTCATGGCCATTTCTGAATAATACATATTTTTGCCCTATTTTTTTATAATTTTGTTTTAATACCTTATTATATTTTAACCTCTTCGCTACCTGGGTTCACATATGTGGACTTCTATTTCTTCATGATAAAAACTAAACTGTTTGCATTTTTTACATTTTGACTTAACTTCTTAATAGCTGAATGATTTTTGCTTTAAAAGCAAACCAATAAATAGCAACATCTATGCTGATTTCCTCATAAAATAAATGTTATTTTCATCTGAGTTTGCAAAATGCCTTCAAGATAATGTGGCCAAGAAAGTGAGAAATTTTCATTAGTATTTAACTTAAATACTTTACAATAAAATTTCTTTGAGGATATGCATTATTCACTTGTTTAAAGACCTTTAGTTTGTGATTGTGTGAATTTAGGTTAGTGATCATTAATTTGATATTTTAAGGGGTTTGTAATTTTAGATCCATATTTGCGAACCTAAATTACTAATCCCCTAAAGGATCAATTACAGAAAATTTCTTTTTTCTGTCATCTATGACGCCATTTTGTTTGTGAAAAACCAGGGAAGGAGTATCTGTAGCATTATTTTAGCTTCACCCCCTACTAACTCCTCAACAAATTATCGTAAAAGAAAGTTACAGGTACCGAACGTTTTGAAATAAAGTCTACTTTTAAATGATGTATATAAAGTTTGCTTAGGGGGCCATCTACATGTTAAAACGAATCCAAACTTCATTTTTTTCAATGACAATACCCAATTTTAACAAGATATTTCAAATTTTCGGTTCAAATTATGCCTAGACACCGAATTTTAAGTAATTTGAATGATAAGTTTTTGAATTATAAACATTCAAAATTTAGTGCTTCTAATGTTAAACTACATTTTCATATTTTTATTTATATCTCCAGAAATTATGCTTCTAATGTGCTAATTTTTTTTTGTAGCAATATTACTAATATGCCCAAACATAAATACCCTGAATTTGCAATTTTTATAATTTTATAGATATGAATTATGAATTAAGAAATTAATATTCGAAAAAATTATGAATTGCAACCTACAATTTTTTTGATGGATTTAGATTTATTAAGTCCTGCTTTATGTAAATCCAAAATTTCACATTTTTCTACCAAGTAGTTTTCAAATTATGCTTAAAAAGCGACAAAATGATGGTTTAAGGGGCCGTCTATAATAGAAGTGACTAGATATTTTGACATTTCTTTTGCTGTCCGGTAATCTAGCAGGCTTCATTGACTTCTTAAGGTGCCTTGATCAAGATGGGGGCTCTCTCGGTTAACAATCGATTTCCGAACTTCAATTTGGATACAGCCCTTAAAATACGCTCGTTTTAAAATAATTAATTTCTCAGAAACTTATGGTACGAATTGCATAAAAATTTGTTTTTAGGCTAATTGAAGGATGCAGAGTTCATTTATGCTGTCAGAATTGTGTACTGCTATTGAAAAAAACAAAGTTATGGTTCGTTTTAATATGTAGATGGCCTCCTAAGCAAATGTTATATGCATCATTTAAAAGTAGACTTTATTTCCAATCGTTCGGTACCAGTAACTTTCTTCTACGATAATTTGTTGAGGAGTTAGTAGGGGGTGTTTACTTTTTTTTTCCGCGACTGTACATTTTAACTGAAAAATTTGAACACTACAGTAGCTAAGACACAATCTCTAGCTCCAGTTCAGTTTGAAAAATACTCTGTGTCCTCATTTTACATCACCTTTCGGTTTATACATACTCATACTAAAAGTATCTTCAAGTACAGTGAAACTTCCATTTAGCGAAGTTTCATCCTTACACTTAAATACTTCGTTATGAAGAAAATTCGTTAAATAGAAATCAACTCAGAATCATGAAATTTGTGTAATAAAATACAAATGCATAAAATGGAAACATTTGAAAAATTATTTTAATTCGGACAGTGACTTTTTTTTTTTAATGCAAAGTAGACATTTGAGAAAAATTTAATTAGAATAATGTCTAAAATAACACATAATAAGGAGATCTAAGCAATAACTGAATGCCTTTGCTCTTTTTTCTCAGTATTCCAATTCCTTAACTTTAGAAACGTCTATAATATTACTTTGTACACTTTTCTTATAAAAAATACACTGTTGGTAAAAAAAAATTTCGCAATTTAGTAAATATCTGCACTGTAAAAAAATCCGAGGAGTTTTCCCGTAGGAATCGGAAAAATAGTTGCCCTTATCGTACCGGGAAATTTTTCGACCCAGCTCGGATTAAAATCCGTAATAAAAAGGAAACATTCATTAAAACGGTATTTTTTTAATTTTATTCCGATTTTATGGATTTTATTCCGATTTTACGGATTTTATTCCGAGCTGGGTAGAAAAATTTTCCGGTACGATAAGGGCAACTATTTTTCCGATTCCTACAGGAAAGCTAGTCGGATTTTTTTTTACAGTGTGAACAATTCATCTGTAACATTTTCGTGAAACTGGAATCCCCCTTTTATTGTACCGAAGGCTTTTAGCATTTATCCTTTTGAAAATAAATGATTAAATAAATAAATAATTTTATTTTCATACAATCCGCTGAATCCATACATCCATTGCAACAGCAACCCTTCCTTTTGAATGTTGTGCACGCACGAAAATTGAATAAATTTCGTTATATAGAATACAACGAAAATTGAATAAATTTCGTTATATAGAATATATTTTTCGTAATATGGAGATTAATTTATATGTTAATGGTGTTCAAAGTCAAGGTTCAGCTGAAAAATTCGTTAAGTAGAAAACTTCGTTAAAGAGAAGTTCGACTGTATTTCAATTCTCGGTACAGATGTCATATTCGCCCCATATTGGCGCGGCTTTTTTCGGTTGCCAATTTGGCGAAAACATCAACAGCATAAACAACATAATCCGGGTTACCACATCAAGCAAAATTACGACACTTTGGCGCAAGTTAAGTACCTGTTGCCTTTATGATATTGGCGACAGAAAAAAATCGCGCCAATATGGGGCGAATATGACATCTGTACCCAATTCTCTTACACGGTACAGAAGAAATTTAAATAAAAATACACTTCGGCTCAAGAAGTCCTGAGTGAAATAAATATTTCATTTATTTGATTCCCAAATTCAAATATATACAGGGTGTTTCAAAATTCGACAGACAAATTAAAATGGGTGATAGGCATCAAGAGGATAAAACAACAGAACATGGGACCGCAAACCACTTTTAATCACAAATACAGTGTGTTTCCTCCTAATTGAACTTGACGGTAATAATTTTGAGAAAAATCAATACAATGGAAATGCAAGGATGTGTACCTTATTACGTGTGAAATGTTACAACATCACGAAAAGTTCTGAAAAAAAAGGCATAGGGTGTTCAAGCAATCCGTATTAACTGGCAAACGCAGTCGAAAATGTGCATACTGCTGGCGCACATAATTGAACCTTCTACCACTTTTTACGATATTATCATATTTACAACAAAGGTGAGAATATCTATTAAAAATTTTATTATAATATACTTCTGTTTTCTGAAAGTTATTGCCGTCAACACAAATTGAATTACTGCAGCTGAATTATAACACCCTGTATTTCTATGGTAATTTTTCATCCTATTGATGCCTTCTATCCCCTCTCTTAATTTGTCGGTCGAATTTTGAAACACCCTGTATGCATCTCAAATAATAATAATAATAATAATAATAATAATAATAATGTTATACTCTCTAATACACAAAGGAAAATTTGTTTTGATTTTTGTTTTCGGTGGCAGTGTGCTACAATAATTCGAGTTACGGAATTATTTTCAAATGTACAAAATGTACAAAAAACATTATGAATATTCACATGATCACTGGTTATTCGTTGTCGCGTTTGATACAGAATATAGCTGGTTATCATCGAGTCTATACCTGAGCAGCTGAAATGCTCGGGTTGCGAGCAACCAATCAGAGTCCACTAATGGGAAAGTTTCGCCTTCTTTGTCGTTTTAGAGCAACGTTTTCTTGAGTGAATTTAATATATCCTGTCTTGATACTTTTCAGCTATGAATATTTATCAAAAAACAAAATTTAAATTAATATAAAACTATTCCCAAATGTGATTTGAGTATTTATATATACATTTTAATGTTTCAATGTTGTTTTCTTGTAGTAAATAGGTAGGAAGATATTCAAATTGAATATAAAATAATTTTCAGTCTATTATCTAATGAATATTTTTGTTCAAAGCAATGAGTAACATGCAATTCTTTGGAAGAAAAGAAGCAGGACATGACTTCCTTTTGTTTTCTTGGTGGTAGCTTGGCGTGTTAACTTTTCTTAACTGTGTGACTTTGTTTCACATTTATAAGACATTTCAAACAAATTTTTAGTATTGAAATAAGATACAAATTTCAACTCATGAATTTTGACTGAACAGGTTTATTTTCATACTTTTCAGATTAAAAAACAGAATATACATTCAATCTAATTTTATTTAGAGGTTTTCATTAATTTTGTTAACGCATTGCTAAGGGCAGATGTGAATTCATATCTTTTGGACTATGATATTAATATGACTATATTAGTTATTACTCTTTTTCTTTTAATTCTCGGCAATTACCTTAAAAATAATAATATATCTTTAAATAATCTTAAGTAAGCTGTTGGTGATAAGCATGCCAAAGTGGTCTATATGTGCAAGACATGTTCAAAATTCCAGATGCTCTTTTCAAATGAATCAACCAATAACGTAATCCATTTGGCGATTTACTGAAGTTTCGTATGAAAGCTCATGTGATGGCGATTTAATGAATTTTCGTATGAAAATTCATGTGAAATCTGACAGACGCCTACTCTCTATTTTTCCTTGGCTGAGCTAATTGCATTTTACTTAACCCACCCCGATGTCCCAATCTCAATATAAAGCGAATTTCCTAAATCGCGGCATACGTCCGGTGTTAAAATTTAAAATATGGTTTCTTCCTACTCTCTGCTGGATTATTTTCATCGAATAAATATGTCTATATATGTTTAAACTGCTGTGTTGTTCTTGGAATTCTCCGTACAATGCATCAGAGCAATTTTACACCTTTATATCGAATTATTTTTACTCAATCACAGTTCAACTAACTTTTCTTTATATGGAAATGTGTAACTCCGCCAACGAGCTATACATTTGCGTCTTATGCAAATTATGTGTTACATTATTTTTGAAAAAAAAAAAAAAAAAAACATACACATATTCATATTTTTACAACTAGAGTAATACGCATATAAGTAATTTGATTAGAAGCAATACTATTATATACATTCATTTATAATATAAACGCGAACAGAGAAAATCTTTTTTTTTTTTGTAAAATAATGAGACATACAAGGATAACGCCCATGGGCGGGGCTAACAGACAAAATTAGTCGTCACTAATGTGTTAAAATATGAATTCTTATAAATAAATAAATAAAACAAAAATTTATATAAATATCCGCCGATAAATTCAACAATGTAAACCAACTTAATAACAAATCGAAAATGTGAAAGAAATTTTTAAAATTGTACTTTTGTAAAAATTATTTCGCATTTGAATTTTTTACGAAACAAATTAAGTTTTATTTTTACATATATTTATACAAATTTCACTTTATTAAACGACTAAAATTTTTGTGCAAAATACACATTATTCTATGAACGCAGTGATTCAGATGATGTAACGAAACTCTTAAAGAAAGTTCAGGTACTGAAAGACAAATCAGAGGGGAAACAAAATGAAAACAGAGCTTCTTTTACTTGCGTCGAAAAATAAACGCGTTTAAGCGGATTTATTTAATAACCAAGAGAAGAAGAATACTGAAATGATTTCTGAAAGTTATTACGTCTAATAAAACAAGGCAATAGAATTTTTGAGAAAGTTTTATTTTTGTTAAATATGGGTTGTATTTTTTAAAACTTTTTAAACTATGATAAGAGATTTAAGGCTCTTTCAGACAGTTTTAGAATAATAATTTTTCATAAAAATTAGCATAGTTTCCAACACACTTGAAAAGTGTTTATAACTTCGGTTTGTCTATCTGCCATCTGCCGTCTATATTCTGCCGTCTGTCCGTGCTCTAACTCGTGTAAATATAGTCAGATTGTCATGAAATTGATATAGGTTATTTAAGTTTTCGGTACTTGTTAGTTATCCCGTCGACTAATTAAGCCAAATTATATAAATCGCCAAAGCACTCGCCTAATTATACATATTGACATAATTTTTATTTAAAATAGCGAAAAAACAAATTAATTATTATAACATTAATAAAAAATACAAACAAAACGTCAAAATAAAAATCATTTGATGACGTAAACACGTTTTATCAAGTGAATGTGACATTTACGATCAAACATTATTGGTAATTAATCTTACAATTTGGCGACAGTAATTTGGTCGACGGGATAACTAACAAGTACCAAGTTTTCTATGGCATTTCTATGGCATGTGTTGAAAATGAGCTGTGTAGCATTTACGGTTCATTTAACACTAGAACTACAGTGAACAGTCATTTTGACGGCTACCATATGAATATGCTTCGGTTCAAACCAGAAATTTGATTATGAAATAAGTTTAAAAGATACAAAGAAGAAAAACGTTAAATAATAAAGTTAAACTGTTTTAAATCAAAATTCTGGTGTGAAATATTTTTGTAAAACTTGACTCAAATTTCCGGTAGTTCTATTTTTAAAGGGATAGACAAGGGTCATTCTCTGAAAAATGGCTGTTAAAAAAAAAAAAAAAAAAAAAAAAAAAAAAAAAAATTCAAAGCACTTCCATTGCTAAAATGTTCAAATAAATGATTGTCACCGGAATTTAAGAACAAATTTATTTGTAAATAAGAAAAATTCTGCATTTCGCATACAAGTTAAATAGAAAAAAGTTTATAAAAAGTCGGGTGCCAATGTGCCGCTTGGAAATTAAAATTTAGTGGATTCATAAACATACCACCACCCTTGAAAGGGTTAAAAAAGAAAATAAATTATAATTAGCAGTCATACTATCAATAAATAATATTTTTTTAATTTGTGTATTTTATTGCATTACATTTTCTTATTTACTGTTTAGTACGTATATAAATGGATTTAGATCATTCCCTCATATATTAAAATTATGAGGGAATGATGAAATACTTCTGGAAACCATTTTATACAAAAATGATTAGTCTAATATATATTTTCAGTTACCAAATCTCTTCTGAAACATATTTCTAATAATATAACAGCATAAAAACGACATTTCATCAGTTTTTATTAAATTCATAATAGATGAGGAAATGATGGATAATAAAAATACTTACTTTGATCTAGTACTTGAATGCCCTGTGCTAGCTATTCAGGTTGTTTTTTTTTTTTTTTAAGCAAACAACAAGATAGCTGCTTCACTTTACTTGTGTACAAACTGTCCCAGACATATATAAAGCATGTGCTGCTTTCTACTAAGTAAATAGGGGCTAATTTATAGTTATGTGAGAGAATGATTACAATGTTAGGGACATCATTAAAAAGTGTCCTAATTCTTTCATTATATAAAATATAAATATAATTAAATAGCTAAATATTTATTTAAGTATGTTTAATGGATTCAGAAAAAAAATAATTATAACGTACGCTCTGCAATGGAAAAGAAAGCATTTTCTTTCCTACATGCGTGAATGGGGACATAGTGAGGGAATGATATTTGCATCATATTTCAATTTCAATACGTAAATAATTACAGTTTATATGTATAACTGATTAATATTGATAATTTAAATCACTTTTTCTTTTTGTAATTTTAAAAATATGTCTTCAAGAGCCCTGGTACATAAAATTGCCACTTTTGAGAGAATGACTCACAAAAGAATTCTATTAAGAATTTCATTGCTTTACGGACTATGGCGAAAAATTGTCTGCGGTGTATTTTAATGATACATTATTTTAAACATATTGAAATATATAAATATGAAAGGATAAAAACCCTTTAAAATTCCAAATTTAAATTAAAATCCGAAGTCTCTTTCTTCTAACTTTAAATCTATTTCTAAAACCAGTTTCTCCCCTTGCAACTTTGTTTCCCAGCAATACATCTTATTACTTTCAAAGATCATTTTAGGACGATTCTTAGGAGTGAAACTGCTAATCTAAGCGCTTTTTGCAGGCATCTGTGGGTAGGGCTGATACGTCACAGTCCCTGGGAATTATGCGGGCCTTGACCATAGATCAATCAAAACTTAATGAACCAATTAAATTAAATGTTCCTCCCAAATTAACAATTCTGCACTCTGCTGGAAAATATTAGAATCTTCACCATATTACGCCGAACACTTGCGAAAAAAGAGGGATTTTTGCAATTTGAGATGCTTGCTTAACTTACGCCAATGTAACCTCCCAAAATCTACGCTGTTGGCTTCGGGACCGGCGATCGGCTCGCGAATCCGATGTGTGATGAGCAGCCTAATAAATGAGTCCGATTCGCATAAAGGTTCGCGAGTCACTTTTTCATCCCATCATAGCCATCATCTAGGACCATACCACTAGAACCATTACGTTATTATTACAAATATATATATATATATATATCACTTAGGTTTACAACAAGACGCCTACTGCAGAATTTAGTGTGCATATAACTTATCATTCATTTGCAGGGACACACAAAAGAATTTGGCTACTGAAAAAATTGAACAATAATTGAACTACCGAAGCCTATGAACACACGCTTCACAAAATGTTCTCAAGTACATTTCCATTTATTCACGAAAATTGCTGAGTGGAAAATTTCAAGTGTGCTATTCGTTTAACTGAACAAACTTTTAGCATACTATGTTAGTATACCTATAAATCTATAGATCATATACAGGGCTGCAAAAAAAGCAAATCTGATATTTTCCCGATTATTTACGATAAATGCAGAAATTGGATTTTCAAATGCGTTATACTTTTTTCAAATTGTTGATTAAGACATTTCACTTTAAAAAACTGTAAAGTTTTGTTACAATATTCTGAATGTGTTGGAAAGTGTTACATAATCAATGTTGGACGCATGATTTTTCGTTCTCGTTTCTTTCATTTATATATTTTTATCGCAAGGCAATTAACGTCAGATGACGGTTCTCGGATTCCGTTGTTGCAGGAAAGCAAATATTGTGCATGCAAGTTATTAATAAATTAGTTACACTGTTATAACAGTATTGTTTTAATATTAAAAAAAATGGTATTTTTTAGAAAAAAAAATAACGTAAGAGATTTATGCTCGTATTCACTATCTACCTTAATCTGAAAAACCTGGACTGAACGCTCAAATGGCATTCATCATTAACCTGAGCAGCGATCAAGTCATGTCAGAATAAATCTCACCACATTTTGTCTTCCATTATATTTTTGGCTAAATATGTTTTCAAAACAAATCTACTGTTGTATATTGTAAAATTCATCAATTATAGTTCTTCTTAGGAGGGGGGGGGGGCATGCTTTTTATGTTTATTTACAGATTCTTTAGTAGTTTTATAAAAATCGCTTTTGTAGAAAATAATCAAACGATTTATTTTACAATGCAGAAACCTACCTTAAAACATGACTTATTTCACAAAATTGATATTAATTACATGTAATAGCCTTTTATTAATATGTACAAGTAGCTTTTATGTTACTTTTTAATGAAAAGTTTTTGAGTGTGTGTTATTCCGTAAGAAATGAGCGCACCGAAATGAAACATTCGTACACGCGCGGGATTATATAATCCCTAGAGGTATCTTTCTCCTCTCCTAGTGAACAAAGAAACGACATTCTTTCACCCATCCATTCTCGATCTTGAATTTGAAAAGTACAAGGCAGGTCAGAAGCGTCTTCAAAAAATTTATCCCTTTTTTCGAAGAAAAAATGTGATTGGGGTGAAAACTTCCCCGGTGCGTGTGCTTACGGATTAAGAAATATCTGTATTTTTTTATAGTGTAAAACAATTACATAACAGAGACAAAATGTTAGAGACTTTATCAGTTACATTTTCATAAAAATTATTTTGTAATAGAATTTTTTTACAAACAATATTTTTTTATACGTACTGGAATAAATTTCATTCATTAAAGGTCGAAAGTATTTGTGCAAAACGCCGGTAACTTTGCAGAAATAGCGAGACGCTGATGAACTAAGGAAACTTAGAAAAGTAAAGTGAAGTACAAAGAAGAATCATTATGAGAGAATTATGGAGGAAAAATCAGAACAACATTTCTTTTCTTTGCATCACAAAATAAACACTACGCTCAAATGGATTTATTTAATAAATACAAAAAGAAAAGTATGGCAACAATTTCAGAGATTTGTTGCGTATAGAGAAACAAGGTAAAACAATTTTTGAGAAAGTTTTGTTTTTGGTAAACATGACTGGATATTTTTGAAAAACTTTTGAAAACTATGATAAGAGATTTAAAACGCTTTCTGATAGTTTTAGAGTAACATTTCCATAGAAAAATATATTTTTAAAACATTGAAATGAAATATTTTCAAACATTTATAAGAAAATAACAAGTTCTTTTGCACACTTGATTAATATTTTTTGATCACAAAAATAATAACATAGGGGTATTATTTTATTTTTTCCACTGTTGTTCCAAATTGATAGTCAATATTAATTTTTGTTAAAAATCAGTAATCTTTTTGAAAGTACAGTAAACTCTGTCTAAGGCGGAATCTAATGGGACTGAGAACATTTTCCGTGGTAGACAATATTCCGGCTTATGCAAAAAAGCTCCCCCCCACCCCCCAGAAAAAATATCCCCCGAATTTGATGATTTTTTTTTGATTTTCCTGACTCGAAAATCGGTTGAAAACTGAAATTCGGAAAGATCTTTTGTCATTATAGATAAATGAGAAACGCTATTCAATGTCTTAGTACTGCTGTAATACATGCGAATTGGAAGTTTACACACACACACACACACACACAAAAAAGGAAAAAAAAACACAATAAACTTCGAGAATGAGACAGAACGTTATAACTTTGAATTTGAGTACATCCTTAAAGTATAATATATTGCACTTTTGAAAATATATATTTTGATAAATGTTCATTCTACTAGAAATATAAACTTTTAAATGTAATTTTGCATATGAAAAAATGGCACAAGCATAAATGCCTTAAAATTTAAATAGTTTCTGTCCTTTTGAATTAACTTTTTCAAAGTGTTACGGTATTTAACTAATATGCACGACATTGAGTATTTGACTTATCAGTTTTAAAGTTTAATAAACAAATTGTCTTTCATTTTTAAATTATCCATTTTTCCGTCTTATGCAAAATTTTGGTTTCGGTGGGACCTTAAAATGCTTTCCGTTTCCGCGTTAGACAGATTCCGCCTTATGCAGCATGAATTAATGTAATTTCCTATGGGCTCGCCGGGACTTGAAAAAATTTCCGCGGTAGACAGATTTTCGGCTTATATAGAGTCCGCCTTAGACAGAATTTACTGTATATATAAACTTTTTTAAACAATGATAATAGATAAAAAAAATCTGATAATTGTAATATAATATTTTCAAGAGAAAAGATGATTTTTAATATTTATTCAAATACTCTTCAAGTTTCTATCAATTCATAATATTTTTATAATCCTTTGGTAACCACCGGTATTGTTTATGAACTTTTTAAAGCATAACTGCAGATTTATCTAAGGGAAAATTATGCCAGTATTGCATTTATTGTCTGTCATATGTACAGCATTATACAGATATTGCAGAATCTAAACTTGTAAATGTTAGACAAAATGCTTAGAACATTAATGAAATAGTGGCATAATATTGAAATGCTTATTAATAAAACCAAGTTGTAACAATCTAAATTTTAATCAACTGATTTAAAAAAAAAAATCATTGATTAAAATCAAAAAATTTTTAAAATGTTTAAAATGTTAAAAAGTTAGTTTCTCGTTCTACTTTTGTAATAATAAATTAATAATACTCTCGAGCAAAAGAAGAATGAAAGACTGACATCTGCTCAACAGCTAAATTGTAAATGAATGCATAAGAGAAAAAGAACTAATTGGTATAAAAATGTTAAGCACGGTAAGGGCTTCTTCGATATAGTTTGAATAAATGTTTTTTTTTTTTTTTTTTTTTTTTAACTTTGTAGCTTATATATACTAAAAAAAAAAAAAAAAAAAAAAAAAAAAAAATAGGGATTGAAAAGACAGCAAAACTTTTCTTTAAAAAAAAATGAACCATTGAAAGCTAACAATCCCTACTGAGAGGATATAATGGTGGTATATTAAATATTTTGGGAATTTCAGATATAACTGGCTATCCTTATATTTGTTCTGTAAGTGTGCTTGAAAGGGATCATTTTCATATTTTTTTTTGGTTAGCATACACCGACATATGTGTAAGTTTAGATTTTGGTGATTAAGAGTAATTTTTCTAAGTACAAATGCAAAACGAGCTGCGAATAATATTTGTTAGTTTTGTTATTTGTGCTACTAACTAATGAAATTACTTATTTGCAGTTTTTAGTAATTCTGTAATTACTTACTGTTTTTTCTAGGCTATTTTTTAAGGGTGCCGTACCCTGCCCCTTTTGAAATTGGCAAAATGCACCGTAACTTAAAAAAAAAAAAAAAAAAAAAAAAAAAAAAGTTAAAGCCAGAGATTGCTTGTAAAAGACTGTATTTCTAAATGCATGTGCTTGCAAAAATAATAGAATTTTATTTGTTTAGAAAAAAACAGGATATTAATAAATCATGTTATTTAATGATATTTTTCAATTTGTGATTAATAAAATTATTAAAAATTAAGAACACTTTATTTATCATACTAAAAATTTAACTCATTTTAACTCAAATTTAATTTTAATTCAAATTTAACTCATAAAATTTTTTTAACTCATTACTAGTATATCAGGACCTTCACAAAACGACTACATGTTGCCTACATCTATCTGACACGGAAAAAACAACAACAACAAAAAATCGATTTTTCGAGTTCGCCCTTTCTTTTTCAAGCTCCTGATATTTCCTTCATTAAATAGTGCCTTTTTTGGAATTAGCATCATGCCCTTTTTCATTCTAAAATGAATTTTAACAATTAAAGCTTTAAAATGTATATGTTCCAAATTAGAGAGTAAATTGTTTAATAATTATTAATTTGAAGTAGTGTTAACTTGTTATAACATTAAATGCAGTTATTAATAATTTTAATAAATGTTAAATAGCACTAGTATTTAATAAAATTTTGCATAATTATTACCACACTAATGTATGTAACATTATTGTATGATGACAAGTGATGAAACTACTAACTTGCAGTTTTTATAATTTCTGTAATTACTAACTAATAATTATAATTTTAGTAAAGTATAAAATCATAGATTATGTTAGCAATTAGTGATTTAATTGTTTTGGAAACCTAAAACTCTTGGTAGCTATTCAGTATTTGAACGCTGTGAAAAAAAATCATAAAAATCCGATTTAAATAAAAAAATTCCGATTTTCTTTATTTTTCAAAAAAAAAAAAAAAAAATCATGATTTTTTTTGCACCCTAATTTTTACGCAGTTTTTCATTTAAAAGATAAAATACAAATGAGATGAACTTTTACTAAGAGATTTTCACTATTTTTTTTAAATATGAATTCTGAAGGAAAAGTTAATAAGAAAATACAAAAAAATGCATAGATATAAATTGATTAATAAACTCAATTTCTATAACAACCTAATTACATAACGAAGCAAACCCTCATAAATTACATCTTTTTATAAACATTCTTTTGCATTTGAAATTTTTACCGAACAAACTAGATTCTTTCTCTATATATTAACTCAAATTTTATTCATTAAATAGCCAAAGTTTATGTGTAAAACGCACGTAATTTTATGAGCGCAGAGATCCATACGATCTAACGAAACAAAAAAAATTTCAACTGCTGAAAGGGGAATTATTACGGGCAGACTAAACAAGTGAAAAAATTGCAAACAACTCTTCTTTTCTTTGCGTAAGAAAATAAACATGCTCGAATGGATTTATTTAATAAGGTAAAAAAGCAAGTATGGTAACAATTTCTGAGATTTATTGCATCTAGGAAACAAGGTAATAAAATTTTAGAGAAAGTTTTGTTTTTTATAAGCATGAGGAGGTATTTTTGAAAAACTTTTTAAAATTACGATAAGAGATATAAAGCTCTTTCCGATAGTTTAAAAATAATATTTTCACCGAAAAAGTTGTTTGTTTGATAACGGAAGATCTGTTTAAAACATTGATTTAAATATTTTTCGCATTTGTATAACAGAATAACAAGTATTTCTTGTAGTTTGATTTACGTTTTTTATCGCAAGGCGAATATTTCGCATGATTGCATTTTCTTCGGTTTTTGGACCAAGCAAAATAATACTGTGTATGCGCCCTTATTTGAAAATCAACATTAACACAATACATTTTCAGTGTTTTTTATACCGCAAACATGGCTGGTATTAAAAAAAAATATACTGTAATAACAAATTTAAAGATCTTTTTAAATAGTTTTATAACATTATTTTCACCCCAAAAAAGTGATTTTTTTTTTTAAATGATGTAAATATTTTTTAAGTTTTAAAAACAGAATAAAAGGTTCTTGTACTGATTTGATTTTTCCTTATCGCACGAAAAACGACTTGTTGTGTAATCAGTAGCTTTGTATAATTAAAAGTTAAATGCAGTTTTCTTTAGATTGTTTTTTTAGAAAATTTTGTTCATAGCAAAAATCTAATTCAATTAAAAGCAAACAGTTTGAGTCACTCTTTAAACATATTTTTTTTTAATATTTTTCTATTTTAAATAGCAAAAACCTTTTATGAAACAATTTTTTAATTAAATTCACGCTTTGAACGGATTTTTTTCTTACTGTTTTTACCAGTAAATCATGATCTGTTTATGTGCTACAAATAAAAAATCTTAAATGAATTTGCATAGTTTGTTATTTTATTCAAATGTTACAGCAAAAAATAGATTTTTAACAATGCACGTAACATTTAATTTTCTGTTTTATATGATTGTTTGTACAAATAACAACCTATATTAGATATGGTATAATTTTATACATTTTACAAGAACTTTCAACAGTTAAGTTTTAAAATAGGAAT
Organism: Maratus speciosus; assembly: GCA_963932465.1. Classification (NCBI taxonomy): domain Eukaryota; kingdom Metazoa; phylum Arthropoda; class Arachnida; order Araneae; family Salticidae; genus Maratus; species Maratus speciosus. Next base: position 443,159,063 of record OZ010797.1, on the reverse strand, counting down.
ATATAAGCCTCATATGATCCAAATGCTTTATGTATATTGTAAAACTAGTCGGACGCGCCAATCCCAAAACTTCATTATTTCTCATACCTGTTAATATTTCAAATATTCTGTGTATTTTTTGGCATGTTTTGAAGTATTTTAGTGAATTTTGAAGATACAGTAAAATTCTTAGTTAAATGGCAAAGGTTTATGTGTAAAACGCGCGTAATTTTATAAGCGCAAAGATCCATATGATCTAACGAAACACATAAAAAAAAAAAAAAAAATTCAAGTGCTGAAAGGGGAACTATTACGCGCAGACCAGAGAAGTGGAAAAATGGAAAACAACTCTTCTTTTCTTTGCGTAAGAAAATAAACACGCTCGAATGGATTTATTTAATAAGCTAAAGAAGAAAGTATGGCAACAATTTCCGAGATTTATTGTATCTAGGAAACAAGGTAATAAAATTTTAGAGAAAGTTTTGTTTTTGATAAACATGAGGTGGTATTTTTGAAAAACTTTTTAAACTATGATAAGATATATAAAACTCTGATAGTTTTAAAATAATATTTTCGCAGAAAAAGTTGTTTGTTTGTTAACGGAAGATCTTTTTAAAACATTGATTTAAATATTTTTCACTTTCAACTTTTATAACAGAATAACAAGCATATTTTGCAGTTTGATTTACGTTTTTTATCGCAAGGGAAACCTTTCGGATGATTGCACATTCTTCGGTTTTTGGAGCAAGCAAAATAACACTGTGTATGCACCCTTATTAGAAAATCAACATTAGCACAATACATTTTCAGCATTTTTTATGCCGTAAACATGGTTGGTATTTTAAAAAAAACTACACTGTAATAAGAAATTTAAAGCTTTATTAAAATAGTTTGATAACATTATTTTCACCACAAAAAAGTGAGTTTTTTTTATGATGTAAATATTTTTAAAACTTTTTTAAACAGAATAAAAGATTCTTGTACTAATTTAATTTTTTTTACCGCAAGAAAAACGACTTTTGTGTAATCAGTAGCTTTGTATAATTAAAAATTAAATGCAATTTTCTTTAGATTTTAGCACATTTTATTCATAGTTTAAAAAAAATTAATTTAATTAAAAGCAAACAGTTTGAGACACTCTTTAAACATTTTTCTTTCAAATATTTTCCTATTTTAAATAGTAAACGTCTCTTATGCAAATATTTTTAAATTAACTTCACGCTTTGAACAGATTTTTTCTTGCAGTTTTTACGAGTAATACATGTTGTGTTTATGTGCTACAAATAAAAAATCTTAAATGAAACTGCATAGTTTGTTATTTTATTCAAATGTTACAGCAAAACAGAGATTTTTAACATAGCACGTAACATTTGATTTTCTGTTTTGCATGATTGTTTGTACAAATAAAAAAAATACGTATTAGAATTAAATAAAGCATAATTTTATACATTTTTGCAAGAACTATTAACAGTTAAATTTTAGAATAGGAATATATAACCCTCATATGATCAAAATGCTTAATGTACAGTCGTGGGGAAAAAAAATCCCAGAAAACACCCCTTAGTAACGCTGCAAAAAATTATCGTAGAACAAAGCTACTGGTACCACACGATTGGTAATAAAGTCTACTTTTAAATGATGTATATAAAATTTGCTTAAGGAGCCATCTACATATCAAAACGAACCATAACTTTGTTTTTTTTCAATAGCAGTACACAATTCTGACAGCATAAATGAACTCTACACCCTTCAATTAGCCTAAAAACAAATTTTTATGCAATTCGTACGATATGTTTCCGAGAAATTAATTATTTTAAAATGAGCCTATTTTAGGGGCTGTATCCAAATTGAAGTTCGGTACTCAACTGTTGACCGAGAGAGCTTCCTTCTTGATCAAGGCATCTTAAGCGTCACTCAAGCAGTCATTGAAGACTGCTAGATTACAGGATAGCATAAGAAATTTCAAAATATCTAGTCATTTCTATCATAGAAGGCCCCTTAAACCATCATTTTGTCGTTTTTAAGCATAATTTGAAAACTACTTGGAAGAAAAATGTGAAATTTTGGATTTCCATAAAGCAGGACTTAATAAGTCTAAATCTATCACAAAAAATTGTAGGTTGCAATTCATATTTTTTTTCAATATTAATTTCATAATTCATATCATAAAATTATAAAAATTGCAAATTCAATGTATTTATGTTTGGGTATTTTAATTTTATTGCTACACAAAAAAATAGCACATTATGAGTATAATTTCAGGGGATATTAATGAAAATATGCAAATGTAATTTAACAGTAGAAGCATTAAATTTTGAATGTTTATATTTCAAATGACTTGAAATCTGGTGACTAGGCATAGTTTGAACCGAAGATTTGAAATATCCTGTTAAAATTGGGTATTACCATTGAAAAAAATTATGTTTGTGTTCGTTTTAATATGTAGATGCCGTCCTAAGCAAATTTTATATACATCATTTAAAAGTAGACTTTAATTCCAATCGTTCGGTACCAGTAACTTTCTTCTACGATAATTTGTTGAGGAGTTAGTCGGGGATGTTTACTTTTTCTTTTCCACGGCTGAACATTGCGAAACTAGTCGGATGTGCCAATCCCAAAAGTTTCTTCTATCTCATACATGTTAATATTTCAAAAAGTTGTTACGCATGTTAATCCTTCAGTCGTATTACTTCAATACTACACCAATTTTGATTTTCATCTTAAGTTTCTGCTTAATTTTGCTAATCGGAATAAAAACGAATTAATCTCAAACATATTACTTAATATAATCAATATTTTTCGTTATTCTGTTGAAAACCACCTGCTTGAGAATAGCCAGGTTAGCTGGATGTGAATGGCCTGTCGCTGCGTGAAGAGCCGGTGTACAACAGAACTGTGAAAAATCGATATTACAACGTCCCCTTCCGGCGGATTGTTCCCAAATTCACTCGGGACTTGCTGGCCATAGCCAAAAGCATACACATGAAATTTGGTTTAATTCTGTGAATAACGTCATACACTTTTCGAAGATAAAATATTAACAAGTTGGAAATTGCTCGTCAAACGTGGCAAATGAGGTGCGTTCGTACTATAACTAGTTTTATAAATATTTTTGATCGCATATTGTACTGAATGTATATTTTAGTTCACTTCAATAAGTGCATATCCATATCCATTTCATTCTGTTCAAAAGGCTGTAATATCATTAAAATGCACTTGAAATATTTTTTTCCCCCATTGGCTGTCATGTAAACGGAAAACTTTTGACTGTCCCTGTGATTAAACTATACATCCGATTTTCATAAAATTTGAAAAGACTCGACAAAATTTTTCAACAATTATATATTTAAAATTTCAGACCATTCGGTCGGGTAGTTTTTGCTCTGTTATATGCGGACAGACGGACGGACAGACAGACAAACGGACTGAACGACGACTATAGGTGCTACGTATTTATATAATTACGAATGCACCTAAAAATGGCACAAAAATAACTATCAGAGCTCCCCCTTCCGGCGGAATATTTCCAAATTCAAGGAGGACCTACTTGCCATAGCCAAAAACTTATACATGAAGTTTGGTTCAATTCTATGCATAACTTCGTGCATTTTTGAATGATAAAAAATGGACACAAGGACATACGGACGGTCAGATAAGACATTTTGTATAAACATGTTTTATGATATCCCTGACCCCTAAAACATCGTCGAAAATCGGAAGTCGAAAAAATTCTGAATTACAATACTTTCTTTTTAGGTGCGTTCGTAATTATATAAATACGTAGCACCTACAGTGTCGTTGGGTCCGCCTGTCTGTCTGTCCGCATACAACAGGGCAAAAACTACCCAACCGAATGGTCTGAACTTTTAAATATATAATTGTTGCAAAATTTTGTCGAGTCATTTCAATTTTTATGAATGTCGGATTTATAGTTTAACAACAGGAACAGTCAAAAGTTTTCCGATACATGACGACTAATGGCAAAAAATTATGTGCATTTTAATGATGTTACAGCCTTTCGAACAGAATGAAATGGATATGCACTTATGAAGTGCGTGCACTAAAATATACATTCAGTGCAATATGTGGTGCAAAAAATATTTATAAAACTAGTTATAGTACGAACGCACCTCACTTGTCACTTTTGACGTGCATTTTCCCACATGTTTAATATAGATGATTGTTAATCTAGAAAATTATATTATAACCAGCGAAAGGAACGAAAAGGAACAACAACCTCTTCTGAGTTACCACGATTCCGAAAAGCGTACTTAGACTCTTTAGAAACACTTTAGTACTCTTTAGGAACCTCAAAACCCTATATATATATTCTAGATTAAAAAAAAAAAAAAAATGCAATTTAACAAATTACAACGACCATTTGGAAAATGATTTTTTCAAAGACTAAAATTTAAGACATAAAAAATAGCGCGGAGTTGATCATACATTACGTAAAAGTTGCAAGCGACAGAAATCGCCTGCGACTCGTACATATTATCCACCTAAAACTTAAGTATTATCCAAGCATTTCAATGGCTGTTCGGGAAAAGGTTTTTCCATCGTCAGATTTCCAAGAAATCTGAGGGCCAATTTTAAATGAAATTTCATTCTTAAACTTCTAAACATCCGACAATATTACTTTTTATATCGTCGTATATATATAAAAAAAATGTACTTATAAATGCAATTTGTTTGAAAGCTGTATCTCAACTTGTTTCCGAGTTATTAATTTTTTTGTAGTTTTTTTTACTTTTTCGTCATAGTGGCAACACTCTGTTGTCATCTCAGTTGAAAGTAAAGGGGAATACATATTACTGTATTGTAACAATCAGAAAACGAATAAATTGCAGATTAAACCAATAAAAACCTTCAGATATGCTTTTGATTTCCTACCCTGACGAGGACAATAACCATTTTTCCAAATGGTTAATAAGCATTTATAAAAACAAAGTTTCTTTTGCTTCCACACCTTTTCGGAAACATTTCCGAGTAGTTTTTATAGTATAGTAATCAGATTTCTTAACCCGAAATGTTGGGTTTTTGTATGTTATCCATTCTCAAGTGTACATTTTCATGTTCAACAAACATATTTTACAGACAAACATGATAAATTAACAACATTCTTTTTACCATTAAAATAAATATTATTTTGATACTCTTGCATTTATGAATTTTATTACACAGCTGAAAATATTTAAGGCTGTTCTCAAATCCAAAAGGGTAACTTTATGACACAAGTTTTAATTTATTTTTGTTTGGAAATGTAAACTAGCAGGTGTTGTTGTTCAGAAACTATATAATCAAACCATTTTTTTTTTCAAACGCAATGGATTTTTTTGGAAAATAATATCATAGTGGGCGTTTTCAACCGAATTTCGCGCGAAAGAAGAATAACCACTCAAGAAAGGGCGAAAAACGTGTTTGTCACGTGATCAAAAACGTTTATAACGCAATAGGTAATTTATTTATCAAAAAATGGAAAATACAATTCGATTCTAAATCGCTTCCATAGTCAGCCTTGCCAATTTTTTATCTTTCCGTTAAAAAATTAATTTGTAAATGTGTCAAAACGTTTTGCGTTTGTTGAGCAGAGCAGTTGAGAACAGCCTTAATTCAGAATAAATAGCATATCCTAAAGCCGATTTTCCGGTTTGAAGAAACTGATTAATTTACTATAAAAATTCTCCGAAACGTTTCCGAAAATCAATGGCAGCAAAAGAAATTTTGTTATATGAATAACTTTTTAAATCTCGAAAATAAATTGGTTTCTGTGGATTTTCATGATAAACAATGCTTTTCGAAATTATGGCTAGCTCGGAAGATGCTACTGTTTATTTTCGTCCTTGGTTACATTATATTTTCACCCTAAGGGAAGACTGAGGGAACTCCGTTAAAATTATCTTTGCATTCAAATCAATATAACAATAAACGAGTCGAAACCTGTTCATTTCGATTAATGAAAAATTTTATATGAAATCTAAAAATAACGTCGTTTTCAGCGCCGCAAAATTTACTTACGTACTATCATATTCATATTCACTATTTAAAAAACATTTTAACGTACAATAGATTATATTAATGAATAAAAGAATACTCATTTCATTTTTACTATGACGTCATTTTCACTCACTCTGAGACAAGTACTCTGAGATTAGCGTCTCAATCTCAGTATCAGCTGAATGAAAGTATGAATGAAGAAATGAAAAGTATTGAAATCCAACAGCTTTATGAGTAAAAATGCTATTTTTTTTTTTTATTAATCGTGACGTCATTTTCTTTCCAAAAATTTAAAATGAGTTATTTTTTAAACTTTACAACATATTTATAACTACTTAAAAGGTGACACAGGCATATAAAAATATTATTATTATTTAATGCAACCCTGAGATCATTAAAACACACACGTGTTCTTTTTCAAAGGGAAAAGATGATTGACTGAATAGAAAATAAATTTCAAAAACAAAAACAAAATGTACAATAAACATTCAATATTTAGGATATTATACCAAACCACGGGAACATTAAAAGAAAGGACATCGTTACAAACAGTATCACTTCTAATATCCTTATAACTTATAATATCCTAAATATTTCAAGAACTCTCGATAATATGATCGATATCTTTTCACCCCTCTGCAAAGAAATAACTGAACTCGCTTGCGCATGCGTAATATTTTGTTTTTGTTTTTGAAATTTGTTTCCTATTCAGTCAATCATCTTTTCACTTTGAAAATGAACGCGTGTGTGTTCGAAAGATCTCCGGGTTGCATTAAATAATATTTTTATATGTTTGTGTCACCTTTTAAGTAGTTATAAATATGTTTAAAGTTTATTAATAACAATGTGAAATTTTCCTTCACGACACTAGTTTTTTAATAGAGTGTTTTGACTATCCTGAAGTTATTTTTAATAGTAATGCGAAAATGGCATTTGTAATTATATGGTAATTTCTATTGTATCCCTTCTCTCTTCAACAATGGAAGTAACACGATTGACACCAATAATGAAGAAATTTCATAAAGGACTTTAGAAATTAAAATTAAAATATAAAAAAAGAGATTATTTTTAAAAATAGCGAGTGCGGGTACATTTACAAATAAATTGCTTTCATTTAAAAAAATAATTATCAAAATTGCTTCAGTAGAAGGTTCAGGCCAGATGACGAAAAAAACAACAGCCTTGTCTTCTAAATATATAGAAAATGGTTAACCTAACTAAATACATTTAAGTATAACGTTATTAGTGCAAATGTATTTTTAAAGTTCTTTTTTTTCGCTTTTAACGTCTAGCACGCCATTTTCAAATGCATTAAATTTTGGTAAAAAAATAGTCCTTTCTCAAAAATAAAAAACAAATCTTAAAAGATACCTGAAACTGACACTAAAAATATTGGAACAAAGCTTTGAGGAAATTGTCAGGACGAATTATATTTTAGCTTCGAGATACAAAATTCTGTCAAACACAGTATGATTGATAAGATAACGTATGGTAAAATAATATTTAAAAGAATAAAATATGAATTGAAGTATAGATATTAGGTTTTCGTAAAAACTTGAATTTAGCTTATTCTATAAATACTAAGAAATACAGTAAACTTCTGTTATGTTATAACAACAGTGCATAAATTGACAGACTTCTCATTATAAGCGAATGAAAAAATACATTATAATTGCATTGTAAATCACTTGTAATTGAGGGATTCTTCTTTATATTGGATTTTTCTGTAATGTTTCAGATTTCAGCCTAGTAAAATTAAAAATAGTTTTTTTTTTTCTTTTTACCCGACTGAAAAGAAGGGTTATGTGTTTCACGCGTATCTGTGTATGTGGATTTCTTTATACCCTCAAAACATCCCAACGGCTGGATGGATTTTAATGAATGAGGTCTCTATCAATTCGTCTTAACGGCCCGATGGTTATAGGCTGGGTTTTGTTTTTATAAATTCAAAATGGCGGCCGTAAAATACAAAATGGCGGTAGAGACGAAAAAAAATACTTACGCACCATATTGAGTAGCATATCATTGGATAGGTCTTTCAAAATGAAGACGATGTTTCATTGACTATTTTACAGTCAGAAGCTCCGTTTAAATATTATACAACCTGGAAGTTGTGTATGTAGGACTCCAGCTTTACTGCAACTCTAACCATCATAGACATCTATAAACCTCATCAAAACAGTGTTTATAGATAGGAACTAACAATTAAACACAACTTAAAAGTCATCAAAACAAGTAAATAAAAAAATAGCTAAGTAATATAAACAACTAATAAAAAAAATATTTTTTAAGTCAATTCCTACTTAGGTCAATAAGAGAATTTTTTTTCCTCCCATTCTTCTTACCTCTTCAATGGCACTTAAAATACCTTGATCAAGAAGAGGGCTCTCTCGGTCTTAAAATACCTTGATCAAGAAGAAGGCTCTCTCGATTATTGAAAATTAATTAATTTAATTTAATTAATGAATTAATATTTGAAAAAAACTGGATTAACATCAAGTGTCATCCACTACAAGTTTAAAAAAAATTATTTGAGCTTGATTGGATGAATAATAAGTATTTTATTAACGATTGATAATTTGAACAAGTTATATATAGCGAGAGTGTGAGCTAATAGTAGGAATTGAAAAAAAAAATAGTTTCACACTGATGAGAAATAATTAATTAGTTCGATTTTTACGCAGTCGGGTTTTTTGATTTTTTTTAAATTTAATTGTTTATTTAACTTGATAATCTAAACTTTTTCGAAGTAGCAGCAAATAAATAAGCGACTTGTTTTAATATCTTTTGGAAAAGATTAGCTTTCAGAGCATTTGTGCTCGAGATATGAGAAATATATGAAACGTTGTATAAAATTCTGTTAAAACTAGTGAAAGGTTGTATTAGAAGCATTAAATTCGTAGAATACTGGCAGCTGGTGACAAGTTGTGTTATCTTTACAGCAGACAAATCCAATCAACTACATGAATTTATTGGTAATAGCCGAGATCGGTTAAGTCCAATGGAAACACAAGTATTCGCTCTGCAGTCGTATTATTAACACTAAACATACCGCTATTTTTTTTTTTTTATACCTATTCCTACCGAAAGGGGTCAAATCACCCCTTTATAAAAAGTTATCTATTTTACGATGTTTTGCGAAAAATATACCAGCATATACACTTTGGTGTATGAATAAAACATTTTTTTTTCAAATAATTATTACAAAATGTTTTTCATTAAAGTGAAAAAAAAATATAATTACGCAAAAAATTAAGAAAACAATTAATTATTTCAAGAAATTCGAAAATTTAATAAACAAATACAGTCGAGTCTCTCTATAACGAAACTCCATACATCGAATTTCTCTATATAACAAATTTTTAATAGGAACGGTACGTTTTCCCCATATCTCATTAAAAACAATCTCCATACAGCGAAATATCTATCTGCATATAACGAATTTTTTTCATAAAATGTTCTTTATTGTTTTAAAAAAGCTTCCAAATCACAAGGAATCAATTTTCCATAACTGATTAGTGATTTATCGTTCAGTTTTGATTTTTTTATCTTACTTTTTTACCTTGAATCTCCTTGTTTTTTATGCCCAACGGATTCATCTCTCCCCACGACCCTCCCCTCCCACACACCTTCCAATATACTTCTTAAAACAGTGTCAATTGGATTGTAACACTTATAAGAGCAAGATCAGAGAGGTAATTGAAGTTTAAGGTGAATGAGAATTCAAATGGAGGAAAATGTTCCCGATACAATTTTTCATTCCTTGCTAAAGTGTGAACATTTTTTCGAGAGTGCAACAATTTTGAAATCAAAACAGCGAAAAATTACAGATTTCTTCGTCTAAAATTAATGTAAGTTTTTCTTATGTGATTTTTATTATGCTTTCAAATAAACGTCTGTTCTCTTTTTTGAAACTGTTTAAATAATTCAGAAATACAATATTAGGTTAATATTTATAGTTAAACATTTCAAATTCTTAATTAAACACCTCAAAAGTAATTTTTGTTCAAAATTTACACATTAAATAGGAATTTTTACTCATTCTCTTTATAACGAATTTTTTACTTGAACAATGAATTTCGTTATATAGAGACTCGACTGTATTGCGCAAATTTGGCTTATGTTCACCACATATTTTTAAGATTATTACACATTAAATAGGAATTTTTACTCATTCTCTATATAACGAATTTTTTACTGGAACAATGAATTTCGTTATATAGAGACTCGACTGTATTGCGCAAATTTGGCTTATGTTCACCACATATTTTTAAGATTATCACACATTAAATAGGAATTTTTACTCATTCTCTATATAACGAATTTTTTACTGGAACAATGAATTTCGTTATATAGAGGCTCGACTGTATTGCGCAAATTTGGCTTATATTCACCACATATTTTTAAGATTATTTCGTTCTCGATATAACCTGAAATGTTCAAACTAGAATCTCACCCGGAATAAAGTCAATTTCTAATTGCACCATCACACATTAACCCTTTCAGGGCCTGTGGTATGTTTATGAAACCACTTAATTTTAATTCCCAAACACCACAATGGCACCAGAATTTTGGTAAAGTATTTTCCATTTAATATGTACGTGAAATATAGCCTTTTTCATATTTCCAAATAAATTTGTTGGCCAATTACGGTGCCAATTATTTACTTCAACACTTTAGCATTGAAAATGCTTTGTCCCTGAAAGGGTTAAAAATATGATGTAATACAGTAGAATAAATGATGTAATAGCAAAAATACTCAAGTTACTAATGGTCTTACAAAATAAAACTTTTATTCCTTTATGATTTCACGTAAATTTATTCAGGAGTCAAATGACCCCCTGCGGTAGTTAAGTCTAAAATATATTTTTCGAGGCAAAAAAGGTAGTTCGGAGATGAGGCATTTTAAGAAATAATATGCTCATATATTTTAATAAAAGTCGTGAAATATAAAAAAATTTCGTAATGTTTTAGTTTGAGAAATTCCGAAAAAAAAAAATCAAAAAGGGTCATTGGACCCCTCGCGGTAGTTTTAGTGTTAATCCGATGGTCAGGGCATACGTGTAGCAAGGCAATGGATTTAGCAATCCGATAGTTTCTCCAGAAAAACAGAGCCAGTTGTCATTCTAAAACGTTTATTCATCGAAACATGAAAACGTAAACAATTCCCACATTATGAGAACATTCGTAGAGTCCTCAGGCTGGAGCATGAATCACTACATCCTGCTATAAGGTCGGAAAAGCAAATTTTGAATTGTACTAGACTGTTAGACACCGGGTAACATTGTTGGAAGCACTGGCACAAGACAGAAATCTGAGTTCCGAAGTCATTGCATGTGCTTTTTGTTAGAATTGGCGGAGGGCGACAGGCGTCTACGTAGTTCCAAAACTAGCCAATGGGTGAAAGGTGCATTTCGAGTAGCGGGAGCTAAACTGATAGCGCCCGAGAGGGAGTAGTTTAGGAGAATGAATCCCATCTCTGGTAACGTAGGGATTTCGGTGTAAAAAGTTTAGCGTCTCAAAAGTGCGGGAAACTAAATTCGTGGAATTAATAAAAATAGCAAAATGGCTTTTAAAAATATTCGAAAATAAAAACTAGCTTCTCTCAGAATATTATGGCTTGGGTAGCTGATAAAAAAGTTATGAAGGGATTAAAAGTTTTAGATTAAGATTTTGAATAAGATAATTATTAATATACGCGTTTTAATTTAAAGGATGTTAGATAGAAATAAATAATACATATTATTAAGAAATGGGGAAATAATGAATATGCCGGAAACTTAGAATAATTTAAATGAATATTGCAAAGTAAAATTTTTATATAACATGTATATGTTTTTTATTTTGTATATGCTAAAATATTAATTTAAATTCGAAAAATATTTAGAGGTAATAGGATTTTCTTTAAATCTGTGCATGACATATTTTGAGTTAGAATATTTTTGTATCCAATTGTTACAAAGAATAGGGATCTAACCCTTCTTCCCGGTTTACAGAACATACGTGAAAACCACCTTTTTTATAGAAAAAAAAAATAGATATTTTACTTTAATATACTCTTTCAGACTGCAATGTAATAACATCCAAAAACATTTTTATATCAAATATAACAATTATGTATTCAAATAAAGTTTTGAAATTTATTAAAAGCATTAGCCGCATGTGAGGAGTTAATAGCCGAAAAAATCACCAAAGATTTCTCTTCTTAGTAAACCTTTTGCCTTTATTGTCTTTTTTGATTCTGATTATTTATTTATATGGATTAAGGCTCCTCTGTACTGAAACTCGCCGATCGCGAATTCAGATGTTAGCTTATGAGAAAACTTTGAAGCGCGATTATTCATTACCTAATACAATTATTAAAATACCGTTTTCACCATCAGAAAGTAGATGTCAGATGCCGATAATTTGCGTTTTAAAAATTATCACCATTGATTTTAATTACATGAAAAATCCCAATGAACTTTGAAATTTCCATTTGATTAAATTTTATCACATCTTCTTAAAAATACTTAAAATTTAAGTAGACAATTTTTAAAACCACACATCATCGGCATCTGACGTCTACTTTCTGATGGTGAAAACGGTATTTTAATAATTATATTAGGTAATGAATAACCGCGATTCAACATTTTCCCATATGTTAACATGGGATTTCGCGATCTTGGTATTTCAGTGCAGTGGCCTCTTGAGCGCCTAGTCGATTACATGTCTGTTAAATTTGCATTTTAATTATATTATTTTATTTACGGATGAAGATTTAATTTTGTTATGGAATATTAACCGGAAAACTATGCTGCATTATTCATATTATTTTAAGTGCAATATTTTGTAATCCAATAATCTTTTATAATCGTCCGCAAGAGGAAAATATGTTTAAAAAAAATCATGCTTGAAAATTATTTTTAAAACCATACAAAACCAGTACAGTGGTAACTTTCAAACAAATTGCATCTAAAAAAACTATTTTTTTTCCCTATTTGACGGCGAAGAAATTCCTTTTTTGTGATATTATCAAATTTCAAGGTCTGTATATTGTTAGCGTCTAATTTAAATATTTAAGAAATGATTTTTTAAATGGTTGAGTGATCATTGCGTAAATCATAGTATCTCATGGGGAAAATAAATCAATGCCTCAATACTTAAACTTTATTGAATTTCTTGATAAATAAAATAACTGCAATTGTGTAATATTTATTACGAGTTATTTCTTATGTATATTTATTCACAATAACTAAACATAATGCAGTTAAATTGTGAACAAACGTTTTTACTTTCTTCTATCTGCAATAGAAGAAAGTATTATAATCGAAATTTTTTTCGACTTCCCGTTTTCGACGGATTTACACGTTTTAGGGGTCAGAAATCACAAAAAACATGTTTATACAAAATGTCTGTCTGTCAGTCCGTGTGTCGCCATTGTACCATCAAAAATACTATGAAGTTTTGCATAGAATTGAATCAAAAATTTTTTTAAGTTTTCGGCTATAGCAAGCAGGTCCTCCCTGAATTTGGAAAAATTCCGCCGGCAGAAGGCGCTGTAATAGCGATTTTTGTTCATTTTGAATATCGCACCATGGAAACGTGTGTGAAGTTATGCATAGAATTGAACCAAATTTTTTGTGTATGTTTTTGGCCATGGCAAGAAGGTCCTCTCCGAATTTGGAAAAAATCCGCCAGTAGGGGAAGCTGTAATAACGATTTTTGTGCATTTTGAATATTGTACCATCGAAAAGTGTATGAAATTATGCATAGAATTTAACAAAATTTTTTGTGTATCTTTTTGGCCATGACAAGAAGGTCCTCCCTGAATTTGGAAAAATTCCGCCGGAAGGGGTCGCTGTAATAGCGATTTTTGTGCAATTTTCAATATTGTTCCATCGAAAAGTGTATGAAGTTATGCTTAATTCTGATAAAAATACTAATAAAACTAATTATAATGAAATATTGATATGAGATAGAAGAAATTTTTGGGATTGGCATATCCAACTAATCTTGTTTTGAAGTTTTAATAATTTTACTTTTTTTAAAACCCTGCAGCATTCTTTTAACAAAATCTGCGCTGAACTCTGTAGCATGGAAAGACTGCACAAAATACCGGTCTCATTATGTTTGAAATATTGTAACTTCAATAATATGCACTGCAAATGATTTTTCCTCTTAGCCCATAATGTAACGGAAAAGTTTTATGTATCATTTTAAACTAAATATAAATGCCACACTCTTCATTTTCAATACTGAAAATTCTATAGTAAAGAAAGCACAATGACATAAAATTTACATGTCAGTATATTGCAAGGACGGCGAACGTATGGCACGCGTGCCATAATTGGCATGCTGCAGATTTTTTTTTTTTTTTTGACACGGCATAGATTCAGTTTCTACATAATGCATTTTGTGAAGTTCTACTATATTTTTAATTAATCTATATCTTGTCTATGTTTATCTGAATTCGATTAGTTCGGTTGGTATAGTCATTGTCATACAGATTTAAGAAACTGAAATATATCTCAATGTATGCCATTCTAGCTCAATATTGGCTCCCAAAATTTTAAGAATAAGAGAGAATTAGGAGATTATCGCAAAAGGCATTATAAGCCAAAATGCCGATAGTAAAATTATAACATCTAGGAATTGAATTCCAGACACTAAAAGCTGTAGATTCTGGCCCTTGCTACTTAGATATATTTTCCTGCGAGACATTCTTTTCAGAAATAAATAATGTGAAAAATTCAACTAAAAAGATTTTACCAAAGGCGTTCAATTCAACTTGCATTCTCTTAAAAATAACTAAGTGCGAAATTGATATAAAATAGTTGGCACGAAAGAGGAGACAACAGAAATAATATTTTAAAAATAAATTTCTAAAGTATAATATCGAATTTTACGCATATTTTTTTAGTGCTAAAGACAAAATTTTAAATAATTTTGATTCATTATTATTTGATCGATTATTATTTTTTTTTTATTGTTGGCACGTCATGATCATGTAAAATATATTTTCCGAAAAATTTGGTACGCGGATGTGAAAAGGTTCGCCGTCCCTGGTATATTGTATGTACGAGAGTTAGGGCACGGACAGACAGACAGAAAACAGAAGTCATAGACTATTTTAACTATGTTGGAAAGTGTTAAAAACGATCTACAAACGATGCTATCTATATTAATAAAAGAAAGTTTCGCTCTGTCTGTGTGCGATGGTTAGCGAAATCTACGGTACGTACGAGGCTGAAAATTTTTGTGAGGCTAGCGCAAAGTGTCTGCTGATGCACCTGAGACTGATAAGTTTAAAATTTTAATAATTAGTTGAGTTATTAATTAAAAATCGCAACTCACTCTCATTAAAAACTGATCTCGGTTCTTGCGAGAGGGGGGAAAAAACTCTGGTGCACGCGAAGAAGCCTTATTTACGCATCGGTTGAAAATAAAGAACGAAAAGAATAAATTTCGGGGGTATTTTGTCATTATTTATTAACCTACATCGGCCAAACCGCTTAGTAAAGTTAAAAACTGAAGACATGCTCTCAAATGCCGCAATCAGCTAAAAAAAATATTGCAGTTAAATCTCTAAAAAAATTTTTTTAAGGGCCGTTTTTCCGAAAAATGTTTTTATCCCTTATTACAACGCCCCTCCAGGGCGCAATTTTAGAACTACTGACAAACCAAATATATGATCTTAAAGCAGTAACCTTCTTCTAATCGATGGTATAATTGGTTTTAAAAAATATGAATTTTAATTTTTTCAAATAAACAAAAAGCAGGTCACTTCGCCTCTCACGAAGACGATATTTTTCCTACGCTAAAAGTAACTAAACGTCTGTATTTCAATGCAGTCTTTTTAGCGGATCTCAATACAGCAGATTTACATCCCTACAAAAATTTTGGAACGTTCAGACTGGTAGAAATATTTTTTTTACAAAATAAAATGTGCGAAAATTTCGACGAAATCAGAAAAAATCTAAATGTTTCGTCGCGGTTTCTCTCGATTTCGGTATGCATATACTCCAAAACTCAAATTAAGCAGAAAATAAAATAACAAATAGCATTTGCTTCCAGTTCAATATTTTTTACTTTCGTCTACCTTCAATAGAAGAAAGTATTGTAATCGAAATTTTTTTCGACTTCCGGTTTTCGACGGATTTGCATGTTTTAGGGGTCAGAGATTCCAAAAAACATGTTTATAGAAAATGTCTGTCTGTCTGTGTGTCCGTCTGTCCGTCCGTCCGTCCGTCTGTCGCCATTGTACCATCAAAAAGTGTATGAAGTTATGTATAGAATTAAACCAAAATTTTATTATAAGTTTTTGGCTATAGCAAGCAGGTCCTCCCGGAATTTGGAAAAAATTCGCCGGTAGGGGGCGCTGATATAACATTTTTTGTGCGATTTTGAATATTGTACCATCCAAAAGTGTATGGAGTTATGCATAGAATTGAACCAAATTTTTAGTTTAAGTTTTTGGCTAAGACAAGCAGGTCCTCCCTGAATTTGGAAAAAATTCGCCGGTAGGGGGCGCTGTAATAGCGATTTTTGTGCGATTTTGAATATTGTACCGTCCAAAAGTGTATGAAGTTATGCATAGAATTAAACCAAATTTTTATTTTAAGTTTTTGGATATGGCAAGCAGGACCTCCATGAATTTGCAAAAAATTCGCCGTTAGGGGGCGCTGTAATAGCGATTTTTGTGCGATTTTGAATATTGCACCATCGAAAAGTGTATGAAGTTATGCATAGAATTGAACCAAAAAATTTTTTTAAGTTCTTGGCTATGGCAAGGAGGTCCTCCCTTAATTTGTAAAAAAATCGCTCGTAGAGGGCGCTGTAATAGCGATTTTTGTACAATTTTTGTTCCATTTTGAATATTGTACCGCCGAAAAGTGTATGAAGTTATGCATAGAATTGAACCAAATTTTATGTGTTTATTTTTGGTCATGTCACGAAGGTCCTCCCTAAATTTGGAAAAATTCTGCCGGAGGGGGGCACTATAATAGCGATGTCTGTACCATTTTCATTATTGTACCATCGAAAAGTGTATGAAGTTATCCATATAATTGAACCAAATTTTTTGTGCATGTTTCTGGCTATGGCAAACAAGTCCTCCCTGAACTTGAAAAAATTCCGAAAGAAGGGGGCGCTGTAATTCCGATCTCTGTGCCATTTTCATTATTGTACCATCGAACAGCGTATAAAATTATGCATACAATTGAACCAAAATGTTTGTGCTTGTTTTTGGCTTTGGCCAACAGGTTCTCATTGAATTTGGAAATATTGCGCGGTAAAGGGGCTCCGTGCTAGCGATTTTTGTATACTTTTCTTGATTTTTCGTAGTTCTATTGTGCATCGGCGGCTCATGCAGCGGCGGGAACTCGCTTCCTGCTATGCCCGCTATTCGCAAACAGCTGATAACGACAGAATAAGGAAAAATTAATAATTTTAACAAATATCATGATATAGATTAACTCTTTTTTAGTCCGTTTAATTGACTTGAGCAGAAATTTAAGATGAAAATCAAAGTTGGTATAGTATTGAACTAATAATATTGAAGTATTAACATGTGTAACTAGGTTTTGAAATATTAAGATGTATAAGATAGAAGAAAGTTTTGGGATTGGCACATCCAACTAGTTTCATTTAAAAATATAAATTCAGATAAAATTGAGTTAAAGATATAAAATTATACAAATTTGAGGTTCATTTAGGTGTCGATCATCACGGGCCAAGGCAACACCGAGCGGGCCAGCTAGTTTGCAAATAAAGAATGAAAGTTTTTGCTATATTCTAAAAAACAAAATTTTCATTGAGTATAATACAGATTTTTCATATTGATTAAAACAGATTTTTTTTTTTTTTTTTTTTTTTTTTTTCTTTGTATAATGCAAATTTTTATCAGACCTTCAAATAATATTTAGTGTGTTTTGCAGGTGAAAAAGAACTTCATTTTAACTCTATTGTAAATTGCTTACGACACGGTTTGAATATTCGTACACGAAAACGGTAATTATTTTATGAATGCAAATACTTCACTGAGTGACAGTGACAACTGAAGAAAAGAAAGGACGCGTGCTCTAGAATTAATAATTACACAAAGCACTGGAAAATTAACTCGAAGGTTATTTTACCGCAACAGTTTCTGTTTTCTGTTTCGAATGCAAATTTTCTTCCTTTGTGCTTTAATTTATATTCCACAGATTTCTCAAGCAATGAGCATGCATGAGCAGAATCGGAAATGTACGCAGCGAAAAGAACAATTCCTTTTAAAAATTAGATAAATGTTTCCAAAATGTTTCATTGAGGTTCAGGCACTTACAATTCTGTTTGTGTCCAACTCGAATTGCGTGAATGAAAAAGTACTTGTCAACAAACATGGAATTCGCCCTGATTATTGTTTTTGCTTCATTTAATTCTTCATTTAACTTTTTTTATGATTATATTTTGTTCTTCTTTTTTGGCAATGATTTGCTATTTTTCCAAATAATTGTATTTTCATGAAACAAGCAGAAAAGAAACGAAAATTATTACGAGTTCATCTAAGAAACAAGAAAAGAACATAATGCGTCTAGCATACTTTATGAAACACTTTTCAACGCATTCACTACAGATATGTGTGAATCATCACCGTTAATAATCATGTAATAATCACCGTTTGATAAGGTTTAAATGATGTTAAAGTGTGGATTTCCCTCTAGAATGCCGAAAAAAAGGTTTTTTATAGTATTTCCTTTCCTAGAATATAGGAATAAAGACTTTAGCTCCGGGTTATTTGCATGTTATTTATTGCAATACAGGCATTATCACACTGCTAACGAAGCGTAAATTCTCTGCCGAAAATTAATTGAAAAATTAATTATAATTATATATGTTATTTATTATCATTTGAAAAACACTTCAAAGAATGTTTAACAAAACAAAACAATTTTATACAGTAAAACCCGTGAAAACGAAACCTTTAGGAACTGAAACCAAATACCAATGCAGGAAAGGTCTATAATTTTTTTCTGTTATAGATAGGTTCTATCTTCACAGATTTTACTGCATTAAGTTTCAGTCGATGCAGTGTTGCCAGTGGGCTACTTTTTTTAAATTCAGATTTCTTGATTGCCACCACTTATTTGAAACAGTAAAATTCCCTTTGTTCTCGCCTCAATTAATATCTCACTAAATAAGGCGCATTTTACAATTTCAAAAAAGTGGTGCCAATCAGGAATCTGAATTTAAAAAAAAGTAGCCCATCTGGCAACACTGAGTTGATGCACTGCATACCAAAACTAGTCGGATGAGGACCAAAAACTTTCTTCTATCTTAAATATGTTAATACTTCAAAATTCACTATCACAGTGCCAGAATTAAATGATAACCTATGCCCATCATGAGGATTCTAAAGATATGAAATTCTGTGCATTAGTTCTTGAGATGTGACTATAGCTAAAACCGTGTAAATCCTACAAAATGCAGTTTAGCAGCGCCACCTATTGGATGATTAACAACAAAAACCTAACCAGCAACAACTTGTGTTAACGTCTAACTGAATCCTAAGTTAGAATGTAAATTCGTGCAATAGTTCTTGAGATAGAGCTATTGCGGAAATCATGAAAAATGCCGCATAGCAGCTCCACCTGTTGGGTGATTTACATCAAAACGTTAACAGCACCAAATCATATAAGGGAATAACTGAATTTGAAGGTTGATGAAAATCCGTGCATTAATTTTAAAAATAGAACTAATGGGGAAATCGTGAGAAATGCAGAATAGAAGCGCCACCTTTTGGGCGCTTTACACCAAAACGTAAACGGTACCAATTTATATCAAGATATAATCGAATCTGAAGTTTGATAAAAATCCGTGAATTAGTTCTTTCGGTAGAGCTAATGCGGAAATCGTTAAAAATGAAGAATTGAAGCGCCACCTGTTGGGCAATTTACACCAAAATGTAAACAGTACCAATTTATATCAAGATATAACCAAACCTGAAGTTTGATAAAAATCCGCGCATTAGTTCTTGAGATACAGCGATTGAGGAAATCGTGAAAAATGACGCACAGCAGCGCCACCTGTTGGGCGATTTAAGCCAAAACGGAAACAGCACCCAATTATATCAGGAAATAACTGAATTTGAAGTTTGATGAAAATCCGTACATCAATTCTTGAGATAGAGCTAATGCGGAAATCATGAAAAATGCGCCACCTATAAGGCGAATTGCACCAAAAATTAATCAGCACCAATGTATATCACAGACTAACTGAATACAAATTTTTATTAAATTCCGTGCATTAGTTCTTGAGATAGAGTGCCCACAAAATTTGTGTCACATACAGACGCACAGACAAAAAAGACAGACATTTTTTAAAAGTTTTTAAAAGTTTTTTGGAATCTCTGACCCCTAAAATGTGTAAATCCGTTGAAAACTGGAATTAGAAAATTTTCACGAATCCAATACTTTCTTCTTGTAAGACAGAAGAAAGTAAAAGGCATGTGAAAATTTAAAATATTTATGCATCATGAAAAATCGGGACATTTGGGGTCCCGCAAAGTGGTTACGCGGGACTGGTCTTGGAGCCCCTGAAAATCGGGACACCTGTGTAAATGGGGACACTCGCCATCAATAGTGATAATCAAGATTTTAAGAACCACCGACATATTATATTTGAGACACGTCACACTTTTATGTATCGTTAAAAAAAATGGCTTCTGCGATTTTCTCCTTGATTAAATGTGATTAACACGTTTAGTGCCACGGTGGGTGACACTGAAGCTGAAAAATTTACGATGTTTTAAGTAATTTTAAAGAAGGTATAATCCTGTAATAAATAAAAGGTAAGTAAATTTTAAATAAATTTTCAGTAATTACTTAAAACAGTATACAGTGGAACCTCGATCCATCGTTTTTCAAGGGGTACGGGAAAAAAAACAATGGATGCGGGAAAACGATGAATACAGGTTAACGTCAAATCACGAAAAACCAACCTTTATGCATTTCTAATACATGCATTGTATACAGTATACTAATAAATATTAGTTTGTTACTTGCCAAACTGTAAAAGAAATAAATCGAAGTTGTAGAAAATTGATATTTATTTTAAAAAAGCAGTAATTTTATGTTGGGTTTTTCGTTCATTTTTTAAATTAAATAACAAATTTTCAACATGTACAACATTTTTATGGAAAATTTCTGTAATTTTATGTAATTATATAAAAGTTCGTGCACTTGCAAATGCCGTAATTGCATGAGACAGACTTGGCACTGGTGTAGACTCAGTTTCATCGGCATGAACATTAATTATCCTCTGCTTCTTCGCCATTATTTTCATTTTTTGCATCATCACACATTTCTTCTATGCCTAGGACACTGCATGTCGCAACATTTTGATCTATGGAAATCTAATCCCTAAATTTCAGTAATCCCTGCCCCCCCCCCCCTCCCTAAAACAGTAGAAACGAGTTACTTTAGGATAAAAGAAGTAATTCCAGTTTGCATGTCATATGGATCCCCTTGACCCTCAATTTAATTTCGGTGAGGAGAAAAAATTTACAACGATGAATGCGGGAAAATACTTTTTGAAGAACGATGTATGCGGGTTTTGTTAACATTATTTAAATATAATTTGTGCAGGGACAATAGAAAAAAAAACGATCAATGCGGGAAAACGATGGATGCAGGAACGATGGATCGGGGTTTCACTGTATATATATTTAGTTTTATATCATAGTTTAGACCGTCGGTCATCGGTGAATGTCGTGTTTTAAACGGAAAGTTCAGTGTCAGTCACCGATGACCGACGTGGCGCTTAACGTGTTAACCCATTCGGGGCCATGGGTGCATATATGCATCCTCAAAAAGCGCATACATGATTTGTTTTATGCACCAGTAAAAAAGAACAGTAATATTTGCTTTCTTTAATTGAAGCATTTTCGTGATTATTTAAGTAAAGGCAACTTTTTTTTTTTTTTTTTTTTTTTTAAAGTGGTGCCAACCGAATAAAATTTGCGTAAAAGCCGCCGACCCGAAGGGGTTAAATACTTTTCAATTAATTAAACTAGTTACGAAAGAAACAAAAAAAAAATCTGTTTTTCAAAGGTAGTTGATAAGAGGAATTTAATTAGTCAAAGTCTTTAAAACAGAATATTCACTTTTTACAAGCAATGTAAAATAAACAAGTAAGAAAGAGTATTGAGTACGAAAGATTACAACATCGTTTCCGGTATTAAGCACGTATTGCATTAAAATTCATGGCTTATGTGTTTAAAAGTTTTCTTTAATGATGCAATGTATCTCCTTAAAACACATGCATATTAATTGCATACCAATGCCATGTAGTGTAAGTGTGGAACTAAAATAATTAAAACGTCTCATTTAATCGCAGAAACTTGTTGCAAATTCTGCGGTTAATTAAGAAGATTACTATTCGGAGATATTAGTGTTAAATAGTAAGGTCCAAAAGTATAAATCATGAGTGTCCGCGAAGACATAGGAAATATAAGAAGGGGTCAGTGGCAACCAAGAGTTTAACCCTCTGACTGCGTATTTCGTGATTTCTACGTTCAAGACATTTGTAGAAAAATTAAGATAATGTACAATTTTTGAAGCAATTTCGTTTTAAAAATTCTATATTCAAAGTGTAAAAACGCAAATGATAAATATACTACATATTTCAAATACATGATGAATTGAAATATGTAATAACAAAGGACGTACTGGTGGATTATATAATGTTCGAAAGGATCTTGAAAAAAAAAAAAAAAAACGCAATCAGAGGGTTAAGAACGACTGACATATTATATTTTAAACACGTCAAACTTTTATGGATCGTAAAAAAACATGGTTTCTGCGAATTCAACATTAATTAAATGTGCGTAGTTTCCAATTAATTAAACGTTACGAAAGAAACGTAAAATAAAAATCTGTTTTAGATCATTTTTATCGACAGAAGTAACTGCCTTTTATAATAATTGCCCCGTATTATGCTTATATATTATACTATAAAATTTAAAATATAATATTTACTTTTTATAAGAAATGCAAAATAAAGAAGTAAGAAAGAGTATTGAATACGAAAGATTACAGAATCTTTTTCGGTATTAAGCACGTATTGCATTAAAATTCATTCCTTATCACTGTTTAACAGTTTTCTTTAATGATGCAATGTATCTCTTTAAAACACATGCATATTAATTGCATGCTAATGCCATACAATGTAAGTGAAAAACTAAATTACCTATAGCGTCAAAATCTCACGTCAAACTGCCCAAGTTAAACAAAAAAATTGTGAATCTAGAACGGGAATTTTTTTTATAATAAATTAATATTATATGATAAAAATAAGACTTTTGATGATGAAAATTAGAGCCAAGAACAGTGAATAAACATTACTAGACGACCAAAGTCCTGCTAATTATAAGTAACAGCTGAAAAATATTGAAATCTGGGTTTCAATTCGATGTAAAGCTGCCTTTATGTTTATATAAAATTTAATTTCGAGTTCAAAAATCACATTTTGAACTTGAATTCACATTTTTTTCATTGAAGTATAAGGTGGTGACAGATATTTTGAAAATGTTCTTTAAACAATGCATAAACTTGTGTTTTTAAAAATTACTTACATATAATTCACTTATAATATGAAATTTTTGTTTAGGGTATAAATAAAACTTACATTTTTTCCAAAGAAATGTAAGTTTTTTCCAAATTAAGGTATATCTATACTTTAAATGAAGCATAAGATAGGGATATATATTTTGAAAACATCCTTCACGTGATGCATAAGCTTCTGCTTTTAAATTACTTATATAATTCGCTTATAATATGAAACTTTTATTTAGAAAACTAGTTCCAAATTCACATTTTAAAAAAAGATAAAGTATAAGGGGGTGACGGGCATTTTTAAAACGTTTTTCAAATAGTGCACATCTTGTGTTTTTAAATTACTCAAAATAAGCTATAATTTAATAAGCTATCGTACAATATATATGAATATGATGATGGATATAATTATATAGTGATGAATATAATAATATAGACGGTCAAGTGCGAGTATTACTCGCGCTCTGAAGTTTCCGTGCAATAAATATGTGAATTATTAAAAAAATCGTAGCTAAAGAATAATAAGACTTTGTAAAAAACTATAGGGTATAGCACAGACAATCACCTGATCGAGTTCACGGCTGAAATTCCCGAATCAGTTAAAACTTGAATCTCATATTAAAACGCTATCGGTCTGACAAGTCATATCTTCGTGCAAAACCCCTGAAAACCCGATTTTAGCCGTTGAATCGTAGGTTTACCATTGTGTTTTCCTGCACCCGAAGGTATGAAAACATGGAGGACTGAGCAGGAAAACACAATGGTAAATCTACGAGTCAACCGCAAAAATCGGGTTTTCAGGTATTTTCCAACCAGATATGACTTGGCAGACCGATTGCGTTTTGATATTCGAATAGAGTTTTAACTAATTTTGGAATTTCAGCCGTGAACTCGATGAGGTGATTGTCTGTGCTGCCACCTACCGGTCTATAGTATACATACATATTTATAGATAATATACAAGGGCTGAACAAAAGAATTGACGGATTATTTCCGACTATTGATGGTAATTTCTGAAAACACGTTTTCGAATGCGTTAATAAGTTTTTCAAAATGTTTATATGAATACAATATTTTACCTGAGTAAACAATGAAACGTTGTTACAGTATTATGGAAGTACTATTCCAAAGAGTTAACGCATGATTTTTTGTTCTTGTTATAATATATGCGAGAATAAAACTGTATCAATTGCTTCTCAGTGGTGCACGATAAAATAAACGTGAATTTTTGCCCTCAACAAAGAATCCTCCTCCTCTCCGAGATAAAAGTTTTGAAACGACGCATTTCACCATAAATTGAGGATGCTGATGACTCAGTGAACAATGCACAAGTGAACTACATGCTTTGCTCAACTAAAATTATCATAATAAGATATCGCATATTTATTGCGAATAAAATAAAAGAGCTATCGCTAACGGAACTTATGTTCAAAGACAAAGTAACAAGCTTTAGTTTTTTTTTTTTTGTGTTAAGTTTAGCTTATGATTTAGAAATGAATGAAATATTTCTCCAACATTATATTTTAAAAACGTATTTTGATTCTTTAAAGAAATAAATAGCGATACAGAAAAGTACATTATTCGAAGTAAAAAGGGAACCGTTTACAGTGCACGCTTATTTAAATTGAAAAGGAAAAAAGTTGCAACATTTTTTGCTCCTGGAGCTACAATTTAAGCAATTTTCTGATATTTTCACATAGAGACTTTTCTTTTTCTTTTAAAGTTGGGACAGCCATTTTTGATCAGCTTCTAGTATTTCTTCCATTTTCTTTGATTGTAAGTTTACGCTGAAGATACTGAATACTTTTTATATTTTTCGTTTTCTAAAAGAGTTCAAAGTTATTTGCAATTCGATACATGCATAAAAATGTTGTTTTGAAATTTATTTAGATATTAGACTTTGTATGAACAAAGTATCTTTTTGTGAAAACACCTACATTAAAATGTATATCATATTTCCTTCCAATTTAAAATATCAAATACAAAAAAAAAAACGCTCGAATTACTAAAGATATTTTTGTTTTCCATGCAGAAGTGTACAATTGATGGTACAATGCTGAGCCCTATCTATTCGACACTTTCTGATAAAATTATCGAGGTAAATTCGATAATGACTTTGACAAAATTATTTTATACCTGTTTATCTTACACATAAGATACAAGTAAGTTAAAATCAGAACGTGGAATTATTTTCAAATCAAAATTTCAAATTTTTACTATTTTTACATTTTTGGTATAAAAGGTTTACACGCCAAATTCAAACATCTCATATCAAATTTACTCTTTTAGAGTTGAACAAAGATTTAACATTTATTGCACTTGCAATAAAAATGTATGACAAATTAGTTCCCTTTGTCAACTAGTATGCATATCAGGTTATAACAGGTCATCCAAGTGGTTCTTATGAAGGCTGGCTTGAAACTTCGAGACCAGAGAGTCTTATTAGAGCTAAATTTGTGACGTTACGAACTGCAAGCGGATTTTTAAGCTTGATTATATTGTTGCCCTTAGATCAAGATATTGCCTGTCCAAAACGCAAAGGATTATTCCAAAAGACAACGACTTAATTCGAAATGTTAGATTTTTAACTTATCCCATCTGGATCCTGAAGTTCACAAACTCAAAGTTAAGACTTTTTTTTTTTCTGAGGGCAATGGACGGGAAAGTTAATTTGCAATCATGAACAAGTTTTAATGCTTAAAAGACAAAGCACATTTTAGTTCATAAGTTGTAAAACAATTTTACAACTTTTGAAAATGACGTCATATTCACTGGCATGTCATTTAATCGGCTGTAAATTTAGGGCTCCAGGTATCGTATTTTGATGTATATGCTACGGTAAAAGTGATTAATCCGGTGATTATGTATAATCACCAGTGATTATTCATAATCACCACTAAGCTTGGTAAATGTGATAAATTATTGAAATTATGGAATATTTATCAAAATTAAAAGTCCACAACTCGTAATGGGGAATGTAATAAAATTCTATAACTTTATCAAAATTCGTTCAGTTTGCGCAGCTGCATGGTTTCTGTAAACTGTAAAGAAAATTTATCAAGAAATACTAATTATTTAATTCAAAGTTCTGTTTTATATAGGTAAAAATAAAGTATTTACTGAACTAACAAACGAGGCTTTGTTTTATTTTTAGCAGTCTTGATCATTTTGAATTTTTCAATACCTTTTACGACATATATTATATAACTTATGTTATTATCTAATATATCTGTTCTAAGATATCTACTAAAAGTAAAGTACGAAAGCGCCACTTTTAATTCATTTTTAAAATCGGAATATTATTGTAAGTTTTAACAGACATCATGACGTTCTTCTTATTCTTAACAACGAAATTTTTAGTGTTATTTGAAAATATTCATTTTTTGGATTTATTACCCCATTACTCCACAAAATAATCCGAACTTATCACTTTCCCCATTACGAGTTGGGAATTTTATAAACTAACCCGTGAATTTGATAAATATTCAATAATTTATCACATTTACCAAGTTTAGTGGTAATTATGAATAATCACCCGTAGTTATACGTAATCACCGGTTTATTACACTTACCGTAACATATATACAGGGTGAATCTAAACTCTTGGGCAAAACTTTAAGGGGTGATAGTACGCATCAAGACAAACAATTTTAAATGAGAAACTAAGGGTCCCAAACGTCTTCCGAAGGAGATAGGCGCCATTAAAGTTTAGGGTCCAAAATTTCAAATGATTATAAAAAACGGAAAAATTGGTCGATTCGTTTACGATTTTCGCTAAAGCTATTATTTATGTCAGTATTTTCTTAAAAAATAAATTTTAAAGATAAATTCATAAAATGCCGATAGAGGGCGCTTTAGACTTTGGAGCAACGAACAACTATTTTTTACCGTTATTTTTTGTATCTCATTAAATGCTTTCAAAAGCTTAGACTTAAACTTAAATTTTGAGCTCAAAATCTGAATTGTTGGGAGTGGTTCAGTAGCACAAACTGAACTGTGTTCAGAAGCTGAAATTTGAAACACCCACTGAACTGTGTTCAGGAGTTAAAATTTGAAACACAACACCACCCTCCTGAAAACAGCTCAGTTTGCGCTGCTTAACCACTCCCAACGATTCCCAACGAAGTTTAAGTCTACGCTTTTGAAAGGATTTAATGAGATACAAAAAAAAAAATAACGGTAAAAAATAGTTGTTCGTTTCTCCAAATTCTAAAGCGCCCTCTATAGGCATTTTTGGGAAATTTATTTTTAAATTTATTTTTAAGAAAATTTTGACATAAAGAATAGTTTTAGCGAAAACTGCAAACGAATCGACCAATTTTTCTGTTTTTTATATTCATTTGAAATTTTGGACCCTAAACTTTGCCTATGTCCTTAGGAAGACGTTTGGGAACCTTAGTTTCCTATTTAAAATTGTTTTTCTTGGTGTGTACTATCACCCCTTAAGGTTTTTCCCGAGAGTTTAGATTCACCCTGTATAAATGTATCTATTTGGTTCATATTGATTGTTCACATATAAAATTAAAATAACTGATATATCATTCTAAAGAATGAACGATAACTACAAAGTTCATTAAACAGTAAGATAATATTTATGTGCTTTAAGATTTTAGGATAAATATTAATCTTCTAATACTTGTAGCTTTTTGGAAAAATATTTTGATTTCAGTGTATACCACAATACTGAAGCTTTCGGATGAGAAATCTGTGGAACATTAATTTCCTGTTTTTCTATCCTCTTCAGTTTTAAATTAAATATCAGACGTAAGATTTTCATTTATAATCACGATTTTCATATGCGTTTCAATATGTGATTGCTAAAGATGTTATCCTATCTGTAGAATTTCATACCGCGACATACTTATGAATATGAAACCAGATGTCATGGTTATGATATATTGTGAGCGAAGATTTAAAAAATCATTTATTAAAGATTTATTTTTTATTCATATACTATGATTTGTGAGCGATAATGTGAAATGAAAAATTTCATATCGTAACTTTGTGCAAAATCAAATTTAATAATTAAAAAAAATAATAAAAAAAAGAGGAACTAAATGAATAATTGTTTTTAAAAAATGTGTGATGTAACGAAAGCTTTGTATGATTATGATAATTTTACAAATTTTTCTAGTTACTGGCACATTTATTTATTATGGCTATAATAGATGCATCTACCTATATTTAATGTTATATATAAATTTATTATTAAGATTTATTTTCTATGTACAGAATGTCCACACTGTAAAAAAAAAAAAAAAAAAAAAAAAAAAAAAAAAAAAAAAAATCTGTAATTTTTACAGAAAAAAATTGTATTTTTTACAGAGAAAAACTGTTTTAAAGAAAAACATTTTTTTCTGTAAAAAAAAGGCTGAATTTTGTAATTTTTACAGATAAAATCTATATTTTTTACAAGAAAAAACTGTTTAAATGAAAAATTACAGATATTTTCTGTAAATTAAACGGTTTTCCATTGGCGCCAAAATTGACAGTTTTTTTCTGTCAATTTGAGAGATTTTATTTTTTTACAGTGCATAAAAGAATGTCTTTGTTTCGATTATATATTATAACAGTTTGATTTAGACTATTTACAACAAATCATACATCAAATTGAAGGTAAAGTAACCTAGTTTTTCTTACAAATGTTCAATATGGGCATCATTAGTTAGACGGCACATATCCAATCTAAAGTTGAATTCTTCACACCACTACGGTTAACAAGTCGGGAGTAATAGAAGCAATAGCCTCTTCAATTCTGTGTTTCAACTCTGGCAAATCATTAGGTAGCGGCAGAACGTAGACACGATCTTTTATAAAGTCCCAAAGGAAAAAAAGGCTCTAATGGCTTTTAAATCTTCAGCCCAGCAGTAACGCCTTACGCTCAGGAGTCGCCAATTTGCATATGAGGCACTGACAAGCGAGTCAATAACAAAACAGTATTCGCGCATGCGCTTATCTAAAACTGTTTGATTTACTCTTTACTTGTGACCTTGAACCAACACTCTACAATGCTGACAGTTGATACTATAAAAAATTATTACTGGAGCATTCTTTTATGTACACCCTGTATAATAATCACGTGATGCATATGGAATCATGTTATAATCACGATTTTCATATGTGTTTCAATATCTGATTGCTGAAGATTCATCCTGCCTGTGGAATTCCATACTGCCACATATTTATGAATATGAAACAAGATGTCATGGTTATTAGGATGAGCGAAGCGAATCCTCTACTAGGCTACACAAATTACATTTTGTCGTACTCTTTATATATATATATATTTAAAAAAAAAAACTATTCAGTATTTTGACTTGAAATTAAACATAAAAATAAATTATGATCTGTAGATTTGCACATTATTATTATTATTATTTTTACAGAATAACCTTAAAAATTTTATTATTTTAATTAATTTATTTTACATGTTTTTCCATTACGGGCGCATTTTTAGAAATAAAAAATGAAACACGTATATTTTCAGAAGAAAAATAAATCATGGAGTTAGTAATTATTGATAGAATCATGATTAATTAAATAGTTTCACGATTTCTTTTGCGAAATTTTTAAAATATTCTTTTTTTATGAAAATTGTAGCATGTTTTTAATGAATTAAAATTTGTGAAAATTCAATTATTTACATTCAATTATAAAAGTATTTTTCAGTGTTAAGAATTCAAATACACAATTTATTCTCATCTATGTGAAATCACTTATGCAGACGATACTTGCGCATTTTAAAAGAATTATATCATGTTTTTTTTTTTTTTTTTTTTTTTTTTTTTTTGTAAAGTGGCAACAAAAGAATTGTAAACAAATAAAATTATTTGTTAAATTCGTTATATCATAAATAAAAAATTCCGAGGAAATTTTTAGTTATTTGGCTGAATTTACATTTCTAAAATTAAAATGCGCCAAAACATAAAATAACTTTTGTGCTTCATAAAGATGCAAAATAATAATAATAATAATAATAATAATAATAATAATAATAATAATAAAATAAAATAAAATAAAATAAATAAATAAAAAATTTAAAAAATATTGTTACGTTCAAAGCTTTATCTTATTAAATAATGTTTCGCGAATCCAAGCAAAGCATGGCTTTTGCTAGTGATATAGGGTGAACGAAGATTTACGAAATCGTTTATTAAAGATCTTATTAAAATCCTTTATTTTTTATTCGTAAACTATGATTTCTGAGTGATAATGTGAAATGAAAATATTCATATCAGGATTTTGTGCAAAAGCATGTTTAATAAGTTAAAACAAATAATAAATAAGAACGAAAAACCATCGATCAAGCATAGATTATGAAACATTTTCCAACACATTCAGAATAATGCAACAAAACTGCACCGATTAATCAGTTAAAATATTATGACTAATTCAACCATTTGGAAACGCATAAAACATTTGAAAACCCGATTTCAGCTGTTCTCATCTGAAATCGGAAAATTATTCTAATTCTTTGAGCAGCCATGTATATGATGTATAGATTTATATCTATTAAGAGGTCTCAAGACTTAAAACTTTAAAATTTTCGGAATTTTAATTTTTTTTAAATGTTAAATTTCTACCTTTTCTAAACATTTTGATATGATTGTTTCCTTAAAATTGCCTTTTGAACAGCAGTTATAGCTATTAGAATTATACCCGCTCAATAGCTGAAGCGACGCTTCCGAAACGTTGAAGTCATTTTACGCCAAATATGACGTTAATGGACAAAATGCGCAGGATATCTCAAAAACTTCTGAATATTTTTTCTGAAATTATCCAAACGTAGGTTTCATGTTAGTCTGTATATACTAGACCTAAAATTTCATTCTCATTGTTCAAAAAAATTTTTTTTTAGGTGATTGTACTGTTGAAATTTTCGAAATTTTGTATTAGCTAAATACAACTTTGTATTAAAAATTTAAAAATGCTTTAAATACAAATTTATTTAGGCTCATGGTAATTGTGACAAACTGAAGTGTAATTAGGCACAAAAAATTTCATTTTAGTTGCAAAATTTATTTTTTAATTCTACACGTAAGCTGTTATACCAAATTCTGCTCGACTTATATAAATACTAATTTTGCATCTTGCAATTTTTAAATGCATGAAATGAAAGACGATACTTATATCTTTTAATCTCAGTAAAAATTGTGTTTATAAATCATATACATTTTAAGATTGAAATGTTAAGATTAATGTTGAAAATGGTCTTTTTTTTTTCTTTCATTTTTTCCCTTTTTAAGAGTCCTGAGACACCTTAACTACATGCATGCAAGAATTTAGTTCAGTTAGAAAATACATACCTCAGTTGAACATTCCCCTTCAGCAATTTCCGCTAATAAGGAGAATGGCATGTGAACTCTTTTGGGCAGTACCGTATCCGGGTTATAGAATTTATATACAAAGAGTAACATGCAAAAAATTCGTTAAATTTAAAAAAATCCCTGCCGGCTCGGGCCTACAGGCGGAGGTAGATTTCGAAGTTAAGTACTAAATTAACCAACAAAATTTAAATCAAGATTAGAGATAAACCTAGTTCCTCCAATAAGAATGAGCTCTAGGGAGCTAAACATTTTGTGAAAATTCTAATATACACGAATACACACACGCATCCATAGGGAATAGGTTTAAAAAATAGCTAAAGCAAATTCAGAGAACCTCAAAGTGATAAATAAGTTAATATTTCCATAGTCGGGTTTTTATCATGTTTTAATACGTTTCTTCAAACTCACATGACGTTACATATTCACCTGCTGAGGTCCATTTTATTTCCAATATGACGCAATATTTTGTTGTTGTTTTTTAATTCGTCAAACTATTTATTTCATTTTGAGTTTTCATGCGGAAATCTTGCTCTAGGAAACTTATGACGTAATATTCAATTTGTTTTCAATTTGTCAAACTATTTATTTTATTTAATTTTTCACGTGAAATTCTCGCAAAAGAAAAGCAATTGTTGTGGTGAGAATTTTATTGCTTTTTTTTTAATTGTTGGCAACTGCAATAACGAAAAATATTTATTTTTTTCTGTTATTGTTGTGTAAGAGCTGATTTTATCGGAATCGTGTTAAGATGGTATTCAAATTTTTGAACCCTCCCCATTTCCATTCCCTTGGTCCGATTTTACCCATTTTCAATCCCCGCCGAGATATTAGCCATCTCAAAGTTGTTGGCGAGTTTGAAGACGATTCGTGCATAATTGCGACTTTTATCGTGCGGACAAAATTTAGTACATACATACATATATATATATATATATATATATATATATATATACACACACACACACACATATATATATATATATATATAAACTTTTTAGGTGGGGGTGGTTTTGGGTTCCTGAGGTCCTATAATGAAAAGTTATGAAGGAATTTTTCAAAAGTCGCACCATGGTAACGACTGCAATAGGTAGTATTTCTTACGAAATCTACTTAAAAACGTACTGAAATTGAAACGCGCTTCCAGCAA
This sequence comes from Maratus speciosus, assembly GCA_963932465.1. Taxonomy (NCBI): domain Eukaryota; kingdom Metazoa; phylum Arthropoda; class Arachnida; order Araneae; family Salticidae; genus Maratus; species Maratus speciosus. Next base: position 443,126,040 of record OZ010797.1, on the reverse strand, counting down.
CTATTGCTCAAAGACAGATTTCTTTTGTGTGTCTCTACAAATGAACGACAAATTCTATCGATGCCCTTTTCTATCGTAAATAACTTGTAGTGAAATCCAGTGATTTATATCAATTTCAACACATTTGAAATAGCGTAATGTCATTAAAATACTCTGCAAACGATTTTTCTCCATATACCATAATGTAATTCGATTCTTTTGAGCGCCCCTGTAAATGAACTATTAATGCTACGCTTTTCATATACAACCATTCCATGGTAAGCATCATTAACATATTTCAATTGCATAAAAATCCGAATATATTTATGTGAGTTAGAACGTGGACAGATGGACAGACAAACAGAATTCATAAACACTTTTCAAATTTCTTGGAACTTGTTTAAAATGAGAGGAACTAAATGAAAAATTGTTTTTAAAGAATTGTCAGATGTAATGAAAGCCATGTAGGATTACGATAATTTTGCCAGTTAGTGATTCATTTATTATATGGCTATAATGGATCCATCTATCTGCATTTAATGTTATACTTAAATTTATTATTAAGCTCCATTTTCTATATATAATAAATAGGAAATTAGTGTTATATAATGCCATAAAATTTTAATAATTCCATTAAATTTTAGGTAATGTAACTAAATATCATATTTATCTTTTGCCAATTAATAGTGCATTGACCTGTCTATCGCTCCTCTAATTTACTTAATTATTTACTCATATAATTATTCATATTGGGGGAAAGTTTTATTAGTTTTAAATATAACAAACAAATTCTGTAATAAAAAGTAGTTCTAAAGTATAAGATCTTGAACATGAAAGTAACTTTATGTCTCTGGAAAAAGAAAATTTATGCTTTAAGGATTTTTAGAAAAAGAAATAATCTTCGGTTATTTTAAAGCATTAAAAAAGCTTACAGTTAATAATTCAAAATTAATTTTTTAATAAAGAATCTGAGACATATTTATTTCCTGTTTTTCAACTCCATAGCGTTTAAAATTAATCTAAGTTAAAAAAAAAAAAAAAAAAAAAAAAAAAAAAAAAAAAAAAAAAAAAAAAAACAGGGACTTCGTACGTAAACATGCTTGCTTCAGTATTTTTTCATATTAAATTTCAATATTTTTTAAATAATTTTTATTTTTATTTTTTATTTATTTATTTATTTATTTATTTGCATTGAATAGTTGAGATCGATCTGTACAAAAGCCGCTTTTAACTTTTTCGATTTTGTTTACATAGGTATTTTTTAATAAGGACACTTTCACTTTCGGAACTGGTTTCGAAAGTGAAAGCATCCTCATACAAAAAAAATATATATCTGCAATCAAAATCGAAAAAGTAAAAATCGGTCTTTGTACAGATAGACCTCAGCTATCCAATGCAAAAGAAAAATGACTTAAAAATACTGAAATGCAAACGAGATATCTTTATAAATTTCTTAGGATTAGTATTTTTAGGATTAGTATTAGTGAGCGGGTCTTTTCGCGTGACTGAAGTAGCCCCTTAACATTCTGTCAACATGTGAATAAATAAATGAAGTATAGTAGGAGAGCTGTTGAACATTTTTGAGTAGGTATTTGAGGCACCCTGAAAATTTGTGCAACACTTCTTTTGTAATGGCTGAATACAAAATCGAATGTCTGGCTGAAGGATCGTGGCCCAAAAACTGTGCCGACTAAAGTGTCTGTCATTTTCAAAATATTTTTTTCTAAGCATAAATATTATTCTGCCTGAATCTCAGCGTGCCTCAAATACCTTTTTTGGGTAGTCAAAAAATGGCACTTGACACGTGTCTGGCACAGTTTTTGGGCCACGATCCTTTAGCCAGACATTCGATTTTGTATTCAGCCATGACAAAAGAAGTGTTGCTCAAATTTTCAGGGTGCCTCAAATACCTTCCCTAAAATGGTTAGCAGCTCTTGGACTAGTAGAGTTATCGCCGTTTCATTGTACTTACACTGGAGAAAACAGATATAAAACTTTTCTTTTCTCAAAATCAGTCACTTTAAATATTCTTCTGTATTAATATCCAATCACTCTTTGTTATCATACAACATCCCAGCTAATTTTTTATCTACCATTTTATCAAAGTTATTTTTTCAAGTTTTGCTTATTATCTGTTTCTTAAAATTAATAACTAATATAATAATGATGTTATACGTGTCATGATGCATCATGTTGCTCGTATATTAAATCATTTGCAAAATTATGTAATGTTTTCATAATATTTTCAAAAAGAAATTATGCTGCTCGTATATTAAATCATTTGCAAAATTATATAATGTTTTCATAATATTTTCAAAAAGAAATCATGTTGCTCGTATATTATATCATTCGCAAAATTATATAATGTTTTCATAATATTTAAAAAAAGAAATCATGTTGCTTGTATATTAAATCATTTGTAATATTATGTAATGTTTTCATAATATTTTTAAAAAGAACTCATGTTGCTCGTATTTTAAATCATTTGCAATATTATATAATGTTTTCATAATATTTAAAAAAAGAAATCATGTTGCTTGTATATTAAATCATTTGCAATATTATATAATGTTTTCATAATAGTTTCAAAAAGAAAGCATCTCTTTTAAATTAGTATTCCTTAAATATATACTTTAATAACACTTTGGTATTATAAATTTAAGTATGTAGTTTTATATGTACTAACATTAGACAAAAATAATTTTTTATTTCATTTAAAAGGAAATTTTAATTTTATATTCAAGCTATATTTCTATATATTTTTACAATCTTAATGCTACTATAATTCTTGTAATTAGTTATTTAGTTCCTTTAACAAAATTTTATGAATGTAAAGAACAAGTCTTAAAAATATTAATATAAATAAATGAAATGCATTTGAATATGAAAAATAAATGATAATGACATACAAAACTTGTAATTCCGTTAATTTTTAAACGAATGCATTTAAATAAAGTATAATGAATTTATGAAGATTTTAAAAATATTTATTTTTAATTAAATTCATATTTTAATGCCTGTAAGCTTTAATTGTAATAAAAATTGTTCTTGAACATATTTTCTGAAACTAATTTTTTTAAGCAGAAAGAATAATTTCTTCCGAAATAATTATAATAATATTTTTTCTTTAGTGAACTCCATCAAGAATAAGTAAATAGCTTGTGGGAACATATAAGTAAAACAAACATAATTTTCCATAGTTTTTTTTTTCAGCAATTGAAATAAAATTGTTTACTTCTAATTTTTCTTATTAAACTGCGGTGAGGACTTAAACATTTTTAAAAGTTGTTGTTATGTAATGAAAACAGTGTTGTATAAAGTATATGATTAAAATTTGAAAAATGATTTTATTGATAATATCGAAGTAAGAAACAAGGAAACAATAATAATTTCAAAATAGATTTTTAAAATAAGGTAACCCAGAATTGACCAGATATCCAAGTTAAAAAATAAAATTAATTAAAATTGCTTGCTCTTAATTAACACTTTCCAACGTAGTTGAAAAGTGTTTATGAAATCGGTTTGTCTGGTCGTCTGTCCGTCTGTCCACTGTCTAACTCTCGTAAATACACTCAGATTTTCATGCAATTGATATACGGTAAGAGGCTACTTCAGTCAAACGAAAAGACCCGTTCGCTAATGCTAATCCTATGGTAGACATTTATAAAGATATCTTGTTTGAATTTAAATATTTTTAAATGATTTTTTTTTTTGCATTGAATAGTTGAGATCGATCTGTACAAAGGCCGTTGTTTACTTTTTCGATTTTGTTTACAACAATTTTTAATGAGGACACTTTCATTTTCGGAACCGGTTTCGAAAGTAAAAGCAATCTCATAAAAAAAAAATAATTGCAATCAAAATCTAAAAAGTATAAAACGACCTGCATACAGATCGATCTCAGTTATCCAATACAGAAAAAATCATTTAAAAATATTGAAATGCGACCGAGATATCTTTATAAATTTCTTCCATAGGATTAGTATTAGCGAACGCGTCTTTTCGTTTGACTGATATAGCCTCTTAATGATGCTTACTGTGGCATGTTCGGTATTCAGTATGAGGTGTGTAGCATTAATAGCTCATTTACAGGGGCACTCAAACGAATTACGTTACATTATGGTCAATGCGAGAAAAATTTATTGCAGTGTATTTTAACGGCATTACGCTATTTCAAATGTATTGAAATCGATATAAATCACTAAATTTCACTACAGGATGATTACAATAGAATTAGGGCGTTAATAGTATTTGACGTTCATTTACAGGGAAACACAAAGGAAATCCGTTAGAGCACTGTCTTTGAGCAATAATGGCTGAAAATGCGTTTCAATTTTCGGTATGCGCTATTAAATTTAACTAACTTTTAGCATGTTACTCGTTGTGTATAAATACTTTACCTCGTATACATGGATACACACAAAAAAAAAAATCACGTAGCATTCTCCTTATTAGCGGAAACTGCTGAACGGGAATTTTTAACTGTGGTATGTGGGGCATTATCACAATCTTTTGACTTTTGGGGGAAAAAATCTAGTGGAATTAAACATGCTAAAATAACATTTTAATCTGATAGACGAATGCCTTAATGATTCAAAATAAAGAAAAAATGGTCAGCAGCGAAATTTTTTTATTTAACTGAGGTTTAAGTTAAACTTGCGAGTTTAATTTTTTCTTACTATTTTACCCCTATAACTTTTTATTTTCTTCTAAATTTGTACTTATAATGAATTTGTATAGTACCCACAGGACATTCAAATAAGAAATAATACAAATGTAGTACTTTTAATACAGAATTTTCGTATAACATTGTCTTAAAGGGATGTTAAAGAAGGGACGGTAAGGTAAAAAAAGGGACGAAATGGTAAAAAAAGAGACGGTAAGGAAAATTACCACCTATTTTTAGGAAAATCATGCTAAGACTAAGTGATAGACACAATGTTCATTGACTTTTAGAAACAGTGGTTAACATTGGATTAAATTAATTTTTTTTTTAATTTACCTCGAAAAGTGCAGGAATAAACCTTGGGGACGGTAAGACTACCAATAAAGCCACGGTGCTTGAAATTGATATTTAAATGCTGATTTATATTCTTCAGTAAATTTCCTGTCAAAGAATTTTAGATATTCTTTTTCTAGCATACTTCTGCATGAGCAAAAACTTGAAAAAAAATCTGTCGCTGCATCTGAAGTGATTTTCTGTATCATTTTAGAAGAGGGATGGTAAAAAATCTAAAACCCAGGGACAGAGTTCAAAAAATAATATCAACCCTAAAAATGTGTGCAGGTTAATTTTTAGCTACATATTTATATAAAACAATAGTTCCAGTTTCAGAAAAAAATTACATCGCATTATTTTTATTGAAACAATTTTATCCAGACAGCTCCAAACTTCAAAATCAGCATCAGGGACACGGGACGGTAGATGAGTTTTCCATGTGTTTGAACCCCCAACATCGTCCAAAACTCATTTATCTCGTTAATATTGTTGTGCAATCATGCATTGGGATGTTCCCAAGTATATGAAATTAAAAAAAACACAAAAAAGTGTATTAAATAAAAAAAATTATTATTCAGGGACATGAAAATCAAAAGATTGTGAGAATGCCCCATGTATTTCCTATAACTAAACAAAATTTTTGCTTGCATATAGTTTATAGATACAAATCTATATATGAGGGGCTTACAACCATAGTAGACCAAGTCCATAAAAAAAGAGATAGTCCATTTAGAAGGTGCATGAAATCTGTTTTATCCACTTCCACAGTAAATCAAGTCTGTAAACAGATGACACACATGGGAAAGTATATGAAAACAGACTTGGTTCATTGTGGGAGTGAATAAAAAAAGGTTTTGTTCACCTACTAAATGGATTATCTCATTTTTTTTTTTTCAAAATGGCCCCTCATATCATATACAAGACTGCTCAAAGAATTCAGATAGATTTCCGAGTGTAGATGTGAATTAACGAAATTGGGGTTTTAAATGTGTTAACGTGTTTGAAATATTTCAATTAGACATTCTATTTCAACTTATTGAACGGTGGAGTTTTGTTACATTATTCTGAATGTGTTGGAAAGCGTTTCATAATTTATGCTTGACACATAATGTTTTCATTCTTGTTTTTTAACTTATTAGCTCGATTTTTGGCAGAAACATTCTAAACAATTTTTGTACGATTTAACCCATTAATCAGCATCAAAACTAAAAGGTAGAGGTTTTCATTTTTTTTTTTCTCAAACTCGCTTGCCGCTACACATCTTCGCTGAATTTAATCGAAAAAATTCTGGCATTAAACAAGATAAATCGTTTTGCTCTAAAATAGTGGCAGGCAAAAGTTTATTTAAGCATGCGCATTTCTGTTAACTTTTACGTCAACGCGACAACTGCCACCGTCCCTTGAATACAAAGCAACACGCTGATGCAAAAATTGTGGCTATCCTGCCAAAGGCGGAATTTATTATTATTATTTATTTATTTATTTTTTAACTAGGGGGCTCTGCTTTCTACGAGCTATGCTCGCAAACCTCCGCTCAGTCATCGCAGGCTCTAAAATCACGCTAATTTGACCGGCTTTAAAAAGATTACGGAAGATTGAATTATAAATAAAAAACCAGTGGCGGTCTCCCTGTAAACGAGTTTCTATTCATTTCCATTTGATGGAATTTTAAGGCCGAATCAGCTGCTATTGGGTCATCTAATGGCTCTTTTCGTGTTTTATTAATAAGATATATATTTCAGTTGTTTTTACAATTGGAAACAATTTAAAATAATAACCTTTTCTAAAATATGAAAAATATATCTTAAAATGATGAAAATTCGAATAAAAATTTGAAAAAAAAACCCTCAAAAAATGTGCCAAATTAAAAAAAAATAACTGCAGACTGCACACCCCAAGAAAATATAATCCTCCTAAAAAATTATTAAATTTCTATGTATAGTTTTTGCTCCTATAAAACTTTTGTAATGGAACGACAAACTTCAACATTTAATAGCTCTTAAAATAATTATTCGATTTAAAAACTGTCAACTTCAGCGTGTTTATGAAACATTTCGCTATAATACAATCAATTTTCATATTTTTGTATGCAGTAGGCAGTAGTTTCCTTACTATTGGCGAAGAAAGGCAAAAAATTCATTTATGTCGGCGCAACGACGGCTTTAGTTATTTATTTTTTTTAGAATAGAGAGATTTTTTTTTTTTTCTGAGCGTTTATATGGTCCCGTGAATTTAAATACCAGTATTTAAAAAATGTTTACCTCGTCTTCTTTTTCTTAGATTAAATAAAGAGAAGAAAACCTTTATAAAATATTGGTGTTAAAATTCAAGAAACCGTATAAACGCTGAAGGTAAAAGAGGGAAAAAAAAGTAGAAAGGAAAAGAATCCGCCTACAACTGCATATTTTTTTGTGTCAATGCCTGACCTATTATTCAGGGACGGCGAGAAGGGGGTGGGGGATGTACTAGTGGGTTAAGCGATATAAAATCGTGTAACCCTTTTTGATGTAACTAGACATCGATAATAAATATGCAACAAAAAATTACTAAATAAACAGTATCTGTATGTTTACCAAAATATACTTTATTTTCCTAATACCTTCAACTGAGTACTAGTGTACTAGTTGGACTAGTACCCTACTATTACTAGTTGTACGGAGTGTACTAATGTGTTAAGCTATATAAATCATGTCCCCCTTTTTGATGTAACTAGACATCAATAAAATATACGCAACAAAAAATTACTAAATAAACAGTGTAATATTATATGTTTACAAAAATAAATTTTATTTTCCTAATACTTTAAAAAAAAAAAAAGGTTTACTTTAAATGCAAATTTCCCTTGAATTCATAATTTAATTGTATAACTTTCATATAAATGTAATTATTTTTACATAATAAAGAAGTATTTTTTTTAATTTAATTTTAAAGAAAAAGTTATTTTTATAATCAGACTACATTTACACTTAACAATACTAATATTTAAAGTTTTCTTCTGATTTGTTTAATCTACGAATTATTAACTAAGCAAGTGTGAATGATATTAATATAAATAAATTAAAAGCATATGTGCAGGTAAAACATAAGAAATTCATAATACCATTAAATTGTAATAGAATGTAAACTATAAATCCTTTGAGCAAAACATAATGAATTTTTAAACAGCTTATAGCGTTTATTCTTCGTTGAATGGAATTTTTAATGTCTTTTAATTTTTAATGCATTTATTGTAATAAAAGTTGTGCGTGAGGAAACTTCAAAAAAAAATATTCTTTTAAGCACAAAAAACTTTAGAATATATTTTTCTTAACCATTAATGTTTTTTTTTTAATTTTAATTCAGAATCAAGACATATTTTTTTCACAATGCTTTAAAAAGGAAAGCAGCTGATTTAACTATAATATTTTCCTTAAAATCATACTTTAATTATAATATTCATATATAACTAAATATGCATTTTCTTATGCTAATATCATATAAAAATATTTTTTCACTTAATTTCTAAAATAATTTTAATTTTATGCTTGGATTATATATATATATATATATATACATTTACAGCACTAACATTAATAAAACATAAATTTCTTTAGAAACTATTTTATTAAGTTAAAGAAACAAGTTATATTATAATTAATCTGAATAAATAAAATGCATATATATTTATATGCAAAATATATGCTACACATTTTTTTTTGTTCCATTAAATTTTAAAAGAATACAAACTACAAATCATCTAAATAAACCATAATGAATTTTTTGAAGAACTCAAGAATGTTTATTCACAATTAAATCAAATTTTAAATACTTTTAAATAATAAATGCATTCTTTGTAATAAATTTGTTCTTGAACATTTTCAAAAATTAACTTTTTATTTATAAAAGAATTTACAATATTTCCTTTTTAAGTAATACTGTTATTTTTTTTCTTTAAAGTACAAAATCAAGGCCTATAAAGAGGGGGAAGGGGGGCAAAGGCTACTATATTTAATAGCTTTAGTACTCACAGCAGACGCAGGCTGAAGACACGTTTTCTATTTTCGGATTTAAGTAAAGCCAAGTTACAATAAAACATTTTGATTCGATTTTAATAAAATTTGAAATAACTCAACAAAATTCTGCAACGATTATATGTATTAACTTTTACACCATTCGATTGGGTAGTTTTTGAGATGTTATATGCGGGCAGACGGATAGACAGACGGAAGAAACAGACGACGCGACGGTGCTACATGTTTAACACGTTCACGGCGGCGCGGTGGCTCACACTCGACTATCTCAGAGTTGTCAAGTCTCCGGCTTATTGCACGCCAGTATTATTTTAGAGAAATTGTTGTTCCTTTTTTCCAATTGTTCTAATGAAATAAAACAACATTTTCTGTATTAAAATACTGGTATCTAAAAAGCCAGAGAATTGTCAGCTCTGAGACAGTCGAGTGTGACCCACCGCGCCGGCGCGAACGTGTTAAATAATTATAAACGCACCTAAAAATGCATTCTGCTCGTCCTGTTACAAGATAAATAAATAAACAAAAGGAACATTTATTGAAACGCATTTTCTTTATTTGAAAAAACTATTCTAAAACTCTTATTGAAAAGAATTATTTTTTTATTATGGCTCCAATTCCAAATAGTTTCAAATTACAAAAAGAAAAAAAATCTGCTTAAAAAAATAAAATAAATAAAAATAAGTAAATAAAAGTGAATGACTGAATACATCAATGCATTCTTTTACATTATGGTATAAATTGACCTTTAGAAAATGCGGGAAATACAAATCGGAACAGCTTGCTTATTTATAAAACGCCGAGTATGAATACAAAAATTTTCCGAAAGTTGCTGACTCCCAATTTAAACTTGAATTTCTGACATCAAATAAGCTCAGAAAAGACTCAATAAAATGCAGCAACTCAAGATTTTCGGCAAATTATTTCGATTCAAATACATGCACTTTTCTGAATCCTTTTTTTTAAAATTTTATATAAGGACTAAACATTTTTTAAATCAAACCTTATCTTTTAAGATGATTGAGAAAACTGATTGAAAACCTTTTTTGCACATTTATAGATTATTACAAATCACAAAATCAAAAATTACTCCTTTAATACAAACATTATTTCATTTTGATGCTAAAAGGTTTCAATCAATGCTTGCAACTTTAATTTTAAACGTCTTAAAATATAAGGGAACGTCCATTGTTACTCTTGTGACCATTAGAGCAAATTTTCACAAATACTTTCAATTATTTTATTACAAAAATATAATTAAAACAAAAAATGATATAACCAGTTAAATACAATTATGTTCCATTCGCATAAAATATATCTAATTTGCAATAAAAAGCATTTCCCTTGTCTATATAATCAATCAAAATTTTGTTACTCTTGTGACCAGAGTGCCACAAGAGTCATTTAATAGATACATAAGTAAAATACTTTTTGTTACAAATTAGATATATGTTTGTGTGTGGAACACAGTGGTATTTAGCTGGTTGTACCAATTTTTATCTTAATTATATTTTGTAATAAAATAATTGGAATTATATATGAAAATTTGCTCTAATTATCACAAGAGTAACGAATGGACGTTCCCATAAGTTTTTTTCTTAGACCGTCTATGCATTAATGCACACATAACTTTCGAATAGATACAAACGATTTTTATGCTCTTTTATTAGATGCATTCGTAATTATATAAAAACGTAGCACCTATAGTCGTCGTGTGGTGCGTCCGTCTGTCTGTCCGTTTTTCCGCATGTAACAATGCAAAAACTGCCCAACCGAATGATTTGAAATTTAATATATAATCGTTGCAGAACTTTGTCGAGTCATTTCAAATTTTATGAAAATTGAATCAAAAAAAAAAAATAGTAATAAAAGTTGTTAAGTTATATGAAAATTAATCCAAGCTCACAAATAGCTAATTTAATTTTAATTTAATTTTATGTTTGCAATGTTTTTCATTATGCATCATGTCTTGTGACATTGTTTACTATGTTTATTGTTTTTAAATTATGTGAAAATATTTTATCACTTTTTATAGCATTATTTTACTTAATCTACTTAATAAAAGTTTTCTTCATTCTATTAAATCCTTAGCATACGTCATTAATTCAATGAAATCCCATGATAAGTAATGATTCTAGGTTGTCATGGTGATTACATCCTATTTAAGCTGGAGTCCTATTATTTCCGAAGTACTTAACTTATTATATAGAATCGTAATAGATTTTGTATTCATGCAGCTTTGCATAAAAGTGCAACAGCTATTGCACCAAGATCTCAATTTTTATAAAACTAGTTATAGTACGAATGTACCTCACTTGCCACGTTTGACGCACAAATTCCGACTATTTTTTTAATTGAATATCAAATAACAAACAGGTACAACTCGTAATTCAAAGTGTAAGCGCCAAAACTTTCTCTATATTTTTCACTTTATCAGGAACATAATTTTGACTCTTTACGCTTAATATTCTCATTTTATTTCACTCTTTTTTACGAATTATCAGAAATATAATTCTACTTTTCTCGTAGCTTGTGTTACAGTTGACATAAATAGAACTGTTACAGAACAACAAGATAAAATCCATCAAAATAACCTAATAACATTCCACGCCTACACTATTATTCTACACCCACTAATTAAACTTATTCAATTTTCGAATAACAACAGGGTAGGTGCAGCACTTTAGCTGTCGTCCACATAGTAATTGTAACATAACCTTGTTCGATATTTCAAGCATTCAAAGAACTTTTTTAAAAGCCGAAAGAAAAAACCTTTATTTTGATATTTAATGGTCAAGAATCCTTGAAAATCCACTTCAATGGCAAGTCCACCCACGATTTGAAGGACGTATAAGTGGTTGGAGCCACGTTTAACAAGCGTTTGAATTGTTGTAAAGGCAGGCTTCTGTAACTTACTAATCTTACGCAAAAACAATCGGTGTACGTCAGATTATGGTCGTAACAACCATCCATTAAGTTTAACAATACGTCTTTATCCTCAGCATCATGATTTATCAATTCCTCATAGACTGTCTGATAATTTATAATGCATTTAGATAAGGTTGGTAAAAAGGTTTTTTTGAACTACTTATTGTTATAACCGAAACATAATGTAATTTGAAAGAGTTTAGATATTTTTCTTCTGAGGTAAAAGTATGAGTTCTCATTGCGATAGTTCAAGGTTTCGGATTTAAAAGATATGTATCAAATAATGAAGTTAAAAATAGACACAGAAGAAGAAAATACTATAAAAATGTTGTTCGAAAAATATATGTTTTTATTGTTTGAGTAATACACGTTTTTATTGTTTGAAAATTTCATGTTTTGATTGGATTTCCATTCAAAGGGATAGATAAAACACCCGAAAATTCTTTTCTTGGCAATTAAGAGTTGATTTCTTAAAAAGAAAAAAACAGAAAAGAAAAACAGAAAAAAAAAGAGAGTCAATTTAGTAGTTGGTTAGTATACTACCCACAAGAATGACAAACTCGGAGACGAAGTTCGCGAGTAACGAAGATATCATGGTGGACCCAGTGCCTGACTTATGCAGAGGCATGGGGAGCAGCTGCCCGGGCACCGAGGATGGCGGTTAATGAGGTTGCCGGTTGATCGAATGGCGGATAATCGGAATCTACTGTATATCCATTTCATGGCAATTTGACTATATTCACGCGAGTTAGAGCACGGACAGACAAACCGAATGGATAAACACTTTTCAACTATGTTGGAAAGTGTTAATAAAAAGTGTACAAAATACACGGGTAAATAATAAATATTTTCATTATTTTAAAACTGAGAAATCTTTTTGTCGAAATAACTTCTAAGTAAATTTTACCAAAATTCTGATCATAGTTAAAGTTTTTGTATTGTTGCTCCTAAAAAATATTAAAACAAACAATATCATCATTATAAATATTTCTATTCATTATGTATCTTCCTTTATTAAATACTCTTTTTGTGTTTTTTTACACGTACACATCTTTTTCAACAACTCTTTTTTATAAAACTTCAATCATTAACTTTTGGAAAAAGGTATGGCTTTTGTTAACATTTAACTTCTTTTCACTTGCACAATGCATAACAACAATAAAAAACTGTTTAAAAAGTTGAAATCATTATAAAACTTCATTTTAAAAAATGTTGACAAGAGTTCGGATGTATCAAATGTCTTCTGTTCATATGCAGATAATACAAAAAAGGTTTTCTTAAGAAGAAAATAGAAACTTCTAATGAATGATACGTCGTCAAAAATATTTTTTTTTTTTAATTTTGTAAGGGTGTTTATTTTCTTCACAAAAAAGATCAAGCATTTTTTTTTTTTTTTTTTTTTTTACTGAACTGTATAAATGAGTGACATATCAGGCTTTAGTAAAAGAATGTTATAAAAGTAAATACTAGAATATTACCTGTCTCACTAATGTTTTTACTTTCTTTCATTACAAGAAGAAAGTATTGGATTCATGAAAATTTTCGAATTCCGGTTTTCGGCGGATTTACAAGTTTTAAGGGTCAGGGAACCATAAAAACAACTTTTTACAAAATATTTGTCTGTGAGTATGTCTGTGAGTCTGTCTGTCTCTTCTTCTGTCTGTGTGTGTGTGTGACACAAATTTTGAGGGCGCTCTATCTCAAGAACTAATGAACGGAATTTAATAAACTTTATATTCAATTAGTCCCTGATATAAACTGGTGCCGATTACTTTTTGGTGCAAATCTCCCAACAGGTGGCGCTGCTATGCTACATTTTTCACGATTTCCTAAATAGCTCTATCTCAAGAACTAATGTATGGAATTTTATAAAACTTCAGATTTCGTTAGTCCTTTGATATAATTTGGTGCTGATTACCTTTTAGTGTAAATCGCCCAAAGTTGGCGCTGCTATGCGGCATTATTTATGATCATTGCAATAGCTCTATCACAAGAACTAATGCCCGAATTTTCACCAAACTTCAGATTCAGTTAGTCCCTGATATAAATTAGCGCTGTTTAGTTTTTAGTGCAAATTTAGTGCAGATGGAGTTGCTAGGCTGCATTTATCACGATTTCCGCAAAAACTGTATCTCAATGACTAATGCATGGATTTTCATCAAACTTCAGATTCAGTTAGTCTCTCATATAAATTGGTCCTGATTAGTTTTTGGAGTAAATAGACGAACAGGCGGCGCTGCTATGTACATTTTTTTACGATTTTTGCAATAGTTCGACCTCAAAAACTAATGCACGGATTTTGAAATATTAGCAAATTGTTAAATGCAACCAAACTCGGCATTAGATCTGCTATAGTGGAGCTATAATTCACAAATACTCTGAATAGGGTACTTTTTCTTTAAATGGTTTTCAGATCACCTCTTCAACAATGTGACACATTTTGACATACTTTCTGACACATTTTTACTTTCTTCTATCTTTACAAGAAGAAAGTATTGGATTCGTGAAATTTTTGAACTTTCGGTTTTCGACGGATTTACACGTTTTAGGAGTCAGAGAACCCGAAAAACATGTTTTTACAAAATGTCTGTCTGTGAGTCTGTGCATCTGTTAGTCTGTGAGTCTGTCTGTCTGTCTGTATGTGACACACGTTTTGTGGGCGCTCTATCTCAAGAACTAATGCACGGAATTTAATAAAAATTTATATTCAGTTAGTCCCTCATATAAATTGGTGCTGATTAGTTTTTGATGTAAATTGCTCAACAGGTGGCGCTGCTATGCAGCCTTTTTCACGATTTCCGCAATAGCTCAATCTCCAGAACTAATGCACGGATTTTCATCATACTTCAGATTCAGTTAGTCCTTGTCCTGAATTGAAGTTTCGTACATTTTGGTGTAAATCGCTCAACAGGTGGCGCTTCTAAACTGCATTTTTTACGATTTCCGCAATAGCTCTATCTCAAGAACTAATGCTTGGATTTTCAAAAAACTTCAGATTCAAGTATACTTTGATATGAATTAGTGTTGTTTGTGTTTTGGTGCAAATCGCTCAACAGGTGGCGCTGCTATGCTGCACTTTTCAAAATTTCCATTGTAGCTGTACCTCAAGAACTAATGCAAGACTTTTCACCAAACTTCAGAATCAGTTAATCCTTGACATGAATTGACATTTTCTACATTTTGGTGTAAATCGCTCAACAGGTGGCGTTGCTATGCTCTATTTTTCAGAATTTCCACTATAGGTGTATCTCAAGAACTAATGCACGATTTTTCATCAAACTTTAGAATCAGTTAGTCCTTGACATGAATTGACATTTTATACAGTTTGGTGTAAATCGCTCAATAGGTGGAACTGCTATGCTACATTTTTCAGAATTTCCGCTATAGCTCTATCTCAAGAACTAAGGCACCAATTTTCATCAAACTTCAAATTCAGATATACTTTGATATGGATTGGTGCTAAATTGATGTAATTTCTTGTACTATTTAAATGATTTAATTGACGTGTTTTATATAGAAGAAAGTTTTGTGATGGCCACAACATATTAGTTTAATTTAAAAGCATAAATGCATCGGCAGGTCTGACTATTGAAACGATTTGGAATCGAAATGAGTTTTCCATATTTTTTTTATAAATATATTAGTTATCGAGTTATAAGTAATTGTGGTCATGTGACGACCGGTTTGTCTCCTTGCCTCCATTGTGTCGCATCGGGAATTCGGTTCAAAAGGCACACTTCGACACTATTTTCTATAAGATTTTTTGCGTTTACCAAAGAATGGAAAATGTCTTTCGATTACACAGTTTCTGAATAACAACACTTACTAATTTAATGCATTTCCTAACAAAAATGAATTAAAAAATTTATCAGAAAGTATCCTTTTGAATTTGAGAACAGTCTATAAAATTTTTATAGTTGAATGTGGTTCTGAGCATAACTTTTTTATGATTTTTTTTCGAGCAACACTCACCGTTACACCAACGATCAGCTTGCTGACATGCATTTCATGTATGGGGTTGCGCAAGGAAATGCACACCCAACGCACGTCTAACAGCTCACGAGCTTGTCGAAGGACTGTCCTCTACTGTGCGTAATATTGCTTCTTCCACTGCATGAATTCTGTGATATCTTTCTGTGCCCGTATCACGCTGAATTTTTATTCAACTTGCCTAAGAGGCGTAAAACCGATAGAGTCAAAAAGTGTACAAGCCTCGATCCATCGTTGCTGGTACAAATCTCCACAAATTATATATGTCTACTTTTAAAAACATTTTAACTTTAATTAAATGCAAACGATGTCATTAGATACGGGAAATGCAATGCTTCAGATGATCTAAGATTTTAATTTACTGAATATAAGGAAGTTTCAGCAGCTGCATCCCTTTAAGTGGCAGATATTTGGGATATTCTTTCTTCAGAATTCATTTACAATGCAGCTTCTTTTCTTTTTCGTTTTCTTTAAAAAAAAGAAACTCTTCATCAAAAGAGAAATAGATAGGTAAGCAGATGCTACAGCTCCCTAAATAGATGCACTTATTGAACATCTGGTAGAAATCATTTTTCGAAGCTGGCTATAGGCAGAATTTTAAAAGGAACCACATATTATTTCTATTTGAGAAAAGAAAATTAATTGAAGTGAGTTCCTGTAAGTAATTTTCCATTTTTTACTTCTATAGAAATTGAAATTGATTTTTAATCAAGAGTGAAGAAAGGCTTGCTTGAACCGAACTAAAAGTCTATTTATTCTTCGACCTACATACCTTATTTAGACACTAAATCAGGTCCTTAAACGCATCTTAAAGCTTCAATATGCACTTGCACTAATTGAGTTATAAATGATTATAACTTGGGAAATAATGTAGATTTTAGAATGTGGTTTTATTTTTTGTTGTTGCTGTTGTTGTTGTTGTGTGCGTGTATTCAGAAATGTTTAAAGATTCAGAATAAAACAAAAGTTGATTTTTTTTTTTTTTTAAGTTTAAAGGTGCTGTGCTTCAAAAAAAAAAAAAAGAAAAAAAAAGAACACACATTCAAAAATCTGCATTATTTCTAAAGTTATAATCAGTTATAACTCAGTCAGCATAATGGAAGATACGTGGATATTGAAAATTTAAAATGAGTTTTTTCAGATTAGTAAATTTTGAGTTAGCGCAGCACTGTTACATTTAAACTATATAAGCTACAGTTTAAAAATAATAATCACATATGCGCTAGTCTGCATGCTTAAAGAAAAAAAATTGCATATTTTGGTTTTTCATTTTTTTGCACTCGAAAAATAGGAATATATATTTGTAAAATTTTGTGTTAAAATTAAATAATTATAAGAAAACCACTTTTTGTGTAAATTTTGGTTTTAAGACAGCAATAGATGGGTTATTATTATATTTTGGTAAAAAATTGTTTTCTATACAGGGTGTATCTGAAATGCTTCAACAAACTTTGAGAGATGATAGTACTCATGAAGACGAACAAAAAATGCAAAGGAACATGGGGTCGCAAATGACGTTTAAAGGATGAAAATCGAGAAAATGCGTCTGGAAATGAACAAACTGAGACAAGAAAGAAACACTCCAGGAAAAAATTTATTGCACAGAATAGGTACAACACAGCTCGTGATGCACAGAGAAAACAAATATTTTACAACAGATGTTAAAAGTGTCGACCGCGGACATTATTACACAGAAGACATCTACAAAGGAGCGACTGGCGGACACGCTCGAAGACTCTAAAAATGAACATCTACTAGCACGTGTGCATAAAGTTTTGAGAATTTTGATATGATTTATCATAAAATACACAATATAAACTTTAAAAAGCTCACTGTTTTATTTAAAAGGCGAATAAAATAATACTACAGATGTTACAAGTTAAAAATAAACATTTTCTTTAAAACTTCTTAGTACTTTCGGCCTGCATTTCCTGAGGCCATCATCAGATAATATTTTAATAACTAATCGCTGTTCATTTATAATACAAATACGTCACTTCGTTTTGAAATGGGAGAGCCAGTAATTATGAGAGTTGAAAATAGAAGGATTGAACTTAATTAGACAAAAGTGTATACTAACTGCAGATTCATTTAATTTAATAAATAAAATAAATAAATAATAATTAATAAAAATAATCAATAAAATAAATGAAACTGCAGTTATTGTATATTTTTCTCTAATTAAGTTCAATCCAAGAGACAGGTACTTCTACTTTCAACTATTATTGACTCTCCCATTTCAAAACGAAGTGACGTCGTATTTGTATAAATTAACAGCAATTAGTTATTAACCCTTCACTGCAGAATTTTTTCTATTTTTATGAAAAATATTATTTGAAATTTATATCTCGGTCTAATAATGGGAAAAATAGTAAAAAAAAATTGAATTTCAAATTTTCTGCTAAAATTTGATATTTTATGGCGTGTACTCTATGTACACAATTAGGGTTTTAAAATATTGTATTGCTATATTTTACAACTAAATGAGCTTAAGGGGTCAGGTACCCTTTGAACCAATAAAGTACATGGAAAAAAGACCTCTGTAAGAATTGCAGTCACTCTTTAACTAATTAACTTTTAATTATAAAATTGAAAACACATGTTAGGAACGATTTATTTTATCAATTAAAGCTGTTAAAAAAGGTATACACATATATAGTTTTTTTTAATTTATTTTTAAAGATAATACAATTTTTACGAAAGAAATATTCTTGCATGCATTGCGCGCATGGTTTTTTCCATTTGAATGGCTGAAACAAGCCAAGATTTTTTTAATGAGTGCAGATATAATGTGTTTTCAAAATGACCTACAATGGAAAAAATAAAACTTGTAGATCCCGAGAAAAAAAATTTTTTTTGAAGAAATTCGAAATATCGAGATTTTTTTTATACAAAAGTAGTAGTGAATTCTAAACTTCTTACTTGAGAAACATAATAATAGGTCATTTTGTGCTTATGTACGTTTAATACATCCGCCAGAAATTTCGTGAAATTCTAGATAACCGTTTTACAGAAATCGTGCGCGCAATGATCAAAATCGCTGTTTTGAGAAAACTGGCTTTAAAGATTTGAATCACCCGTTGATCATATAGCAAAAGCTTAAAGTGTTTTACACATAACTTCTCTTCTAATGCGATATTTCGTATGGGGTTTGCTTTTAAATGTTTCTAAAGAATCATATTTAATTATAAGCTATTTTAAAAAAAATTCGTTTTTTGGACGGTTCAAAGGTTACCTGACCCCTTAAATTAATTAATTTTATCTGCTTAACATGCTGCAACCTTTTTTATATTAATATTTTTAAGTATTCAGTAAAAATGATGAAAGTAAATTTTACCTTAATAGCTAGATTGATTTTTTTTTTTTTTTTGTTTCCGAATAACAGATTCTAATTTTTTGTCAAATGTAGCCATCTGACATGGACAAAATAAAAGTTGTTCCAGTCTTTGGACTGTTCTTGATCAGGGATAGAGATCATATTGGTCAAATTCATGGCACATAAAATGAATTAGTGTTTTTAGGTATCTGATAGATGTGGCACGTGGTGCAGCCAAGGGTTAAAATATTCTCTGATGATGGCCTTAAAAAGCTCACCGTTTTACTTTAAAAGGCGACAAAGATAAAATAATATAGATGTCACAAGTTAAAAGTATGCATTTTATTTAAATTTCCTAGTACTTTAAGTTTCCTAGTATCCCGCGGCCATCGTTAGGGAATAAATAAATATACAGGGTGCAATATGTTATCTATCGCCGACCTTTTATTTCTCAACCGTTGGTCGTAGGCATATAGTTCCAATTACAAAAACGTTTCAAATGAGGTAAATATTCATGTTGTGGCATTATTTAAAGTAAAAAATCCATTTTATAAAAATTACGAAATCTAACTTTTTATACGGTCCCCCAGTCCCTATAGTTATATTTAGTAAAAGTTTACACATATCATAACAGATATAACACAAAAAGTTTGACATCTATACTGCAAAAATTGATACAGTTATTAAATTTCAAAGTTTGAGGTTTTTGTACATGATTTTGTCTTTCATTAAGGGATCAGTTAAAAGATGAATTAAAGTAATTCGAGATCAAAATCAGAGTGCAATGTCCTTTTTACGGCGAAACCACCTTTAGCCGGTATCACCAAATAGGGGAATCACCAAATAGGATTATTTCATCTAAAAATCTGAGCTAACTTTTATGGGTCGAACAACATTCAGATGTACCGATGATACCGACTAAAAATGGCTTCGCCGTAAAAAGGACATTGTACCCTGATTTTCATCTCGAATTACTTTAATTCATCTTTTAACTGATCCCTCCATGAAAGACAAAATCATGTGCAAAAATCTCAAACTTTGAAATTTAATAACTGCGTCAATTTTTGTAGTACAGATTTCAAACTTTTTGTGTTACATCTGTTATGATATGAGTAAACTTTTACTAAATATAACTATAGGGACTGGGGGACCGTATAAAAAGTTAATTTTCGTAATTTTTATAAAATTGATTTTTTACTTTAAATAATGCCACAACATGAATATTTACCTCATTTGAAACGTTTTTGTAATTGGAACTATATGTCTACGACCAACGGTTGAGAAATAAAAGGTCGGCGATAGATAACATATTGCACCCTGTATATTTTTTATTAATTACTGTTCCATTTATTCAAATGCGTCACTTTGTTTGAAATGGGAGAGTCTATAATTATTAGGTTAGCTGGAAGTAGAAGTGCCTTGTAATGAACTTATGTAGAGAAAAATATTTAACTGCTGTTTTTTTTTTTTTCGCTACATAAGTTCGATCCAAGGCACTGCTACAACTAGTTCCAGCTACCCTAATAATAATAATAGACTCTCCCATTTCAAACGAAGTGATTGGAATGAATGGAACAGAAATAAATAAAAAAACATTCCCTGATGATGGCCTTTCGGGGATGGCCGAAAGTACTAAGAAATTTTAAATAAATGTATATTTTTAACTTGCAATATCTATTTTCTTATTTTAGTCCGCCTTTTAAGCAAAATAGTCAGCTTTTTAAATTTCATATTGTGTATTTTATGACTGAATCAAGTTGAAATATTGCATTTCGTTTTATGATTTTATTTATGATTTATCCTTATTAAATAAAAATTAGAATTTCAAGATGTGTTCTGTTTTCTTGTTTTTAAAACGTACTTCATGGATTCACATATTTGCATCATTATAAACAAATTTTCTTCAAGGATCTAATCAAAAATTCAACGAATTCTGAATTGGTTAAGATTTAAATAACTAGAAAATTAAACATTCAAGAATTTTCGAGCAAAAACGAGTATGTACTTTCACGTATGAGTAAGCTACAAGATGCAGACTTAGATGTCCGTGAATTTTTACTTTTACATCAGCGCAGCTTACTAATTGAGATGCTTTAAAGAATGTTAAAAACAAATAACTGAATAAATAAAAATTAACCTTGCTCACATGCAATTTTCCGGAAGTCGAACGCATTTAAAGAAGTAATCTCGTTTTACTAATGAAGAGATTTGCATTAATGTAACAAACTTGCTGTTGTTTCAAAACCTTTTGTTTTTTTTACCCAGAGAAGCTGCTGTGAGACGTATAATGTTAAGAACATATTAATGAAATGCAGGAGAAAAAGGCGGTTTCAACAGTCCACTACACTAAACGCACTAATTAGTAAAAATTCTGTGTTGGTGGGAATTATGTTAATCTCATTCATTCACAAAGGTGGTTATGTATTTTCGCAGAAGAAAAAAAAATCTTTTTAGTATTTAAATTAGTTTTAGTATTTTTTTATAAAGAAAATGTACATCTTCTTTCAGAAAAAGCGTATTTTTATTTATTCTTAAACTGGAGTTTTAAGCTACGTTAATCTGTTTTCCGATTCACGTAAAAAGGGTGTTGAACAAGGGTTTTTTTCATGTCAAGTGTTTGATTAATAAAAATCTTGTATGTATTACCAAATGAATTATACTTATTTTGTGGTACATAAATAAAAATGTTTAAACTACGTTACTATTATTTTAGATTTCTGAAAAAAAAAAAAAAAAAAAAAGAAACAGAAAAGAAAAGAACAGAGAAAAAGAGAAAAGGAATTATGTGTTAGTGGGAATGATGTTAAATCTCATTCATTCACAAAGGTCGTTATCTATTTTCGCAAGAGAAGAAAAGAATTTTAGTATTTAAATTAGTTTTCGTATTTTTTTTTTAATTTTTTTATTAATTATTATTATTTTTAAAATAAGGAAAATGTACTCATCTTTCAGAAAGAGTATATTTTTATTTATTTTTAAATTGGATTTTTCAGCTAAGTTAATCTGTTTTCCGATTCACGTAAAAAGGGTGTTGAACCATTTTTTTTTTTTTTTTTTCAAGTGTTGGATTCTTGTACTCCCAAATGAATTATATTTATTTTCTGGTACGTAAATAAAAATGTTTAAACTACGTTACCATTATTTTAGATTCCTGCAAAGAAAAAAAGGAGAGAGAGAGGAAGACGAGAGAGGGAGAGAGAGAGAGGGGGGGGGATGAATGAGAGAGAGAAAGGAATTGTGCGTCACAATTTCGTTATTTATTTTCGCAGCAGGAAAAAAAAATCTCCTTAGTATTTAAATTATTTTTAGTATTTTTTTATATATATATAAAGAAAATGTACACCATATTTCAGAATGAGAGTATTTTTAGTTATTTTTAAATTGGAGTCTTAAAGGGGCTACGTTAGTCTGTTTTCCGATTCACGTAAAAAGGGTGTTGAACCAGTTTTTATATTTCAAGTGTTGAATTAATAAAATATTTTATTACTAAATGAATTATATTTATTTTTTGGTGTATAAATGTTTAAACTACGTTAATATTATTTTAGATTCCTGAAAAAAAACGAGAGAGAGAGAAAGAGAAAGGAATTATGTGTTGGTGGGAATAATGTTAATCTCAATTATTCGCAAAGATCCTTATGTACTTTCACAGGAGAAAAAATATCTTTGGTATTTAAATTAGTTGTAATATTTTTTATAATAGTCCAAGAGCTCTTAAAAATTTTAGGGAAGATATTTGAGGCACCCTGAAAATTTGTGCAACACTTCTTTTGTAATGGCTGAATACAAAATCGAATGTCTGGCTGAAGGATCGTGGCCCAAACACTGTGCCAGACACGTGTCAAGTGCCATTTTTTGACTACCCAAAAAAGGTATTTGAGGCACGCTGAGATTGAGACAGAATAATATTTATACTTAGAAAAAAAATATTTTGAAAACGACAGACACTTTAGTCGGCCCAAAAACTGTAATGGCACTTGACACGTGTCTGGCACAGATTTTGGGCCGACTAAAGTGTCTATCATTTTCAAAATATTTTTTTCTAAGTTTAAATATTATTCTGTCTCAATCTCAGCGTGCCTCAAATACCTTTTTTGGGTAGTCAAAAAGTGGCACTTGACACGTGTCTGGCACAGTTTTTGGGCCACGATCCTTCAGCCAGACATTCGATTTTGTATTCAG
The DNA here is from genome assembly GCA_963932465.1 of Maratus speciosus. Classification (NCBI taxonomy): domain Eukaryota; kingdom Metazoa; phylum Arthropoda; class Arachnida; order Araneae; family Salticidae; genus Maratus; species Maratus speciosus. The sequence goes on along the minus strand of OZ010797.1, from coordinate 443,102,639 downwards.
CCATTACAAAAGAAGTGTTGCACAAATTTTCAGGGTGCCTCAAATACCTACTCAAAAATGTTCAACAGCTCTCCTAGTATAACCAAAATGTACTATAACTTGAAGAAAGAGTGTATTTTTATTCATTTTTAAATTGCAGTTTTAAGGCACGTTAATCCGTTTTCCGATTCACGTAAAAAAGGTGTTGAACCAGTATTTTATGTCAAGTGTTGGATTAATAAAAGTCTTGCATTACCAAATGAATTATATGTATTTTGTTGTACATAAATGAACTGTTTAAACTACGTTACCATTATTTTAGACTCCAGGAAAAAAAAAAGAAGAGAAAGAAACAAAGAAACAAAGAAAAGAAAAGAGAAAGGAATTGTGTGTACTTTTAAAATATAAAAAGTTATGAAAATCATTAGTAATAGAATCATCCTTACTAAATGTACGGCCAAATTTCAAGCTATCTTAACCCATTAACAGCTGAAACTATAATCTACTAAAAAACAACTTTTCAAAAGTAAAAAAAAAGCCAAGCAAAAAAAAAAAAGAAAAGAAAAAAGGGGAAAGTTGTGGCTAAAAAATAGTGTGATATCAAATTTCCAAGCTAATATTATGGTACTTATTTAACATTTTTTATTAAAAATTTACCATATGTAAGTCGAGTACCTAAGTATGCGTTGATAGAAAGCCTTTTCTCCTTTACTAAATACATCATAACGTGTTTCTGAAAATTAATTTTTTTTAATTATGCATGATGGGCTTGGCGGCCATCTTTCCATATTTTACCCAATTTTCTAAGCACACAAGTACATTGTTAAGATCGGAAATTCGAAATTGTTGCTAAAGCAAACATTTTTTGCTTTTAATTTATGGAAATGAGTGCCTAGAAATTTGTGTCTTAAAATAAAGTTGAAGTAACTTCAGGTTTTATCTTATGATTCTATTTTTTCGGAGGGGGTTAATTAATTAGTTAAAGCAGTAAAAATCAATTTGTTTTTTTTTCTTCAAAATAAAAGACTTTCTTAATTTATCTGTCTGTAGCCAAAACTAGAAGTTCAAAATTCTTAATAATGCAAACATATTACGAGCTTGTCTGCTTAGAAATTTGTGTAAAATATGGAAAGATGGCCGCCAAGCCCATCATGCATAATTAAAAAAAATTAATTTTCAGAAACACGTTATGATGTATTTAGTAAAGGAGAAAAGGCTTTCTATCAACGCATACTTAGGTACTCGACTTACATATGGTAAATTTTTAATAAAAAATGTTAAATAAGTACCATAATATTAGCTTGGAAATTTGATATCACACTATTTTTTAGCCACAACTTTCCCCTTTTTTCTTTTCTTTTTTTTTTTGCTTGGCTTTTTTTTTACTTTTGAAAAGTTGTTTTTTAGTAGATATCAGTTCTTTTTTTTAAACAGATTATATATAATTGAAATAATTCTACTCGCTAAAATTAGTCCTTGTATAGCCTTTATAAGTAGGGAACAAACACAATAGTATACACTTTGTTTACCTATCATTCATTTTTTAAAGTAATTAATAATTTAAAAGTAAGGAAAGTCAATTTCTTCTTTCAAAGTATCAGTCTTTCTCAATTTATATCGCCTTAAAATTTTCTATGAAGGATGAAAATTTAGTAAAAATCAAATAGAGTCAAAATAAAATATATATTTACAGTTAGTCTGTCAGTTAATTGTTTGTTCTAACTTTTTTTTGCTGACGGTTTTGCAAAATAAATTTATCTTTACAAATACCTACGGAAAATCCGAGAATGAAGCCCCACAGGCATCTAAAGAATCGAAGATCTGTCTAAAGAAGTAAATCTAGCAATTCTAGACATGATGATGAAACATTTTTGATAAAAAAAATCTAAAAATTTAAAGATATAAACTGTACATATAACTTCATTTTCATTTAGATCGTGTTATAGAGAAGAAAGAATAAATATGTAATTTTACTCAAGTCTGTTTATCCATACCTATTTGCATAAATGTGAGAATATAATTTCGTATAAAAATTCCCGTAAATTGATTATATTTAATAGTCTATTATTAAAGCCGCATAAACATTAGAATAAAATTTTTTTGCAGTTGAAAATTGCCTGAAATCTATAGTCTTATCGTTCGTCAAATTTGTTATATGTTTTTTTTTTAATACCCAGACACCTTTTCTAAACTCTGACCAAAGATCACAGAAATACTGAAATTATCCAAATACTTATACCTTTCTATCGTATTTCTTTTTTTGAGTGGGGGGAGGGGTGAGGAAGGGCGCTTAAGAACTTCATTTTGTTCTTAGAATTCTGAATTAATCATTGAAAAGATCTGCCTACGTAAGTCTTGTTGCAGAATTTTCATTAGGTAAGAGTTGCATCAACTTATACATCATGTGAATATATTAAATTACTTTTGTAAAATACTAGATGGGAGCCATTGATATTTTCAGAGCATTTGCCTACATTTTAAACTTAAATTATTTACAACTATTCATTAATTTTCTATACGAATTAAAGAAGTCGTTGTTTCCATGGCAACTGTGCCTTTCACTATTGCTTGTTTGTTTGTTTGTTTTATTGAACACATATATATCAGATCACGTGAGGATCACGGCGGGATTTGAACCCGCCCCCACCTACGTTCTCAAGCGATTAGCGGCGTGGTGTCTTATCCACTCAGCCACGGTGGGCCACTATTGCTTTATCTAATACCTAGATACTCAAATTTAACCAGCTGCGCTTAGAATCATGCTCATAACAGAGTACATTTATATTTAAGAGTGGTGACACATATGCACAAGTCGTGTACTCATATTCAAGTTTTTGTCCAAAGTACAGTAACTCAGTTTTCATTAATAGACGTGGAAGATTTCGATTAAACTAAACAAAAAAGTTTAAAAACATTGGCTTTCTGATTTGATTTTATTCAAAATCGTCTTAACCAACCAAAGTTAATGTCCGGGATCCAGAGTGTTTACTGCAAACATAAAAAAAGTTTTCTAAAATGCAGGCTTCTGATTGAGCAATCTCATCGCGCTAATAGCGTGAAATCTATCTTGATCCCGGTCTATTCAACGTCCTTTAAATATTCGAGAAAGCCTTGACAAGTCAGGAAAATATCACACAATGCAGGCAAAACAAAGAAGAAAAATCATTCATTGGCTCGTTCATATCCACGAGCCAATGAATGATTTTGTTCCTTTGCTTTGCCTGCTTTGTGTGATGTTTTTGTGACGCGTGTCAAGACTTTCTCAAATATTTAAGGGGCGTTTGTTTATTTCACCACCATGAAGCTATGAAAGGAGAGGAGCAGACATGTCAATCTTCCCGTGTGAAAAACTACATAAAGAAAACGAGTTCTTTCCTCCTCTTCTGCCCTTTTCTCTCTTGATTTTGACCGATAGCAGCCCATTTAGCAGTCTCCATAGCAAGATGCAGCTATATATGGCGGACGCAAGGGGGAGGGTGTTAGCGTGACCAATGACATAATAGGCCAGTTTATGACGTTTAAAAGTCACACGGAGTTGGATCATCTTTACACGATGATTAGTACAAAGCGGTGCGCCGATTTTTTTTGTGTCCATTGCCGTGTACAGATAATCAACTCCACACTTAGGAACAGCTTCAAATGACGTCATCTACTTCGAGGCAAACGAAAAAGGACAGGCTACCGCGGCGCTACAGCGTCTAGAATATATAGTGTCGAAATCCAATCAGTCGATAACAGCGATATCTGCAGGATATTTCCCAAAACTCCAAGACAATTTGGTCTAGACGCTGTAACATTTTTTTAAAACGTTTTATTAACTTACATTTGACCTGTGTGCTTGGCGTCAAACCCGCTGTAATAATACGATGTTTACTTTGAAATTTGAAAATATATAGCAGATGTCGCTGCGATAATCTCCCTGGATTTCAGCGTCAGTGCACATTTAAGGGATACACTTTTTAGCGGTTCTTGGATAGCAAATTTCCACATTATGTATTCTAGACGCTGTAGCGGTGCATTACACATGTCTCTTTCTTCTTTAAAAAATATCCTGCAGATGTCGATGCAAATGACTGTTTGGAATTCGACATCGTTGTACATTTAAGGGATTCAATACTTTCGCGCTTTTTTAAGTATTGCTGGGATAGTCGATTTCTACAACATATAATCTAGTCGCTATAACGGAACTATAGTTTCTAGAAGATATAGTTTAAAAATCGGCTTATTAAAAAAGTGCTAAAAATTGTATCCCATAAATGTTGAACGAGGCTGAACGACGAATGTCGATTACAGCGACATATGGTAATTCCAACATAACTATTTCAAAAGAAAATGTTTCGCTCAGAGAAGATCTAGAAAATGTTGCTCCTATCGACATTTGTCATTCAGTATTTTTCAATATTTATGGGATTCAATTTTTAGCACTTTTTAAAGAATTACTGGAATAGCCGGTTTCCACACTGTGACCGTGATCTAGGTAGATTTTTCTGTGTTATCGTAACGAGATTGACCAATCAGAAGGCAGAATTTTTGCTAACTTTTCACTGTTTGCAAAATTGTACCTGGATACCGGCCTATATTTCTAGACGCTATAACTGAGCTCAGGAATAGTACAGAAAGCAAACTCTGTATTTTGATACATTAAGGCCGGGATCTAATTCGGAACAAGTGTGTCTCTATAACGAAGTAGCGACATACGGCCAATAAATGTTTATTGCTAAAAGTGATAAAAACAAATCGTTACAGTTCTTTACGAGCATGCCATTATCGCCAGGTTAATGCATGCTGAATTATTTCCATAGTCTAATAGAGATCGTCCATGCGCGTATCTTCTAATGGAGGATATTCCAAATATGGGTTCGAGGCTGAAAAAGTCACGTGGTACCGGTAATTTACCCAAAGAATTTCTAACTGATAGAAGGGAAACAGGAAACTAGACTGTTAAAAATATCGTGAAAAATTACCTCGGTTCTTACAGGTTCTCTATTTTCTGACCAATGAGAACGCTACATAAACGCCTATGAAGCGTTCTCATTGGTCAGAATACAGATAGCCTTTAAAAACAGAGGCAATTTTTCACGATATTTTTAACAGTGTACTACTGCTTTCTCCCATGAACTGTTTCCTTGGCTAGCTGGGATTTACATTACGTAGACGGAGCCTTCCCTTCTTTACGCTAGACGTTCATGCCTTGACCATGTGATCATAACGTAGATTGAATATCCTCTATTCAAGAAATCGGACTGCCGTACTTTCGACAAAAGCTTGAAATGAGCATGTCTCCTGTGCATATATCACCACTCTTATGTATAAAGGCTCTCTGTTATGGTGTTGTTTCTGATACAGCGCCTAGAATACCTAGTGTGGAAATATGCTATCCAAACAGTTCTAAAAATTTGTATCCCTTAAATGTGCGACGATACTGCTAAAATTTCAAGTGTCGATCGCAGCGACATCTGTGGGATTTTCGTATTACTATTATTACATTGTATAGACTAGCAATTTCTTGCAGTTGTAGAAAATATCCTGCGGATGCCGCTGCGATCTGCATATTACAGCAGTATCATTGCACATTTAAGGGATACAATATTTTAGCGCTTTTTTAAGTATTACAGGGTTAGCCGATTTCAACACTATATATTCTAGGCGCTATAGTTTCTGAGCGCTGTTGGTTTAATTTCGATATTCGTGTTTTAGAGTGAGCAATAGAGAAAAGTACTAAAACTATTGAAACAACAACTTCTTTAATATTGAAATGTATAGCAAAGGAGTTCAGAATCAATGCCTTAAATAGTTTCGAATACGCACTGTTGTTATGACATCAATACCCTTCCTGGATGTGGAAATGCAAGATTGTGTTCAACATAATTGGCCGCAATCTAGATAGATTTTTCGCTGTTAGCGAAACGAGATTCATTAATCAGAAGCTTGCACTTTTGCGAACTTTTCGCTGTTTGCAGCAATGCAGGCTATTGATTGGTGAATCTCGTTTCGCTAACAGCGAAAAATCCATCTGGATCCCAGCCTAAATTTCTGTAAACATTGCACTTCGTCCATGGCACTAAGAAAATGACTCAAAACTTTTATGACATAGGCCGGGATCCAGAAGCAGCAAAAATTCTCAAACATTCTGGCTTCTGATTGGTCAAACTCATTTCGCTAACAGCGAAAAATCTATCTGGATCTCGGCCATAGTTTTCTTCGATGAAATCAATGCAAAAGGATAATATAAAAAAATTTAAAAGACTTCTAAAATGATTTGGCGGGTTTATCTCTGTTTGGCATAATTTATAAACTTTAAAATTAATTAACAGTTTTTCGCTAATTAAGAATATAAAATTTGTGTTTTTAAAGCTGAATTTTACAAAAGCACGTAGATTGAGTAAATATCTGTCCAAAAATGCAATCCTTATTTTTTTATGTCCATTATTTAAGTCTCTACCTTGATTGAACCATAAATTGTGACGAAGAAAATAAATCGATCATTTTCAATATCTCGACGTTATTTTAAAAAATCTATATCTCTGTTTATAATTAATTTATGAGGATGCATTTGGTCTCAAATTGAAGATATTTTCCATTAGGTCATTCTGGTTTTGGCTTTATTTTTCTGCGATGATTGGTTCTTTTGATATGGGAAATTTTACGCTGGCATGTTTGGTTGATTTTACATGCAGAAGTTGTCATCAGTATAATAAGCAGTTACGGTGTCTTGCGTTTTATTCTTGGCGTTTGTTTGTTTGGCGAGGTTAGCATTTTTTTTCAGCTTGGCTTGGCAGAACGACCGTCCTGCTTGATATAGGGATCTTCAAGTTTTTTTGCAGAAAAACGTTTACCACTACAAATTTTGAAAGATAATCTTCGCTATATTTAACGATCAAAGTTTCAGTTATTAAAGATGGCAATTCTTTTAATTCAAAAATAGTGGTAGCTTGATAGTTAATTTAAACATGCGCATTTATTTTTACCGTTGCGTTAACGCAACACCGCAGCGTGTATTGGGTTAATCGGTTTTTTAAGTCACACAGAAAGGTTACATTCACCATTTCCCCCTAATGCCAACTTGACATAATACATCTTTTAGATACTAAACAGATTATAATTTTGAGGTTTCATTAACGCGAATTGTTTTCCCATGTAATGTAAAATAATGTAACATTAGCATTTTAATGTTACATTTTTCGTAAGTGTATGGTGTAGTTGTAGATTTTCTAATATATATGCACAGAACTTATTAAGAAGCTGCCAATGAAAAGCATGAGAAAAAGACAGTTTTAACACTTCACTGCACTAAATGCACTAATTAGCAGAAATTGTGCGTTGGTGGGAAATTATCTTAATTTCAATCATTCACAAAGGTCGTCATGTAGCTTCGCAGGAGATAAGAAAAATATCTTTAATTACTAAATTAATTCTATTACTTTTTTGGACGCCTTTGTCTTTTTAATTTGCCTTTAAATTGGGATTTTAAGCTGTGCTAATCAGTTTTCTTGATTGACGTAAAATAAAGAGACAGCAAGTAGCTTAAAGACAAAAAAAAAAAAAAAAAAAAAAAAAAAAAAAAAAAAAAAAAAACTTTCTATATACAAAGAAAGTTTCATAATCGTGAACTTTTTTCTGCTTACGTTGTTTTTCTGTGAACATAGACCCTTTGGACTAGCAGTCTGGGCATCTAACAGATTGAATTCCACCAAATTTAATATATATAAGATATTTGATAATGATTATGTTGATTTAATTTCTGTTTTTTTTCTCTAAACAAGGAGCACAATATTTTTTTTCGATGAACATTAGCTGTGTCTTAGTTTCCGTTGGGTAGAAATACACCAAATTTTATATTTGAAGTTAGTAATTAAAAATATATATTTTGATTCAATTTTGTATTTGAATATTCAATAGGAGACGTTGTTTAATTGTGGGTTTTTTTCTTCGTTTATCTTTGAAGCCCAGAGTTAAATTCAAAGAAATACTGTGGCTAAATTTAAAGAAAGGCTATAATTGTCACTGTGTAACGGAGTTATTTAAATTATTATGCAGTCAAACCCCGCTACAGTGAACCCTCAAGGGATCGAAATTTCGGTCCACAATAACCGAGAGTTCACTATATCCGTTCCGCAAGCAATTTTAACTAAATAGTTCTGACCTCCTCTCTCAAAATACACGTTATTTAAATAAATGAGCAGAAATGATTAATTGCCTATTTTTCCACATGTTACAAACTGTAGATTTAGATAATTTATAATACCTGCAGATATCGGCTTGATTGCACCCATTTTCAAGTTTTCTTATTATGCCCATTTTATCTTAAATGGAGAACGTTTTACGTTTACTGCTCGCCGTAGTTTGAATTTGCTTCTTTCTGAACTGAGAGTAAAAAAGGGTTGAAAGGTGGGCTTTTTCAACACCGATCTCCGTGTCCGTCCTTTTGACCAATAATGAGTACGTATTCCTACGCGTCTCCCCTGAATTTCCGGGAATGGATATTGCCATTGCCACCTAGAGTACTCTAGGTGGCAGTGATGTTGCACCCACTGACCTCTTACAGGTGCAACATCTGCCAAGGATGGCCTTTGTTTAGGGAGGGTGAAGGGAGATAAAAGAGGCAAACAAGATCGCTACATTCCAGTCTATGAATGGTTTTAAAAATCGGTATATGTATCTATTTTAAAGTAGCTAAGGCAAAATTATTATATAAAAAAAATCAGTCAAAGACAGAAAAAAGTTCATTATATCTAACCTCCTCATTTTTCTGGGTTCATTATATCCATAAAAAAATAACATTATACGTGTATTGCACGGCACGGGACCAAACATTTCGGTCATTATATCCGGAGGTTCATTATAAGCCATGTTCACTATACGGGGTTTGACTGTATTAGAAAAATGTAGAAGAAAGTTTTATCATAGCCACAATATGCTAGATTTTGATTGGGGGTTTTGGAACTATAGGAAAAATAGATAAGGTGTAGTTCTGTTTGTCATAAAACAGGATTCCTACGGGTCAGGGAAAAGTCAAGTCAAGGAATTTGAAAATTTAGGCAAAAAGTCAGGGAAATGTCAGGGAATTTTTTAAATATTTGAAGTGGTCAGGGAAAAGTCAAGGAATTTTCGATGTACTACTTTTCACCAGAATTTCGGTTATCATAAATGAAGAAATTTTGAATTAATTATTTTATCCAATCTAAAATTTTTATATAAAATTTATGCAAACTTTATAACAATAGCATAATATGAAAAATAAATAAAAATAGCAAATTCATACAGCGCATACTTTTTTTTAGCATTTATCTAGATTAAAATTGCCCACTGTGGAGGGTTTTACAATAATATATAAGCCGAATTTTTACAAAGAAAGGTCAGGGAAATTTTTTTAACACTAGAACCGCCGGCTATTTTACTTTAAAAAGTGTTTCACACCAAAATTTTTATTTAAAACTATTTAACTTATTTAATTAGCCTATTTTTGTGCTTCATACATATAACATATCTTAAGAAAAAGTTTCTGGTTTGAACTGACTATTACCGATTTTGGCAGAGGTTAAAATTACCCCTAACGGCGGTTCTAGTGTTAAAAGGTCAGGGAAAACCTGGAAAAGTCAAGAAATGTTTTACCAAAATTATATACGAACCCTGTAAAAGGTGCATATCAAACATTTGTATTTTTATGATGTACTTATTTTTAATACAAAATTTAAATTCACTGATTATGAAATAAACACTCAGCTTGGCTTTAGTAAGATTGAAGAAATACTTTTTCACGAAGAAATGCAGGATGTCCATCAAAGGATGACCCGGTTATAAATTTTAATAGTGTCAAGTGTAACACAACTGCATAACACAAATATATCATTAAAAGTTATTATCTAGACTTTAAAAGCTCATGGCGGATATACGACGCCGCACGTGTCTTTATGTATGTCCAAACCGTCCGTGTCTTTAAGAGTAAATATCTCTGCTAATTACAGACGTTTTTTAAAGGGGTGTTTTATAAGGGTTTATCACGGACAATTTTTTTTTCGAAAATCAATATCAACAAGCCTTTTATATTTATTTTTTATCGCCAGAAATCACTGGCTTTTGTAATGCCCGTATTATACTTATACTTATCCTATACCATCTCTTCAGGCATTATTATCATAGTAGCTATCACAGTATAGACATTTCCCCCTTATCTGTTATTATAGTTATATAAAAAAAAAAACACAACACATTTTTTTTCTTTAAAAAAATTCTTTATCTTTAAAAAAAGTGTACAAATAAGATAAAGAATTTTTTAAATGAAAAAATAATTGCGTCATGTTTTTATATATATATATATAAGTGTAACAACAGATAAGGGAAAAGTCTATATTGTGATAGCTACTATTATAATAATGCCTGAAGAGATGGTATAGGATAAGCATTTAAAAAAAATCGTTTTCTACTTCTTCGATGATAGGTGCCACCAGAGCTCCTCACTCATTTGCTGAACGCGAAAAAAAAATCGAAATTTGTGTGTAACGGAAAAATGCAATTATCTCAAAAACTATGTGACCTAAGGTAATCGCTATAATTTTCCTGCAAGGTTTAAATTAATGTCTACTACCCCTAATTTTTTCAGAATTTTAGTTTCAGTAGATTCGGAAATAAAAAGGGGGAGGGGACATATTTTTGCATTACAGTTTCGGCGATATCTCTAAAAATGTAATGTCTAAAATTAAAAGAAATGCATTTTTGAGTTCAGCGTTACAAACGCTTTCACACGATACCTCACACAATATACAAAGAAAAAAGAAAATATGTTTTTTTCAAGTAAATTAATTAGCCTCTCTACATTTTCCCTAAATATATTTGAGAATGTTTAATAATCTGTAAATATGTGTTTCAATAGTCTTTATTACTTCTCCCAATTTGAACTTTCCGTGTTACGTAGTTTACGTGTAAAATGGCTGTGACAGATACACGGACAGACGCAAGAGTGATCTTACAATGTTTCCGTTTTTACTTTTTAAGTACGTACCGTAATAAAAAAAAAAAAAAAAAAAAAAAAAAAAGGTTTACCTACGTTCTGTAAACCGAGAAGACCTGGTTGGATCCCAATCTTTATTATATAATAATAAACCTAATGAAACGAAGATTTTAATTATTAAATAAGCTATGTACGATTTTTTTTAAATTCTTGAATTTAGCAAAGATTTTATTAAAAGTATGGTTTCATAAAAAGAAAAAAATATTAAAAATTGAACGTAAGATCAAAAATGCTTCACAGTTTAACTGCGTATAACTTATTATTGAGTTCAGTTATTGATAATAAATATCCATGATAACATGAAATAAATATTTATGATTTGTTTTCTCGTATTAAATATTACAAAATTGCTTTTATTTTATTCATCGAGATATTCATAAAGGTTTAATTATTAAATTAGCATTGGTTTTTGTTTACCCGATGAGATATGATTTACTCAATGATCATTCAACCACAAAAAAATCTTTCGTTAATTATTTAAATTAGACGCTAACAGTATGCAGACCTTGTAATTCGAAAACAAGATAATATCACAAAGTTGTAAATCTTTGGGTGTTTCATAATCGTTTATAGAAAAATAAGATTTCCTTAGTTTTTGAAATATAATAAATAAAACCGGTGCATGACGGATGTTAAATAAACAAGGGGGTAAACTCAGGTTTCCCGGGTTATAGAATGCAGGTCAAAACCATCATATATATTATTTTTTATGTTAACATTCTTTTTTCTGTACCCATACTAAAGGTACAGCGATGAATGAGGTATTTTTCGAAAGGTTCTGCAAGCGGCTTTTGACATAGTATACATTTAATATATTTTTTAGAATGCTCTCTAACAATACTAAAAATCACATTTATGTAAAAAAAAAGAGGATGCTTTATCAAGGGGCTAATGGACGTGCCTTTTTTCTTCTACTTTGATAAAGAATGAATTTAGATAGAACTATAATACTCCGGTCTATCAAAAGATTCGATGTAAAAATTATATAAAAATTCTAAATTGAAAATAATAATTATTATTTTTTAAATTTATAACGCTTTTACAAGAAAAATGGTACCTACCTATTAAAAGTTTGTGCCTATATTAATTCAAGATTTGGTTATCCTAACAAATAGCATGCAATTAAAATAATACAATTTTAAAAGTTTTCATCTCATATTGAAAGGTTTAGTTAGTTTTTTATCTTGCTACTAAATGCCTTTTTCGGGTAAAAAATGTCACTAGTTTTGGTGCTAGACATTTAAAATGTCTTTATCATAAATAACAAAACACTATGCTTAAAACGCTTCTTTACCAATTTTCGGCATTTTATTATGTACAGTATAATCTACTTAAAGCGACCACGTTCCGTTCCAATAAAAATTGGTCGCTCCGAGAGGTGGTCTCTTAATGGAGGTCATGTTTAATTTTAGATTTTAATTGTTGAAAAAGGGTAACAATTTACGTTACTAAAGTTTATTTTTCACATTAGAAAAAAATATAAAATTTTATGTATCAAAATAAAAGTTAATTACATAAGTTAATTACTACAGAATTTAAAAAATGAATACATTGACGTTTGCTTTGATTTTACGGTTTTATCTTTTATAACTTTTATTTCCAAGTCCTTTCGAAGTTCAGCAAATAAATGCATTTTTTTTTTTTTTTTTTTTTTTTTTTTTGGATGGAAACGAATAATGCCGATTTCATTGATTTATCTATTTCTTTGAAAGTTCCCTGATAGAATAGGGCAGGGGAGTTTATTGACTGTCTTTTTTAATTTGTCATCAGAGTTAAATTCATTGCCTAAAAAGGCACAAAGAGGTTTAAACACGTAAAAGTTACCGGAATAATAATAATAATAAAAATCTAAACTTACTTTAGAAGTTTGATGAATAATGCGTTCTCCGGAATTATTTTTCTAACAAAACCTTCTTCAAGCGACCAATAAAAAACGAAATTTGTTTCATTCTCTTCAAGGAAAAGGGTCGCTCATGGAGGGAGTTCAACTGGGATGGTCTCTGAATGGAGGTAAAATTAGTATTGAGCCTATGGGAATAAATTTTGTTCCATGAAAAAATGGTCGTTCAGGGAGGTGGTCGCTTAATGGAGGTGGTCGCACAGGGAGGTTTCACTGTATTTCTATTTGTTGTCATTTTTAAAGCATTTGCAATAAAAAGTTTTAGTAATAGCCAGCTAAAGGGAACTCAAAATGCTAGGGTTGTATCAGTGCATCCTGCCCTAGAGAACCTGTAATTTTTATAGGTTTTCTACCCTGCCCCCCACCAGGTTACGGCCTGCTTTAAATATGTTACATAATTTATACAATCCTCTACGCTTTTTTCAAATAAAGAACGATTCATAGAATTTAATTATTGTTTATAAGCTTTCAAGTAGTATTTGAAAGCATCTAGTATTGAGAAAAATCAGTTAGAAAGTTCTAGCAAGGAGATGAGAGTTGGTATTTATATTCCATTAATAGTTAAGTTATAAAAGAAAATAGAATTTAAAATTGGTTTAACATTATATCAGGAAATTCAAAGAGATCCCAAATTTTTTTTTGGTACTGTATTTTATGTATTAACTTTCGTTACCTACATGGAATATCACAAAAATTATTAATCCATAATATGGAACGGAAAATATTTATCTAAAACACTATTGAATTTCACATATTTTTTTTTTTTATTATTATTCGTAATAATTTTTGAAACATGATTTATATAATCCAAACCTCACACAAAACAACAAAATTAAACTAAAACTAGAAAAACGAAACTAGGCAAACTAATCAAAAAATATCTATATTGTTTCTACATATAACATATCTATGACTAGTTGATTAGAGATTATAAATGGCAGCGGTAAAAATGAATATCCCAGTACTAAATAGATGCGCACTTTTTCCATATCGGAGTGTTTGAATAACTTATCATTTTTATATTGATACAAAGTGATTTTTCTAGTTTTATTCTTCCCTGCATACACCAAATATATTTTATAATCCACATTTTAGAAATCTTGATGGTTGATTCTAATCTACATAAAGATCTTCTTGGCGTGCTGCGAGAAAATAGAAAAAATAAATGGCATTTATTAAATGCTGAATATGTATTATTAATTACAGTCTTTTAGATGAACTTTCGATACACATCAGAAATATTACATAAATATCAGCATTATACAAATTTCAATGTTTGAATATGGATGCATATTAGTGCTAGCGATTATACGTATAATACGTATAAAACGTATACGTAGAAAACCGTTTTTACCATATTATACCTATCCAAAAAACTAAATTTCATTAAGTACTTAGCATTACCTTTGTCTTTTAAAATCTATCTTTTCAGTTATATCATTTCTCATGCTCTTCTGCTATGTTAAGTAATGCATTAGTTGTTCTGCACTTTCTCCAAATAAAGCAGTATGGGTAAAACATAAAGGATTTTAATGTTCTGTGATTGATTTAATTAATCAGACAGAAAGTTCTATTAACGAGATCATAGTTGTCAATTTATATTATATTAATAGGTAAGTTATAAAAGAAATTACTTGTGACAATTTAACTTGAAGATTGAAAATTACTCAGATGGTATCAAGTTACTTTTTATAGCCTTATATGCCCATTTTTAAAGTTCTTTAAATTTCACTAATACAGAAAATTATAAATATTACTATAGGATAATCATGCAATAAAAGACATTTTCCTACAAGATATTTCTTATATTTAAATTTTTTTGTTATCAAAATTCGTTTTTTTTTTTTTTTTTTTTTTTTTTTTTTTTTTTTTTTGCCTTTTAAAAAAGAGCATTCAAAGACCTTTAAAATTTATTCTTTTCCAGATGGATTTATGTATGTCTAAAGCAGATAGAGTTATATGTACGCAGATGATGAAAGTATAATAATAATCTTTTTAAAATGAAATGTAACTGTAATTATTAAAATCAGAACAAAATTGTTAATGTTGGTCTTTCCAAACATGTGGTACGCAGAAGAAGTCGCGTCTAATTTAAAATTCAAAAATTCACAAACTATAATAAATATAAAGATAAAATTAGTGGCATATTTATCATGTACCTTATAAATAAAGATTTGGATAACTTAAAAAAGTGGTTCAAATTATCGCCAATAGATGGTATTGTGCAACATAAGACTATATTCAAATTACACATATGCAATTTCTCAGTACTCCGCCTCAAATTTAAAATTCGATAATTCATAAAATAAAGCATATATAAAGATGAAATAAGTGGCATTATTATAAGGAAGATGGTAACTTATAAGTATAGAATTTAGCAATTTAAAAAAAGATAGTTCAAATTGTTGTCAAAGATGGCACATCCCTGTCTAAAACTGTAATAATGCTTAACAAAAATGTGTAAAACTGTATCAAAACTGCAATTTATTCTATTTAGCTACTGAAACGAGGTACGCAAATTTGCATTATGAAATCTTGAAGTTAGTTTGAGCATTTTACCAGTTTGAAATAGAGCAGCGCCACCTATTGCTGAAAATTTGAACAATTTTTAAAATTTCTGTCTACAAAATTTATAAGCTACTTGATAAACAACTCCCTTATTTCATCTTCATATTGATGTTAATTAATGAATAATTGAATGTCTGTTTATAGACATTCATTATATTAATAAAGTACAGAATAACATCTATGACTGCTCTGTTATTTACACTTCAAATCAAGAAGTTATTATCGCCGCACTCTGCAATTTCAACATACAAGAAAATCATTAAAATTTACAAAAGGATTTCTCACTGAAGAACTTCGCTTGTCATTTTGAGAAAATAAACTTAATCATCTCCTTTTACAACAGCTTTACATACTTCCATCTCTACGAAGCAACAAGAAATTACCTTTCTCATCGAACTATTTAAATTGAAATCTTACCCAATATAGCAGATTTCTTTTTTGGAGTTTTAAGATGCGCTTTTAAACTAATCGAAGTGTAATTAGAGTTGAAGGAAATTTCCACATTCTTGAATCAGATAATCAAAGTTTGTTAAATTAATACAACTCCAACAAAGTCTTTATTCCGACCATTCTCTTAATAACTAATCAAAAGAAACGACTCTTATGATTGTTATTAGAAATTCGAACATTTGAGCAACAGGCTTCACATACGTATGTAATATTGTTTGGAATTTTATTTGTTAAATGTTGAATTTGGTTTTGATAATTACTGGAATTGTAAATATAGCCTTAAAAACAGTAAATAAAGTACAGTAAAACCTCCCTAAAGCGACCACGTTCCGTTCCAATAAAAATTGGTTGCTCCGAGAGGAGGTCTTTTAATGGAGGTCATGTTTAAATTTAGATTTTAATTAGTGAAAAAAGGTAACAATGTTACTAAAATTTATCTTTCACATTAGGAAAAAATATGAAAATAAATTTAAGTTTCAAAACAAAAGTTAATTAGTGCAGATTTTAAAAAATGAATACATTGACGTTTGATTTGATTTTACGGTTTTATCTTCATAACTTTTATTTCCAAGTCCTTTCGAAGTTCACTAAATAAATGCAATTTTTTGGGGCGGAAGCAAATTGTGACTATTTCATTAATTTATCTATTTCTTTGAGAGTTTCCTGACAAAATAGGGCAGGGGAGTTTATTGACTGTCATTCTTAATTTGTCATCAGAGTTAAATTCATTGCCTAAAAAGGCACATAAGGGGTTTAAACACTTAAAAGCTACGGAATAAATAAAAATTCTAAACTCAGTTTAGAAGTTTGATGAATAATGTGCTCTCCGAAATTATTATTCAAATAAAATTTTCTTCAAGCGACCAGGAAAAAAAGGAATTCGTTTCATTTTCTTCAAAGAAATAGGTCGCTCATGGAGGGAGTTCAACTGGGGTGGTCTCTGAACAGAGGTAAAATTAGTATTGAGCCTATGGAAATAAATTTCGTTCCATGAAAAAATGGTCGCTCAGGGAGGTGGTCGTTTAATGGAGGTGATCGCACAGGGAGGTTTCACTGTATAATCATATTTTTAAAAACTCCTTACAATAACTACCTATAATTTTAAAATAATTTCATTATAAAATCATTGTGAAAAGTTGCATAACAGAGTTGCTTACCTAGAATGCTATTAGTTTTTCTGTAGGACTTGCTAACACATGTAGTAGTAAGCAATACTGGTGACATCTTCTGACAATTTTTTTGAGAATTTTCTCCCGTGGACATTGGGGGATAAGGACTTTGTGCCAATGTTCCCTGTGTTCCAATGTGCCCCCTTCTCCCTTAAAACGAAATTTTATCAATGGTGCCAATTCCCCACAGTTGTGGCAGAACTTTTAATTCTGATGATGCCTGTTAATATTATACAACATGAAAAATAATTCTATTCACAGTAGACTTACTCAGTTAAAAAACAATGTATTTGAAATAGTGTTTACCTAATAATTTACGTGCAACAAATTTACAGTGATATTAAAGCTATTTATTATGAATTGATTAAAAAGATAAATTTATGTTCGTTTGTAATAAGATTTAGCTTTAAGGCCGTTCTCAAATGTCTGGTTAACAATGCGAAATTTTCTGCCAGATTTCTATTGAAGCGATTTGGAATCGAAATGAGTTTTCCATTTTTAGGTGCGTTCGTAATTATGTAAATACATAGCAACTATAATCATCGTTCTGTCCGTCTGTCTGTCCGTCCGTCCGTCTGTCCGGATATAACAGAGCAAAAATCGAATAGTCTGAAATTTTCCATATATAATTGTTGCAAACTTTTGTCGAGACATTTCAAATTTTATGAAAATCGGATGAATTGTTCAATTACGGGGACAGTCAAAAGTTTTCCGTTACATTACGGCCAATGGGAAAAAATAATTTCAAGTGCATTTTAATGATGTTACAGCCTTTCGAACACAATGAAATTGATATGCACTTATGAAGTGCACTAAAATATACATTCAGTGCAATATGCGGTGCAAAAAATATTTATAAAGCTAATTATAGTTCGAACGCACCTCATTTGCCACGTTTGACGTGCAATTTCCACTTGTTAACACTTTCCAACATAGTTGAAATGTGTTCATGAATTCGATTTGTCTGTCCGTCCGTCTGTCTTTCCCTGCTCTACCTCGCGTAAATATACTCAGATTTTCATGCAATTTTATATATGTTAAGAATATTTACCAGGGCATGCTCGGCATTGAATATTTAATGTCTAGCATCAATAGTTCATTTACAGGGGCACTCAAAAGAATGCCGTTACATTATGTTTTATGGGGGAAAATCGTTTGCAGTGTAATTTAATGACATTACGCGGTTTCAAATGTATTGAAACTGCTATAAATCATTGAATTTCACTACAAGATGATTACGATAGAATAGGACATTCATAGCATTTCTTGTTCATTTACAGGGACACACAAAAGAAATCGGTTACGATACTGATAATTACTGCTCAATGAGCAATAATTGTTGAAAGTGAGTTTTCAATTTCAGTATGCTCTTTTAAATAAAAAAAAAATGCACATTACTCGTAGTTTATAATCTCTATACCTCGCATACAGGGCTGCACAAAAGAATTCACGTACATTTCTCTTTATTAGAGGAAACTGCTGAAGGGGAATTTTCATCTGTGGTATGTTTTTCCTAACTGAACTATATTTCTGCATGCGTGTAATTTATAGGTAGAAATCTATATATCATATACAGGGCTGTTCAAAGAATTTGGATAATTTTCCGACTGTAGATGTGAGTTACTGAAATTGTGTTTTCAAATGTGTTATGCGTTTCCAAATGGTTGGATTAGATACTAAATTTCAACTTATTAAGCGGTGAAGTTTTGTTACATTACTCTGAATGTGTTGGAAAGTGTTCAATAATCTATGCTTCACGCATGATTATTTCTTTCTTGTTTTAAAATAAATTTCTTATCAAGTTATAAGCAATTGTGGTCACGTGACGGCCGGTTTTACTCCTTTCTCTGGCTGCTTTTATCCGCCATAAATTCGGTTCGAAACACCAACGTTTACAGTATTTCCCGAAAGACCTTCTGCGTTTACCAAAAAATGGAAAGCGTCTTTCGATTATATAGTTTCTGAATAACAACACTTGCCAATTTCATGCGTTTGAATTTTCAAATGTGTCAGAAAGTAGGGCCTTTGGATTTCATAACAGCCTTAACTAATTTTTATTTCAAAAATTAACTTGTCCCCTTTCAAAATCAGCGGCTTATTTAATATTCACCTTTTCACCCGCTTCGCATACTTTCATCTCTAATAAACAACAACACATTAAATTCCCCATCAATGCATTTATTTTCAAATCTTACCCAATCTTTCAAATCTTTTCGGAATTTTGAGATGCGCTTTACAACTAATCGAACTGCAATTAGAGCTAAAGGAAATTTCCACATTCTTGAATCAAGTAATCAAAGCTTGTTAAATTAACACAACTCCAACAAAGACTTTATTAGAACACTCATAATAACTAATTTCAGAAAAGCTTCTTTTAGAAATTCTTGCATGGGTTTATCAGGTGCTTTTACCTGAATATATATTTTTAATGAAATATAAATTTATTTATCCATTTGCAGACATTCAAGATTAATAAATAGAAAAAAGATATATATATATGTATACAATTAACATAAATATTCTTTATTATCATCAATAAATTATCTTTAACACTTTCAAATAAAGACAGACAGAAAACATTAATTTTATTTGCAAGTTTGATTATGTATAATTTAATTTTTGAAAACTGTTCTAAAGTCGAAAATGGATAGAGTTATTTATGGATTATAATAAAACCAACGTACACAAACACACACTTATACACACAGACAGACAGTCGGTGTGTGTGTGTGTATGTACGAGATAGAGAGAGAAAATACTTCTTTTTAACTTCTTATAACTATTTTATGGTTCTACATTGAAAAATGTGCAGTAACATCCCTAAGAAATGTTGGGCAACTGATTGTCCATAAATAGTTTTCTAGAAAATTTCAGTTTTCCGTTATGAAAGGTTTCTAATCAATGGCAAAGACAACAGTATACCAATCGAGCTTGATATAAGTTTCTCATATTTTGAAGAAAATGCCCTTAAAAATTTAGCTTTAACTATTTTTTTCTTCAAAAATTGACTTGCCAAACTTTCGAAATCAACTGCTCATTTAATATTCACCTTTTCACTCGCTTCGTAGACTTTCATCTCTAATAAACAACAACACATTAAATTCCCCGCCGATGCATTTGTTTTCAAACCTTACTCAATCTTTCACATCTTTTTGAAATTTTGAGATGCGCTTTACAACTAATCGAACTGTAATTAGAGCAAAAGGAAATTTCCACATTCTTGAATCAAGTAATCAAAGCTTGTTAAATTAATACAACTCCAACAAAGACTTTTATTAGAACATTCTCATAATAACTAATTTTAGAAAAGCTTCTTTTAGAAATTCTTGCAGATATTTATCAGATGCTTTTACCTGAATATATATTTTTAATGTACTGAACATTTATTTATTCATTTGCAGACATAATAGATTAATAAATAGGAAAAAAGATATGAATAAACATATAAATAAATTATTATATATATGTGCCGCTCCTATATATCAATGTAAAGTATGATAACGAACTCACTCCTTAAACTTTACCAACCATCAGTTATTCCTGAGAATAACCCTATTGTAGTCGTAATAGTCCAAGTTCCGACAGCACAGACACCTATGTTATCAAGCACAAGAAAAAAACCTTTATTTTATGGGAGAGTAGAAGTAGGGGAATCTAATGATCCATGTCTGCCGGAAGTGTACTGGTGCATAAGCCAAAAATTAATACCACCAGTGGTTGACTCGTAGGTTTATAATTGTGTTTGTCCTACAAACAAAGATATGAAAACATGGAGGATAGTTGAACGGCAAACACAAGGATAAACCTACGAGTCAATCACTGGTGGTATTCATTTTTGACTTATGCACCTCTTCACTTCCGGCAGACATGGATCATTAGATTCCCCTACTTCTACTCTTCCATAAAATAAAGGTTTTTACTTGTGCTTGATAACATAGGTTTTTGTGCTGTCGGCTCTTGGACTATAAGTGGTGAAGTGGAAGACAGGACTTAGTAAACATTGGGAATAATTTCCCTTTCGATGAAATAATAAAGACAGCATAATCTTTAAGAAGTGTATTGTAAAGCCATCTCGTAACAGTTCCACCAGTAATTCAATCGGCTCTCCAATCTAGCTGTACCACTTCATATTAAAGCTCGATGATGTTAAAAGGCACTGGAAAATCACAATTTAAAAATCCATTCCAGCAAGTGACAGGTTTTTACTAATAAACGAAAAACGTACAAAATCCTCTCTTCCAGGTCAGTGTAAGCTATTAAATACTAAAGAACGCGGAAAGCTACACTGGTTTCTTCTACGCTCCAGCCAACCCCGAGAAGCGAGGGGGGACGGGAGGAGGGGTGTGATAAGTGGTAGGACGAAAACAAGGAAAGAGAAGGGAAAGCTTTTACGAAGAGACAGGACTCTTTACTAAAAGCGAAACTTTAAAAAGGGGGGTGGGGGTGGGGATGATTAGAGCCGGAAATACTGGCAAGGCACTCTGGGATATCGAATATTATTTAATAAAAGATAAAAGGGTAATAATAAACAATCGAAAGAAATAAGAATTTGATGTCTCAAAATATGAAAGAATAAAATAAATTAGTGGAGTTTTTACAAAGAAATGCAGCTATTAAGTTTTTTAGAATAAGGAAAAGAAAAACAGAATACGCTGAATTAAAGGCATGGGATTAAAATAGAAAGGCTATTTAAGATATCATTAAAAGACAGATAAAAGAGGTAGATATTATAAGAATTTGGAATAAATTAACTAAGGTAAAAGAGCGAATTTTTTTATTACACACACACATATATATATATTACACAATAGAAATAAATATTATTTATTAATATCAATAAATTATATTTAACACTTTGAAATAAAGATACAAAGAAAACATTTTTATTTGCAAATTTGATTATGTATAATTTAATTTCTGAAAACCGTACTAAAGTCTAATACAAATAGAGTTATTTAAGGATTATAATAAAATCAATGTACACATACACACACTCATACAAACAGACAAACAGTTTGTGTGTGTGTGCGAGACAGAGAAAATTCTTCTTTTGGATTTTTCATAACTATTTTATGGTTCTAGATTGAAAAATGTACAGGAACGTCTCTGAGACATGTTGTGCAACTGATCAGTAGCGCTAACTTTTCAAAAATATTGAGTGGGCTCAGAAATTTTTGAGTAAATTAACACATATAATTTTTTATACTTAGTGTGTATGTGTGTGAAGAGAAGGAGAGGGGGGGGGGGGAGGAGCGAATGACTAAAGATAATAATTCGAAATTAAATTATGTTTCTTCAAGGCAAATTTTTAAATTAGGGGAGAGTGGCTCACCTTGGGATACTTTTTTCTTTCTTTTTTCATTTTATTTTATATTGATCTATTAGCAAAATTTTACCTGGTATTCATTCTTGCAACCTTTGCTTTCTTTTAACAATTATTAAATAGCTTTTGAACTTATATCCATTATAGAAAATTTTTAAAAGTATATTTATTAAACTTGTGCTTTGTCCCAAGATGTGTCACCTGATGGAGCCCCTTGGGACAGTTAAAAATAGATCCGAAAAGTTCAATAGTTAAATCACAATATACATGTTTGCTATTTTTCCACATATGTTTTTTTCCCTATTCGACGGTGTGAAATTTGAAGATGTGGAATGTTTAGAAGTAAAAAGAAATTGTAGTCAAGGGGATATTTATTACTCAGGTGTGTTGCCACTGTCAATATGACGTGGACAGAGTTTTTTTTTTTTTTTTTTTTTTTAGAATATAGATACGTTATATTTTAAATTTTTGAATAATTAGGATATATTACATACCAAAAGTGTTTTATGTTAAATTATAAATTGATGAAATGACAATGCTTCGTTTTACTGAGCAATACTTCGTTTCATTTGGAAGCTAAAGATTTCATTACAAATGATAAACCCGGACATTCAGTAATATTAGTTTAATCCTTGTTTGAAATACATTTTTGCTTATGTAAATTATTTATTAAGTGAGAAATTTAAGAGCAATTGTTCAAAAATTTTTAAAGGTAATTCAACGATAAAATAACACACTCTAGCCCAGGCTAAAATTTCGAATAATTTACTGATTTATTAATTTAGTTTTACTTTAAATATATTTCACCTTAATTTAAAACCAACAATATGCTGCACAATTTATGAGAAATAATCATTTTTTTCTAATGCTGAATTTTAAGTCATTCCAGTTTATATTAACATTAGACAAAACAATTTCTGTAATCTCCTGCTTTATAATAATTTACATAATCCATGGAAAATAGAGGGGGAAAATGCATTCAATTCCTTACAGATATATTTGTGTTAAAAGCTTGGTAAATTTAACAGTTATTTTCGGAGCTCTAAGATCCGCTTTAAAACCAATCGAGTTGTAATTGGAGCTATAGAAAATTTCCACGCTTTACTTTAAGCAATCAAACTTATGGAATAAATGTAAATCAGACAAAGACTTTATTCAGAGCATTCTCACAAAAATTGTTAAAAAAATACAGTGCCTGCTAAAAATTCACACACTTAGGCAGATTTCTAACAAAAGTATTTTTTTTTTGTATTTGCGATTTCTATGAGTATCTATCTGCACACCTTCCATATCCAATCAAAACAAATCGGAAATTGTACGTCAGATGTGACAAATGAGGTGCGTTCGTACTATATAACTAGTTTTATAAATATTCAGATCCTGGTGCAATAGCTGTTGCACTCTTATGCAATAACGCATGAATACAAAATTTATTACTATTATACATATTGAATTCAGTAATTCAGAAATAATAGGACCCCAGCTTAAATAGGAAGTAATCACCATGGCAACTTTGAATCATTACCTATCATGGTACATCACTGAATTAATTACGTATGATAGGATTTAATAGAATGAAGAAAACTTTTATTAATATGTTTTTACGTTTTGATTCGATTTCCATAAAATTTGAAATGACTCGACAAAATTTTGCAACGATTTTATATATTAAATTTTAAACCATTCGTTGGGTAGTTTTTACGTTGTTATATGTGGTCAAACGGACAGACATACAGACGGACGAACCAGACGACGACTATAGGTGCTACGTATTTATATAATTACGAACGCACCTAAAAACTAAAACAAATAATAAATGAAATCCCAAAAGATAAATAATCATAACTTAATGGGACTATTTTTAAGATCTCAAAACAAATGTAAAATGTGTTTATGACTTCAGTTTATCTGCTTGACCGTCCGTCTATTATATAATTTTTACAGATTTATTATTACAATGCAAAATTTTAAAATGTTGTTCAAATAGGCAATATGGGAAAACAATATTTATTCAATTCCTTTCAGATATATTTGTCATTAAAGCACAGTCAATTTTACAGCTATATTCGAAGCTCTAAGATCCGTTTTAAAACCAATAGAATTAATTGTAATTAGAGCTGTGGAAAATTCCACGCTTATACGTCAAGCAATCAAAACTTGTTGAATAAAAGTAAATTAAAGGCTTTATTCCGAGCATTCTCACAAAAAACTGGTGAAAAGAAACAGTTCCTACTGAAAATTCACACACTTGGCAGATTTCTAAGAAGTTTATGAAAATATATTTTGGTGTTTTACGAGTTCTAGGAATTAATATGCATGCCTTCCATATCTTAACAACAACAACATCAAAATTAATAATTAATGAAAGTTCTAAAGTTAAATAAATATAACGTAATAAAGCTATTTTATGACCTCAAAACAAAATTAAAATGTGTTTATGACTTCAGTTTACGTGTCTGAGTGTACTCTCTATTATTTAATTTTTATAGATCTATTCTCACAGTGCAAAATTTTAATATTAGGTTGTAACGAAAGTTTTCCGCCAAATTGCCATTGCACAATACTAATTATAATATGCACCGGGTGTCCTAAAAAGGACTGACTGATTTTAAAATTCAATAACTTGCAAACGGTGACAGATATTTAAAAAATTCTTGCAGGAGGGTTATGCATGAGGTCAAAAGTTTTTTTACAGTGACTTTCGATTTTAGTTTGAATTACAAAAAATAGATGGCGCTGTAAGCAATATACGCTAAATTCAAGCTCGATTTTTGGTACTTCGGGACCCACTCAATACATTTTCATCTCCTTTTTTGGCATGGAAGAAGAAATCGAGCCTGTATTTAGCGCCTATTGCTTACAGCGCCATCTGTTGTTTGTAATTCGAACTAAAATTGAAAATCACTGTAAAAAAACTTTTGACCTTATGCATAACCCTCCTGCTAGAATTTTTTAAATATCTGTCGCCGTTTCCAAGTTATTGAATTTTAAAATCAGTCAGTCCTTTTTAGGACACCCGGTATAATTAACTGTAATATTATATAAAACCACCATTCCGCCAAACCTTCACAGTGTCATATGATACAACACTAGTACCTGACGCTGTACACTTTATTCGGTGACATTCTGTAGCTGACTTTTTGCAACAGAACTGGAAGTAAATGATGATTCTAATCTGGTAGCGAGATAGTTTCATTTCAGACACCTTGAATGATAACGATATTTTTTTTACAAATTTCACAACACAGTGTTATAAAGCATGTCTCTTTCTTTCAAATGCCAAAAATCGTTTGACAAAATATGAGCAAACACGTCGACGCTAAATGTTTGCACAGACCGCATTAGGTGTGGTGGGAAACTTTCGTTACAACCTGATATATTGATCAAATGGATAAGGGAATATTTTCCATTAAACACTTAAATGGTGGTGGTACATTATTTATACCACTTAATTTTAATCCATAAATGCTACAATGCCACCAGTATTTAAGAAGGAAATTTTTCTTTTATAACGTACGTGAAGAAAAGTATTTATTAATTTTCAAATAAATTTGTTTGTAAATTCTGGTGACATTCAATCATTTTGCTATTTCAGTAACATAAGTACTTTGACCTTGAATGGGTTAAAAGCGAACAGCGAACATTGTAACGCAAGAAACACAAAAGCTTAGAATATTTCCCCATTCATATACTGTTATTTTTATTTGCATTCTAGCCAATGTTGCTGTTTTTAAAAAATGAGTGAATTAATTAATAACTAGAAAACAGTAATTCTGCTTTTTCAAAATTTAGTGTCGCCTCAGATAAAAAAAAATATATATATAAATATAGGTAGTACAAAACATATTTCAGTTTTAGCACTTAAAATACACGCTTGTATTTTATATAAAATGACGTCATTTGCATCCGCTGAAGAATTCAACATTTACGATACAGTCTTAAACAACATCTATAGAAAAGTATGTATATCATATCACTATCGCGGAATAATACACACACCCGGCAAAATCCGATGTCCTCATTCAAGAAACTCAACAAAAAAATATGCTACGTAATGATTCATATGCCTTCATATGTTTGTAACATTAATATGCATACTGAAAATTAAATATGCTTTATAATAGCTCCATGTTTTATCAGAAATCATTCATTTATATTTTTTCAAAATTCGGAAAATTTTATTAAACACGGATTAATAAAATTGCATTCTTTCAGTTTTTTGATAGGAATTAAGCAAATGCGGATAAAATAAGTCACACAATTATTCTTTAAAATACATTTTTATAGCAGACGATATTCTTGGCATACACGTATTTTATTTACAGTTTTTTTTTCAGTTGTTATGAGAAAATGACAACAAAAAGATATAGTAATCTACTATTTTCCTTCTACTTTCTACAGAAATGATTGCGTTACAAATTGAGTTGCAACCATTACAGCAATGGCATTAAAAACTAAAAAAAAAAAAAAAAAAAAAAAAATTAATGTCTCAAAAATAAATTGAGATGCAGTTAAAAAAAATTGCATTTAAGAGTATTTCTTCGAAATTGAAGAATGTCCAATATTTGGCATTTAAAATTTCTCTTAT
The DNA here is from genome assembly GCA_963932465.1 of Maratus speciosus. Taxonomy (NCBI): domain Eukaryota; kingdom Metazoa; phylum Arthropoda; class Arachnida; order Araneae; family Salticidae; genus Maratus; species Maratus speciosus. The sequence continues at coordinate 443,075,654 of OZ010797.1, read as the reverse complement.
TACTTCACGAGGCAAATTTAGGTATCTGCTTGTACATTAAGTCTGGACATCTCTCTCTCTCTCTCATTACGCAACAGCAACACATTATTTCTTATTAAGATATCGAAATCTTATTTAGTATAGAAGTTCTTCGTGCTAACTTTACTTTAAAACAAATCAAACTGTAATTAGAGCTGAAGAAATTTTCTACTGTCATGCACCAAGTAATCAAGTCTTGATAAATAAATAAAGATCAAACAAAGGATTTATTCAGAACGTTCTAACTGTAAATAATCAAAAGAAGTAACTCCTATTGGAAATTTACAAAGATGGGATAGAAAATGGGGTATGCAGGTTACTACGACGCGTTTATTTCTTTACTGTTTACTATTTGTCTGTTTATTAAGTTTAAGAAGCTGCCCCTATTTGAAATTTACATCAGAGGAGACAGAAAATGGGTAATGCGTATTACTAAGATGCGTTTATTTGTTTATTTTTTACATACTTTATTCATTAAATTTAACAAGTTGCTCCTATTCGAAATTTACAAAGAGGAGACAAAAAATGAGGTTTGCATATTACTAAGATGCGTTTATTTGTCTACTTTTCACATGCTTTATTTATTAAATTTAAGAAGCAACTCCTATTCGAATTTTACAAAGAGTAGACAGAAAAGTGGGTATCCGTATTACTAAGATGCTTTTATTTGTTTATTTTTTACATACTTTATTTATTAAATTTAAGAAGCAGTTTATATTCAAAATTTACAAAAAGGAGACAGAAAATATGGTATTCGTGTACTAAGATGCATTTATTTGTTTATTTTTTCATGTTTTGTTTATGAAAAATTTAAGAAGCAACTCCTATTCTAAATTGGCAAATAGGAGACAGAATTATTTGTTTATTTTTTGCATGCTTTATTTATTAAATTTAAGAAACAGCTTCTGTTTGAAATTTACAAAGAGGGGGCAGAAAATATGATATTCAGGTACTAAGATGTCCTTATTTGTTTACTTTTTAAATGTTTCATTAACTTTTTTTTTCTCCTATTCAAAATTTACATGGAGAAGACAGAAAATTGCGTATACAGATTACTAAGATGTGTTTATTTTTTTTTTAATTTTACATGCTTATTTATTAAATTTAAGAATCTGCTGCTATTCAAAATTTACAAAGAGAAGACAGAAAATGGGGTATGCATGTACTAAGAGGTTCATATTTGTTTACTTTTTAAATGTTTTATTTTTTTAATTTATGAAGCAGCTTTTATTCGAAATTTACAAAGAGGAGACAGAAAATATGGTATTCATGTACTAAGATGCATTTATCTGTTTATTTTTTCATGCTTTATTTATTAAATTTAAGAAGCAGCTTCTCTTATGAATTTACACAGAGGAGACAGAAAATGGGTTATAAAGGTTGCAAAAGTGTGTTTATTTTTTTACTCTTTACATGCTTTATTTATTAAATTTCAAATACTATACAGCAGCAAATAAAGTAAATATAAATAAACAAATGATGTGTAAAAAAATTAGAATTGCATAAACATTAAACAATAAAACAATAAAACCTTCTTGGCAGGTTTTATTTATGAGCCAGATTTATTAAGATTAATAAATATTTTTAAATTTTTATTTTATCATCATCCTTATCATACGTAATACATTATATTCATACTTAAATACACCATTTGATTACATACATCTAACTTACGTATTAACAATATTTTGCATATTTATATCCATTGCATAGGATCCATTGCAAGGATTTACAATGCATACGTTTAGAGGTTTTAAATCAACAGATGAAAGTTGCAGTCATTACTGAAGAATATTCGATAATATTGTTTCAAAAAAATTAAATTTAAAAAATAAAAAAACCCGACTGCGTAAAAAGCGAACTAATTAATTATTTCTCACCAATGTGAAACTATTTTTTATATTACTCACCTATTTTTTTATTTACTTGTATTGATGACTTTTAAGTTGTGTTTAATTGTTAGTTCTTATCTATAAACACTGTTTTGATGAGTTCTATAGATGTCTATGAAGGTTAGAGTTGCAGTAAAGCTAGAGATCCTACCTACACAACTTCTAAGTTGTGTAATATTTAAACGGAGCTTCTGACTGCAAAATAGTCAATGAAACATCGTCTTCATTTTGAAAGACCTATCCAATGATATGCCACTCAATAGGGTGCGTAATTTGTTTTTCGTCTCTACCGTCATTTTGTATTTTACGGCCGCCATTTTGAATTTATAAAATCAAAATATAGCCTATAATCATCGGGCTGTTAAGACGAATCGATAGGGACCATTCATTAAAATCCATCCAGCCGTTGGGATGTTTCGATGGTATAAAGAAATCCACATACCCAGATACGCGTCAAACACATAACCCTTCTTTTGGTAGTCGGGTAATTAAAGCTTAATAAATCTGTCAGCTTTATGCAAGAGTGGGTAGCGTTTAATTTTTATTTGTGGTAAAAAGTATATATAGCAATGACTCCAATTCCCCTCTACAAACAAACAATAGTAGAGTAATTAATTTTCATGATCGGGGTGATTTTATCGTAAATGGCGTTTCGTCAGCGATTGAAAAGAACTCTGTAATAAATATAAACAAGCCGGAACTTGTACGTCAAACGTGGCAAATCAGGTGCGTTCGTACTATAACCAGATTCATAAATATTCAGATCTTGGTGCAATAGCTGCTTCACTGCTCTTATGCAAAAATGCATGAATACAAAATTTATTACGATTATATTAAATTCAGTAATACGGAAATAATAGGATTCCACCTTAAATAGGACGCCATCACCATGGCAACCTAGAATCATTACCTATCATGGGATATCATTGAATTAATTACGTAAGATAGAGTTTAATAGAATTAAGAAAACTGTTATAAATATCTTTTAAGTGTTAATTCGATTTTCACAAAATTTGAAATGGCTCGACAAAATTTTGCAACGATTATATATATTAAATTTCAAACCACTCGGTTGGGTAGTTTTTGCGCTGTTATATGTTGGGACAGACGGACGGACGGACGGACCAGAGGACGACTATCAGTGCTACATATTTATATAATTACGAACACACCCAAAAAAATAAGAAATTCTGGTGAAGACACAAGAAAAAAGATCATTTCTTTTACCCAGCCACTTATTTTAGCTTACTTTGTGTATTTGTAACAAGCAAAAAACTATCACCCCTGTTCCGAAGTTTAAGGCTCTTGTCAAGTTAGTTCTGAAATTCTCCTTAAACTTATGGACTTGGAATGTATTCGTATTTTCAGATTCCTTATCAGAAAATTAAAATTTTTTACTTCTTTTTTCTTCTTGGAGGATGTTTTTTTTTTTAATTTTTATTTGACAAAAAATTTCTAAAGTATATTCTTCATTTTATATTTTAAGTATTAAAATCCAAGTAAAGCTGACGTGTTCGAAATAAGTATTTAACGATTTAAAATAAAACTATCTACCTATTTTTAAAATATTTTTTCAAAAAAAAAAAAAAAAAAAAGGAAGGAAGGTCATACAAGAAGAGTGTATTCAGAAAAAAAAAAAGTTAAAAATGTAAATTTTCTGATGAGGAATATGAAAAAAAAAAGGATGCCAAAAGTGATGCCCGCCCACATGTTAAGGGGACGGTCGACCTTTATTTGAGCAAAAATTGACCAAAAAAACACGATCGGGCGTGCGGAGGAAATTTGCATGACAGAGGCAAGAATCGTTTTCTACACTGACTATCTGTCGAACGGCGTTCTGTGATTGGTGTCTTGCCTCTGTCATATGCAAATTCGCTCCGTGCGCCCGATCTTTTTTTTTTTGGCCGTTCGCAGAGCTGTTTTTGTGCGTGCATAACGCGTCCGTTTATTGTGATATACGTACCGTTCCAGCGCTATTTAGGGTTTTTCCATGCGCTGAGCATTTTGCGACGAAAAAAATGGGCGTTGCCATTTGAAAATTTCGAGTTTCTGTACCTATAACCGTAACCAATTTGATTCCGTTCACAGAATCCCGAGCTCATACCTCTGAATAACTATATATGAAATCTCATCTTGATCGGTTAAACGGACCAGCCGCTAGACTTCCATATATCGGCAAAGTTTTTTTTATAACCACCCTGTATATATACTTACGGTGAAATGTATATTTCCACAAAATTTAATATCTCTACGATGAAAAAACAAACAAATTAACGTCCATCGTCCCCTTAAACATAAAAGAGAGGGGATTTGCAGTTTGATGGATAACGAGTCTTAAGAATGAACACCATCCAATATTTCACACAAGCGAATGACTGTTATTATTTCACGATGCAAATTTAATCATCTCGTTTTACATTAACTTTGCACAACTTAATCATTACGAAACACAAACATATGAAATTTCTGATCAAGATATTGAAATCTTATTCAGCGTATAAGGAGCTCTTCTCAGTTCGCTAACGGTACTTTAAAACAAATCGAACTGTAAGTAGAGATGAAGAAAATTTCTCCATTCAAATGTTTCTAGTAATCACTGTTTGTTAAATATGTACATGCAACTCAAACAAAGGCTTTATTCAGAACATTCTTAGAATAAATCATCAAAAGAAGAAGCAGTTCCTGTTAGAAATTCACAAAGAGAAGATATGGGTACAATACATGTGTTTGTAAATGTGTTTGTTTTAAGACTTCTTAATGTTTCTTTATTAATTTACAAATTTTCTATATAAACGAAATAAATAACATATTTTACTCGCGTATTTTGTGAACTTTTTGTGCCATTTTGTGTTGTGCTAAACGCAGAAGATGCGTAAGATACTAATTATTATGCTTTTTTTTTAATTATTCAAAAGACAACTTGAAATAAAAAGAGAACTGACTACTATACAGAGTTTCCATAAAAGAATGTCCCAGTTTCAATGGTTCATTATAAGAGTTTAATTTATACTATTTACAACAAATCATACATCAAATTGAAGGTAAATGAACCTAGTTTTTCTTACAAATATTCAATAGGTGCATCTTTAGTTATACGGCACACCTAAAGTCCAATTCTTCCCACACTTCGGTTAACAAGTCCGGAGTAACGGAAGCAATAGCCTCTTCCATTCTGTGTCTCAACTCTCCAAATCAATAGGTAGCGGTGGAACGTAGACATGATCTTTTATAAAGCCCCAGAGGAAAAAATCGCATGACTCTAACGGCTTTTAAATCTTCAGCCCAGCTCTTACGTGCAGGAGTCACCATTCTGCGTAAATGGCGCTGCAAGTGAGTCAATAACAAAGTAGTACTCGCGCATGCGCTTTTTAAAAACTGTTTGAGTTACTCTTTATTTGTAACCTTGAACCAACCCTCTACAACGCTTACAGTTGATGCTATTAAAATGTATAACTGGAACATTCTTTTATGGATACCCTGTATAATAAGAATGTAAATTTACAACTTTTTAATGAATGAACAATTGACATTTAAAAACGGTGTTTCAAAAGTTCGTAAGATAAAATAGTTTTTGAATAGACAGAAAACAACCCTAGGTGCATTCTAGAATAAGAATAAAAAAGTCCAAGTTATTAAATGAATAACAGGGGAAATTTGAATGAGTTTGGTGGAAACATTTAGTGTAACTAAATCTTTCTCTTATAAGAATGAAAATGTTTTAGCACCTCTTATTGAGATTTACGCAATCTTGCTCTTATAAGAATGAAAATGTTTCAGCACATCTTACTGAGATATACGTCCCAGATTCGGGACAAAAAAAAAATGATCATACACTTTTAATTGATTTGATTAGCGCATGTCTTACTTACTTGCCTAACTTGCGCCACCGCAGTTCGTATAAATATAAATAGTTCTTGAAAAGAAAGAATACAACCCTAGGTGTGAATAAGAATTAGAAAGTCCAAGTTACGAAACAAATAACAGGGAAAATTTTAATGGGTTTGATGGAAACATTTAGTGTAACTAAATCTTGCTCTTATAAGAACGAAAATGTTTTAGCACCTCTTATTGAGATACACGTCACACACTAAAAAAAAAAAAAAAAAAAAAAAAAAAACCGGACTAAAAAACGGAGATTCTACTGGCAATCGAGACGCCAGTACTATTTCCGTATTTTAACGGAAAATTTCCCCCATAAATTCCAGAAAAAAGGAAATTTTCTATAATTTATAAGGAAAATTTTCCGTAGAAATACGGATTTCTGGAATTTGTGGGAGAAAATTTCCATTAAAATACGGAAATAGTACTGGCGTCTCGATTCCAGTAGAATCTCCGTTTTTAATCCCTTTTTTTACAGTACAGATTCGGAACAAAAAAATGCTCATACACTTTTAATTGCTTTGTTGCAGGCATGTCAAACTCATTTACCTCCGCGGGCCAAATTCAGTATTATATACTAAGCCGCGGGCCATATAAAAAAAGGGTAATAATATTACCATTGCACAGAATAATATTTCTCTGTACAAGACACAGCCATGTTAAAGAAATTTTAAAGAAAAGTTCCAACATTAAGTACACTAGGGGATCGTACCCGGGCTTCCCGGGTTAAAGAATATAGGTGAAAAAAAATTTTTAAATTGAAAACTAATAATTTTTTTATATGCAATAAATTTTTTAGATTGCCCACTTACATTAAAAAAGCATTTTTCATATGGAAAATACGAATTATACAATCAAATAAATTTTTGAAATTTATCAAAAGCGATATTTTCTTATTAGCCGCATGCTAAGAGTTATTTGACCAAGATTTTGCTACTTATGGCATCCTTTTATATTCTGATAATTGCAGTGCTTACACATGTCTGTTAAATTTGTGTTTTATTTATATTATTTTATTTATTTATTCATAGGGAAGTTTATTTTAATAGATATTAGCCGTAAGAAAATGATGAACTCTTTATTTTGTTTTAAGGGCAAACGGATTAATCTTTCGTAATCGAGCTCCAACGATATAGATAAAATAAAAAGTATTTCATGCTTTAAAATTGTTTTTGAAACCATAGACAATCAGTAAACTGAGATGAACTTTGCAAACAAATTCCATTTGAAAAATAAAAAAAAAATCATATTTGGTGATCTAAAAATTTAAATTGTACGATTACAAATATGTTAGATTTGTGTTTTTAAAATATTATTCTTTTATTTGTTTATAAAAGAAGTATTAATTTCGTTAATTTGTCTTTTACAAATATGTTAGATTGGTGGTTTTTTTAATATTATTCTTTTATTTGTTTATAAAGGAGTATTAATTTTATCATGCAAGATTAGTCAGAAACAAATGCTGAAAAATGTTTGTTGCTTTATGTGCAAAATGTTTATTATTATCATGTATTAAAACCGGCACGGGATAGGATAAACTTTTAAAAAATCATGCAATCATCAATCATTAAAAAAATTATTTTAGAAAATATAATACATCAATCAATTAAGATATAGTTTTTAAACAAATTGCGTTTGAAAGTAAATGTTTTCCCGATGCGACGAAAATTGAAAATGTACGATGGTCAGAAGATTAAAAAATTGCAGTAGCGAAAATTTCAAGACCGAAATTTGATCGTGAAGTGTTGACATTCGCAAAATGACGTCAGCGTTACGCACAGATACGTTTGTTCTTTATAATATAGATACTTAATCAGTAAAATATAATAAAGATCACTTATTAGGATGTGGTTATCGACTGAGGCTCTTATGCTTGGTATTTCGGAATGAAAAACAGCAATTTTCGCCTTCTCAAATTTGCATACGCACTTCTCATATCCATATTCATAATTTTTCAAAAATTTGTATTTTGTTTGATCATTTAAAAATCATTAACTCAAAACTTGAAGTCACGATTGTCAGTAACATCTTTTATGTGAACAGACGCACCCTTTACTTGAGATTTTAATCTCAATTCCGGAGAGTAAAAATTTTCGTAATTTATGTTTTTTAGACGCATTTGTGTTAAAATGTTTAGTTTTATCTAAGAAAATGATCGTTTTCTTTTAAAAATGACTTCATTTTCACCTAATTAAGCACTTCGCCTAGTGTCTGAAAATTAGTATCAGTACACATGCAGAAGGAAAAACAATATAGAAAATTTTTGAGGAAAAATGCGCGTTTTCAAAAGCAGTATGTCATTTTCCGTTATTATGCCCCTAATATAATATTCTACTCCTAATGGGATTTTGCCACACTAAACCCTATACAACAATTTTTATCAACAATTTTGAATTTTTATCAGATAATCACATGAATAAAGTTAAATAAACCTCATTATTTCTCTCTTCTCTGCAATAATGAAAGCTATCTTATTACCATCATTTTGAAGAAGTTTCATAGAATACTTTTAAAATAAAAATATAGTAGGGATATTGAAAAAAAAAAAAAAAAAAAAAAAAAAAAGCTAAGCCGGTCATACAAAATGAACAGCTATCAGTTAAAAAATTCATTAGTAAATTTGGTTCAGCAGAAAGCTCAGAGCAGATGACTTTAAAGAACACACTTGTGTTTAAAATATATAGATTATATAAAATTAGGAAAAATTAAATTAAGCAAATTATGTATTTCGATAAAATTATAATAGAATGTCTTCAAAAATAGCAATAAAATTTTATTATTCGAGAGAATTTTGGACAAACACTTCAGGAACATGATATCATTTTAAACCACGAATTATTTGTTTGCTTGTCTAACTCAGCGAAGCAAATCCATCCAGGCGAGAATCATCAATTTCTGTAATATAAATCGCTATTATTTGCATGTCACCTCTCTTCTATAGAGATACTCTAAATTTTTGTAAAACATTGCGGTTTATCAGTATGTGATTTCGATTATTTTATTTTCAAAACTGAACCATTTTCACCTGTGAAGAATTTCAAAGCAGTTTGGCTGTGAAAATGACGCACTTCTACAAAACATAATTCAGGTTTAAGAATTAAAATACACGCTTTTTTATAAAATGACGTCATTTGCATTCGCTAAAGCAATCCACTTTTACAATCAAATCTTAAACTTCGTCTATAGAAAAGTATGCATATGACGTCATTATCACGGAGTAACAGACAATATTCTTGATATAACCCATATTTTAATTTCAACTTTTTTTTCAGATTTTATGAAAAAATGCATCAAAAAAGATACAGTATCACCTGTTTTTGACTATTTTCCGTTTACTTTCAATGACTTTCAATAGAAATGGGGTACTTATGTTGCCACGATAAGAAAAATGGTATTAAAAACTACAAAAAAATTAATATCTCAAAAATAAATTGAGATACAGCTTTCAAACAAATTGCATTTAAAAGAGCATTTTTTTCCTTATACGACGGTGTCAAAATTTAAAATATGCGATGTTTAGAAGTTTAAAAATTTGCAGTAGAGAAAATTGCAAAACCAAAATTTTATTTCAAATTTCAAAGTGTTGCCATTCGCAGAATGACCCTCACTAAAAAAAATCTGCAGAAAATCTGCAGGTAATTGGCCCAACAATGTGTAGGTAATTGGCCCATTTCTGCAGATATTTCTAAGAATATCTGCAGATATTCTGCAGATATTTTGAAGGTAAAGCTAAACCTGCAAAATTTCTTCAGATTTCTGTAGAATTTCTGGAGAAACTAGAGATTTCTTCAGATAATTTTAAGATTATTTTTAGTGGGGACGTATGCGTTACGCACAGATATGTTTGTCCTTTATAATATAGATAGTAAGTTTATATTATTTTTTCAAAAAAAAAAACACTCACATTTACTTTTATCAAGTAAAAAAAAAAATTAATTGAATGTTATAAATTGCGTTTATTTTAAAAATTGCTTGTACACGCTAATCTAGTTTAGCATAGCATAGCTGTCAATCTTCCGTGTTTTCTCAAAGTAAAAAAATAAAAATAAATATATTTTGAATCAGAAAATCTATTTAATAAAACATGTCATATATAATTGCTACTTTTTTTTATTTCATTTATTAAATACATTTCCGGGTTCAAATTATTTTATTTGACTTTAAAAATAACAAAAGGTTGCATATTGTATTTCAAAAAATAGCCGATTGATGTATAATTACAGAAATTTGGAAACTCCCTAACCAAGGCGCCAACATGGAATCGTGCTGAATTTTGATTAGCTGCAGTAATAAATTCTGAACAATAATTTGAACATAAATTATTAAAGGTGAGGGAAACATATTAAACTGATTTTTATGATTAAAAAATCTTCTTTTGAAATAATTTTTTAATACATTTTTAAAAAATTTCTACTCTGAAGATTTTTGTAATAATGTAATCCGATACGTCCCTGGGAAAACTCGACTGATGGCAGGCACTAGGCAAAGGATAATTAAATAAATGTAAAATGGCGAAGGCTTCGCGGGCCATAGATAAATGGTCGGCGGGCCAGTTGTAACCCGCGGGCCGCGTGTTTGACATGCCTGGTTTAGAGCAAGCATATCGTACTAGCTTGCCTAGTTTGCGCCACCGCAGTTCGTATAAATATAAATAACTTTTGAAAAGAGAGAAAACAACCTTACGTGTATTCTAGAATAATTATAAAAATGTCTAAGTAAGCAAACGAATAACAGGGGAAATTTTAATGGGTTTGGTGGAAACATTTAGTCAAACTAAATCTTGCTCTTATAATAATTTAAATGTATTAGCACCTCTTATTGAGATACGCGTCCCAGATTCGGGATAAAAAAATACTCATACTCTTTTAATTGTTTTGTTTAGAGCATATCGTACTTACTCGCCCAATTTGCGCCCCCGCGTGTTTTACGCACTCCGAACTTTTGAAAGAAAATTGGGTAAAAACAAAGATTCGCTTAATTTTCGCATTAAGATTGTGAGATAATTTGTGATAATAGATCCACATTTATCCTTATAGTTTTCAAACATTTCAGTTTGTTTCTTTAAAATGAAATAATTATTTTATTCCTGCGATATATTTCGAAGATTCGGGGCCAAAAAACGCTTATACATATTTAATTGTTTTGTTTAGCGCTAATCGTATACTTACTCGATTAATTTTCGCATCCCTCGTATTTTATGCACCCCGTACTTTTCAAAGAAAATTTGGGTAAAAACAAAGATTCGCATAAATTTCGCATTAAGATTGTGAGATATTTTCAGATAATGGAATTGCATGTATAAGGGGTTTTTTTCCATTTTTATTTTTCTTTCTGTAAAATGAAATTATTATTTTTTCTGCGATTTCTTTCCTGCGATATATTTTCCAGATTAAGAACCAAAAATGCTTATATACTTTTAATTACTTTGTTTATCGCATATGAGGCATTCTCACAATCTTTTGACTTTTGGGGAATAAAAATCTGGTGAAATTAAACTTGCTAAAATAACATTTTAATCTGATATACGTTTGCCTTAATGATTCAAAATAAAGAAAAAAAATGGTCAGCAGCGAAATTTTTTTTTTTATTATTTAATTGATGTTTAAGTTAAACTTGCGATCTGAATTTTCCTTGCCATTTTACCCCTATAACTTTCTATTTTCTTCAAAATTTTTACTTATAATGAATTTGCATAGTACCCACAGGACATTCAAATAAGAAATAATAACAATGTAGTATTTTTAGTACAAAATTTTGGTATAACATTGTCTTAACGGGGTGTTAAAGAAGGAACGGAAGGGAAAAAAAGGGATGGTATAGAAAAAAAGGGACGGTAATGAAAAAAAAAGGATGGTAAGAATGGGACGGTAAGGAAAAGTACCACTATTTTTAGGCAAATCATGTTTAGACTAAGTTATAGCCACAATGTTCATTGATTTTTAGAAACAGTTATTTACATTGGATTACATTAAAAAGAAAAAAAAAATACCTCGAAAAGTGCAGGAATAAACCTCGGGGACGGTAAGGCTAGCAAGAAAGCAACGATGCTTGAAATTGGTATTTAAATACTGATTTAAATTCAGCAATAAATTTCCTGTCAAAGAATATTAGACATTCTTTCTCTAGCATACTTCTGCATGAGAAAAAAGTAGAAAAAAAATTCTGTGGCTGCATCTGAAGTGATTTTCTGTATAATTTTAGCACGAGGGACGGTAAGGAATCTAAAATCCAGGGACAGAGTTCAAAAAATAATATCAACCATCCAAATGTGTGCAGGTTAATTTTTTGCTACATATTTACTTTTATTTAAACAATTTTATACAGGCAGCTCCAAACTTAAAAATCAGTATCAGGGACACTGACGGTATAGGAGTTTTCCTGGTATTTTGATTCCCAACATCGTCCAAAACTTATTTATCTCGTTAATACTGTTATGCAATCATGCAATGGGATGTTCCCCAGTATATGAAATTAAAAAAAACCACAAGAATATGTACTAAAATAAAAATTATTATTCAGTGACATAAAAGTCAAAAGATTGTGAGAATGCTCCATATCGTACTTACTCGCGTAATTTGCGCCTCTCGTATTACACGCACTTCTCCAAAATTTGGGTAAAAGACAAAGATTCCCATAATTCTCGCAATACTATTCTGAAATAATTTGAGATAACAGAGCTGCATGTATATCCTCATAGTTTTCAATTTTTCATATTTCAGTGAACGTCTTCTACAAACGCTGTATGTATTCATCATTGCTAAATAATAACACATTATTTCCTATCAATATATTGAAATATTACGCAGGATAGGCGCTGTACGTACTCTGTTAAAGATTCTTTAACACAAATCGAATTGTAATTAGAACTTAGGAAAATTTCCACTTCCCGTGAATCAAGTAATCAAAGCTTGTTACATAAATGTAACTCAAACACAGGCGTATTTCAAAAGATTCCCCCAACACACAATCAAAAGAAATAACTCCTGATAGGAATTCACAAAGAGGAGGGAGAAAATTAAGTATGTGGGTTTCCAAGGTGCGTTTATTTGAACACTTTTTTATGTTTCACAAGTTTTATTGGTCAGTTTACAAACATTTCAGGACAACGAATAAAACAAATATAAATAAATAAATAAAACCATATATACAAATAAAATAAATATACATATCAGTGTTAGAAAATTATATAATTAAATCTACGAAACTAACTTTTAAAACTTTCTAATAAAAATTACCAACAATTCTTTAAAATAAATCGAATTGTAATTAGAGCTAAGGAAAATTTCCACATCCAATGATTCAAGTAATCAAAGCTTGTTAAATAAATACAACTCAAATAGAGGCTTAATTCAAAAGATTCTCCCAACACATAATCAAAATAAATAACTCCTGCTAGAAATTCACAAAGAAGAGGGAGAAAATTAAGTATGTGGGTTTTCAAGGTGCGTTTATTTAAACACATTGCTTATACAAGTTTTCTTTTTTCAGTTTACAAACATTTTATGGCAACGAATGGAACAAATATAAATAAATAAATATCAACCATAAACAAAAATAAAATAAATATGCATACCAATGTCAGAAAAATACATAATTAGATCTACGAAAATAATTTTTTAAATTCTAATGAAAATGAATATTTTTGTGACTTCCTTTAACACTGAGAGTTAAGATGATATTTGGCTAGTAAAATATATGCAGATAAAACGATATTTTAAGCACCAGATCTTTTTTACTAATTGCAGGCTTGTGTAGATATTAGATTGGTGCAAAATAATGCTTGATTTTGCAATGCAAGTTATTTTATAAGCATTTTGTACACATAATTTAATCCTAGTGGAATGCATTATACAGGGTGTCCGGTCTCAACGGTGTCCAATGGCTAATTCCTAAACCGTTAGTCATAGACATATAGTTCCCATTACAAAAATGTTTTAAATCAGGTAAAGAAGTATTTTAAAAGCGATTTGGGTCAATAAAAACATTTCTTAAAAAATTACGAAATTTAAATTTTTATACGGTCCCCCGGTCCTATAAGTTATATTTAATGAAATTTTCCTTTTACACTGACAAGTAATACAAAAAAAGTTCCGTTATTCTACGATTAAAATTGACCGAGTAATAGCTGTTTAAAGTTGGAGCATATTTTTTGCTGCAAATTGGGGGTCATTTACAAATTTATTCGAAATATAATTTCATCAGATATAAAAAATGTTTGGGAGTAAAATTAACATTGCAATATAAATTTGAAATCTTTAATCATTCTGGCATATTAATGCAAAATATACAATTTGTAATAAACATTTAAGAAGAAAGAAAAAACAGAATTTTTGTTAAATAAAATGATTATAAATTACAGCCTCAAATCTTTACAAAATGATACGCATTTTAAAATATTATTAGATTGCACAAGCCTGCAAAAGTTGAGTTATGTCATGTTTTTTAGCTTTTGATAATTGATTCTTATATATTCTGTACCGCTGAATCCGAAATTCACCTTCATTTTTAACTATCATATCAGGATTTTTCGCAAATTGCTAATTTCAAAGTTAAGAAGTTCAATGTTAAAATTGAATTTCCTCCCCAATCTCATCGGACCACTTAGCTGTTTAGCTATAAGAATCCCAGGATAAGCAAAAATATCGAATAAATTTTTTAATAAATTAAAATAAAAAATGTTTTACATATGTTTTATAGTATGAGATTTTCGCTATATTTTAACTTACACATTTGCGATTTGCAAAAAAAAAATCTAACGTGATGGTTAAAAATGAAGGTCATTTTCAGATTCAGTGCTAAAAAGTGCATAAAAATCAATTATCAAAAGTTAAAAAACACAACCATCTCCTCATAGTATCCGGTTTTTGTTATTCTTTAAATTTGACAATTTATAATGTGCGAAATATCCTGACATGATGGATAAAAATTAATGTAATTTTCGGATTCAGTGCTAAAAAATGCATAAAAGTAAAAAAAAAAACAACAATCGCAGTCTTGTATTATCTAATCTAAAACTTTTTCTTAAACTTCTTGGCGGTAATCTATCCGAAATATTTTGTGTTATCCTGTAAAATAAGTATAAATGGTAACCACCGAAAATCTTAATAATATTAGATTGTTATTGGATTTGCGCCATTATGTAAAATGTAATCTCGATCGGATATTTAAAAGTGGGTTAAAGTTCGAGTACAAATTTTGAACTGGAAAAACATATATACCATTGTTGAAGTAACATAAAAACTTATAAAAAAACATAATTTTTGTTAAAAGAAATCATAAGAGAAACAGTCTCAAATCCTGACAAAATAAAACATATGTTATTTTAGCCAATTTGAGATTTAATCATAATACTTGTAGGATTTTTTTTCAAAGCGCAGATACACATGAAGTAAGATCTTCGAATACTTTAAACACTTGGTATATGATCCCTCAAAGTCAAGCCGAACTCATTTGTTTTCAGAGTAGAAAAGTGGCATAAGTCATGCATTTTTAAAGTTCCATAACTCGCTCAATTTTAGCGCTATATGAATGGTACTTTTTTTGTCTTACTTGTCAGTGTAATAGGAAAAAATTACTAAATATAACTTATAGAACCGGGGGTCCGTATAAAAATTTAAATTTCATAATATTTTAAGAAATGTTTTTATTGACCCAAATCGCTTTAAAAATGTTTCTTTACCTGATTTAAAACATTTTTGTAATTGGAACTATATGTCTATGACTAACGGTTTAGGAATTAGCCATTGGACACCGTTGAGACCGGACACCCTGTATATTATATTAAAGCATATTTTAAGCACTTTCTTTGCAAATTTATCGTTTTATTTATTTTTTTACATGCTATTAAATGACTTCAGAAGTTGAGATGTCAAAACAAAATGTTCGTCAAATTTATTTTTACGACATTTATACTCGGTCACAGTGCAGCATAAACAGCACGAAACATTAATAAGTTTTGGGCGAGAAAAGCATCAACGTATAAGCAGAGTTCAGCGTTGGTTTCAAAAATTTCATCCAGGATATTTCGACCTTCATGATCATGACAAGGATGATCGCGGGCGTCCTTCTGTTGCTGACGATGATGATCAACTGAAGGGAATAGTCGAAGTTGATCCAACCAAAACAACTCGAAAAGTGGCGAATGAACTCAAAGTTGACCATTCCAGTATCGTAGGCCACTTAGAGCAAATTGGAAAAGTGAAGAAACTCAATAAGTGGGTGCCGCACGAGTTGAAAGACAACTAATTGTCGCCCAATTGACGCTCCAAAAGTTACACACGTTGGTGTACGAAACACTACCTCCCCTACTGTACTCACCGGACCTCTCGCCAACCGACTACAACTTCTTTATGCACTTAGACAACTTCTTGAGGGAAACATTTTCGTCAATCAAGATGATGTCGGAAACGCCTTCGGACAGTTTGTCGTCTCCAGATACCTAGACTTTTATGCCACTGGAATCCCTAACTTTATTTCTCGTTGGCAAAAATGTGTTGATTGCAATGTTATTTTGATTAAATATATTATTGAGTTTGAAAAATGTTATAGCGTTTTAAATTTGAATTAAAATATCATGCATTATTTTTGCATCAATATAAAAGTATTCAGCCTACCGTCATGAATGTAAAGAATGACGGAATCTTGCACATATATGTGGAGAAGAAGCGGTTTCGTGGTATCCGAAGATTCAATTTGATGAATAAACTTAGCTATCGAATCTGATTCTCTTCCATATATATGACCAAAATTCCATCATTCTTTGCACTGATAACAGTACGGTGAATGCTACTGAAACTGGTCAGTTGAAAAATTCTGATGCTTAAAAAAAAATATTTTATCTGCTTATTTTGGGATATCCATCCGTCAGGCAGAACCACACTGTGAGATCGTTTAGTCGCATTTTTGTTTTGCCGTTTCATGTTTTTCGAATAATGCCACGGACTTCCCAGATGTTTCCTAGACATCCTGTCACCTATCTAATCTAGGAATCGTGTCACTTTCCTTAACTAAACAATGTATTAGGTTTAATTCTTCACCTTATTTAAATCAAAATTCTCAAAAAGTTGCTCACTATATACCTCACATACATTGCTCACCACAGTGGAGAAATTTGCGTAAATGCTGGCCAAATCCCGAAAACAAATGTTGTACTATTTTAATGCATAACTTTGCACAACGGTAGATTAATTTCCTTAGAATAAATTTAGTTTATACTTTTGAGGTTGTGATAAAAGCATAACAGTTCTTTAATATTTAAATATTACTCAGGATAGGCGCTTTTCTCAACGTATTAACGTTTCTTTACAACAGATCGAATTGTAATTAGATCTAATGAAAATTTCCACATCCAATGTTTCAAGTAATCAAAGCTTGTTAACTAGATGCAACTTGAACAGAGGCTTAATTCAGAAGATTCCCCCAACACGAAAATCAAAAGAAATAACTCCTGTTAGAAATTCATAAAGAGGAGGCAGAGAATGAAGTATGTGAGTTTCTAAGATGGGTTTATTTGAAGACTTTGCTTATGTTTTACAAGTTTTCTTTATCAATTTTCAAGCATTTTATGCCAACGAATAAAATATAAATAAACAAACAGTAACAATAAATACAAATAAAATAAGTATACATATCCATATTAACAAAATACATAATTAAATCTATGAAGATAAAAACAAATATGTTTTGCGACTTTCGTTAACTCTGATAATGAAGATGATACTTGACTCAGTACAGACATTCTGATCTCAGTCCAAATCCAGAAATATACTTTTTTAGATGCATTCGTAGTATAATATTTAGTTTTATCAAAGAAAATATTTCATTTTTACTATGACATCATTTTCCCTCAACGAAGCCCTTTGAGATTAGCGTCTCAATCTCAGTATCAGCGGAATGCAAAAAATATTGAAGTGTAATTGCTTTATGAACAAAAATGTTTTTTTTTTTTTAATTATTTAATCGTGACGTGATTTTCTGTTCAAAAATTTTTAAATATATAGAGGATCAAACTTTCTTGTGAATAACTAAAAGAATATTTACTGTCTAAAGAAATGCCCCATCCTTTAAATAAAAAAACTAAAGACTCATTTGAATTATTTAGAGCAAAATATCAACGATTCTAAATATGGAGAATATTCAAAGTTTACTTAAAAAAATTAAAATCATAATAGCTATTTTCAAAATTTCAACCTACCGTTTGAAGGCTTGCAGTTCACCGTTATTCCTTTTCAGATAATTCTCTGCAGATCATTTTGAATTGTATTTTCTGAAATAAAAATAACCATTTCAAAACGTCATATAAAAATTAAAGAAAGAGCAAAATAAATTAGCCATACAAATTATAACTTATTTTCATAGCATATACTAAAGCTATACTCCTGTTTTTCCTTAGTTATATACAATATTATATTTCTTATAACACAGAGATATTAACCCGCGAACAAATAACCGTAAGAATATTGGTCAGAAGCTATTATTCAATTTATACTTGCATTGGAATAACAATCTAAAAATAAATGTCTGAAGAAAACCTGAAGAAGAATTATGTTATATTTATTTTAAATTTAAAAAAAATAGATCATAATCTGGCAAACTGCATTGAAATACTGAAAAATTCAAATTGATCTGAGAATTATATTTTATGCAGCTCTTCATTAAATACAATAATACATAACATTTTCTTTTATAACACCGTAAAATGATAATGATTCAAATACAATCCATTGATAACTTTTCCATTAAATTAAATAGGAATGAAAAATAGGTTAAAATTGCCTTGAATTTGTATCATTTTACTTCATCTTTTCCGATTAGTTAAAAAAAACGTGAAAGAGAAATAGGTTAATGTATTGATTGATTTTGAAATAATAATAGTTTTATTAACGCTTACCTTGAAACTTTTAATTAACTCGTGCGAAGATAACTAATCGAAAATACTGGTGTTCAACCTATTATTTCCTCAAATGAAGGGGTCGGCTTATACGCGAGTATGTAAGTTAAGTCCTCCATTATCAGCAAATTTTTTCGACTGTGCCACATTTGGAATGCTTACCATGTGTCCTCCATTACTAACATGAAAAAATTTTAATCTGTTAAATGGTAACTGGCAATAAAAAAATTTATTCAGTTAATTTAAATTTATTTTTCCCTTCACTTTTCAATCTTTTTCACCTCGCTTTTAATTTCCATTACCTTGTAAGTTCAATGATCATATCTTTGTAGCAAGAAAAAATAAGCGACATTCGAGAGTGGCGTTTGAAATTTAGTGAGTAAAAAGAAACACTTTCGAAGGCATTAAACTGAAAAATATTCCTGAAAACGTGCCAAATAGCTGCATAGTTTGTAATCAGCTGTTTTTGTATACCTGCTTGTTTAGCCTGTATTGAGTAACGAGCGAGGTTTGACAATAACACATTAACGTAGTAATTAAAACGAAATATGGGAGGGGTCCAACTAATCATTCTCAAATAATTTGAAAAACTAAGACCATCAGTAAATAGTAAAATAAGAATAACAGTAGCCAGCAAAATTTGGGTTGTGTCATATTTTTTAGCTTTTGAAAATTGATTCATGAGTATTTTGTAGCGCTGAATCCGAAAACGACCTTCATTTTTGACCATGACGTCAGGTTTTTTTTTTTTTTTTTGCAAATCGTAAATTTCAAAATATATCGTTCAAAACAAATCGTAAATTTCACTGCTGAAAAGTAGTTGAAAAATTAAGTAAAATTGTATATTTAAATAATGTCATTTTTTTAAATTTCCTGTTGCTCTATCTTGAAAAGGATACAGAGCAAAAATTATATAAGTTTTAATAAATTCACTTGTTGCGCTTTCTACGAAGCATGGAAAAAAAA
This sequence comes from Maratus speciosus, assembly GCA_963932465.1. NCBI lineage: Eukaryota > Metazoa > Arthropoda > Arachnida > Araneae > Salticidae > Maratus > Maratus speciosus. The sequence continues at coordinate 443,056,010 of OZ010797.1, read as the reverse complement.
TGAATTTCTCATAATCGATTTCGGTGCCCACGCCAAATGAATGTATTGTAACGGGAATTTTTGGCAAAAAAAAACGTGAATTGCAAAAAATTAGGCGTGATTTTCAAGATGAACATATGCTTATAAAAGAGGTGTTTTTTACATGCTTTCTTTTAACTTACAATTCTGTTTGTGAATTCTGGCTGTCAAATCCTGTTACTCATATTTCACTTACTTCCTGTTGACATAGAACTTTAAAATCTGGAATATATATTCATCAGGGCACTACATGAATTGGACATTGATTTTCAAAAATCCGATCCCTAACCCCCCCCCCCCCCCCGCCAAGGGGAAGGGGATGCAAATTTAAAAATTTTAAAAAAATCGCCCTATCTCATAAACCAATGGAAATAAATTTTTGAAACTTATCATGCCTGTAGTATAACTAAAATCAGTAAACACGTGTTTCGGAATTTTTAAAATTCGACCCGTGAGGGGGATAATAGGGCCATGCCCCAAGCACCCTGCCTTTTCGAAAAACATCCCAAAAACACTACTTAGGGTTAAACTAACACTACTTAAACTTAATTTTTTCTCAATTATAATTTAATTTCCTATGGATAAATCTGTGTTAGCTTCAACAATGAGTTTTCATTGAAAAATAGTAATAACAGGGTTACCAGAATAGCACCTAATTTGGCGACAAAATAAGCTGCGATATAGGAAGCCAACTTGGCGATAGCTGACTAATTTGGCAAAATCCCCATTTAAACCAATTTATCCGTATTTTTACTTTTTCTGAATTTTAATGAAAGTATTTTTTTTTTTTTTTAACATTTATAGTTATTAAAAATATTTTTATGCCCTTATGTTTTTTTTTTTTTTTTCATTTAGTAGATATTTGCGATAATAGCATTTGATACTGAAAATATTCTAGAAAAATGCATATAAAGGAGGAAAACTGTAATCAGTGCGTAAAAAAGTTATGTTTCTTTAATCTTCTTGTTCAAGGAGATGTTCGCGATGCAATTATTTTGCGAGAAAAAAGTAATTACATGTTAGAAAATGTTTTCTTTTTAAGTAAAAATGAGAATCTAGATTACATTTTCATAACAACCTTTCATTTAAAAAAAGCATGTATTCTCTTCCGCTAAACGAGGTTTCCTTTAATGTCAGTTATTATGCCATTATAAATCAGATCAGAAGGAAAACAATGGAATATCAAATGTAACACACACACACACACACACACACACACACACATATATAGATAGATAGATAGATAAATCTGCCTTTTCAGCCGACTTTCAACAAAGGAGATTAATTAATTCGTTTTTATATAAAGATACATTTATGTATATCCATTATCCCACTACTTTTATGTATAACCTGTAAACTCGAATACTGAAAGTATTCGGGTTTGGTATTGAAAGTATGATATTTTTTAGCCTTTCTGCCTAAAGTATACATCCTTAGCTATATTAGGAAGAAAAATAAATGTTGTATATACTAAATTAATATTTACATTTTAAATTTAAAAATTCATCTCACTAATGTGTGAATTAAAATCATTAAGTGCTGCGCGCATGATAAAACTATAAATTATCCATATATAAAACAATTTTTGAACAAAATAGAATCATAATACATCTATTTTTAAATTAAAACCAAAATATATACAAAAAGTTTTGTTTAAAATTTAATTTTAGCTCAAAATTAAAAAAAAACAAAAGTTTCAAGTTTTTCAAGTGCAAAAAAATAAATAACCAAAACACGTGATTTTTTTTTGGTTTTAGCATAGAAGACAGACTACAAAGAAACGCATATTTGGTTAATTTTTTAAAGCTTTAATTTGGTTAGTTTTTTAAAGCTTGGTTAATTTTTTGAAAGTAACAGTGTGCGCAAACTCCGAATTTGCTAATATGAGACAAAGCGTTTTAAAATTTCAATATCAACGGACTTTCAACTGTACTCACCGTCTATAAATGATTATAACTTTAGAAATATAATAGATTTTTGAATGGAGCTTTTTGCATATTGTTGAGAATTTTTTAAAAATTCAGAAAAAAACAAAATCCGAAAACTGAGTTTTTGAAAGTTTAAAGGTCCTGTGTCCCCCTTAAAAAAATATGTAATAAAAGTAAAAAAAGGTTTTGAGAAACACTCTTTCAATGATCATGTTGAAAACACCTCTTCTATGTTTGACTGCAATTCATGTTTTTTCCCAAAAATCAATGTTGCAATAATTAATTTGGCCCTGTGGGCACCGAACTCGATTATGATAAAATTGACTGCATTTTTTTACGCTTATTAGAAAAATCAGGCAAATGAATTTATTAAAAAATAGGTTTTTTTTTTTTTTTTTTTTTTTTCTTTTCTCTGTTTATTTTTTTAAGAAAGGGAACAGAAAAAATAAAGAATAAAACATCATTAAAAACACCTTTTTAGAAATTCTAACTTGATTTCTGGATGTATAATCGTAAATTAATTAATATTTAACTATTAATTGATAAAAGCGTATAAATATTGCGCTCTTCATTGTTTATTTATAATTTATTTTCGATTTCTAAATCTTTAAAGTGTTTCATTGTTGCAGTTTCACAGCGCTTTGACTTATTTTGCCGTGCCTTTAGTGGTACATCACTAAATCCACTGTTTTTTCAGCTACCATACAATTGTACAAGTTACGGAGAATATGTTGCGACTTATCACTGTGTCTGCAAAATACCTTAAAATTAATGTATGAATTAATAATAAAGTTGTAAAAATATTAAATGTTGTATTGTCAACGGAAACACACGTTTGTACTTTTTTTTAATCATTTTGAAAAATGGCTACTCTCCTCGATCAGGGTAGGAAATCAAAAACATATCTGAAGCGTTTTATTAGTTGAATCCCGCATTTTATTCGTTTTCTGATTGGTCTATACAGTAATCTGTATTTTCCCTTTACTTTCAACAGAGATGGATACTTCTGTTGCCACTATGACAAAAAAGTAATAAAAACTACAAAAAAAGATTAATAACTCAGAAACAAATTGAGATACAGCTTTCAAACAAATGGCATTTAAAAGTACATTTTTTTTTTTTTCGATACGACGGTGTAAAAAGTAATATTGTGGGATGTTTAGAAGTTTAAAAATGAAATTTCATTTAAAACATGTCCAGGAATATTAATGTTTAATCCATGGCGTACGCAATGTGTGACCAGCTCCGTAGAAGTTTAAAAATTTACAGTACCGAAAAATGTAATCCATGGCGTACGTAATGTATGATCAACTCCGTACGATTTTTTATGTCTTAAATTTTAGTCTTTGAAAAAATCATTTTCCGAATGGTCGTTGTAATTTGTTAAATTGTATTTTATTATTATTATTATTATTATTATTCTAGCCTATCAGAAAATGGATTAAAAATCGATTGAGAAATTCCATTTTACATACACCAGGTACAATAATTAGGTTGAGTTAAATAATATAGTGTAATAAATATTTAGCATTTGTTTGATTCTAAACTACTTATTTCATGTAGGTATTTACGTACAACTGTATTTGTATATTTATATATATATTTTAATAAATATTTAGCATTTGTCTGATTCTAAATTTCTTATTTCATGTAAGTATTTATGTACAGTTTAAAAAAAAAAAAAAGTAAACACCCCCTACTGACTACTCAACAAATTAGCGTAGAAGAAAGTTACTGGTACCGAACGATTGGTAATAAAGTCTACTTTTAAATGATGTATATAAAATTTACTTAGGGATCTACATATTAAAACGAAACACAACATTCTTTTTTTCAATAGCAGTACACAATTCTGACAGCACATATGAACTCTACACCCTTCAATTAGCCTAAAAACAAATTTTTATGGAATTCGTACCATAAGTTTCCAAGAAATTAATTATTTTAAAACGAGCGCATTTTAAGGGCTGTATCCAAATTGAAGTTCTGTACTCGATGTTTTACCGAGAGAGCCTCTTCTGGATCAAGGCACATTAAGTGTCACTCAAGCAGTCAATGAAGTCTGCTAGATTACAAGACAGCGTAAGAAATTTCAAAATATCTCGTCACTTCTATCATAGACGGCCCCTTAAACCATTATTTTGCCGTTTTTGAAGCATAATTTGGAAGAAAAAGGAGAAATTTTGAATTTCGATGAAGCTTAATAAATCTAAATCCATAAAAAAAAAACTGTAGGTTGCAATTCATAATTTTTTCGAATATTAATTTCATAATTCATAATTCATATCATAAAATTATAAAAATTGCAAATTCAACATATTTATGTTTGGGTATATTAGTAATATTGCTACACAAAAAAATTAGCCCATTAGGAGCATAATTTCAGGAGCTATAAATAAAAATATGAAAATGTAATTTAACATTAGAAGCACTAAATTTTGGATGCTTATAATTCAAAAACTTTCCATTCAAATGACTTGAAATTTTTTGTATATGCATAGTTTTAACCAAAGATTTGAAATATCTCGTTAAAATTAGTCATTGCCATTGAAAAAAATTAAGTTTGGATTCCTTTTAATATGTAGATGGCCCCCTAAGCAAATTTTATATACATCATTTAAAAGTAGACTTTATTTCCCATCGCTCGGTACCAGTAACTTTCGTCTACGATAATTTGTTGAGGTATTAGTAGGGGTGTTTACTTTTTTCCCCCATGACTGTACAACTGTTATTTGTTCATTTATATATACTAGCCGCCCTTGGCGACCAGTTTGGTCTCCCTTAAATGTATGCTAAGCATTGTATCATGTTACTTTTATTCATACTGTTTACTTGATTAATTCGTCTCCAAATCGGAAGATTCTCATAGAGAAATCAAGAACTTTGTATTTTTATGTTAGCTCTGCACAGGTGATAAATCGTCAAACATTGTTCCCGTTGTATTCTTTCGTATTTCATTAATTTCATTTAAAATATAATCTTTTCATTCATTTTATTTAAAATACATAACTTTAATTTAAAACTGAAACATTTAAAATTCAAAACTTTTACTTTTTTTTTTTTTTTTTTTTTAAGAAAAAGAAATGAATTAAGAAAAATAATAAATAATACCCATAAACCATGAGCATTTAATTTCAACATCAAAGTAGTGTTTTAATTTATTTCGCGAAAAATAAAAAATGCTAACTGGCAAGTTAAAAAATGCTATTGTCGAGATTTTCGCCCGGCTATAACAAAAATACCAAGAATTGTTTGCAATCATGGCAACTTTTATGTAGTTTTATTTAAAAAAAAATAATTTTGATTAAAAATGGCCGCATTGCATATAAAAAGCGAAGGCGTAAGCCCGTAATTGTTTATGACAGTCACATGGCTTTCTCTATTACAAATGGCGATGGAACAATGTTTGGCAATTTATCACCTGCGCGCAGCTAACATTAAAGTATCAAATGGCCGCCTGGCATATAAAGAGTGAAGCGGTCAACCCGGAACTGTTGATGACAGTCATATGACTTAGGCTATTATTATAGAGATGGTGTAATGTAGTGTAATAAATATTTAGCATTTCTTTTATTCTAAATTGCTTATTTAATGCAGGTATTATGTACAACTATACTTGTATATTTATTATTTACTGTATATCCCGGCATATAACGCACACATACTTTTGTATGCCATATAGTATATAATGTTTTCCCATTATTTGTTCATAATAAAATGCAATGATTATATGTATTATTTGTGTTCCATATTTATACTCTGATTACAAACAAACTGCTTTATAAATAACAATCATCTTTATCATCTTACAAAGTGAGATTTTCTTATGTTACCTTTTCCGCAGACTGCAGAAGAATGGGAGTATCATGTGTAACAAAACAATCAAAACGGTTTATTTTCCATCGAGAACTTTCCTTTGTGATGAAATGGTGTGTAAAAAACTTTTTCTGAAAACCATCGTTATCAAACTGAAACTGGAGTATCAAGTTTTTTTATGAAGTTCTTTTCAAAATACGCAGCTAGAAAGTAAATGGTCTCATAATTCGCTTTATCGTTGAGAACTCGTAGAAGAATCTCTATTGCAAAACCTGATTTATTGCTGAGCTTCTACAACAAATTGAGGTGGGAAATTCATTAATATCCTTCTATTAAATCAGTGAGATCGTGCCATCGTTAATGTTGAAATGCATTTATTGTGCAATTTTCACACTGGTTCTTTGACCTATTCCTGATAGAAAGAAATCGAGTTTAAATTTCTAAAGAGCGTAAAGAAGCGTTCGTAACATTCTTTTATAATATGTACAGCAGATGTTTTTGATTTTCGATCGCTATTCCGGCGATTATTTTAAAATATTTCATTTTTTGAATCCTGTGTTAGTAGTTTACTAACGCTGGATTGCGAATAATGTAAATAATTTGCTATATAACATTGATTTTTACCGTGCCGATACAAATCAACCATACGAAGTTTAATAGATTCAGGAATATCACTCACACGACCCATTTTAAGGCGAAAAAGCAAACGAACTGCAAAATGAATATTTATTTTAAATAAAATCGTCTGAATTTAATCAATGATGCCACCAGTTATGATTGGTGGTAATTAAAGGAGAATTAATGTGAAATATTCTAATAGTTTGAACCACTTGAATAAATATTCTAGTATTTTGACTTTTCAAAATATTTTTTTCAATCAATCTTTTCAAAATTTTTATTAATTTTAAGATAATTAATAAGTTTAATCAACAATAAGTTCTTAATAAAAATATCGTTTGCATATTTGTATTAAGACATTAAATTACCAAACGATATTTTCAATTTGTAAAAAAAAAAAAAAAAAAAAAAAAAAAGTATTTATTCTAATATTTTGAATATGAGCTGTATTACTGGAAGGTAAGCACGACATTCACTCTCTAGTCGTTTTAATTATTTATTTATTTATATTTTACATCTATGAAAATGGAAGAAGCTTGGGGGATTAAGCTCAGAACCTCAAAAGTAGACGAGGGGGTAAAAATAACTATTGACTCTTCTTCCTCCCCAATATAGTATTCGTATTTTTTCTTTTCTATTATATTTTAATTGTTTTAATATACCTACGGAATCCAACACTGGGCTTCAAATGTACATCTAAGGGATTTTTCATTTTTTATTTTTTACATATATGTTTTTTAAATTGCTCACTAACAATACAAACAAAAGTAGGAAATTGTACGTCAACGTGGCAAATAGGGTGCGTTCGTACTATAACTAGTTTTATAAATATTCAGATCTTGGTGCAATAGCTGTTGCACTCTTAAGCAAAAGCGCATGAATTGAATACAGAATTTGTTATACAGGGTGTCTCAAAAGGTCGTTCACAAACTTAACATGCTGGTCTGTGATATCATGATAAACAAGATTTACATAGGAACTTGGGTTCGAAAATGCAAACTGCGACCGCTAGAGGGCGATGAGCACAGGCTTACTGGAGAATGGGAAGCGTAATAATTTCAGGCGAGGAGGTTGCAGGAGAAGGATGAATCGTTTTAGTAACGCAGAATTGGCCGATATGCATTACGTATATGGAATCACGGGAGCCACGGTACGGATGTACCTTGAGCTCTTCCCAAGCAGTCGCCAAGTCATGTTTTGTTTGGACAACTGCACCGCAGACTGCGTAAAGCAGGAGCTTTTCAAGTACGTAGCCACATCAGTCGAGAACGCACTACACGTACGCCTGTCGTAGAGGAAACCGTGCTATGGGAATTTGACAGGAACCCTCAAACAAGTCTCCGAGCAAACGAACGCGTCTTGGTTGTACATCGTTCCAGCATTATGCGCATACTACACGAGGGCACACAACACCCCTACCACTTACAAAAGGTACAGCATTGTGCGTTGACGATTATCCCAACGCGTTGCATTCGCACGCTGGTATTTGCAACAACGGGCCGAACGGCCGAACAGCGGCCGCAGGTGTCCGTGACACACCTGTCCATTTTGAACAGGTCCGTGAATCCATGCGTCGACGTTGTGAAACATGCATTGCGGCGAATGGAAGGAATTTTGAACACCTTCTGTAAATTAAACCATGTTCTTTAATAAAAGTCATATTAATACCTCTTTTGATAACCTTACTTTCTTCCCCTCCACACCTGTGCTCATCGTCCTCTAGCGGTCGCAGTTTGCATTTTCGAACACAAGCTCCTATGTAAATCTTGTTCCTCATGATGTGACAGACCAGCGTGTTAAATTTGTAAACGACCTTTTAAGACACCCTGTATATGTTAAATCCAGTCATACGGAAGTAATAGGACACCATTTTAAATAGGGCATCGTTACCATGGCAACCTAGGATCATGACCTATCATGGGATATCACTGAATTCATTACATAGGATAGGATTTAATAGAATAAAGAAAACTTTTATTAATATCTTTTTAAGTTTTGATTCGATTTTCATAAAATTTTAAATGACGCGCCAAAATTTGGAAACGATTGTATATATTAAATTTCAAACCATTCGGTTCGGTAGTTTTTGCGTTGTTATATTCGGACAGATAGAGGGGCAGACCTATATGTGCTACGTATTTGTATAATTACGAACGCACCTAAATATATATAAAGGCAAAATATGAATAATGTATTCAAATAAAGTTTTGAAACAGGATGTGTCGTATGACAGGAGTTAACGTTTGCAAAAAATCACCAAAGATTAATGTACTTAGTACAGTTATTGTTTCGATCCTGATTTTACAGTGGTTAAATGACGTAGTTCGATTACATGTCTGTTAAATTTGTGTTTTATTTATCTTATTTTACTTATTTATTTATTGGCGAAGCGTTACTTTTGCTATGGAATATTAACGGGAACAAACGTTGAATTAATTATATCGTTTTAAATGCAAGCGTGTTAATTTTTCGTACTCGGTCTGCATGCGAAAGAAATATTATAAAAAAATATGCTTTAAAAATATTTTTAAAACATAAAAAATCAGTAAAATGGAATGCGAGTTATAAATTCTGGAAAGAATATTCTTTGCAAACCACTAGCCTCGATCCGATTTGAAGGCCAACGTGTTGATCGGATCACATCAGGGTGCAATTCTAGCGAGCTTATGGTTTTGAAGAAAGAAATACTTTTTTTAATTGGGCTGCTTGATGAGTTTTAATTAATATGAGTTTTATCAGCTAACTATTAGAAATTTAAAATTCTGAGTTTCATGTGCTTTTGGAGAGAGGCTTTGAACTATCTTCACAAAAATTTTGAGCCTGTTACGTGCTGTAGATTTCGCTAGCCATCGCAGACACACACACATATAGACAGACACACAGAGCGAAACGTTCTTTTATTAGTATAGATCAGGGTCGGCGAACCTTTTAGTTACCGCGTGCCAAATTTGATCAAAAAATATTTTACGTGAAACATGACGTTCCAACTAAAAACAAATTTAGTAGGTGGAAAAATAATGGAATAAAGTTGCTTAAAATTTTCTATTAAGATTTTAAAAATATGAGGAACATACATGTAGGTATTACACTGTAATAATTACGGCAACAAATATATTTAAAAAAATTAATGCTATGTAATTTGATTTCTGTTGTTGCATATTAATATGAAGTTAATTTTAATGCCGGGTTCTAAACGCCGGGTTTCTGACAAGTGCCTTCAGTATGAGTTTTGATATAATTCATTTGTGAAAACAGTGGCTTGAAAGCATAGATATGCAGAAAAACTGTTAAAATGGCAAACACCAGTTTTTTTGAATAGCTCTGAAATAAATTCAAAGTTTTCAAAACTTTATCATTAGAGTGTAGTAATGTATAATAACCAATTCTTGTCGATAGTTTTCAAATATCGCCTTTGTTTGAAATTTTTTTGAGACCATAATTAATTAGATTGGAATATAATATGCCGCAATTAAAATTTTTCAATTTCCATTTAATCGAATTTAGAAAAGATCAGACGCAATTTTGTGTAATCTCACTTTATTTTGATTTAGAGCCACAAGCAATGCCGTGCCAAAATTATTCTTTCGCGTGCCAAAAGTGGCACGCATGCCATAGGTTCGCCGACCCTGGTATAGATTATTTAAATTACAAAGAAAACGAAACTTCATTAATTAGATTCAAATTAATTTCTCTCTAACGTTTGAAGCCAGAAATTAAACATTTTAAGCGTTATCTAATGTATCTTGAATTCATTTGGGCAACACCTAATTAGTCATAATGACACCTGCCATTAACCTTCACAAAAAAGAATCAACGAAACCTTAAATGAGCAATATCATTGACTTTTACTTATTCTGCTGCAATGCATTTGTTGCACATCAGTTTGATGAGTTTTTTGACCTTTTCTCTATGAAGGGCAGATGTATTTTCCGTTTCCAAACAAAGTAGAAATTACTTTTTTATGGAGCTGTGTTTTTTTAAACATAAAGGTAAAAAGTATTGAAAGATTACATTCAGAATAAAGAATATTGTTTATAACCGACAATTGCAATATATATAAACAGTATGTTCCAGTGTATTATGCGCTCCGGATGTATAACGCGCACATAAAATTTCAGACTTTAGACAACCTTCATGAGATGCAAAAGCAAAAAATAAAATAAGGAATATTATAAAGTATAATAACTAATTACTTTTCACGTAACCTTATAGTGAAAATTACTTTTTTATAAATAAATAATATGTTTATAAAAATAGAAGTATTTACTACTTTTTTAAAATAACGTTCAGATCGACAGTTGCAATACTTATATGTACATACAGTATATTCCAGCATTAAACGCGCTCCAGGTGTATAATAATGCGCACTTAAATTTTCAGACTTCATTTTTCTATTTTTAGGTATGTTCGCCGTATAACGCACACCTCTTTCTTTCCAAAAAAAAAAAAAAAATAAAATAATAATAATAATAATAATAATAATAATAATAAAACTTTCATGAGATGCAACGGCAAAAATAAATAAATAAATAAATAAAGATTACTATAAAGTGTAATAACTATTACTTTTCATATAATCTTATAGACACAGACTAGGAGGCTCTGCTCCTTACGAGCTACGCTCGCCACCCCCCCCCCCCCTTTCAGACACCGCAAACTCTAAAAGCACGCTAATTTGATCGGCTTTAAAAAAATTTCGAAAGAATGAATTATAATAATAATAATAAAACAGTTGCTATATCCCTGTTAATTAGTCTTTGATGAAATCAGATCAGTGAAACATGTGAAAATAAGCTAATATAAAATGAATTAAGTAAACAATCTTTGTCTTCCGGTATTTTTTCAACAATATAAGAAAATTCATTTAAATAAGACATTTTAAATGTATCGTTTTAAAATTGACGTAGTTTTCACCAAAGTTTTCTTTCTCTTTTTAATATTCATGTGAGAATACTTTTGTTGTTAGAAAGGAAATATTATTTGCACTGTCTTAGGATTCTCAACAATAGTATAAAAGATTATCTCAAAATATGAAATAAATGTCTCGCGCAAATATATTTGTAAATTTAAACTGCTTGGCAACATTATAGTTTCGCAATTTTAAATATGTCGAAATTTAGATTTATTATTTTAAAAATTTCTTTCCCTTTTAAAATTCACGTGTAAATATAGTTTTTATGATGTAATTACCAATGTTTTCCTGCTTTTAATACGTAATCGTTTAATTCTCATTCGAAAGTTTTTTCTCTTTATAATAGTCACGTGTAAATATTTTTTTTATTTGAAAGAAATATTATTCTTTGCGCTGTTTCTACAAACTGGCATCAATTTAAAATAATACCCTTTTCTAAAAGATGTAAAAAGTAGCTTTCGAAATGATGAAAATTTGAATTTAAAATGGAAATAAATCCTCAAAAAATGAGTCAAATTTAAAAAAAATAAAATAAATGCAGTCTGCACACAGGGAACTTCTCATGTATAAAATGATCTATATTTGAGTAAATTCATATGTATAGTTTTTGCTCCTATAAACCTTTTTTATTGGAACGATTTAGGCTAAATTTAACATTAAATAACTCTTAAAATAATTATTCGATTTAACAACTGTCTGCATCAGCGTGTTTATCAAATATATCTCTATAATACCACTCATTTATATATTTTTGTACGAAATAGTTTTCTTAATATTAAGGAAGAAAGACCACCGGTCACAAAAAATTCAAAACCGGCGCGGATGGCAGCATTAGTTAGTTTTTTAGAATAGAGATATAAACAATATGTTTATTAAAATAGAAATAATATTTAGTTCTTAAAATAATATTTATTTTCTGAATTTGTAATCTTTCATCTTTCGTATAATATAGATATACATACGAATAATATATATATCGAAATATACACCAGTATATTTCAATCCATTTTCTTTTATCAAAAGAGCGCGCTATACGCCGAATTATGCGGTATATATATTTTTTAACATTGGTAAATTAATCTGCATTGTTAGTGAGAAAAGGACTTTATTTTTGCCAGTTTCAAAAGAACGGTTATTTAAAACCATAAAATTACAGAACTCTGAAAATCGTACCATTTCAGGAGGCTTTAGACAGCTCCGACTAGGATGTCAAATTACGCTTATAAGTCATGATCGTAAAAGAAAAAACAAAACACTTTTGCAAAACTTTTCTGAGTTATCGTATTAAAAAAAAAAGTATGATTATATGTTAAACAAATCTTATATTAAAATATTAAATTCACGGCCTCGTTTCTTATTTGAATATTAGTAAAAGAATAATTGGAGTATCTATATTATAAAGGACAAACATATCTGTGCGTAACGCATACGTCATTTTGCGAATGGCAACACTTTGAAATTTGAAATAAAATTTTGATTTCGCAATTTTCTCTACTGCAAATTTTTAAACTTCTAAACATCGCACATTTTAAATTTTTACACCGTCGTATAAGGAAAAAAATGCTCTTTTAAATGCAATTTGTTTGAAAGCTGTATCTCAATTTATTTTTGAGATATTATTTTTTTGTAGTTTTTAATACCATTTTTCTTATCGTGGCAACAAAAGTACCCCATATATATTGAAAGTAAAGAGAAAATAGTCATTGTTTATTGTTTTTATTGATTATATCTTTATTGATGCCATTTTTACATTACAAATAAAAGTAACTATTTTATAATTTTTTAACAGAAAATGACGTCAGACATTAAAAAAAAAAACACGCATTCTTCTTCATAAATCAGTTATATTTCAATATTTTTACATTAAGCTGATACCGCGTTTGAGGCGCTAGCAAAATGATTCAGTGAGTAAAAATGATGTCATATTTAAAACAAAACGATCATTGTTTTGATAAAATTAAATATTTGACCAATACTAAATGACCAATACTATGGTAACTAAAAGCAAATTTTTAATTTTTTTCTTTCGAGGGTTCTGAGATTAGAACTTAAAATTTGTGCGAATGTTCACATGAAAAGTTGTATCGGACAAACATGACTTTAAGTTTGGAAACACATTCATCAATAATCTATTGCGTGTTAAAATACTTTCAAATTGTGAATTTGAGTGGTGCGTATGTAAATTATGAGAATGTGAAAATAGCGTACAATTTAGATTTTATCGGGGAACGTTTTTTGATGTGACAAAGCGGAATCCTTTTTACTGATTTTTCATCCTGTAAAAACAAACATAAGAGCCTCAATCGATAACTTAACCATAATTACTTATATTGAATACCTATTCTAATACTTTTTAATTTTTCAATAATTTAAGCAGCTGAAGTTTGTGGAAATAATATTTTAATAATTTTAGGTTAAATATATTATTTGTTTTAAGAGTTAGACAACCAATGTCAGATGAATTTTTTATTGTAATTATTTTTTAGTTTATTATATATATTCGATCTGACGGTTCCTTTCTAACATTTTAGTTCGTCGAATTTCGAAGGGTTCCAACTCGTTAACTTAGTGATATAAATATCTCATTATTAATGTTAACATTAGCATTTATTAACAATGGCGCGGCAAAAATTAGAAATTTCATTTTACACCAATCTAAAAGTTTGAAAACCCTTGATTTAAACTTATTCATAGTAGATATTCTGCAGTTTGGAGTAAATCTTATCATACATATATAAATTTAAAACCAAAATATTTCCAACAAAATTTATATTAGCCTCCGGTATGCTATTTCTTTCTCCCAGCTTATTTTGTGTCGTCTCCAAAAAATAACGTTGCGTTGTATAAGGCAGCCATAAAAAAAAAAAACGAAGTATCATTGTACGATTAAATACTCTATAGTAATTTTTTCAAATTCTAAGCATCGCACATTTTCAATTTTTATACCGTGGTATTGAAAAAAAAAGTACTTTTAAATGCAATTTGTTTGGAAACTGTATCTCCATTTATTTTTGAAATATTAATTTTTCTGTAGTTTTTAGACCGATTTGCTTAATATTGTCAACGGAAGTACTCCATATTTCTGTAGAAAGTAAAGAAAAATAGCTCTAAAATAGTAATATATTTTTGTAGCCATTTTCTCATAACAACCGAAAGAAAATGTAATTAAAATACGTGCTATTTTGAAAAAAAATATTAAACGAATGATTTCCGTTAAAACATGGAGCTATTATAAACTATATTTAATTTTAAGTATCTATAGTAATGTTAAAAACATATGAAGGCCTATGATAGCCTTTTTTTTTTTTTTTTTTTTTTTTTTGGTCGACTTTCTTGAAAGAGGCATCTTTTTGCTGCATTTGTGTACTATTTTGCAGTAGTGACGCCCTATGCATGCTTTACTGTAGATGTTTAAGAGTGGATCGTAAATGTGGAATACTTAAGTGGATGCGAATGATGTCATTTTACATAAAATAAAAGCGTGTCCTTCAAGTCTTAAAATTGAAATATGTTTCGTGCTATTTATACATACATATATATATGTATTTTTTCATCGGGGGCGACACTAAATTCTGAAAAAAAAGAATTCCTGATTTCTAGTTTCATATTTTCTGAAGGTCCTCGTCATTTAATGATATATACGATAATTAGGAATAAAGATACCTGCGGTTAATCTTGCCCAAAAGAGAATCATTTATATCTTTAATGAGTAAAGCTATAGATTGTTATTTATTATATTGCAACATACTTGCTACATATTACTATGATGAGATTTCTGACCTTTCATCCTTGAAAAACAGCTAGATTTTTCTCAGGAATGAAGAAATCTTTCTTCATGTGCGGTATAACACAGTCAAAATATCAAAAACTTGCAAAAATCTACAAGATATTCTTTATAAAATTTCAATTTTTTAATCGAGAAATACAGAAAATGTTTTTCAAAATAAGAATAAAATAATTCATAACGATTTTTTTTTATGTTTCTCAGAACATTGTAATTAGTAGTACTAATTAAGAATCTACTAAAACAGGTTTTTAAGATCGAAACCACAACCGAAATCGAATTTCGGTAATTTTCCTATTTTCGGTCGACAACGAAAACGAAAAGGAAGATGTTCGAATTCTTTTAAACTAATTAATACATACATAAATATATACAATTATTAATTAATTATATATGTTTATTAAACATACATAATTATTAATCAATTATACGTGTGACCTAAGTTGGCTCTCTGTGAAAAAAACTTTTTATTTTCATACAAAATAAAATGTAATTAATTAATCTACTACACAGAATGATTTTCTAATTATATGAACCTCATCTAATTAAAAAATGTTTTAGGTATATATACCTCGATTTATCTTTCATAATGGTTTTTGTAAATGATCATCTGTTTACTTGAACTTTCTCAAAGAGAATTCGAAATACTTCTGCGGTTTCAAACTAAACATTTTCTATTACTGTTAAGTCTGCAGCTTTTAATGAACACGTGAAAATCGTATTCAAAATTTAGATATATGGGCATTGCTTGCTCTCTAATTTGCACTCACGTTTTGAGTCATTCATGACTGAAAATTATTAACAGGGAAGTTCATAGAAATAAATAAAAAATATCTCATTTGAGCCGATACAGTTTAAACCAGTGAGTAATGTTGAAAATTTCCGAAGGAAGAAACGAGATTTCGGTCAAATTTTCGGCAATATCTTCGTCGAAACTCAGATTTTATGCCTAAAACAATAACGAAACCGAATTTTCGGCCGTCTTATTAATACAATCAACTCCTGTTAATACAAGTTCCAGGAAAGGCCACTTTTTGTCCGAACTAAACGAAGACCGCTATTAAACGGTGTAAACATTTGAATCATGTAAAATTATCCCTTTCCTTGAATAAATTAAATCCAGTGTTTGAGAGAAATTAAATAGGTTCCACACTTAATGGATAAAGAACTTTTTCTTTAAAAAAAATCCTTTTAGTTAAAAAGAATGTTAGTGTTACTTTCTTAATAGAAAAGGATAAATGAATGGGAATAAACAAAACATGCAAAGAAATTGCCGTTCTTACATAATTTAACTTTATTTAAAGTAATATCTCACTTTTCTTTTGCTACTTAATAAATGCTATACCTTGAAGTTTTGTCAAGACATCAATAAACTAATGTTAAATGCAACTCAATTCAGAAAAAATATTTTAAAAAATGAGAATAATATAGCCGAAAATAATAAATTCTTAACATAGTTATTTAAATCTATGGTTTTATAGAGCTCCCTTCGTATAACTAAATATTATGAGATCATTTCAGAGGTAGAAATCAAGGGTTGAGATATCTACTTAAAATCATAAAAATACCCAAATTGTTCCGAAAATTAACTATGTTATTGAGATAGATTATTATATTTTCCTCTTAGACACGACTTATCACAGGCAAATACCACATACTCGCATACATTTATGTGTAACAAAAAAATTGCGAGATACGACAAAATTTGAACTAGAAAGTAGTTCAAGTAGAGTGACATTTTCCCTTTTGAAGACAGTCACTTTAAAATAAACTAGTAAATCTGCAGATCAGGAGCCTCAACGTCAGCTCTGCAAGTCATTGTTTTTAGACTCACTTTGGTAATATTCAGTTTCCTGCAAAACCGCAATTTAAAGTTTTCAAATTATGTAATTATTTATAACAATAAAAAATACGAAGTTTTCAGACATTAGAAGCATTAAATTAAAAACGTTATGGAAGGATATTTCAAAATTTTCATGAGCTGTTAATTCTGGTATATTTTTTAAATAATAAAGTAGATTTCTTCAGGGGGGCGGAGCCCCCCTGAACCCCCGTGGTCTTATTAATTTACATACGTAACTTTTTATTGATTGCGCTAATGGTTAGCGCAAATCTTAGATTTATTTTTACACTTCTGAACCTTATTTTTCACTACTGGTAACACAGAAGATGATTTACATTGACGCAATTATATTAAACGTTTAGGTTTTATGAATAAAAATGTAATTTCCTTTAAAAATAAAATAATTTTCATTCATATTTTCTGAAATGAGGCGGCATTAAGAAGTAACACCCGTCAAAAAACATTTTTTCAGGCAATCTAGTTAATGCTTGGTTTTTAAGAATGAAAATATTTATTTCCCGATACAATGACGTCATTTTCGACAACGATAATTTTTCGGTGCATAATTTTGATATTTACTATATATTTGCTTTTCAAAAGTTGTTTTTTTCCCATTGGAATTTTCGATTAAGAATTAACATTTCTGTTAGCTGTGTGCAGACGATAAACCATGAGATATAAGTAACATTTTTTTTTTAATAATAAGAATTAATATCATAACACAAGCCCCTTTTATTTCAACCTCAAAGCGTATTCGTTTTATTTTTGATATATGAGATCAAATTCACCTTCTTTTCGTATTTTCACTTTATTTCTAATATGAAGGCGTATTCATGTCTATTTTTTATTTCATTTTCCTCTCGCACATAAAAATCTTTCAAATCAAAATTAACTGTTTAGGATAAATTTTTATTCCGGGATTGAATTTTCGTGGCAACGGCAAAAAATTGTTAAATTTTATAGCAAATGTCGATTTATTCCTTATGAAAATAATGAACTTTTTAATTTAAAAGAAAAATATTTGAACAAAATAAATAGAACATAGTCTTTCTTTATTTCTGTGGTAAATTCCATCTATATGTAAAGACACAAAGGCATTAATTCGTCCCTTTTGACTTTGATTTAACTTCAAACAATTACAAATACTTTCACATTTACGATATTTTTAGGTGTAGTTCGCTGCTAGGTAACAGTTAAAAGATAATAAAAACAATTAAATATGTGCTTAAAAAGAAAATTTATATTAAAAAAAAAATTATGTTATTTAAACACATATATAAAATCCCTCCATAAAAGTTATACACCGAATTTAAAAACTCTGACAAATGTATACACAAAATTTCAAACTAATATGAATAATGTATGGTTCTAATTAGGAAATTTCATCATCCTTAATTTAGCATTTAAATCCTTCAATCACATGAGCCATTTCTTTTCAACAAATAAAAATGGAAAAATCGTCTGAATTGCTATAAGAAAGCATTAAGTCGCAAAATAAAAAGTTCTGTATATTCCGAACGAATGAACCAAATTTAACCAAAAACTATACAGCTAAATCCGGGGATTTCCCCAACATGCATCCTTAATTTTAAGATAATCGGATGCTTTTTACGGCAGTTATCGCGGAACAGACAGACAGACTAACGGAAACCAAAACTTTTCGTGTCTCCACAGTAAGCCTTCACTGACGTTTCGGCAATAATTCCTTTTGGATTGACAAACTAGTAAATCTGCAGATCAAGAGCCTCAACGTCATCTCTGCAACTCATTGTTTTTATCAAACTTTGCGTAATATTAATCTTTCTACAAAAACAAAATTTAAACTATTTAAATTACACAAACATTTATAAAAGGAAAAAAATATTTCGATGGTTTCAGACATTAAAAGCGTTAAATTAAACACGTTGTTATGTAAGGATATTCTGAAATTCTCACGAGCTACTTATTCTAGTAATTTTTATATAATAAAGCAAATTTCTTCAGGGGGCGCCCCCCTGAACCCCCCGTTGTGTAATTTATTTTGCATTTGTAATTTTCTACTGATTGAGTTAATGATTACCCTATATCTTTGATTTCTTTTTACACTGCGATTTATAAGGATAAGCAATAATTCGGTCAAGCATTTTACGTTATCCTAATATCCATACAGCAGTATTTACTTGCCTGCTAACCACAAATACCTGTATCTAATGGATAAAGAACTTTTGGAAATGTAAACTGAAACATCTAATTTAGAAATCTAATACCTTTATAAATTTTGTTTATAAAAAAATAATTTTGATTACCATTCTGCAATATTTATATCTAAGATCTAATCTAAATATCAAAAAATGTACTCGATAGCATTAACTTACTAAAATCACCCTAAAGTAGGGGGCTTCTAAACCTAACAGTTAATAATTCATCATCGTTAAATAGATAAACATGATTTGGCGCCTTTAAGTATTTTTTGTGATTTTCTTTTAATAGTATCTACATTTAATTTAAAATCGTGATGTTACAAATACCGTTGAAATTTGACGCAAACCTATGTTCAGGTCAAATTACGAAAGGTTAACTAACATTTCATTTCCCTTAGCCGGACTTTCTGTTTCATTTTTCGTAATAAGGATTATTTTAATAATTTAATTTATTTTACACTCTACAAGCTGTTACACGGACGTTGTTCACGTAGCATTAAAATAGAGATAAATGCATTAAGTAAAACATTTCACTCCCCACCAGACATGCCAAGTCTCAAGCTTTTTGCACATCACTATTATCTTAGAGAAAATGTTCTTTTAAATCGCGCAAATGTTTCAATTAAATAAAGTAACATTTTCTGTATTAAAATACTGGTATCCAGAACGCCGGAGGCTTGGCAGCTCTGCTCCTCTTAATAAAAACATATATGATTAACCAACACTTTATCACATTTTATAGGAGACAATACGGAATTTCTTATTTGTATGGCCTTACATATATCTCAGTCATAAAAATGTAAAATTTTGTGCCAATTAATGCACGCAATTGCGAAAATGAAATCGCAAAGAATGAGAAAAGGAAGGCCAAGTAAAATCGTGTAAATCGAGGAATCTTTCTTCGTAGTGCTGGGAAAATACTGCTACAAAAACTATTTTAGGTGGTATTTGGTGTGAAATATTTATATGTATTAATTCCTGTCCTATATATCCTTTTTTTATTTTTTATTTGCTTATTCCATTTTTCTTTTGCACGTGAAAATCTTACAAATTAAAATTAACTCTTTGGGAGAAATTGTTATTCATTTTTTTTTTTTTTTGGCAACAATAAAGTTTATAAAATTTAACAGAATAATGTCAGTTTATTCTGTATGAAAATAATGAACTTTTTCATTTATAATCAAATAGTTGAATAAATAAATGAAAATATTATTCTATATAGTATATAAATACTATTTTCATTTCTGCGTTTAAATAAATCTATATGCAAATATCTATACAAAGGCATTCATTAATTCATTCCTTTTGCTTTGATTTGACTTCAAAAAACCATACATGCTTTCACATTTATGATATTTTTAGATGAGATGCTGTTGCTACGCAACGGTTAAAAGAAAAAATGAAATATAAGTAAATTCATAAAATAAAATGTTTTATATTATTCGAACACATGTATAAAATTCTATCATAAGTTATACACCTAATTTAAAAGCTCTCACAAATGTTTTGACAAAATTGCAAACTAATAAGAATAATTTAATACTCTTATTTAAAAATTTCAGCATCCAAAATTTACCATTTAAATCTATTATTCATATGAGCGATTTCTTTCAACAAATGAAAATTTGAAAATCGTCTGACTTCCCATAGAAAAGCATTATATCACAAAATAAAATGTTCTGTATATTCCGAACGAATGAACCAAATTTAACCCAAAACTATACAGCTAAATCCGGGGAGCTCATCAACATGCCCAGGGAATTTCAAGCCGATCGGATGCTTTTTGCGGCAGTTATCGCGGAACAGACAGACAGACTAACGGAAACCAAAACTTTTCGTGTCTCCACAGTAAGCCTTCACTGACGTTTCGGCAAAAAATTTTTTTGAATAGCTAAATATCTCCGATTGATGACACTAGCATATGCAAATTTGCGTTGTGTCATGTTTTTTAGATTTTGATAATTGGTTCTTGTGTATTTTGTAACGCTGAATCCGAAAATAACCTTTATTTTTTTACCATGATTTTTTACAAATCGTAAATTTCAAAGTTAAAAAGTCAAAAAATAGCAAAAATCTGATACTATAAAATAGATGTGGTTTTTGTGTTTTTTAACTTTTCATAATTGATTTTTATGTATTCTTTAGCGCTGAATCCGAAAATGACCTTCATTTGTAACCATGATGTGAGTATTTTTCGCAAATCGTAAATTTCAAAGTTAAAAAGTTCAAAGCTAAAAGTGACCCCCCCCCCCTGCCCCCCACCTTATCGGATCCCTGAGCTGTTTAGTAGTAAGAATCCTCAGTATAAACAACCAACAAATTGAATAAATAATTGTCTTCAATAAAATTAAATTGAATAAAAAAAGTTTTACATTGTTTTATAGTACACGTTCTTCGTGTACTATAACAATTAAAATAATAATAAAAAAAAAAAATCTTCGTTTAAAAAAAAAAAAAAAAGCTTTTTAACTTAAAAATTTACGATTTGTGAAAAGTTCTGATTTGATGGTTCGGAAATGAAGGTTATTTTCAAATTCAGTGCTAAAAAGGACATAAAGATGAATTATCAAAATTTAAAAACCACAACCATCACATGTATTTTATAGTATCAGATTTTTACTATTTTTTAACCTTTTTAAGTTGGAAATTTACGATTTGCGAAAAGATGATCGTCAAAAATTAAAAACATTTTTGGATTCAGCACTAAAAAATACATTAAATCAATTATTAAAAGTTAAAAAGACAACCATCTTCTCTAATTTTTAGTATCAGATTTTCGCTGTTTTTTTTTACTGTTAACATTTGAAATTTACGATTTGTGAGAAAAACCCTGACGTGTGGATTAAAAATGAAGTTCATTTTCGGATTCAGTGCTAAAAAATACATTCAATATCAATTAAATTCATTAACATTCTGCTGGGCAACAAATAACAATGATATGTTCCCGCTCCATGTTGGTTAAATCAAAGTAAAATTGCGTAATTTGTTATTTCTGTTTGTATAAATATTTTTTTATAAAATATAATTATGAGTGTAAAATTATAATGTTTATATATTTAAGTAAAATAGGAGTGTAAGTTCATACAAAAATTATTAAGTTGATTTTAAATATTAAATATATATTTAAAAAAAAATTGTTGTATTGTAAAATGAATGTATAATGTTGAATATAGTTCGGATCTCAGATAACAACAATAGCCAGACGCCATGGTGTCGTTTTATGACAAGCCAGTGGAAAGTGGTGTATAATTAGAAATCGTAAAATAATAAAAATGTTGGAATAAATTTATGGCCTTAATAAAAGTGTTGGGATAAATTTATGGCTTTTCAGACCACCCAAACTTTAAGGCATATAATAATATTAAAGTATATGCAAGGGGCCATTTGCAGACTGTTAGCTAATAGGCCTATCGAAGGATAATGCAAAATCTGCTCACATCCAATAAGGGTGGACTAGACAAATAGTTCCACTCACTGCAAGAGTTGGTGTGCCAGAAGAAAAAGGTTTGAAAAAGGGAGTCTCAAAAAAGATGTCGAAGACGCAGGAGCTCTCCTGAAAGCCCGTGCAATGAATCCAGAAAGCCCTAGTAATGCCCAGGCGAGATGGACATATCGGAGTGAGCCTAAGCAAGCCTAATTGAGGATGTCTTCCTGATGTTGAAATAAAATTGATTGTTCTACTGCGGTCCGTAGCTATGCATCCTGCCATCCCGATATCGCCGCTCTGATAAGAAGCTGATTCCAGATGACATATGGATATGATCCTTAGCAACGCAACAACTCTGAATTTGATGAATAAAGGCCACCATCCCGTATATGATATAAGGTATTACCTTAATCTTTTTCTTTTACCACTTTAAATTATATGAGATATTATAAATATCCTTTTATGATATTTTATGGTAGAGAGCAATCTGAGATCCAACAAAACCAATAATTAAATATAATTAAGGTAATTTAAAAATGAAAGATAATTATTATTATTATTTTTTTTTTTATTTTTTTTTTGCAAAAAGAAAAATCTATTTATATAAAATCCAAGTCTCTGTGTGTCCCTCACGATTCCGGTAGGACCACCTCATTGAAATGAGTAATTGTTGAAAAATACTAATGCAGGGTTACCACAGTAGCGCCAAATGTTGGCCAACTTGGCAATAGCTGGCTGATTTGGTGAAATTTCCATTTATAACTATTAATCTTTCATAAAGGAGGTCACCAAAATTTAATTTAAACTCCGTTCTTTTAAGATATTTTTTCAAAATCTATGGGTGAGAATTTAAAGTACATCTTTACATCTTCCTCCCGATGCTACTAATAAAATAACCGCCAATAGACGAAGCTGTACTGTATGAGCACCTAACTACGCCATTTTAATGTGCTTTAGGTACTTTTCCAGTATAAGAGCCTTGGCGAAAAAAGAAATTTGGCAACACTTTCCCGGAACCTAACCCCTGTTTCATTTTATATACACATGCATTTTTTTTCGATATTTATACGATTTATTTATACGATTAAAAAAGCCGTTTCTCTAATTTTATACAGAAACAGATGTAATTTGTACATAAAAACATGAATAATATACATATAAAATAAACATATAAAAAAAAACACTCATCAAGTTTGTTTTCATAGATGTTTATATGATTTGACAACAATTCTCAATATTTTTCCGTTATACGGGCACCATGTCAAAATGTATGCCGTACTTTTCCATTATACGGACAGCATTGTCGCCAAGCGCAATAGTTGGCGCAAAATGAAAATAAGGTGAATTGAAACATTTGAAAAATAAAAGAAAAAACATTCTCGATAGTAAAGTGGGCATTTTAAAAATATAACATTTGAAAATTACAAACTTTTACGAACTATTTTATTAAATCACAAATATATACTTAAAATAAATGAACAAATAACTGTTATACTATAAAGTAATAAAATAAAAAATCATATTAAACTGCTGCCATAAAATTATAAATATCTTTCAGCATTGCAGTAAACATTTCATTTTTTGAATGAAGGCGTAGCCACATAAAATCTATGAGATACGACTCTAAATGATGACGAACAGCTTCCCGATGTCTTTTGTTGCGCCATTTTGCGATGCCCCATAATCTTTCAACATTTGGAGTATGACATCCAGTATTAGGGTCGACAAAATTGTATTTGTGATTTACTGTGAAATGATCATAACCAGCACTTAGCAGTTCATCTGTTTTATATCCTTTCCAACAATCTGTATAAATAATACATGACTTTCATCTACATTTTATTAGGTTCACCGATTTTTCTATTTGGTCGAGAACATAAAACATTTGCACAAACTTCTCTCGAATAACTATTCCATTCCACTGTTGTGTTGTGGTTCATATCAAGTTGCAGCTCACAAAACTCAATCGATGTCAACTCTTTGCACGATAAATATATAAACCTCAAAGCATTAAGAAAAGTCACCCGCGATCCTTTAAGCCAAGTTTTTTGTCGTATTTCTACGCTTTCTTCGCATGATCGTAAGCTACAACTCAATTTCGGATTTCCAGAACTCATCCATAATTTCATTTCATGATTTTTTGAACACAATCTTTTATTATGCAGAATTCCAAATTCCTGAAACAGTTTTATCACAACTTTCTCATCATCTGGTAATTGCCAAGTGATAAAATCCATCTCAGCATCAGCAGTAAAAGTAAACTACAACTTTATAAAAAAAAAGCATTTTTAATTCGATTAATAGCAGATTAAAAAGCTTTCCAAGGTTAAGGTTAAACAATAATCATTCACGTGATTCACGTTTCATAAATAACAAATCACAATGTTTCGCATGGTTTACAATAAAAATCTACGATCAAGGTTGAAATAATTGGCGAATTAGCATACATTTTAGCATGCTGTCCGTATAAAGGAAAAGTACCATGTATGCTAATGCGCCAATTATTTCAAAATGCTAAAAGATATTTGTAATTTTATGCCAGCAGTTTAATATGAGTTTTATTTTATTGCTTTATTTTATAACAGTTATTTGTTCAATTATTTTAAGTATATATTTGTGATTTAATGAAATAGTTCGTAAAAGTCTGGAATTGTCAAATGTTATATTTTTTAAATGCTCACTTTAGTACGACAATATTTTTTCTTTTATTTTTCAAATGTCTTAATTCACGTGACTTTCATTTTGGCGACAATGGTATCCGCATAACGGAAAAGTACCCAAATCTCACTTTCTGATGCCCAAATTACACCAAACTTTTTTTTTAAATGCCAAAGCCCCTACAGTGGAAAAGTATCAAACTGTCTATTATTTTGCGCTGTCTGTGTTATAGTTTATACTATATGCAAGGTGAGTGGAGCGAAGAGTTTAAACATTAAATATTAAAGTTTCGGCACAGATGTCATATACACAACGGGTACTTAACTGTCATCAAAGTGTCGTTATTTTGCTTGATATGGTAACCCGGATGTTGTTGTTTATGCTGTTGATGTTTTCGCCAAATTGGCGTCGGAAAAAATCACTCCAATATGGGGTATATATGACAACTGTGCCAAAGTTTCTATAAAGCAGTATAAGACTAAAAATTAAGAATAAAATAAATGCAAAATAAGACTAAAGAAGAAAGAAAAATCATGCGTTAAGCATAGAATATGAAACACTTTCCAACACATCCTGAATGCTTTAACAAAACTTCGTTATTTAGGGAAATAAGGTAAATAAGATAACTAAGTAAACATTTTAGAAAACGCATAATTTTTAAAAAAAAATTGATTTCAGCCGTTACCGTCCATAGCAATAGTACCGTTATTACATGCCACTATTTAGCTAAAATTTAATTTAAGCTACTCTTAAAGCTACTGAAATCATATTTCCAGATATTATCATCCATAGACAGTTATGTATCCAATTCTTTGCGTGACCCTGTGCATCATTTTATCTATATTCTGCAAACATTTCTTAGTAATCTAAATGCAGTTCAGCGTAAAACTGCATAACTCCTTTAAAAACCACCTTTAAGCAATTTATTCTCATACTCAGGAACCCTTACGAATTCTTTTGTGTAGCCCTGCATATGAACTGTAGCATTTATACACACGGTATAGTATGCATAAATGTAGTGAAACATAAAAGCGCATATCATAATTAAAAATTCATTTCTAGCAATCATTACTTATGTACGTACAATACTTCGGAGAAAAGTTTCTTGGCGAGAAAGAAGTTTGCCAACGTATTTTCTGACAACCTATTTACTGCTTCATACTCACAAGCAATTTTTTGCATATGTATACAATTTATTTAATGTAAAAAAAAAACTATTTATCCATTTTTATAAAGAAACAGAAGTATTTTTGCACAGATGTCATATACGCATCGGGGTTGGCGTGATTTTTCTCTGACGCCAATTCGGCAGAAATCTCGCTTTCGAATACCAGTTACTTATATATTTTTAAATTATTTGCTATCATTTTGAAAAGGAAATAACTATAAATAAATAAAAGTTTGAATAATAACTATAGAACAAAACAGTTTATATAATTTAAAAACAGAAAATAAACGTAAATAAACAATGGCACAGATGTCATATTCGCCCCATATTGGCTCGATTTTTTTCTGACGCCAATGTCATATACGCAATGTATACTTAACCGGCGCCAAAGTGTCGTTATTTTGCTTGATATGGTAACCCGGATGTTGTTGCTTATGCTGTTGATGTTTTCGCCAAATCGGCGTTGGAAAAAAATCATGCCAATATGGGGCGAATATGACATATGTGCCTAAACAATTTATTAATAAATAAAAAACAATAGCCGGCAAAATAACACCATTTTAGCGACATAGGTATCCCGGTTCATATCTGAAATCTGTGCCGTAATTTGTATATAAAAAAATATTATATATATTTAGAAACGATTTTTTTATGTATATAAGTGCATATATAAACAAAAATAAAAGTTCATTAGATTTGTTTCCATAGCTGTATATTTTGGCAACATATCTCACTTTCTGATGCCCGAATTACGCCAAGCTTTTTTTAAAAAATGCGCTATAATGGAAAAGTACCTAAATAAATAATTAACAGAAATAACCAATGATACAAACTAAAACATTTTATTTCGAGATTAAAGCATTGTTTTTAATTTCGATTAAAAATACATATATCTTTGGATAACTTTAATTGAAATTGGGTTCACGGCTTAATATCTCATTCCATAAACCTAAACAAACACAAGTGATTCATTAATCGTGAACAGTAAAAAATATTAAATCATTGAGGTAATCATTCACAAAGTAAGTTCTCCAACAATCAATGGACAATATTCTAATGACGTCATAGTATGTAAAATGGTGGCGGTATCATTTGTTTATGGTTTGAAATCACAAAGATTTAATTTTGCTATGTCTCTTAGTTACATTATTTTATTGTCGTATTTATGAGATCAGAACAAAAGCATATTTTTTCATTATTTAGTTATTAAAGACGAAAAAAAATTATAAATGTGCATGATTTGAAAAATTTAAATAATTTTCTTTCTTAATACTAAAAAATAACATCGGGAAGTAACAGCGAGTTTAAGTTAAATAAGTTTAGCTGTTTAATTCTGTTGTAATATTCAAAATAACTGTATTTATTAGATTTCAGTAAACAACATCAGGGCCCGATTAAACTTTGAAGTTAGAGGAATTACAATGTCATTTCAGGACCTTTCTTTTGGAGAAGCTTTTCCAAATTCCACATTTACATGGAAACTCTTCAGTGTTAGAAATATTATTCCCAGGACTGGCATAACATGAGAACGGC
This sequence comes from Maratus speciosus, assembly GCA_963932465.1. Taxonomy (NCBI): domain Eukaryota; kingdom Metazoa; phylum Arthropoda; class Arachnida; order Araneae; family Salticidae; genus Maratus; species Maratus speciosus. The sequence continues at coordinate 443,028,125 of OZ010797.1, read as the reverse complement.
CTGCAATTTTACACAAGTTTTTGAAAACTACTTTATATCAGAAATTTTACTAAAAACTGGTTACTTTTTTGTTATAGAGGCCCACACTATTAGAATTATGACAAGTTGCAGCCAATTTCGCCAAAGTCGTAGCCAAGATCGTGAAGCACACACATATAATACCATATAATACTATTTTATGAAATCGTATACGATAATTTAATAGTTTTTATCTTACTTCAAGTGTGTAATTTATTTATTTTTAAGGCTTAATAATCTAAATTGTCCAATATATGAATTTAAAAAGAAATGTAAACAAAGACTGAATAGATATGACCGCAAAAATCTGCAGAAAACTTGGAATTGTGCAGATTAGTGGTCTTCTACTGTACACAGTTTTTCATAAATGTGTTTCGTTCTTAAAATGTGTTATTTTCATCTATCACTGCGGAACCAATGAGAAAACTCATATTCTTGCACATGAGTTGTATATATCTTTATATCTAAATTTCCGTCATTTTTGACGGGCTACCTTTCTAGTATATAATAATAAGAGTAAATGAAAACATTGTCTTTTTTTTTAAAGATTAAATATACATGTAATAATGAGCAGCGAACAAAAGTCTTGCTTTCTTTTTTTTTAATTAATATAATGTGTATATGTATATAGTTGTGTTCAATGTAAATAAAATATTTAATCAAGTTTTAAAAAGTTTCCGTAATTATTTAATTGATAGATGTTTAAGGTGTGTCAACTTATTTTTACAGCTTAAATTTTAGTTTAATTCATAAGTGGAAGAGTTCGTCTAAATAATTCACAACGCAAACTCTTAATTTTATTCGTAATTAATTAAATTTAATAATTACAGTTTTACGCGGATTATAATTTAATTTTATTAATTATACGCGTTGCTCTTCTACTAGAATTACGTAATTACGATCACTTATGTTATTTGAATTTATCTAAGGTATATAAAATTATATACCAATTTACTATGAGGTTGCTTGGATGATTTGGACCAATTAACAATTTTGGATGTAAATTAAATAGGAAATAAACAAGTGTAATTATCTGTCCAGCACATTCAAAAATCAATTATTATAAGTTAAAAAACACAACCATCGCAGACTTGTATGATTGTTTGAAATGTACATATAGTCTTTATAGTTATAAACAGTCTACCATGATGAAATCCTGTCTAAATCGAAAGCAAGTAGTTCCGGGAAATACAAGTTTCAATTTTAAAATGTGAATTTGAATCTAAATATTCAAAGTAGCTTATAAATTTACTTTAATTTTTTTCTTTTTTTTCCACCATTGTCGATATTGTTATTGTATTGTTATTGTTGTTGTTCTTCTTATTATTATTATCGACTGTTTACTTTATTTAACACTTATTTAATACTATATATTTCTTTCGGACTCAAGTTTCGATTATTGTCAGGTATTTTATTTATTTTTCTCCATAAAAATCACTCGAGAAAATTACTAGAAAACCTCTATTTCAAAATCAAGTAAATTCCATTACAAATTTTAACATAAAATCAGATTCGAACCTTGAAAGTATTTACAGTCTAAATCGAACCAAGAAATGTAAGCAGTACAACAACAATAATAATTTTATCTCTTTACAAAATTTGATAAATTGCCACTTTAGCAGAATTTATCATTGAAAACTGTTGAATTAAGTCGTATATTTGCAAACGATTACAAGAATTTTAAAATTCCATGCAATACAGTTCTCCAAAATGTGAAACCACGATGAGCCACACAAAGAACATTATTACGAAGAAACTAGTAAAAAAATGTTGTCCTTCGTCACGCCTATTATTTAAGAGAAAAGGCAGATAACAAGACTAAAACAAATACCGTTCTAATCCGACACGGTCAAAAAATCAAGGTTACAAAATTAAACAGGAGTCTACACAATGTAAAATAGTTCAAGCGAAGCAACGATGAGCCAACCAGGCATCAGACAGTACAATTGCATGAGACAACATGAATCATAATGTTATAGAAGTCGGAAATTGTACGCCAAACGTGGCAAATGATGTGCGTTTGTACTACACTATATGGCCAAAGGTGACCGGTCACTTGCGAGTTTAGAAGTTTTGTTAAATATCTAGAGAAATACATGAGGAATTAACCTGAAACTGCAGGTGCGTAAACAGTATAGTATAGGTCATATATTTCAGCGAAGATGTTTTCCCGATACCCCATAGGGTACCGTCAACATATTGAAAAAGAACCAATATCTTGTGGATAACCCTGAAAAAACTAATGTGGCAAAAGAGTTCAAACTCGAGATTATTAATAAGTGGCTTATTGTAATATACTGTGTTCATTTTTATGGGAATAGCATGTATACTCGTAGAGAAATTGACGTTTTTATAAAAACAGTCCCAAATTTCGCCAAGTGTTTTGCTTATACTTTGCAGAGTTCTTAACCCGGGAGAACTCGCTAGTGAGAATTTCTCTCACGGTGCACAATTGCTTTTCTTTTACTTTATATTCGCTTAACAGCATATTTTTGCTTGGCTTAGTACTTTCATTTACAAAAAGGTAAAATAATTGAAATATCATTTTTAAATTTTAATTAAAATGAAAAATGGTTTAAATAAGAGTCTTTAAAAAAGTACGACGGTGAGAGAAAATCTCATGCAGCGAGTTCTCCCGGGTTAATAGAAAAAATGTTCTTTTCAGAAAATATGACAAACAACATTGTACACAATACTCTGCAACCAGAATTAAAAAATAATAAAAATTGGATGAAAAATGAGCAGGTTTACTAAAAAATGTTTCAGTGCGCATGCGCGAATGCAATCAAAATATAATGTAACGAATGTGTTAGCTAAATGTATAGAGCAACTTTTGTAAAAGTCTCAAAAACATAGTTTGAAAAGTCTGATAATAATCGTTTATAGAATAAGCTTGAAATCCGCTGTTCCCAAAATGAAGCAAAAAGATGAGGGGTTGTATCCATATATCCATTGATTACTGCCAATATAGCATACACAATATTGCACGTACTACTGTATTTGGATACAGCCCCTCATGTTTTTGCTTCCTTTTAGGAATAACGGATTTTGAGCTTAATCTATAAACGATTATTATCAGACTTTTCAAACTATGTTTTTGAGACTTTTACAAAAGTTGCTCTAGCATTTAGCTAACACATTATGCAAATTATATTTTGATTACGTACGAGCATGCGCAGTGAATCATTATTTAGTAAACCTGCTCATTTTTCATACAATTTTTATTATTTTTTTCTTCGATGGCAGGGTATTGTGTATAATGAATGTTGTTTGTCATATTTTCTGAAAAAAACTTTTTTTTATATTAAGAACTTTGCAAATTATAAGCAAAAAACAAAACTTGGCGAAATTTGGGACTGTTTTTATGGAAACCTTAATTTCTCAACGAGTATACATGCTATACTCATAAAAATGAACACAATATATTACAATAAGCCACTTATTAATAATCTCGAGTTTGAACGCTTCTGCTACATTAGTTTTTACGGGGTTATCCAAAAGATATTCATTCTTTTTCAATATGTTGAAGGTTCCCTATGGGGTTTCGGGAAAAAATCTTCACTGAAATATATGATTTATACCATACTGTTTACACACCTGCAGTTTCAGGTTAATTCCTCATGTATTTTTCTAGATATTTGACAAAACGTCTAAAATTGCAAGTGACCGGTCACCTTTCGCCATATAGTGTATAACTAGTATTATAAATATTCAGATCTTAGCGCAACAGCTGTTGCACTCTTATACAAAAAAGAATGAATATAAAATTCATTACGACCCTTTAACCGGCTGGCCCGGATTTTTTCGTCTCTAGAAATTATGTTAAAATGGCTGTAGCCAAAAATATTTTAAACAGAATTTTATTTTGAATCATACATAGAAAGAAGTAATATTAAAGATATTATAGCATCAAACTGCGATTAATAAATATATATATTCTGGAATTTACAAGCATTCTTATAAAATTACAGGAAAACCATCGGACGGTGAAAGGGTTAAATTCAGTAATATGGAAATAATAGGGCTCAATCTTAAATAGGATGTCATCACCATAGCAACCTAGAATAATTACAACTTTCCAGGAATATCATTGAATTAGTTACGTATGATAGGATTTAATAGAATGAAGAACACTTTCATTAATATCTTTTTAAGATTTGATACGATTTTCGTAAAATTTGAAAATGGGTAGTTTTTGCACTCTTATATACGGACAGACGATCTAGACGACGACTATAGATGCTGCGTTTTTATATTACAAACGCGCCTAAAAAGTAGATATTTTGAAAAACTCGTTAACATATTGCAAAAGTATTTATTCATAAAATTACACAACTTAGAGGTCTGGACGACTATAGATGCTGCGTTTTTATATTACAAACGCGCCTAAAAAGTAGATATTTTGAAAAACTCGTTAACATATTGCAAAAGTATTTATTCATAAAATTACACAACTTAGAGGTCTGGACGACTATAGATGCTGCGATTTTATATTACAAACGCGCCTAAAAAGTAGATATTTTGAAAAACTCGTTAACATATTGCAAAAGTATTTATTCATAAAATTACACAACTTAGAGGTCTGGACGACTATAGATGCTGCGTTTTTATACTACAAACGCGCCTAAAAGTAGATGTTTTGAAAAACTCGTTAACATATTGCAAAAGTATTTATTCATAAAGTTACACAACTTAGAGGTCTGGCCGACTATAGATGCTGCGTTTTTATATTACATACGCGCCTAAAAAGTAGATGTTTTGAAAAACTCGTTAACATATTGCAAAAGTATTTATTCATAAAGTTACACAACTTAGAGCTCTGGACGACTATAGATGCTGCGTTTTTATATTACAAACGCACCTAAAAAGTAGATGTTTTGAAAAACTCGTTAACATATTGCAAAAGTATTTATTCATAAAGTTACACAACTTAGAGGTCTGGACGACTATAGATGCTGCGTTTTTATATTACAAACGCGCCTAAAAAGTAGATGTTTTGAAAAACTCGTTAACATATTGCAAAAGTATTTATTCATAAAGTTACACAACTTAGAGGTCTGTACGGACCTGGGCCGGGTCGGCAAAATAAAGGCAAACTTTCAAACGGTCCAGGGCCGTCAGAAGTAGGACAATTTTTTTTCAAACGCTCAATTTCTACAAAACGGTCCGGACCGACAAAAAATTAAACGGCCCAACCGGACCGATAAAAAATTAAGCCGGCTGACCTGCCCGATATAAAAATGTAAACGAAGCCGATAAAATATGGACAATTTTCACTGGAATTGACTTTCGTGGGTATAAGTATAAATGCGCTGATCGAGAAGATGTTGGTTTTGATGATCAGTACATGACCAGCTGTAACATGACCGTATATAACCAGACATATAACATGACCAGCGTAGAGATCGGCACCAGCCAGTTGCATCGTGTCTGAGTCTGGGCTTAATTCAGCAGACTCGGACCGGGCCGGGATCAGGTTTACTTTTTCTTCATATAATCGAGCCGGGCCCGGAACTGGACTTAATTGTTCCCAGGATGAGTGGGGCAGGCAATAGGTTTTGTAGAAATAGTAATAGCGATAAAGAACGTCTATCGACGAAATCATAAGAGATATACCTTAAAATGGTTCTCAAATTTCCTGCTCAACAACACGAAACTTTCTGACACATTTTTAACTACAATAAAATGGACAGGTCTGACTGATGAAGCAATTTGGAATCGAATAGCGTTTTTCATTTTAGATAAATAAATTGCATGTTGAGTTGTAAGTGATTCTTGTCACGTTACGACAGGTTTTTATCCTTTCCCGTGCTATCGCGTTCGGAAATTCGATTCAAAACGCCAACTTTGACAGTATTTTCTGAAAGATCTTTTGTTTTTACCAAACAATAGAAAACGCCATTCGATTACATAGTTTCTGAATAAAAACAATCTTAAATAAAACGCAATTTGTTTATAATTTTCTTAACCTATTTACCTTCGGTTTCCCTGAGTAAAATATTTCTAATATATGTACTTAAAGTGTTTCGTGATGCAGGGCACCCAAATGGTCCGCCAACTGAATACCAATATTTTTTAACAGCCAAATTCATGGTAGATTTCTATAACATTTGCGCTAGAATTAACCTCCGAAAGTGATTTCCACAAAATTTGCAAGAATTGTCTAAAAAGAAAAATTTTCTAAGAAAATACCGGCTTTCAAAAAGCAGACCAATTTGGGAGCTCTGAGATGCGAACAAAACTATATTAGTAGAGAGCTATTTAGTGTGTTCAAATTTTATAGAACTCTTGCGAAGTCATGTCACCTTCTTAAATATACATGCTTTTAAAAGTAAAACTATATAAATTTTTAAAATTGCAGTAATTCCGTGTGAAAACGTAACTGGCTAACAGTGAATCCTGCCTTAAATGGAAAATGTTCATGGTCTTCGGGTAAAAAATATATACAATACTATTTTATTTGCTAAGGCAGAAATCTGTTTAAAAAGGAGTTTTTCTCAGCTCAGTTACGATTTCGTCTTGATAGATTTTACTGTTACAGTAGAGCCTCGATTATCCGAAGTAATTGGAACTGACCATCTTTCGGAAAAATGAAATTTTCGGATAATCGAGAATGCTTCAATTTTAAGATTAAGGAGAAATATATGCAATATTTCGTATTATGATAACAAGTGCTTAATAAAAATAAAACAATAGCGAAATAGAAAAAAGGCTACATTACCTGAATTTTAATTTTGAAATTAAGTACCTTTTACATGTATCACAAGGGTTTGAAAAAATATTTTTTATATCGCAGTTTCGATTGGCTTTGCTTTGAAGCTCTATCACGGAGTTTTTAAATATTATTAGTTCACCAGTATCACAGTCTTTCTGCTGCTCCAGCCATGCCAAACCTTTTTCAAAACATTCAAAATCTCCAGAATTGCTAATCTGTTCGTTTTCTTCGTTCCACTCCGAAGCTTACGGGAGCTCAAGTTAAATTCAAAGGAACTCTAAGAAAGGAGATCGAAAATATTTATATGTACTCGTAATTCGGAAAGAACCGCTTGCTCGAGAGTTTCGGTTAAAAGAGTTTCGGATAAAAGAGGTTCTTCTGTTCTGTATTTATTTAAATTTTCGATGTTTAAAAAAGCTATGTTTTTGAAGATGAAATTTTTATTTTCTGAAGCTGAAATGAAAAATGTTTATCTATATGTAAATGATACAAAAAATTCGAAAGTTTCCTCGGGTTAATAGTTACATATATATTATCTTCGTAATACATATTTTCCCCATCTTCCGTTAAAAATGCGAAAGTGGAAATATATTGATCGGCAAACAATTCTTTGTTTGGAGTACTTCTGTCATTCAGACAATGTTGACAATTCATTATCTCCATGTCATTTGCGACATGAGGCTGTTCCAAGACTTTTTTCTCATTCCCCCTAAAGATTCTTATAAATTGTGATGTCTAATCGGAACAAAAAAGTTATTGTTACATCAAAAAAGAAGTTTTATTTGTATAATTAATGTAATAATATAAATGTTTTATTTGTAGTAAGTTTTTGTTTATTATTTTAAAACTTGCAGATCTGCAAATATTGTATATAAATAATATATACCTATATGTAAATTATACAAAGAATGCGAAAGTTTCCCTCGGATTACTAGATACATAAATGTTTTCTGCGTAAGACAATAATTTCTTCATCTTTCGTTAAAGATGCGAAAACAACAGTCTATTGATCGGCAAACAATTTCTTTGTTTGAGTACTTGTGTCATCCAAACAATCTTAGAACGGAATTCTGTTGACACTTCATTATCTGCATGTCATTTGTGACGTGGAGATGTTCAAACACTTTTCTCTCATTCCCCCTATATATTTTTATGAACTGTGCATGTCATTTGTGACGTGGAGATGTTCAAACACTTTTCTCTCATTCCCCCTATATATTTTTATGAACTGTGATGTGTAATTGAAATAGAAAAGTTTCGTTCATCACAAATCACGTTCTATTTGTAAGCTTTCCATTATAAGATTTACAGCTTTGTAAAAAATATATAGCTACAGTTAAAACTCCCTGTGCGACCACCTCCATTAAGCGACCACCTCCCTGAACGACCATTTTTTATGGAACGAAATTCATTCCCATAGGCTCAATACTAATTTTACCTCTATTCAGGGACCACCCCGTTTGAACTGCCTCCATGAGCGACCCATTTCTTTGTAGAAAATGAAACAAATTCCGTTTTTTCATAGTCGCTTGAAACAGGTTTTATAATAATAATTCCAGAGAGCGCATTATTCATCAAACGTCTAAACTAAGTTTTGAATTTTTATTTATTCCGGTAATTTTTAAGTGTTTAAACCCCTTTGTGCCTTTTTAAGTAATAAATTTAACTCTGATGACAAAGTAAGGACGACGGTCAATAAATTCCCCTGCCCTATTCTGTCAAGAAACTCTCAAAGAAATAGATAAATTAATGAAATCGTCATAATTTGTTTCAGTCAAAAAAAAAAAAAAAAAAAAAAAAAAAAGAAGCATTTATATACTGAACTTCGAAAGGACTTGGAAATAAAAGTTACAGAAGATAAAACCGCAAAATCAAATCAAACGTCAATGTATTCATTTTTTAAACTCTGCACTAATTAACTTATGTAATTAATTTTTGTTTTTGATACTTAAATTTTCATATCTGTTCCTAATGTAAAAAATAAATTTTAGTAACATTTATTGTTACCTTTTTTCAACAATTAAAATCTAGATTTAACCATGATCTCCACTAAGAGACGATCTCTCGGAGCGACCAATTTTTATTGGAACGGAACGTGGTCGCTTTAGGGGGATTTTACTGTATATGTAAGTAATAAAAAGAATGCAAAAGTATCTCTCGGCTGACTAGTTACACAATATTATCTTCGTAATGCATAATTTTTTCATCTTCCGTTAAAGATAATACGAAAATATATTAATCGGCAAACAATTTTTTTCTGTGAGTGTGTGTGTCATAGAGATCTGCACGGGCCGGCCCGTGGCCCAAAGCCCGAGCCCGGCCCGCGGGCCGATTTTCATTCACGGCACTCGGGCCGGCCGGGCTCGGGCTCCACTCTTCTCGGGCCGGGCCGTGCCCGGGCCGTACATTATTTCTGAACGCTCGGGCCGGGCCGGGCCCGGTCCATACTTTATTTCTAAGGCTCGTTCCGGGACGGACCTAACTTATTTTTTCTGTACAGAGTCGGGATTGGTTTCATTCCTAGTCTTCACAGCCCAAGCTTTTCAGTCCTAGTTTTGACTCAGCCCGTATGAAAATCATTGTATCAGCTTGGATTGCTCCATTCAAAGATCAGTCAAATTAGGTCTGGCCCAGAATTTTTTGCAAAAAATGCATGCATTTTTAAATTGCCAATATTCTACTTTATACATTAATTTTTTTTCTTTTTAAAGAATAGTATATTTCTACGCTTATTAAAATATAGCTAAATTAAAATATAGTAAAACGTGTGAAAAGGGACCTGCCTATGACGGAACCCTGTTTTAAACTGAAAAACGTGTTGATCCATGCAAAATTAATATACTAATACGTAAGAAAATAACATATGATACATTTACACTTGCTAAGAATGGAACTTGTCTATAACGCATTTTTTTTTTTCTTTTCTACGCAATTCCGTCTTAGAAGATTTTACTGTATAGAATTTTTCAGATTTTTGGCATACATGGAATACATGTATGTTAATGCATGAAATACGGATTAACAATATTAATGATAACCTAAACATTTACATACGAGAAATAGAGATTCGTTAAAAAAATAAATATCGCAGTCTGTGTCACTTCTTTAAAAATGAAGGTTATAAACATGAGGAAAAAAAGTTAAGATAAATATTTTTGGTCAGAGCTATCTCGTACGAGACAAATTTTTAACCAAATCGACGTAAAAATCAATGTTTTGTAAAAAATTAACTCGGGCTGGGGTTTTTTTTTTCTCGGGCCGAGATTTTAGCTTTTTTCCGGGCCGGGCTCGGGCCGATATTTTAACTTTTTTTCCGGACCGGGCCGAACTTTTAAGATTTTTAGCGGGCCGGGCCGGGCCAATATTACTTTTTCTACGGGCCGGGCCGAACTTTTAATTTTTTTATTTGCCGGGCCGGGCCGAATATTTTTTTCGATGAGTCGGGCCGGTCCCGGGCCTGGAAATTTCGGCCCGTGCAGACCTCTACACGGAAAAAAAGGTTTGGTTAATATAGCCCCAGCTAAAATGTTTGGTTGGACTGACCAAATGTTGGTTCGACTAATCAAATGATTTTGTTCGTTCAACAAAATTTTATTGAACTAACAAAATGATTTTGTCAGTCCAACAAAAAGTATTTGGTTGGGGCAAAATTTGGTTGGCACAACTATTTTTTTGTTGTTTTAACAAAATCGTTCTTTCCGTGTAGTGTGTCATTCAGACAATCTAAGAACGGAATTATGTTGACACTTCATTATCTGCAATTTTATTATCCAAGAATTTTCACTCATTCCCCGTAAAGATTCTTATAAACTGTCAGGTGTAATAGAAACAGAGAAATCTCGGTGACATTACAAAACATATTCTACTTCTCAGCTTTTCTTTTTTATTTTAAGATTTGCACCTTTGCATATATATATAACTATATGTAAATAATACAAAGAATGCGAAAATCTCCATCGCATTACTAGTTACTGCGAAAATCTCCATCGCATTACTAGTTACATAAATATTATCTTTGTAATGCATAATCTCTACATCTGCCGTTAAAGATACGAAAGCTAATATCTGACGATCGGCAAACAATTCCTTTGTTTGAGTCAGTGTTGCCAGTGGGCTATCTTTTTTTAATTCAAATTTCTTTACTGGCTCCACTTTTTTGAAATGATAAAATTCGTGTTTTTTGAAGATATACATCAAGGCGAACATTAGGGAAAATTTATCATTTTAAAAAAGTGGTGCGAATCAAGAAATCTCAATTAAAAAAAGTAGCCCGCTGCAAAACTGGTTTGAGTACTTGTGTCATCTAGGCAATCTAAGAACGGAATTATGTTTATACTTCATTATCTGCAGGTCATTTGTGACGTGGGGGGGGGGGGGGATGTTCCAACATTTTTCTCTCATTCCCCCTAAAAATTCTTATAAACTGAGAAGTCTAATCGGAACAGGAAACTTTCGGTGACATGACAAAACATGTTATATTTGAAAGCATTTCATTTTTGTTTTAAGATTTGAAGCTTTGCAAAAAATTATACATATAATATCGCTAAGTGTATAACAGTTCCGGAGTGAACTCATCCGGACCACGATAATCGCACTCATCCTCGGAAAAAAAAATATCGCGGCCATGTTATGCTTAAGCATTTCGATCCCGTGAAAAAGGCAATTGTTCGACTTATAGTAATCCACACTGTATCACATCTATTCTTCTTCATTTCCTCTAAAACCTTCAAAATCTATACAAATATAATGATTTAAGTTCTAATTTAAAAATACCCAGCTATCCACAACAGATTATCGATATAAACAAACGAATACCGTTGCCATTCACAAGCATAAATTCCAAATCTAGGAACAAATGAACGACTCTTTGATCGTTTCATTAAAAAATACCGTTTAACATCCGATTCTGCTCTTAAAATATTTGTAAAAGCATATTGAAGCCTTTAAATATTTTGAAATGCATTTTCCCCTTCTACGTACTGACTTATGTTTTGTGAAAAAACGGAATTAATTATACAAGACACCTGTTCCATGCATGAACTACGCTTTATTTCAACTTTGTTTTGGCGCCATCTCTCGGCAATCAATATAAATGATGGAACGTTTGGCTGAAATTATAGTTTTTTATTAAAAAAAAATACAGGACGTTATGGTGTCATTCGAGATCTTTTTTTTTTCAATGTTTTTGTTATGTAATTTTAAAATTTCTCATCTTCTATTAAAGATGCGAAAGCGGCAAAAATCTGACGATCGGCAAACAATTTCTTTGTTTGAGTACTTGTGCCAGCCAGATAATCTAAGAACGGAATTCTGTTGATATTTCATTATCTACATGTCATTTGTGGCGTGGCCGTGGGGATGTCTAAACGCTTTTCTCTCATCCTAGTTAAAAATTCTTATAAAGGGTGATGTCTAATAGGAACAGAAAATGGTATTTTTCCAATACAGGGACCTTGACGAGATAGATTTGATGGGTTTGGCGAGAGAAGGAAATTTCCTTGTACAGTAGAGTCTCTAAAATCCGAGTCTCAGAAGTCCAAGGTTCCGCTTAATTCGAGGAGTCAAAAATGAAAATTTCCATTTTTTTTCTTCATCCGAAAGAATGCATGAGAGATATTTTTTACTGGATAACTGATACTTGGGAAGAAATTCAATCTACAACACTGAATAAATCGTGGTTGAAAATGTTACCTAAAGTGGTACCATCCATTGAGAATTTGAATGATGACGATGGTGAAAACATTGTTTTGAAACATCTGGTAAAGGAAGTACCTGGCTGTGAAAATTGTAATGCAGATGACGTAAAAAAAGGGCTAAACAGTGGTGAAATGCAGGAAATAACTGAATCGACTATTGTAGAAATGATAGAAGATTAAAAATGTAATGATACAGAAAGAAATGACTCTCTGTCATTTGAAAAATAATCTCTTATAGTGAAGGTTCTGCATCTTTAGAACTGTCTTTAAAATATGTAGAACAGCAAAATGAAGCCACCCTTGCTAACGTTATGCATTTTAACCGTTGACTAGATATTGCATCTAAAAAGAGAAGTAATGTGTTAACGCTGCGAAAAATTGATTTTTTTTAATTGAAGTATCCTGTATATCATTACAAAAGAAATAAAGGTATGTACATTTTTGTTATCCTACTTGAGTAGAATTATAATTGGTAAGAATTTTCTACTTTTTCGGAAAATGCGAGTTTTCAGTAATCCGAGATGGTGTCAGCCTCAATTACCTCGAATTTTCGAGACTCAACTGTATCTATTTCCGGGCATCCTATTCACTGTCTCATATACACAAGCAATATTTTCAATATTTATACAATTTATTGAATATAAACAAGCAATTGGACTATTTTTATATGCAAACCGAAGTAAATACCATATAAAAAACAACACTGATAATATATATCAATAAAATGTTTTTAGATATATAAATATATACATATAAACAAGCATACATGTTCACTAGGTTTGTTTTCACACCTGTTTACACCATTTGGGAACAAATCTTACTTTCTGAAGACAAGTATTTTAGAAAAACCACCAAGGTCCCTATACTGTACCCAGAAAAGTTACAGTTACAACAGAAACACGTTTTATATGTAAACATTTCACTTTTTATTTGTAACATTTGCAACTTTGCAAAAATATATATATCCATATGCAAATGATACAAAGAACGCACAAAAGTTTCCCTCGGCTTACTAATTACATAAATATTATCTGCGTAATTTCTTCATCTTCGGTTAAAGATTAGAAAGTGAAAATGTATTGGGTTGGGTTGGGTTGATTGTTGACGGCCGATTATCTACTCGAGGGATATAGGCCCTAGGGGGAGTGCCCTTCGTGGGGGTCTTTCTAAGGGAACCTAACCCGTATTTACGCATGGAAAATCCAAGGCTTCGAAGAAAACCACGAAAACGTGAAAATGTATTGATCGGCAAACAACTTCTTTGTGTAAGTACGTGTGTCATCCAGACAACGTAAGAACAGAATTCTGTTGATACTTCATTACCTGCATGTCATTTGTGACGTTGGGACCAAGGCTTTTCTCTCATTCATATAAACTGCGATGTCTAATCGGAATAGAAGAGTTTCGGTGATATCACAAAACAAGTTCTATTTGTAAACTTTTCATCTTCATTTTAAGGTTTGCAGCTTAGCAAAAAATATATATTTATATGTAAACGATACAAATAATGCGAAAGTTTCCCTCGGCTTAGTAGTAGTTATATAAATAGTATTGCCTTCGTAATGCATAATTTCTTCATCTTCCGTTAAAGATGCGAAAGTGAAATGTATGGATCGGTAAACAATTTGTTTGAGTATTTATTCAGATAATCTAAGACTGGAATTGTGCTGACACTTCATTCTTTGCACGTCATTTGAGACGTGGGGATGTTCCAAAACTGTGATGTCAAATCGGAACAGAAAATTTTCGGTGACAGCACAAAACACGATCTATTTTTAATCTTTTCATTTTTATTTTAAGATTTGCAGCTTCACAAAAAATATATATCTATATATGTAAACGATACAAAAAAGGAAAACGTTTCCTTCGGCTTACTAGTTTCATAAATATTATCTTCGTAATGCATAATTTCTTCATCTTCCGTCAAACATGCGAAAGTGAAAATGTATTGATCGGCAGACAATTTCTTTGTTTGAGTACTTGTGTCATCCAGACAATATAAGAACGGAATTCTGTCGACACTTCATTATCTGCATGTCATTTGTGACGTGGTTCAGAGACTTTTCTCTAATTTCCCCAAAATATTCTTATAAACTGTGATGTCTAATTGAAATAGAAAAATTTCGGTGACATCACAAATCACGTCTTATCTGTAAGCTTTACATTTTTAACAAAAGTGTTTATGAATTGGGTTTGTCTGTCCGTCTATCCTTGCTCTAACTCGCGTAAATATAGTTCGATTGCCATAAAATTGATAGATGTTATTGGGTATCACTATGGCATGTCAGGTATTGAAAATGAAGTGCATAGCATTTACGGTTCATTTACAGAGACACTCAAAGGAATTCCGTTACATAACGGTCTATGGGTAAAATCGTTTTTTGTGTATTTTAATAATATTACACTATTTTAAAATACTGAAATTTATATTTATCACTGGGGTGAACTACACAGCGCTTACTGTGTAATATGGTGTGCATAGAATATGATGTTCATTTACAGAATGAATTTGGCTACAGAAGAAATTGAACTACTGAAGCCATTGAACAAGAATTGCTGGAAGTGCGTTTTCAGCTATAGTAAGACTTTTTAAATTGAACTATTTTTTAAATATTACTTGGTATATATAAATTCTACAGAGGATATACAGGGTCGCACAAAAATCCTCAACAACGTCCGCTTATTGGCGGAAATTGCTGCATGAAGATTTTCAACTGTGATATTCGTTTCAATGAGCTAACTGGTAGCACACTATGTAGTATACATACAAAACCATGATGATATACAGGTCAGTACACACACACAAAAAAAAAACTGATACTTTCCCGACTATTGATTGTAATAGCAGAAATTAAGTTTTAAGATGCGTTATGTGTTTCTATGTGGTTGAATTAGACATCCTATTTCACCTTAATAAACTGTGAAGTTTTGTTACAATATTCTGAATGTATTGGAAAGTTAAAAAGCAGTTCTTCTATTGCTCAGCATTCTTGGTCTTCTCAACATAGGTTCGATTTTTCCTCAGCCATCATTATCCAAAAATGTTCTTCTAACCTTGATCTTGATTTTTGGGAAGCTTACCACATCATTAAAAATTCTCACTCTTTAGTCAATGACTTATCTAGTACGCCTGATTTTCCAAGTATTTGGAAATCATTAATTTAATTCCCTCTTTTTTGGTTTCTTTTTCTCTCCTTCTCCGGTAGATGTCGCTACTTGTCCAACCAGTCGTTTCCACTGCTTCTCTCTCATTGGTTGTTTTTGGCGCCTTCGCTACCCGCATAGGGTATATAAGCCAGCGCGTCTCTGGCTATGATTTTGCTTAGACTTGCTTTTTCTAGCACGCAGTTCCTTTTTCCCTATCTTGCACTCAAGAAGAATCTCTCTGGTAGAGTCGAAACAGCTGTTTGCTGCTTTTCATGTATTATTTGTGCATTTTAAACGTTGGTTTTTCTGCTTTTTAATATTGTTGCACAAAGGCTTTATTTGCTATTTTTATGTATTGGAAAGTATTACATAATCTATACTGGACGCATGATTTTTCGTTCTTATTAGTTTAAGATTAGCAGCTTTGTAAAGCAATGTTTTTGCATTTTTACTTTCTTTTATTGAACTCAACCTGGGTATGTAAATATGGAATTTTTTAATTGATTTTTAATCCACTTCGTGATAGGCTGGAATTATACAAATTACTTTCCCAGGCCGATGTGTTTCCGACGACAATACAACATTTCAACATTTTTATAACTTAATTGTAAACTAATAACTTAATTTTAAAGCATTTTTCCATTAGCCCGCCACATCTGATAAATCACCAAATATTCACTGTAACTCGTAAAATTGTAATAGATCTTGTAGAATATTCTCATTTGTCTTGAAAATAGCTTCGGTAAAGCCGAAACATGCAGATAGTCTGTAAATAAAACAGTTTTCCATGTTTTATTCAACTCCTTTTTGCAATTAAGGAAGTATATAGATCCATAAACTGTATAAGAATAATGAATCAGCATTTCAGATTACGAAACTACACAGAATATGTACCGAAACTAATACTGTACAAAATTGCAGAAACAATTCCAGATACAAGGGAAACCATTATGAAAAACACCGTGTTATTTTACAGTTACCTACCATGTGGAAATATTTCCCTTATCGTCAGAAAATTTTGAGAGAAAGACCAATCAGAAGTCTCAGAAACCAACAAAATTATTTTGAAATTACCTGAAACACGTCTTTTCCGAAATTTATGAGCAGCATAAAGGTCCTATTATTTCAGAAAGGCTAAAGTGTTGGGAAGTTGTTGGGTTGTTATAAGTGTTGGGAAGGTACAGTCTTCTAAGGTTTCTGATTGGTCCATCTGTAAATAGCTTCTAAAGATAAGAGTAAATTTTCCCGAATCGTGAGTAATTACATGGTTACAATGAATTTATTATAATCATTTTTGCTATGTCTTAAAATATTTATAGATTATTTTGGAGTGTATTGAAAATTTGATTGAACACGTCTTTTCCGAAATTTATGAGCAGCAAAAATATCCTATTATTTCAGAAAGGCTTTCACAGATGAGGGGAAGGTACTGTTTTCTAAGGCTTCTGATTGGTCCAACTGCACATAGCTTCTGAAGATAAGAGAAAAAAATTTCCGGATCGTGAGTAATTACACAGTTTCAATGAATTTATTATAATCATTTTTGCTATGTCTTAAAATATTTTGATATTTTTTTTACAGTGTATTGAAAATTTGATTGAACACGTCTTTTCCGAAGTTTATGAGCAGCAAAAAGATCCTATTATTTCAGAAAGGCTTTCGCAAACGTCGGGAAGATATTGTTTTCTAAGGTTTCTGATTGGTCCAACTGCAAATAGCTTCTGAAGAATACTTCTTCTACAATGAATTTATCATAATCCTTTTTGTTATGTCTTAAAATATTTTTATACATTTTGTACAGTATATTGAAAATTTGATTTCTCGCCTGCCCGAGTCCTCTTCATGCTAAATTAAAACTAAGAGTCATATTTCAAACATAACATAAAATTTCACATTTTCTGATTAATTATTATGAAACTATAGTCTTTATTTTTCTTTAAATATGCAAAAGCTGAAATAAATCGATCAGAAAACAATTCTTTGTTTAACTAGTTTTATCATCCAAACAATCTAATAGTGGAATTCTGTCTTCACTTCGTTGCCTGCCATGTCATTTGTGACGTGGGGATATTCTAAGACTTTTCTGCCATTCCCCCCTAAGATTGTTTACTGTTATCAACTGTTATGGGTAATAAGTGTTGAAAAGTCATGCTTAGGTGTCACAGCGCAATTTATTTATGAACAGACAAGCGAGTGTCTTTTATTAATATATTTATCGAAAACTTCAACTAGCCTACCCAGTAATTATTTCTAAGCTTTTATTTTAAGAGTAATAGCTTTGCAACACCAAAGTTTTATGTATTTTGATTGAAACATTTTTTCCACGGTGTATATTCAATTGAAAGATAAAGCAGGTGCGTTTTATTATTATTTTAGAATCATTCAGTTTATAAAAGGCTATTTCCATGAGAACTTGCAGTGTAAGTCACATGTCATGATTTTTGGATACCAGTATTTTAGAACGAAAAAATGTGAGTTGTTTTATCGGGAGATATCTCATTAATTGAATAAGGCGAAGCAAACTTTTCGAAAATAAAGGTGGCCAACAAACATAGCGATTTTCAGCTGTGTGACATACACTACAAAAACCCATGGAACTAGCCAAAAGTAACGTGTACTTATATAAGCTTACATATCAATGAAAATACTCAAACTACGAGCAAACACGCGCATTCTAAAAAGTTGTGTTGTAGAGGTGCTTTCGTATGTAGAATAAACGTTCATGATGATTTTGTGTAACATCATAGTTACATACATCCTTAACTTCAGGAAATTTTAAAGAAGAAACAATCAGAAACTTTAAAATTATTTATGTTAACAGAAACGTCTTTTCCGAAATTTACGGGAAACAAAAAGGCCTTTTCAAAAAACAAAAAAACAAATCTTTGTTAACCAGTTTTATCATCCAGACAATCTAATAGCGGAATTCTGTCTGCACTTCCTTGCCTGCCATGTCATTTGTGACGTGGGAATATTCCAAGACTTTTCTGCCATCCCCCCCCCCCCTAAGATCCTAATCATCTGTCATGGGTAATAAGTGTTGAAAAGTCATGCTTAGGTGTCACAGGGCAATTTATTTATGAACAGACAAGCGAGTGTCTTTCGTTATCATATTTATTGAAAAATTCAACTAGCCTACACCGCAATTATTTCTAAGCATTTATTTTAAGACTAAAAGCTTTGCAACACCAAAGTTTTATGTGCAGTCATCCCCAGACTTACGTAAGTAATGCGTTCCGCGAGGCTAACGAAAAAGACAGGCTAACGCGGTAGGTCCGATTCTTCTTTTTTTACAGACCGCTGGAGTCACGTGATGCTCGAATGCACCAATGAAGGTGTGTGAAATGAGCATCACGTGACTCCAGCTGTCTGTAAAAAAAGAAGGATCGGACCCACCGCGGTAGCCTGTCTTTCTCGTTAGCCTCGTGCGTTCCGTAAAGTTTTTCGTAACTTGGATTAACAAAAGAATTACGTAACTTGACGTAAGTCGAATTTGTAAGTTGCTTAGGTAAAATTGTGTAAGAAACTGCAATATTTTACACTTATATACATGTATATACACATATATATTTAATTTACATCGTATTATTTTATAAATAAAGCATCAAGCGATAGTATTTACTCATAAATAAACTATAAAAGTATGAAAAAATGTAAAAACAAACTTAAAGAACACTTTTGGAATATTTTGTGGTATACGGGATTTGTAAATCTAACATTGGTCAAATGTTTTATAATAATTTTGGATCTACATCAAACGACTATTAAATAAGAAATAATTAAACATGACTAATTTAACCTATACTCCATGAATTTCTGATGGCAAGGCAAATGAATAGTACTCACAAAATAAAATAATCCTTGATAAGCATAATGTATTTATTAATCATGTATTATACTTTCATAATGTATTTATTATGAATTAAATTATTACGATGAATAACTAATAATGAAGATTAAGTTGTTTTGTTATAGATTTGATTGTATATACCAATAAAATTATAACTCTATCTAATATATAAACTATATTACTGTTGCGTTTTATATCTATATATTTTATTTATAAAATAAGCATCAAAAGTATGCAAATGCTTCAATCGCATTATGTTCACAAATGTAATTTTCGATATTTATTACGTAACTTTGAATTTACGTAATTCGGGTAATACGTAAGTCGAGGGATGCCTGTATTTTGATTTAAACATTTTTTTCCTTACGGTGTATATTCAATCGAAAAATGAAGCTGATGCGTTTTTATTATTATTTTAGAATCATTCAGTTTACAAAAGTAACGTATACTTACATAACCTTAAATATCAATGAAAATACTCAAACTACCAGCAAACACGCGCATTCTAAAAAAATGTGGAGATGTTTTCGTATGTAGAATAAACGTTCATGATGATTTTGTGTAACCTCATAGTTAATCACCATCCCAACCTTAACTTCAGGAAATTTTAAAGAAGAAACAACCAGAAACTTTAAAATTATTTATGTTAACAGAAACGTCTTATCCGAAATTTATGGGAAACAAAAAAGCCTTTTTATTTCAAAAACGCTCCCGTAAACTTTTTTTTTTTTTGGTATAAAAAGTTTTATAAATGTATTCTTTTATAATGGTATATATTAATCATAAGATTTATCTGTTCTACCAATTTATTACAGACATTATATAGCATTAAAATATTCTAAGATACAGTAATTTAAAATAAACCAAAAAATATTGTAGATACTCTAAAATATAAATAAAATAGTATTACAAATGTAAAATGATTCAAAAATATTTTCATCTCTTTTATTGAGGCCTTCAGTTAATATTCAGCTTTGTAAATCTATTATTTCCTGAAGTTTCTGGTTGGCCCTTTTCTAAAAGCTTTCTCAAGAGAAGGGAAAAGTTTACGGAATCCTGAAATAACATGCTGCATTTAATTTTACCGAGTTACAATTTTTCCAAAAAGTTTCTGATACACTAGGGAAGTTTTCTGAAATTATTGCCTGTGTATACTGTATTTGTTCGAGCCAAGTTTTCGAAGGTAAAAGTAACATCCGACTTTTAAATCTAACATGAAATATTCATAATTATCGAAATATTTTCTTTTTACATGAATATTGCCGTCGCAATGAAATATTTAACTTTTTTTTTTACCTAAATGTTAAAGATGCGAAAGTAAAAATCTATTGATTAGCCTACATTTCTTTGAGTATTTGTGTCACCAGACAATCTCAGAAGGGAATTTTGCCTGCAATTCGTTCGTTATCTGCATGGCATTTGTGACGTGGGGATGTTCCAAGTCTTTTCTGTCGTTCCCCCCGTAATATCCTAATCTTAATCAAGTATAATGTCTAGTCAGGTCAGAAAAGTCATGTTTTGATGACAAAACACATTCTATTTATGAATAGACAGGTGGGTGTTGTGGAACTATTTATAGATGATAAAGGCAGATTAGTCATTAGAGAGTGGGTTGGGTTATTTTCGCATAAGCTCATCATTTTCATTGCATTGTGATATTTCATTATCTTCTATGAAAGTTTATAAGTTTCTAACCATATAAACTTGAAAATTTTCCTTTAGAAATACTGTTGAACATCAAATTATTGTTCCTGAATTTCCGTATAATTTTTGCCTTAGTAAACGTAAGTATAGGGGAAGGACGGGTAAAGTAGTCACTCAAGATTTGATGAATTTCTATATCTTTTTAATCAGTAAACTTCTAGGAACATACCAATTGTAATGATAACTTTAGAGGCTGTGCATATATAACGTTATCACTTTAGGGGAAGGGGGGGGGGGGGAGTCTGGCACTTGATATCGTTAGATATCTCTAGGGGGAGGGGAATTTTGCTTTTTGATATCGTTATCATTTTTGGTTCTGTTGGAAAACGTCTCAGTGTAAGTGATTTTATGTCCAACATCACCTCGCCTGTGAAATGACAATTTACTTGTGACATGTGCAACGCCTCTTCATTTTTTTAAGTTGTGAAATATGTTCCAAGATGGCGACACTTCCCTGAGCGAAGTTCTCGTAAGATCACGGTCTAACGAACAATTGTGTAAAAGACTTATGTTTCGAAAAGGCGACAACAGATAGCAGCACCAGAAAACTTCTCTGAACATATAGACTCATTTAATTAGAACCTTTTTTTGCTTGTTAAGCAGTTTTATTGTTTCCAGACTTTTTTACTCTATTTTAACTCTTGTGGGCCCCTTTTTAGCTCACAGGCTATCAAAGCCTGAGAGCTAATGTGCCCGCCAGTTCTGTATGTATGTATGTATGTATGTATGTATGTATGTATGTATGTATGTATGTATGTACGTACGTACGTATGTACGTAACGCGATAACTCTTGATAGAAACATCCGATTTGCTTCAAAATTTTTTCCTAGGTTCACTGTGATAAGGCGCTTCCCTGATTAGTTTTGGGAGTTCATTGGTTAAGGATAAAGGGGGAAAAACGGGGTTAGTCCACACCCCACCCCCTTAATTCAGTTAAATGGGTTTTTCATGCAGAATGATTCGATTTGCTCCGAATTTGGTATACCGGTTTATTATGTTAAGGAACTTCCCTGATTAGTTTTGGGAGTTCATTGGTTAAGGGTAAAGGGGGAAAAACGGGGTTAGTCCACCCCCCTTAATTCAGATAAATGGGTTTTTCATGCAGAATCATTCAATTTGCTCCGAATTGGTATACCGGTTTATTATGTTAAGGAACTTCCCTGATTAGTTTTGGGGGTTCATTGGTTAAGGATAAAGGGGGAAAAGGGGGGTTAGTCCACCCCCCTTAATTCAGATAAATGGGTTTTCATGCAGAATCATTCGATTTGCTCCGAATTTGGTATACCGGTTTATTATGTTAAGGAACTTCCCTGATTAGTTTTGGGAGTTCATTAGTTAAGGATAAAGGGGGGAAAAACGGGGTTAGTCCACTCCCCCTTAATTCAGATAAATGGGTTTTTCATGCAGAATGATTCGATTTGCTCCGAATTTGGTATACCGGTTTATTATGTTAAGGAACTTCCCTGATTAGTTTTGGGGGTTCATTGGTTAAGGATAAAAGGGGAAAAACGGGGTTAGTCCACCCCCCTTAATTCAGATAAATGTGTTTTTCATGCAGAATGATTCGATTTGCTCCGAATTTGGTATACCGGTTTATTATGTTAAGGAACTTCCCAGATTAGTTTTGGGGGTTCATTGTTTAAGGATAAAGGGGGAAAAAACAGGGTTAGTCCACCCGCCTTAATTCCGATAAATGGGTTTTTCATGCAGAATGATTCGATTTGCTCCGAATTTGGTATACCGGTTTATTATGTTAAGGAACTTCCCTGATTAGTTTTGGGGTTCATTGGTTAAGGGTAAAGGGGGAAAAGGGAGGTTAGCCCGCCCTCTTAATTTAGATAAATGGGTTTTTCATGCAGAATGATTCGATTTGCTCCGAATTTGGTATACCGGTTTATTATGTTAAGGAACTTCCCTGATTAGTTTTGGGGTTCATTGGTTAAGGGTAAAGGGGGAAAAGGGAGGTTAGCCCGCCCCTCTTAATTTAGATAAATGGGTTTTTCATGCAGAATGATTCGATTTGCTCCGAAGTTGGTATACCGGTTTATTATGTTAAGGAGCTTCCCTGATTCGTTTTGGCGATTCATTGGTTAAGGATAAAGGGTTAGTCCACCACCTTAATTTAGATAAATGTTTCTTTTTTTTTTTTTTTTTTCTCAAGATTATTCGATTTGCTCCAAATTTGGTATACCGGTTTATTATGATAAGGAGCTTTCCTGATTAGATTTGGAGGTTCACTGGTTAAGTATAAAGGGGGAAACGGAGGCTAATTCCCCTTCACTTATTTTTTTGAGTGGCATTATTCTTTAAAATAAGAGTATAATATACAATTAGTGTGAATAGTCTGTGAGCTCAATGCCATCAGTTTAGCTGGGCACTTTTCTTTTTTATTACTTCTTCACTTGAAGGGCCGATTTTGTGAGGTCAAGACGCACGGTTTTTTGTGCGTTAACTCTTTGTCTTATGGAAGACTAATGTCTCCTACTGGTTTTTCAACGTCATTACTCTTATATTATTCATATTTAACCTTTTACTTTATATTTTTTAGTGTGTGAGTGTGGAACCCTGTAATCAAGTCATTCTTCAAGAATTAATTTTTTTTTTCTCTACGTCTACATTATTCAAAGAAGATATTTTTCACAATTCACCACATCTATTAAATAAATAAAAAATTACAGGTTGTTTTCACAAGAAGGAAACCAGCGTATGTCTGCTTTACCAGAAAGGTAAGAAAATAAATTTCTATCTTTCATTATTGATGTAAAAACTTTTGGTATAACAATTTTATATTTATACTGGGTCCTTAGCTTCAAGCTAATCGCGAACTCACCCTTTCTAGATATTTTAAAAGGTTCAATCAAACTTTTCTTTTTTGAGTAACTTTTCTTTCACATCCAAATAGTCTGATACCTTTTATTTATTATTATTTTTGTATGTTTTTATGAAAATACAAAGCTAATTAAAGTCATTAAAAGTTTATAAAATCATTTCATTCCAAAATTCGCAATACCCCAACGTTTGACATTCCTGTTCTTCTGCCATGTTGTACATATAATTCGCTGTTAGTGAAACCAGTAACATAAAATGTTAGAAATGATACTTGCGTTTACCAGTAAAGAAAGAGAAATAATCTTATCCACTGTTTTGCTGAGAAGTTCTGCTTTTACCCTTGCCGAGCAGAGGACAATTGCAAGAAGACAATATTACAGTTGAATTACATTATGTAACAATAAGCTACTATTAAATACTTTTAAATAGTAACTAACACTTTTAGATGTTATTTGATATAAATTTGTTTCATGTATGTATATTTTATTGACTTCTCGAATCCGTAAACTATGCGACTTATAAATATATAATCATGTGTGTATATTACTGCAAATGTATAAAAAAGAAAAGAAAGAGAATGTAAAAATAAAAATACTTTCTAGACATTGATAACAATATCATCGGTCTGGAAGAGGGGCGGGGGTCGACGAATGATAACGTATGATATCGTAAGGGGGCGGGCGTTCAAAATTGGCAAAATGTTGATACTGTTATATAAGTATAGCCCCTTAGTTTCAACTGCTATTTTACCTTTTTAAAAATTTATTTTAAAATGTACACGTTACTTTAAAAGAAAAATTACAAAATGGCCACTTTTCCCACCTAGACTGTGTAAAGTGGCCACGAATAAAGCGACCGAGATTGGTGAATAGAGACATGACAATCCTCCTGCAGGACGATGGTCGATCAAATGTTTTGAAAATAATGAGGCTTCAGGGTTTAATTTGCGCCGGAGCCCATCGGAACTCAGCTCGGGTACATCTCTGTTTTTAGTTTATATTTAAATATTGGTTGGACTTCACCGGAGCTCATAAATACAGCGATCAGGAGCCCAGTGCAACAGCACTTCCGAAAAAACGAAGCCTAAATTACTCTTTCCTTTCTATCTTCAAGCTTTTGCATTCTTTTTTATCAAAACATTTATATGTGACGTAATATGTCGCACACGTAAGAGGTGGAGATGAAACGGACTCAATTTTTATATCAGTTTTTAGGCTTGTGCTGGCTCAAGCTCAATCTGTCTTACATTCAAAATTTTATTTATTTACGTATAGAAAAACAAACTTTTCCTTAAAAATTACGCGTTCTATTCAATTTCAAATCATTTTGATGCTATTTTCATCAGAATGAAGGGAAAACTGAAATCGTGTTTTTCTATTCTAGTGATATTTAAAACTTTATGTCTGGCATTGGTAGCGGCGGCATTAAAAAACATTTTTCCATTCTTCAGCCTATAAATGTTAATTTTGGTGAATTTTATTCATTTTTTCATAAAAATGCGTAGCTGCGAACTGTTCCCTTTTTGAGTTAGCATTATCTCCCAATCATAATCCTTACCATATTTAATAGCAGAACTCCGCAATTAATTAACATTAAAATTAAGCAAAGAAGGAGTGCTAATTATAAATTTCGGAAGGAGTGCTAACTAACAAGTGGAATAGTTGACAGCTAAGTATATGCAGATAGCTATGTTTAAAATTTTTATTTTGCTAAAGAAAAAACAAATGCTTTAAATTTTTTAAATAATATGTGAAATATAAATATGTGGATTAGAGTGAAGTCGCGGGGAGGGAGAGTGCACGCTACGGTTGTTAGTACTGCAGAATAAATATTTGGGCCCTGGTAGTTTTTTGGTTACAAATTAAGCCCTGACGTGGCACAATCTACAGGAGCTAGACTTGTAAACTCTCTGTCACCCACCCTATCCCCAGTCATTGCTGCTACTAACTACCATTTCTTTCGGGCATGGATCACTTCATGAAAGGGAACGTATTTAATTCCCAACATGCAGTAGGAAACTCCTTTCGCGATTTTATCACCGCTTGCCCTCCAGGCTTCTTTGCTGCTGGCATTAGAAGCTATCTTTAAGAGGGTAAAACTGTATGGATAGTTTAGGCTCATACATCGATTAATTATACTTCTGCTTGCTTGAAATATAACAAACCAAACTTTCAAATTGGAGATTTCATACATAATGATTAATATTTGTTATCTTTGTGGCTCTGATAGAGCCAAAACCCGTAAACAGTCTAACAAAACATCTTACACCATCTAGAAATTGAAAAAAAAAAAAAAAAAAAAAAAAAAAAAAAACATAATTACAAGTCTTAATGATAAGTATTTATGACTTGACGTCCAAAATCACCCCATTCCTCATTCTAGACCCACTCCGTAATATAAAGGGCTACTTCAGACATGCGAAAACACCCGCTCGCTAGTGTAAATCCCATGGGAGAGTTCCTTAAAATATCTTCGTTTGCATTTCAATATTTTGCATTGGATAGCTTAGGTCGATTTCTACGAAGGCCGTTTTTGACTTTTCCGATTTTTTATGCAAGTTTTTTTTTCTTTTTTTTCTTCTTCTTCTTTTTTTTTTTCTTTTTTTTTTTTTTTAGGGTGGGGGGGGGGGATATTTCGACTTCGTGAGCGATTTCAAAAAATTATTATTATTTTTTTTTTAACTAGGGAAAAAGTGTCAAGGCAAGAAGGGTATACTTAAGAGTATATCTAAAACTGGCTGTATGCAACATTTAATCTAAAAAAATGAGTAAACATTAGAAAATTAATGCATCCTCGAATTGGAAATACAGAAAGGAATGGATATAATTTTAAATTATTTCGTATTTTACTTCCATCTGATCTTTCCTTATTTCTTTCTATTCCCATAAAAATCTTATAACAAAAGTAAACATTATTAGTTGGCCTTGCTTTTTAATAGCAAGCTTTTTAAGAGATATTTTTCATCCATTCATTTTCATGCGGCATCTTTATATTCCTGGTGGTTTATCGTATTGAGAATAAATAATTCTATCTTCTTGTATTAAGAAATGTTTAAATGAACTGTGCAATTGAGGAGAAATTTGGAATAATTCCAAATTCTTTAAGACACTCAACAAATGTTTCTTTTCATCTGTGAATTCATTTTTATTATACTGATGGCCTTCATTTTATTTATATTTTATTTAGTTATTGATATCTTATTTATCCAAAGGTAAATATAGAGAGCTATTAAAACGATGTTTAAATAGATCCAGCATTTGAACAAAAATTTGGAAGTTTTCCAGGCCCAAAATTGCATTGATAAGATAGGTTTTTTACTTTAATTCTGTTCTTTACCTTATGCGATACATAGATAGCCTTTCCTTTAGTATTTAAAAATATTTACTGACAATGAAATATCGTACTCACGGTACTTAAAAATATCTGGAAAAATAAAAAACGAATAAATTGTGTTACATTATTTCAGTGGTTGTTCATTATTATTATAATATAAATTACGTATTATGCAGGACGTTTTTTAACGAAGCAGGTTTCAAAATTCAAAACTATTAAATTTATATTATAGTAGTAGTATATTATAGTGTTATAATCTACCCTATATGTATAAAATCCTAATGAAACGAATTTATGAAACGACTGATTAAACCACTGATTATATTTCAGGGCGATTTCTCCTAAAGTACGGAATATTATGCGGTGAAATTAACAACAAAAATCCGTATTGATCTTCACATTTCAAATCTGGTATTAGAATTTCAAAATTTGAATTAGTTTTCGAGATTTCAATTTTTTTCTAATTTTAAACACTTTTCTCTAATGATGGCAACTCAAATTTTAATCATAGCATGTAATATTTTTTTCATTTTAGAAAAGGTTATTATTTTACGCTAATTTGGCGACCAGTTTGGTTTTCCTTAAATGTATGCCAAGAAATGCATCGTATCACTTTTATTCATAACTCAATTTTCGCCAAATCGGAAGATTCTGATAGAGAAATCAAGAACTCGGTATTTTTATGCTATCGGGACGCCAAACGTTTTTCCCGTCTCATTTTTTTTTTTTTTTTTTTTGCATTTCATTAATTTTATTTAAAAGATAATCCTTCCATTCATTTTATTTAAAATATAAAACTTTCAATAACACATACTGGACAATTGCACCATAAAATATAATGAATAAAGACACAATCTTGCTTAATGGTACACAAAACACGAACTTTAATAAACTAAAAGTTAACTTCTACGTTTCGAGCTGTTTCTACAGCCGTCTTCAGGAAAATATAATGGTAAAATGGCTCAAAGTTCAGAGACGAAAGCTTCCTGTGCAAGAGATAATTAGACGAAACTTGACCAATGATTTGAATACAAAAATGTAGTGTTGCCATCTAGTGAAAACAAATAATTATTAATGAACTGAGATAAATGAATCAAAAGGTCGATTTAAGAAACCACAAGTGCCGCCATCTACTATGCTGAAGCAAAAGTTATAGTTCCCTGCAATAACCCCTTTGAGAGTAAAATTAGAGAAACAGTTGAAACCATTGCACGTGAAGATAAATTTATCCTATAATATCCCAAAAATCTGGCATAATATCATAAAGTCATAATTCTACATCTAATTGCATTATTTCTGCTTAAACTTGTATTATGTTGCCAAAATTTGAATGAAAACTCAGTTGAACGTGGTTTTGTCCCTCATGTGTAGATGGCGGCATTCGTGGTTTCTTAAATCGACCTTTTGATTCATTTGATCTCAGTTCATAATAATTATTTATTTTCACTACATGGCAACATTACATTTTTGCATTAAAATCATTGGTCAAGTTTCGTCTAATTATCTCTTGCACTGGAAACTTTCGTCTCTGAGTTTTGAGTCATTTTACCATCATATTTTCCTGAAGACGGCTGTAGAAACAGCTCGAAACGTTGAAGTTTTAGCTTATTAAAGTTCGTGTTTTGTGTACCATTAAGCAAGGTTGTGTCTTTATTTACAAAACTTTCATTTAAAACTGAAACATTTAAAATTAATGGCTTTCATTTCTTTCTTTTTTTTTAAACGAAATGAAAAGGAAAATATTAGGCACAGATGTCATATACGCACCGGGGTGCCTAATTGGAGCCAAAATGGCGTTATTTTGTTTGACAGGCTAACCCGGCTATTGTTGTTTATTTATTAATAAATGTTTATTTACTTTTATTTTCTTTTTTTTAATTAGATAAATTGTTTTGTTCTATAGTTATTAATTAATATTTTTTTATTTATTGTTATTTCATTTTAAAAATAATAGAAAATAATTTAAAAATACATATGTAACTGGTATTCGAAAACGAGGTTTTTGCCAAGTTGTCGTTAAAAAAAAAAAAATCACGCTAAACCCGGTGCGTATATGACATCTATGCCGAACATTAAATAATGCAACAAACCATGACATTTAATTTCAACTTCAAAGCAAAGTTTTAATTTACCACTCGAAAAAAAAAAAAAAAAAAAAAAAATTGCTAACTGGCGAGTTAAAAAAAAAAAAAAAAGCTATTGGCGAGATTTTCACCCGGCTAACATAAAAGTACCAAGAATTCTTTGCGATCATAGCAACTTTTATGAAAGTTTTATTCGAAAAAAAAAAAATGATTTTTTAATCAAAATGGAAACCTTTTATAAGAAAAGCGAAGGGCAAAGAATAATATTTCCTTAAGATTAAAAATTTATTTACACGTGACTATTAAAAACGGAAAAAAGCTTTAAAATTACTATTAAACGAGTACGTGTTAAAAGCAGGAAAATATTCAAAATTATGCTATGAATATGAAAAGAGGAAGGTCATTTTAAATACATTAATATACATTTAAAGCAGTGAATTGTAGTATTTAAGTCACATTTAAAATGGCCAAACAATTTAAATATATCTATGCGGGACATTAATTTCATATTTCTAGATGATCTTTTTAATTAATGTTCCCAATTCTAGGACGCCGCGAAGAATAATATTTCCTTTCTAAAAACAAAAGTATTTTCATGTGAATGCTAAAAAGAGAAAGAAAACTTCAGTGAAACTTAGGTGAGATTTAAAACGATACATTTAAAATGTCTTAATTGTATTATGTTAATCGTTTTATAACGCTGTTAAAAAATATCGGGGGGCAAAGACGCTGTTTAATTAATTAATTTTATTTTAGCTTCTTTTCAAATGTTTAACTGATCTTCTTTAATCAAACAGAAAAACAACCATTAGATGTCATAACAGCAACTGATTTGGCCTTAAATTTTCGTAATCAATGGGAATTGTATGGAAACCCGTTTACAGGTAGATCGCCACAGGTTTTTTCATTATAATTCAATCTTCTCTAATCTTTTTAAAGCCGATCAAATTAACGTGTTTTTACATTCTGCGGTGTCTGAACGGGGGTTGGCGAGGTAGCTTGCAGGAGGCAGAGCTCCCTAGTTTATATTATAATTTATATTATAGTAGAAAGTATATAAATCTATGTTATCTGCAATTTCTTTTTATCTTCTTAACATCGCATAATCTCAATTTTTACATTATCGAATTAGATTAATCCCGTTGGCACTTAAAACAATATAAATAGTTGAGCATTTGTTTCCATTTAATATTCCATAACGAAATTAAAACTTCGTTTGTAAATAAACAAAATGACACAAATAAAACACAAATTCAAGCATCATGTATGTAATGGAACTACGCGCTTAAACTACCGAATTCATCAGGAAAAAAAGTCTGCTGTGAGCAGCGAAATCTTTGACGATTTCTTCGGCGATTTACTCTTGCACTAGATTAATATTAACACAATTATTCTAATTGGTAAACAAATCATATTAGATGTAAATTTCCAACTGGGCGAAAAATGTCCTGGTCCGGACATTTTTCGCCCAGTTGGAAATTTACATCTAATATGATTTACTCTTGGTAAGCGGTTAATACGACAGTATAGGTTTTAATGAATTTCAAAAATTTATTTGAATACATTTATTTCAAAATTAGAGTAATGTTTAAAATATATGAAAAATCTATAAGCATTAGAAAATTAATTAATTCCCCCAACAAAGAAAAAATCGATATAATTTTAAACTACTTCACATTTTACTTCTATCTGATCTTTGTTTATTTCTTTCTGTTCCCATAAAGATCTTATAGTAATATTAAACATTAACAGATGGCCTTCCTTTTTAATAGCGAGCTTTTTAAGAGATATTTTTCATCCATGTATTCATTTTCATGATGCATCTTTATATTCCTCGTGGTTTATCGTATTGGGGAATAAATTATTCTATCTTCTTATATTAAGAAATGTTTAAATGGACTGTGCAATTGAGTAGAAATTTGGAATGATTCCAAATTCTTAAGACACTCAACAAATGTTTCTTTTCATCTGTGAATTCATTTTTATTATACTGACGGCCTTCATTTTATTTATATTTTATTTAGTTATTGATATTTTATTTATCTAAAGGTAAATATAGCGAGCTATTAAAGCAATATTTAAATAGGCCCTGCATTTGGACGGAAGTTTGGAAGTTTTCCAGGATCAAAATCACATTGATATGATTTCTTCTTCTTTTTTTAATGTGTTCTTTTCTTTATTTAATGCAGATATCCTTTTAGTATTAAAAATATTTACTGATAATGAAGCATCGTACGCATGGTGATTGATAATTTCTTGAAATATAAGAAAAGGATAAACTCTGTTTCAGTGGTTGTTCATTATTATTATAACTTACGTAATATGGACGATGTTTTTAATAAATGCAGCTTTCAAAACCCAAAACTATAAAATTTATATTGGAAATATATATATTGTGTGCATTTTTTTTTTTTTTTTTTATCTTCTAAGCATCTCACAATTTCAATCTTTAAATTATCAAAAAAGTTCTTTCAAATGAAATTTGTTTGAAAACTGTATCTCAATTTACTTAAAACAAAAATAGATTTCAAGCATGAATTGTTGTGAGCTTTTTATAAGTTTATCTAAAAGTTCCTTATTATTATCATTAATATTATTATTATTTGTATTCCACCGAATTTCGCAGGGTATTAACTTGTACTTAGGTTAATTAACAAGTAATAGTATTTTTATTAAATGTAAATATATTATTGTTTCATCTGTAAATGAGAAACGTAAGAGAAATGTTTTAATGCAAATGAGAAATTTGTTTTAATGTAAACATTTTCACAACAAATATTTCAACAGAGTAAAAGCTATTTATATGTAAATGGTTGAGACAATATTCATTTAAAAAAATCTTCAACTTCGTAAAATTTAGCATGCTTTCTGAATATGATAAAACAAAGTATTTTGCATCAAATAAAAAAATCTAATCTTATTAATCGATATGCATTAAATACATTTTATATCAAACTTACTTCAACAGTACATTAAAGGTTCTTCAGGGAACAAGGGATTAAGGCAGAATTAGAACATTATAAAAATTATTAAGGTGAAATTTTTATTTCAGACCTTTTATCTTTTGAGAATGGCATAGATATATTCCGAAATGAAAAATTGTAAATTAATTATAAAATGGCAAAAGTGCAGCTCAAGTTTTCGTAATAAAAATAAATCCCATTATAAAACATTTCAACAACATACCATAAAGGATAGACATCTAGTCTTTAAACTAGTAAACAATGAGTGACTAAAAAATGTGGATTTGCAATTCAGTTACATTCAATCGAATTAACTGTTTATCAAAAATTAAGAAAACATTTTATAAACAATCTGAAAAAAGGAAAGAAAAAGAAAGGTGATTTATTAACTAACCTATGATACTAAATGCTTCAAGTTCTAAAATCACAACTTAGCAACGTTAACGACTAGAAAATATTTCGTTAAAGCTTTGGAAATCTCCATTAAGGCTTTTTCTTCAATAAAAATCATTTAACAAAGTTTAAAGTTATATTTAAAAAAATAAAAAATCATCATGCGTTAAACTTCTTATTCTTAAAAATTCACAATTCATTCTATATTTCTATACTATTTGGGTTTCACATTCAGGTTGGTAATACTTATTTTGTATATATATATATATATAATAACTTAATGTACTTTTTACCCGACTGGAAAGAAGGGTTATGTGTTTCACGCGTATCTGGGTATGTGGATTTCTTTATACCCTCGAAACATCCCAACAGCTGGATGGATTTTAATGAATGAGGTCTCTATCAATTCGTATTAATCTTCCGATGGTTATAGGATAGGTTTTGTTTTCCTAAATTTGAAATGACGGCCGTAAAAAAAAATGGCGGTAGATACGAATTTTTTTTTTTTTTATCCACTCTATTGAGTGGCATATCATTGGATAGGTCTTTCAAAATGAAGACGATGTTTCATTGACTATCTTACAGTCAGAAGCTCCGTTAAAATAGTATACAACCTGGAAGTTGTGAAGCAGTGGCGTGGCGTGCGGTCATCGCTGGATGCGGCGATGACCAAGCAATATTTTAAAACTCTTAATAAGCTTTTAAAACGCTACGATCCAGTTTTAGCAGAACATTTGGAGTTCATGTATAAGTGAAGATAAGATTTAAAGTTTCTTTTTTGAACATTCAACCATTGAATTTTAGAGTTAATAATTTTTCACCACAAACTTAAATAATTGCGATGACCACCGAAAATTTTCACGCCACGCCACTGTTGTGAAGGTAGGATCTCTAGCTTTACTGCAACTCTAAACATCATATACATCTATAGATCTCATCAAAACAGTGTTTATAGATAGGAACTAACAATTAAACACAACTTAAAAATTATCAATACAAGTAAATAAAAAAAAAATAGTTAAGTAATATAAACAAGTAATATAAAAAAATATTTTAAGTCAATTCCTACTTAGGTCAATAAGAGATTTTTTTTTCTCCCATTCTTCTTTGCTCTTGCGTGGTCCTTCAAATGCCTTGATCAAGAAGAGGGCTCTCTCGGTCTTAAAATACCTTGATCGAGAAAAGAGTTCTCTCGATTAATGAACATTAATTAATTAAATTTAATTAATTAATTAATATTTGAAAAAAACTGGATTAACATCAAGTGTCATCCACTACAAGTTTAAAAAATTTTATTTGAGCTTGATTGGATGAATAATAAGTATTTTATTAACGATTGAAAATTTGAACAAGATATATATAGCGAGAGTGTGAGATAATAGTAGGAATTGAAAAAAAAAAATAGTTTCACATTGATGAGAGATAATGAATTAGTTCGCTTTTTACGCAGTCGGGTTTTTTGATTATTTAAATTTAATTGTTTATTATCATTGTACCTTTCAAGAAACAAAACTGATAAACTTTATTAATTTACTAACAAATTTTACAAGATAGAATTATTATTTTAATATTGATGAAATGATGAAATGCATATTCATAGTTGGAGTAGCACGGTTGAGTTTGACTATGAATATGATTTATCCAGTTGAAAAAATCCTTTCTTCTCTTAATTATTATGATGAAATGTATTTTACATTTTTGAGCGATGCAAGATTAATAGCCGAAATATTACAATATAATTTTTAACCCTTTATGTACTGAATTATGGATTCATGAAAATTTATCTTCTAAAGCATTTTTCGTGAATTGTTTAACCCTTTCAGGGGCAAGGTACTTGTATTTGTATAATGTTGCAATAATTGATTTACACCAGTATTTACAAGAAAATTTATTTATAAACAAGTAAAGGTATATTTTTGCCTACTTACTAAAAATGAAATTTTCATAAAAAAAATTCTGGTGCCAATGTGGCAATTCGGTATTAAAACTAGATGATTCCATAACGGCACCACCGCCTTTCAAGAGGTTAAACTGGATTAGAAGATTTACATAATCATTTAATAAATTTTAGAACGATTCAGGGATTTTAAAGGATTAATTAAATTTGAATTTATACGGATTTTGTGCAACGGATTTTTTGTGTACGGATTTATAACCCCACTCAAATCTTTTATTTTAAATATTTTTCTTAGTATTTTGTAGATTAGGAAATGTACAAATGTTTTACAATGGAAATATTTCCGAATTGAAAAATCCCACCCTCCCCAAAAGCCAAGAAAGCTGAAAAGATGCAAATGCAAAAGAAATCATCCTTTTAAAAATATTTTTGTTTTGTGTAACCAATCATGCTTTTGGTTTATGATAAAGTAATGTGTCTATAACTCATTCTAAACTGTATTACAACTAACCGATGTATTAAATGAATTTTATAACACGTTATTTTAATGGCACTTATAAGTAACGTCAGTTGATGAAGGGTTATATGACAAAAATGCAGTGCACACTTTCGAAATAACAATAAATTCCGTTACGAAAGCTTTAAAAAATTATTGCAACAATGCACGATACGTGAATCACATAAAATCTTCAAACTGATAGAAAATGAATGACTACAAAATTGTTGTGTCGTAATTTAGTTACAGTCAACCTAATTAACAGAGAATTAATGTCAAAAGTAAAGGAAAACTTTTGATGGACATACAGAAACAAAAAGACCGTTTAACAAACTGACGATACTTAATGCCCAGAGTGAGGTCAAAAATCGCGACTTAGTGACATTAATGACTAGCAAATCTTTTGTAAGAGTTTCGGAAATTTCCATTAAGGCTTTAACTTCAATAAAAATCAAAGACAATCTTTAAAGATCAATGTTCGGTTTCGTGTGTTACAAATTCACAGTTTATCCAACAGTTTCATTTCATTAAGACTTTAGTTTGAGTTTGGTTGCATTTAAGTTAAACTTAAGAAATCTGTTCTCGAAAAAAATATTTTTTCGAAACTTTCTGGCGCATTCACGACTGACTTTTAAACGTAAAATCATGACACTTGAAAGTATGACTACTGAAGTCATTTGGGATCGAATTGTTACCCCATTGATTGCCCCAACTTTATTTATACAGGGTGCCCACTCTCAACAATGTCCAATGACTAATTCCTAAACCGTTAGTCATAGGGCATATAGTTCCAATTACAAAAATGTTTTAATCCTTTCGGGACGAACGTCTTTTACAGAATTTTTAATCTTTTATCACTAGTTTTTGAAAACAGAAAATTTTGCCTAATTGAATCGTGAAAATGCTCGGATTAGATTAGGTAAAATTTACAATAAAAGTTTACTATTGAAAATTATCACTAATTTTGTGCGCCATATGCGGCACGTATACCGGTCACTCGTCCCCAAAGGGTTAAATGAGGTAAAGAAGTATTTTTAAAGCGATTTGGGTCAAGAAAAACCATTTCTTAAAAAATTACGAAATTAAAATTTTTATACGGTCCTATAAGTGATATTTAGTAAAAATATCCCATTACACTAAGCAGTTATACAAAAAAGTTCCATTCTTGTACGATTAAAACGGACCGAGTAATAGCTGTTTAAAGTTGAAGCATCTTTTTTGCTGCGAAATATTTGCAAATTTATTAGAAATATAAATAATAGTTAGATATAAAAAAAAAATAGTTCAGAGTAAAATCAACATTACAATATAAATTTGAAATCTATTTTCATTCTGACGTATTAAAGAAAAATATACAATTTGTATTAAAAATCTAAGTTTAAAAGTAACAGAATTTTTGTAAAATGAAAGGATGAACAGCAACAGTCGCAATTTTTTGCAAAATGAAACATATCTTAAAATACAATTAGATAATCTAATCTAAAACTTAATTAATAAACATACAAGTTATCGTAAACTTGCTCAAAGTAACTCCTTCGGCTAATGTAGAAATGTACACGCGAAATAAATCTTTCTAATACTTTAAGCACTTTGCGTACGATCTCTCGAACCTTGGTCCAACTCATCTGCGTTCAGTTGCAGAAAATTGGTTTAACACTTTTCAGTGTATCATTAAAATAACTTGTCATACAATTCATTTATTATGTCGATTATTCGTAATACAGTTTAGAATGAGTTATAGATACATTATCTTATTCCAAAATCATTACTGGTTACACAAAAGAAAAATATTTTTAAAAGGAGGATTTCTTTTACCTTTGCATCCTTTCTGCTTTCTTGGCGCTGGGGGCAGGAGGGGAGGGGGGGGGATTTTTCAATTCGGAAAAATTTCTATATTTCTATTGTAAGAACCTTATATTTGTACATTTCCTAATTCTACAAAATACTAAAAAAATATCTAAAATAAAAGATTTGAGTGGGGTTATAAATATTGCGCAAAATCCCTATAAATTCAAATTTATTTAATCCTTCTAAAATGTATTAAATGATTTTGCAAATCTTCTAATGTAGTTTCAACAATTCACGAAAAATGCTTTGGAAGATAAAATTTTCATGAATTCATAAATCAGTACACAAAGGGTTAAATGATGATATTGAAAGTTTCATAAGTCGGTCAATTTTAGTGTTAGATGAATGAGATTTTTTTTTTTTTTTTTTTTTTTTTTTTTTTTTTACTTGTTAGTGTAACAGGAAAGTTTTACTAAATATTATTTATAGGACAGGAGAACCGAATCAAAAATTAAATTTCGTAATTTTTTGACAAATGTTTTTATTGAACCAAATCGCTTTTAAAATATTTCTTTACCTCATTTAAAACATTTTTGTGATTGGAACTACATATCTATGATTAACGGTTTTAGGAATTAGCCATTGGACATCGTTGAGAGTGAACGCCCTGTATTAGAACTATCCTGTTTCAACTTTTGTTTATTTTAACTTTTAGTGAGGAGGTTTAGCCACACTCGCCTCTTCTACAAGTGAACCTGTGTGAACTTTTCGCACTATTTTTTAATAATTTGATGAAACATTTTTTAAATTTATTTTTATTTAATTGCAATTTTTAATCAACGTTTTTTAACGAAATGTGACAATATTATCTTATGTCAAAACTTTTTTCAAAAAACTTTCGTAAGATATCTCATTCACCTATGTCCGTAGATAAAAGGACACATCAGAAATAATATATATGACTGCAGTAGAGTGCCGATTATCCGAGTTCCGATTAACCGAGTTTCCGCATTAACAGAGTTATTTTCTTAATAAATTATGGCCATTTTTTCCCCATTCTGACCAGAAAATCAGAGTTCTAACTTTTTACGGCTGCACTTTCATCTTCACGTAACACTTCATTTATAATGGCTGTTTCATAATAATGGAAGCCATCAGTCCATCAGAAGAAAATGATCCATTCCAAAGGTATAAGTTCGATTGAAAAATATATTTAATACTTTGAGCAGAAAGAAGAGGCTATACCTGCAATTTTCATGACTGACATAGCTGCCAATTTGTACGGTTTTGTTACCTCTAAAATTTAATACAAATTTTGCCCTATTTAATCGTTGACACTTGTTAGATTTCGGCGATTGAAGAAGGCAAAATTTACTGGTAAGTTTTAGTGGTAAAAAAATATGTTAGAAATTGGTAGCTATGCAGTAGCGTAATACTGCAGCCAAAAAAATCAGCAAAATTTACATTCAACAAACAAAAAACTATCAAGGGCGTTTTCAAATAAACAATTTCATTCCCCGTTTTTCTTAAAATTACGGAAGTGTACATCTAAGAAAT
Organism: Maratus speciosus; assembly: GCA_963932465.1. NCBI lineage: Eukaryota > Metazoa > Arthropoda > Arachnida > Araneae > Salticidae > Maratus > Maratus speciosus. The sequence goes on along the minus strand of OZ010797.1, from coordinate 442,989,654 downwards.
GTTACTAGTACCATAAAAATGAATGAATTAAGTGAAAATTTATATTTCATCTCCTTAGTTGGAGACGATTTGTGTAAATCCGGTTTATCCGAGGGTTTGCTTATCCGAGGTGAGCTTGGCCCATATTAACTCGGATAATCGGGACTCGGCTATAACATATAACCACCGTCAAAAACGACGGAATGTTGATCTGCATTTCATTTTCATAATACTTCATTACAAACAAACAGCCTGAAAATTTTATTATTGAAAGGATTGTATTGTAAGATGGTAGATTTAAAAAATGACAAATGCAAATGATGACTTTTTTTTTACTCAATATTTAATTTCTCGGAATAGTTCAACGATCAATAAAGGCTCCGAAATCAAATCTTTAGAATTATGATATTAAAAATCAGTGAAAATTATCATTTGTTGACACAATCATATAAATTTTCCCCCTTAGTTTTATTAGCGTAAAAATACATTTCAAGCTAAGGATAATGTCACCGGCGCAAACTTTTCAAACATATTTTATATATACCTACTTTTATATTCAACCCCAATATATTCATATAAAAGAATTTTTCTATTTCATTGTAAGGAAAAAACTGATAAAATCATAAGGCATAAAGATCAAATAAACAATATTGTCGCAATAAATTAGTATTTTTATTCCCGTATAAAAAAATACATAATTTTTTTTTACCGAAAATAACTTGCAAATGGAAAAATGCGTCCAAAAAGGCCACGTGTCCGAATATTTTTCATTATTTCTCTTTTATCTAAAACAATGGAATTAATCCAATTGCCACAATTTTGAATAAACTTCACAAAAAACTTTTGCAATTAATATATAAAAATGGGAATATTTCTCAAAATAGCTAGTGCGGACACATCTACAAATGAACAGCTTTCATTAAAAAAAAATTATTATCAAAATCGATTCGGTAGAAAACTCAGAGCAGATGACTAAAAAATCATCATTGTGTTTTAAATATATAGATGGCAAGGTTCACCCCGGAATGGTTAACTACACTTTTCTACACTCGGATTTTATACAAGTAGATTTTAAAAGCAATACTAAGTATATTTCAAAAAACGACAACTGGCACAATGCATCACAAGTGATGCAGTGCATGGCAAGCGACGCGTGCATGACATGTATTGCAGTTACTGACAAGGGAGTGACAATTGAGTGACAAGTGATATTTTTATCAGTGACGCAGTGCTACGGAAGGCTGGTACGTCAAGCATCACAGAAAAATGATATTAAGTTTATCAGTTTATGCCTAGTTATGACATGAATATCGATCTAAATTTCAAAATAAGATAAAGGAACTTACTTATATAAAGAATAAGAGGTTATTTTTTCACGTTAGTAAAAAAAAAAAAAAATTAAAGATAGCTATTTGAAGCATAAATGTATTGATAAATATTTGGTATATGTATTTCGTAAAAAAGATTTTGTTTTTCAAAAAAGACAAAAATGTTTTGAAACGTCAAAATAAACTTTTGTTAAATAAGATTAGTTAGAATTTAATAAGTAATAATAATCCGCAGTCAAAACTGTATAATTTATATAAATATGAATTAGAGTAATTTGTATGATTGTCTATCCAAACTGTGTCTTACTGAATTTTAAATAGATATTTGAAGCACAACTGTATTGATAGATATTTATAGAGCAAATGCATTTTGTATGCTTATTCCTTAAAAAAAAAATGTTTTTCAAAAAAGACAAAAACGTTTGGAAACGTCAAAATATAAACTTTTGTTAAATAAGATTAGTTAAAATTTAATCAGCAATAATAATCCACAGTCAAAGCTGTATAATTCATATCAATATGAATTAGAATAATTGATATGAATGTCCTTCCAAAATGTGTATTGGTGAATTTTAAACAGGCATTTGAAGCGCAAATGTATTAATAGATATTGGTAGAGCAAACGCATTTTATATACTTATTCCTTAAAAAAGATTTTGTCTTTCGGTAAATACAAAAACATTCTGAATAATCAAAATAAACTTTTGTTAAATAAGTTTAGTTAGAATTGAATCAGTAGTAATAATCCACAGTCAAAATTGTATAATTTATATCAATATGAATTAGAATAATTGATATGATTGTCTGTCAAAAATGTGTTTTGCTGAATTTTAAATAGGCATTTGAAGCACAAATGTATTGATAGATATTGGTAGAGCAAGAGCATTTTGTATACTTATTCTTAAAAAAAGAAAAAAAAATTAAAAAACGACAAAAACATTCTGAATTACCAAAATAACTTTTGTTAAATAAGATTAGTTAGAATTTAATCAGTAATAATAATCCACAGTCAAAACTGTATAATTTATATCACTATGAATTAGAGTAATTAATATGATTGTTTGTCCAAAATGTGCATTTCTGAATTTTAAATAGGCATTCGAAGCACAAATGTACTGATAGATATTGCTAGAGCGAACGCACTTTGTATACTTATTCCCTAAAAGAGATTTTGTTTTCCAAAAAAGACAAAAACATTCTGAATCATCAAAATAAATTTTTGTTAAATAAGATTAGTTAGAATTTTCAGTAATAATAATCCACAGTCAAAACTGTATAAATTATATTAGTATGAATTAGACTAATTGATATGATTGTCTGTCGAAAATGTGCCTTGCTGAATTTTAAATAGGCATTTGATGCACAAATGTACTGATAGATATTGCTAGAGCAAACGCACTTTGTATACTTATTCCCTAAAAGAGATTTTGTTTTTTCAAAAAAGACAAAAACATTCTTAATCATCAAAATAAACTTTTGCTAAATAAAATTGGTTAGACTTTAATCAATAATCCACTATTCAAATTCCAAAGTGCATAATTTATATCAGTTTGAATTAGAGAAAAGAAATTTATACAAGTTCATGGATCTAACAAATTTTACACTCTTATACACTGTAAAAAAAAAAAAAAAATACTGCCAGTTTTCCGGTAGGAATCGGAAAAATAGTTGTCCTTATCGTACCGGAATAATTTCCAACCCAGCTTGGAATAAAATCCGTAAAATACCGTTTTACTCACTATTTCCTTAATTTTACGGATTTTATTCCCAGCTGGGTCGGAAGTTATTCCGGTACGATAAGGGCAACTATTTTTCCGATACCTACCGGAAAGCTGGCAGTATTTTTTTACAGTGTACCTTAAATGATATAACTAAAAAAATGATTTGCCTCTTTATTTTTTTTTTCAGGAAACCACTCTTAATCCCATAAGAAAATAATTTGTTTTCCACAAAGATAATTAGAAAATAAACTTTCTTTTTTTAATCCAAGGACAGATCTGTTATTTATGTACATATGAGTTAGGTTACAGATACAGACGATCTCGTTTAATATCAGCACGGGGGAAACGAGGACACCGTTAAAACGATCTGCTGGCACGTTAAGAAGAGTTTGTCTTTTAACATCAGATTTACGGAAGACGTCAATTTAACGGGTTTCCAATTTATGCTTAAAATGAACTGAAAATAAAACTTATTTTTACAGCAACATGAATTTGAAGGTATTAAGGTGGACATACAGCAGGGTGTTTAATAAAAGATTGGCAAAACTTTCAGAGGTGATACTTCACATCCAAACAAACAACGTTCATCAAAGAATGCATGGTCGGAAATAAAGCGCAAAAGGGCTGGCGCATTTGGAAACTTGGTCGATGCGAACATTAAAACCTTTACACAGTTTTCGGAGAGCATCTGTCTGAGTATACATGCTGAGCAGGACAAATGCTCTCCGAGCCCCCGTGAACGTTCGCATGGATCAAGTTTCCAAATGCGCCAAGCCTTTGCGTTTTATTTCCGACCATGCATTCTTTGATGAAAGTTGTTTGTTTCCATGTGTACTAGCACCTCTTAAAGTTTTGCTCATCTTTTATTAAACACCCTGTATATGAAGTCTGCCACTGGCGATCATGTTTTAATTCTATCAAGTACCACTTTCTCAAAACAAAAAACTTTAGCTTACACTTTGGCAACATGTCCAAGAGAAATTTACTAAAAAATTTCTTTTTTAAGAATAGTGGTACGAATTGAATATAAAAATAGCTGCCAGTGGCTGCTTTCATCTAGTCTATTTTCTCCAACGCTACGGCTCCCTAACAGATAATATGAAGAAAGCATCTATTCATTTCAAAGCAATTTTCGACAAAAAGTAGGATAGAAACTAGAATTAGAAAAGAAATCTCTTTCTTTCACTATTCTCACTTGATTTTAATATTTCTCCATTACAATTGTCTGAAAAAAAAAATGCAATAAGTTATGAGTTTTACCAGACAGAATTTCAACCTTCCATAAGCACCCCTTTCTCCTCGCTCCCAAGAAAATTCGAAACTTACGTATTATCCAGGCTAGGTCGGATGCAATTGCACCAAGCATGGCGCCAAGTATACTAGTTACAGTAACCCTTTTTGCTAAAACTATCTAGTATAGCATACCTAATAAGAGCTATAATGTAATAATAATAATATACATAATATAATTTATTTATTTATTGTAAAGATACACATACATTTTTAATGTCTGAATTAAACTAATTTTCATACACTAGACGGACTTGATACGCGTCAGCGTGTCAGTATACGCATTTTGATTCAAACTGTCCCATTAGCCACAAAATCTCTATTATAAAAACTTTAGCATTTATAGCCGTAAAGTATTGTAGTAGTAATGAAATCCTGGAAATTGAAAGAAATAAAATATACGAAGATCTTAACAATAACAGTTACCCAAAAAATCTAATTAGAAATATTTTCAAGAAAAATTCGGAGTTTATTTATTCAACCCCTCCGCCTTTGAAAGGACCACACTCCAGCCTTCAAAAATTCATTGGTTTTGAAAAATTATTGCAATGCTTATCATTATAGATTACTCATGGAAAACTGATTCACCAGACTATAACCCTTACACGCTCAACGAATCTGGTACGATCCCGAAAGAATATTTTGTGCTTTTGAAAGAATAACTTTAATTTTAACTTTGACTGTGTGCAGGACATGTTTCGATATTCTGCTGTTCTGATGTGTGTACTGATGAGGCTGTGCGTTGCACAGCGAAACATCTATTTTTGTATATATTTTTGATTTCAATTAAATGTTTTTATATATTTTTTCAATTTAATTTCTCTGTTTCAATGTAGTCAAGTCTGTCTAGTGTATGAAAATTAGTTTATTTATTGTAGCTTATTATTTTATTATAGTTTACAGTTTATTTATTTATTTATTATAGTTCATTTATTATATTTTATTTATTAATTTAGTTATTTATATTTTAATATTTACAATTCTTGACAATGTTACGTATTTAATAACCTTAAACTACTGTTTTGAACGTGATTGAACAAGGTTGGCAACTGGCAACCATTTTTGGCTATCTATCTCCTGGCCCAGATAATACGTAAGTACCAAAAATTCAATAGAAAATCCCTTAGAATTTCTAGTCCTTCAGATGCTTTTGTAGAAATACGCCAAATATGAAAAACGTTAAAATCAGTCGACCACTTTTAAAGATGAAAAAAATGTTTTTCTCACAATGGATAAGAAAGTATTTTTAGGATTTATTACTATTAAGGACTTATTTATTACTATTTAGGATTTATTATCGTCCTATGTTACCTCCCACTAGACATCTGTCTTTTGCCATATTAGTCGTATGTCACGTGTGAGGTAACAAGAATAAGGAGTTTGTGACCAGCATCTCTCACAAGAATTTTTTGGGGTTGCCACCACTTTTGTTCTAAGCGCCACTTTTACTTGTACTTTCACAACATCCACAAGAAAAGTATACTATAAAATTTATTTTTAAATAGTGGTGCGAAAAAAATTTAAAAACAGTCGTCTGTGGCAGGCCTGCGAATATTCACTGAATATAATTACAACATAGTGATGAATCATGTGTAAAAAGCTAGCGTCGGATAAGGGTTAAAGTATCATATTAAAATTATTTCAGCTGCAACACCTCATTAATGCCTGTTCAATTATTATTTCTAAATTCTTTTACAGGAATAAATTTTAGATATGTACGATAGCATAACATTTATTTCTAAATCAGTGTAAAATATGCTATATGGAGCTGTATTCCACTTTCATATATTCACAAATTAACTCAGAAAACTCATTTTTGCTCATCAAATTCTCTGAAAAGCAAATATACAAATACATCTGCTACATTCGTATTTTATTACTTTTAAACATCATTTCTAAAATACCGTCAAACTCTCTTTCCCCCAGTTCAATTTACAGATCATTGTTTTTGAACGAAAAATCCCGCTCCCGTCTGATACGCTCCTACAATATTATCTTCGAAATCTGCTAAATCTTCAGAATCAATTTATCTCTCTGTTACCCCGGAAATCGAATCATTACCTAACTGGAAATACAATCGCAATGTCTACACAATCATTTTTCTGGCTTATGCACCAGCTCTGTTGCCATTCATTGGATGTATAAAGATAGAAATAAAAAGAAAGTAAATATAAAAACTCACGCTGTGTCTTCAGCGAACATGGAGACTCAATTATCCGCTTCGTTCGCTTTGAACTTTATTTGAAGCTCCCAACTGAGTGGCATCGGTTCAGAACTGAAGAGCAGAAAAGTTTATTTTTTCCCGAACGACCCACATTTGCCAATCGGAAATGTTCCATTAGCCGTCAATTCTATTCTTCCAAAAGCAGTTTTTTTCTATTACTCTAGGGAATTAAAAGTTCAGCGGAAAGAGAGCATGTGCATTAAATGGAAAAAGCAATGTGGTAGTCAAAACCAATTCCTTACTTAACAAACGAGAATATAAATATTGATTAATATTTGAATTAACCATGACTTTATAATTCGATCTCTTTGAGACATTGTTGCCGCATCTGGCTGATTTTTTATTCAGTCATTTCGAATTATCACCAGTGAGTTTCAGTAGTTATTTTTAGTTTATAAGGCGATAAATATTCAATAAATAAAATAAAATAAAATTTCTTTTCAAAATTTTCTGGTATGAATTCAATATATTTAAATAAAAAAAAATGCGGCTGATGCGGCAATACTACTTAAACGTGTAAAAATGAGTTACGATTTGGATTGGAGCGTGAGTTGTAAATATATTTACGTTACTAAATTAGCATGTAGAAGAATATATTTTTAACCCGGGAATATTCGCGAGCAATCAGGGTGAATATGATCTTTATTTTATCACAAGCAATGTGGTTGGTAGTCAAAACGAATTCCTTACTTAACAAACGAGAATATAAATATTGATTAAAATTTGAATCATGATTCTATAATTCGATCTCTTCTTAGAGTGTAAAAATGAGTTACGATTTGGGTTGGAGCGTGAGTTGTAAATATATTTGCGTTACTAAATTTGCATGTAAATAAATATATTTTTAACCCGGGAATATTAGCGAACACCCAGGGTGAATATGATCTGTATTTTGTCACAAGCAATGTGGTAGTCAAAACCAATTCTTTGCTTAATAAACGAGAATATAAATATTGATTGAAATTTAAATTAACCATGAATTTATAATTCAGTCTCTTAGAGTGTAAAAATTAGTCACGATCTGCGTTAAGACGTGAGTTGTAAATTTATTCGCGTAACTAAATTTGCACGCAGGAAAATCTGATTTTAACCTGGGAATATTCGCAAACACTCAAGCTGAATATGATCTTTATTTTGTTACAAGGGTTTAAAAATAATGGTTGTCTTTTTATTTAATCACAGGTAAATTGCTCTAAACTTTGCAATAAAATAATCCTAATACTACTTTTTGAAAAACAGTGGTGACTAATATAATAACCGCACGCACCCAGGGTATGTGGCGGAGCGACCGATTTATAAATTCAACAATTGTTTGTCTTGAAGTCTAATGTTGTAGACTGTTTCCGCAGTTTTTGAATTAATAGTAATTAAAGAATTTTACATATTTAATTATATAATTACGAATATATAATTTGTAAGGAACCAGTAACTTTGTTACAAAGGCTCTCTAGTGGTTTGAAGGTGAACATGGTGTAAGACGTAACTCTAACATACAGGCACGCTAATTATCCGTGGTGCATTTTTAATTAGGAGTTCACTGTTCCGCGAGTTAGCGGTAACCGTATGCAAATTCATTTGCTCAGTCTGCCAGAGTAGAAATAGGGGAGCGAAAATAGGTGAGTCAGTCAGTCAGTCGGTTAGTCAGTAGATAGTTGGTTAATTAGACGTTGGAGAGAGTGTGAGTTGGCGTAAGTTGTTTTGGTGTGGAGAAACGGCCTGTATGGCTGGAACTTAGCCTGGGAACAAGAGCAGATTTAGAGTGAGGTGAAATCTAGATGTGGATTTCAAATGAACCCCGCCGTCGCAGCTTAAGCACGCTCCGGAGAAATGAAGTTACGTGAGTTAACTTTTGACTTTATATTTAATTAAGATTGTTTTATTGCTATTACGGAGTGAGAGCAAAATTTATGAGATCTTGTCTGCCAACCTCTTGCCCGTTGTTGAATAAAAGGCCTATATTTAAAGGATATAAGACTCTTCATGAACTCCCACCACTTTTATTACGCCACAAATTAACTATATATACTATTATATACTACCCGTAGACCTGTGTGATGCCTTAGCACTGCAATCCTTGAGTTTATATTTTGATACATGTCTTATTAAGTTATGATTAACAGCATTTTTTAAATGTAAGTAAGTACGAGTAATAAGCCTTAATTACGTCCACTAATAACCATATCACAATATATATCCCAAACGGAAAAGTCAAAACATATTAAAATATTTATTTGCTTAAAAGACGTTACTAAAAACACATTAAAAGTAAATTAAAACCTATATTGACATGTTTCAACTCCTTCACTGAGTCGTCATCAGAATGTATAACAGAAATTACAAATACAATGCATATGAAAAATGGAAAAAAATCATCAAATATAAACAAGTAAACATATAACGCGCAAAGTTACTAAAGCTTTTCTAAGAAACTGGGATTCCTAGAACTTTTTATGCAACGGCAACAAGAAAAAATCCTGTAACAGACGCTGTTACAGGAATTTTTGTGGTTGCCGTTATATAAAAAGTTCCAGGAATCCCAGTTTCCTTGAAAAACTTTAGTAACATTACATTTTTTTTTTTTTACCGTGTAGCGCATGTTGATACCAGAAATAATATATATGATGATACTTAACCTAAAGTGGAACGAAAATTCAGTATACAATGTCAAATGTCAGAAAAAAATCCTATCCAATGACACCTCATTCATCGTTGTACGCTACATATTAGCTAAATTCAGTATGCGATGCCAGATGTAAGTAAAAAAATCCTATCCAACACTGTAAATAAACCAGACTAAAAAACGGAGATTCTAGTGGCAATCGACGCCAATACTATTTACGCATTTTTACGGAAAATTTTCCCTATAAATTACAGAAAAATGTCCGTTTATCTGGAATTTATGGGGGGAAATTTCCGTTAAAATACAGAAATAGTACTGGTGCGTCTCGATTGCCAGTAGAATCTCCGTTTTTTTTTTACGTGAATAATATCTCATTCATCGTTATACGTTAACATATTAGTTAAATTTAGCACGCAATATCAGATGTGGGCAAAAAAATCCTATCTAATGATACCTCATTCATCGTAGTATGCTACATATTAGATGAGAAAAATGACGGCTAAAGTAATATATGAGGACCCCAGTAGCCAAGGGGTATAAGTGACAAAATTGAAAAAATTGAACTAAGTGCACAGACGACCTGGAAATACGCTTTTTTAGGTGCGTTCGTAGTTATATAAATACGTAGCACCTATAGTCGTCGTTCAGCCCGTCCGTCCGTCCGTCTGTCTGTCTGTTCGCATATAACAGAGCAAAAACTACCCAACCGAATGGTCTGAAATTTTAAATATATGATTGTTGCAAAATTTTGTCGAGCCATTTAAAATTTTATGAAAATCGGATGTATAGTTTAATTACAGGGACAGTCAAAATTTTTCTTTACATTACGGCCAATGGGAAAAATTATTGCAAGTGCATTTTAATGATGTTACAGCCTTCCGAATGGTCTGAAATTTAAAATATATAATTGTTTTAAAATTTTGTCGAAGCATTTCCAATTTTAGGAAAATCGGATGTATAGTTTAATTACAAGGACAGTCAAAAGTGTTCCGTTACATTACGGGGAATGGGAAAAAAGTTATTGCAAGTGCATTTTAATGATGCTACAGACTATGCACTTTATGAAGTGCAAAAAATTATACAATGAGTACAATATGGGGAGTAAAATATAATTATAAAACAAGTTATAGTACGAACGCACCTCATTTGCCACGTTTGACGAGATATTTCCAACTTGTCTTTTCAGGTAAAGAAATATAAGTGATTTTCTAATTATGTGTTATGTTTTAGAGATCAACCACTTTTGACGAATAATGATTAATATTAGTTAATTATAAATTTAAAGAAAATTGCACTCTACTTTTTTTACATTTATGGAAATAAGAGTTCAAAGACCACTGTGAAACAAGCAGAAGATTCCTATTTCAATTCAGTCAATTATTATTGATGTTCAACTTTAACGTCAATTATCTTTGAACTCAATTTACTCCAAATCAAAATTTTGTCACTTGTACCCCTTGGCTTCTGATGTCCTCATATATGATTGTATACCATTACCCTTCTGAAAATAGACAAATTTAAATCGCGATTTATTTAGAAAAAATACTTAATATTACGCTAAAATAAATTTAAACAAAACGAAATTTAAATAAATTATGTTTCGTTTCGAAGAATAAATTACAATGAAGCCAAAGAAAATTTATCTTCATTCACCGTGTGACGGGGACATCTCCAACAGTAATCAATTAGCATCCTTGTTCAGCTTAGCTTATTGCTTTGAATTCGAAGATTTCGCAGCTTGGTTGGTTTCTGATAGCATCCCATTAAAAACGATATCTATTCTCGGGAATCCGATTCGTTTCCATCAAAATGCTCACGTATCGCTTAAATTATAGAGTACAACAGAATAGAATGGATTTAAAGTATATAAATATATAAACTTTACTTAGTATACATTATTACGACTGTTAAATAACTATCGCAGTAAATGAAATGGCAATGAGACGACGCGGCGGTTAGAGCCTATTGCTATAAATTAAATACTTATTCCTCTTTCGTAATTGTTATCATTTTTCTTAACCCTTAAATGCTGGGTGTTGCTTTTCAGCAACATACCCAATTTAGGCTCTAAAATACTATTAGAATAATATTGAAGCTATAATGCCTAATGTTGCCAATAAAATACATTCTGAAAATATTATTAAATCGATTTTCAACATGTAGATGGCAACACTTGTGCTTTTTAAGAATAACGATAGATTTATTTTTTTCAATTGTTGCTACTTCTTCTTTTTGTTTTATTTGGAAGCTTGCAAAATGCCCTATTTTGTTCTGCAGTGAGCAAGTAAAATTTATTCCTTATTATAGTTCCTAAAATTCTTGTGTGTTTAATATTATAGAATTTTATCAAAGAAAATTATTTTTTTAATTAAAGACCGGTATTGCCGATAAGTAACAAACTGTTTTTTAGCCGTAAACCATACTTAAAAGAGAATATGATTTTTTTAAGTATTTTTCCCATGATTTATGTAAAAAATGAAAGCCGAAAAACATTATTACAATGATTTTTGAAAAATCAGGCATTTAAGGGTTAAATTGATCTAAAACTGCAAATTTCGTGATTTTATATATGAATTTTGTAATTTTTCAGATTTGGCTTTTTATTTTAAGAAAACCTTACGTATATGGGTTTTGAAATATATTTTTATTTTATTTTTTTAAATCAAAATTTGAAATTTGCAGCATATTTATTTTTACTTTCTTCTATCTTTACAAGAAGAAAGTATTGGTTTCCTGAAAATTTTCGAATTCCAGTTTTCGACGGATTTACACGTTTTATGGATCAGAGATTCCAAAAAACATGTTTTTACAAAATGTCTGTCTGTGAGTCTGTCTGTATGTGACACAAATTTTGTGGGCGCTCTATCTCAAAAACTAATGCACGGAATTAATAAAAATTTATATTCAGGTAGTCCCTGATATAGATTGGTGCTGATTAGTTTTTGATGTAAATCGCCCTGCAGGTGGCGCTGCTATGTAGCATTTTGCAGGATTTCCGCAAAAGCTCTATCTTAAGAACTAATGCACGGATTTTTATAAAACTTCAGATTCCGTTAGTCCTTGAGATGAATGGATGCTGTTTACGTTTTGGTGTAAATCGCCCAACAGGTGGCGCTGCTATGCTGCATTTTGCAGGATTTAAACTATTTTCGCAGTAGCTCTATCTCAAAAACTAATGCACACATTTTCATCAAACTTCGGATTTAGTTAGTCCTTCATATGAAATGATGCTGACTACGTGTTGGTGTAAATCGCCAAACAGGTGGCGCTGCTGTGCTGTATTTTGAACTATTTCCTAAATAGCTCTATCTCAAGAACTAATGCACGAATTTTCATCAAACTTCAGATTTAAGTATAACTTGGTTAATATTGCTGCTGATTATGTGTTGTTGCAAATCGCTCAACAATGCAGCAAAAATGCAGCTTCTATGCTGCATTTGTCATGATTTGCACAATACCTCTATCTCAAGAACTAATGCACGAAATTTCCTCAAACTTCATATTCAGTTAGACGTTGGTGATAATTAGGTTCTGGTGTAAATAACCCAATAGGTGGCTGCATTTTGCTGGATTTACACGATTTCAGTGAGAGTCATACCTCGAGAACTAATGCAAGGAATTTCATATTTTTAGAATTCTCATGATGAACACAGATTGCCATTTAATTTGGCACTGAGATAGTGAATTTTGAAGCATTGACATGTATGAGATAGAAGAAAGTTTTGTGATGGCCACAACATACTAGTTTTATAATGCACCAGAACTACAATATGTATAACACAGGGTGTAAACAAAAAGAATTTCCCAGTTATAAATTTTAATAGTATCAACTGTAAGCGTTGTAGAGTTTTGGTTCAAGGTCTCAAACAGTTTTAGATAAATGCATGGGCGAGTACTGCTTTGTTATTAGCCCCCGGTACGGTATGCTATTTCTTTCTCCCAGCTTATTTTGTGCCGTATCCAAAAAATAACGCTACCTTACAGAAGCCAGTCGTAAAACAAAGCAGTACGATTAAATACTCTATAGCAATTTTTTAAACTTCTAAGCATTGCACATTTTCAACTTTTATACCGTCGTATTGGGGAAAAAAGCACTTTTTAATGCAGTTTGTTTGAAAACTGCATCTCCATTTATTTTTGAAATATTATTTTTTTTTCTTTGTAGTTTTTAGAGTAGTTTCTTAATATTGGCAACGGAAGAACTCCATTTCAGTAGAAAGTGACAGAAAAATAGCAATTATATCTTTTTATTGCCATTTTCCCATAAAAACTGAGAAAAAAATTAATTAAAATACGTGCTATTATCGAATAATATAAATGAAGGATTTCTGATAAAACAGGGAGCTATTATAAACTAAATTTAATTTTAAATATCTGTATTAATAATACAAACAAATGAAAGTCTGTGAATCTTTAGATAGCCGATTTTTTCTGTCGTGTTTTTTGAATGACGAAATCTCTTTTTTTTTTTTTTGGATTTGTGTATTATTTAGCGATAGTGACGTCCAAAGCGTACTTTACTGTAGATGTTGTTTAACACTGTATCGCAAAATGATGTATTCTTCAGCGGATGTGGATGACGTCACTTTATGTAAAATAATATCGCGTATTATAAGTCTTAAAACTGAACTACAGTAGAGTCCGGATTATCGGAGTTTCCGCTTTCACAGAGTTATTTTCTTCTGATGGACTGATGGCTTCCATGAAGTGTTTGGTGAAGATGAAAGAGCAGTCGTAAAAAGTTAGAACTCTGATTTTCTTGTTAGAATGGGGAAAAAAATGGCCATAATTTTTTTTGAAAAAAAAAAATATGGCCATTTTGTTTTCCCATTCTGACCAGAAAATCAGAGTTCTAACTTTTTACGACTGCTCTTTCATCTTCACCTAAAACTTCATTTATAATGACTGTTTCATAATAATGGAAGCCATCTGTCCATCAGAAGAAAATGAAGGAATGGAAATGTCAGGAGCGACACTAAATTCTGAAAAAGCAGAATTCCTGTTCTCTAGTTTACTAGCTTGCAATGCCTCATACGCAAAATGGCGACTCCTGAGCGTAAGGGTCATTGCTAGATTGAATATTTCACCTGACATAACACCATGCAATTTTTTCCTTTGGGGATTTATAAAAGATCGCGTCTACGTTACGCCGCTATCTAATGACTTGCTAGAGTTGAGACACAGAATGGAAGAGGCTATTGCTTCCATTACTGCGGAGTTTTTAATCAAAGTGTGGGAAGAATTGGACTTTAGGTCGGATGTATGCCGTATAACTAAAGGTGCACATATTAAACATTTGTAAGAAAAACTAGCTTATAGTTTACCTTCAATTTGACGCATGATTTGTTGTAAATAGTCTAAATTAAACTGCTATAATATACCATTGAGCTTGGAAATCCTGTACTTTGTCTGACATAATTGTTTTTTTAATAATTCGATTTTAGATTTATGGAAATATTATTGGAATAAAATTTATTAATTGTCATTTTAAAGTACCCACTCTCATATAAATAAAATAGAATTAAAATCCAAGAATATAGATAAGTAAACAGAAATGAAAAATAAGTGTGTACATTAATGTTATAATGTAGAATTTAGCGGTTTTCATTATTGGTGTCAGTAATTGCTGTTCCATTGGAACAATATTATGTGGAATATACAGGGTGGTCATAAGAAATCTTCCCCGATATATATGAACCCCTAGTGGCCTAACCGGTTAACCAATATAAAAGAAATTTTAGGTATACTTATTTGAAGGTATGTGCTCGAGATCGTGATGATTTAAAACAATAGAGCTCTCACGGTTACAATTACAGGGGAAAAAATTCGAAATTTTTGAATGGCAACACCTATTTTTTTTTTTCATTCGCAAATTCATCAGCGCATTGAAAAACCAAAATGGTGTTGGAATGATACACGTACCATCAAAATTGCCGGCTTAAAACAGTTGCAAAAAAGGCCATTGCTAGGAAGGAAGGAGGGGCTACAAGACATGTTTTTCAGCAGCCGATTTTTTTTTGTTTTTTCACTTGTGAATTGAATAATGTTGTAAGATTTGTTTCAAAATGTGTTTTTGAGTTTTGTTTGCGGTTACATAGTGAAAATAAAAATTTAATCATTTGTTTTAGAGTGCTGAATATTACATTGCATAGGAACTGATTAGGATTGAGTGCCAAGATATTACACCGACAATTTTAGTCATACGTGTATCGTTCTAATGCCATTTATAGTTTTTCAATGCGCTCGTGAATTTGCACAGGAAAAAAAGGGTATTTCACTGTAGCCTAACTGTGAGAGTTCTATTGTTTTAAATCGTCACCATCTTGAGCGCATACCTTCAAATAACTAAATATGAAATTTCCTTTCGATTGGTTGAGTGGTTAGGTCGCTAGGGCAAGGAGTACATATATCGGGGAAGTTTTTTGTGATCACCCTGTATTATGATAAAAATACTTCTTGATCTTAAATATATATAATTTAACCTTTTTTTATAAATAAATTACAGTAAAATAAAATAACATTTATCCTTATCTACTGTGTCCCAAGGGCACATAGCAATAATCAATTACCACCTATTTCAGCGTTGTTTGTTGCTTTGAATTAAATAAGGGTGTACATTAATGCTATAATGTACGAATTTAGCTGTTTCCATTATTCCTGTCAGTTACTGCTGTTCCATTGAAAAATTATTATTTGGAATATATTAGCATAAAAATTACTTCGTGCTCTTTAAATATATATAATTTTATCTTTCTTTTTTGTCATAAATAAATTAACACATTGTCCACAGGCAATTTTTGTCAAATCTGAATTTTAAAACAGTAGAAGCTCCTCCTTGTTTTGAAAGTCTTTTATAAATTGTTGTTCTAGATAGATTTCCCAAGTTTATGCAACGGTAAATATCTTTCAATGTACGAATTTAATATAAAATGTCTTACAATCTAAAAAAAATATGAACATGATATAAGTACATTATTTGTAAGGTAGAAGCCACGCCCTTAGTCAATGATATTTTATGAATGAAAACGAAAATTCTCGTTTCCCGTCGTAAATGTGTTAAAATAAAATATTATAACATTTATTCTTACCTCCTACTGTGTCCCAAGGGCATATAGCAATAATCAATTACCACCTATTTCAGCGTTGCTTATTGCAGAGGATTTCACAGCTCGGTTGGTTTCAAATAGCATCTCATTAAAAACGGAATCTATCTATCACTTGAAATCTCATTCGTTCCCATCAAAATTCTAAACTAGTATTTAAGCACGAGAATATGATGAAATAGAATTAAATTAAACTATATTTACTTAGGATGTATTATTACGATTGTGAGAGAGTCATCGGAATAACGAACTTATCAGCCATCTATGTTAATTAATAGTTATTTCTTTAAAAGCATGATAACGACACCTTTTTTATAGTTTTTTAAAAAGGGCTTGAAAATTTTTACAAAATCGATTTTTCTTTTAGTATCTTTTTTGATTAAAAAATTAATTCTGAACACATTGCAGGAAGCTGCATAAAAATATTTGCATTTTTAACAGAGTTATGAGCATTTATGCATAGATGCCAACTTCTCTTAATTATTCCTCAGTCTGATTAAAGATGAACACGTTTTCAACCGGAAATTTTATTTAACCAAAAATTTCAAAATGAAATTCAAAGTTGAGCCTTATTAAATGAAGTCACATTTTCTGATATATATTTTCCGGTTTGAACATGCAAATTTTGGGTTAGACTCCGGAATAATTAAGAGATGTTGGCATCTATGTTACAAAGCCGCATCCGTTTAATTGCAACTTTAAATCGCGTTTTCTCAAAACTTGATTTTTGATGACTATCCGTAAGATTTAAAAAAAAAAAACTATTTGATGGAATGGCTTAAAATTTTATTGCATGCATATAACATCATTATCTATAGAATAAATTAATATATTTCAGATAGTTTAATATTTTGAGTATTTTTAATGAAAAAAAAAGTTGTATTTTTTAGGGTTTTTTACATTTTCAAATTTGAGAGGGTTTTTTAATAAGGTTTACTTTGAGTGATAGTTATATCCTTAATTCATTCTATAGAGTAAAGTTTCCTCATCACTGTTAAGCAAAAATTAGGTTCTAATGTCAATTTAACGTTAAGATATCTTACGGATGGTGATATGACACCTAAAAATTTTTTCGAAAATTGTGTTATATAAATTTTGCTATATTTTTTCTTTTGTTACATTGAAGTACTTCATTTTATAATTTTATAAGACTACAAACATACCTTAAAAATATCAGAAAGTTTAAATTAGTTACATTGAATACTTCTGTTTTTATACGGACTCGAAGCGAGAGCTCTGTTCCCATGTTTTTCGGTATCGATCAAGCCCTGAGCTCCCAAACGAGACAAGGCAAAATATAAAAAAATTACAGTAAACTGTGTGTATTTAAAACGTATAGTAAAGGATATCCATAATTGAATGTCCAAGTTTCCATGGTATATTATAACAGTTTAATTTAGACTATTTAAAAGAAATCATACAACAAATTCAAGGTACGCTACCTAGTTTTTCTTACAAATGTTCAATAGGTGTACCTTTAGTTATACGACACACATCCAACCTAAAATCCAATTATTCTCACAATTCGGTTAATAGGCTACTTCAGTCAGGCGAAAAAACCCGTTCGCTAATGCTAATCCTATGGAACAAATTTATAAAGATATCTCGTTGCATTTCAATATTTTTAAATGATTTCTTTTGCTGAGATCGATCTGTATGCAGGCCGTTTTTTACTTTTTCGATTTTCATTACAGATTTTTTTTTTTTATGAAGATGTTTTCACTTTCGAAACCGGTTTCGAAAATGAAAGTGTCCCCATAAAAAAAAATCTGTAAACAAAACCGAAAAAGTAAAAAGCAACCTTTGTACAGATCGATCTCAGCTGTCTAATGAAAAAAAAAAAATCATTTAAAAATATTGAAATGCAACCGAGATATCTTTATAACTTTCTTCCATAGGATTAGCATTAGCGAACGGGTCTTTTCGCCTGACTGAAGTAGCCTCTTAATAAGTCCGGAGTAACGGAAGCAATAGCCTCTTCAATTCTGCGTCTCAACTCTGGCAAATCATTAGGTAGCGACGAAACGTAGACATGATCTTTTATAAATCCCTAAAGGAAAAAATCGCATGGCTCTAACGGCTTTTAAATCTTCGGCCCAGAAATAACGCTTTATTCTCAGGAGTCACCATTTTGCGTATGTGGCACTGCAAGCGAGTCAATAACAAAGCAGTATTCGCGCATGCGCTTCTCTAAAACTGTTTGAGTGACTCTTTATTTGTGACCTTGAACCAATACTCTACAACGCTTACATTTGATACTATTCAAATTTATAACTGGGACATTCTTTTATGGATACCCTGTATTAAGGCATATGTATGCCTATATAAAACGTCAATTTCTATCAAATTTACGTGTTTTTTAATTTTTTGTAACCAAGGGAACTTTCTTCGTTAATATTAAGAAAACTACTGCATACAAAAATATTAAAATCGGTGGTATTATAGACAAATGTTTGACAAACACACTGATGCAGACAGTTTTCAAATCGAAGAATTATTTAAAGAGATATTTAATTTTTTTTTGTTTTGTTTTTTTTTACCATATTTAATGTTGGTCAAATTCGTTCCATTAAAATGGTTTTATAGAAGCAAAAACTATACATAGGATATTAATAATTTTTAGACATTTTATGCATTAGAAGTTCGCGGTGTGCACACTGCATTTTTTAAAATTTATTATTTGATTCATTTTTGAGGATTTATTTTCATTTTATATTCAAAATTTCAGCATTTCGAGAAATAGCTTTTACATCTTTTAGAAAAAGGTATTATTTTAAATTGTTGCCAATTCTTAAAACAGCACAAAGAATATTTCCTTCAAATTAAAAATTTATTTACATGTGACTATTATAAACAGAAAAAAAAACTTTCAAATTAAGATTAAATGATTACGTTTTAAAAGCAGGAAAAAATAAAAATTTAAGTCATAAAAACTATATTTACACGTGAATTTTAAAAGAGGAAGAAAATTATAAAATAATAAATTCATTAATATGCGTTAAAAGTCGTAAATGGGGGGAAATTGCGTCATTTTAAAAATGGCCAAACAATAATACTGCCAAACAGTTAAATTTAAAAATATATTTGCACGACACATTTATTTCATATTTTGAGATTTAAACTATTGCTTAGCTAACTAAGACAGCGCAAATGATATTTCCTTTCTAACAACAAAAGTATTTTCACGTGAATATTAAAACGAAAAATTTGGTGAAAATTACGTCAGATTTAAAACGATTCATTTAAAATGCTATTTAAAAGAACTTTCTTATAGCTTTGTTAACAAATATCGGGAGACAAAGACTCTGTTTACTTAATTAATTTTATACTAGCTTATTTTCAAATTTTTCACTGATCTGATTCAATCAACGACGAAAACAGCCCGTTAACAGGGAAATCGACACTGTTTTTTTAGGGTTTCGTTCATCTGACGAAACCCTATTCGTCTCACTCCTTTGTCTGTCTGTCTGTCCGTCACAGAGCCCGTTCTCAGAAACTATACATGTTGGAGACATGAAATTTTGAGTACTTATAGCTGAACACCTCAAAGTCTAAAATTTTGAAAAAGTCTTAAATTTAACCCTTTTGGCTCCCACATGTGTATTTCAAACAATTCTTTCTAAGTCAGCCCCTAATAAGGTTGGAGCCATGAAATTCCGCATACTTATAGCTGAATACCTGAGACAACAAGACAAATCATAAAATTTTGAAAAAAGTTTATATTTAACCCTTTGGGCTCCAACTTGTGTATTTTAAGCAATTTTTTCTAACAGAGCCCCTAATTAAGTTAGAGACATGGACTTTTGAATTATTATAGTTAAACACATGAGCCAACACAACAAATCATGAAACTTTGAAAAAGTGTTATATTTAACACTTTGGGCTCCAATTTGTGTATTTTCAGCAATCCTTTATAACAGAATTCCTAATCAAATTGGAGGCATGCAATTTTGTATTCTGATAGCTAAACACCTCAGATCAGACGAAAAATAATACATTTCGAAAAAGTTTTACGTTTAACCCTTTGGAGTCCAGCTTGTGTATTTTAAGCAATTCATTTTAACAGTGTCCCTAAGTGAATTGGGGACTTGAAATTTTGCATACTTATAGCTGAACGCCTCAGATCACACGCCAAATAATAAATTTTGAAAAAGTTTTATATTTAACCCTTTGGACTGCAGCTTGTGTGTTTTAATCAAATCTTTTTAACAGAGCCCCTAATTGTATTGGAGACTTAAAATTTTGCATACGTATAGCTGAAAACTTCAGATCACACGACAGATAATAAATTTCGAAAAAAGTTTCATATTTCACCCTTTGGACTCCAGCTTGTGTATTTTAAGCAATTCTTTCTAACTGAGCCCATAATTAAATTGGAGATTTGAAATTTTGCATACTTATAGCAGAACACCTGAGGCCAGTCGACAGATCATAAAATCTTGAAAAAGTCTTACACTTAACCCTTTGAGCTCCCACATATTAGTTTAAGCAATTCTTTCTAAATGAGCCCCATAATTAAGTTGGAGACATGAAATTTTGCATACTTATAGCTGAACACTTCAGATCACACGACAAATAATAAACTTCGAAAAAAGTTTTATATTTAATCCTTTGGACTCCAGCTTGTGTATTTTAAGCAATTCTTTTTAACTGAGACCATATTTAAATTGGAGATTTGAAAATTTTGCATACTTATAGCAGAACACCTGAGGCCAGGCGACAAATTATAAAATCTTGAAAATGTCTTACATTTAACCCTTTGATCTCCCACATATATATTTTAAGCAATTCTTTCTAAATGAGACCCATAATTAAGTTAGAGATATGAAATTTTGCATGCTTATAGCAGAACACCTGAGACCACACGACAAATAATTTTTTTTTTCGAAAAAATTTTATATTTAACCCTTTGGACTCCAGCTTGTGTTTTTTAATCAATTCTTTCTAACTGAGCCCCTAATTAAATTGGAGATATGAAATTTTGCATACTTATAGCTGAACGCATCAGATCATAAGACAAAATATGAATTTTTGAAAAAGTCTTATAATTAACCCTTTGGGCTTCAACTTCTGTATTATAAGCAATTATTTCTAACTGAGCCCTAATTAAGCTGGGGATATGAAATTTTGCATACTTATACCTGAACACTTGTGATCACACGACAAATGATAAATTTTTCAAAAAGTCTTATAGTATTGACTCCTCTGGGCTCTAACTTGTGTTTTTTAAGCATTTTTTCTAACTTAGCTGCTAATGAAGCCACAGCGAGCTAGTTTCACTTGAAGGCTCCGGGAGGGTGGGGGGGGGGTAAATTTTTCCCCAAACCCCTCATCTGATATATCATTTGACGACCCTTCGGCCACTCTTTCATTTTATGCACAATAGCCTTTCATATTTTATTTCCACTTGGCCAGGAGGGCATTCCTATTTTAAGTTTTATGGGTCCAATTTCCTCGATTAATATAAGTGCGAATAGGTTCTAAAACGGAGTTTTGTCGGGCAGACGTTTGTTTAGAATAGAGTGTACTCCCTAGTGGCGAATTGTGGAGCTAACAGATTTTGAAAAAGGATCGTGTTTTGAAAGAAATATTAAACGAAACCCTCCGTGCGATCTGTGATCACACTTACCCACTAGTTTAATTATAATTCAGCCTTCCGAAATTCTTTAAAGCCGATCAAATTAGCGTGCATTTAGAGTTTGTGGTGTCTGAACGGGGGTTGGAGGGAGCAGAGGCCCCTAGTTGTAAAAATTATCATAACTCAATAAATATAAGTTCAATTTCCACAAATTGTTTAAATTATATTTTAAATATATATTCAGAGAAAGCAGACTATTCTTACGCTGATTTATTGAAAAGTTTATGTGTTACACAGTTTTAATTTATATTTTTTTTTTCAGGAATTTTCAGCATTGTTTGTCTTTTTGTACCTATAACTTAAAATATTCATGTTATTTTCATAAAAATAGTCTAGTTCCTGTATTGCATTATTATATTTATTATGGAAGTAATACAATTGAATTATATTTATTTTTTTTTTATTTAAATAGTTATATGAAAATAGCAAGTTTTCGGTTAATTTTATACTATTTAAAAAAAGAAAATCTCATTTGCATGTTTGTGTCATATTTTTATGACGTTTTTAATAACAATTAAAAATTTTAAACTTAAAATTTAAAAATATTTTTAAAAAATATTTTCCGAAGGCTAAGCTAAGGTAACCTTAAGGTATAAGGCATAAGGTCTACCTTAAGGTAAACGCACCAGTATTCATCTAATTATTATTAAAGTGTTAGAGAATTCCAATATATATATATATATATATATATATATATATATATATATATATATATATATATATATATATAGTTATCCTTGACCTAACCTTCATGTATCAGAATAAACATTCAAAGTTTCAAAATATATACTTCGGAAAAATGAAAAAATAAAAAATGTTACCTTCTTTTATGCTCCAGTAGTGGGCCTAGTAAATTTCTGATTTAAAGTTTCTTATCCAACAAATTATTTATAATGTAATAGAGTATATCAATAGTAGTTTAATTTAAAATAAAACATAACATAAGAGAAACAACGTTATTTAATATTTAAATAAATCTTATCTCTTAATGAAATCTCTAAGAATTTGCAAAAAATCTGTTTTTGAAGACACTCTAGAAAATAAACAAATGTACCTATTACCAAAAAAAAAAAAAAAATCCAAACGGTTCATGGAAAGTTAACATTTAAAGATGTTAGTCATTCAGATTTCTTTCAGTCGTTTTTCAAAAATGCATTTTGGGCTTGTTTTTAAACTTTAAAAATTAGTGACCCACTACTGGTATGTGGGTGACTAAGGTGTATTTACCTTAATAAAAAAATTCTAATTTTATGCCTTACAGCAAGGGTACAGCGCCTAGAATATACAGTGTGGAAAACGACTATTCCTATAATGCTTTAAAAAGTGCTAAAAACTTGTATCTCATAAATCTACAACAATGCTCAGCGGCCCTGTGCTGATACGAGCGCCATCTCGTAAATCTTTTCAATATAAACCCTGTGTTTTCAAAAATTATAGAATATTAAATATCGGAAACTATAAATATAAGATATTTTAGTCTGTTATAAGCTAATTTAGTTAAGGAATTACGTGAAATAGGTTAAAGAGTCTCTTTTAGAATGGCTATCGTTTTTAAATCACTACGATGGCGCTACGATCGACATATTGTTATTCAGCATCGTTGTACATTTATGGGATTCAATTTTTTAGCACTATTTTGTAGCCGTTTTCCACACTGTATCTTCTAGGCGCTGTAGCAAGGGTTGTCGCTGCCGGTCGCCATTGCGCCAAATCGCGAAAAAACGCTTCATTTGGCGAGTAAACGAACAATCTGACTCGCCAAATTGCTAGTGCTCAATTTTTTTTCTTTTGTGTGTGTGTGTGCGCCAATACAGTCCAGGTTCTTATCTGTATTACTGGACGGTCGCTTTCCATTTTCAATCGCACCGTGGCATTTACATTACTCTATTTACAGCGATACTGACTCAATACCAATGCAGTTTAGCAACAGCCAAAGACACAGAAAGGATTTTGCGATAGGTATTTCTCTATTGTCAATCAATAAAAATTACTATCTATGCGCCGGTAAAAAACACAAACAAAATTACTCGCATCAAGTACCAAATAGAGAAAAGTTTTGCTGAAATGCGACGTTGAAATTAACCATTAATCATACTATTTATTAGATGTATGCAAAGCATCATTCCTTGGTCGGAAAATTTTTCCTATCGGTTACAGTCGAAATCTGATAGCGATTTTTAGAGTATATTTTCACAACTGTAAATCAAAGATTAGCTGTTTTGAATTTTTATTCTGACTGCTAAAAGAATGTCTGAAACAGAAACATTTACATATTTAGGAGATATTTAGAATGTACTCATTTCAATAGTTTTCGTAGCGGATAGTTGAATTTCTATTTTATAAGCACTTACAAAAAATTAGGTTATTTTAGAACACATTGAATAAATGGATACAATAAGGGGTTAAAAATGCATTTTTTAGTGTTTCACGCCGAATATATTTTGCTAACATTTTTTTTTTTTATTATTTGGCTACTGTTTTTTGTTTCTTATTCGCCAAATTGCTAATTCTGGTTTAAAGCCAGAGAGAACACTGCTTACAGCAGTTCGCAAAAATAGCAGGTGAAAAATGAAAATATTTAATGTTACCGGCCATTGTTTCTGCCTACTGCAATATTTATTATGTTAAAATGTCTCCTTGGGAATTACTGTTATTCTATTCTGTCGCGTTTTCCTACTTCAAAGGTGAAAGCAAAGTATTTTGATAGCAAGGAATCTCGCGGGAGATTCTCCTGTATAGAAAGATTCTCATGAACGGATGCATTTTCAGTGAGAAATGTAATCTAAAACAACCCCAGTTGTAATTTCCTCCAATTCAAAGCAACAAACGACGCTAAATCAGTTGCTAATTTATTGGTATTTGAGGCGCTTGTGTGACTTAGCGGATGCGAATGCCACATATTCGGTTGCAAGGTAAATATTCTACAGTTGGTGGGAATAAAATTTATTTCATTATGTAATCACATTTGCTATGGAACTTTCATAATTATTGACAGTATATTTGCCACTGACTGAAACTATATCATGCCATTTTATTAAGTTTCAAGTCGAAGGATATACACGAATGTTTTTATATATTTATAAAAAACATCAGGTTGTTTTATGTAACTTTCCGTTAGTTTTATTGTTAAATGCTCATATTTTCAATAATATAAAGGGGGCCTCGAAAAGCTTTAAACGCAGTTCAGTATTTTATCTGTCTTGGATACGTACGACATGTCAATTACAAAAGTGTTAAAAATAAGGTAGGATAGTAATTAACATTATGTAACCTGAAACAACTCCAGTTGTAATTTGCTCCAATTTGAAGCAATTAACGACGCTCAAGGTCGCTAATTTATTAGTGTTAGAAAGGCTTTTGTAACTTAGCGGATGCGAATGCTACGTATTCAGTTGCATTGTAGATATTCTACAACTCATGGGAATAAAACTTATTTCCTTACGTAATCACATGGAATTCTATGGAATTTTCATAATTTTTTACAGTTTATTTGCCATTGACTCAAAACTATATCATACAGTTTTATTAAATTTCAGGTCGAAGGAAATGCACGAATGTTTTTACATATTTACAAGCAACATAAGGTTGTTTTGTGTAACTTTCCTTTGGTTTTATTATTAATTATTCATGCTTTCAATAATATACAAAGGCTCCCGAAAAGCTTTTAAACGTAGTTCAGTATTTTACCTGTTGTGGATACGTACGCCATTTCAGTTGCAAAAGTGTTAAAAATAAGGTAGGATAGTAATTAACATTATGTAACCTGAAACAACTGCAGTTGTAATTTCCTTCAATTCAGAGCAACTAACAACGCCAAATAAGTTGCTAATTTATTGGTGTTAGAAACGCTTTTGTAAGTTAGCAGATGCGAATGCTACGTATTCAGTTGCATTGTAGATATTCTACAACTGGTGGGAATAAAACTTATTTCCTTACGTAATCACATGGAATTCTATGGAATTTTCATAATTTTTTCCAGTTTACTTGCCATTGACTCAAAACTATATCATACAGTTTTATTAAATTTCAGGTCGAAGGAAATGCACGAACGTTTTTACATATTTACAAGGAACATAAGGTTGTTTTGTGTAACTTTCCTTTGGTTTTATTATTAATTGTTCATGCTTTCAATAATATACAAAGGCTCCCGAAAAGCTTTAAACGTAGTTCAGTATTTTACCTGTTGTGGATACGTACGTAATTTCAGTTGCAAAAGTGTTAAAAATAAGGTAGGATAGCAATTAACATTATGTAACCTGAAACAACTGCAGTTGTAATTTCCTTCAATTCAAAGCAACTAACAACGCTAAATAAGTTGCTAATTTATTGGTGTTAGAAACGCTTTTGTAACTTAGCGGATGCGAATGCTACGTATTCGGTTGCATTGTAGATATTCTACAACTGATTGGAATAAAATGTATTCCCTTACGTAATCACATTTTCTATGGAACTTTCAAAATTATTTACAATATATTTACCATTGACTCAAACTATATTATACAGTTTTATTAAATTTTTGGTGGAAGGAAATACACGAATGTTTTTATGGATATACAAGCAACAAGAGGCTGTTTTGTGCAACTTTCCCTTAGTTTTATTGTTAATTGCTCTCATACTTTCAATAATATACGGAATGTCTCTAATTATTGCATCCTAATTTCTAAAGATTGAAATGCGCTTTAATTCTTTACATGTTGGTGATGCGCAGGCAATCTAAATTGTAAAAGTGTTCAGAATGAGGTAAGAATTAATATGAAGTTAATGAACTCTAATTTTCAAAAAATTACACTTTTTAATTTTTAATACAGTTTCTTTGTCCTATAAATTATATTTATAAACATTATCTACTTGCTCTGACAATTACAACAGTTAAAATTCAGTTCTGCTACGTCCAAAACTTATTGAGTTGTCATAATTTAAAATTTATAAAATTTCGAATATCTTCGGCACTATTTCATAAAATTCAACATGCCCGAACTCGGTGAGTTTTGGTCATAGAAGTTGGAATTTTTAGTATTTTACTTGACATAGATGGAGCATTTTTTTCCAAATATAACTTACAGGAATAAGGGACAGTATAAAAATTTAGAAAGTGTCATATTTTGAAAATTAATGACAGGACTATTTCATCAACTTGATCACAATTCCTACCTTATTTAAAAATTTTGCAATTTGAATTGCCTAAGTATATCCTGCAGGAAAATAATTACGAGCGTTGAAATCTTTTTGGTACATCATGTACAATATTTCAGGGTGTTACCGAGATTTTACCGACAAATTTAGTGGTGTGATAATAGGCATTAAGAGGAACAAAAACTGCAATGGAACACTGTGTCTCAAATCACCTATTTAATCAAAAATACAGGGTGTTCTACCCTAACTTAACTTGGGTTGCTGGTAATAACTTTCAGAAAACTGAAGTATATTATAATGAAACTTTTAACAGGCATGCTCACTTTTGTTGTAAATGTGATACCATAAAAAAGTAGTCGAAGTTTCCATTATACGCGGCAGCAGTATGCACTTGACGCTTGACATTTTGAACTGCGATTTCCTGTTCATACGGTATCATCGATTTAGCGAGCATCTTGTTTTTCCATAACAGCTTCGGGATGTTATCACGTTTCAAACCAAACGAGGTACATATCATTACATTTTTATTGCAGTAGTTTTATTTTTCTTAAAATTATTACCTTCAACCCGAGTTTGGACTATTCATTAGAAACCATTTTTTCATGGAATTATGAATTACGCGTAAACGCAAGAACTATTTGGATATTTAAAAAATTGGCATTTTAAATTCCATTGCTAATCTTAAATATATACAAACTCTTAAATAGTTTTTCCAGGTTGAAATAAAACTAAACTTGATACTTTTTCACAACAGGGTCCTTGGCATGTTTTTAAAAACTTGGCGCGATCCACGCATCAAAAAATGAGGTTTGTTGCCAAATGATATAAACATCTATGAAAACAAACCTAAAAAACTTTTATGCTTGTTTATATATATTTTAAATATATATAAACATTTTATTTATATGTTAGTTTACTTACAGGTTATTTGCAGATTAACATATACATATTTTTGTTTATGCAATGTATTTATGTTATTTTTTTTATGTACAATTTATTTCTGCATGCATGTAAAAATAGATAAATAGCTTCTTTGTATTAAATAAATCTCATAAATATTTAAAAATTGTTTGTGTATATTAAACAGGCAATATGTTGCCTATAATTTCTTTCTCTCGCCGAGGCTATTCTCGCCCGGATATGTTTGAAGCAACGACAAAAATGCTGAAAATAATTGGAAAATTTGGTAACTTAAGCACAGCAGTCAATGTTACAGAGAAACTGCGATTACGTAACGAAATCCATTTTATTTCAGCATCTTTTGAATATATCTACAATGTAACCGAATGATAACCATTCGAATTCGCTTCTAACACCAATAAATTAGTATACTGATTTAGCATCACTTGTTGCTTTGAATTGAAGGAAATTACAACTGGAATTGCTTCCGATTATATTTCTAATTGAAAACGGCACCCATCCACAACGCTCTGATATCTTCCTATCAAAATGCTTTACAATTACCTTTAACGCAAGAACACGCGGTAGAATAGAATGGAAATTGAATTCTATAGCTATATTTTAAACAGTAAGAGCACTTTCTAGAATGCACAGTGGTTTAGTTTCATTATTTAACAAACAAATTTAATTTCGAATTATTTTTTTCCTTAGTTAGAATAATTTTTGATAAAGGAATTATATGCACTTTTTCTCAAAGTGATAATGCAAGTAAACAATCTTTGTCTAATAGAAAAATACAGTTAATTATTTCCTGTTGTTCTTTGTCTTGCTTTTTCTGCAACTGATATTTAAAACACATTTTGTTCCAGTGAATTGCTTATTAGCTCCTTCGCGACGAGCGTCACATACACGAGACGCATAAAAAGCTCAAAATATTCCATTACTCCTACCAGTAATTCTTAATTGAAAAATTTCATTTATTTTATTAGAGCGTTACTGTGATTTTAATTTAATTAATTAAACTTAAATTTTGTGTCGGACTAATACACTTAAATACTCCTACCTTTGCGGCCGTACATTTCGCGTCCGCATTAATAACATCCTTTCCATTATACTTTTTATACTAGCGGACAACCTTCAGGGCGCGTGTTGGGCCCAATGTTATTTAACATATTTTTTAACGACATCCCACGCTCTTTACACACTTACCTTGCTTTGTATGCGGACGATACATGTATCTACGCCTCTGCTCACCACCCGTATAGTCTGTACAGGTACCTGCAGACTCACTTAGAAGACTTCCTGGACTAGTGCACCCTATGGCGCGTCCTTATCAACGAAAATAAAACTTCTGCTATTTCTCTCGTAAATTTACCTATCCTCAAAGACTAACAATCAATAACACTACTATTCCATGGTCTGATGAAGTCAAGTACCTGGGGGTCATCCTTGACCGTAGACTCACATGGAGCAAACATATTCTTTCCATCAGGGGAGAAGTCACCGGAGCTTCTATCTCTCTTAACCCCTTAATTCTCGCTCCCGTCATATTCTCGGGCTGTGTCTTTTACTCAAATTGTTTGATTCCCACCAGTTTTATAAAATAGTGAAATTGGCTATATTTTAGTATCTTTTTACTGTCATTAAATAAGGTGAATATTTCTTTTTCATAAAAGTGGCGACAATAAGCAATTTGAATTATTCAACCGTAATTTAATTCGAGCGTTAAGGGGTTAAACCTCTTATTAATAGTAGAACTCTTTCAATCTATAATAAACTCCTTCTCTGTAATTCATGTATCCTTCCTATCATTACTTATGCCAGGCCGGTCTGGGGCTTCACCTGCAAGTCCACCATGGATAACTTTAGTAGATTACATAATAAGAATATTCGTATCTCGTGGCGCCTCCAGATATCTGTGCAATACTACCGTCCGTAGGGACCTTAACACCATCACCCTAAGAAAAAGAATAAAAGATCTAGCTAAAAAATTCTATTCAACATAGTATGATCTTTCTAATGATATCGTGGCAGAGCTACCTGAGTATGACGCCTTGAGCCCCACCATCGAAAGCGCCCTAAATATCCCACTATTATGGACCCCCCGTGAGCTTTGTGTTCACTGCACCAGACTGCTTCTGTCTATTTTTCATATTTTTCTCATCCTTTTTACTTTATATATATTATATATATATATATATATATATATATATATATATATATATATATATATATATATATATATATATATATATAATTAAAACACTTTATCTATATATATTTATTTATATATATAGGAAAAAAAGCAAAAAAAAATTATATTGCCCTGATTTGTGCCTTTTTTGTTAAAGTAGTGGCCTTGCTGCCTCCCTTTATCGCTTTCCCTGCCCAAACTTGGCGAGTGTAACCTTTGAACTAGTGCTAACATTTATTTCTTTTTCACATTTTTTATCTTTTTTACAGTAGTTCTTGCTACAGCTTTACCTATATTTAAATATAACTTTAATTTATCTTTCTAGTTATTAAACTTAACTTTAACTTCTTATCTCTAAAATTTAAGCACCTATGCTAGTTTCTATCTTTAATACTTTTTCAATTTTTAATGTAGTTTTTAAACAACTACACATCTTTCTTTTTCCCAATGGTTCATTAATTTGTAAGACATCATATCTTCAGCCTGAGTGTGAAGTTGATAGCAACTAGGAAACCCCTAAACGCTGATCCACTGTTCAGCATTGTTCAGCACTGTGATTTTACTAGTCCAAAATTTCCTTTTTTAGATGCGTTTGTAATTATACAAATACGTAGCACCTATAGTCGTCGGTACGGACCGAACGACCATCTATATGGGATCATCCTATAGGTCCGTCTGTCTGTCTGTCCATCCGCATATAACAGGGCAAAAACTACCCAACCGAATGATCTGAAATTTTAAATATAAAATTGTTGCAAAATTTTGTCGAGTCATTTCAAATTTTATGAAAATCGGATGTATAGTTTAATTACAGGGACAGTCAAAAGTTTTCCGTTACATTACGGCCAATGGGAGAAAATTATTTCAAGTGCATTTTAATGATGTTACAGCCTTTAGATTAGAATGAAATTGATATGCACTTATGAAGTGCACTAAAATATACATTCAGTACAATATGCGGGGAAAAATTTTTATAAAACTAGCTATAGTACGAATGCATCGCATTTGGCACGTTTGACGTGCAAGTTCCAACTTGTTAAACACCGGTAACGGAAAGTTAAAAATTCTCTAAAGAGGTGAAGAGGTTAAAATAGGATTGAAAAATGAAAAAGGACTATAAAATGGATAAGCAATTTCGTATAATAGAAGAAAATAGAGTAAAGCCACATACCTTCGTATTACGTGTTTCTTGAGTTTTCTACAATTTTCAACAGAATTTAATGTTACTTTGAGTACATTTTCTGCACTTATCCTTGTACCGTAATATTGTACCATTTTATGAGGGTAACCTACAAAATATCGACCGTTCGGCTGAAAGAACTTTAACGACAAACATTTCTTCAAAAAAATTATTTCCCTACATAAATAAAGCTTACTTTATTTTTTTCCATAATCACCCCCTATATTTATGCATTTTTCATACCTATTCAGTAACTTTTCAATCTCCATGTTGTACTCGGCTGCCGCCACTCCAGTAGGTACTAAGCCAGTACACAGCAGTCTTCAACGCATCATCACTTCTTGTCGTGAACAGATTTTGTCGTAGCGAAGATGTTCTGACACATTGACACCAAGCAAAGAACGTGAAATGTGTCGGAAAGCGATGTGCAATTCGTTCAGGGCGCATAACTCTTGGCGGTTAATGGCTACGGTAATGCCCTCGACTAAGGGTTATGTGAATTGAATATTTCCAACTGAGCGAAAAAATGCCCAGGCCGGGAATCGAACCCAGATCCTTGGCATACAAGGCCAATGCTGTTCCGTTTAAGCTAACTGGGCCCACAACCAGCCAGCACGTTTCGCTCAGATAACCTTATAGGTAGAACATCTGGTCTGTCATGTAGACAGCTCAACAGAATAAACCGCAGGTAAAGGAACTCCATATAAACGATGGATACGTAGAACAACTATTATTTTAACACAATCAAACTGATTGGTAAAGCTATCATACGAATTGAATATTTCCAACTGAGCGAAAAAATGCCCAGGCCGGGAATCGAACCCAGATCCTTGGCATACAAGGCCAATGCTTTTCCGTTTAAGCTAACTGGGCCCACAACCAGCCAGCATGGAAATATTCAATTCGTATGATAGCTTTACCAATCAGTTTGATTGTGTTAAAATAATAGTTGTTCTACGTATCCATCGTTTATATGGAGTTTCTTTACCTGCGGTTTATTCTGTTGAGCTGTCTACATGACAGACCAGATGTTCTACCTATAAGGTTATCTGAGCGAAACATGCTGGCTGGTTGTGGGCCCAGTTAGCTTAAACGGAAAAGCATTGGCCTTGTATGCCAAGGATCTGGGTTCGATTCCCGGCCTGGGCATTTTTTCGCTCAGTTGGAAATATTCAATTCGTATGATAGCTTTACCAATCAGTTTGATTGTGTTAAAATAATAGTTGTTCTACGTATCCATCGTTTATATGGAGTTCCTTTACCTGCGGTTTATTCTGTTGAGCTGTCTACATGACAGACCAGATGTTCTACCTATAAGGTTATCTGAGCGAAACATGCTGGCTGGTTGTGGGCCCAGTTAGCTTAAACGGAAAAGCATTGGCCTTGTATGCCAAGGATCTGGGTTCGATTCCCGGCCTGGGCATTTTTTCGCTCAGTTGGAAATATTCAATTCGTATGATAGCTTTACCAATCAGTTTGATTGTGTTAAAATAATAAGGGTTATGTGCCGTCGACGAGTTGCACATCGCTTTCACGGACATTTCACATTCTTTGTTTGGTGGAAACGTGTCAGAACATCTTGTCTACAACAAAATTTGTGAACAAAGAGAAGTGGTGGTGAGTTGAAGACTGAAGTGAACGGCTTTATCCTATAATGCCCATGATAGCATATATGTTACCACTAGTGTTTCCAATTTAGTGGATTTTTTAACACATTGACAAGGAGCAATTTTTATTAAATCTGGGTTTAAAAACAATTGAAGCTCCTCCCTCTTCTGAAATTCCTTCGTAAATTGGTTTCAGAGATAATTTTTTCAAGTTTATGCACCAGTAAATATCTTTCAATGTATGAATGTAATATATAATGTCTTACAATCTATAAAAAATATGGACAACACGATATAAATGCATTTTTTGTAAGGTAGAAGCCACGCCCTTAGCAAATGATGTTTTGTGAAAAAAATTGTGTGTTTTAAAAACGCTAATTCTCGTTTCCCGTCGCTAACGTTTTAATTCAGATATTCCAAATTATTAGCAGAAATTTAAAATAGCAACATTTGCTTTATTTTATAACAGACATTCAGTCATTAAATAAAGCGAAATTTATTATTGAAATATTCTGGTGTAAATTCAGATTATCTGAATTATGGAACTTCTAGAACGTATTTTACCACGGGAATTAGAGGGTTAATACAGAACTGGTGGCAGCCGTGTACAGCATGGCGATTGTATGGCTGCTGAACAAATATGACAAATGCCTAAATGTAGGAGGGGGATGATGGTGGTGGTACTTATGTGAAGAAGTAATTACCCCGTCTTAACTTACTGGTTGTGTGAAATCCCACGTAAAGGTTAATCTTACAGGAAATAAAAATGTTTAAACTTTATTTTAAAAAAGAAAACAATGTTTTATGTCACAATTTTAAATGAGGAATTTAACCAACTAAGTTTTAAGTGATAATTATTTTTATTACGATTTCAGACATTGCAGAAAAGAAGTTCGCCTCTTTAAAAGTTTTAGAAAAGTCATAATCACACTCTTGTCCTTGTAGAGTCGATTGCTTTTTCTTGAATCATTTTTTATCCACTCTAAAAACATTACACTTAGTTCGATTAAATGTCTATTAAACTTATGTTTTATTTATATTATTTTAATCATTTATTGATGAAATTTTTATTTTTTGGGAAATATTAGCTGGAAACAAATGCTTAAATATTAAAAATGGTTTAAGTGCACGCAATAGAGATAAATAAAAACAAAATCATGCTTGAAAATTATTTTAAACCATAAAAAATCAGTAAATTGTGATACAGTTTTCAGACAAATTACATTTGAAAGAACGGTTTTTTTCTTATTTCAAGATGTAAAAATTTAAATTGTGTGATGTTTAGGAGTTTTAAAAAAATGGCTGTAAATACGAAATTTATTCGTGAGATGTACCCACCGTGAATATGATGTCAGCGTTACAAAAAACATGTTTTTGCTTTATAATATAGATAAACTTCCTCGTCAAAGCTTCTAATTGTTGCTAAGTGCTCCGATGAAGGTAATTAGAAGTAATTGGTCGGGCAATAAAATGTTGAAATGCACCAACGTTATGTAGTTATTTTAATACTCACATTTAATAGAAAATAGATATGAAATTAATAGAAGATTAGAATTTTATAAACATTTATAGATTTAAAAACTTATTTAATATTATTCTCAAACTGTAATGTTGTGATGATTTAACTTTTAAGTAACAACAAACATTTAATATAACTTACTAGCCGTCTTTGGCGAACAGTTTTCCCTCCCTTAAATGTAATGTTAAGCATTGGATCATGTTACTTTTATTAATAATTTATTTGACTTGTTCAATCCTTCGCCAAATCGGAAGTTTCTGACAGAGAAATCAAGAACTCGATATATTTATGTTAGCCAGTCGCAGGGGATAAATCACCAAACATTGTTCCCGTCGCATTTTTTCTCATTCCATTAATTTCATTCAAAATATAATCCTTTCACTCATTTCATTTAAAATACACAATTTAGAACTGAAACGTTTAAAACTCACGACTTTTACTTACTCCATAAAAAAAAGTAAAGAAAGACATTTAATTTCAACATCAAAGCTTTGTTTTAATTTACCAAGCGAAAAATAAAAAATGCTAACTGGGGAGTTAAAAAATGCTATTGTTGAGATTTTTACCCGGCTAGCATAAAAGAACAAAAAGTCTTTGCGATCATGGCAACTTTTATGTAGTTTTATTCGAAAAAAAATTTCATTGAAAATGGCCGTCTTACATATGAAAAGCGTAATTGTTTATAACAGTCACATGATTTGAACTATTATAAAATAGATGAAATTATGGCGATGAACAATATTTGGCAATTTATAGCCTGCGCGAAGTATCAAAATTGGTGCCTGGCATATAAAAAGTGAAGTGCTCAGCCCGGAATTGTTGATGACAGTCACATGACTTAGACTATTATTATAGAGATGCTACGAAATGTCTAAAAAAACTATGCTTACAATGTGTAATATGTTACGTTTTCTTATAAGCGCAAAAAACAGAGTGAATATCTATGGATAAAAGTGGAAGCGGCAAAGAAATATTCAATATTTCATTTCTAAAAACCATAAATAAATCATATAATCAGCTGTTCTACACTTGCGCTCCCTAGAATATGGAAATAACAGGTAACATAATTAAGTTAATATTCGATCTCGCCTTTATTATTGCTTTGAAGAAGCAACATTTCCCTTTATGGAAATGGAACCCATCTACGGGAATTTAATCCTTCCTATCAAAATCTTTTACAGTAAATGCCGGCATTCGCAACAGAACATGATGAAATTAAATTCCTGGAATACATTTAACATATGAAAATGTGTAATGCAAATTTTGATTGAAATTAGAAATGCGCGAAATCAAATGTTGTCACTGATTGGTTATGTTATAGAAAATTACTGAAAAATTAATAGAAATTAATAGAAGATTAAAACTTTATAAAAATTTATAGAAGAAGAAATTTATTCGTTACATTTCATTGAAATTCTATATCACGCTGAACTTATAATATTGTGTGGAGTTAACTGTTAAATATCAACAAACTAGTCATTCAATATAAATTGTGCTACGAAGCTAAAAAAAAAAATAAACAACTACACTTTCAATCTATAACATTTTATGTTGTCTCACTCACACACAAATGCAGTAAATATCCATGGAAAGAAAACTGGAAGTCGTAACGAAATATTAAATTAAAATTCTTAGAAAAAGCACAAATAAAATATATCAAATTGCTTATAGGTGCATGCATATCATATAAAAATATATTAAAATCCTTTAAAAATCCATTAAACTCCAAAACATTTGCAGCCGACATACTCGGCCATCATCAGTGGAAAATTAAATGTCGTCATGTCTCTTTGCACTTACTCGAGAATCGTCTGAGAGAGACCATTCTAGATTAAGGGTGCTATAAGAAATCGAACTGATTTACGAAACCCTTTAAAATATATAGATACTGGTTGGTATAGGAGAATCACATGTATTTGTGAGAACAGACAGCAATTTTGGCAAAGTCCTACTTTTTTCCGGAAAGATAAAATAGAATCGATCGATCCAAAATCATCACAGCAAATGACACTACACCGACAGGTAGCTGAATACGAAGCGGGTATGGTATTCCTTTAATACGCCGTTAAAGTGAAATTAGAGTGGGGTTAGAGAAACTTTTTCCCACGGACAAGGTGATAGTGAAAGAGTGTTTCCAAAAACAAAGCAAGGACACAGACGATCTATCACACGATAGTTTGTAAATGACATCATAAGACAAGCGATCATAGTTGCTAGAGAGACGCTATTGTTTTGAATCAAGCGATCTAGAGATGAGATCCTTGATGAGAAAAAATTAGAAGTTTAAGTTCTCATCAGGGAAGGTTCTGGTAGTTTACCTGGTTGAGAGCGGCGGGCTCTCAGGTTTTAGAATATTATCTTGGAGACTACCCAGGAGAGCGATTTCTTCCTCCGGACTCAAAGCGAAGAAAAGACTAAGCTTGGTCATCAAAGCAGAGTGTTTCTCCAGACACGGAAGAAAGGAACTTTCACAATCCAGTATTGACAATAGGCAGAGACTTTACTTATTTGTTGATGCATTATCCAACGTGATTCATTGCTAATCACTGCAGTTGTCGAAAATCATGCAACGTTCCATCATCAATTATATTCAAATTGTTGTATATAGACAAACCTTAATTTAGAATTAATCCTATGTTTTATTCAATAAAACTTTTTCTTTATTAAAATTTTGTAATATGCCTTCGAAAGTCTTATTCAAAATCCTGCAGTGGTAACGAATATCAGGTGACAGAAAAAGGTACTCAAAATTTCAAACGAAAAATATGCTTTTATCTATTATCTAACAATTCCTTCCAGACTCCGTGGATGTCCTATGACAATACATCATTTACAAACTACATTTTTATTAGACATTATCTCAAACATGTAACATGTCGAGTAAGCGGCAAGACACATGTAATGTTCCACTGATGATGGCCGAGTGCGTCGGCTGAAAATGTTTTGGAGTTTAATATATTTTAATATATTTTTAATATTTTTATATGATATGTATGCATCTGTAAGCAATTTGTTAAATTTTAATTGTGCTTTTTCTAATAATTTTAATTATTTACATGGCGAGAATTTTGTACTAGAATTTTAACTTTTCTTGACATATTCAATGTTTCATTTCTAACAACCATCTAATATATAAAAATGAAAATTTGTCTGTCTGTAATTCTATACAAATCCACAGTTTGGAAGCCAGAATTGTGAAATGTTACGTACATGTGTATGTGTATTAAAACACGGCCGAGGCTACTAATCTGAATTCGAAATAATTTAAATTAATTTTTAATTAATAAAAAACCACCCATTTATCACCAATTTCCTATCAAATTGAAACATTTTTCGTTATAGCAGTTGCCAACAATTAAAAATCCAAAATAAAATTCTTACCACAACAATTATGTACTTTTCTATTGCAAGATTTCCATGTGAAAAATGGAAATGAAATAAACAGCTTGACGAATTTAAAAAAAAGATGAATATTACGTCATAACTTTTCTACTGAAAGACTTTCACGTGAAAATTGAAATAAATATTTTGACGATTTTTAAAAAAAGTAAATATTACGTTATAATTTTTCCATTGCAAGATTTCCACGTGAAAAATGAAAATGAAATAAATAGTTTGGCGAATTTAAAAAGAAGTGAATATTACGTCATACTGGAAAAATAATGGACGTCAGCAGGTGACTATACATAACGTGATATGAGTTTGGAAAAACCTATTGAAACATGATAAAAATCCGATTATAGAAATATTGGCATATACTGCTTTTTTTAATTGTTTGTTTTATATTGTATGTTTAATTTTAAAACTGATTTTTCAAAACAAACATTCTTAAAATTATGGGCAACGCCGGGAACTTTAGCTAGTTCTAAATAAATTATATAATCTGCTATCATACACTTGCATTTTCTAGGATATGGGAACCTCCTATAACATAGATAAATTAACATTCGATCTCGTCTTTATTATTGCTTTGAATCAGCGCCATTTCCCATTGGAAATGGTACCCTTCCACAGGAATCTAATTCTTTCGTATCAAAATCTTTTATAATTATCGGTAAATGCCGGCACATGCAACAGAACAGAATGAAATTAAATTCCGGGAATACGTTTAATATACGACAATGAATGATTGAGATTTTGATTCATATTAACAATGAGCGAAATCAAGCGTTGTCAGTGCTTGGTGCCTGCTACATTAGTGATATTTGGTGAATATTATATATCATTTAAATAGCGAATTCTATAAATTTACTATTATGCATAAATGTCTTATTTCAGCCGATTTGTGTGATATGTATTTAATTAAGTTACTTCTATTATAATGAATAAGAAATAATTACATATATATAAGTTTGAATAAAATATAATTCACAAATTCGAAATGCCTCATATTTTCAAAAAGCCTTGGAATGTAGTTAACCTTACAAAATTTAAATCTTTTATCTGTAACTGAGCTTCATTTTCCATAATCTTCTACTTCAAACTTATTTATGATTTTTTTCAATAAAGCGGGATGGAATTACATTTTCTATTGCTATTTTTCTGATTGCATTTAGTTCTTCTTTTAGGAGATGGCTCGATGAAACGATGCACTAACATACGATATCAATGGAGTATGGAGATATTTGCTGCATAATAAATTAAAGCTCGTTTTGCTGAAAATTTGAATACCTTTATCTGGCATCTCATCTGACGTACAACATTTAAATTTAAATTACTATGTTTTCTTCTGGACAATTCTCGAATAAGCGCAAAGAAAATAATAACAACATTTAAATCCTACTGATGACGGCTTTGTAATGGTTGAAAACGTTCTATGTTTTTCTGATGTATTTTAAGACGTTTTTAAATTGTTTTTTAACCCTTAAATGCCGGGTGTTGCTTTTCGGCAACACACCCAATTTAGGTTCTAAAATACTATTAGAATAATATTGAAGCTATAATGCCTAATGTTGCCAATAAGATAAATTCTGAAAATATTATTAAATCGATTTCCAACATGCAGATGGCAACACTTGTGCTGTTTAACTATAAAGATAGATTTATTTTTTCAATTGTTGCTACTTGCTCTTTTTGTTCTGTTTGGAAGCTTGCGAAATACCCTATTTTGTTCTGCAGTGAGCAAGTAAAATTTATTTCTTATTATAGTTCCTAAAATTCTTGTGTGTTTAATATTATAGAATTTTATCAAGGAAAATTAATTTTTCAATTAAAGACCAGTATTGCCGATTAGTAACAAACTTATTTTTAGCCGTAAATCATACTTAAAACAAAGTATGATTTTTTTAAGTATTTTTCCCATGATTTATTTAAAAAATAAGAGCCGAAAAACAGTATTACAATGATTTTTGAAAAATCAGGCATATAAAGGTTAAATACCTTTATATTATATTTATGCACTTGAAAGCAATTTTTGTACAATTACTTGTACTTTATGTATATGTATTTTAATTATTTAAATCAAGGTGAATACAGCAGTAGAATTTTAATTTTAATTTATTTTATTCCACGTGTGGAAGTTTCTTTGAACCGCTCTGCATCGCGCTTTTCCTTTTATTTTCTCTACGCGGTACATTTCAGTGTCCTCTTTTATTTTGGCGGTCGATAAGCCAGGACATTTTTTGCACATGTATTTCAAACATTTGCATTCTTTTCGTAAGGCTTTGACAGATTTGCGCCATTTTTTGACTTTTCAACTTTGAAATTTACGGTTTGCGAAAAATCCTGACGCGATGATTAACAAGTTGGAAATTGCTCGTCAAATGTGGCAAATGAGGTGCGTTCGTACTATAACTAGTTTTATAAATATTTTTTTCACCGCATACTGTACTAAATGTATCTTTTAGTGCACTTCATCAGTGCATATCAATTTCATTCTGTTCGAAAGGCTGTAACACCATTAAAATGCACTTGTAATAATTTTTTCCCATTGGCCGTAATCTAACGGAAAACTTTTGACTGTCCCTTTCATTAAACTATACATCCGATTTTCATAAAATTTGAAATGACCCGACAAAATTTTCCAACAATTATATATTTAAAATTTCAGACCCATTCGGAAGGCTGCAACATCATTAAAATGCACTTGCAATAATTTATTCCCATTGGCCGGAATGTAACGGAAAACTTTTGACTGTCCCTGTAATTAAACTATACATTCAATTTTCATAAAATTTGAAATGACTCGACAAAATTTTCCAAAAATTATACATTTAAAATTTCAGACCATTCGGTTGGGTAGTTTTTGCTCTGTTATATGCGGACAGACGGACGAACAGACAGACGGACTGAACGACAACTATAGGTGCTACGTATTTATATAATTACGAACGCACCTAAAAATTAAGGTTATATTCAGATTGAGCGCTAAAAAATACATAAAAATTATTATCAAAAGTTTAAAAACACAACCATTGATGCAGGCTTATGTAATAGAACAAAATGAAATTAAAAGACAGAAATATATGTGACGTCTGAAAACGAATAATCATTGTTTATATAAATAGTGCAATGAACGAAGTTGTGTGCTATCCTAGTTTGTAGCCTGTCTCTGTAAGAATATATAACGAACATCATATATCACTTTTATTGAGGTAATTAACTTAATAGAGTCATTATTACGCATTAAAATATATATCATATTTTAGACGAATTCTGTATTATTTGCCATTATTCGTCGTTATGTAATTTGGTTTATTTTACAATTAAATAAGCATTATATTAGCTTTGAAAGTTCTTTATTTATGAATGGAATTTAAAATATACAAATTAGGAATATGAATATGAATAGAAATATGAATAGAAATAAAATTTAAAATATACAAATTATGAATATGAATGCGAATAGAATTTGAAATATACAAATTAGCAATATCAATATGAATAGAGTTTTAACGATACAAACGATGAATATGATTATGAATAAAATTTAAAAATTATTAAAAATTATTCTTATTAATATTATTATTATTATTATTAAAACATTATTTATGAATAGAATTTAAAAATAATTCGACCAAATACTGAATTTATCTTAAAAATTTTCTATATAGCACAATAGACTTTACGGAAAGTAGAAAAACAAAACATAAACAAGTTGGAAATTGCACGTCAAACGTGGCAAATGAGGTGCGTTCGTACTATAACTAGTTTTATAAATATTTTTTGCACCGCATAATTTACTAAATGTATATTTTAGTGCACTTCATAAGTGCATATCCATTTCATTCTGTTCGAAAGGCTGTAACATCGTTAAAATGCATTCGAAATAATTATTTCCCACCGGCCGTAATGTAACGGAAAACTTTTGACTGTCCTTGTCATTAAACTACTATACATCCGATTTTCATAAAATTTGAAATGACTCGACAAAATTCTGCAACAATTATATATTTAAAATTTCAGACCATTTGGGTGGGTAGTTTTTGCTCTGTTATATGCGGACGGACAGACAGACAGACGGACTGAACGACGACTATAGGTGCTACGTATTTATGTAATTACGAACGCACCTAAAAATGGCCAAAAACGAACAAAATGTCCAGCAAGTGAGATTTACATAAACACCTATTTCTATTAACTTAGGGGTCGTCCACAAATGATGTCACGCTTGGAGAGGGGGAGGGGGGTTCGTGAAATTGTGACAGTTTGTGACAAGGGGGTGGGAGGGGGTAAGAAGAAATGTGACATCACACATTTTGGTTAAAATAAAAGCATTAAAAATCAGCAGATTAAATTTTGAAGTTATTTTGGAAATTAAAGTATTTTGTGTTTATAAAATAGATTTAAAGCCAAATATATTAAATTCCATTTCAAAATCCAAAATACGACTGTTTTGAACTGCTCTTTCGTATTAATATTTTATTAATATTGTATATTAATTATGTTTTTGTTATAAACCTTAACCCTATTTCATACAAAATAAGTACATGAATCATTTTTATTGTTATGCTCGCAAATGTCGTTAAAAAACATAGTTAAAGTTTAAAAATAAAGTTTGAAATATGATGTATAACGTAGTGCTTTGTTTCTAAACTGCAAGTATATGTTTATGTAATATAGCGTGACATGTGACAATGGGGGGGAGGGGGTATGACGAAGTGTGACACTTTGTGACAAAGGGGGGAGGGGGGGGGGTCAAAAATATTGAAAAAAAAAGTGTGACATCATTTATGGACCGTCCCTTATAAGTTGTTAAAATATAAACTATGCATTGAAAATAACAAAATCCTTAGATTTTCATATTAACATAGTTGTTTTAATTTGGGGATACAACAGCATTGTTAAAACAGCGTGGAAAAGCTGTCTCACACGTTATATGGTATGGTCCTTTAATAGGTTTAAAAAATCTCCACATTTAAACCCTAAACCTACACTGTAAGGAAAACCATTGTAGATTTGCCAGCACAAACTGCTGGCGCCCGAATTGCCAGCACATTGTGCTGTTAATTTTACGCAACTACTGTATTTTTCATGTTTATAACTGTCAAGAAACCAAAGAAAGCTACAGCACATTCGACTGTGATCGAGTTTGAGCGCGAGATGAACAGTACTTTGTACTGTAGAAATGTCGTTTTTTTTTTCAGCGTAAGTAAGCTGCTCGTTTTTAATAGGTTTAAAAATCTTCACATTTTAAATCCCTGACCAGAGTAATCTGACCATTTCAGGGCCATCCCATGAAGAATGGACAAAATGTTTTGCGCATAACATTTACATAAATACCTATATCTACTAACTTATAAGTTCTTAAAATATAAATTATACATTAAAAATAACAAAAATCCCTAGATTTTCATATTAGTATAGTTGTTTTAATTGAAGGATAACATTAACATTGTTAAAACAGCAGTAATATGTTGAAAAGCTGTGATACACGTCACATGGAATGGTCCAAAATAGTTTATATTAATCTGTGATTACATTTTTCCAAACTTGATAGGACTTTCGCTCTATTTAAAATGTTAAAGTGTTACCAGCTACATAGACTTTAAATATTCTCTGTTACACATATACAAAATCCAGTAAGTAAATCTATTACTATAACAGTATATCTATTAGTTATAGATTGTCATCAATGCAGCTCAATAATAAACGTTCGCATCTGCTAGTTTGAGAGCGCATGTTTAACATTGATAAATTAGCAGCTGATTTAGTACCACTTATAGCTCTGAATTAGATAATTTACAGGTTGAACTGTTTCGAAAGACATATACCATTTAGAATGATATTCACCCATCAGAATAGAATTAAAAAATAATTCGGCCAAATACTGAAATTAACTCTAAATTTAAAAAAAAAAAAAAAAAAAAAAAAAAAAAAAAAAAAAAAAAAATTCTACATAGCACAGTAGACTTTATGAAAAGTAGAAAAACAAAATAAACAAGTAATATAAAAATTTTGTTTTTAAAG
The DNA here is from genome assembly GCA_963932465.1 of Maratus speciosus. Classification (NCBI taxonomy): domain Eukaryota; kingdom Metazoa; phylum Arthropoda; class Arachnida; order Araneae; family Salticidae; genus Maratus; species Maratus speciosus. Next base: position 442,945,810 of record OZ010797.1, on the reverse strand, counting down.
TCAATTCCTTCTTAGATCATCAAAGAAAAATTTAATATAATCCCTTAAGCTAATATTAGTTTTTGTTGCATTAAAATATCTCAGTTTGTTGATTTTCTATAAGCAAGTAGGCTTACAATCGAAGTCTATGGGAATTTGGCGAAATATTAGAGATATCACGAAGTTGGCGTCACTTTTGGCGACTCATTTTGGTCGCCAAATTTGGCGATATATCGCCAAGTTGGCGACAAACTTGGCTGTATTTGGCGACAGAACAGCCCCCCCCCCCCCCTATGGTAACTCCCCTTATAGATATGAAGATGCATTAAATGCTGTTCAATAACCAATGGCCGCCATTTTTCTCCCATGTAAAACTAAAATTAATTAATTAAAATTCAATTAATGAATTAATATTTGAAAAAACTGTATTAACATCAATTGTCATCCAATAAAAGTTTAAGAAAAATTATTTCAACTTGATAGGATGAATAATAAGTATTTTATTAACGATTGAAAATTTGAACAAGATTTATAAATAAATATAGGGAGAGTGTGAACTAATAGTAGGAATTGAAAAATAGCTTATGTTTATCTGTGTTTAAAATTTTCCAAAATTGATAGGATTTTTGGCTTATTTAAAATTTTAAAGTGTCATCAGCTACGTGAAGTACAAATATTCTCTCTTACACATACTAAGAGATCCAAGCGGGCCTTTCCGGGTTACAAAATATAAATTAAAAACCTTTTTTTTTTTTTTTTAATTCAAAACTCTAATAGATTTTTTACATTTAATATATTTTCTTAGATTGGACATTAACAGCTTGAAATTAATTTTTTTATTTTTGGTTGTAAATTAGTCTAGCTTGAAATTATTTTTTTTATTTTTGGTTGTAACGTATTAATCTACATTAAAGCCGTTTAAATTCATTTTTTTTTATTTTCAGCAGTTATTCTTAGTCGCTCCTAAAATAATAATAATGAGTTAAAGTTGAATACAATTAAATTTCAATCTAAATATACCTAAAAGATAAAATTTTCAACCGTAAACATCTCGAAAGCCCTAAAGTTCATTTAGACGATTAGATGTGTAAATAAGCACAGCTTCTGCAACATTAAACAAATCACGTTTAATACGCGATCCCGCTTAATACGCGACTTTTGTCCACTCCCTTGAAACGCGTCTTAACCGGGTTTCACTGTATATGCAAATTAACTTTTAATTACATTGCGGGTAATTGAGATTACAAATCTGCTCAAAGATTTCTACTTACATCAGCCTTTTGATTCTAATCACTTCAATGATTTAAGAGTGTAATCCGATTACATGTCTTGAATTTGTGTTTTATTTATATTTTGTAATTTTGTTTATTTATTGAAAAAATTTAAATTTCGTTGTAGAATTTAACTCAGAAACAATACTTTATAGTAATTTAAGTGCAAACGTTTTTTTCCGTTTTTATCTTTCGTAATCATCTGCATGCGATAGAGATAGATTTAAAAAGAATTCAAGCTTGTAAATTATTTTTTAAATGTAATAAATGAGTATCTTGCGATACAGTGTAGAAACAAATTGCGATGTAGATTTAAAACAAATTGAATTTGTAAGTTCAGTTTGTTTCCTATTAGAAGAAATAAAAATTTAAAATGTGCGATGTTTAGAAGTTTAAAAAATTACACTTAAAGAGAAATTTAATCGTGTACTGTTGCCAACTTCAAAATGACGGCAGCGTTAATCACAGAAACGTTTGTCCTTTATAATATAGATACACAATCCAGTAAATCTATTACTATAACAGTATATCCATTAGTTATAGATTGTCATCAATGTAGCTCAATAATAAACGCTTGTATCTGCCAGTTTGCGAGAGCATGTTTAACACCGATAAATTAGCAACTGATTTAGTACCACTTTCTGAATTAGATAATTTACATGTCGAACTGTTTCGAAAGACATATACCATTTACAATGATATTCACCCACCAGAATAGAATTTAAAAATAATTCGGCCAAATACTGAAATGAACTCAAAATTAAAAAAAAAAAAAATTTCTATATAGCACAATAGACTTTATCAATAGTAGAAAAACAAAACATAAAAAATAGCTTATGTTTATCTGTGTTTAAAATTTTCCAAAATTGATAGAATTTTTGGCTTATTTAAAATTTTAAAGTCTCATTCTCTATCACACTTGCTAGGAGATCCAAGCGGGCCTTTCCGGATTACAGAATATAAATTTAAAACCATTTTTTTAAATTCAAAAATCTAATAGATTTTTTATATTTAATATATTTTCATAGATTGGACATTAACAATACCAAAAATCATTTTTTAAATGAAAAAATAGCAATTATGTGTTCAAATATAGTTTCAAAATTTATTAAAAGTTATACTTTCATATTGGCCTCGTGCCAGGAGATAACAGCCAAAACAATCCCCAGAGTTGGAAAAATGGTAATTCCAATTATCTGCAATGTAATTCCAATTTAATTGCATGTAATTAATTATAGTTAAAATTATATGCCGTAAAAAATTCTTGCAGAACTGTAACCGGAACCGCATCCATGGCATTATTTGACGAAATTTCTGCGTTTAAAAGTGTGCAAATATAATCAATTACAGTGGAACTCGGTTAAGACGCTCACGGTTAATACGCGATCCCGCTTAATACGCGGATTTTTTCCGATCCCTTGAACATCGCCTATAAGGCTAATGCAAAAATATCACGTTTAATACGCGAACGGTTAATACGCGATCCCGCTTAATACGCGAGAGATTTCTGAACATTTAAGGCAAAAAATCACGCTTAAGACGCTAATTCATTGATCAAGATGCGAATTCCTTGCCTGCTTTCCAGTATTGACAATTTATCAGATTTTTTATATTAAATTGAAAAACAGCGAATTCAAATAGTAATATTTACTTTATTTAACAACAGATTAACTAAGGCAAACATTACTACTCGGAAATAGCGGTAGATATTTGAATTTTTAAAAACCCGCTAAATTAGAAACACTGGAATTCTTTGATCCCGCGTCCTAACTTTCTGTGTTTTTCGCTTCGTGTATGTTTTCACTGTAGAGAAAGACGAATTCAGGGTACTCAGTATGTCATAAAATTAGGATTAAAGATGATTATACCTATTGTTAGTGAGGTTTTAAATGTAAGTTATATACCTAATGTGTTTTATAATGCATATTAAAGGTAAATAAAAATAATTAAATTTAAAAAACCCGACTGCGTAAAAAGCGAACTAATTAATTATTTCTCATCAATGTGAAGCTATTTTTTATATCACTTACCTATTTTTTTATTTACTTGTATTGATTACTTTTAAGTTGTGTTTAATTGTTAGTTCCTATCTATAAACACTGTTTTGATGAGGTCTATAGATGTCTATGAAGGTTAGAGTTGCAGTAAAGCTAGAGATCCTACCTACACAACTTCGAGGTTGTGTAATATTTAAACGGAGCTTATGACTGTAAAATAGTCAATGAAACATCGTCTTCATTTTGAAAGACCTATCCAATGTTATGCCACTCAATATGGAGCGTAAAAATCTTTTTTTCGTCTCTACCGCCATTTTTTATTTTATAAAAACAAAACCTAGCCTATAACCATCAGACGGTTAAGACGAATCGATAGAGAACTCATTCATTAAAATCCATCCAGCCGTTCGGATGTTTCGAGGGTATAAAGAAATCCACTTACCCAGATATACGCGTGAAACACATAACCTTTCTTGGCAGTCGGGTAAGAAAAAAGAAACTCGTAAAGATTAAATAAATGCGACTGAGGTATTTATTGTATTTATTGTATGTATGTCTGTAGAATATTTATATGTACCTTTACGACTGAGGTTGTTTAATTCTTTTATGTTTTCTTTTCTTTTTGCTATGCTAACAATATATTTTACAAAAAGATTAATAAGGATAATTTTCTTTTATAATGAAAAGGATAGATTATAATGGCACTCATTATCACAAGTAGTACTAAATATGATTTTAACAACTGGGTTGTGCTTTCAAAAGTTTAATATTTTAAATTTTTTACCTCTGCTATAAAAAAAAAAAACAAGTTGGAAATTGCTCGTCAAACGTGGCAAATGAGGTGCGTTCGTACTATAACAAGTTTTATAATTATTTTTTGCACCCCATATTGTACTGAATGTATAATTTTTCGCACTTCATAAAGTGCATAGTCTTTAACATCATTAAAATGCACTTCCAATAATTTTTTTCCCATTCCCCGAACACTTTTGACTGTCCCTGTAATTAAACTATACATCCGATTTTCCTAAAATTTGAAATGGCTCGACAAAATTTTGCAACAATTATATCTTTAAAATTTCAGACCATTCGGAAGGCTGTAACATCATTAAAATGCATTTGCAATAATTTTTCCCATTGGCCGTAATGTAAAGAAAAACTTTTGACTGTCCCTGTAATTAAACTATACATCCTATTTTCATAAAATTGGAAATGGCTCGACAAAATTTTGCAACAATTATATCTTTAAAATTTCAGACCATTCGGAAGGCTGTAACATCATTAAAATGCATTTGCAATAATTTTTCCCATTGGCCGTAATGTAACGGAAAACTTTTGACTGTCCCTGTAATTAAACTATACATCCGATTTTCATAAAATTTGAAATGGCTCGACAAAATTTCGAAACAATCTTATATTTCAAATTTCAGACTATTCGGTTGGGTAGTTTTTGCTCTGTTATATGCGGACAGACAGACGGACGGACTGAACGACGACTATAGGTGCTACGTATTTATATAATTACGAACGCACCTAAAAAAAAGTTGGCAATTGCTCGTCAAACGTGGCAAATGAGGTGCGTTCGTACTATAACTAGTTTTATAATTATTTTTTATACATCATCGTCTGTAGCATCATTAAAATGCACTTCCAATATTTTTTTCTCATTCCCCGTAATGTAACGGAACACTTTTGACTGTCCCTGTAATTAAACTATACATCCGATTTTCCTAAAATTTGAAATAGCTCAACAAAATTTTGCAATAATTATATCTTTAAAATTTCAGACCATTCGGAAGGCTGTAATATCATTAAAATGCACTTGCAATAATTTTTCCCATTGGCCGTAATGTAAAGAAAAACTTTTGACTGTCCCTGTAATTAAACTATGCATCCGATTTTCCTAAAATTTGAAAGGGCTCGACAAAATTTTGCAACAGTTATATCTTTAAAATTTCAGATCATTCGGAAGGCTCTAATATCATTAAAATCCACTTGCAATAATTTTTCCTATAGGCCGTAATGTAAAGAAAAACTTTTGACTGTCCCTGTAATTAAACTATACATCCGATTTTTCTAAAATTTGAATGGGCTCGACAAAATTTTGCAACAGTTATATCTATAAAATTTCAGATCATTCGGAAGGCTCTCATATCATTAAAATGCACTTGCAATAATATTTGCCATTGGCCGTAATGCAAAGAAAAACTTTTGACTGTCCCTGTAATTAAACTATGCATCCGATTTTCCTAAAATTTGAAAGGGCTCGACAAAATTTTGCAACAGTTATATCTTTAAAATTTCAGATCATTCGGAAGGCTCTAATATCATTAAAATGCACTTGAAATAATTTTTCCCATTGGCCGTAATGTAAGGAAAAACTTTTGACTGTCCCTGTAATTAAACTATACATCCGGTTTTCCTAAAATTTGAAAGGGCTAGACAAAATTTTGCAACAGTTATATCTTTAAAATTTCAGATCATTCGGAAGGCTGTAATATCATTAAAATGCACTTGCAATAATTTTTCCCATTGGCCGTAATGTAAAGAAAAACTTTTGACTGTCCCTGTAATTAAACTATACATCCGATTTTCATAAAATTTGAAATGGCTCGACAAAATTTTGCAACAATCATATATTTGAAATTTCAGACCATTCGGTTGGGTAGTTTTTGCTCTGTTACATGCGGACAGACGGACGGACGGACAGACGGACGGACGGACGGACTGAACGACGACTATAGGTGCTACGTATTTATATAATTACGAACGCACCTAAAAAAGGCTAGCTTGAAATTAATTTTTTTATTTTTGGTTGTAAATTAGTCTAGCTTGAAATTATTTTTTTTATTTTTGGTTGTAACGTATTAATCTACATTAAAGCCGTTTAAATTCATTTTTTTTTATTTTCAGCAGTTATTCTTAGTCGCTCCTAAAATAATAATAATGAGTTAAAGTTGAATACAATTAAATTTCAATCTAAATATACCTAAAAGATAAAATTTTCAACCGTAAACATCTCGAAAGCCCTAAAGTTCATTTAGACGATTAGATGTGTAAATAAGCACAGCTTCTGCAACATTAAACAAATCACGTTTAATACGCGATCCCGCTTAATACGCGACTTTTGTCCACTCCCTTGAAACGCGTCTTAACCGGGTTTCACTGTATATGCAAATTAACTTTTAATTACATTGCGGGTAATTGAGATTACAAATCTGCTCAAAGATTTCTACTTACATCAGCCTTTTGATTCTAATCACTTCAATGATTTAAGAGTGTAATCCGATTACATGTCTTGAATTTGTGTTTTATTTATATTTTGTAATTTTGTTTATTTATTGAAAAAATTTAAATTTCGTTGTAGAATTTAACACAGAAACAATACTTTATAGTAATTTAAGTGCAAACGTTTTTTTCCGTTTTTATCTTTTGTAATCATCTGCATGCGATAGAGATAGATTTAAAAAGAATTCAAGCTTGTAAATTATTTTTTAAATGTAATAAATGAGTATCTTGCGATACAGTGTAGAAACAAATTGCGATGTAGATTTAAAACAAATTGAATTTGTAAGTTCAGTTTGTTTCCTATTAGAAGAAATAAAAATTTAAAATGTGCGATGTTTAGAAGTTTAAAAAATTACACTTAAAGAGAAATTTAATCGTGTACTGTTGCCAACTTCAAAATGACGGCAGCGTTAATCACAGAAACGTTTGTCCTTTATAATATAGATACACAATCCAGTAAACCTATTACTATAACAGTATATCCATTAGTTATAGATTGTCATCAATGTAGCTCAATAATAAACGCTTGTATCTGCCAGTTTGCGAGAGCATGTTTAACACCGATAAATTAGCAACTGATTTAGTACCACTTTCTGAATTAGATAATTTACATGTCGAACTGTTTCGAAAGACATATACCATTTACAATGATATTCACCCACCAGAATAGAATTTAAAAATAATTCGGCCAAATACTGAAATGAACTCAAAATTAAAAAAAAAAAAATTTCTATATAGCACAATAGACTTTATCAATAGTAGAAAAACAAAACATAAAAAATAGCTTATGTTTATCTGTGTTTAAAATTTTCCAAAATTGATAGAATTTTTGGCTTATTTAAAATTTTAAAGTCTCATTCTCTATCACACTTGCTAGGAGATCCAAGCGGGCCTTTCCGGATTACAGAATATAAATTTAAAACCATTTTTTTAAATTCAAAAATCTAATAGATTTTTTATATTTAATATATTTTCATAGATTGGACATTAACAATACCAAAAATCATTTTTACATGAAAAATAGCAATTATGTGTTCAAATATAGTTTCAAAATTTATTAAAAATTATACTTTCATATTGGCCTCGTGCCAGGAGAGGACAGCCAAAAAGAATCCCCAGAGTTGGAAAAATTTGTAATTCCAATTATTTGCAATGTAATTACAATGGTGGCCAAAATTGTGGACACTTTTAGCTAGCTTTCATTAAAAAAAGTAAAAAGCTACCTATTGCAGCAGTCCGAAGGATAACACTTCGGGAAATGTTGCTATATTTTCGCCGATCATGACCCCCAGATACCAAAACCATCCTCAGTTGAAATGCTGACTTATATACATATATACCGGGTGTCCCAAAAAGGACTGACTGATTTTAAAATTCAATAACTTGCAAACGGTGACAGATATTAAAAAAATTCTTGCAGGAGGGTTTTGCATAAGGTCAAAAGTTTTATTACAGTGATTTTCAATTTTAGTTCGATTTACAAACAATAGATGGCGCTGTAAGCAATAGTCGCTAAATTCAGGCTCGATTTTTGGTACTTCGTGGCCCGGATAATACATTTCCATATCCTTTTTCTGCATGGATCAAGATAAAGGACCAAAAATCGAGCCTGTATTTAGCGACTATTGCTCACAGCGCCATCTATTGTTTGTAAATCGAACTAAAATCGAAAATCACTGTAATAAAACTTTTGACCTTATGCAAAACCCTCCTGCAAGAATTTTTTTAATATCTGTCACCGTTTGCAAGTTATTGAATTTTAAAATCAGTCAGTCCTTTTTGGGACACCCGGTATATATATCCATATATATTTATATCTGAATTTTGTCATGCTGTAACTCTCGAGTTTTTGAACCGATTTGGATGAAATTTTTTATATGCATAGTACATACTAATGTCTCTACCGAGTTCGTTGGGCAGCTTCATCTGCCATCTTGTTTCAAAATGGCAACCATTTAAATTTTGTGGACACTTTCGGAAATATTTAGGTTCCCTAATTTTCGCTTTAAAATGACCTATGTTGTTAACTTACACTATCGGACTCTTTAAAATATCTTTTAATGTTTCTGGCATTCTGTTTAAAATAATACATAAGAGTTTGCATTTTGTGAAACGTAACATTTTCTATAAGTATACAATGTTAAAAAACATAAAAATTTTCAAAAATTCAAATGGCCGCCATTTTGAAACAAGATGGCGGATGAAGCTGGCCAACGAAACTCGTTCGAGACATTAGTATGTATTATGCACATGAAAAATTTCATCCAAATCGGTTCAAAAATTGCTAGAAACAAGATTTTTCGTTCTTATTTTTTAAGTGCGTTCGTAATTATATAAATACGTAGCACCTATAGTCGTCATCTGGCCCGTCCGTCTATCTGTCTACATATAACAGCACAAAATCTACCCAATGGAATGATTCGAAATTTAACATGTAATCGTTGCAGAATTTTGTCCAGTCATTTCAAATTTTATGAAAATCGAATAAAAACTTTAAAAGATATTAATAAAAGTTTTCTTCATTCTATTAAATCCTATCCTACGTAATTATTTCAATGATATCCCATAATAGGTAATGATTCTTGCTTTCCATGGTGATTACGTCAGAGTTAGGATGGAGTACTATTAATTCCGTATTACTGAATTCAATATATAAAATCGTAATAAATTTTGTATTCATGCATTTTTTCATAAGAATGCAACAGCTATTGCACCAAGATCTGAATATTTATAAAAACAGTACGTATAGTATATATAGTACCTCATTTGCGACGTTTGACGTACAATTTCCGACTTCTTTTTTTTCTAACTACAGTTACATAACTAATTCATAAATAATCCATTCCCACCAACTTTAAACTATCATCTATGTAATCCAATAACACACATCAAATAGATTACAAGAACATATCTTACACCGAATAAATTAGTAACTATTTCAGCATAGTTTATTGCTACGAATAAAAGGAATTTGTAAATCGAATTGTTTCAATGACATATTCCATTCAGTAATGAGAATTTGATTCTCTCGTACGAATATGTTTAACAATTATCGTTAAAAGCAGACTTGTGTAACTGAAGAAAATGAAATTAAATTCTGGGATATATTAAACATAGGAAAATGCGTGATCCATGTTTGAATAAGTACTGTAATGCACGAAAGCAAAGTTTAGGGAATCGTTAATGTGGATTAATAGAGACAATATTATAATGTTATAGCAGTAAAATAATATACCTACAGTAGAGCGCCGATTATCGGAATTCCAATTAACCGAACTTCCAATCATCCAAACAGCCTATTTCTCTCATTTTTTTTTTTTTTTTTTTTTTTTTTTTTTTTTTTTTTTTAATGATGAGATTGTGGATGAAATTTAAGATGAAAAAGAAATTGAAGAAGTGAAATGAATGATCTGAAAATGACTCAAGTCCATCACTTAATGAAGCCTTTCAATGTTTGGAAAAAGCTATGAAATGGCTCGAACGGCAGAAGAACTCTGATCCTATTCAATTAACGTATTTAAGAAGAATTCGAGATATGGCAGTACTGTAAAGAACGTCTTCTTTGAAGCAAGCAACAATCGAAAGCTTTTTTGCTTAAATTATAATCTCTGAAGTTCAGAAAGCGATAAAAAAATAAAAACAAAATTTTAAATGATAAAAAAGTGAAGTAAAAAAAAAAAAACATTTTTTAAACACTCTAGCACTAACTGGTGCTGCCAGTCCTAAGCCTGGATAAAGTGTGAAGGTTTTAGTATAGTCAGGAACATCCCTTAAACTGTCTGTCCATTTATCCGAACTTTTGCTTATCCGAACTAGGGTCGATCCCGACTTGTTCGGATAATCGGCGCTCTACTGTATTAGTTTCCGATACTTTTGAACATTTTGTCTCATTATGTAATTCGTTAAAGTAAAATTTGTAAACATAAAAGCAGATTAGGCTTTTTTTGGAATGCAGTTTATAGTTTTTCAACAAATCAAAGAGCATATTTTTGAAATAGAATCCACTTTTCATGTCTTTTTAGGGGCATTCGTGAGTACAGTCGTGGAATAAAAAAGTAAACACCCCCTACTAACTTCTCAACAAATTACCGTAGAAGAAAGTTACTGGTACCGAACGATTGGAAATAAAGTCTACTTTTAAATGATGTATATAAAATTTGTTTCAGGGGCCATCTACATATTAAACCGAACCATAACTTTGTTTTTTTTTCAATAGCAGTACACAATTCTGACAGCATAAATGAACTCTACACCTTTCAATTAGCCTATAAACAAATTTTTATGCGATTCGTGCCATAAGTTTCCGAGAAATTAATTATTTTAAAAGGAGCGTATTTTAAGGACTATATCCAAATTGAAGTTCCGAACTCGATTGTTAACCGAGAGAGCCGCCTTCTTGATCAAGACACGTTTAAGCGTCAATGAAACCTGTTTGATTACAGGGTAGCAGAATAAATTTCAAAAATTTACTCACTTCTATCATAGACGGCCCCTTAAACCATCATTTTGCCGTTTTTTAAGCATAATTTGAAAACTACTTGGAAGAAAAATGTGAAATTTGGGATTTCCATAAAGCAGGACTTAATAAATCTAAATGCATCAAAAAAATTGTAGGTTGCATTTCATAATTTTTTTGAATATTAATTTCATAATTTATAATTCTTATCATAAAATTATAAAAATCGCAAATTCAACGTATTTATGTTTGGGTATATTAGTATCATTGCTACCCCAAAAATAAGCTCATTAGGAGCATAATTCCAGGAGATATAAATAAAAATATGAAAATGTAATTTAACATTAGAAGTACTAAATTTTGAATGTCTATAATTCAAAAACTTATCATTCGAATGACTTGAAATTTGGTTTCTAGGCTTATTTTGAACCGAAGATTTGAAATATCTCGTTAAATTTGGGTACTGCCATTGAAGAAAATGAAGTTTGGATTCGTTTTAATATGTATATGGCCCCCTAAGCAAATTTTATACACACCATTTAAAAGTAGACTTTATTTCCAATCGTCCGGTACCAGTAACTTTCGTTTACGATAATTTGTTGAGGAGTTAGTAGGGGGTGTTTACTTTTTTTTTCCCACGACGTTTCCACGTAGCACCTATAGTCGTCGTCCGGTCCGTCCGTCTGTCTGCCCACCTGTAAAAGCGCAAAAATTACCCAAACGAATGGTTTCTAAATTTAAAATATATAATCGTTGCAGAATTTTGTAAAGTCATTTCAAATTTTATGAAGATCGAATAAAAACTTAAAAAGATGTTAATAAAAGTTTTCTCTATTTTATTAAATCCTATTACATGTAATTAATTCAATGATATCCCGTGATAGGTAATGATTCTGCGTTGCCATGGTGAGGATGTCCTATTTAAGATGGAGTCCTATTACTTCCATATGACTGAACTTAATATGTATAACAAATTTCGTATTCAATTCAAACGTTTTTGCATAAGAGTGCAACAGCTATTGCACCAAGATCTGAATATTTATAAAACTAGTTATAGTACGAAAACATCTCATTTGCCACGTTTGACACACAATTTCCGACTTGTTATAATGTTAAACCGCATCAGAACGAAGAAAAAACTATATTATAGTTTTTAAAAAATTACTTTTGCATACTTTTATTGTTTTTAAATTTTTACAATTAACTAAAATTTCCAGTACAATTTATTGCGTTACCTTTCACTGATCCTGATTACTGATTTAGAATCCTTTCTTGTTTTAAATTAAAGGAATTTGCAAATCGAATGACATGCCCTATTCAGTAATGTTACTTATCTACGAGAATCTCGTTGCTTTCTATGAAAATGTTAATGAATTGTCGCTAAAGAAGATTTATGTTAGAACAATGTGAAATTTAATTCTAAGGATATATTTAACTCAAGGAAATCCTTGATAAAGGTTTAAATTAATATTGCAATGCAAGACAGTAGTATCTGCCATTGTTAGCTGGTCGTGTTTGAGCGATATTATTAAATGCTTTTGCCTTTCTTAATGCAATTAATATAAACAATACGAAGGCGGCAATGTAAGAATAAGTTATTGTAACTCCTTGTATGGTTGAAAAATGTGGACTGCGCCAAAATGTAGGAGGAACACCTTCTTCTACCACTTATGCTTTCTTTAGATGGTACCTCAGGTACAAGCAGGAGTCCAACTAATTTTTATAAGAGTCAAAATGTCCATGTATCTCTAATACCGAATAAATTAATAACTGATTTAGAATCGTTTCTGGCTTTAAGCTAAAGGAATTTACAAATCGAATGACAAACGCCATTCAGTAATGGCACTTATCTACGAGAATTCGGTTGTTTTCTATGAAAATGTTAATCAATTGTCGTTAAAGCAGACTTACGTTAGAACAATGCCAAATTTAATTCTAAGGATATATTAAATACAATGAACTCCTTGATCCAGGTTTAAATTAATATTGCAATACACGAATGTAATATCTGCCATTGCTAGGTAGTCGTGTTTGAGCGATATTATTAAATGCTTATGCGGCTCTTAATGCAATTAATAGACAGAATATGAACGCGGCAATGTAAGAATAAGTGATTGTAACTCCTTGTAGGGTTGAAAAATGTCGACTGGGCCAAGATGTAGGGGGAACACATTCTTCTACCACTTATGCTTTGTTTAGATGGTACCTCAGACACAAGCAGGAGTCCAACTAATTTTTAAATAAGAGTCAAAATGGCCATTGATACTTTCAGTGAAGGTGATAATAGTGATTCTTCTATTCCAGGGTTAAATATAAACGCCTATATTCATTTAAAAGAATTTTTATTAATAATATACAATAATAAGTAAAATGCTCAATATTTTTTTCCATACACTATACACTGTAAAAAAAAATCTTAAAACAACAGAAAAAAATCTTCGAATTCCGACAGTAAAAATTACGTTAACAGTCTTCTTATGTCATTCCATCCTCATATCGCTTATTTTCATGTTAAACAACAAAAAATTCTGTTTTCTTTGCCATCAATTTCCACTGCGACAGGATATTATGTTGGATAACAGAAAAACGGGAGGTCATCCCCTATGACGTCTAGAAGGTCATTTAGAATGACCAATAAGCATTGGTTATCCCACCCCACGCTAAGACGTATCTTCTAACTTGAAATATTTGAGTGTCTTGTCTGTGTACTGTTGAAAATGGCAGTTCGTTTAATAAAGCAGTTCATCTAATTGAGAAAGAATAATACATAAAGAAATTTTAACAGAAAATTAAGAATCATTTTCACAATTCGCACACACCTTTGACATCAGAACCGCTTTCTTCAATGATTAGGATTTACAGTTGGAATACTAGAAAACAAACATAGCAAAAGGTATGTTTTCATCCTTCTTTTAAATATGTAACAATGTTTTTCCGAAACATAACAATATGTATGAAAAATACTTCCTATTTGCTAAAAATCTTAATTAAGCAATACTATTTATTATTATTATTATTATTTCATAATGTATGATTTACTTAAATTATTAGTATTATTTTATACTTCATTTATTTTTGCACATTAGTAACTTAGTTGATCTAATTCTGTTAATAGCTGGAGATTATTTTTTGATCGGTTGTTTATTTTAAGTTAAATAAATAATCTTAAGTTTATGATTAGTTTACAAATCTTGAATTTTTTCATAGCTGTAGGATGATTACTTATTATATTTAACTTTTTTGTGACTAAGAGTTTAATTTTACTTCATATGTATTAGTTCCAGAAATTTTGATTGAGATTTTAAATTTATTTTGTCATCAATTGACATACGTGATTAGTTTTGGAGTGATAGTTTTAATAATAAACACGGAGTAGCTGCATTAATTATTATAGTTATAGATAACTGATATTTTCGTTTAACATTAACCAGAATAATATTTATTAGATCTGACGCTGTTCATATATTTTTATTGTTTAAATTTCACATTTCCTACTATTTACTATGTTGTTTAAAATGGAGTGGTTGATATTTTGTTTAATCGTTCCATATGTTGATTCTGAAGAAATGCTTTTTTTTTTTTAGTACAATCTTAGAGTTACTTGTAGTGGTTAAGTTAAAATTTGTAAATTTTATTCACTCTATTTAAGGAAATAAATTTTGAGCTACAACTGTGTGAATTATTTTGAAAATAATTCCTATTTAAGCTTTAACCATTCATTTTATAGAATCAGCAAGTTTAATTTTGTTTAACATTTTAATTTAAATTATATTGTAATATTTTTTCTTATTTAGTTGATGATCATTTACTTTATACGGAAAAACATTGTAAATTGTTAAGAAGGATGAAAACTCATTTTATCACTTTAGCTGGAATGAAATACTTTTTTTTATGGTGATGTTTATATAAATTTTAGTGGCTCTTCTTTTTCATTTCTCATCTTTGCTCATAGCTGTCAACTTTTACACATTTATATATATAAAGCTTTCTATTCGAAAAAATTATAAAAATTGGCAGGATATTATTTACATAATTAACCAAAGTCACTAATTTAACCTAATCAATTTTTAAAAATTTTGCATGTATAAATATTAAAGTTCTTTTAATTACAAATCACATTCAATATATATATTTATTTTATTAAGAAATATTTTTATGGGGGAGGGGGGAGTTACCTTATATCGTATATATATATTTTTATTATTCTGGGGGGGGGGGGGAGTTTAAGATACCTTCTTTCACTTATTCCAGTCTTTAATATACTTAATTTACAAATCTATATAAATTCAACTGTTTAAATATTTTATTGCGAATAAGCTATTTAAATTAATTTTATAAAAGTTTGGAGGAGAAATTCCTATAAATATTTATTATTATTAATATAAACAAATCGATCGGTAAATATAAATTTCCCGTGTACCTAACCTATAATATGCGATTCTTCTGTTAAATAGAACCCCCCCCCCCCCCCCCCTCGCCAACAGGAATCGACCTACAGATTTTGACTGTTGGGAAAGGCGTCGATTGTCAACACGAAGTGCCTGTATGACTACGTATTTCTGTCGTCTGATAACGCATTCTTTCGTTAACAGATATTTTCTGAAAACAAATAGTTTCTGGCAACTTTTTGCTGCCAGAAAGTTTCTGTTGTTTTACAAAAATATTTTTAACAGTGTACTTAAACCCAACGTTATCGTGAATTAAACATTGTCTGTTTAGGGCGAAGTGTTGAAATATAATAATTATTAATAGAGTCTAAGTATTTGCATAAATTTAGAGAACATGTAATAATATATGCATAAAGCATACGCATAAATGATATATATACAGAATCAGGGGTCGATCCAGGCAAAATTTGGGGCTTATTTAGCCCCTTCACAAAAATCTATTTAATAAAACAGGCCCTTTCACAAAATTCTTTTTAGTAAAACAGGCCCCTTCAGAAATTTCTATTTCATAAAAACACACTCTTCATTAATTATTTTTATATTGTTAGGCTTTAAAATGTGTAAATTGCAAAGAAAACAAGTCCACTAGAAAGTTAAACTTTAGCAGAAGGACTTAAAGAAGTTATTATTAATAAATGCTTGGTTCCAGTTTCAGTAACTCGATTTTATATTTCATTACAAAAAGTTACTTTTCACAAAAATAAAATAAATTTCACAAAAATATAATAAATTTCACTAAAAAAAAAAAAAAAAAAAAAAAAAAACTTTTACTTTTCACAAAATGAGCCTCAAGGAAAAATCCCTGCATCGCTGCATCGACCCCTGAGAATGTGTTCACACAATTTAGTAACGATTTTGACTTTCCCTGTGATTTAACTTTAAATGAAAAAAAATTAAAAATTAAATAAAAATAAAAATAAAACTTTCAAGGCATCGATTTAGTTTAGTGTTAAATTAGCATTAAAAAGCGTGTTAAATAGCATTAAAAATATTCTTTATACGTTAAAATGTCGCTGGAAAATAAACAATGGATCGAAGCCCGTGTATTTGCACTTTTTGATAAGAAATATCATTATTCGATTATTAAAATTAAGTGTGAACAGCATAGTTTTGATATTTCTACACGTAAAATAAGTGACAAATAATAAACAAGAAATAAAAAAAATCCTGCGTCAAGCACAGATTATGAAACATTTTCCAACACAAAGAATAATATAACAAAACTCATAATATAACATTCACCGTTTAACAAGTTGAAATACAGTATAGCTTCAAAAATCCGGCATCATCGGGATCGAGACTATGCCGGATTTTTGAAAATTCCGGATTTTTGAAGGAATATCAAAAGTAGTAGCTAGGAATATCAAAAGTAGTACCATATTCTTAATGGTACCTTTAGTCATAATTTAATTCATTATTAAGTGATAATTATGTAAGAAAAAGAGAAAATTAAATATAAAAAAACTTACTTTAATTGATATTTTCTGTTATAGAAAAAAAAAAATAAAGAGTGACTTATTTCTTCTCGTGTAATGTCGGAAACATGGATGTAAATTTTCTTTGCTTCAATTTTCTTGGCCGTTCATTAACAAGTTTTTCTTATTTTATACAAATGAAGAATTTCAATTTCGGAAATACAGTCACAGTCGTGTTTCTCTAAAGAAGATATTAATTCTCTAATCAAATTTAGGCACTTTTTCTAGTGACACCTTTTCTTCTGCAGGTTGTTCATCCTCGTCTTCTGAACTGCTACTACCGTTATCGGCGCTTCTATTTAGCACAGCGTCAGCGATCTCGCTGTCCGTTAAACTGTCCGTTATTGGTGCATTTTCGTCAATGCATAGCCAAGCATCTGTAACTTTTTCTTCGCACTTAATGCATTTTCAGAATTTGCCTGTTCAATCAGCTCATAAATGGCAGCCTTTTCACGGGAAATGCGAAAGCCTGAAGACTCTTTCTCACCATCAATGTCGCCCTTGCCGAAAATTCGTTCCGGCCATGTATTGTGCCATGCATTCGCCAAAGTCTTTCAAAGAGGGTCGGTCCTAATTACTTCGGAAAATCGAGGTTCTACTGTAATTTATACACAACGAGTAACATGCAAAAAATTAGTGAAATTTAAAAGCTCATACCGAAATGGAAAACGCACTTCCAGCAATTATTGCTCAAAGACAGCACTGTAACCGATTTCTTAGTTATAGTTTTCAACCAAATTGTATTTGAAAGTATAGTCGTGAAAAAAAAAAAGTAAACACCCCCTATCAACTCCTCAACAAATTATTGTAGACGAAAGTTACTGGTACCGAACGATTGGAAATAAAGTCTAGTTTTAAATGTCATATATAAAATTTGCTTAGGGGGCCATCTATATATTAAAACGAATCGAAACTTCATTTTTTCCAATGGCAATACCCAATTTTAACGAAATATTTCAAATCTTTGGTTCGAACAATGCCTAGACACCAAATTTCAAGTCATTTGAATGATAAGTTTTTGAATTATAAACATTCAAAATTTAGTGCTTCTAATGTTAAATTACATTTTCATATTTTTATAAATATCTTTTTAAATTATACTCCTAATGTGCTAATTTTTTGTGTAGCAATAATACTAATATACCCAAACATAAATACGTTGAATTTGCAATTTTTATAATTTTATGATATGAATTATGAAATTAATATTCGAAAAAATTATGAATTGCTATCTACAATTTTTTTGATGGATTTAGATTTATTAAGTCCTGCTTTATGGAAATCCAAAATTTCACCTTTTTCTTCCAAGTAGTTTACAAATTATGCTTAAAAAACGGCAAAATGATGGTTTAAGGGGCCGTCTATGATAAAAATGACTAGATATTTTGAAATTTCTTATGCTATGCTGTAATCTAGCAGGCTTCATTGACTGCTTGAGTGGCGCTTAAGGTGCCTTGATCAAGTAGGGGACTCTCTCGGTTAACAATCGAGTACCGAACTTCAATTTGGATACAGCCTTTAAAATACGCTCGTTTTAAAATAATTAATTTCTCGGAAACTTATGGTACAAATTGCCTAAAAATTTCTTTTTAGGCAAATTGAAGTGTGTAGAGTTCATTTATGCTGTCAGAATTGTGTACCGCTATTGAAAAAAAAACAAAGTTACGGTTCGTTTTAATATGTAGTTGGCACCCTAAGCAAATTTTATATACTTCATTTAAAAGTAGACTTTATTTCCAATCGTTCGGTACCAGTAACTTTCTTCTACTATATTTTGTTGAGGAGTTAGTAGGGGGTGTTTACTTTTTTTTCCCATGACTGTGCTTTTTTTTCCTCATTTGACGGTGTAAAAATTGAAAATATGCGATATTTAGAAATTAAAAAAAAAAAATTGCAATAAATATTAATAAAAGTGAAATTTGATCGTCTGCTGTTTCCATTCGCAAAATGACATCAGCGTTACGTGCAGACCCGTTTGTCCTTTCTAATATAGATACATAATTACATAAATAGTTTCTACTTTCATCTACTATAAACTATCAACAATGCAACATGCTTTCACATCAACTGGATACGAATAACATCTCTCACATAGAATAAATTAGTAATTCGTTTAAAATTGTTTCTTGTTTCGAATAAAAGGAATTTACAAATCGAATTTATTCTGACGACATATCCCATTCGGTAATGGTATACTCATCCATGAGAATTCCATTTCATCCTGCGAAAAATATTTAACAATTATCGTTAAAAGCAGGTTTATGTAACAGAACAAAATTAAATTACATTCTAGAGATATACTTAACTTAGGAAAATGAGTGATAAAGGTTTAAATTAGTGTTATAAATGCACGAAAGCTATATTTAGTGAATTATTTGCCTCCTTATTACTTAGGAAATAGGAGTAATAAAGATAGTATTAACTATTAAAGTCTAGATTAGTTTGAAAATTTTTTAAGTTATTTGTATTCGGCTTGTTATGTAACTTATTTTTAACACTTTCCAACTTAGTTGAAAAGTGTTTATGAATTCGGTTTGTTTGGTCGTCTGACCGTCTGTCCACGCTCTAACTCGTGTAAATAAACTCGGATTGTTATGCAATTAATATATTTTAACCTTTAACTGATGTCACAAAAATTGTCACATAACTACTGTGAGGCGATCTGTCAGACAGCTTCATCGAAAGGTGAATAAAAGGCACGATTAACTCAAAGGATGGTGTTTTTGTACTTAACTTTTTGTACTGGACTATTATAATTAAAATTTACCTAGTCAAAAGTCTCTGGTGGTAGTACTAAAGTTCCAAGCGAAACAAAATTTGGGTAGTGTTAGTAGTTAAACTGAAAGTTACAAGTTAAAGTACAAAAAATGAAAGAAGCAGCGGTCTGTGAGAACGGTAACATCAGTTAAAGGTTAATGATGTTTACCATGCCATGTTCGGTATTGAATATGAAGTGTGTAACGTTAATGGTTCATTTACAGGCGCGCTCAAAATAATTCCGTTTCATTGTGGTCAATGAGGAAAAGTCCTTTTTGTCAAATATATAACACTGGAAAACAAATTTAAACTTTTGTTCTGCCACAAAATTGAAATTAGTTGTTTCTTATTCAGGTTTTTGCGCTGATTCTGAATCCAGTTTTAGATCGTCTAGTTTTTGAGTATTTGCATATTTCGATTTATGCAAGTTTTGGAATTTTTGTATAATTATATCCAAATTTAAGACATAAAGTATTATCAGGCTGACTTTTTTGTTTTATGTTATGATCACTGTCCAATTTACTTTACAAAAATGTTGTGTTCGAGATTACACTTACATGTGATAGTCCTTTTTAAGTTAGCATAATAAGTGAAAAAGTGTGGCTAATTTGCATATTTTTCTAATAACATTTCTTGACGTCCAAATATTTCGGCCACATGAGTACGCTAATTCGTTTCTAAACCAGTTTTTTCTGCTTTTTTCAAATCTGGTATCCGTTTTCTACTATTACGTCTACACTCTCAAAAATAATTTACTTAAAAATGAGAACTTCCATGTACTCGTATTTTTTTTAAGTACAATTGTTTCCAAAAGAAGACATTCTTAGAAATAATCTACTTAAAAATGAGCATTTCTATGTACTCATATTTTTTAAGTACAATTGCTTCAAAAAGGAGCATTAATCTACTTAAAAATGAAAATTTCTTTGTACTCGATTTTTTTAAGTACAATTAATTCAGAAACAAGTACATGATATTTTGAAGATGTGTATACATATACTTGATTTATAAATGTATGCAGAAATGAATACATATATTTTGTATTTTAAAGTCTTAATATTCATGTTTAAATCCTATGTGCTCAAAAATATGAGTTTTCTGATAAACCCTTTTCTTATACCGAATTGACAGTAGGGATTTTCAAGCTTTTATTTAAAGATATATCTAACTTTGTTATAATTTTTAATTTATAATACACACTTTTCAAATTTATTTGCAATTTCACTAGAAATGTTAAAGAAGAAAATTTAGTTTAAAAACTGTTTTATTAGAAATTAGAATATTTAAGAAAGGGAAAATTCATCTCTGCTGTTAGCGATCTTCCGTCGCTGATTCATAAAAGGTGTCATTTGGCAGCTGCTTGTAACTGCTCTTAGAGCACAGTCAGTACAATACTGATCTCCCACCTGGAGGACTCGGGCTCAAATCACGGGGCGGCTCATACACAAAATTTCAAGAATTAAGATAGTAAATTCGTTGTTCTTTACTCCAAAAATTGTAGTTCTTCGCAATTAAAAATGGTGATTTGTCGATTCTCTGTAATTTCGCTTTTTTTCCCCTTATAGTGTATGTGTGTTTCTATACATACTTATTTTCGAGTCCCTGCACGTACTCAAAAAAATGAGTACATGCGTTTTTCAAATTTAAGAGTTAAGTACTCGGAGCTATTTTAAGATCGGGAAGTGCTCGATAATTAGTACAATTTACTTATTTTTAAGTATAGTGTTTTAACAGTGTAGTTTTTGAAAAATGTGAAACTTTATTTTTTTGTCAAAAAAGCCAGAAAATGCTTTTTATTCTATTTTGCGATGTACTTCAGCTAGTTCTGATACATTCTACTACTGTTTTTTCAATTTTCTTTCGATTATACTATAAGTGCAGATTCCCAAAATTTTTAAGGAGCCAGTGGCTCCTAAACCCAAAAAATCCAGTCGTCACATTGTGAAAAAATTGCATAAAAGCAATAACGTTTATATGGGAAAAAACTCAGGAATTCAAAGTGAAAACTAATTTCTTTAATGTATACACCTGTGCAACAAAATATGGACTAAATATAACAAATGTGCACATTTAATATAATGACAAATTCTTTTAATTTGGGCATAAAGTAAGTGTAATATAAATTTTAATGTACAGTTCAGAATATAAAGTTGGGCAGATACAGGTTAAAAAAATATGCATAAACTAAGCAATCACAGTAGTGGATAATATTAGAAAAACAATATTTCTTATTTTCATTTTGTCGTACAAATATAAAAAAAATTGAGCATATGTGTGTATTATTATTTTGCACAATAAAAATCAAAATACAATTCAAACACTTGTTTTGAAGAACACGCAGTAAAAATTATCTTTACATTTTTTTTTTTTTTTTTTTATCACAGACACACACATCACAGGGATAATTCTGTTCCGAATTTTCCGAAAATTTAAGGCATTCGATTCCGGATGCAGATTTGAAATCAATATAAAAATCTAGTCTAGAAAAACTGTGGTAACTACTTTAAAGTTGGAAGTAATGTAAACATTACACCATTGAAAAATATGCAAGTGAGGCTTAATAACTGACAGATAAATTGTTAAGAATATGCAGACTAAGACATTTATCTGAAGCAAATGGTCCAGAAATCATAAAAAAAAAAACAAAAAAAAAAACAGTCTGACATTTATTGTGCCTAAATTTTACATAAAATGGCACAAAAAATTAAACTTGCATAAATCGAAAACTGCAAATGTCTCAAAAACTAGTCGTGCTGAAGAAAATCTAAAACTAGACTCGAGATCAGTGCAAAAAACGGAACAACTAATTTCAGTTCGATGGCAGAACCTTTGTTATCCAGTGTAATTATTTTTTATTGGAAATGTGATTTAATGTATTTATACATGCTAAAATTGTTGAAAACTGCCATTGGATTTCCATATATTTATATACCGTCTTCATAATTTTGAAAATTTTACAAAATTCCATATTTAAAGAAATCTTATAGATG
Organism: Maratus speciosus; assembly: GCA_963932465.1. Lineage (NCBI taxonomy): Eukaryota > Metazoa > Arthropoda > Arachnida > Araneae > Salticidae > Maratus > Maratus speciosus. The sequence goes on along the minus strand of OZ010797.1, from coordinate 442,923,149 downwards.
GAAATAATTAGAATTGGTCCTTTTGTAAATCGTCTAAATGTACATTTTTCACTAAGATCATTTATCATAAATACCACCAATAACAAAAATTAGCAAAAGAAAATAAACTCTGATCATTTAATAATAGTGTACTTCATAAGTAAAGTTTTGCGTATTGGAGTAAAATGTTTAGAAACTGAGAAAGACATTCAGATAGATTTTGGCAGTTTTCCGAAGTTTAATTAACCTTTAACTGATGTTACCGGTCTCACAGACCGATGATTATTTCAATTTTTATACTTTAACTTATAACTTAAGACACTACCGACATTTTGTTTCTTTTGGCACATTAGTACTATCACTAGAGGCTTTTGAATAGGTGAATTTTAATTATAACAGCCCAGTACAAAAAGTTTAGTACAAAAATACCATCCTATGAGTTAATTGCGCCTTTTATTCATCTTTCGATGGAGCGGTCTCACAGACCGCTTCACAGTAGTTGTGTGATAATTTCTGTGACATCAGTTAAAGGTTAACCAATTAGAAACTTGTATTTCCCATATAAGTACACGTTTCTTATTGTTAATCTCTTTTCGCAAAATTATTCAAACGAAAATCAATACGGATTCTTGCCTTTATCCTTAAACGTATTATGCGCATAATTTTACAAAATATGTAATCGTTTATGCATAAACCATGATACGTCTTTGATTTTACTATAATTAAATTATCAAATAAATGCTACTCCCAGCAGCTGTCAATTGTCAGCAATGTAACCAGATACCATGCATTTACATCGCCTAGATTACGACAGAATTTCCAATACTAATAAATTAGCAACTGATTTAGCATCGTTTGTTGCATTAAATTAGAGGGATTTACAGCTTTATTTATTTCCAATAATACTTCCGATTCAGAATGGCATCATCTATGAATATTGGATTCCTTCTTACGAAAATGCTTAACAATTATCGTTAAAGCAGGCCTGTGCAACAGAATATGATTAAATTAAATTGTTGGGATTTATTTAATGCAGGAAAATGAGCAATAGAGGTTTAAGATTAATGTTACAATACACGAAATCGAGTTCTGGCATTGTTTGATAGCCCATTTATGATATTTAGTGAATTACATGTGACATTGTTATTCACATAATATAATAAATGCAAACATTATTGTATACTTTTATACTTAAATGAGCTTTAAGATATTGTAATCTATTTGTCTTGCTACGCAATTTTCATTGTTTTCAATTGAAAGATTATTCCAAATACAAGGTCAGTTGTTATGTTACATGCTTTTATATAAGAATAGTTAAAGGGTAAATTCGCGAAAATAGTCGTTTTATTTTTTTATTTTTTAATAATTTGAATTCTTTAATTTTACTTTTTCGAATGGTATATTACTTTTGTTTCTACGACAAGGGGAAGTTAAAAAATTATTAAGTAATTCAGTTTGTTTACACCATGCATAAACACTGCATACATAACTTTAAACTCAATTTTCTCAAAACGTTGTTTTTTGGACTTCAATGAACCATTTTTATAGAAACCATACTACTTATAATTGTCTCTAATTTATCCTGAATATTTTACACATATACCTGATCAATCTGAAGTGAACTTTTCTTACTAACATATGTCCAAAACTTTTATTAAAAAGTCTTTGGAAAAATGCAATTTTTTTTAATATTTAAAATTGATTTTTATTCCAGATTTAAAAAAAAAACAACTAAAGAGTATCTATTTATAAATTTCACTTCACTTTATTAGGATTTATTTATATCATGTATATAAAAAATTCAAAGTGAATATCTTTGGTAGTTTCTGAGAAAAAGTACATTAATTTAAGGGGTTTATAATTATTATGTTTACATAATTAATAGGCCTCGCAACTACCCCTTTTTACAGCTTTTTTGTATGTAAAGATGAAAATTTGTAATCAATTTTTTACTCAAGTCATGGTATGCTAGATTTATAAAAATTATGTGCGCAGATGTGTTTCCAATAACAATAGAACATGTTAATATTTTTCAGTAAATTACAAATTAATAAGTTACTCGGATTGCCGTACAATTGATATTTGTTATAGGTTTACTATGGCATGTTCGGTATTCAAAATGAAGAGTGTAGCACTTATAGTTTATTTACAGGCACACTTAAAAGATTTCCATTACATTACGGTCTATGGGCAAAATCGTTCGCAATATATTTAAATGATGTTACACTACTTAATCCTTTATGTCCCAAATTGTGAATTCATGATAATTTTATCTTCTAAATCCTTTTTCGTGAATTTTTGAAACGAAATTAAAATATTTACACAATCATTTAATAAATTTTAAAAGGATTTTGCTAATTGAAGTCAATTAATTAAATTTGTACTTAGAGGAATTTTGTGCAATATTTACTTCTTCACTCCAACCTTATATCTAAAATATTTTTTTAGTATTTTATAGAATTAGGAAATGTACAAATATAATTATCTTTTAATAGAAATATAGGAATAATTTGGAACTGAAACTTTTCACCCACAATCTTTCAACGTCAAGGAAGCTGAAGAGATGCAACTGAAAAAGAAATCATCCTTGTATAAAACAGTTTTGTTTTGCTCAACCAATAATGCATTTGGAATAAGTACGTATAACTCATTCAAAAATGTATTAATAGCTATCGATGTATTAAATTAATTTTACAACAAGTTTTTTTAATGATATTTTAAAGTACCATCAAGGTATAAAGGGTTAAAACCTGCCGAAAGTAATATGAATCACTGAGGTACAGTCATGGGGGTCAAAAAGTAAACACCCCCTACTAACTCCTCAAGAAATTATCGTAGAAGAAAGTTACTGGTACAGAACGATTGGAAATAAAGCCTACTTTTAAATGATGTATATAAAATTTCATCCAGGGCCATCTACATATTAAAACGAACCCAAACTTCATTTTTTTTCCAATGGCAATACCCAATTTTAACAAGATATTTCAAATCTTCGGTTCAAACTATGCCTAGACACCAAATTTCAAGTCATTTGAATGATAAGTTTTTGAATTATAAACATTCAAAATTTAGTGCTTCTAATGTTAAATTGCATTTTCATATTTTTATTTATATCTCCTGAAATTATACTCCTAATGTGCTAATTTTTTGTGTAGCAATAATACTAATATACCCAAACATAAATACGTTGAATTTGCAATTTTTATAATTTTATGATACGAATTATGAAATTAATATTTAAAAAAAAAACTATGAATTGCAACCAACAGTTTTTTTTTTTTTTTTTATGGATTCAGATTTATTAAGTCCTGCTTTATGGAAATCCCAAATTTCACGTTTTTCTCCCAAGTAGTTTTCAAATTATGCTTAAAAAACTGCAAAAGGATGGATTAAGGGGCTGTCTATGATAGAAGTGACTAGATATTTTGAAATTTCTTCTGCTATCCTGTAATCTAGCAGTCTTCAACGACTGCTTGAGCAGCGCTTAAGATGCCTTGATCAAGAAGAAAGCTCTCTCGGTCAACAATCGAGTACCGAACTTCAATTTGGATACAGCCCCTAAAATACGCTCGTTTTAAAATACTTAATTTCTCGGAAACTTATCGTACGGATTGCATAAAAAGTTGTTTTTAGGCTAATTGAAGGGTGTAAAGTTCATTTATGCTGTCAGAATTGTGTAGGGGAGACTGGGGTTGAAAGGGACAAGGGATAGAAGGGACACTCAAAACTTCAGGAAGAAAATAAAATGTACAAAGTTTCAACTTTGGCTCAACCGATGACGATACTTGTTCTGTCTTAATAGTCCTTATAACTAACATCAGCAATTGTAGCGTTGTAGATGATGAAACCAAAATCTGTTTTTGTTATAAAAAAGTAAATTTTGATGTTTTCACTTTATGTGATTATCTGTATATTTGGTTAGCTAAAATACTCTCATGCATGAATACGTTTTTTATTTCGCTAGGTAGGTATGGGGTTGAAAGGGACATCTCCCTTTCAACACCAAAGGTTGACCCTCAGGCTGTTCCTATCAAGCTTCCTTTAGTGAAGCTCAATAAAATGAGTTAACTTCATTTTTGCTCCAAGCATCTAATATCAACTACGGATTGACAACTGTGCATATGAGTATTCAATTGCTTTAAACTCTCCAAATACGTCCCTATCTTGGAAACAAAGAAGCAAACTGGAACTGATTGTTTCCAGGGTTTTATGCAACGAAATTCATTACTTTCTCTTAAGAAACTAATAGTCATTAGTTTAACAAGAAGTAGAAGTTTCAACAAAGCTAATGTTGATATTTTTTAAAAACCTGCAGTTAGTTATGGATTGCTATAAATTTACATAGAACATAATATATAACGCTGATAAAACAGGCTTAATGACAGAGCACAAATTCCCTAATATAGTAGCAAAACGTAGTGAAAAAATTTTTTTCTCACGTAAGATCAGCTGAACGTGGTACATTTGTCAAACTTTCGTGTTTTGTTTCTGCATCAGGTAACTCTGTTCAGCAGTATTCGTTTTCCAAATAAAGAATTTCAAGGAGTTCATGCTCAGAGGGTACCCCATCCCAAAAACTTGGACTTGCTCATCACAGTTGGTGAATGACCGCAAAAGTTTTTTAAAGCAATTGTGTATTAGCTAAATATTCTAGTTTTTCCAAAACTGATCCTGCGCTTATCTTATTTGATAATTATGAAAGCAATATAAATATTAAGACAAGAAAGGTAATGGAATAATTATGGTGATATCCCTGTCACATTGTAGCCACAAACTCCAGAAAAGCACTCGTAATGATTTCAAAATACATAAAAAAAAAAAAAATGTATTTACTGATACTATTGACATGAATGGCGTCAATATTAATGATATTGTGGTGAAGTTACCTAAACCCGTAACTGGTGATGAGTCAGCTAGAGCTAAATCTTTCTTAAAATTTTTGACTTATTTAAATTTGTTTTATGTCAAGTAGGCCTAAACATGTTATTTTTCTAGTTTTTATTTTATCATATGTAGCAATATATTTTATTTTTATTTGTGTATAATCATCTTTTATTTTTATATAATGTAATCGTAAATAAAAAGGAATTTTTTTTACAAAAGTGTTTTATTTATGTGTGTCCCTTTCAACCCCGCACAGTGTTCCTTTCATCCCCTTCAATGGGGTTAAAAGGGACATTTCTTCCAATTTATAAAAATGCTTATATATTTTTAATTACTGTACTTGAGGATAAGAGGTTATAGTAGTATCAAAGCAAAGGTTTTAGACAAGAATTAGACGCAAATTTGAAAGTGATATCTTTTAATGACATTATTTTATAAGCTTATAAATTCAAAATGTGCCTTTCATCCCCTATCTCCCCTACTGCTATTGAAAAAAACAATGCTTTGGTTCGTTTTAATATGTAGATGCCCTCCTAAGCAAATTTTATATACATCATTTAAAAGTAGACTTTATTTCCAATCCTTCGATACCAGTAACTTTCTTCTACGATAATTTGTTGAGGAGTTAGTAGGGGGTGTTTACTTTTTTTTTCCACAACTGTACACTACAAGAGGCTTCCTATAGAATATTATGCGCATAGATTTACCGTTCATTTACAATGACACACAAAATAATTCGATTATAGTACTGTCTATTAACATTGATTGCTGGAAATGTGTTTTCATTTGTCGTTACGCTTTGAAAATGTAACTAACTTTTTGCCTATTATTTCGCATGTATAAATTCTATAATAGATCATATACAGGGCAGACCAAAAGATCTTGAGTACATTTCAGTTTACTGACGGAAATTGACGCAAAAGAATTCTCATCTGTGCTGTACGTTCGCTAAATGAACTAAATTTTAACATACTATGTGGTATGTATACAAATCTATAGATCACGGACGGCGAACCTTTTCACATCCACGTGCCAAAATTTTCCAAAAATATATTTTACGTGATCATGACGTGCCAACACTAAAAAAATAAAAAATAAATAAATAAAAAATAGCAATTTATGAAATTACAACGACCATTTGGAAAACGATTTTTTTGAAGACTAAAATTTAAGACATAAAAAATCGCACGGAGTTGATCATACATTACGTACGCCATGAATTAAACATTAATAGTGTTATTACACGTAAAAATTGCAAGCCAAAGATATCGCCCGCGACCTGTCTGATTTCATGAAACTTAAGTATTATCCACCTGAAATTTACGTAAATATCCAAGCATTTCATTGGCTGTTCGGGAAAAGGCTTTTCCATCGTCAGATTTCCAAGAAGTCTGACGGCCAATTTTAAATGAAATTTCATTCTTAAACTTCTAAACATCCGACAATACTACTTTTTACACCGTCGGATAGAGAAAAAAATGTACTTTTAAATGCAATTTGTTTGAAAGCTGTATCTCAATTTGTTTCAGAGTTATTATTATTTTTTTTGTAGTTTTTATTACTTTTTTGTCATAGTGGCAACAGAAGGTATCCATCGTTGTTGAAATAAAAGGGAAATACAGATTACTGTATAGACCAATCATAAAATGAATAAAATGCGGATTAAACCAATGAAAACCTTGAGACATGCTTTTAATTTCCCATCCTGACGAGAACAATAACCATTTTTCCAAATGGTTAAAAATAATAATAATAATGGATTAATAATAATGAATCAAAATTACTTAAAATTTTGTTTTTAGCATTACAAAAAAATATGGGTATTATTTGAAGTTATACTTTAAAAGTTTATTTTTAAAATATTATTTCAGTTGTCTCATCTCAGATACCAAACACTTTATATCAGCTTCGTACTTGGTTATTTTTAAGAGAATGAAACCTGAATAGGACTCATTTGACAAGATGATTTTGTTTGAATTTTTCAAAGAATTTATTTCCGAAAAGAATTTCTCGCAGAAAAAAATTGTCAAAATAGCAAGCACCAGAATCTACAGCTGGAATTGAATTCCAAGTTGTTATAATTTTACCATCAACATTTTTGCTTATTATGCCTTTTATTTTTTATTTTTCGATAATCTCCTAATTCTCTCATATTCTTAAAATTTTGTGAACTAGTATTGAGCTAGATTGGGATACATTGAGTTATACAGGGTGTTTATAAAGTCCCGGTCCCATTTTGATGTTTAATAACTCATAAAATAATGAAGATATAAACAAACTTATGGCATTTATTGATGGAATAACTGATATATATTCCTTTTCAGGTTTGAATATCTTTACTTTTGTAAATATTGTCTGCGCGTGTGGTTAATTTCAGATAATTTCATTTTCTAGTCTAAATATCTATACTTTTCTAAATATCCTCTGCTTATTAATTGCATTTTTCTCTCTTTTGTTTTTGGCATCTGTTGCAATGTTATGTTTAATTTAGATGTGTTTGTTCTATGTTACTTTTGTATGTGATGTTTTATTCGAGCGGATATTAAGGAGAATGCATACACCACAGAAAGCACAGATTTTATGGTGAAATTGACTATCGACTTGATATTCTCCGTGCGACGAAGGTTGCACACGTGGAAGTTCATTGACAAGGGTCATGAAACTTTTTGAGTCTATCTAACCATTTATGTTATTAATTTTAATCTATCTTTATTATTTTATGAGTTATTAAACATCAAAATGGGTCCGGGACTTTATAAATACCCTGTATTTCAGTTTCTTCAATCTGTATGACAATGGAAATCAACTGATCTAATCGAATTCAGATAAACAAAGACAACATCAAGATTAATTAATGCATTTTGTGAAATTCTACTTTATTTTGACGTAGAACCTGAATCTATGCCGCGCCAAAAATAATCTGCGGCGTGCCACTTATGGTACGCGTGCCTTAGGTTCGCCGTCCCTGTTATAGATCATATACAGGGCTACACAAACAAATTCGGATATTTTTTGAGAGTACTGATAGGAATTCCTGCAATTAGATTTTTAAATGTATTATGCGTTTTCCAAATGGTTTACTTAGACATTGTTTTCACCTTATTAACCCTTAAATGCCGGGTGTTGCTTTTCGGCAACATACCCAATTTAGGTTCTAAAATACTATTAGAATTATTTGAAGCTATAATGCCTAATGTTGCCAATAAAATACATTCTGAAAACATTATTAAATCGATTTTCAATATGTAGATGGCAACACTTGTGCTGTTTAAGAATAAAGATAGATTTATTTTTTCAATTGTTGCCACTTGTTCTTTTTGTTTTGTTTGGAAGCTTGCGAAATACCCTATTTTGTTCTGCAGTGAGCAAGTAAAATTTATTTCTTATTATAGTTCCTAAACTTCTTGTGTGTTTAATGTTATAGAATTTTATCAAGAAAAATTATTTTTTCAATTAAAAACCAGTAATGCCGAATAGTAACAAACTATTTTTTAGTCGTAAACCATACTTAAAACAAAATGTGATTTTTTAAAGTATTTTTCCCATGATTTATTTAAAAAATGAAAGCCGAAAAACATTATTACAATGATTTTTGAAAAATCAGACATTTAAGGGTTAAACAGAGAAGTTTTCTTATTCTGGAAGTGTTGGGAAGTGTTTCGTAATCTACGCTTGACGCATGATTTTTCGTTCAACTTGTTAATTATGTTACACAGTGTTAAATATCATGTTTTATTGATATCTGAGCAATGTTCAAATATGCGCACAACTACTAACCCTATCTTAGTAATAGTCCGGGAGCCCGTGGCATCAAAAGTACCGGCATCGCGGAATTGAACATTTTTTATGTAAATCGATAGTAAAAAAATCATACGAACAAAATGAGCTAGATAAAAGAGGGAGAGGATTGTACTTTGTGCCAATATATTAAAAAGAGAGAAACAACGTTTACAGAACACAAATGTACCTAAGTAATTTTAAATAAGCATATACCTATTTCGAAGCCTCTAAGGCCCCATCATCTGTGTTTATAAATTAAAGATAAAAATAAAACTATGGAATAAAAGAGGGGGTAAGCAGAGCCAGAAGGCGCACCTCACATCCCGACCGTCAACAGCGAAATGGAAATCACTGTTGACAAACAGCCACGGAGTCGGTCTCACGCGCACACAGGGAGACCAATCAAAAACCGCCCAGATGCTCCGGGAGAGTTCAAATCAAGCGTTCCGCTATTGCTAATCACTGCTGGTCCAACAATCATAATTTTAAATTTTCCGAAGCCTCAATTATACAAAAATGCACATCGATTTACGATCTTGACTTTTGGGAAGCCTACCACATATGGAAAAATTCAAACAGCTTAGTGAACGATTCGTCCAGCACGCCTAATTTTTCAAAGTTATGGTTTAATTTTCTCTAATTCGTCCTCTTCCCCCTTCCCTCCTTTTCTCCGCTTTATTTGAACTCTCCCGGAGCATCTGGGTGGTTTTTGATTGGTCTCCCTGTGTGCGCGTGGGACCGACTCCGTGACTGTTTGTCAACAGTGATTTTCCTTTCGCTGTTGACGGTCAGGATGTGAGGTGCGCCTTCTGGCTCTGCCTCCCCCCTCTTTTATTCCATAGTTTTATTTTTATCTTTAATTTAAAAGCACTGATGATGGGGCTTTAGAGGCTTCGAAATAGCTATATGCTTTTTTAAAATTACTTACATTTGTGTTCTGTAAACGTTGTTTCTCTCTTTTTAAAATGAGTTAGGTATGACTAGATTTGGCATGCCGAAAATAGGTTTAATTAAATTAATTATCATAAAAAAAATTGTAATGTTTTCCCGTAATCGCGAATTGTGATCAATATTAGAGAATTTTATAGACAATTTTGTGCTCTTTCAGAAAAAAAGGGTATCACAAACTTTATTCTGCCGGAACATTCTAGTCGGCATGTCATCCATGTCCGGATCACATGTCAGACAGGAATAGGTTCCTGTCCTACCTATTTTAAGCCGGGAGAACTCGCTGCATGAGATTTTCTCACAGTCGTACTTTCTTAAGACTCTTATTTAAACCATTTTTCATTTTAACTAAAATTTCAAAATGTTATTTCAAGTATTTTACCTCTTTTGTGAATAAAAGTACTAAGCCAATCAAAAGAGTTGATATTATACGAATGTAAAGTAAAAGAAAAGCAATTGGGCATTCTCAGCAGCGAGTTCTCCCGGGTTAAAGAAATGTACAGTGATAAAATTACATATTTATTTTGCTTTGGATTTTTACTGGTGGCTATTTTATTTGACGTATTTTTAATAATAAAGCACATATCATCGCCAGCTACTAAATGCGAATAAAATTCCTAAATCCGAATGCAATTAACTCGACGAGCAGTCCGTTCGGTTCTTTGTTTTTTTTACTTTTCTTGTTATACTTATTGATATTCAATTTTTTTATATTTGAACAATCTTCATATAAACACAGAACTATCAACATTATCTTAGTAAAGAAAAGAAAGCTTGAAAGATTTAGACACTTCTTAATGATAAAAGCACACATCATCATCATCTACTAAATTCGAAGAGCATTCCTAACCCAGAATGTAATTACCTCGATGTTGTAGTTCCCTCGGTTCTTTCAGTTTCTTTTATTTTTGTCCAATCATCTTTGAAACAAAAACGTGAAGATGTGTTACCCCATCTTCTTTTGAAATGGATCATTAGGTCGTATTTATTGGATATTACTGAGAAAGAAGTAATTTACTTCTATTTCTACAAGAAACGAATGTGAAGCTTGAAACTTTTATTATAGAGTAGGACATAAAAGTGGAGCTTATTTTCGTATCCTTTAGTCCTATGATCTTAAATACAGATCTCAAAATAAGTAACAGACAGTTTGGGATGTCCCAAATTATTCAAACTACAGTTATTCGTTGCTTTATTATTTCTTATAGATTTAATCACATATGAATATTTAGTTTCAAACCAAAATTTTCTAAAGAAAAAATTTATTTAATAATAATAAAAAATAAATTTCCTCTTAGGTTATACCATATTTTGTTTTTTGTTTAAGATACTTTAACTCTTTCCGGCACAAGCAATTTTTGTTGTAAAATGATGAAATGATTGACTGACACCGGAAATTTAAAACGACTTTTTTAGAAATTAAAAACATGTTACTTTAAATGTTCATTGTAAAAGCAAAATTTTACTAAAATATTTTGTGTCAGACTGTTTTGCGTTCTCGTGTAGGGATTTTAAGATACACTGCTCAAAACAATTAAAGGATATTTGACGTTTTATATAAAATAAAGATATAAACGAAATTTTTTTTGCCGAAAATAGAAGAAGAGAATCACAAATGCAAATTTTTCTGGTTTTCAAACTGTGGAGTATGCAAATTTTGAGTTCGACGTCAAAAACGTCGCTTCAGCGGCAGCAAATGAAATTTGACTTTCAACTGGATAAAAGAGAATGAAGACAAGGATGATCGGCATTCAGTGATTGCATTGTTTCGATGAGTACGATGTCTCAGCGAAGTCAATTGACAGATTCAGAAGCTTTGAGAATTGTTGGTAGGTTAGAAGGGGGCCAAACTCAAGCCGAAGTAGCGCAAGCCATTGGAGTGTCACAAAGTGTCATTTCCAGGATCTGGAACCGTTTTTTGGAGAGTGGATGTGCAGGCCGAAGACCAGGGCAAGGTCGTAGATGGGCAACAACGCCCAATGAAGATCGGTATTTAGCGTTAACAGCTCTGAGACACCGAACCATGAACGCTACTCTTCTCCAACAACACCTTCGCTCGGCTACAGGCACCAGGATTTCAACTCAGACTGTCCGAAACCGGTTCCATGCTGTAGGTCTGTATGCTCGCCAACAGATGGTATGTGTTAGATTAACATCAAGGCATCGTCGCGACCGCAGGGAGTGGGCAACCGAGCATGTCAACTGGAGGAGAAATGAATGGAGCAATATTCTGTTTTCTGACGAGTCCCGTTTTTCTGTGCATCCGGATAATAGGCGTATTTTCATCTGGAGGGACCGTGGCAGTAGGAATAATCCTGCGTTCGTGCACGAAAGTGTCAGATTTTTCGGTGGAGGAGTGTTGGTGTATGGTGGCATCTCCATTGACGGGCGCACTGACCTCTACATCATTCGAGATGGAGCTCTGAGTGGTCGCCGATATAGGGATGAGATCCTCAGACCTATTGTAGTCCCTTACGCTGCAGCAATCGGAGATAACTTCATTTTAATGGACGATAACTGCAGGCCACATCGTGCAAACCTGGTGGAGGATTTCCTTTTCGAGGAAGGAATCGTTCGAATTGAATGGCCAGCGTGTTCTTCAGACATGAATCCAATCGAGCACGTTTGGGACGCTCTAGGAAGACGAGTTTATGGCCGCCAACAACCCCCACAAACTCTCCAAGAACTGGAAAGAGCTCTTCTGGAAGAGTGGGGCAGAATACCCCAACTCGTCATTAATAGCCTCATTGAGTCCATGCCTCAAAGGTGTTCAACGTTGCTGGCCGCCCGTGGAAACCATAAGCCCCTACTGAAAATGATTTTCTTTGAAGAAAACACCTTTTCTTATTCTTTTTTTCTCATATGCACAAATTGTGTTTTTTTCCTTTAGTACACAAATGCGCAATAAAATGCATTTTTTTCTGCCAAACATGTGTAATTTATTCTCATATAACCTACTATGTCTGTCGACCATGTATCAATCAGCTAAACAGTTTACCAGATACACAATCCACCTAAAACTGCAATATCCTTTAATTGTTTTGAGCAGTGTAGTTTGGGATGTTTCAAGTTATTCAAAGATATTTCGAATTATTCAAACTACAATTATTCGTTTCTTTATTACTTCTTACTGATGTAATCACATATGAATCTTAAGTTCAAAACGAAAAATTTTTAAAGAGAAAAATACGTTTAATTTAGACTTTTTTTTCTTCTCTTTAACATGTTGTTGAATTAAACATTATGCATATACAGTCGGACCTCTATTTAACGAAGTCGCTAAATCCCGAAAAAAAGTTCGTTATATGGAAAATTCGTTAAATAGAGAGTCATTTTTTAAAATACTTCAAACTACATAAAACGTAATTTAAGTCCATAAACACTAAATATAATTAAAAAAAGTAATTAGTTACACTTTTTTTATATAAATTATATCTATTTGTTTTATTTATTTTACCCATCAAAAAGAAAACTGCAAGGGAAATAAGAATGAAACAAAACATTGCCTGGAAATACATTGTATTTTCAGTTAAAAAAATTATTTTACATTAAAAATCACGATTTTTTATTATGGTTAATAAGATGTTTGGATGAATACCAAATTTTAAAACAGTTTTTTTTTTCTTCACGCCTTTATCCACCTCATCAAGAATATATTTTTTTTTCTTTGATGCTCAAGCACTTTCGCTTTGACATTTTTAAGCTACAAGAACCGAAATGATCAACACGATTGATCATGATCAACAATCTAGAAAACGGGAAACTATAGTTTAAGGATATGGGGCAGCTCTATTGAGGGTTAAAAAAAAAAGGAATATTGAAAGTTTGCACTTCTTAGATGGAAAGCAAAGAATCACTGCAATTTTACTGCTCTCGGTGAGTTAGGTGCCTGGTAAGACCTGTTCAGGGTCATTGATCATCATAAAATCTGTTAAGAGAAAGAATAAGTTTGAAAAGTCCAGTAATATTTTTAAAAATTGGGAGAAGAAAAAATTAGATCCCAAGGAACAGTTCGTTAAATAGAGAATGCACTTCGCTATTTTGAGGTTATTGTACGAAGAAATTTGAAAAATGTTCTTGGTTCCAAGTAAAAGTTCGCAAAATAGAGAAATTCGCAAAATAGAGGTTCGTTAAATAGAGGTCTGACTGTATATATCTTTTATATAATAAATAAGAGAAATTTTAAATAATTATTCTAAATTAATCCATAGTTTATTACTAAAAATGAAACATGTACGGCTATCATTGAAAAGTCCCCTATTAGATTTTCCTGCTTAATATTGACTGCTGTGAACAATTGAATATTTTATCACCTTATTTTTTTCACTTTTCAAAAAATTGCAGTTAATATATTTGATTTCTAAATTTCATTATATTTCCCATTATAGATATTCCAACTAAATTTAAAGCTCACAAAGAAGGTCTCCTTACTGGGCATACTCAAAATATTTTGAAAAAAAAAACCAATTAAACTACTTATGTATGTAATAAAGGATCAGTCAAATTTAGCGGCGGAATTACAGTAGAAAGTCTGTAAAAAAATAAAATACTTTCGAGTATTTGGCGCGAAAAGACGAAAGCGTCTTGCGATTTGGCGAGCAGTACTTATCCTCGCCAAAAGCAAACGATTTTAATGCACCTGAAACTTGTTTGTTAATTGATTTTTAGAATGCGGGTCAAAAGTATTTAATGAATTTAAACATAAACAATGAGAGAGTTTAATGAATGCATTTTTTCGTATTACATATTTATGTTGCTTGTTATTTAATTTTATTACTTTAAAAACAATTTCAAATATAAAAAAATACTTTCATATATTTAAGCGTATTCCTAAATAAAGGCAAGATTCGTTTACCAGTTATTCATTTCAATATCAAAGAATTTGTCGTTTTCATAGCAACAAAATGGAATCGATAGCGCTCAATTGGACTTAATTTTGAGATATTGAAACAATTTTAATTTATTTTAATTTTGTTTTAATTCATAAAATTTGATATTTAACTTTCATTATAAATATATATATATATGATAAAACTATAGTTAAATCAAACTAAAACTGACAAAACTAATGTTATTTACGTTAAATTTATTTAAACATTTTATATATGAAGCATTTTTATCTTAAAGAGTATTCGACATGAAAAAGTATTTTTCGAAATTTCATTTCATCGCCAACCGATGATAAATCGCCAAATAAATGAAATTTTCATTATTTTTTTACGAACGTTCTGTCGAGGTTCCGCCAAAACATTTTTTATAAACATATAAATCCACATGAGAAGAACACCCCGTAATTTTTTCAGATTTTTCTGAATATGTCCGTATGCAGACCTTCTTTGTCAGTTAAACTACTGAAAATGTACCGAATATAAATGAAACCGGAAAGACTTAGATTTTTTTTTTCCTTATGGCAAGTTATTCACAATTATCATCGAATACTAACAAAAAAGAAAAAAGAACATGTTTTATTGATACTTAAGTTACCGATATTTAAACAATTTTCAAATAAATACACAACTACCAAGAATATCTTAGTAAAGTTAAAAAAAAAAAAAAAAAAAAAAAAAAAAAAAAATGGTAGATTTAGACACTTCTTAATGATAAAAGCATTCTTAATGATAATGCATCATCATCATCTACTAAATGCGAAGAGCATTCCTAACCCAGAATGTAATTACGTCGATGTTGTAGCTCCCTCTGCTCTTTCCGTTTCTTTTATTTTTTTTTCCAATCATCTTTGAAACAAAAACGTGAAGATGTGTTACCCCTTCTTCTCTTGAAATGGATCATTAGGTCGCATTTATTGGATATTACTGAGAACGAAGTAATTTACTTCTATTTCTACAAGAAACGAATATAAAAACTTGAAACTTTTACTATAGAGTAAGAGATAAAAGTCAAGCTTACTTTTGTAGCTCTTAGGTCTTCGATATCTGTCATCTTAAATATAGATCTTGAAATAAGTAAGAGATAGTTTTGGATGTTTCAAATTACCCAAAGATATTTCGAATTATTCAAACTATAGTTATTTATCTCTTTTTCACTTATTTCAGATGTAATCACATAAATATTTAATTTAGAACTACAGTTATTTAAAGGGAAAAGTACATTTAAATATATATATTTTATATTAAGTTTTAAGTTGAATTTGTTCTTAAGTTAACGATAGATGATTATTAGTGTATCCTTAATTTTTATTGTAGTGCATGCCCTATTGCTATACTTTTTATCCTAGGTTCATGATGTGTTAAACCGTTACTCATACAGGGCGTGGGTGTACTTTGTGACTTAGATTCCCCTGGAACCCATAAAATGTTCAGTGCTCATCTTTTTGTTTCTTTTATTTATTTTGTTGTTGTTTGTTTCTTTAACCTAAAATTCTTACATACATGCCTTTCTTATAATATAAAATTATTCTACTTTACTTTTCATTTTACATCCATACTGTTAATACTAACAATAAAAAAAATTATGGCTACCATTGAAAAGTCCCCATTGGTTTTTTCCTCCTTAATTTCGACTGTTGTGAACAAGTGAACATTTTATCATTTTATTTATTTTTTTACTTAAAAAAAATTGTTATTACTGTACTTGTTTTTTAAATTTAATTACATATTTTATTTCTAATCCTATCATGTTAGAGAACGGCCAGACAGACAGAGAAGTTCATTTAACACTTTATAATTATGCTGTAAAACATTAACTATCATGTTTTATTGATATTTAGATCACTGACATTTGAACAATGTTCATATAAACACAGAACTAACAACAATATCTTGGAAAAAAAAAAAAAAAAAAAAAAGGGAAGAAAGCTTGGAAGATTTAAACACTTCTTAATGATAAAGCACACATCATCATCATCTACTAAATTCGAAGAGCATTTGTAACCCAGAATGTAATTACTTCGATGTTGTAGTTCCCTCGGCTCTTTCCGTTTCTTTTATTTTTCTACAATCATCTTTAAAACAAAAACGTGAATATGTGTTAACCCATCTTTTCTTGAAATGGATCATTAGGTCGTATTTATTAGCTATTAAAGAGAACGAAGTAATTTACTTCTACTTCTACAAGAAACGAATGTGAAACTTGAAACTTTTATTATAGAGTAAGAAATAAAAGTGGAGCTTATTTTCGTATCGTTTAGGCCCATGATCTCAAATACAGATCTCAAAATAAGTAACAGATAGTTTGAGATGTTTTAAGTTATTCAAAGATATTTCGAATTATTCAAACTATAATTATTCGTTTCTTTATTACTTCTCACAGATGTAATCACATATGAATCTTAAATTTAAAACCATAAATTTTTAAAGAAAAAAAATACATTTAATTTAGACTTTTTTCCCCCTTTTTTTCCTCTATAACATGTTATTCAATTAAACTGTATACATATATATATATATCTTTTATAAAATAGATAAATAGAAATTTTAAATTATTCTAAATTAATCCATATTTTATTACTAACAATAAAACATGTATGTCCAATATTGAAAAGGGCCCTATTCAATTTTCCTCCTTAATATCGACTGCTGTGAACATTTGAACATTTTGTCATCTTACTTTTTTCGATTTAAAAAACAAAATTGTAGTTACTTTATTTGATTTCTAAATTTAATTATATTTTTCCTTATAAATATTCCAACAATATGTAAAACTCAGTTCAACTACTGACAATGTACCGAATATAAACTAAACCGGAAAGATTTAGACATTTTTTTCTTATGGCAAATGATTCACAATTATCCTTGAACACTAACAAAAAAGAAAAAGGAACATGTTTTATTGATACTTAAGTTATCGATATTTAAACAATGTTCAAATAAATACACAACTACCAACAATACCTCAGTAAGATTTAAAAAAAAAAAAAAAAAAAAAAAAAAAAAAAAAACTTGGAAGATTTAGACATTTCTTAATGATAAGAGCACACATCATCATCATCTACTTAATGCGAAGAGCATTCCTAACC
This sequence comes from Maratus speciosus, assembly GCA_963932465.1. Classification (NCBI taxonomy): domain Eukaryota; kingdom Metazoa; phylum Arthropoda; class Arachnida; order Araneae; family Salticidae; genus Maratus; species Maratus speciosus. Next base: position 442,905,583 of record OZ010797.1, on the reverse strand, counting down.
CAGAATGTAATTACCTCGATGTTGTAGTTCCTTCGTTCTTTCCGTTTATTTTATTTTTCTCCAATCATCTTTGAAACAAAAACGTGAAGATGTGTTACTACATCTTCTCTTGAAATGGATCATTAGGTCGTATTTATTGGATATTACTGAGAACGAAGTTATTTACTTCTATTTCAACAAGAAACGAATGTGAAACTTGAAACTTTTATTATAGAGTAAGCGATAAAAGTGGAGCTTATTTTTGTATCGTTTAGGTCTTCGATATCTATGATTTTAAATATAGATCTTAGAACAAGTAAGAGATAGTTTGGGATGTTTCAAATTATCCAAAGATATTTCGAATTATTCAAACTATAGTTATTTTTTTCTTTATTACTTCTTACGGGTGTAATCACATAAATATTTAATTTTGAACCACAATTTTTTAAAGAAGAAAGTACAGTTAATTATTGTTATTTTTGTTGTTGTTCGGTTATATTTTGTTTTTTGTTTAACATACTTTTAAATTAAACTTCTTATCTATATATATGCATATATATATTATAAAATAAATAAATAAAAATATAAAATTTTTCTACTTTAAACAATCTGTTACTACTAACAATAAATAAAATAAGAAAATGTATGGCTATCATTAAAAAATTCCAACTGTTCTTTTCCTCCTTAACCTTCACTGCTGTGAACAATTCAAATTTTTATCATATTAAATTTTTTCTCTATTTTAAAAATTACAATTACTATATTACTATATCCGTTTTGTTAATTTAATCATATTTTTAATTTTCAATCCTATCCTAAACGCTTTTCTAGCTTTATTTATAATTATTTCTCTTTAACTGTAATATACTCATTCTTCTGTAGTTTACGCCACAGTTATATTCTTTTGAATACAAAACGACCACTTTACCTAACTAGGCTGGGCAAACTGGGCAGCATAGGTAAATGAACAAATCACATTGATTCAGTATCATGATTCAGTGTATATTTAATCAACACAAGATAAAGTTAGCACACATTAAGAATAAGTGTTATGTTTTGTAATATTTTAAGTATTAAATAGTTACATAATAAAGTAAACAGCAATGAGTATCAATATGACAAATGGAGGAATATAAGTGCCACCAGCAGACATGCAGACTGCAAATGTCGAAGGTAAGCCTTTCTCTCAAGAAATTATTACCCCGACCTGTTTTCTTCCTTTCAAAGAAAATACTTTTGAGTAGTATTTTGTTATGAACAATGAATAAAAAATCGTTTTGGGGCAAAGTAGCCGTCTGGCCATTTTGCCCGATCTCTTTGTGGCCCCTTTGTCCGGACAAAAACTTTGGCTGAACATCTAATCTACATGATTTAGCGTTTTCAAACACACATCTTTTAAAAAGGTTATTTCACACCGATCAAACAGCATAAGAACAAATAATTATAACACTGCATATTATTTAGCTATAATCAAGAAATTGTATCACTTGCCAAAAAACAAAAATGTGAAAAAAACAATAAAATGAGTTCAGAAGTAGAAAAATGTAGCCTTCCGCTTCAAAATCGCAGACAATACGACCAGCATCTGTGATAACTGTTTCGCCCAGTTCCTGCGTGGCGAGGGCACTATACAGCCGAAACACTGAAATGGCTACTTTGCCATGTCTGGCTACTTTGCCCTGTCTGCCCACTTTACCCGTCCTTTTCCTGACCACGAATGAAAATATGCTATTTCTCTCGAATTGCACACGATTCCCAAACGCGTTTTTCATCTTCAGAAACAAATATAATTTCGTAATTAAACCCTTTATCTACTGACGATACTTATAAGTACCACTCACTTTAAACTTTCATCCCATAGTGAATATTACTAATACTCTAATGGTACTTTGTAAAAACACTCTTTTAACTCCACTTTATCAGGCTACAAGGCAGCAGTACTTCTAGGTTTGTTGTTTTAGTGAGGAAGGAGGTTACCTTTGGAACAGTCAATGTGTTTTGTGCCGACATTTTGTATAGCTTGTCACACTCGTCTTTTTATTGCTGTAAGCACAGTAAATGATATAAGATACGCGTTGGATTTTTTTCACGTGTTCATTGTGATCTTAGAATACAATTTGACTAGGTGTTTTAGGCGAACGGTGTATGTATTTGATTTAACAATTGAATTACTCAATGGCACTTATAAGTCAGTGCACTGGGTGTTGGAGAAAAACGTCTTGTTTACTTTTCGTCTGTGTAATTATCCATCTTTTTTATCTTTTTTATAATTTAATTACTAAATTCTAGTGTAGATTTTCCTGGTATTTATTTTTTTGTTTCGTTATTGTTTTTTATAGGAAATCGAGAAAGTGCTGCACATGATCTTTTTTGCTATGCTAGAAATAGCACATGTAAATTCATATATTGCATATGTGGAGATACGGGGAACATGTTGTCACTGGAATATAGGCATCACATAACTAAAACACTGCTAACAAGATCAAAAACTAAAGAAAAAAAAAATAGTTTTTTTAATGGCACCAAATTTTAATTTTTACTCATTTTTCATATGTAAAATAAAACTATGTCAATTTAATATTTTTTATTGTTAACTTGCAAGTATCTTCTTGTTATTTAGCATTTTTAAGAGTTTAAACTTTATTTGAAATACCATGTGAATTTTCTGTTACGAGAATATTTTAGGCATAGTGTACTGACGGTACTTTGAAGTAATCACTTTAATGAATTACCTCTAACGAATTAAATTTCTCACGGGTGAGTATTTTTTATGTAAATCCTTTAATTTTCATTGTAGTAACTGAAAAAAAAAAAAACATGAAAAAAATTGCAATAGATAATAATGCATTAGATCATAATGCATTAGATCATAATGCAGTAAATCATAATTCAGTAGATAAAGGGTTAAACAAACATTAATTTTTTTTCGGCATTGTTTTTCGTAAACGTTTTCGGGTAGCCTTTTAAAATGTATCGTTTTCGGATGCTATCAAATCTCAAATAAACTTTTCCGTGTTCAACTAACATTGTTACATTTTCCCTATTTAGGTTTATTAATTTATCGTCTGCATTATTTCCTATTTAAATTTTAGTATATAAGTACAAAAACAACTTTTGAAAAACGTATTAATTAAATAAATAAATAACAATTTAATTAATTTATATTCCGTTAATAAATTTATAATTAAGAATTATTTACAGTAATAAACATTATAATATGTAATTAAGAATCATGCTAATAATGTAACGATCTTTTATAGTATAAACATTGTGAAATATCGTACGTTAAAGTAACTTTCAATGCATTTCTAATAATGGCTAACGTCCGAAAATATAAATTAAAAAAGTTATTTGATATTAATTATTTTATTCCCAAACTATTTTTATTGGATGCTACTATTTAATTCTAAGCGATTGCCAAAATTTCATTAATTTTAAACCGTAATTTAGCGAGATATCCGCATTACAATATTTAATCACTTCTGTCAGTTTTGAAAGCCCCGCGATTCATTTTCTTTCTCCGCCGCAGATAGCCATCTTTTAGCTTCTTCTTGGGAGGAAAACAACATCGTGACGTCATTCAGTCCACCATCTTGAATTGGTATCAGGCAGAGATGTCTCGGCGACTCTGGTATGCGGAGGGAATGCAATTTCGATTGCGATGAGAATCGTTATCGATGCGTTCAGTCGCGAGTTTGTTCAGGCCCGATTGTTCGGTTTGTGGTGGTAAATATGCGATCGTAGGTAATGAACAGACTCAAATGCGTGCGTGCCGGTCGCTGATTGGCTAATTTGATTTTAGCATTAGTCCAACGATTCTTTGGGGCCATCTGCTTTTCGTCACTCTCACTTGTTTACGAGGTAGCATAAAAGGAGGTAGCGTGTCTGGTGCTTCGGCCCCAGATCTCTTTTTGAGGACTCAGTTTTAACATCCTAAAATTTCTGCTGATATCCTATCTTCAATTTTTTACTTAAAATGTATTTACAATTTAGAGAATAATATTCAATAGCTTTAAAAGGATTTGCTTAAAATTTGGATGTCCGTACGGATGTCTGCCGGTGTTTGTCACCCTCGCCAGCATCTTTTATCATCGAAATAACTACAGCCCATTTTCCTTTGCCGATGTTCATCGCGCATTTCAACTGCATTTTTTCATCGAGAATTTACTTCGAGATTATTTTATCCCGCTGAAATATGTCGGAATTCTTCGTATGCTCAAGAATCCTTTTCCATCCAATGTCCAAGTGAAGTGACTACATTACTCTGTTCCAAGTAACCGACTTTATCTGGATGATGCTCGTTCCTGACAATCCAATCTTCAACAAATTTCTGACGGCTCCGAACTTCTTCAATAATAATTTTACAGAATCCACTTTACTTAAAAATAAACTATGGACTTACCATAATAGAACTTAAAAGACTTTGAAACAGCAGACAACTATTTTAAATTCATAGATTATAAATTTATGCTTATAAACTTGTACTGATCACAAAAGTATTTCTTTGCAGCAGACCTTAGTATTTGGTAAATAAATAATTTAAGGAAGTGTATATCATTTTAATTCAACTCTGTCAGGATGGCCATCCAATATTTACTAGTATCATCTCAATAAAAATTTATGTACAGTATCTTCCAACTCCGGGTGAGTTATTTATTCTTTTTATTTTTCAACTTCCGAATCGGATTTAATTGATGGCAACATTTTCTTAATTAATGAATTAAATTATATATAAACTTGAAAAAATATCATTAGTTTACTACACGGTGTACAAAATATTGCAAAGTCAAAAACAAACTTATACAAACATTAAAATAAAGTTAAAATATCAACGTTTCGGTCACCCTTCTGTGACCTTCTTCAGGAACGTTGTCGTATGTCTTCTAAAAATAGAGAAAAACCGTCTTAAATTCAAAAGGTTCGTTATATATTCAGTCAAAAGTCACCTTATCTAATTACAATCCAGAAAACATGCAATGGCACCATCTACCAGACAGAAAATAGACTACAATTTCGAATGATTTAGAATATGGCGCCGTCTATGAGGTGAAAAGGGAATAAAAGAATAGCAAATGAACAATTTGGCCTGCAGTGGCCACATGTATTGTAAGGCAGTGTATTGTAAGGTATTGTAAGGCAATGTTTATTTACATTGCCTTACAGTAGATGTGGCCACTGCAGGCCAAATTGTTCATTTGATATTCTTTTATTCCTTTTACACCTCATAGACGGCGCCATATTCTAAATCATTCTAAATTGTAGTCTATTTTTTGTCTGATAGATGGTGCCATTGCATGTTTTCTGGATTGTAATTGGATAAGGTGACTTTTGACTGAATATATAACGAACCTTTTGAAGTCAAGACGTTTTGCTCTACTTTTAGAAGACATACGACAACGTTCCTGAAGAAGGTCACAAAAGGGTGACCGAAACGTTGATATTTTAACTTTATTTTAATGTTTGTATAAGTTTGTTTTTGACTTTGCAACATTTTTGTACACCGTGTAGTAAACTAATGATATTATTTCAAGTTTATATGTAACTTTTTACGGTGTAATTGTCCAGTTCTTTTATTAGAATTAAATTATATTTAACTTCAATTCTTAAAATACTTTGGTTGCCAATTTGTGCGCCTTTTTTCAGACAAGCTTCTACACGATCACGGCCACTGGTGATGACGGAATGGCATTTTGATTACCAGATATTTCAGTAGTATTTTTAATAGTAATTTTAATTTCTCTTTCTGGTATTTAATCTGCGATCCCGACATCAACGATATTACAAACATGTTTTAGACAAACATGATAAATGAAAAGCATTTACATTAACTTTCAAATTAACATAATTTTGTTACTCTTGCATTTGTCAATTCATTCACGCAGCTAAAATGTTTAATTCTGAAATAATAGCATCCTGAAAAAAAAAAAAGATATTTCTGACTAATACACTATAAAAACAACTTATACACTAAAAAAACTACACGGAAACGTTTCAAACACCTACTCGGAAAGTCAAACCAACAAAAGATTTGTTTTTATAAATGCTTCTCGGTCTCGAAAATATATTGGTTTCTGGGATTTCTTTCTAATGATTGTGTTTTTCTTTCTTTCATTTACTTTTTAACACTTTCTAGTTGAAAAGTGTTTATGAATTCAGTTTGTCTGTCCTTCTGTCCGTCCGTGCTCTAACTCGCGTAAATATCGTCCAATTGCCAAGAAATGGATAAATGTTATTGTGGTTGACTATGGCATGTTCGGTATTGAAAAGGAAAGGTGTACCATTAACACACTCATTCATTTACAGGGATACTCAAAATAATTCCGTTACATTACGGTCTATGAGGAAAAACCGTTTGCGGTTTATTTTAACGATATTACACTATTTTAAACATATTGACAATGATATATATCACTGAAGTGTACAACGAAGGTTCTTACTATAGAACGTAGTGAGCATAGAACTTATCGTTCATTTACAGGGACACGCAACAGAATTCCCCTACAGAAGAAAATGAACAATAATTGCAGTATTGAAGCCTATACGAACAATAATTGCTGTTCATTTGTTGTATGCGTTTTAAAATTTAATTACTTTTTAAATATTACTAGGTGTGTATAAATTCTATAAATCATATACAGGGCAGAACAAAAGTTTTCCATGACATGCGTTTGTTAGCGGAAATTGCAGAGTGGAAAATTTCGACTGTGATATATGTTTAACTAAACTATCTTTTAGAATACTATGTAGTATATAGACCTATCTATAGATCATATACAGGGCTGCACAATAAAGTCGTATATTTTCCCGACTATTCATGGTAATAGCAGAAATTGGGTTTTGAAATGCGTTATGCGTTTTCCAAATTTTTCATTTAGACATCATCTTTTACCGTAGTAAACTGTGAAGATTTGTTATAGTATTCTAAATGTGTTGGAAAGTGTTTCATAATCTATGCCGTACGAATGATTTTTCGTTCTTGTCATCTTTTACTGAACAGTAAATCAGTGGCATTCACAACGAGTGTTCACAGGCCGAAGAGGTACAACTTTTTAAAAATAGAAATCTTCATCTTACTTAATCGCAAATTTTCGTCATTAAATTTGATTAATAATACTTTTCACACATAATGATGTGAGATTATTTCTTGCAAACAATAAAAATCTATTACAGTAAATTTAATAGTAAAATTAAAATAAATTAAACATGGCATTTTTATGTGTGGAAAAAAAGGAAACAAAAAACTATTGAAAATACTTCGAAAAACTAATCTCATAAAATTGTCGCAGTCCTATCTACGAAATTAATGCGAGTCTAGGTTCCCATGACAACAATTTTATTGAAAATTTGCTGTTTAATTTGTTGTTCCAGGAATGCTACACAAACTTTCGACATAAGAAGTTGAAAGTTGAAAAAAAATGAATTTAACTTCCTTAAATAAAATAAATGGAAGTTGTGAAATATCGTGATAAAATACAGAGAACATTAAAATAAAGAAAAGGCTTTACGAGGAAGTCGTTATTCTTTTTGATATCGGAAGCCGTACTCGTTTTTCTTGTATTCGTTTTCAGAGTCAATCGGAAATAAATTCCATGTAATAAAAATATGTGTGATTTATAGTTCAAGTGTTAAAAAATGAACAGAGTGGGTGTAATTACAGTTCTGTTGAGATGTTTCTTAAATTTAATAAGTGAAATTCAAATTTTGGATAGTTTACTAAAAGAAAAATCTGCTTTTTGTAATGCCCTTATTATAATTATATGCTAATTGATATACAGGTTATTCCAAAAGTCTCTGACACATTTTAAAATTCAATACAAAATTAAGTAATTGTCGTACAGGAGTGTGGGTTGGACTAAAATGCGTCTCACAATGAAAGGTTTTCTTCAAGCAAATGAAAATAATTAGTTTCAATTTCCGATCATAAATGGCGCCACTTGTTCGTATTTTTTTTAAACATACGTTTTTTCTGACTTCCAGATTAGTTTTCACGCTCTGACACAGAAATGACGACCCCCGTTCTTATTCCCTTTCTCAGCCGTCATTTTTGTCTCGCAGAGTCAAAGCTAATCTGAAAATCAGAAAAAAACACATGTTTGAGACCAAACATACGAATAAGTGGCGCCATCTATGATCAAAATTTTGAACTAATTATTTTTATTCGCTTGAAAAAAACTCTTTACTGTGAGAAGCATTTTAGTCCAAAAAGCTCTCCTGTACGACAATTACTAAATTTTATATTGAATTTTAAAATGCGTCAGGGGCTTTTGGGACAACCTATTCCATACTATTTTCCACATATTATTATTGTGGAGATTAACATCAGTTCAGATCCTTCGTTATATGTTATTTTTGGTTATTAAAAAGACACACTATTTTAACTTAAAAAATTCTTGTATATTGTCTGTATGAATTTACATTATAAACAATCATTAAAAATATATTTAGTTACTTTAAAATATATATATATATATATATATATATATGTAGTCTGACACTTAAAAGGTATGTTAAATACCAATACTATACAACTTCTTTGGTTCTTTAGCGAAAAATATATGGTTTTTCAAGAAGATAAAGACTTAGAATGATATGTAATGCAGATTATGGATGTTAAGAACCGCTAAAAAAGTTGTATAATCATAAAACTTCGTGAATATTATTTTTCTCAAATAAAATAAAACAGTAAGCTGATTTTTAAAATAAAAATAAATTAAAAATGGAATCTTTATCTGGAAAAAAAAATAACAACAATAAAATTAAAAACTATTCTCATAAAATTGTCGCAGTTCTGTCTTCAAAATTGTTCTGTATTCGAATTCGTCTTTCGAATCCTTCGTTACACTAGCAAAAATTTTATTAAAAAATGTTTGCTCTTTAATTTATTGTTCAAAGAAATCTACTTGAACTTTTGATGTAAGAAATTGAAAGTTGAAAAGACTGAAATTTCATTTATTTAATATAAGCTGTAAGATATCGGGACAAAATACTGAGAACATTAAATGAAAAAAGCAGCTTTACAGAGAATCAATTGACATTTGGCAATATTTCCAAAAGCAGTATTCATTTTTCTCAATTTTTCAGACATACACCCCTAGTAATAACATTAGATGCGATTCACAGTTGGAGCGTTGTGTTATTACATTTGATATTGTTTTAGTCGTTTGTGAAAATAAATAAATAAAATTTATATTTAAAATTCCTTTTTAGAAGTTTTACTAAACTTTATCTAGACACTAAAACAACTTAAAAACAAGAGCGAAAAATCATGCGTACAGCATAGATTGTGAAACACTTTACAACACATTCTCAGTACTATAACAAAACTTAGTTTACTAAGGTGAGAGATGATGTCCAGATGAACAATTTGGAAAACGCATAGCCATAATGTATTTGAAAACTAAATTTCTGCTATTACCATGAATAGTCGAAAAAATATACGATTTTTTGTGGAGCCCTGTATATGATCAATGGATATGTATGTATACTACACTGTAAAAAAAAATCTGTGAAATTCATAGAAAATAACTGTCAATTTTAACGCCAGTGGGAAACTGTTTAATTTACAGAAAATATCTGTAATTTTTCATTAAAACAGTTTTTTTCTATAAAAAAATAGTTTTTTTCTGTAAAAATTTAAAAATCGGCTCTTTTTCACAAAAAAAAACTGTTTTTCTTTAAAACAGTTTTTTATGTAACAAATACGATTTTTTTCTGTAAATATTACAGATTTTTTTTTACAGTGTACACAATATGCTATAAGTCACTTCAATTAAACGCATAGCACAGTTGAAAATTTCCATTCAGAAATTTTCTCCAATAAACGGATTTTGTTGAGAAATTTTGTGCGGCCCTGTATATGATCTATAGAATTCATTAATACCAAGTAACGTTTAAATAATAATTAAATTTAAAAACGCATAAAAACGCTTTCTCCTGTAGCCAAATTATTTTGTGTGTCCCAGTGAATGAAAGATAAATTCTATGCACGCCATATTCTATAATATGGTGTTCCTTGTAGTACAACTGAGTGTTACATATCAATTTCAATATATTAAAAACAGTGTAATATCATTAAAATACGCTGTAAACAATTTTTCTTGATAGGCCGTAATGTAACGGAATTCTTTTGAGTATCGCTGTAAATAAACCGTTATTGCTACACCCTTTATTTTCAATACCGAGTACACCATTGTAAACTCTAATAACATATACCAATTTCATGGCAATCGGACTATATGTACACCAGTTAGAGCACGGACAGACAAACCGCATACATAAACACATTTCAACTATGTTGGAAAGTGTTAATAACGATTGATGAATTTTTTTTTTTTTTTTTTCAGTTGTAACAAAACTTGAGATGAATTTCGAATGTATTAGGCAAAATGACGATCAAAGTTGTATAGACTGAAATTAATCTACTATATACAGGGTGTATCTGAAGTGCTTCAACAAACTTAGAGGGATGATAGTACTCATGAAGACGAACAAAAAATGCAATGGAACATGGAGTCGCAAATGACGTTTAAGGGATGAAAATCGAGAAAATGCGTCTGAAAATGGACGAATTGAGACAAGAAAGAAACACCCCAGAAAATATTGTTACTTATTGCACAGAACAGATTACAACATAGCTGGTGATGTCCAGAGGAAACAAATATTTTACAACAATTGTTCAAAGTGTCGACCGCGGACATTATTACACAGAGTACATCTACGGAGGAACGACTGGGGGACACGCTCTAAGACTTCGGGAGTCCTGCATACGTGGATTCCTGCTCACAGATTTGATTGGCTTTCTACCAAGTTTTTGTTATCTCTTTCTGACCGGATATGTACAAAGTGAAAGGAAAACCAGCTTCGTGCTACTAGCCTGTTCTGCAGAAAAGGAATGGACGAATTGCGAGATTTCGATATTTTTATTAGTTTTGCAACTTTCACCTTTTAAACGTCATTTGTGATCCCATGTTCCATTGCATTCTTTGTTCGTCTTGATAAGTACTATCATCCTCCTAAGTTTGTTGAAGACTTTTAGATACACTCTGTATATAAAATGAAAATAGGAATTTTTTTTCGAACATTTATAACTTGAGTTCTGCTGAATGGATTTTGATGAGATTTGCACTGTTAGATAGATAATTTTTCAGGAATGGCTTTAGTATATTGCATATAATTCTACGTTGATTAGTTTGTAGAATTATGGGGGAAAGTTATATAAACAGGTGAAATCGATTTTGAAAGATTAGCCTTTTCAAAAGATTCTGCTGGATAGAATTCAATGAAACTTTCATTGATAGTTATATAAATTTTCAAGAAATGTATATTAATAATTAGTAACTTCTATAGTAGTTAAAATCAATTAGTTTTAATCGGGTGTTTATTTTTCTTTTAATAAAAATATGATAAAGACTATAAAGGCTATATGCTAAAAATACGCTAAAAGAAAAAAGTATGGCTGTAACTTAACTTAGTACTAAACATGAGAAACTTTTAAACTGTAAGAAATTTGATCATCTGACAAGTCAAAAGTAAACAGATATTGGATACCAAACCACTGAAAAAAAAAATAAGTTCAGAAACACTGACTTTCAAAAAGTTAATTTACTGAAGGATTCGAAAGCTTTATTGCAATATGATCAGAGTAAACAGATATTTTGATTGCAGAAGTTTTCGACAGGTGATTATGTTCAAACACTAAAGTTCTAATCGGAAAAAAAGGTTCCTCCAGAAGTTTTATTTTTATGTATTTTTTCAGCGACATTAAATGCACTGCTTATTTGTTATTTTTAAAAGATCATAAAATTGTATTTAAATTTTTTCGCTGATTGAAATTTCAAGAATTTTAATCTATTTTTTTACAAATCGACTACAAGCTATATAAAAGCAAAACGAATAAAACTTCTGTATTTTCTTATTTAATATTTCTGGTTACCCCAATAACATAAATTACATTTTTATTGATTTGTATACGGAGGCTTCTTTAGTATATGTTTACAGAATACTTTTTTGTTTGTTTTGACAGGAATCGATTTTGGGTAAAACCACCTATCATGGCCCATATACCAGTGATGGGCCATTTAATATTTCGACGGCGCTAGAGGCAAAGCACACAACATTCAAACTGAACGAAAATCAGTGAGTAACATAATTGCCATTCAACTGTTAGATTATACAGTAGAACCTATTTTATCCGAAACTCTTTTAACCGAAACTCTCGATTAACCAAAATCCATTTTGAAAGCTTTTTTTTTTTTTTTTTTTTTTTTTTTTTTTTTACTATCACATTTCTTGTGCAAAATACATTTTGAAAGCTTTTTTCTTTATATTTTTTATTCTTAGCTACCATATTTCTTGTGTGCAAGCGGTCCTTTCCGAACTACGAGTACATGTAAAAATATTTTCGATCCCCTTTCTTAGAGTTCCTTTGAATTCAACTTGAGCTCCCGTAAGCTGAGGAGTGGAACGAAGAAAACGAACAAATTAGAAATTCTGAAGCTTTTGAAGGTTTTGCAAAAGGTTTGGCATGGCTGGAGCAGCAGAAAGACTAAAGCAAAGGTAATCGAAACTGCGATAAACAAAACATATATGTAAAAGGTACTTAATTTTAAAATTAAAATTCTGGTAATTTATTCTTGTTTCCATTTTGCTATTGCTTTATTTTTATTAAGCACTTGTTACCATAATATAAAATATTGCATATATTTCTCCTTAATCTTAAAATTGAAGCAATCTCTATTATCCGAAAATTTCGATTTTCCGGAAAATGGTCGGTCCCAATTACTTCGGATAATCGAGGTTCTACCGTACTTTTATTTTGACAAATCATTGCGCGTCACCTGACAGTGAGCTCCTTCCGTGGAAGCTTGTCTTTTTCTCCTCTTTCAGAAGTGATTTGCTAGCAAAACTATTAATAAGCAAATTTGGTTTTTATGCAGTTTACGAAAATTTCAAGAGAGACAAACGAAGAAAGGTGAGTTGTAATGACTTCTGAAAAGTGTAAGGGACGTGTAAACATATTGATTATTATAAAAATAAGTTTATCAAACCAATTTATAAATGTTAAATTAGAGTATACCTCTTCTCATAAACTACCAAAGATAGGCAATTAAATTATTGTATGCATTAAATATTACACAATTCTTAATAAAGTGAAGTCAGTTTATACACACATATGTTAATTATTTAATCAAGATAGAAAAATCACGCGTGAAGCATAGGTTATGGAACACTTTAGACCACATTCAGCACTATGTAACAAGGCTAAATTGTTTAATAAGGTGAAATAGGATGTCGAACCATTTAGAAACTCAGCATAACACATTTAAAAACCAAATTTCAGCAATTCCCATCTACAGTCTGAAAATTATCTGATTTCTTTAAGCAGCCCTGTATTAATACATAGATTTGTATTTATAAACTATGCATGCAAAAATTTAGTTCAGTTAGGAAATATATACCACAGTTCAAAATTTCCCTTTAGCAATTTCCGCTAATAAGGAGAATGGTAAGTGAATTCTTTTGTGTAGTCCTGTATACGATGCATAGAATTTATACAAAACGATTAACATGGAAAAATTTAGTTAAATTTAAAGCGCATACCGAAACTGAAAATGCACTTCTAGCAATTATAGCTCAAAGACAGTTCTGTAACCGATTTCTTTTCTGTGCAGCACCGTGGGAAGAGAAAACTGCGCCCGGGGCGAAGTTTCAATATGGCGCCCCCCCCCCCCCCCACACACACACACTTTTTTGAAAGGTGTAGAATAAAGATAAATTCTATTTAATACATATATCGCGTTTATTTTGTAACTTTATGCTTAAATTTTTAATTCAGAAACTCCAAATAACTACATAACATAAAAGAAAATTGCACTTATATTTTTCAAAGAGAATCTGGGAAATGGGTGTAGAAAAAATGTTTATAACATTATAGCAGCAGTTTACAACCTTTTTGTATTCACAGAAGGAAACCCCATGCTGTTTTGAGAGTACTATATGTTTTTGTCACAAATACAGAAAGAAAATTACAGACTCAGAAAAGAGTAGGTTAATGAAGGAGACTAAGACAAAGACCTAAAACAAGTTTTTAAAAGAAAGAAGTCCTTATTAATAAATTTGTAGTCGGGTGTAGGGTAAGGGACCATTCAATAACATTGAAACGAAAAATGAACGTACTTTTATTCGGTAAAAAATTCCCAAAAGGTAAATACATAATTTATTTTACAAAAAAGAAAAAAAAACGAGGTTTGTAGTATAAATTTGGCGCTCCCACAATTTTCGCGCCCGGGGCGACCGCCCCCTTCGCCCCCCGCTTCACACGGCCCTGTTTCTGTGTCCCTGTAAATTAACAACAAATACTATAAATACCCTATTCTATAGTAATTATCTTGTAGTGAAATTCAGTGATTTATATCAATTTCAATACATTTGAAATAGCGTAATGTCATTAAAATGCAGTGCAAATGATTTTTCGCAATTGACAATAATGTAACTGGACTCTTTAGAGTGTCCCTACAAATGAACTATTATTGTACAACACACTTCATATTCAATACCGAAAATGCCATGGTAAACATGATTAACGTATATCAATTCATTTATAAATCTTCATAGAAAAACTTATTAAACGTTGTATTATATTACATATTTACAGTTACAATAAAAGGAAATGTCATTTAAATCTTCTACTAACCGTTATCATGGTAAACGATATTTGTCATCTTATTTCAAGAACCCACTTCATTTTTTATTTTATTCAAACAAATTTGAAGCAGCCTCTGGAGCTCGTGTTTTTTCTTCTAAATAGCTTGCATTGCATCTATTCTCTGAAATTGGATAGAGTTAAATTGAAAAATTTCAATAAAACTGTCGCCATGGTAACGGTATTTCTCGACTAATTTCCCAAACATGCCGACAAAAATTTTATAGCTCGAATGTGTCAAAGTCGACTCTAATAGTTTTCTTCTTATAAAATGTGAAATTCAATTTATTTAATATTAGCAGCATAACTTGTAAAATAAGAGTATTAATATGATTAGAATATATGTCATAATAATGTAATTGTTATTTTATCGTTTATTTTTATAGTTCATTATCAAAGAATCTAAAATTAATTCAGTTATTTCAAAATTAATCTATGCCTAATTCTACTGTTTAACCCCTTTATGCAATGAATTATGAATTCGTGAAAATTTTATGTTTTATTATGCCAAAGCATTTTTTGTGAATTTTTGAACTACATTAGAAAATTTATATAATCATTTAATAAATTTTAGAAGGATTTTAGAAGGATTAATTAAATTTGAATTTATAGGGATTTTGTGCAATATTTATAACCCCACTCAACAGGCCTGGGCCTTAAATCGATTTAACTCTTAAATCGATTTAAAACTTACATTGGAAATCCGATTTAACCATTGGTATTAAATCGATTTAAGCTAAAATCGGAAATCGCGATTTAGCTAATGTCAAATCGCGATTTAGCCAATGTCTTAAATCGAGATTAATCGCGGTTTAGCCATTATCTTAAATCGCGATTTAGCCATTGTCTTAAATCGCGATTTAGCCATTGGCTTTAAATCGATTTAAAACAAAATACTGATTCAGAGCTAACATCGGAAAACCGATTTATCTACTTTGATGTATCTACCACTTACATGCCAAGCTGGTGTTAAATCGATTTAGGAGGATTCGATTTAAGCAAACATCGCAAGCCTCAATGCTTTCCGATTTAAGACAAACAAGGCAAGCTGGTGTTAAATCGATTTAGGACAATCCGATTTAAGCAAACATCGCAAGCCTCCATGCTTTCCTATTTAAGAAAAAGACGATTTAATGAAAACAAGGCAAGCTGGTGTTAAATCGATTTAGCAGGATCCAATTTAAGGAAAAGACGATTTTAAAAAAAAAAACGATGATTTAAGTAAGAATTGATATTTATTTATTTATTTTGTAAACAAGATTCAGAGTTTACGAGATTGGAATGTATATTTTTCAGAAATTAAGAACTTATATAGTGGAAAGTTGAAAGGAAAAAGTAATGTTTAAATCTTAAAATCCAAATTCATCGAATTTCAATTTATATGCTAATGCAATCTTTTGATGATAAATGAAGTTTTCACATATTTGAGTAATATTGCAATATGTATTTTTTATTTTCCAATATTCTGTAATTAATTAAAATGTTTTAAAGTAGAATCCTGCATTGTTTCAAAAGATTGTTTTCCTGAAATTCATTCAGCATTTATATGATTAAAGATAATAATGATAAAGTTTTATATTTAAAATCCAAACTCATCGACTTGCAGTTTATACTTTTATGCATTCTTATGATGAAAAATTCATTTTTTACATGTTTTAGTAATATTTTAACATTTATTTTTTATTTTCTATTATTTTGTAATTAATGAAATTATTTTAAAGGTACAGTCATGCATTGTTTTGTGTATCACTATTTGGCCGTGATCCACATGAAATATTTTTCTTTTACTAATAATATTTTTTTCCTGAAATAGATTGAGTATTTATCATAGACTTCTAATATAACTGGACGCAGAAATGGCAACCTTTTCTTGAGACACATATCATGTTCCTCACCATCACGTGATGGTGGGGAGAATGCGCGCCAAACCGGTTTTTCCCGCATCCCACCAAGACCTATTTCGCCTGCGTTCGTTTTGGAGCGTTTCTTTTATCACGAGAATGAAAACGGAAAATTGCCAAGAAAGGGATCACTGCCAAAAAATGACACCCTTTTGGCGATCAAATCTCCGACATGAGTGCTTCAGGGTTCGACGGATGAGAACAATGGGATTCGCTCTCTATTCAATTCCTCCTCTAAGGTATTTATGGTTGGAAAAAAAAGAATAAAGTTTCATATTTAAAATCCAAATTCATCGAATTTCAGTTTTTATTTTTATGCATTCTTTTAATGAAACATTCATTTTTCACATGTTTGGGTAATATTTTAATACATATTCTTTATTTCTTATTATTCTGTAATTAATTAAAATATTTTAAAATAGTCCTGCATCAGATTTGACATTCAATTTCAATGCCAGTCACATGGATTGAGTATCTTGCTGAAATTGATTCACTATTTATATCCAAATTCATCCATTTTTAGTTTATATTTTTATGCATTATTTTCATGAAAAATTAATTTTCATATGTTTAGGTATTATGGGAATATTTTAGTTTTAGTTTATTATTATTTTGTAATTAATTAAAAATACTTTAATAAAGTTCTGTAATGAGTCAAGTAACTTTATTTTTACAGCAGAATGAGGGGGAGGGGGGGCTGGAGGAGGCATTCATTAGATTTTTCTGCAGATCTGCGATTTTTTGCTTTTTTGACATTTTGTTATCATTAAAAAGAGATATATTTTAAGATTATATTTTATTACTAATCTTAAAGGATGGCAACAACTACGAAAAAAATCAGCAATTTCAGTGATGTGCTCCAAGGGTCACACTTTCAATCCTTCTCCATCCGCTATATAAATGTCAGCATTTATGTTAAACAAATCTTATTTTAATCTAAAAGTTAAAAAGATATAAAATTGCACCTTATTTCTCATATCCCCCCCCCCCTTTTTTACTACTTTTCTCATCATGGTAAATGAATAGTTAAATTCATCATTGAAGTCTTTTAATATGCTTCTGTTTTACCTCAGTAACTTTTTAAATCTGTGTCTGTAAAAAAAAAAAAAAAAAAGTGTATGTAGGCTGTTAGCAATGAAGTGCTATTTGAGTGGGCTAATTTAGATTGTAGCATGCATAACAAGTCAGACAAAAAAAAAAAAAAAAAAAAAATCATTTTCTTTTAAACTACTTCTTATAGAATGAGTTTATAAAATGTATTGCAATAGGTCACTAATTTTGAAAATGGAAAAAAAAAAAAAAAAAAAAAAAAAAAAAACTAGTGTTTTGGGACATTCAAAGCTTTTTAATGTGTAAAATATACCTCTTTTCAAAATTATTTGACATATTAAAAGCTAAGTATACTAAATAATACAGGAGGGGGGGGGGGGCACATAAAGATCGTATTTTGTTACTAAAAATTAAAAAATAGGCTTCCATATTCTAAAATGTAAAATCGGTGTTAAATCGCGATGTTGGATGGATGATAAATCGATTTAAGAAATTTCTACATCGCCCAGTCCTACCACTCAAATATTTTATTTTAAATACTTTTCTTAGTATTTTGCAGAATTAGGAAATGTACAAATATAATATTCTTACAACAGAAATATAGATATATTTCCGAATTGGAAAATTTCCCCTCAACGCACCTCCCCCCCTCCCCCCCCCAAAAAAAAACTGAAAAGATGCAAGAAAGCTGAAAAGAAGCATAGATAAAAGAAATCACCCTTTTAAAAATATTTTTGTTTTATGTAACCCATAATGCTTTTGGTACATAATAACGTAATGCATCTATAACATCACTCTAAATTGTATTACTTACTAATCAATGTATTAAATGAATTTTATAACAAGTTATTCTAATGGTACTTATAAGTACCATCAATAGATAAAGGGTTAAGTCTTAGAAATACAGCTTCTCTTATACCCGGGCGTAAAATTGACGTCAATTAGGAAGCATGTGAGATGCCTAAACTGTACAATTCTTCTTAAATAATAAACGCATACCAATGTAAAGAAGACGGTAGCATAAATTATTCATAACATTTAAAAATCTTTATAGGAAAACTTATTAGACTTTGTATTATATTAAATATTTGCAGTTACCATAAAAGGAAATGTCATTTAAATCTTCTACTAACAGTTATCATGGTACACGATATTTGTCATCTTATTTCAAGAACCTACTTTATTTCTTATTTTATTCAAACAAATTTGAAGCATCCTCTCGAGCTCGTGTTTTTCCTTCTAAATAGTTTGCATTGCATCTATTCTCTGAAATTAGATAGAGTTAAATTGAAAAATTTCAATAAAACTGTTGCTATGGTAACGGTATTTCTCAATGAATTTCCCAAACATGCCGACAAAAATTTTATGGCACGAATGTGTCAAAGTCGACTCTAATAGTTTTCTACTTATTGTCAAATTCAATTTATTTAATATTCGCAGCATGCTTACTTGCAAAATAAGAGTAGAAATATGATTTGAATATATGTCAAAATAATGTAATTGTTATTTTATCGTTTATTTTTATAGTTCATTATGAAAGAATCTAATATCAATTCAGTTATTTCATAATTAATCTATGCCTAATTCTACTGTGTAACTCTTTGTGTACTGAATTATGATTCATGAAAATTTTCTACTTCAAAACATTTTTTGTGAATTGTTTAAACTACATTAAAACATGTACATAATCATTTAATAAATTTTAGAAGGATTTTAGAAAGATTGAAGGATTTATAAGGATTAATTAAATTTCAATTTATAGGGATTGTGTGCAATAATAACCCCCACTCAAATCTTTTATTTTAAATATTTTTCTTAGTATTTTGTAGAATTAGGAAATGTACAAATATAATGTTCTTATAATAGAAATATAGAAATATTTCCGAATTGAAAATTCCCCCCCCCCCCCCAACGCCAAGAAAGCTGAAAAGATGCAAAGGCAAAAGAATTCATTCTTTTAAAAATACTTTTAATTTGCGTAACCAATAATGCTTTTGGAAAAAGATAAAGCAATGCATTTATAACTCATTCTAAACTGTATTACTACAACTCGATGTATTAAATGAATTTTGTAACAAGTTACTTTAATGGTACTTATAAGTACCATTAGTAGATAAAGTGTTAAGTTTTAGAGATACAGCTCCTCTTATACCAGGGTGTAAAATTGGCGTCAATTAGAAAGCCTGTGAGATGCTTAAACTGTACAATTGTTCTTAAGTAATAAACGCATATCAATGCAAAGAAGACGGTAGCATAAATTATTCATAACATTTATAAATCTTCATAGGAAAACATATTAGACTTTGTATTATATTAAATATTTGCAGTTGCAATAAAAGGAAATGTCATTTAAATCTTCTAGTCACGTTAATACACGGTATTTGTCATCTTATTTCAAGAATCTACTTTATTTTTTATTTTATTCAAACAAATTTGAAGCAGCCTCTCGAGCTCGTGTTTTTTCTCCTAAATAGTTTGCATTGCATCTATTCTCTGAAATTGGATAGAGTTAAATTGAAAAATTTCAATAAAACTGTCGCCATGATAACGGTATTTCTCGATTAATTTCCCAAACATGCCGACAAAAATTTTATAGCACGAATGTGTCAAAGTCGATTGCAATAGTTTTCTACTTACAAAATGTCAAATTCAATTTATTTAATATTAGCAGCATACTTACTTGCAAAATAAGAGTATAAATATGATTTGAATATGTGCCAAAATGCGTAATTGTTATTTTATTGTTTATTTTTATAGTTCATTATGAAATTAATTCAATTATTTCATAATTAATCTATGCCTAAATCTACTGTTTAATAAGAAATATTAAACTAAAATACTTTCTAAACCGATAATTATTTTAAAAAAGAATCTTTTTTTTTTTTTTAAGTACATTATCAAGAGTGTTTAAGCAGATGATATAACTTTTATGATTAACCCAGTTAAACTCCCTCCATGAGTGGACAATTTCTTTGAAGAAAATTAAACGAATTCCGTTTTTTCCTGGTTGCTTGAAGAAGGTTTTATTAGAATAATAATTCCGGAGAACGTATTATTCATCAAACTTCTAAACTAAGTTAAGGTTTTCTTTTTATTCCGGTAGCTTTTAAGTCTTTTAAACCCTTTGTGCCTTTTTCGGCAATGAATTTAACTCTGATGACAAAGTAAGAATGGCGGTCAATAAAATCCCCTACCCTATGCTGTCAGGAAAATCTCAAAGAAATAGATAAATTAATGTAATCGTCATAATTTATTCCCGTAAAATCAAGATTTAAACATGACCTCCATTCAGAGACCACCTCACGGAGCGACCAATTTTTATAGGAACGGAACGTGGTCGCTTTAGGGAGATTTTACTGTACTTTATTCAGAAAACCAGAAAAATTTTAAAGTATTTCAATGTATTTTTAACACTTTCCAACATAGTTGAAAGGATTTTATGAATTTGGTTTGTCTGGCCGTCTGTCTGTTTGTCGACCCTCTAACTGGCGTAAATACCTTCCGATTTTCCTGCAATTTATATGTTAATAATGTTTACCATGGCAGGTTCGGTATTGAATATGAAGTGCGTAGAATAATTAGTTCATTTACAGGGGCTCAAAAGAATTCAGTTACATTATGGTCAATGGGAAAAAAAATCGTTCGCAGTTTTTTTTAATGATACAGTCGAACCTCTATATAACGAACCTCTATTTTGCGAATTTCTCTATTTTACGAACTTTTCCTTGGAACCAAGAACATTTCGCAAATTTCTTCGTAAAATAACCTCCAAATAGCGAAGTGCATTCTCTATTTAACGAACTTTTTCTTGGAATCTAAAATTTTTTTCTCCCTATTTGTCAAAATATTACTGGACATTTCAAACTTATTCTTTCTTTTAACACATTTTATGATGATCAATGACCACGAACAGGTCTTACCAGCACCTAACTCACCAAGAGCAGTAGAATCGCTGTGATTATTTGCTTTTCATCCAAGAAGTGTCTGATCATTCAGTCGTGTTGGTAATTTCGGTTCTTTTAGCTCAAAAATGTCAAAGCGAAAGTGCTTAAGCATCAAAAAAGCAAAAAATTATTCTTGGTGAGGTGGATAAAGGCGTGAAGAAAAAGAATACTTCTTTAAGATTTGGTATTCCTTCAAACACATTATTGATCATAATAAAAAATCGTGATTGTAATGCAAAATTATTTTTTTAACTGAAAATACAATGTATTTTCAGACAATGTTTTGTTTCATTCTTATTTCCCTTGCAAGTTTCTTTTTGAAGGGTAAAATATATAAAACAAATAGATATAATTTATACAAAAAGTGTGATTAATTACTTTTTTAAAATTATATTTAGTGTTTATGGGTTTAAAATATGTTTTATGTAGTTTAAAGTATTTTAAAAGGTGACTCTCTATTTAATGAATTTTCCATATAACGAACTTTTTTGGGGGGATTTAGCGACTTCGTTAAATAGAGGTCCGACTGTATTATGCTATTTCAAACGTATTGAAATTGATATAAATTGCTTAATTTCACTACAAGTTTATTGCTGTAGAATGGGACGTTCATAGCATTTATCGTTCATTTACAGGGGCACATAAAAAAAATCTATTACAGTACTGTCTTTGAGAAATAATTGCTAGGAGTTTTTTTTTTATTATTCCGGTATGCGGTTTTACATGTAATTATTTTTTTACATGTTACTCGTTATGTATATAATTCTATACCTCATATACAGGGCTGCACAAAAGAATTCACGTACCATTCCCCTTATTAGCGGAAATTGCTGAAGGGGAATTTTCAACTGCGGCATATAGTTCCTAACTGAACTAAATTTTTACATGCATATAGTTTATACATACAAATTTATATGTCACATACAGGGCTGCTCCAAAAGTTAGGATCATTTTCCGAATGTAGATGAGAATTGCAGAAATTGTGTTATAAAATGTGTTATGCGCTTCCAAATTGCTGAATTAGACATCATATTTCAGCTTAATAAACAGTGGGGTTTTGTTACATTATTCTGAATGTGTTGGAAAATAAAATTAATTAGAGAAAAATTAGCTTAAAAGGTGCATTTAATATGTCACAAATATAAAAGATGTTATTACAGAATATAGTTTTTAAAAACTAAAAAACTTTCACAATTTTTGCTCCGAGCATTTTCGATTAAACCTTGATCGTCATCAGGACAGCTTTTATTGCGTACTGACACTTCCTAATCGTACTCCGTCTTCAGTTGGACAGCCAGATGAGTCCTACAGTAGAGAGGGGAAGGGGGAGGGAAGGCAGTAAGTGAGTCCAATTTACAGTGGAGGGGGGAGGGGAGGGCAGTAAACTGAACATTTCTGTATCCAAGCCTGACAATAAATCTTCTATTTTAAACACTTTAACGATATACCCGGAATGTTATATGACATAATATCATTAATGGACTTATTTCTTTTTATTAAAATTTCTATGGATTCTTTATTAACGACATATGATGATGGGAGGTAGGAATAATTATATTCTTGCTCATTTTTCATGTATAGTTTTTGTGTTGGAAATGTTTTATAATCTTTGCTTCATGCATGATTTTTCTTTCTTTTTTAAATAAGTAAAATATCTGTGTATAAACTTGACTTCACGTTATTAAGAATTATTTACTATTTAATGCATAAAAAATGTAACTACCTACCTCTGGTAGTTTATGAGAAGAGGTACTCTAATTTAACTTGGCCGGTATAGTGCATTCCGAATACCCTTAGTTCTTTCTTTTAGTAAACCTATTGGGGCATGAATTATGAAAATCATATCTATATTATAAAAAAAAAAAAAAAAAAAAAAAAAAAAAAGCACATGAATAACCCGGAAATCATACAGTCTATGTTAACAAATACGACCTACAATAACAAATACGAATAATACAATAACAAATACCAATAAATTTAGATTTTACTGCCATATTTTTAGCTTCTAAACTTCCCAAAATTTCAATTTTTACACTGTCTAATAGACCGAAAAAAATATGCATTTTCAAATGAAATATGTTAGAAAATTGTATCTCAGCTTACTGATTTTTATAGATTTTAAAATAATTATTTTTAAATCTGCGTTAAAAATATTATTACGGAAGATCAATCCGTTTACACTTAAAACAATGTAAATATTTCAGGAATTTTTTGTTTGTGTGCAGTATTCCATAAGCAAATTGTCAAAAGACATTAAAACCACAAATAAATAAATATATAAAACAAGAATATAAAAGCTATGTAATGGAGCTACGTGCTTAAAAGCTGAAATAATCAGAATCAAAAAGCTTTGCTATAAATAGAGAAATTTTTTTCGGTTAACCGCTTGTGTACGACTAATATAAAATTACCGAAAATCCTTTTTGATGTAGTTGTTTTGAAACCTAAGAAAATACAGTATAACCTCCCTAATGTGACCACATTCCGTTCCAATAGAAATTGGTCGCTCTGGTCTCTTAACGGAGGTTATGCTTAAATCTAGATTTTAATTGTTGAAAAAGGTAACAATTAATGTTACTAAAATTTATTTTTCACATTAGGAAAAAATGTAAAAATTTAAGTATGAAAGCAAAAGTTAATTACACAAGTTAATTACACAAGTTAATTACTACAAAGTTTAAAAAATGAATAAATTGCGTTTGCTTTGATTTTACGGTTTTATCTTTTATAACTTTTATTTCCACGTCCTTCCGAAGTTCAGTAAATAAATGCATTTTTTTTTTTTTTTTTTTGGACGGGAACAAATAAGGACGATTTCATTAATTTTTCTATTTCTTTGAGAGTTTCTTGACAGAATATGGCGGGGGAGTTTATTGACCGTCATTCTTAATTTATCATCAGAGTTAAATTCATTGCCAAAAAAGGCACAAAGGGGTTTAAACACTTAAAAGTTATCGGAATTAAAAAAAAAATTAAACTTAGTTTTGAAGTTTGATGAATAATATGCTCTCCGGAATTATTTTCTAATAAAACCTCTTCTACCATCGACCAGAAAAAAACGGAATTTGCTTCATTTTCTTCAAAGAAATTGGTCGCTCATGGAGGAAGTTCAACTGGGATGGTCTCTGAATGGAGGTAAAATTAGTATTGAGCCTATGGGAATAAATTTCGTTCCATGAAAAAAAAAATGATGGTTCAGGGAGGTGGTCGCTTAATGGAGGTGTCGCACAGGGAGGTTTCACTGTATACTGAATGAAAAAATCTATTAAAATGTTAAATTAAAAACGATTTTCAACATGTTCTGTACATCGTGCTGCATATAGATCCTCTTAACCCGGGATGCATTGCCGGGTTTTTAAGTGTGTTCGTAATTACGTAAATACGTAGCACCCTACACGACCCTAGCACCACAACGTAGCAACTATCTGGTCTATCCGCATATAATAACGCAAAAACTACCCAAACGAATGATTTGAAATTTAATATATACAGACGTGTGAAAATTATTAGAATAATTGTGAAATTTACATTAAAATCTTGTTATATTAAAGAGATAATACTTTAAAAAAATATTGATACATTTAATATTTAATGTGCATCCCCTTGTTTTTTATTAAAGATTCGATAAGCCTTGCCATACTTTGTATGAGTTTTTGGCAATTAATTTGTATTTCGTTGTCATGATGCCAAATTTGGATGAGTTTTTCTATCAGAACATTCTTGTTTGTGGTGTTACATTTCTTTAATTTAATTGAAGAAAACACTTCCATGGCCTGGGAACAGTCCAGATATTAACCCCATAGAGAACCTTTGGGCCATTGTAAAGAAAAAATTAAAGAAATGCAACATCACAAACAAGACTGGTCTAATAGAAAGACTCATCCAAATTTGGCATCATGACAACGAAATACAAATTAATTGCCAAAAATTCATACAAAGTATCCCAAGACAAGTATACCATCATTTCTTTAATAAAAAACAAGGGGATGCACACTAAATATTAAATGTATCAATGTTTTTTAAATGTTTCTTTAATATAATAAGTTTTTAATATAAAATTCACAATTATTCTAATAATTTTCACACGTCTGTATATATACACATCGCAGAATTTCATCAAGTCATTTCAAATTTTATGAAAATCGAATCAAAACTTAAAAAGATATTAATAAAAGTTTTCTTCATTCTATTAAATCCTATCGTACGTAATTAATTCAATGATATCCCGCGATAGATAAATGATTTTAGGTTGCCACGCTGATGACGTCCTATTTACGATGGAATCCTATTATTTCCGTATTACTGAATTTAATATATAGGATCCTAATAAATTTTGTATGCATGCATTTTTTACATAAGAGTGCAACAACTATTGTACCGAGATCTGAATATTTATAAAACTGGTTATAGTACGAACGCATCTCATTTGCCGCGTTTGTCGTACATTTTCCGACTTTTCAATAATTCTCATTAATTCCTATTTCTTCTCTGAATACTTGTCACAATTAAAAGTAAAAAAGACCTCAATTACGACTAAAAAAATGCATTATTATTGAAATTTTAAAATTCTACACTGTTTTCGCACACAATGTTAGAAAATAATAATAATAAATAAGACTCCAAGTAATTAAAAATGTATATATACATTTCTGTAACTTTCATTCCCTGTTTTATCGCATTAAAAAAATCAAAAAACTTACAGCGGAAAAAATTAAAAGTGACATTTTAGTCGATAAAAAAAAAAAAAAGAAGCAAAGAAAACATTAATGTAAAATGCATCAATGGCATAAAATTTTCGCGAGTTCCCTTGAAGAAATTAATTTGGTTCTTCCGTTGCCTTGACAATACTTTTATTGAAATTTTTCAATTTAACATGGTCTGATCTTTTCAGATGACTGACACCTCTGAACTATTTAAATTGGAAAACACAAGTTTGAAAGACTGCTTTAAATTTATTTGGATAAAGAATGAAAAAGGTGTAGTGTATTGGGGCTGATATTAGCGTAGTGATCATGTGAAAGTCGAATTTCACACTTTATTGAAAAGTTATTTTACTTGATTGTTTATGTATTTAATGCAAGTGCCCATAGAAAAAGTGTTAAATGCGTCTTATTATCATTTCAATATAATGTCTTATTATTATTTCAATAAAACAAGTCGGACATTGTACGTCAAACGTGGCAAATGAGGTGCGTTCGTACTATAACTAGTTTTATAAATATTCAGATCTTGGTGCAATAGCTGTTGCACCCTTATGCAAAAATGCATGACTACAAAATTTATTACGATTCTATATATATTGAATTCAGTAATACGGAAATAATAGGACTCCATCTTAAATCAGACGTAATCACCATGGAAACTTAGAATCATCATCTATCATGGGATATCATCGAATTAATTATGTATGATGGGATTTAATAGAATGAAGAAAACTTTTATTAATATATTTTTAAGTTTTGACTCGATTTTCATAAAATTTGAAATGACGCGAAAACAATTTGCAACGATTATATATATTGAATTTCAAACCAATCGGTTGGGTAGTTCTTGGGCTGTTATATGCGGACAGACGGACGGATCGGACTACGGCTATAGGTGCTATGTATTTATATAATTAAGAACGCACATAAAAAGATAGGAAGAAATAATTCAATGTGCATATGGGTATTTCAATAAAAAATAGTTTAAATTATCGTCATAAAAAATTAATGTGCTGCACGTAAATGGCATAATTTTTTTGCATGTTCTCTTAAACAATTTAATTTGGCTTGCTCGTCACCTAGACAACTGTTTTCTTGACAATTTACATTTTAAATAGCATATTTTTATAAACTATTTAAAAAAATCACTTCAAAACATCAAAGTACTCATAAATTGCTATAAGTGATAAACATAAATTTTAAAACGGGTAAATACCTTCATTTACTTACATTTCGACATGTTTCATTGCATCAGACGGCAATGTTCTCAAGAAAATTAAATGATAAAAATATTTTCGCAAAAATTCAAATGGAAAAACTAGTAAACAAAAACTAAAATCACGTGAACGCAAGCATAATGAAATTAACTGCGATATTAAAAATGTTCCCGTGATTTTTGTTTTTGTTTACTAGTTTTTCAATTAAAATGTTCGCGAAAATATTTTTATCATTTTATTGTCTTGAGAATGTTTCCGTCTGATGCAATGAAACATGTCGAAATGTAAATAAATGAAGGTACTTTGTCTTTTTTTTTAAATTTTGTTTATCACTTACAGCAATTAATGAATACTTTAACATATTTTTATCATTTTAGATTACTGACAGTTCTATACTATTTTAATTGGAAACACAAGTTCGAAAGATTTCTTTAACTTTATTCGGATAAATAATATAAAAGATGAATGAATGAATTAAATTTGATGTTTAATGTTAACAAAAAAAAAAAAAAAAAACTCTTAGTACAAGACACATCAGTGATATAGAAATTTCATATGTTCTCTTCAAGAAAATTATGTGAATCTTCCGTTGCCTGGACAACTGTTTCCCCGAAAATTTTCAATTTAATTTGGTCTGATCATTTCAGATCGTTGACTTTGGCACTTCCGAGCACTTTAAATTGGAATTCACGAGTTTGGGAGCTTGCTTTTAATTTATTTGAATAAACAACGAAAAAAAGTTTGAAAAAATAACTCAGAATGAAATGAATGTGACATCTATTGTCTATAAGATGCAAGACGCATCGATAGGATAAAATTTTCTATCGTTCTCTTGAAGTAATTAATATTGCTCGTTCGTAACATTGACAAGTTTCGCATTAACATGTTTCTATCATTTTAGATCACTGACAGTTACATACTTTTTAGATTGGAAAACATCTTAGTGTAATCAATACTACAGAATTTTCATATGTATACTCTTCAAGAAATTAATTTGGCACTTCCGTTGCTTGGACAACAGTTTCATCGAAAATTTCCCATTAAACTTATCTGACCTCTTCAGAACAGTGACACTTCTGAACTATTTAAATTGAAATACGCTAGTGCGGAAGATATTTTTTTATTTTTTTATTAGAATAGAGAATTGAAAAAAGTTTGATAAGAAAATCAGAATGAAATAAATGTGAAATTTTGTCAATATCATCTATTTTTATCGGATTCATCAGTACAAAACACGTCAATAGCATAAAAATTTTTGAAGTGCTCTTGAAGAAATGAATCTGGCTCGTTCATAACTTTGACAACTGTTTTATTGACAATTTTCACGTTAACATGTTATTATCATTTTAGATCACTAACAGTCCCATCCTGTTTAAATTGAAAAACATCTTTAGAATAAGGCACATCAATAATACAGACATTTCCTTATATACTCTTATAGGAATAAATTTGGCTCTTTCGTTGCCTGGACAACAGTTTCATCGAAAATTTTCAATTAAATTTGAACAAATCTTCCAACAACCATCAGACAACTGTTTTATTGACAATTTTCACGGTAACATGTTATTGTCATTTTAGATCACTAAAAGTCCCATCCTGTTTAAATTGGAAAACAACTTTAGCATAAGGCACATCAATAATACAGAAATTTCCTATGTACTCTTAAAGGAATTAATTTTGCTCTTCCGTTACCTGGACAACAGTTTCATCGAAAATTTTCACTTAAACTTGATCAAATCTTTTCAGATCAGTGACACTTCCAAACTATTTGAAGTGAAATACACGAGTTTGGAAGAGTTAATTTATTCGAATAAATAATAAAAACAAGTTTTAAAAAAATCAGAATGAAATAAATGTGACATTTATCGTCAATAAGGAAATCATTAGTATTACACTGAATTTCGAGACAAAATTTTCGAACAAGACAAAGTTTTCGAATATGCTTTTGAATAAATTAATTTGGCTCTTCCTTTGCTTTTACAACTGTTTTATGAAAATTTTTTACATAAACGAGGCCAAATACCTTTTCAGATTCGGGACAAGTCCAAACTATTAAATTGAAAACAAAGTTCGAAGGATTACTTTAAATTTATTCGCAAAAAAAAAAAAAAAAAAAAAAAAAACAACAACAAAAAAACCACTGACAATAAATATTAATTTATGTGTACATAATTTTTACAAGATACAATAAAACATAAAAAGAATGAAATTGATTAAACTTCAGTTTTAATCTATAAACAAGAAAGAAAAAAATTATGCGTCAAGCCTTTGATCATGAAACAATTTCAAACACATTCAGAATAATGCAACAAATTTCACCATTTAATAAGTTGATCCGTTTAATGTATTATTTAACCATTTGGAAAAGCATATCACATTTGAAAACACAATCTTAGCAATTCCCTTCTACATCCGGAAAATTATCCGATTTCTTTGAGCAGCAGTGTATATGATATATAGATTTGTAACTATAATCTGCATGCATGCGAACGTTTATTTTAGTTAGGAAATACATACCACAGTTGAAAATTCTCCTTCAGCAATTTTCCGTTAATAAAGAGAATGGTACATGAATTATTTTGTGCAGCCCTGTATACTAGCATAGAATATATACATAATGAGTAAACAGCAGAAAATTAGCTAAATTTAAAAGCGTATACCGAAATTGAAAACGCCCTTCCCGCAATTAATGCACAAAGTAACCGTTTTATTTTGTGTGTCCCAGTAAATGCTATGAATGCCCTATTCCATAGTAATAATCTTGTACTGAAATTCAGTGATTTATATCAATTTCAATACATTTGAAATAACGCAATGTCAATAAGTGCGAGTAGTAAGTCAAAATTACGTCCATTTCTAATCATATCATAATATTAAAACATTTATTTGCTTAAAAGACGTTATAAAAACACATTAAAAGTAAGTTAAAAACTCTTTATTTACATGTTTCAACTGATTTTCTGAGTCGTTGTCAGAATGTATGATAGAAAATTACAAATGCATAATGACAAATGGAAAAATCATCAAAAATAAACAAGTAATTATGTAACGCGCTCTATATCAATATCAGGTGTAAAGAACATAGCGGACATAAAATACAATAGAGGACATAAAATACTGCTTTATCCCGGCTAAATCAAATAGAGAACATTAACATACTTTTTAACGAGAGTAAAATCATCTACAGGTCTAATTTTTATTTACAATTATTCATAAGAGAGTCCATTGAAATTTATTTAAGAGGTTCAGGAGTCTGTAACGATACATTATCTTTTCGTATCCCGAATTTATGGGTTGAATGGTTGGATAAATTACGGCATCGTGACATAGAGGGAACTCGAGCCATCGCGAAAATATAGGGCGCGTTACATAATTACTTGTTTATTTTCGGTGATTTTTCCATTTTTCATTATGCATTTGTAATTTTATGTTATACATTCTGACGACGACTCAGAAAATGAGTTGAAACATGTAAATAAAGAGTTTTTAATTTACTTTTAATGTGTTTTTATAACGTCTTTTAAGCAAATAAATGTTTTAATATTATGAAATAACGTAATGTCATTAAAATACACTGCAAACGATTTTCCCTCATTGACGATAATGTAACGGCATTCTTTTGAGTACCCCTGTAAATGAACTATTAATGTTACACACCTCATGTTCGATACCGAACATGCCATGGTAAACATAATTAAAATATGTCAATTGCACGAATATCCGAATGTACTTATGCGAGTTAGAGCGTGAACAAACAGACAGACGGCCAGACAAACCGAATTCATAAACACTTTTCAACTGTGTTGGTGAGTGTTACAAAAATTTGTACAAGATACATCAATGATATAATATTTTTGCATATCTTTTCAAAAAAATTAATTTTGATAGTTTGTAATGTTTGCAACTGTTTTATTGAAAATTTTCAGTTTAAGTTCAAAAATTACAATAAAGTATGAAAAGGTATGATTAAAAGAAATCACAATGAAACAAATTAAACTTTTGACAACAATAATAAAGATAATAAAATCATTTGTATTAGCCACTTCAATAGCTCAGAATTTTCAGTATATCTTTGAGGAATCAATTCGCACTTTTTTTTTTTTTACAAACGTTTTATAAAAATTTGGTACTACTTAGTGATCCCGTCGACCAATTTCGCCAAATTATATAAACTGCCAAATCACTCGCCAAATTTTAAAAAAATGACATAATTTCTATTTAAAATAATGAAAGAACAAATAAATTAGTACAACATTAATAAAAATACAAATAAAATGTCGAAATAAAAATCACTTGATGACGTAAACGCATGTAACTTGCTTAAACTCAAGTTAATGTGACATTTACGATCAACCATTATTGGCATTTAACCTTATAGTTTGGCGATAGATTTTTAGTCGACAGGATAACTAAGTAGTACCAAAAATTTTAATCTAAAACGGTTTGATCGTCTTAAATCAATAACACTTTTAAACTATTTAAATTAATTATACATGCACAGAAGCCTGCTTTAGGTTTCTTTAGATAAAGAATTAAAAAGGTGTAGATAAAAAAAAGCATAATGAAATAAGTTTGACTTCCAATGTCAATAAAAAATAATTTGTATAAGTTTTTTGTCTTTTTTTTTTACAATTATTAGGGGTGGGGGGGGAGGGGTCTGTCTTTTATGAGCTACGCTCGCCAATACCTGTTCAGACACCCCAGATTCTAAAAGCACGCTAATTTGACCGGCTTGAAAAAGATTGAATTACAATTTAAAAAACACTGGCGATCTCTCTGAAAACGGGTTTCCATTCGTTTTCCTTTGATTGGGGATTTTAAAGACCAAATCAGATGCTGTTAAGAGAAAAAATGGCTTTTTTCATCTTTGATTAAAAAAAATTACTTAAAAATTTGAAAATAAGCTAATGTAAAATTAATTAAGCAAACAGAGTCATTGTCTCCCGGTATTTTTTAACAACGCTAAAATAAAGTTATTTTTAATAAGTCATTTTAAATGTATCGTTTTAAATCTGACGTAATTTTCACCAAAGTTTTCTTTCTATTATTAATATTCACGTGAAAATATACTTTTGTTGTTAGAAAGGAAATATTATTTGCGCTGTGTTAGAATTCACAACAATAGTTGGAAAGATTATCTCAAAATATGAAATAACTGTCTCGCGCAAATATATTTTAAAATTTAAACTGTTTTCTATAGTTATTTGGCATTTTAAATATGACGTAATTTCCTCCATTTACGACTTTTAATGCATAATAATGAATTTTTTATTTTAAAATTTTCTTTTTCCTTTAAAATTCAAGTGTAAATACAGTTCGTATGACGTAATTTTCAGTATTTTCCTGCTTTTAACGCGTAGCCATTTTATTCTAATTTGAAAGTTTTTTTTCTGTTTATAATAGTCACGCGTAAATAAATTTTTAATTTGAATGAAATATTATTATTTGTACTATTTTTAAATTTAAAAACTGTATTGATCAGCGTGTTTATCAAACATTTCTCTCTATTATCACTGATTTTCATATTTTTGTATGCAGTATTTTTCTTAATATTAACGAAGAAACACCTCTGGTCACAAAAAATTCAAAAAACAGCGGCGGTGACAGCGTTAGTTACTTAAATCATTTAATTCTAATTTGAAAGGTTTTTTTTCTGTTTATAATAGCCACGCGTAAATAAATTTTTAATTTGAAGTAAGTATTATTATTTGCACTGTTTTTAAAATTGACAACAATTTGAAATAACACCCTTTACTAAAATATGTAAAAACGTTCTCTCGAAATGCTGAAAATCTGAATTTAAAAGGAAAATTAAAGCTCAAAAAATTAATAATAATAATAATAATAATAATAATAATAATAATAAATGCGTTCTGCACACCGGGAACTTCTAATGTATAAAACGATCTAAAAATGATTAAATTCCTATGTATAGTTTTTGCTCCTATAAAACTTTTTTAATGGAACGATTTTGACAAACTTTAACATAATTCTTCGATTTGAAAACTGCACGCATCAGCGTGTTTATCAAACATTTCTCTATTAATACCATTCATTTTCATATTTTTTTATGCAGTATTTTTCTTAATATTAACGAAGAAAGAAAGACCTCCGGTCACAAAAAATACAAAAACACGGGCGGTAACAGCGGTAGCTACTTTTTTTTTTTTTTTTTTTTTTTTTTTTTCAGAATAGAGAGATTTTATTGAAATTTTTTATTTTAACATCGCCTTTTTAGATTTGTGACATGTCTATTCTATTTAAAGTAAAAACAAGTTCAAAAAGACTCCTTTAATAAAATCACTTATAATAATTGAAGTTTTGCGTATATATGTAGCATTTATATTTTTTTCACTTTTTTAACGAATTCAATAAAATATAACAGTTTGTAAAAATTTATTTAATGCAACATTTTACTCTGAAAAATTTTTTTCTTGAAAAATTTTAATATTATGTGGTCTGAGATATTTTCATATACCTGACACGCCCAAACTATTTAAATTCAAAAATAAAGTTCAACAAGATTGCTTTTAATTTTATTCGAATATAAATATATATATTTATATATATATATTCATTTTACCGTATATATATATTCATTTCTATATATATTCATTTTATTAAAATATGAAAGTTAAGATGAAATAATTATTTTTTAATCAATAAGAAAACACATAAATGTCGTGTATCTAAATGTTCTCTTGAAGAAATTAATTTGGCTCGTTGGTAACTTTGATTAGTTTTACTGAAAATTTCCACGTTAACATGTTCTAATCATTATTTGATCACTGAAAATTCTGAACTGTTGAAATTGGGTTCGAAAGACTGCTTTGTATTTGTTCGGATAAATAATAAAAAAGATATGATTAAAAAGCAAACTGAAATAAATAAGTGTCAACTATTTTATTGAATTTTTTTTTAATTTAATAGGGCCTGATCCTTGCAGATCTGTAATATTTCCCAACATTTTAATTGATAATCATAAATTCAAAGGCTCTTCTAAATTTATTGGGTAATATGAAGTAATAACTAACGAGAAGAAATTGATGGATATAGTGAAATTTTTCTTTATATTTTTATAGGATTCATTAACATAAAAATTATAACGAAAAAAAAATAATAAT
Organism: Maratus speciosus; assembly: GCA_963932465.1. NCBI lineage: Eukaryota > Metazoa > Arthropoda > Arachnida > Araneae > Salticidae > Maratus > Maratus speciosus. The sequence continues at coordinate 442,870,964 of OZ010797.1, read as the reverse complement.
AATGTTACACGTTTTGCCAAAAAGAAATCATTAATGTAAGACACATAAGTGAGACAGAATGTTCGCATGTCCTGTTGAAAAAATTAATTTGGTTCTTCCGTTGCCTTGACAATTGTTTTAGTGAAAATTTTCGTTTAAACGTACGATCTTTTCAGATCACTTCCGAAGCATTTTAATTAAAAACGTAAGTTCGAAAGACTGTTTCACATTTATTCATTAAGAAACAGCCACTAAGTAATAAAAAGAAATGTATGCATATTTTTTATTTTTCATTCACCTTTTTTATAGAATTGAAAAAATAGGAAAAAGTATAAATCAAAATGAAATAAATTAACTGTGATATTTGTGTGAATAAAAAGTAATTAATGTGAAACACTTGAATGACAGAAAATTTTTGCATGTCCTCTTAAGAAAATTAATTTAACTCTTCCGTTGATTTGGCAACTGCTTCATTAAAAATTTTTAAGTTTAACATGGTCTGATTTTTTTCAGATCACTGACACCTTTGAACTATTAAAATTGAAAAACACATTTTCAAAAGATTGCTTTAAATTAATAGATAAAGAATGAATTAGGTATACTATACTTATTGGAAATCATATTGGTGTCATAATTATATTATAATCAAATAATAATTAGCATAGAATTTTAATCAGATTTATCAAAAATTTACTAATGAATTATGTAATATCTATATCTATCTAACTTTATGCTCGTAATTCATTAAAAACTTGTAAAATTAAGTTGATGTCCAGTAAAATTAACTTGATAAAATTTTAATATTAATTATTATCTATATATATAAAACGGTAAAGTATCTGGCGGCGAAAAAAGCGGTTATTTCTTTGTTACTGATGGAAACGAGTGGTTTGTGACAATAAAAATCAAAACAATTTTCACCAATTGGTTAAAATTAAGACAACTAATCAAGATATCGATTTGAAAATTTCAGAGATAATGTAGAATTTTTTTTTTATATCGAATATCTATTTTTTTTTTTAATCCGTCGGTATTTTTTTCTAATTTTTTCGCAAAAAAATGTCGGCGACAATACGAAAATTCAGAGAAAGAAACCAAACAGGGACGAACATTCATTTTAAAATATTTGACAATAATACAAAGCGTATGAGTACAGAAAGCAGGTGAATATGACGTCATTGAAAGAATTAAAAGAAAATTAATATGGCGTCATACCAGGAAGTATAACGGACATCTTCGAATATTTCACAATTATACAAGGGTGGAAGGAAGAATATGAGTAAGTGCAAAAAGCAGATGAACATGGTGTCATATCTGAAATAAAACGGACATTTTCAAATGCAGTAGAACCTCGATTAACCGAAGTAATTGGGGCCGGCTATCTTTCGAAAATTCGAAATTTTCGGATAATCGAGAATGCTTCAATTTTAAGATTAAGGAGAAATATATGCACTATTTCTTATTATGGAAACAAGTGCTTAATAAAATTAAAGCAATAGCAAAATAGAAACAAGAATAAATATAAAACTCGTATATTACAAGGGTTTGAAAAATGTTTTGTTTGCCGCAGTTTCAATTGCCTTTGCCTTGAAGCTCTATCACGGAGTTTTTTAATATTATTAGTTCACAGTATCACAGTCTTCCTTCTGCTCCAGCGATGTAAAATCTTTTGCAAAACATTCAAAAGATTCAGAGTTAACAAGTTGTTCGTTTTCTTCGTTCCACTCCGCAGCTTACGGGAGATCAAGTTAAATCCCAAGTAACTCTAAGAAAGGGGATCGAAAATATTTATATGTGCTTGCAGTTCCGAAAGGACCACTTGCACACAAGGAATACGATAGTTAAACAAAAAAAGCTTTCAAAATGGATTTTGCACACAAGAAATGTGATTAAAAAAAAAAAAATCTTTAAAAATAGATTTCAGTTAGCCGAGAGTTTCGGTTAAAAAAGTTTCGGATAAAAGAGGTTCTACTGTATATCTAAATAATAAGAGCAACATACATATAAGTAAGTACAGAAAGCAGTTAAATATGAAATGATATTTAAAACAAATATATACAGGGTGGTTATAATTAAACTTCCCCTATAAACAGCATCCTACAGCGCAAACGGGTGAGCGGAATGCAATGAAATTTCGTATATAGACTATACACGAGATGCGCTCACGGAATTTCAAAAAAAAAAAAAAAAAAAATTAGTTCCAAAATGTCCACCAGAGGGCGCTTTTCCCGGAAAAATATTAAATTTAACACAATAAACGACCAAACCGGAATACAAAAACAATATTAACAAACCAGAACAAGAATTATCAGTAATAAAATGTAAAAACGGCTGTTTTGGCCGTTTATTGTATTAAATTTAATGTTTTATCCGTAAAAGCGCCATCTGGTGGACATTTTGGAACTTTTTTTTTCGAAATTCCGTGAGCGCATGTCGTGTATAGTCTATATACGAAATTTCATTGCATTCCGTTCACCCGTTTGCGCTGTAGGGTGCTGTTTATAGGGGAAGTTCAATTACAACCACCCTATAGTTAAATGATTTTACAAGAGAAAATGATATTATGAATGACTTTTCATTTACAAAAGAAGAATCTTCATTTTTCTTTCAATTTTTTTTTTCAAAAATCAAGACTATATTTATTTAGTCTAAGGACACTGTTTTTTTAAAAAAAATCTAGTATAACTACAAAATTTTTTAACGGTTTCAATAAGTTAAAAAAAAACCGCATATTTCAGCACGGTTCATGTATAGAATGTCAAAAAATTATGTTGATATTAGTCAATAAGGAGTTTTATTTTTAAATTGATTTTTCTAAACATTCTAAAAATCCCGGGCAACGACGGGTACCTCGGCTAGTTTGATTATAATCGTTATTTTATTAATAACAGATTGAGTTGCAACTTTACGTATAGGTAAATTTGTTTGTTCTATTAAGAAAACATTTTCAGTTATATTCTACGAATATGTAATAATATTTTTCGTCATATTCTTAAATCGAAAGTTACGAGCAAAGAAACTTCAATTTACTGACATCTTGTACTTTTGCAATTGTTTTTGCGAATTTGTCGAAGAAAAAGTTCATTTGTTTATTTATTTACTGAATAAAATTTACTTACATTTTAGGACATATTACGAAAATAGAAAAAGTCTAATGAATAAAAATGTATTCGTTAAAAACACACATAAACTTTCTCAATGGTACGCATAAACAAGAACCGTTATATGAACTTGCGCAATTAAAATTAGTAATAAAATCTACGTTTCGAACTGCTTCTGCAGTCGTCCTCAGGATAAAATATGATGTTGGAGGAACGGATAATATTCAAACAAGTTTATGGTAATAGAAGGAAGAATTGAAATATTGCAAACATAGAATTAAGACTTTTTTATAATATTATTGTCCTATTTAAATCCTGTAATTGGTCAAGGTTCAACAAATTGTCTCTCACACAGGATTTCGCCTCATAATTTCGCCTTTTAATCATTTCAACATCATATTTCATCCAGAGGACGACTGCAGAAGCAGTTCGAAACGTAGATTTTATCATTAACGCTAAAAAGACCGGAAATTTTACTCAAGTTTTATAAAAATATTTTACACCGTAATATATATTCATATGGTAGGCAGTGTTGCCAGATTGGAGACTTTTTTGTCCCCAGATTGTTGATTGTCACCGATTTTTTGAAATAGAAATATTCGGCAAATTTAAAAATAGATTAAAAATTCTAAAAATTAATGAGAATTATACTATTATAAAAAAGTGGTGACAGTCAAATAATCTGAATTAATAAAGTCCTCAATCTGGCAACACTGATGGTAGGGGTCAAAATGACCCCTCACGGTCTTTTTAGTGGTAAGTTTAATTGCACAAGTTCATATAAAGTTTCTTCACTAGATTAATTTTCACATAATTATTCTAATTGGTAAGTTTATGTTTATCATAGAGCAAGTTTATGTGTTTTTAACGAATATATTCTTATAATAACCATTTATAAATAGATTGAGCTAAATAGGGCTATAAAAAGTGATAAAATATCTTTATTTAGATTGACGAACGTTTCATCGCACAAACGGCGATATTTTCAAAATCATTCATGATAGGAATACTTTCACAAAATTTAAAAACTATAACTTGGTAAGCAGTGTCACGAGACATTATGCATAATGAAAAACAGCACAAACATAAAATAAACTAAAATGAAATCGGATATTTGCGAGCGTGGGTTAATTTTTACTATTGTTACTAAAATTGCATATCACTGAATCATTGCAAATATTCTCGCTGCGTAAAAATATCTCTATTGATTCCCGGATAACGGATGGTAAATAAAATCTTGATGGATAAATTATTCTGCTATTATTAAAATCGATCTGTAAAAGTTCTTTGCTGTATAATATGGTAAAAGCTGTGATTTTCTTGTTGTGTTTGATGTCTGCTATATGTTCTTTAATTCTAGTTTTAAGTTTTCTGCTTATCATACCTATATAAAACTGCATTGTTCCATCGTCTTTGGTGAAAGGTATTTCGTATACTCCTGAAAACTGGTTTGATTCAATTGGATCTATTTTCTTGCATACTATATTTTTTAATTTCATGGAAGGTTCTGGTTTATTCCTATTTATTATATTTTATGGTCCAATTGTCCAGCATGTGTTAAAGAAAAAGTCTAGTTAAAATAAATTCTATGTGACATTTTAAATAATAAAATTCATTAGTATGCAACTCATCAGTGACATGGAATCTCCGAGTGTGCTTTTCAGGAAATTAAAGTGACTTTTCAGCTGCGTTTACAAATATTTTATTGAAAATTTCCAATTTAACATTATCTGATCTTTTCAGATCAGTGGCGTGTCTGAACTAATTATATTGAAAGACTAAATATGGAAAGTCTCGTCTTTACTCATATAAAGTATAAAGAAGTATTGGTAATGTTATTAGTGTAATGACTATCTCAACAAAATTTTCCCACACCTTTGAAAGTTTATTTTCGTAACTGTCTATACAGAGTTATTCTAAATTCTTGATACAAACTTTAAGGTTTGGTACAGGACACTGTAACAATAACTGCTTATACAGGGTGATTCTAAATTCTTGATACAAACTTTAAGGGTTGGTACAGGACACTGTAACAATAACTGCTTATACAGGGTGATTCTAAATTCTTGATACAAACTTTAAGGGTTGGTACAGGACACTGTAACAATAACTGCTTATACAGGGTGATTCTAAATTCTTGATACAAACTTTAAGGGTTGGTACAGCACAATGTAACAATAACTGCTTATACAGGGTGATTCTAAATTCTTGGTACAAACTTTAAGGGTTGGTACAGAACACTGTAACAATAACTGCTTATACAGGGTGATTCTAAATTCTTGATACAAACTTTAAGGGTTGGTACAGCACAATGTAACAATAACTGCTTATACAGGGTGATTCTAAATTCTTGGTACAAACTTTAAGGGTTGGTACAGAACACTGTAACAATAACTGCTTATACAGGGTGATTCTAAATTCTTGATACAAACTTTAAGGGTTGGTACAGAACACTGTAACAATCATTTATTGTATAGGAATGTATGGGGCGCAAGCGACGCATTGAGGTACAAACACCAGGAGGCCAATTTGGCCCTTTTTTTAATTTAAAAATTTCTCCTTCATACCAGAAAATTCCTATACTATTCTTTTGTTTATTTAAGACAGACATCATTATATAAAGAAAAAAATTCTTCTTTGAAAATTTTCGGTATGAAATCGAAACTTTTGAAAAAAAAAAAAATCCATTTCTATTTCTTTTCATGTATTTCCTGTGTTTGACAGATTTGCCAGTTTTGCGTTTTTTTTAATTCAAAAATTTCGATTTCATACCAGAAATTTTCAAAGAAGAATTTTTACTTTAAAATAAAGAAAAAAATAGTATAGGAATTTTCTGGTATGAATGAGAAATTTTGAAATTTAAAAAAAGTGCCCCTGGTGTTTGTACCTCAACGCATCGCTTGCACCCATACATTCCTATACAATAAATGATTATTACAGTGTCCTGTACCAACCCTTAAAGTACCTTAAGGTTTGTACCAGGAATTTAGAATCACTCTGCATATTATGCTGCCTATTTTCGAAAAAAGAAAAAACCTCCTAATTAGGGTAAAACCGCCAGTAACTGACACCTTAAGAATTTTTTTGTGTTCAAATCGCTATTACAAAATTTTAAATCCATTTTATACTTATCTTTCTTTTTGAATGAATAGTAGCGATATATTACATAATTACTGTTGACAAAATTCTCAAAAATTATACATTGTATTATTAAATTTTTTTTTTCATAAATATGGTCAATAACTCCAGCAACTGACACCAAACCAATTTTGAAAAACCAATAATCAACACAAAGTGAACCAGTGTGTGACACTTTTAGATGTGTTATTTTGACAAAGATTTAAAAAAAAAAAGAAAAGTTATTTTATATTTCTTGGGAATTTTATCTAAAAATACTTTAATCTTTATTATAAAAACAAAATACTTAAATCATAGTTATGTATGATATAGGGCAATTCCACAGAAAATCCTCACTTTTGGGGGGAATTAAATTAATAATATGTTTATTTTAAGGGTATGATTGGAAAACTTGATATTTTTATATGCTATAATAAAATCCCAATAAAAAGGCATTGCAAATTACCAGGGTTGTTTGGTTTAAACCACGCTGGTTTAAACCAAATGTTGTTTTTTTTTTTTAAACCATGCTGTTTTTTTAATGTGTTTTTTTTTCTCTTTTTCCCTAATGTTTTCTTTTATTTTACACATATTGAAAAGTCCTTCCGGCCAGTGCCGGGAGGAAGAGGTAGCTTTCATATTCCTTATTTTTAAAAAGCCAACTTATATTATTCAAACACACGAAGCTCAATTAAGTGGAAACCGAATGTAGGAGATTCAATACTAATTTTTATCAATACTAAATCATTATGAATGTGAATTTCGCGAAATTAGTCAGCTTTATCCAAGCTGCTTTTATTTAAAGTCACTTATATTTGGCTGCCAAATTCGGCGATTTCTTAAAGTGCCTGCCATTTTAGGACAACATGGTAGATGAGGCTAACCAGTGAACTTGGTCGAGACCTTAGTAATTGCTGTGCACATGCTCACTCATATCGGAATCGGTTGATATATACGAGTGCTGTCGCAGGCAAAAAATCAGATTTTTCAAAATGTCACCCACTTTAGAAATTGAAACTGCTATATCTGAGCCATTTTTTAAGATAAAGACAAACAAAAAATGCTCCTGAATCCTTATATCAAAGTCAAATACTTAAGAAAGAAACCTTTTTCAATTTCTAATTTTTTTGCACCTCACTTTAAATATAATTTTTTTTTTTATTTAATGGCCGCCATTTTGAAACAAGATGGCTGATGAAGCTGGCCAGCGAAATTGGTCGAGATATTGATGTATACTATCCACATGCCTTCTTCCATCGAAATAGGCGAATACGTGTGGTATCGCGTGACAAATACAAGATCGTTTCAAAGTGTTAGCCATGATAGAAATTCAAAGTTCTATAATTCAACCACTTTTTAAGATATAAACAAAAGAACAAATTTTCAGAAACAAAAACTGCTCCAGAATCTTTGTATCAAGGCCAAACACATAAAAAAAATCTTTTTCATTTTCCAATTTTTTAATACCTCATTTTAAATTTTAAATTACATTTAAAAAAAAAATGGCAACCCTTTTGAAACAAGATGGCGAATGAAGCTGGCCAACGAACTCGGTCGAAACATTGGTATGTACTCTGTACAGACCAGTCACATTCAAATCGGTTCATAAATACGCCTGTTATCGCGTGACAAAAATCAGGTTGTTTTAAAATGTCAGCCACAATAGAAATTCAAAATGTTATAACTCAGCCATTTTTTTAGATGTAGACGAAACAAAACCTGTTCCGGAATCTTTGTATTAAGGTCAAACACATACAAAAAAAATATTTTTCATTTTCCAATTTTTTGGTATGTCATTTTAAATTTAATTTTTTTAAATTTTTTTAAATGGCCACCATTTTGAAACAAGATGGCGAATGAAGCTGGTCAACGAACTCGGTTGAGTTATTTGTATGTACTATGTACACACCAAGGTACATCCAAATCGGTTCATAAATACGTCTGTTATCACGTGGCAAAAATCAGGACGTTTCAAAATGTCAGCCACGCTAGAAATTCAAAATGCTATAACTCAGCCATTTTTTAAGATATAGACGAAACAAAAACTGCTCCCGAATCTTTTTATCAAGGTCAAACACATAAGAAAAAAATATTTTTTCAATTTTCAATTTTTTGCTACCACATTTCAAATTTAAATTTTTCTTAAAATTTTAAATGGCCGCCATTTTTAAACAAGATGGCGGATGAAGATGGCCAACGAACTCGTTCGAGACATTGGTCTGTACTATGTATAAACGAAGTTACATCCAAATGGGTTCATAAATACGCCTTTTATCGCGTGACAAATTTCAGTACGTTTCAAAATGTCAGCTTCGCTAGAAATTCAAAATGCTATAACTCAGCCATTTTTTAAGATATAGACGAAACAAAAACTGCTACGGAGTCTTTGTATAAAGGTCAAATACATAAGAAAAAATATTTTTCCATTTTCAATTTTTTGGTACCACATTTCAAATTTAAAATTTTTAAAAAAATTTTAAATGGTCGCCATATTGAAACAAAATGGCGGATGAAGCTGGCCAACGAACTCGGTCGAGACATTGTTATGTACTATGTACACACCGAATTACATCCAAATCGGTTCATAAATACGAGAGTTACAGTGTGACATAGGTCAGATATATATATATATATATATATATATATAACCAATAATTAAACATAACCTACCACCATCAAAAACCGTAATATTATGAATTAAAGCTGTAAGAATAAAAAAAAAAAAAAAAAAAAAAAAAAAAAAAAAAAAAAAAAGATTAAATTAATTATAAGAACTATTATGGAAGAAAAATAAGAAAGTGGACACCGACAAATAATGGAAATGCTTATATATTGAATTACGTTTTCAAGGGCACAGAATTCAATGATATAAGCAAAATGGTTGTTTTCTGTGGGAAAAATAAGCTAAAGCTAAAAGTTATTTTCCCCTGTGCCCAAACAACCATTAAAATCAAGTGAATTGATTAAAAATGAAAACAGAATAGAAACAAATAATATGAATATATATATCAATTTTGAACGGAGGGTGGTTTCGGGGTCTGGGGGTCATGATCGATGAAAATATACCAACATTTTTTGAAATCTCTTTCCTCCGAACGGCTGCAATAGGTAGCTTTTTGTAAAGAAAGCTACCTAAAAATGCAAAATCCAAGTTATGCAGAAGCTACAAGCAAAATTTTAGAAAAATGATGAATTAATAAATTTGTGAAGGTGACAAACATTTTTAATCAGTCAAACTTTTCTTATAAGCTTTAAATCTACGTAGCAGACTAACTAATTTTTCTAAAATTAGCTGGGTAGGTAGTTATTTTTCTTCTTTTTTTTAAGCCTTTTATTTTTAAAAAAAGTCCTTCCGGCCAGTGCCGGGAGGAAGAGGTAGCTTTCAAATTCCTTATTTTAAAAATGCCAACTTATATTATTCAAACACAAGAAGCTCAATTTTGTGAAAACCGAATATAGGAGATTCAATACTATTTTTTATCAATACTAAATCATTATGAATGAGAATTTCGTGAAATTGGTCAGCTTTATCCAAGCTGCTTTTATTTAAAGTAACTTATATTTGGCTGAGATGTTGATGTATACTATCCACATGCCTTCTTATATGGAAATAGGCGAATACGTGTGTTATCGCGTGACAAATAAAGATCGTTTCAAAATGTTAGCCATACTAGAAATTCAAAGTGCTATAATCCAACCATTTTTTAAGATATAAACAAAAGAACAAATTTTCAGAAACAAAATCTGCTCCGGAATCTTTGTATCAACGCCAAACACATAAAAAAATCTTTTTCATTTTCCAATTTTTTAATACCTCATTTTAAATTTTAAATTAAATTTTTTTTAAATGGCAACCCTTTTGAAACAAGATGGCGAAAGAAGCTCGCCAACGAACTCGGTCGAGACATTGGTATGTACTATGTACAGACCAAGTAACATCCAAATCGGTTCATAAATACGCTTGTTATCGCGTGACAAAAATCAGGTCGTTTTAAAATGTCAGCCAGAATAGAAATTCAAAATGTTATAACTCAACCATTTTTTTAGATATGGACAAAACAGAAACTGTTCCGGAATCTTTGTATTAACGTCAAACACATACGAAAAAAATCTTTTTCATTTTCCAATTTTTTGGTATCTCATTTTAAATTTTAATTTTTTTAAATTTTTTAAATGGCCGCCATTTTGAAACAAGATGGCGGATGAAGCTGGCCAACGAACTCGGTCGAGATATTTGTATGTACTATGTACACACCATGGTACATCCAAATCGATTCATAAATACGCCTGTTATCACGTGACAAATATCAGGACGTTTCAAAATATCAGCCACGCTAGAAATTCAAAATGCTATAACTCAGCCATTTTTTAAGATATAGATGAAACAAAAACTGCTCCCGAATCTTTGTATCAAGGTCAAATAAATAAGAAAAAAATATTTTGTCACTTTTCAATTTTTTGGTACCACATTTCAAATTTAAATTTTTCTTAAAAATTTAAATGGCTGCCATTTTTAAACAAGATGGCGGATGAAGCTGGCCAACGAACTCGGTCCAGACATTGGTATGTACTATGTACAAACGAAGTTACATCCAAATCGGTTCATAAATACGCCTTTTATCGCGTGACAAATTTCAGGACGTTTCACAATGTCAGCCACGCTAGAAATTCAAAATGCTATAACTCAGCCATTTTTTAAGATATAGACGAAACAAAAACTGCTCCGGAATCTTTGTATAAAGGTCAAATACATAAGAAAAAAATATTTTTCCATTTTCAATTCTTTGGTACCACATTTCAAATTAAAAATTTTTTAAAATTTTTTAAATGGCCGCCATTTTGAAACAAAATGGCGGATGAAGCTGGCCAACGAACTCGGTCGAGACATTGGTATGCACTATGTACATACCGAATTTCATCCAAATCGGTTCACAAATTTGAGAGTTACAGTATGACAAAGGTCAGATATATATATATATATATGGATATATATATATATATATATATATATATATATCAACTTTTGAACGGAGGGTGGTTTCGGGGTCTGGGGGTCATGATCGATGAAAATATACCAAAATTTTTTGAAATCGCTTTCCTCCGAACGGCTGCAATAGGTAGCTTTTTGTAATGAAAGCTACCTAATACGCTTGTTATCGCGTGACAAAAATCAGGTCGTTTTAAAATGTCAGCCACAATAGAAATTCAAAATGCTATAACTCAGCCATTTTTTTAGATATAGACGAAACAAAAACTGTTCTGGAATCTTTGTATTAAGGTCAAACACATACAAAAAAAATCTTTTTCATTTTCTAATTTTTTGGTATCTCATTTTAAATTTTAAATTTTTAAAATTTTTTTAAATGGCCGCCATTTTGAAACAAGATGGCGGATGAAGCTGGCCAACGAACTCGGTCGAGATATTTGTATGTACTATGTACACACCAAGGTACATCCAAATCGGTTCATAAATACGCCTGTTATCACGTGACAAATATCAGGACGTTTCAAAATGTCAGCCACACTAGAAATTCAAAATGCTATAACTCAGCCATTTTTTAAGATATAGACGAAACAAAAACTGCTCCCGAATCTTTGTATCAAGGTCAAATACATAAGAAAAAAATATTTTTTCAATTTTCAATTTTTTGGTAGCACATTTCAAATTTAAATTTTTCTTAAAAATTTAAATGGCTGCCATTTTTAAACAAAATGGCGGATGAAGCTGGCCAACGAACTCGGTCGAGACATTGGTATGTACTATGTACAAACGAAGTTACATCCAAATCGGTTCATAAATACGCCTTTTATCGCGTGACAAAATTCAGGACGTTTCAAAATGTCAGCCACGCTAGAAATTCAAAATGCTATAACTCAGCCATTTTTTAAGATATAGACGAAAATAAAACTGCTCCGGAATCTTTTTATAAAGGTCAAATACATAAGAAAAAAATATTTTTCCATTTTCAATTCTTTGGTACCACATTTCAAATTTAAAATTTAAAAAAATTTTTTAAATGGCCGCCATTTTGAAACAAAATGGCGGATGAAGCTGGCCAACGTACTCGGTCGAGACATTGGTATGTACTATGTACATACCGAATTACATCCAAATCGGTTCATAAATTCGAGAGTTACAGTATGACAAAGGTCAGATATATATATATATATATGGATATATATATATATATATATATATATATATATATATCAACTTTTGAACGGAGGGTGGTTTCGGGGTCTGGGGGTCATGATCGATGAAAATATACCAAAATTTTTTGAAATCGCTTTCCTCCGAACGGCTGCAATAGGTAGCTTTTTGTAATGAAAGCTACCTAATAGTCAAAATGGCAGATTTGAGCTAAAAATACACTTTTACTACTTAGATAGCTTGATTAGTTAAGATTTACTAAGAATTACATATCCCTCAATGATGACATAAACATAACTAATTCTCTCCATTGATTACTTTTTGTTCTGTATGCTAATGAACGAATGGCTGTGAGTTTTCTTTGCTGTATCATGGCTATTGGGTTTAGTAAGCTTTCGTTTTTCTTGCATTCCTACATTGGGATTGGGGTTTTGCATTATGATTTTATTATGTTACCAGCAGGATTGGCACGGTTTAAATCAATTGGTTGACCAATTGTTTTTTTAAAAGGATCTCATATAATATTTCCTCATTTTTGTAATTTAAGTGTTTCTAATTATTGGATATAAATAATTTCTACTTTTTCAGTCTTATCCTAGCAGTCACCGTGAGACATAGTTAGTCTAGGTTATATTTGTATGCATGTAGAATGCAAATTGCATGTGTTGATGAACATATCTGAAGCTCTAAAGATAAAATTTAAAACATGTGAATGTAGCAAAGATAAAATAGATTAAAAATATTCAATATTTTGAATAAAATATCTTCCTTTGGGAAAACGCAGATTATTTATAATTAATAACATAAAATGTACTTTAAGATTTCAGTCAATCTGTAAAAGAAAATTTTCTTGATTGGGGAGATTATCTTTTAAGGTTGTTCTCAACTGCTCTACTCAACAAGCGCAAAATGCTTTGACACATTTACAAATTAATTTTTTAACGGAAAGATAAAATTGGAAGGCCTTACTGGAAGCGATTTGGAATCGGACTGTGTTTTCCATTTTTGATAAGTAAACTACCTATTGAGTTATAAGCAATTTTGATCACATGACAAAGATGTTTTGAACCTTCCTTGAGTAGTTATTTTTCTTTCGCATGGAAATTCGATGCAAAACGCCAACTTTGAAATTATTTTCTGAAAGATCTATTGAGTTTGCAAACAAAAAAAAAAAAAAAAAAAAGAAAAAAAAAGAAAAAGAAACAGGAAAACACAGTTCCATTACATAGTTTCTGAACAACAGGATCTGCTAGTTTCATGCATTTCCGAACAAAAATAAATTAAAACTTATGTCATAAAGTTGTTCTTTCGGATTTTAGAACAGCCTTAAGAATAAAAAAGAAACTCAAGATATGAAGTCAAATAAGAGGACATTGAAAAATTGGGTGCTAGCGAAACACCTGTTTACTTTTAACTAAAATATGCAATAAGATATTTAAATCGTCTATTACATAAATCGAATCCACTATTTAGATCTGACAAAAAAATTGGTAAAACTTGAGATAAGGTTTGCGTGAGGCATAACAGTAAAAAGTTTCATAAAAATGCCTAAAAATATATATTATTAATTTTTAGTTTAGACATATAAAAGTAATACGTATTATAAAATAGCTTTGAAAAAAAATCCTGTGTATTAAGTCTGGTGGCTGTTTAAATGTTTCAGTGGATGACAACTTTTATAAATCTACTTTCCATTTAAAGATCAATGTTTTCAGTAGTTTAAAAAGCTGGTAAATAGGTATTTCTGTTTAGTTTACTGTTGCCCTTTTTTTCTTTTAACATGGCAGTTTCTGAGAAGTGTCAAATGACAATACACAATACTTCTTGAAACGTGTAAAGACCCTACTGCTAAATTAAAATCATTCCAGGAATTCTTTATAAAAAGCTTTACTTTCAATAAAATATAATAATTGTTCATGAGTTCATGTAGTGTTCCAACAGAAAAATCAGATATTTCAGGTTGCAAATATTTCAAAGAAATTATTTTGAATAGCCATGGAAAAGTATATTATATTTATGAAACTACACCATATATTTATTTATAGTACTACTAGTACTCAAAAGATTGTTTATTAAGATTTTCAAGCTATCGATGTTTCACTATGTAGAGCATTTTATTCATGGAACATAAGACATAGCTTTTACTAAAAATGTTTAAATTTTAAATGATTTCAAATTTCTGCACAATTGATTGTACTTATTTAAATTATTTTTAAATGAAGTTATATTACTTATATATCCAACAATGTTTATTTTTATCAATAAATATACATGTATATGTCATAGGAAAATATATTTTTAAAAAACCCGGTTTTTTACCAACCCTGCAAATTACTGATCACAAACTAAGTTAAGTACCATTATTGTTTTTGTAAAGTCATAATGTTAAGTCAGTTACACAATAAAAGTTGTGTCAGTTAGACGTGTAAATGCCATTTCTTTCTTTTTTATTATTCATAAATTAATTAAACAAGTTACTGTTATAATTTGGCGTTACTTAGTGTTGTTGAGAACATTAAATTACTTTTTTAACGGGATAGTTTTGATAATTTTTACACTTCAATGAAGGCAGAAAAATGTTTGTATATTTTATGTTACGTCAGTTACAGAATTTTAAATTGTAATTTTTGGGACTAAAAGAGAGATTGAAATAATCTGCAGGCATTTGGGTATTAAGTCTTTAGTAAGAAATATTTTAAATTGTATGTTCTAGCTTTACTAGTAAATTTTATACATAGTTTTGAAAACAAAATTCGATGATCAAATGTCACGTCAGTTACGATGGAATTGCCCTATGCTAAAGATGCAAATGTCCCTGTTTTCATTTTTTAAATTATTAGTGACGTAATAACTGATATTTATGAACCAGTAATTGACAAAAAGGTGTCAGGCGCTACAACTTAATTTTCAATGGTGTTGACTATAAGATAAATTTCATTTATTATTATGTTTTTTTAAACAACTAGGGGGCTCTGCCCCCTACGAGCTACGCTCGTCAACCCCCGTTCAGACACCGCAGACTCTAAAAGTACGCTAATTTGATCGGCTTTAAAAAGATTTCGGAAGATTGAATTATAATTTAAAAAACAATGGCGATCTCCCTATAAAGGGATTTCTATTAATTTCTCTTTGACTGGGGAATTTTAATGCCAAATCCGCTGCGGTACTACTTGATTAACCCGTCGACCAATTACGTCAAATTATATAAATCGCCAAAGCACTCGCCAAATTATGCAAATTGACATCATTTTTATTTTAAATAACGAAAGAACAAATAAATTAGTGCAACATTAATAAAAATACAAATAAAACGTCGAAATAAAAATAACTTGATGACGTAGACACTTGTAACTTGCTTAAAGTCAAGTTAATATGACATTTACGATCAACCATTATTGACATTTAATCTTATAGTTTGGCGAATGATAGATTTTTTGTCGACGGGATAACTAAGTAGTACCAAAAATACATATGTCAATCGCTGTTTTCGTCTTTGATTAAGTAAAATAAGATAAACATTTCAAAATAAGCTAATATAAAAGGAATTAAGTAAAGAGAATTTTTGTCTCCCGGTATTTTTTAACAAAGCGAAAAGAAAGTTCTTTTAAATAAGACATTTTAAATTAATCGTTTTTAATCTGACGTAATTTTGACCAAACTATTCTTTCTCTTTTTAATATTCACGTGAAAATACTTGTGTTAGAAATGAAATATTGTTTGCTCTTTCCTAACAAAAATAGTTGAAAAGTATCCTCTCAAAATATCAAATAAATGTCTAGCGCAATTTCTAAATTTAAACCGTTTTGCAATATTATTTGGTGTTCATTTTATGTAATAACTGTAATGTGACGTATATATGACGTAATTTCTCCTATTTAAGACTTCTAATACATGTTAATAAATTTATTATTTTACAAATTCCTTTCTCTCTTAAAATTCACGTGTAATTATAGTTTTTATGACGTAATTTTTAAAAAGTTCCTGCTTTTTGTACATAATTATTTAATTCTAATTCCATATGTTTTTTTCTGTTTATAATAGTCACGTGTAAATAAATTTTTAATTTATTACACGTATATATATTTTTCTTTTTTTGAGGCAAACATTATTGTTTCCGCTGTTTATACAGTTGGCAACAGTTTAAATTAATATCACTTTCTAAAATCTGTAAAAAATATCTCTAGAAATCCTGAAAATTTGAATTTAAAATAGAAATAAAACCTCAAAAAATTAGCCAAATAAAAAAAATAAAACAGTCTGCACACCGTGAACTTCAAACGTATAAAATGATCTAAAAATGATTAAATTCCTATGTACAGTTTTTGCTCATATAAAACTTTTTTAATGGAATGATTTTGTCCAACTTTGGCATTAAATATCTCTTAAAATAATTCTTCGATTTGAAAACTGTCTGCATCAGCGTGTTTATCAAACATTTCTGTATAATACTACCGATTTTCATATTTTTGTATGTATTATTTTTCTTAATATTAACGAAGAAAGACCTCCAGTCACAAAAAATTCAAGACCGGCGGCGGCGGTGACAGCGGTAGTTACTTTTTTTTTAGAATAGAGAGATTCAAATAGATTTCTAATAATTCAACTTTCTTTAATGTTGCCAATAATTAACATTTCTGCCGGACACTGATGACAAAAAATTACTGAAACCAATAACTGGCATCCCCATTAAGATAAATTAAATAACTATAAATTAAAAATTATGGTGCTAATGTATAATAAACATCTTTTAAGCAATTTCTGCAAGTATAATTTCGAAAAAAGCTTAGGATGGTTGCATTACAAATAGATTAATAAAAATTAAATTTAAAAATCAAAAAACCCGACAATTATTTCTCATCTATGTGAAACTATTTTTTATATTACTTAACTGTTTTTTTTTATTTACTTGTATTGATGACTTTTAAGTTACGTTTAATTGTTATTTCCTATCTATAAACACTGTTTTGATTAGACCTATTGTACCTAATTTGCATATTTTCATGCTTTTCTAATACTGTTTCTTGACTTTCAAATATTTCTGCCGCACGAGTACGCTAATAAGTTTCTAAACCAGTTTTTTGAGCTGATTTCAAATCTTGTATCTGTTTTCTTCTATCACGTCTAGTTTTTGAAAAAAGTGAAATTTTAGTTTTTGGTCAAAAAAAATCAGAAATAGCTTTTTTATGGTACTTTGTATGATAAACTTCAACTAGTTAGTATAGATTCTACTACTTATTTATTTTTTCGATTATATAAAGTTTTGTTTATGTCTCTCATATGAATCTGACCCTGTTCATCTTCTTGTCAATGAATTATGCACCCCTAAAAAGTATCTTATATCAAACCTGTGTTAATGCCGTGCAAAAGTAGAAATTCGTCTTACTCAAAAACTAGACATGACATAAGAAAACAGATTGCAGATTTGAAATCAGCATAAAAATCTAGTCTAGAAAAATATTACGTCAATTATGTGGCAACTATTTTAAAGTTGATAGTGATGTGAGCATTACACCATTGAAAAATATGCAAATTAGGCCTAATAACTGATAAATAAATGTTAAGAATATGCAAATCGTGACATTTATCTGAAGCAAATAGTCAAGTAGTCATTATCTAGAAAACGTAATTAGATGTGACATATATTGTATCTAAAATTTGAATAAAATAGTACAAAAAAGCTTAAATTTGCATAAATTTAAATATGCAAATTTCTCAAAACCTGGACCAGCTAGAGATAAACGGAAAGCATATTCGGAATCAACGCCAAAAACTGATCTAGAATCAACTAATATTAGTTCTAGGAGAAAACCACTGTTGTACAGTGCTATCAACATTGTAATTTACTAACATCTTTTTTCTACCGTTCGATAGGATTACACTCAACTGAAAAAAAAAAACTGGCATTACATCTAACGGAAAAATATAGCCAAGAAATTACTGCAATCAAAATAAAAGTCAAAGGCATATTTGAAGATATTTAGACATACTTAATGCAATATATAAAAGAGACAAGAAAATTAAAATATATTTTAATAATTATTTTAATAAAATCTTGAATATTTTATTTGCCCTATTAATTGCAAAGAAATAAATTCACAGCAAATTTTTTGAAAGGTTACAGCAGAGGGTGGGGGTGGGGGGGGGGGGAAATCCCCTCCCCAGCACTAACTATGCATTCTTTTCGTTTTTTCCGCGATCTTTTCACGAAGTTTGCGTTTTTTCCGCGATCTTATCACGAAATTTGCGTTTTTTCCGCGATCTTATCACGAAATTTGCGTTTTTCGGCGATCTTTTCGCGAATTTTCCATTTTTTCCGCGATCTTTTCATGAAATTTGCGGGTTTTTTTTACGATCTTTTCACGAAATATGCGTTTTTCTGCGATACTTTGAAGAATTTTGTGGTTCTTTTTCGCGATTCTTTCATGAAATTTGCGTTTTTCCGCGGTTTTTGGCGAAATTCGCTTTTTTACGTGGTCCTTGGACGAAATTCACATCTTTTTCGCGATCCTTGGACGAAACTTGTTTTTAACCGCGTGATTCTTTGACGAAATTGGTGATTTTTTTTCTGCCGAACGATTGACGAAATGGATTTTTTTCGGCGACCATATCAAAATTAGTGATATTTTTATGTCCGAATTCTCGGACTGATGACCGATTTTTTTTAATTTTCGGAAAATTCAGGACATCATCCGTGCTACTTACTTTTCTTACGTTCGGGAGAATCGCCGATCTGGACGCCGCAAATTCTGAACGAATTTCACCCCTTTCTCCCCTGGCATCGATCTTTCAACCATCGTGTTTGGCGAGTGGTGCCCATTAAGTTTGGCGAGTGAGTACAATAAAGTTAATCGCCACGTTTTAATCCTTACTCGACGATTGGCGAGTGAGTACAATAAAGTTAATCGCCACGTTTTAATTCTTACTCGACGATTGGCGAGTGAGTACAATAAAGTTAATCGCCACGTTTTAATTCTTACTCGACGATTAGCGAGTGGCGAGCACCAATTTTGTGCTATACACTGATGTATCTTATAGAAATGGTTTTTATTAATAAAAATGCATCTTGCATTAAGGATATTTTTATTGAGAATAAAGATAACTATCAATGGCTACTTGCGATACTAAAGTAAAAACTAAATAGTAACCCATTTGTACCATTATCGCATATATGAGTACATTTTCGGAATTTGTTTATTCATAAATTCCACCTGTTTACCAGATATTCTGAATAGTATCTTTAGCTTGATTTAATGACACACGTTTCTTGATTACATACAGAAAAAATTCTTTATCGGGATTTTCCGAATAAAAAAGAAATTCCTAAAATCCACGGATTTTCGCAAAAGATGAAAATGGATTAAACAAAACTGTAAGGATATAAAATCAAACTTTTACAACTTTCTTACTCTTTAGAATGAATTAGAAAAGGGAAAAAATGTAAAGATGAAATGGACTGAGTGTGACATATCTGTCAATAATAAATTTTTAGTATATGAAACGCAGCAATGGCATAAAATTCTCACATGCCCTTTGAGGATATTAATTTAGCTTCTTCCGTTGCCCAGACAACTGATTTGTTGAAAGTTTCCAATTTAACATAGTCTGGTCCTTTCAGATCAGCGACATGTCTGAACTATTTAAATTGGAAAACTCAAATTCGAAGATTTATCCAGTTAAAGAATAAATAAGCATTGGAAATGTTATTAGTGTAATGGTCATGTCAAGTAAAAATTTCACACTCTACTAAAAGTTATTTTTATCGACTGCTTTTATATTTAATGCTACGTACGACCGAAAGAGTTTAATTCAATTAAGTAAATGCGAACACAATTTCTTAAATAAGAAAAGAGAGATGAATGAAATAAGTTAAAAGAAACTTGATGTTATATAAGGGTATATCAAGAAGTAAAATGGTCTAAAAAAGATATTATATTCAGAATTAAGAATTAAAAAGATAAATATGTAAAATGTTAAATGTTACATACTGACAGACGAAACAAAATCTTTGAAATTATATAGCTTTTTAAATAGCTATTAGAGTCAAATACATAATTTTGAAAAAATAGTTGCCCTGGAATAACTGCCTTGAATTCTATCAAACTTTTAATGAGTGAATTTAAGCGTACTCTATGTGACTAGCCCGTATATATACGGCATTATTCGTCAAAATGTTAAGCAGTTCTAGCTGTCTTATTTCCACGAATTTTGTTTCATAAATTTCAAAATTATATTTTTATTCAAGTCGATTGCAACTACAATATATGCAATAAATTTATATTTACTTTCTTAATCTGTCATGCTTTATTCCCGATATATTTTATTATAATGCTCGGTACTTTTCCAGTATAGGGGCCTTGGCGTTTTTCTAAAAGCTTGGCGTGATTCAGGCTTCAGAAAGTGAGATCTGTTGCCAAATGTTATAAAAAGCGATGAAAACAAATCTAATGAAGTTACTTGTATCTATATGTATTTATATATAATATAAACATTTTAATTACATTATTAATAATTTTATATAAAAAAATTACATTTGTTTGTGTATAGAAATTGATAAATAACGTCTTTATATATATAAAAAAAAGAATAACTATTGAAAAAATTGCTTTTTTATATGAAACAGTGAATAGGTTGCCAGAATATATGGTGCCAAATTTCCTCCTCTCCCCGAGGTTATTTTCCCTGTATCGCCAAGGCCCCTATACTAGAAAAACACCTAATACTAGATCTTTAAGAAATTATATCTGTAAAAACTTTAAGTATCATATTGTATTTCTTAAGCGCTTGGAGTAAATAAAAAAGTCGATATTTATACTTTATGTTAAAATCATTATTTAAAAAAGAATCCAAATAGACATTAATATAAACTAATATTTCGCAACTGACACTTAATATAATTATTTCTATCGGGGATTTTATTTGGAATCGACTTTGGTTATAAACATTAAATTAATAATTATGAAAAATAAAATTTAATGTATCTGCTAACTCAGAGCCTGTTTTATTTATTGCCGAAACGTCAGTGAAGGCTTACTGTGGAGACCCGAAAAGTTGTTGGTTTCCGTGTGTTTGTTTGTTTGTTTGTCTGTCTGTCTGTTCCGCGATAACTGCCGTAAAAAGCATCCGATTAGCTTGAAATTAAGGAGGTATGTTGGTGAGGTACACGGAATTAGCTGTATAGTTTTTTGTTATATTTGGTTCATTCGTTCGGAAAATATAGAATATTTTATTTTGCACAATAATGCTTTTCTATGGCAATTCAGACGATTTTTCCATCTTTATTTGTTGAAAGCAAAAGGCTCATATGATTGAAGGATTTAAATGGTAAATTATAGATGATGAAATTTCCTAATTGGAATCATACACTAGTAAATCTGCAGATCAGGAGCCTCAACGTCAGCTCTGCAAGTCATTGTTTTTAAACACACTTTGGTAATATTCAATTTCCTGCAAACCGCAATTTAAAGTTTTCAAACTACTTAATTATTTATAACAATAAAAAAATACGAAGTTTTCAGATATTACAAGCGTTAAATTAAAAACGTTGTTATGCAAGGATATTTTGAAATTTTCATGAGCTACTAATTCTGGTATTTTTTTAGATAATAAAGTAGATTTCTTCAGGGATGCTCCGCCCCCCTGAACCCCCCATGGTCTCATTAAATTTATATATATATATAACTTTTTATTGATTGTGCTAACGGTTATTGTAAATCTTAGATTTCTTTTTACACTTCCGAGCCTTACTTTTCAATACCGGTGGACAGAAAATGATTTACATTGAGGCAATTATATTAAAAGTTTAGATTTTATGAACGAAAATGTAATTTGCTTTAAAAAGAAATAATTTTCATTCATATTTTTTGAAATGAGGCAGCATTAAGAAGTAACACTCGTCAAAAAATATTTTTTCAGGCAATCTAGTTAATGCTTGGGTTTTAAGGAAGAAAATATTTATTTCCCGATACAATGACGTCATTTTTGACAGGGATGATTTTGCGGTGCATAATTTTGACATTTTCTACCTATTTACTTTTCAAAAGTTTTTTTTTTTTCTTATTGAAATTTTCGATTAAAAATTAAACATTTCTCTTAGTTGTATGCAGACGATAAGCTGCCGTGAGATATTGGTAACATTTTTTTTAATAATAAGAATTAATATCATAACATAAGGCCCTTTTATTTCAACCTCAAAGCGTATTCGTTTTATTTTTGATATATGAGGTCACATTCACCTTCTTTTCGTATTTTTGTTTTATTTCCAATATGAAGACGTATTCATGTCTATTTTTTATTTCCTTTTCCTCTTGCACATGAAAATCTTTCAAATCAAAATTAACTGCTTAGGATAAATTATTATTCCGGGATCTGATTTTCTTGGCAACGGTAAAAAAAAAAAAAAAAAATATTTCTAAATTTTATAGCAAAATGTCAATTTATTCCTTATGAAAATAATGAACTTTTTAATTTAAAAGAAAAATATTTGAACAAAATAAATCGAACACAGCCTTTCTTTATTTCTGGGGTAAATTCCATCTATATGTAAAGACGCAAAAGGCATTAATTCATCCCTTTTGACGTTGATTTGACTCCAAACAATTACACATACTTTCACATTTACGATATTTTTAGGTGTAGTTCCGTTGCTAGGTAACGGCTAAAAGAAAATTAAAAAAAATGAAGTATGTGCATTTAAAAAAAGAAAATTTGTAAAAGAAAATATTGGATATTATTGGAACACATATATAAAATCCCTCCATAAGTTATACACCGAATTTAAAAACTCTAACAAATGTATACACAAAATTTCAAACTAATATGAATAATGCATGATTCTAATTAGGAAATTTCACTATCCATAATTTGCCATTTAAATCATTCAATCATATGAGCCATTTCCTTTGAAGAAATAAAAATGGAAAAATCGTCTGAATTGCTATAGAAAAGCATTATTGCGCAAAATAAAATATTCTATATTTTCCGAACGAATGAACCAAATATAACAAAAAACTATACAGCTAAATCCGGGTACTTCACCAACATGCCCACTTAATTTCAAGCTAATCGGATGCTTTTTGCGCCAGTTATCGCGGAACAGACAGACAGACTAACAGACAGACTAACAGACAGACCAACAGACAGACTAACGGAAACCAAAACTTTTCGTGTCTCCACAGTAAGCCTTCACTACTGACGTTTCGGCAATTATTCATATTAATTTGAAATTTTCTCTATGCATTTGTCAGAGTTTTAAAATTCGGAGGGATTTTATATATGCCTTCCAATAATATAAAATATTTTTATAAATTTACTTCTTTTAAATGTACACATTTCATTGTTTTAATTTTCTTTTAACTGTTGCCTAGCAGCGGAACTACCTAAAAATATCGTAGATGTGAAAGTATGTGTAATTGTTTGAAGTCAAATGAACGTCAAAAAGGGATGAATTAATGCCTTTTTGTCTTTACAAAAATATAGATGGGTTTTATCCCAGAAATAAAGCAGGCTATGTTCTATTTATTTTGTTCAAATATATTTCTTATAAATTAAAAAGTTCATTATTTTCATAAGGAATAAATTGGCATTTTTCTATAAAATTTAACAATCTTTTTTTTTTTTTTTTTTTTTTTTTTTTTTTTTTTTTTTTTTTTAACCGTTGTCAAGAAAATCAGATCCCGAAATAATAATTTACCTAGAACAGTTAATTTTGATTTGAAAGATTTTCATGTGCGAGAAGAAAATGAAATAAACAATAGACATGAATATACGTCTTTATATTGGAAATAAAACGAAAATACGAAAAGAAGGTGAATTTGACCTCATATATCAAAAACAAAACGAATACGCTTTGAGGTTGAAATAAAAGGTCCTTTTGTTATGATATTACTTCTTAATATTAAAAAAAAATAATAAAAAAAAAGTTACCAATATCTCACGGTTTATCGTCTACACACGGCTAACAGAAATGTTTAATTTTTAATCGAAAATTTCATTAAGAAAAAAACTTTTGAAAAACAAATAGACAATAAATGTCAAAATTATGCATCGAAAAATTATCTCTGTCGAAATAGACGTCATTCTATCGGGAAATAAACATTTTCATTCTTAAAAGTCAAATGTTAACTAGATTGCCTAAAAAAATGACGAGTGTTACTTCCTAATGCAGCTTCATTTCATAAAATATGAATGAAAATTATTTTATTTTTAAAAGGAAATTACTTTTTCGTTCATAAAACCTAAACTTTTAATATAATTGCGTCATTGTAAATTATCTTCTGTTCACCGGTATTAAAAAATAAGGCTCGGAAGTGTAAAAATAAATCTAATATTTACGATAACCACTAGCACAATTGATAAAAAGTTACATATGTAAATTTAATGAGACCACAGGGGGTTCAGGGGGGCGGAGCCCCCCTTAAGAAATCTACTTTATTATCTAAAAAAATACCAGAATTAGCAGCTAATAAAAATATCAGAATATCTTTACATAACGTTTTTAAACTAACGCTTCTAATGTCTGAAAACTTCGTATTTTTTATTCTTATAAATAAATACGTAATTTGAAAACTTTCGGTTTGCAGGGAGTTGAATATTGCCCAAAAGTGTGTTTAAAAATAATGACTTGAAGAGCTTACGTTGAGTCTCCTTATCTGCAGATTTACTAGCTTATTTATTCTCCCATTTGCTACTTACTAAATTAATAATATTCAAAATAATTTTACTTGATTGCAGATTTACAACGAAATATAAATACGAGTTTTTCATATATATTATATTTGTATAATTTAATATTTTAATCTATAGTATTAATATATCTAAATGTATTTACATATCTCAATTCATTCGTAAATATCTGAATTTTTATTTTTGCACGTAGAATAATTTCATGAAAATTAAAACAAAAGAAAGAAAGAATGATAAATCAAAGCGATTTCTTATTGTTTCGAATAAAATGCTGAATAAATTGCCACAAACTATATCTTTTGCAAAATTAAATAAAATTAAAAAAATAATCTTATATAAACACAAATTAAATATTTTATTTAGAACTTTTTTGAAAAAGAATATTATCTGTTCTAAAAATAAAATATTAATCGTCTGCGAAAAATTAAAACCCATAAATCATCCGCTCGTTAATACTCTATTCGCAGCTCAAAGAATCAATTCCTTAGGAATTTTCAAAAGAGAATTTTCTTTCAAAATGACGTCATCAGACTTTCACAAAAATGAAAGTAAAAGTCATATCAGGCGACATAAATAATCCGTATTCGAAATCGCAAATTCTATTATTTGTTCCACTCCACCGATTTTTCCAGTAAGACAAATATGGTAGTCATATTTTAATCCATAAAGAAAAAGAGATTTATTAGTACTTGATGGGAGAATTTCATGAGAGAATCTCTTTCGGCCAAGGACATGGCTTAAGCATCATGAGGTTCTATATATAGATTTTAATTAAAGTATTTTTCCAACATTAAAATTTAAAATAGTTGCTCATCAATAAATTTATATGAGTACTATTCCAGCATTGCTTTTTCATTTAATGAGAATAAATAAATAAATATAATCAAAGGTTTTTTCGTGAAAGGAGAAATAAATATGTTGAGTTGCGCAAAAATTATTTTAATCATTCAACGAATACACGCATGTATAGTCACAGTATGCTTAAGTATTTTACCCTATTTCACTAGGTAGCTATTTAACCCTTTGAGGGGTAAGCAATTGTGTTTCTGTAGTATTGAATTCCCACCGGAAATCTGGAAAATTTTTATTTTAAAATAAAGAAAAGCCGTTTTTCAGCTCTTATTCACCAAAGTTATAAAAGTAAAACTTAATAAAAATTGTCTAGTTCGAGACTGAATTAAAATTAGGTGCGATATAATATATCCCACTGCCTCTCAAGGGGTTAAGAGGCGAAATATATTACGTATTGTAGAAACGTAGCTACCTCCCCCCCCCCCTCGCCCTCTTTTCTGTGCCCTCTTTATTGATAGTTTTCCCCCTAGATTTATTGCAGGAAGACTTTTTATATGGATTTTTATTTGAAGGAGAAGAAACTCTACTCTTAGTTAGAAATACAGTTAAATTTTCGCACATATTTTTTCCTTTAAAAGTAAAATAAATGCAAAAGTTTAACTGATTTTATTATATTAAATTTTCTCTTAAAGTAAAGAAAGAAAATCTTATTTTCATATTTGGCTTTTCATTTAAACAAACTTCTTGGTGCAGAAAGGAAATTAATCCTATTTCATAGGTGACTATACACTAAAATACTGATTCTTTATTTTTTATATAGCCACGGCAGCGCTCCTTTAATGTAAGAGACGCTATTGAATAGAATGGAGGAAGAGGGGTGGAGGTGGGAGGCAGGGTTAGCTAAATCTACGCATAGATTAACATACAAGATCGGACATTTCCATAGAGCGTAATGGTAATACAATTGCGATCGCAGCGCCTTTAGTGACAATGGGGAAGAAACTTCCCATCCTTGTAATATTTTTGTTATTGAGCGTCTACCTTACTGTGATCTTTCTTTTTTTAATGTTGCATGTTTATATTTTCAACAGAATGTTTCACCGAAACATTAACATAGAATACATATTCTATTCTATATATGTTATTGAGAGTCTACCTTACTGGGATCTTTCCTTTTTTAATGTTACATGTTTACGTTTTCAACAGAATTTTACACCGATACATGAACATAGAATAGATATTCTATTTCATATAGAATAGATATTCTAGTTCATTATTCATATATCTAATATCTATTCTATGTTTACGCACGGATATATGCTTTTTTTTTTCATAATGAGTGAACGAATTAAGTGTAACGAAAAACAAGGTAAAAATTTCGTCTTGAATACTATATATCAAGTAAATATGATATAATTGGATTTAAAGCTACATAAAGCAATGATGTAATATAAAAATATATGAAATATTGTACTCTACAAGTCCCAGAAAATTACATAAATGTTACCATTTGGTAGGAAAATTTTTATAGCCGATGTCTTATTAATTTTTGAAGTTTAACGTATTGAACAATCGTTACAACAGTTTTTTTAAATTCACGCATTTTCACTTTCTTACAGATAAAATAAAAATATTGTTTTTAATGTAAATAACGTGCAATGAATTCAATAATATTTATAATATTAACATATAAGAAATAATAATAAAATTACAGATGGGGAAAAATTCCTTTCGACAAATTTTTAGAATTATATAAATCTAAAAGTTGAAAATAAATAGAGGTTCTGACATTACACTCAATAAAATTTTATTTGATATGAATAAATTGAACACAATATCTGAATTTGATTTTTTACAATTGAATCCCATAAACTTACATATTTACGTTCTTAACAGAATTTTCTAGGTTTTTTCTTTTATATTATTACTCTAATTACCATTTTGTAAGTTAAAAGTGAACGATAGAGGTACGAGAAAAAAAAAAGCAGCTAAATAAATAAAGCATAAATGCAATATCGTCTGCCTCTTACTTCGTTTTAGGAAAGAATAGATATTCAAAACATAGAACGTAAACGTATTTCTTCAACATAGGTAAGTTTCGGAGGTTTGTTAATTCTTCCCCCTTGTCGGTAGTGATGTTTGTACTGTTGCGATTACAGATTTTGCCGTAAACGTCCCATCTTGTTTGTTAATCTATGAATCTACATAGGTTTTGAACTGTTAACGATTTTTCTTTAAACAACAACCCACATACCAGTAGATTAGAGGTTGGAAACTTACCCTGTTGGTTACTTCCGTTTATAAAATAATTTATATTTTTAGCTATTTAAGTAATATTAATTTAGTGTTTACTAGTTTTAGTCTGGTTAGGTATTCCTTTTGTCTGCCCCTCCTTCTATAATGCTGCAACCAGCATTTTAGATTATGATGTTTATTATTTTACCATATTTATTATTCTTCTAAATTATTATCGAAGTGATTAGGTTTGAATCACTTCAATTTTTATTCATTTTTGCTTTCCTATCTTTTAATTTTTGCACATTTTCCATTTCACTCCTTTCTCATTTTAAAAAAATAGAAAATATGAAATTAAGGGTGTTTTCAGATTCAAAGTGGCTATTTTCTGATACATTCCTGAAATTCATTTTTATTCACAAATTTATAAAATTAAAGTGTTCCTATTCAGAACCTATGGAATCAAATAGCGTTTTCCTTTTTTCTGTTAAAGGAGAAGTAGAGCTGAGAAAATGCTGTCAATCTTGACATTTTGGATGCGACATCCTGAAAAAATCCTAATAAGATAAAATGCCGCTTATAACTCAAAATGTGATACAGTTATCGAAAAATAAAAAATGCTATTAGCTTCCAAATCACTTTCGCTTTAGTAAACACGCCTTCTAGTTTTATTCTTTTATGTTTAAACGTGAACCCACGAATATGTCGGAAAGTTTCGTGTTGCTATAAAGGGATTTTTTTTTTTTTTTTTTTTTTTTTTTGAGAATAGCCAAGCAGTGACAAACTGTGCGTTACTGTAACATAAACAGTACTTACAATCTAAGGTGGGAAAAAGTTTTGATTATTTTCGGACACTTAAGATATATTCTTCCTACTCGGTGTTCCATTTACTCAGGAAAATATAAGTATGTAAATTTATGATTATTGATTCCGAGTTATTCTCCATATGACAGTCAAGACAAAGAAGAACTGTCGAGGAAAATCCGCTAACGAAAAATCATTTACACCTGTCCGCCTAATAAACATCCTCCTAAATATACGCATTTAGGTTATGTCAGTCAACAAAACTCAAAGGCAACAAAAACAACCAGCTAAGGAACAGACGATGAGTACTTAGTTCCGATTACTTATCTCGAAAATCTTGTAATTCCAAAAGGCTCAAATAAGTGCGGTATTGTTTCTTTGTTCCCTAGGCTTAGAACAAAAAGGGCATTATCGGGCGTATTTCATTTCTTCTTCCGGCACAGAAAAATTAATCACTGTTGCCAATAAAACTCATGTGTCTTAAAAGAATACTAGGAAAATGAAAAGAGAAATAATCGTCTGCACGAAAAGATTGAAATCTTTAATTCCGAGAGAAAATAGTTGTGACTGATCTTAAGACCGATAAATTGTTTTATCACGGTTAATAAAACAAGCACGCGATGAAACAATTTCGAAATTTTTTATTTTTAATAATATTTTCTAACAAGGTAAAAGTAGGATTATAATAATTTTTTGTAAGGGATATAAATTACGCAGAAAGTATCAAATAAATGCCTGTTAAAATTCCACTCTTATTCTGAGTGAGGCAACAAAGTTTTGCTTTGGTATAAGCTTGTGTACTAACATTTCATCATTTATAATTTAAGTCATGTTAAATAGAATCAAATAATTCAATATATGTTTAAAATAACGTTTAACATGTATTTATTCCCAGCCCGTATTTAAATATTATTGTATATTATTTGCTGTTGTTCCTAATAAAACTCATGTGTCTTAAGAGTACAAAAACGAAAAAAAAAAAAAATCGTCTGCTCGAAAAGATTCCAAGATTTATTTTTGGGAAAAAATTGTTTGATCTCAAGTACGATAACCGATAAGTTATTTCACCACGTTTAAAGAAATAAGCACGTAATGAATATATATATATATATATATAGATAGATAGATAGATAGATAGATAGATATTGCAGTTTTAGTAATATTTTCTAAACATAGAAGAAGAAAGAGTATTGATATTTTTATTTTGTGGTATCAATTACAAAATAAGTATAATATACATTTCTGCCATATCTCACCGTTGTTATGAATAAGACAGCTATTTTTGGGTTATATAGATTCAAATCATTCACTATAGGTTTTAAATAATGTTTAACATTTTCTATGTCTTAGACCAAACTTAAGCACTATTAAAAATAATTGCAGTTGCCAATAATACTCATGTGCGTTTATAAATAATAATAATAATAATAAGAGTCTAGTTATTAAAGATTTCTAAATAATTGAAAAAAAGGAATTTTGCTTTTTCAGAATTCAGTGTCGCCCACCATGAAAAAAATTTTGTATATGCATATAAATGTAGATAATATAAAACATATTTCAGTTTAAGACTTAAAACACGCGCTTTTATTTTATATAAAATGACGTCATTCGCGTCATCGTCATTCCTCTGAAGAATTCCTCATTTACGATCCAGTCTTAAACAACATCTACCGTAAAGTAGTCAACATCTACCATAGGGAGTCACTATCGCTGAATAATACACAAATGAAAAAAAAAAACAGATGTCGTCACTCAAGAAACTCGACAAAACAAAATCGGCTATTTAATGATTCATATGCCTTCATTTGTTTGTAATATAGATAATTAAATTAAATATAGTTTATAATAGCTCCATGTTTTATCAGAAATCATTCATTTATATTTTTTCAAAATGGCACGTCATTGTTTTTTCAGTAGTTATAGGAAAATGGCAACAAAAAGATATAATTACTACTTTCCAACTATTTTTTCTTTACTTTCTACAGAAATGGAGTACTTGATTTGCCAAAATTAAACAAATGGCGCTAAAAACTACAAAAAAAAGAAAAAAAGAAAAAAAAAAAACCTAGTTGGATGTGCCAATCCCAAAACTTTCTTCTATCTCGTATATTTTAATATTTCAAAATGTTGTTACAGGTATCAATATTTCATTTTTATTAGTTCAATACTATATCAACTTTGAATTGCATCTTAAATTTCTGCTTCAGTTAATTAATCGGAGTAAAGACGAGTTAATCTCGATCATAATATTTATTAAAATCACGAATAGTCGCCTTATCAGGATGGGAAGTTCCCGTCGATTCACGAGCCACTAGTGTACAATAGAACTATGAAAAATTAAGAAGATTACACAAAAATTGGTATTACAGCGCCCCCTTCCGGCGGTATTTTTCCACGTTCAGGGAGGACCTTCTTGCCATGGCCAAAAGCATACACAAAAATTTGGTTCAATTCTATGCATAACTTGATACACTTTTTGAAGGTACAATATTGAAAATGGCACAAAAATTGCTATTACAGCGCCCTCTACCTGCAGATTTTTTCCAAATTAAGGAAAGACCTGCTTGCCATAGCCAAGAACTTAAAAAAAATTTGGTTCAATTCTATGCATAACTTCATACACTTTTCGATCGTACAATATTCAAAATGGCACAAAAATCGCTATTACAGCGCCCCTAACGGCGGAATTTTTCCACATTCAGGGAGGACCTTCTCGCCATGACCAAAAACATACACAAAAAATTTGTTTCAATTCTATGCATAACTTCATACACTTTTTGATGGTAAATGGCGACAGACAGACGGGCACGCGGACAGACAGACATTTTCTATAAACAAGTTTTTTGTATCTCTTACCCCTAAAACGTGTAAATCCGTCGAAAAAGATTTCGATTACAATACTTTCTTCTATTGCAGATAGAAGAAAGTAAAATATCTCAAAAATAAATTGAGATGCAGTTAAAAAAAAAAAAAAATTGCATTAAAAAGTACTTTTTTTTCCCCAATACGACGGTATAAAAATTGAAAATGTGCGATGCTGCGAAGTTTAAAAAATTGCAGAAGAGCATTTAACAGTACAATGATACATCTGCTTTGTTTTACGGCTGGCTTATACAGCTGAACGTTATTGTTCGGAGACGACACTTTATTAGCTGGGAGAAAAAAATAGCATACCGGGGGCTAATATATTAATATACGTGTATACGTTTGAGTTTTATGCCATTATTGTATTTCTAAATATTTCTTATTTCTCTCAATTCTTATTTCTGAAAGGAATTATTATTAAGGACAATCGATTTAATTCATTAATGATTTTCCTTTCCTTTTTCTGTTCACTAATTTATCGAATCACAAATAGTTTTTTCCACTGATATATCCGGACGCCTTATCAGCCTTTAAAAATCGAAAAAAGCGATAAAAGAAAAATATGTCTTTTGAAAATGGACGTTTAATAAAAATGATGGCTTATAATTTGATGATTAATTTTTGTTATCTCATTTAATATTTCCTTGTTATCTGGTATTCTCTTAAGGCTACTTAAAATAAGTGGATTTTAACGATCAATGGGAATTTCGGAAACACAGATAAGAATCTATTGGAATACAATGATGAAGTTAATGATTAAAATGTCTTTGTTTTAAATAACAAAATGATTAAAAAAAAGTAAGTCGTAATCAATGCACTTATTTTAATCAAATTAATTGGAATAAATGCATTTAGCTTATCTCAAATTTCCAATTCTCAAATTTCCATGGTATGACCTCAGGATATTTCTTAGAATTACTTAAATGGTGAAATGTACATTGCTTTTCATTTTTTTTTTTTTTATCTTTATCTAATCCTAAGCAAACAGTATAGTCTTATCTATTATATTATATTTTTTATACTAATGCTCATACATCGTAATTACGCTGCTTGTGTAAATTTTAGCTCTTTTCAATGAGTTTTTAAGATATTGTGAATTGGGTTCTTACAATATATATACTGTTCGTTTTAGAAAGCCGCGCCTAGTACTCTGGGACGATTCTACTATCCAAAAGGATGTTACACTGACAATAAAGGTACTATAACCGGTGGCAACAAATTTCACTTTTTATAAATCATTTGATTTGTCTCATCGAGCTTAGCAATTTTATGCCTCGCATATCGGCTATTGAGTTTTTATGATGACAGGGGCTGGGTCAAAGTTCAAAATTTCGTTCATCTAAAAACAGATGCTTTCAAAGAAATAAGTGCGATTTAAATTTACTAATTGTTTTTACAGTGCCATACATTGCCAATAACTACTATAAGGTTTGCTATTATTATAAAAATTTGTAATTGCAGATAAATATTCGTATGCTACTTGACAGGCAGATTTTCGCAAGTTATGATGTCCTCGTCTCTCTAGTTTTGTTCATCCTGTCAATACTTTTTCCCGAATTACGAGAAAAAAATATTTGTAACCACACATTGTCGGTTCTTTTGTCAATTTTTCAGTCACTTCGTTACTTGCGGAACGTCTGCGTATGATAGCATGCGATGGAACTTTCTGCTACTGTTTTATTTTCGGCAGCTCGCATTATGCAAATTTTTAAACTTTGACCCGACCCCCTGTTATTATTAAAGCTTAATAACCGATTTGCGAGGTATCAAATTACTTAGCTCGATGAGACGAATGGAATGAACTTTAAAAATCGAAATGTGCTGCCACAGACTACACTACAAATAGTACCTTTACTTGTGAGATGGGCATTTTCAGAAGATCTTACTTTGGCGTTCTCGTCTGCGTTATCCCTAAGGTTGGTGCTTACTTTACTTCCGATCAAAATTTAAAATTCTATTAATATCTCGTCTTAATTCAAATTAAAACTTCTATATTTAGTGTTCAAATAGCTAGTTCGAGTAGAAATAAATCTTTCATGAGTGGTAGAAAGAAAGTTATATATAATGAAATACAATTTTGTGATCAAGAAGCAAGAAAGGGAGAATTAATTGTTAAAATAGCTCATTCTACAAAACGAGCCAGTCAAATTGCCGGGGTTTCAAGTAGTACTATTAAAAAGATTCGTCGAGAAGTAGGAGATGAGCTTAATCCTTTTTTTTTTTTTTTTTTTTTTTTTTTCTTTTTTTTGTTCTCTTAACAAAAGAGTAAAAAGGAATGTCTTTGAAAATACAGGTATAGATGAATTTGATTGCAGCGTTATTAGACAAACTGTACACGATTTTTGTGTCAAGGAGAAAACAATTCCGACTTTTAATAAATTGCTTCCTGTTTTAAAAGAAACAATCAATTTAAAAAATAAAAATTAATGTTTTTCGCGAAAAGCAAAAATGTGGTACAACTTTTAAATTTTTTAAGCGTTTTCGTTTTTTAGAAATATTAACTACAAAAACGTTTTTTACATAAATCGATATATTTTCCTAAAAAATGCATTCTTAAGAAATACAGCTAAACAAACACTGCTCACCCCTATTTTGATAAAATCAAAGCAGACCTGACGCATGCGCAATAGCGCGAAGTGTTTTGAAATCCGAAAACAAATAGTACATGAGGACGTGAGTTTCAAAACTCACCTTATCCAAAAAATAAAATTTTGGGAAATCCTGAAAACCCTCAAACTGCGTCCATTGCTTTTCATTGTAAACCAAGATTTTACAATGGGGCCATTCCATGAAAAACGGGCAAAATCTCCTGCACGTGACACTTACATAAATGCCTATATCTATTAACTTATAAGTTGTTAAAATATAAACTATACATTAAAAATAACAAAAAACCCTTTCATATTAGCATAGTTCTTTTAATTTGAGGATACAACAGAATTGTTAAGGGGTATCAGGACTCTTAAAATTGAAAAAAAAAACCATTTTAAATATTTAATACCTTAAAATGCACATGATTTTAAAACACAATTTTTAATGGGATGAAAGATATAAGTGTGTTCTTTCATTTCATGTATTTAAAAAATTGCAAGATGCAGAATTAGCATTTACAGGGGGCTTCAAACTATCTAACATTTGACGAGCACAAAATTAGTATAAAATCTTACTCGCAGGGTTATAAAATAAATATTGCAACTAGAATAAAAATTTTGGTGTCTACTTATACTTAAGAATGTAATTATTACTCTGAACCTAAATAAATTTGTATTTAAAGTATTTTTATATTTTTAACACGTTGACCGGACACTTTCGTCTATAGCCGTCAAAGCGAAGTTCACTAAATTTTAATTCCTAAATTGGCACCAGTATTTTAAAACTAAATTTTGCATTATGTACGTGAAGTTAAGCTTTTACTTATTTTCATATATTTTTTCATGTAAATCCTGGTGTCAATAAAAAGGAAATTTTAGGTTCAGTTTATACAGAATAACATGAAACATATGTTTTGAAAATTTCATGAAAAAATATTCAGAAGTTTTTGAGCTATCCTGTGCGTTATGCCCAAAAACGTCATTTGGAGAAAAAAAAGACTTAAAAGTTTCGGAAACGCAACTTCAGCTATTCAGCGGGTATAACTCTAAAAGCCATAACTTCTGTTCTAATGGGAATTTCAAGGAAACAATTACATCAAAATATTCAGAAAAAAGCGAAGTTTAACATCTAAAAAAATTAAAATTTCGAAAATTTTGAAGCTTTAAGAGTCCCGAGACCCCTTAAAAGAGCAGTAATATGTAGGAAAGCTGCCCCGCACGTGATATGGGATGGTACTCTAATAGGTTTAAAATTCTCCCCCTTTTTAACCTAGTCCTAAGTTATACGCCCGTTTTTTAATAGGCTTAAAAATCTCCACATTTTAAACCCTTGATATATAAGTAATCTCCCCGTTTCCAGGCCCATTTTATGTAAACGGAGAAAATCTCCAGCGCGTGACACTTACATAAATACCCACGTCTGCTAACTTAAGTTGTTAAAATATAGATTACATTAAAAATAACAAAAAACCCTAGATATAAATATTAGCACACTTGTTTTAATTTGAGGATATAATATCATTCTTAAACAAGTAAGAAAAATCATGCGTTAAGCATATATTATGAAACACTTTCCAACACTTCCTGAATACTTTAACAAAACTTCGTTTAAAAACCACCTTTAAGCAATTTGCAATCATACCCAGTAAACATTACGAATTCTTTTGTGTAGCCCTGTATATGAATTCCAGCACTTATACACACCATATACTATGTATAAATATAGTGAAACATAAAAGCACATAACATAATTAAAAATGCATTTCCAGCAATTATCGTTACTGTACAGTACTTCGGATACAATATAGAATGAAATCTTTTGTGTGTCCCTGTAAATACTATGCGCTTCGTATTAACATGAAATAAGTTATAGTAAACCTCAGCGACTTATATCAATTTCATTACACATGAAATAATTTAACATAATTAAAATACACTGCAAACAATTCCCTCCCTCCCTATATCATTATATAACGGAATTCATTTGTGTGGCCCTGTAAATGAATAATAAAGTGTTCTTTGCACCGCATATTCTACAGAATGCATATTTTAGTGCCCTTCATAAATGCATATCAATTTTATCATGTTTGAAAGCATGTAACATCATTAAAAATCATTTTAAACGATTTTTTCCCGTAGACCGGAATATAACGGAAAACTTTTGACTGTCTCTGTAAATGAATTAAACATCCTAGAAACATCATTCGAAATAGGGAACGTGCTATGGTAAACATTAATAACATCAAAAAATTTCAGGACAATCCGAGTATATTTACGGGAGTTAAAGCGCGAACAAACGGCCAGACAAACCGAAGTCATAAACACCTTTCAACTTTGTTGGAAAGTGTTAAAAAGCAGTAATATGTAAAAAAAAGCTGTTCCACACGTGACATGGAATGACCAAATGCCAGAAATACAGGATAAAACTAGTTCTTTTTGCAAATTGTAGTTTTTTTAGGTGCAGGTTTATCAATAGAACAGATTGATACAGAAAACACGATTGTTCAAATTTTGGATAAGGCGTGTTTTGAACTCACGTCCTCATACATATACCAGGTGTCTTAAAATAAACTGACTGATTTTAAACTTTAATAACTTGCAAATGGTGACAGCTATTAAAAGAATTCTCGCTGGAGGGTTGTGCAAGATGTCAAAAGTTTTTTTTTTTTTTTTTTTTTTTTTAATACTGGGATTCTTGATTTTAGTTAAAATAGCAATAGTCACTAATTCGTGGCAAAGTAATTATTAAGTAATAGGGGATAATAATTTATTGATTTTTGGCCTCTCTCTTCTCTCAATATTGATGAGAAAAGAGGTTAAATGTATGGAGTGGGCCCCTAAAAACAAAATTGCATTAGCGACTGAGAACCACTCAACATATTTAACCGCCTTCTTTCGCAGCCATATTGAGAAAAGAAAGAGATAAAAAATCGGTCTTCGATTTAGTGCCTATAGAGATCCTACATAAGAGAAAATGAAATTTTCATAATTTTAATTAAATAAAAAGTGCTAGACGCTGACGAAAATGCATTGCGTTGTACGGCGTTCCATCTACTTTGTAACGGAAATGGCGGACATTCCGTCAATGTCCAATCTCTCTCTAATGTAGGATCTCTAAGTGCCTATTGCTTGCAGCGCCAGCTGTCACTGCTATTTTAAACTAAAATCCAGAACTGCAGTAGAAAAAAAAAAATCAACCTTTTGACATCTTACATAAGCAATATGACATATCCTGCAAGATTTTTTTTAATGTTACAATTTGCAAGTTATTGAATTTTAAAATCAGACAGTCCATTTTAGAACACCAGTATATTTCAAATGACTTTTTTTTTTTTTTTTTTTTTTTTTTTTACTTTACCAGAGGTAAGCTACGTACGCATTAATGCATACAAACTTTTCTCACAAAATACATTTCTGAGAGTTCAGAATTTTTAATAATGAAATTCTTTTTATGAAGTTCCCGATGTATTATGAATTATAAAATTCTTTACGAAAAAGAAAAATATTTAAAACGGAATTTATATTTTCTAATAAATCTCAACGACCTGATTTATTTTAATTTTATGAGATTTTTAAATCTTATGTTCATGATTTTTATTTATTAGAATAAAATGCATAGAATAAAAGTTTAATATCTGTAACACAGGTTTATAAATAAGAAAATTGTAGGATAAAATACTGAAAGATTAATTATATATTGTATTGAAAGTTAGAGTTTAAAATTTAACTAATTTACAATAACTTTTAAAATTTTGACAATAATCTAAAATAACATTGCATTGTTTTACATTTTAAAAAGGAAGAAAAGTTAATTTTCATTGTAACAATAGTTTGCAAGTTTCCAACATCCTGATTACTGCAACATAAGGAATATTGTTTTTGTAATATAATATAAATATAGTTTTAAAATTCTTAAATTTTAAAGTTATACTTATTTTTTCTAACATATAAAAGTTTTTTTTTTAAATTATAGAAAATATAAAATATCATACAGTTAAGAAAATATATATCGGGTCGTGATATTGATCACTTTGCATTGTAAGATAAAATTTACATACGACAGATCTTTTATTTTATTTTATTTTATTTTATTTTATTTATGTATTTATACATGTTTGGTTTGAGATTTGTGTTTGTAATCGCATTCGAGAAATAATATTGTATTAAATTTTAGAAAACTATACATAAATTCTTCGACATTTAGTTCCTGAAAACATTCTTAACTTTGACGCTCTAAAGTCTCCAATAGTTGAATGCTATATTAGGTCAGAAAATCTTGAATATTCAGTTTTAAAATCTTTATCTATGTTTAATTCAATCCAAGTCATATTACCAATTCGAGGCTAACGAGAAAGACAGGCTACCGCGGTGCATCACAGGTGTCTTTTTTTTACCAGGCTGCTAAAATGACGTGATGCTCTTTTCGTACACCTGCATTGGTGCATTCGAGCATCACGTGACTCCAGAGGTCTGTAAAAAAAGAAAAGCGAAATACACCGCGGTATAGCCTGTCTTTTTCGTTAGCCTCGACCAAATCTGGCACATTATGGAGAAATTCTTACTTTATGCAATTTTTTTTTATATATATATATGAAGCATGTTTTGCATTAGAACAAAAATGCTCCCGTACTTTAAAAAAGCGAATTTCCCACAAATATCACAGAATTTTATTATTCTTTTACTACGAAGATTAGGCGTGATTTTCAGGATAATGATTGAATGTTAATTAAAAAAAAAAAAAGCGATTTTTTTTGAATTTATCATTATTACTATTATTGATTTTGGGGGGTGGGGTGGGGGGGGGGGGTAATTATTTTTAAAAATAGCTGTGAAACGTAATGAAAAATCTGCTGAATCTTTCGACATTTTCTCTTAACTACGTATCAATATCAATATTTCAAAGCAATTGATTTTAAGCGACATGAATATTTCAAAGTAAGTTCAATGCCTATTGATACATAATCGATATAATCGAGTTTTTTTGTTTCTGCTCCACATTAACTTTTTTCTTCTGCTTGCGATTTTGTGATAAGAAGTTAAAATTATGGCTTGAATTGGAATTTTTATTTCTGCTTAATATAATTGATTTCCCTTTTAAAATTAAATCCTGTTTCACAATTATAATGCTTCAAAACGTTGTCATTGTTTGTAATCTATAAAGAAGCACCGATTATTAATTATGCATTTATTAAATTTTATTAATAGTATTAATCTTTTTTAAAGATAATTCAGTAATAAAAACACAGTATTATTTTTTATATATTTAGTATATAGTATATAAACTTTCTAATCCTGTGATTAAATAAAAGTAATTTTTTTTTCGAAAAAACAACAACACGTAAATCTAAACTGGATCCTTTCTCTGTTAAATGATGTTAAAATTAGTTTAGTTATATGAACATCTTATATTTCTATCACCTAATTTTCAATATTTTATTATTATTATTACTATTATTATTATTATTATTCATTTTCAAAATCCTTTATTACAGAATACAAATATCATATGAAATTTTTTTCGATTTTCTAAATATTTAAAAGTGCAAGATGACACAAGATTCTTGCCACATAAGATATACTAACTTTTAAATGCCAAAGAGTTTGACAAATTATTGCATCAACCATTCCATTTTCCCCTAAAAACTAATGATAGAAACTCAATTCTCTTAACAGGTTTCACCACAACTCAATTTCATTAATGCAGCATTACATTTTAAAGCCAACGTTTTTATCTAACATGCACTTTCTGAAAATGAGTTCATACTACTACAAAATTGCGGCTGGAAAAAAGTAAGTGAAAGCTTAAAAAATAAAGTCACACAGATTGGCAACAAGTTTCTACCTGTCGCCTTGGTAACCAGTTATTTTATCATCAGTGGCCAATCAACTGGTATTGTACATTAGAGAAAGGCTTTTTTTTTTTTTTTTTTTTTTTTTTTTTTTCTTTTTTACTCTACGTTGGGATTACTCCAAATTTAGATATAAAAATGATTACAAAAAAATCTAAAGGTGAATTTTTTTAATGATGACAAAAAAATTGGACTGAATGATAGAATTATCTTCGAGGGATCTTGTTTATGATGAAAGCATATAATTGGGAGACGTTGAGTAAGTTTTCGCAAAGCCAAATTATTTCAAGTGAAACGTTAAAAAGAATATAGTCGATTATATGGATTTATTTTTGATTTGATCGTTTCGGATGAGTATGGATTTAATCAGCCGGTCTGTTCATATTTCTAAATTTCATTAAACTTAGTAATTCCAGTTTAGTAAAATCTGTACAAATATGCCAGTTTATGCAAACACTTTAATAGGAATCTTGATTAAAAAAATAGAAACTGTTAAAATAGTAATTTACAAAGAAAAATATAGTACTTTTATTTCATTCACTTTAATTTAATTCCTAATCCCTTAACGATGAGATTATTTTACAGAACTTTTAATCTTTTATTACCGGTAATTTAAAACAGAAATTTTTGAATAATTTAATCTCAGATAATCCTCAGAGCAAATAATGAAAAATTATCTATTAAAATTTATTGGTAGGAATAATCGAGGATTCTGAGCATTCTACGACCAATGTCAGACGGGCGACTTTTTTGCTTATGTAATCATCCATTTACAATGCTATAGCATTGTGAATGGATAATGCATAAGCAAAAAAGCAGCACAAAAGACGCCCGTCTGACATTGGTCTAAACGTTATGTATACTCGACGCTCGCTGCGAAGAGATTAAAAGAAAATAAAAGAAAGGGACTATTCAGTAAATTTTCGTGAAACAGAATTAATTCTGAATAAGCATTAGAGATAATGCGGTTAATAACCCGCACTAATTTTTTATTCCATCATTTTCGATGAATATGGATTTATTCAGTCTATCTGTTCATATTTGTGCAGCTATTAACCCTTTAGTACGCAGCTTTGCATATATGCAAAGAACAGTGTTTTGAATTTAATGGATTTTTTTCTATTCGTATATACCTAATTGACACCAGAAAATTAAAAAAGCAATATTTGCTTTAAAAAATAACAGAATTGCCATATTTAAATAAATCGAAATTAACCATTGAAACTTTCTGGTGTAAAGTCAGATTCTCTGGACTACGTAATTTCTAGAACGTATTCTATCGCGGGAATTAAATGGTTAAAGGTTAAGCTTTATAAAATAAATAATTATATAAAGTAAGGTATTTGGAGACATACTTATTAAAATATTTACTAATTTGCAATATTTTAGCGTAAAACAGCCACACGACAGTAGTTTTTACTTATATTGCAGATGGGCAATAGAAGAAAAGATTGACGTATTATATGAAAAATGTATTTTTGATTTTTTTCATTATTTTTCCTGTATAATAAACCTTTCAGAGAATCATACATAATTTTTTCGAAACAAAATAAAAAATCGCGCATTTAAGGGTTAAACTTTCCACCTGTAATTTAGGAAAATATTTATAACTATATCTAAGGATAAAGAAGTGGCTGAAGGATGTATCAGGTTGTAACGAAAGTTTTCCGCCACAGATAATACGGTCTGTGCAAACAGTTCGCGTTGGCGTGTTTGCTCATTTTTTGTCAAACGATTTTTAGCATTGTAAATATTGTACTTTAGAAAATACTTATTTTCATAAATGTGCATCCTTCTAATAATAATAAATTTTATATGCAAATTTGGGTACTTGTTAATAATCCCGTCGACCAAATTACTGTCGCCAAATTGTAAGATTGAATGCCAACAATAGTTGATCGTAAATGTCACATTCACTTCACAACGCGTGTTTAAGTCATCAAATGATTTTTATTTCGACGTTTTATTTGTATTTTTATTAATGTTATACTATTTTATTTGTTTTTTCGTTATTTAAAATAAAAATTATGTCAATTTGTATAATTTGGCGAGTGGTTTGGCGATTTATATAATTTGGCGAAATTGGTCGACGGGATAACTAACAAGTACCCAAATTTGTATAGGAAAAATGATTATTCCATTTTTAAAATGCAAGAATTAATTAAAATTTAAACAGTTTCTAGTTATTTAAATTAACTTTCTTAAACTATTACGGAATTTAATCAAAATTCTCAGCATTGAGTATATGACGCATGTATATCAGTTTTAAAGTTTCATAAACGGAATCCTTTCCATGTTTAAAATCCTTTTTTCCGTCTTATGCAAAATTTTGGTTTTGGTGGTACCTTAAAAACATTTCCGTTTCCGCGTTAGACAGATTCCGGCTTATGCAACAAGAATTAATGTTATTTTCTATGGGTTCGCCGGGACTTGAAAAATTTTCCGCGTAGACAGATTTCCGACTTGCACAGAGTCCGCCTTAGACAGAATTTACTGTATAAGGATTAATTCAGTCTGGTCATATTTGTGCATTCTATTAAACCTTCCAACTGTAGTCTAGTAAAATCTGTACAAATATACCTAGGGATATGCAAGTGTTTTAGTGAAATGTTACACGACGAATTGGATAAAGAAATGTACTATGTTATACTAGTCACCTTATTAACTATAGATTCGTCTGAAGTTAATGGCTCATATGCCAACTAATAGTGAATAGTAAAAACATACGATGACATCGATGAGTGATCTTTTATTAAAGCTTATGTATATGTAAATGGTAATTTTGAAAAGTGACACTGGTAAGTAAAAAGGTGAACGGCTTCAAGCGCATGGCATTGACAGTGGCATGAGAATTGGAAGGGCTTCAAATGTTTGGAAAGTAATATTCACCTTAGTAATCCAAGGGATTGATACAGTCAGCAAATTATAGCGAAAAGAAAAAATTAAATTTGTTTTTATCTTAAACACTTGCGAAGACATATTGAGTGATATGCATTAAACTAAATTATTTAGTTGCCACAGTATTTATAAGAAAACAAAATCACTAAAAAAGTATAAAAACGATATTTACCTTAAATGCTTTTCAGTTTTATTAATACCTAGGAAGAAAAAGATTCGATAAATATGATAAAATATTTCTATAAATTATAATGAAGCAAAAATTCATAGATTTGTAATAAAGGTTTATAAACATATAAAATATTCAATAAAAAGTTTGTTTTCGTCATATTACTTACATATGTCATACATATGAATCCACGTTGTATCTAAAAAAGATTGAAAGGTGCTTTACTTTTATACCTGTTGAAGATACCTAGGCAATATACATTATGAAAGTGTGCCAAATAAGGTAGAAATAAATACTATGTTGATGAAATTGTCGTGCCATTAATTTTCAAAAAGTGTCACTTTGTAAATTTTTATGCTGTACCTGAATGCTATTAACGCGGGAGAACTCGCTGCATGAGATTTTCTCTCACAGTCGTACTTTTTTAAGACTCTTATTTAAATCATTTTTCATTTTAATTAAAATTTCAAAATGTTTTTCAAATGTTTTACCTATTTTGTGAATAGAAGTACTAAGCCAACCAAAAAAAGTTGATATTATATGAATGTAAAGCAATTCGAATGTAAAGCAATGTGAATGTAAAAGAAAAGCAATTGGGCATTCTCACTAGCGAGTTCTCCCGGGTTAAGTTATATTTTGAAATATTTTATTCATCTTCTGGCAAATAAAATAGTCAATAATTCATTCTTTTACAACTAAACTCAGCGGATTACTTTTTTTGAAATTTCGGAACTTTCTCGCACTAAAAACAGAAAAAAAAAAAAAACATTTTTATTACGAGAAAGTTCCGGAATTTCCTGAAATTCAAAATATCATAATTCAGTGAATTTTGGTCGTAGAAGACTAGAATGTTTGCTCATTTACTTATACGAGCACGGAGAAGGAATCACATGCAATTTTTAAAAGTATAACTTTTTGAAACCTAATGGCAGGACTATTTCATCAAACTGATCTTAAATCCTAATTTATTTGGAACACTTTGAAAGTTACATTGTCTACGCATTTGGCATAGATAAAAAAATTAAAACGCGTTTCAACATTTTTGTGACACACTGTATTTTATAAATATTGAGAGCTATTATTTTGAAAATCAGACAAAGTGTGATAGTTGTATTTTTTGATTTGCTTGATATTTTTTTGTGTGGAAGTAGATCACATTTAATGAATAATGTGCAATTTTGAAGCCCTGAAAAAATTTTCCCTTCACTGTAAAAAATGTCAAATTTCAAGGTTGTGACCGCCATTTTTCATGAAAAGTGAAATGCGAGCATGTTTGCAGTGCTAAAGCTTGGTAAAGCAACGACATCCCAAAATTCTTTTGTGGTGATATGTTAGTATAACACTACCTGCTTAGTAAACTGTATTCGTTTCCATGGGGCATTGTTATTTTACATTTTTATGTTGCCTCAAAATGCAATGAAAATGACGTTTTTGTCCGTTTTCGCACGTATTTTCTTATTTAAGCAATAGTACCCCAAACTTTTTCTTATAGAATATCAAAGTGTACTACTAGGACAAACTAAATAATATAAAACTTCACCGGAAAGTTGCTGCTGTTAGCAGGAATAGTCTGTTAAAATATTCAAAAATTTCAAAATAGGCAGC
The DNA here is from genome assembly GCA_963932465.1 of Maratus speciosus. Classification (NCBI taxonomy): domain Eukaryota; kingdom Metazoa; phylum Arthropoda; class Arachnida; order Araneae; family Salticidae; genus Maratus; species Maratus speciosus. The sequence continues at coordinate 442,826,127 of OZ010797.1, read as the reverse complement.
ATTTCAATTAGTCTTTTCTCAAAACAGCGTCACGATTCAATAAAACAAAATATATCCCGTAGTAGTTGGAAGTATGTACAAACACATGGAAAAGAAAAAAAAGTGGGGCCTCGTCATATTTTTAGAAAAAAAATGTCAAAAGTCACAAAAAAGACTGTCATTTATCATACTTTTTCCCTATCAGAAAACGAAACATCCCGTTTCTCTTTCCGCTAGCTATGTTTTTCCCTATGAGAAAATGAAATATTCCTTTTTCTTTCCCCTTCCTTGTTCAAAATGGAAAAAAGGGAAAATTAAACAGGATATTTTGACTGTGAATTTTTGTAATTTTTTTTATTTTTTTATTGCACTGCAAACATACTCGCATTTCACTTTTCATGAAAAATGACGGTAACAACCTTGAACTTTGACATTTTCTATAGGGAAGGGAAAATCTTTTCAGGGTTTCAAAATTGCACATTATTCATTAAATGTGATCTACTTCAACATAAAAAAATATCAAGCAAATCAAAAAATACAACTACCAAAATATCACTTTTTTGTCTGAATTTCAAAATAGTGGCTCTTAACATTCGAATACACTACGTTTTGTGAAAGAAAATATTCGAATCTAGAACTATATTCGAATCTAGAACTATATTCAAACATACAACTAATTTGAATATCGAATATTCTAAGTATACAATAAATAGATGGATGAATAAAAAATGTAAACAAAAAATAAAGATAAAAAAAGTAAAGTAATGTGTAACGAAATGGGATTAAAACTATTTTTCAAATTAAACATTTAAAAGTATTGTGAATCTAAAAATATATATGTACGTAGAATTTCCTCTTAGCTATTTGTTACATATCAATTGCTGTACATCACAAAATTTTTCTAAATTTTTGAAAGCTACGATTTCATTAAGCTATTATGTACGGCTACTAAAAATACAAATGAAATTTTATTTACAAAAAACAAAACAGAATTGAGAATTTTATTAATAGTTTGGAATAGTTCCAGTCTTATTTAAGTGCAATGTTAAATAAAGTTATGTTTAAAAACATTGATTATGGAAATTAATTAAATCTATTTTCTATATTGCACGGTGATATAAAAGATTGCAATAAATATTTATAATTACTTCAATTATCACGTGTAGGTGGTTAATACGCATATAAAATTTTGCTTAAATTAATCTCACTTTTTGAGAATTTCGCTAATACAATTGGTTAGTTACAAATGTTTAAAATACTGAGTAAATTGCTATTTTCGTTTTCAAACTAAAATTTGGAATTTGTAAACCGATATATATAGTCAAACTTTTTGCAATTATAAACCATTTCAACAAATGAATTATTGACCATAATAATGAAATCATTAATGATATCATAAAAATTGATTGTCCAAAATGCTGTATATTAAAGTGGAATAATTGAAAATGTATTAGGAAAAATTACAAAAGGAATGTAAAAAACATGAATAAAAATTGAAACTTATATTGAGAAATTCCCGTCAGGGGAATTATATCACAATACTCAGTAAAAAATAGTTTATTTCTGTTTGAGAATAGGAAGAGGACGCTATAGCTTTGAAATCTAATTATATATATAGCACTGACATTATTTAAAAGACAAAGATAAATTATCAATGTTGATCTCAAAAAACAGAAATATCCCCTCCCCCAGAAGATTTGTATTTTTTGCTTAAATATTGTCTAGAAATATAAACTCTTCCCTTCACTCATGCAGACACCCGGAGCTGCAGACCCCAACCGGGAAAAAATATCTTAATTTAACAGCGTTAAAAACGCACAATTGTATCAAATAGAACGACTTTTGAAATATAATGAGCCAACGAGAGTCATCATTTAAACACGTTTTTAAAACAATGTTCCAAATTAAACTACCAAATGACCTATATACAACACACTTTGTTTACTTTCTCATACAAAGAGAGACATTTAACAATTATTGCTCGGTTAGCCTTCAGTTTAGACAACTGTTCCAAAAACAATATAATGCTTTTATAACAAAAGGAACAACACAACCACAATCGAAATAGGAAGAAAAACTTCAGTGAACCCATACAGATACCCGTGTTACGTAAAACAGTGTCATCCGAATCTTCTTTGAAACATTAATAGAGAGAGAAATCCATAATGAGACATACATAGAATTGCTATGCAACAAATATTTACGTTATTATTATTTGCTTCGATTCTTTCTTGCTAGATGGGTTCTTTTTATGTAAAAAAAAAAAAATAATCAGCGTAACTGATACTAGTATAGGCATCGTCCATGAAACATTAAAAATGTGAAAAATGCATCTAGGTTAAAGAGACATTTAAAGGATTGTCGTACAACAAATATTTATATTAATATATTTTGTTGTTTATTGCTAAAGAGAAAACTTTGTTAATAAGCAGTGTAACTGATGTTATTATTGGCATTGTCCTTAAAACATCAAAGGCGTGAAAATGTCTTAAGGAAATATGCAAAGGATTCTTGCCCATGCATGCATGCTATTTGTTTGCATTCTTTATTGCTATGAAAAAAAAAGCAGAGTAACTGATTGTAATATTGGCATCTTCCTTGAAACAATAAAAATGTGAAAAATTTGTGCAGATTAATTAGACATCTAAAGAATTGTTGTAGAACAAATATTTATGTTAATATTACTTGTACGAATTCTTTATTGCTAATGAGAAAAGTTTGATAATAAGCAGTGTAACTGATGTTATTATTGGTATTGCCCTTCAAACATCAAAGCCGTGAAAATTTCTTCAGGAAACATGCAACGGATTCTTGCATATGCATACGTGCTACTTGTTTGCATTCTTTCTTGCTATAAACAAAAAACAGAGTAACTGATACTAATATTGGCATCTTCCTTGAAACATTAAAAATGTGAAAATTCTGTGCAGAATAATTAGAAATTTAAAAGATTTTTGTACAACAAATATTTATGTCAATATTATTTGTTCCAATTACTTTTTTCTAAGGAGAAAATTTTGTTAATATGCAGCTAACTCATGTTATTATTGGCATTGTGCTTGAAACATCAGAGGCGTGAAAAATCTTTAAGAAAGTATGCAAAGAATTCTTGCCTATGCATGCATGCGATTTGTTTGAATTATTTCTTGCTATGAAACAAAAAGCAGAGTAACTGATACTAATATTGGCATCTTCCTTGAAACATTAAAAATGGGAAAAATCTGTGCAGATTAATTAGATATTTAAAAGATTTTTGTACAAGAAATAGTTATGTCAATATTATTTGTTCCAATTATTTTTTGCTAAGGAGAAAATTTTGTTAATATGCAGCGTAACTCATGTTATTATTGGCATTGTGCTTGAAACATCAAACGCGTGAAAAATCTTTAAGTAAATATGCAAGGAATTCTTGCATATGCATACATACTACTTGTTTGATTTATTTATTGCTATGAGAAAAAAAAAGAAGAGTAATTGATACTAATATTGGTATCTTCCTTGAAACATTAAAAATGTGAAAAATCGGTGCAGGTTAATGAGACATCTAAAAGATTGTTGTAGAACAAATATTTATGTTAACATTACTTGTTCGAATTCCTTATTGCTAAGAAGAAAAGTTTGTTAATAAGCAATGTAACTGATGTTATTATTGGCATTGTCCTTCAGCATCAAAAACATGGAAATGTTTTAATGAAATATGCAAAGGATTTTTGCATATGCATACATGCTACTTGTTTGCATTCTTTCTTGCTATGAAAAAAAAGCACAGTAACTGATACTAATATTGGCATCTTCCTTGAAACATTGAAAACGTGAAAAATTTGTGTAGGTTAAAGAGACATCCAAAAAATTGTTTTACAACAAACATTTATGTCAATATTATTTGTTCAAATTCTTTTTTAATAAGGAGAACAGTTTGTTAATAAGCAGCATAACTGATGTTATTATTGGCATTGTGTTTGAAACATCGAAGGCGTGAAAAATCTTTAAGTAAATATGTATACATGCTATTTGTTTGATATATTTCTTGCTATGAAAAAAAAAAAGCAGAGTAACGGATACTAATATTGGCATTTCCTCGAAACATTAAAAATGTGAAAAATCTGTGTAGATTAATGACACTCTTTGAAACATCAAATGCGAGGCAAATTCGTAAGGAAATATGCAAAGGATTCTTGCATACACATATATGCTAATTGTTTGAATTCATTATTGCAATGAAAAAAAAAGCAGAGTAACTGGTATTAATATTGTCAACTTCCTTGAAACATTCAAAATGTGAAAAATCTATGGGGATTATTGAGACACCTAAAGGATTGTTGTACAACAAATATTTATGTCAATATTATTTGTTCGGATTCTTTTTATTTTCAAAACTTTTGCAATTTACGTTGCCTAGGTATTTCAAACACGTAAAAAATTAAAGCGCGTTTCAATCATTTTGTGACACCCTGCAAACAATCCTGTATTGTCCGTACAATAAGAGACATTTAACAATTATTGCTCGGTGAAATTCAATTTACACACATTTTCTATTTTATTTATTAATATTATTATTTTTTAATAGCCCACTAGCGATACCAAATGTCATTTTCATATGAAAAATAGCAAGAATATCAAATGAAGTTTTGCAATTTATAAAAAACGAATAATTTCGCATTGGCTATCGTGCCAAGAGTTGACAGCTGAAGAAATCGTTAAAGATCGCTATTTACAGCAGTCTATTTGATTCTGATAATTTCAAAAGTTTAAGCGCTTAATTCGATTACATGTCTTAAATTAGTATTTTATTTATATTTTATTAATTTATTTATTTGTTAACTTTTGATTTCCTTATGGAACATAAGACAGAAATAAAGGTTGAACATCTATATTATAAAGGACAAACATATCTGTTCGTAACGCATACGTCATTTTGCGAATGGAAACACTTTGAAATTTGAAATGAAATTTTGGTTTTGCAATTTTCTCTACTGCAAATTTTTAAACTTCTAAACATCGCACATTTTACATTTCTGCACCGTCGTATAAGGAAAAAAATGCTCTTTTAAATGCAATTTGTTTGAAAGCTGTATCTCAATTAATTTTTGAGATATTAATTTTTTTTGTAGTTTTTAATACCATTTTTCTTACTGTGGCAACAAAGTACCTCATTTCTATCGAAAGTCATTGAAAGTAAACGGAAAATAGTCGAAAATAGGATATACTGTATCTTTTTGTTGCCATTTTCTCATAAAACCTGAAAAAAAAGTTGAATTTAAAATAGGGGCTATGTCAAGAATATTGTCTGTTATTCCGTGATAATGACGTCATATGCTCACTTTACTATAGACGAAGTTTAAGACTGGGTTATAAAAGTCGATTGCTTTAGCGGATGCAAATGACGTCATTTTATAAACTAGTCGGATGTACCAATCCCAAAACTTTCTTCTATCTCATACATGTTAATACTTCAAAATTCGCTATCACACTGCCAAAATTAAATGGCAATCTATGCATCTCATGAGGATTCTAACGATATGAAATTCCGTGCATTAGTTCTTGAGATATGACTATCGCTGAAATCGTCTAAATTCAGCAAAATGCTGCCTAGCAGCGCCACCTATTGGGTGATTTATACCAAATCCCAATCAGCAACAATTTATGTCAACGTCTGACTGAATCTGAAGTTTGGAGAAAATCCGTACATTAGTTTTTGAGATAGAGCAATAGCGAAAATCGTGAAAATTTCTGCATAGCAGCGCCACCTATTGGGTGATTAACACCAAAACCTAATTAACAACAACTTGTGGCAACATACAACTAAATCTGAAGTTAGATGAAAATTGGTCCATTAGTTCTATTGATAGAGCTATTGAGGCAATCGTGGAAAAGGCAGCAGAGAAGCGCCACCTGTTTAGCGATTTACACCAACACCTAATCAGTAGCAAGTCATATCACGGACTAACTTAATCTGAAGTTTGATGAAAATCCGTGCGTTAGTTCTTAAGATAGAGCTATTGGGGAAATCGTGTAAATCCTGCAAAATTCATCATAACAGCGCCACCTGTTGAGCGATTTACACCAAAACGTAATCATCATCAATTCACATCAAGGACTAACTAAATCTGAAGTTTGATCAAAATCCGTGAATTAGTTCTTGAGATAGAGCTATTGGGAAAATCGTGAAAAATGCAGCATTGCAGCGCCACCTGTAGAGCGATTTATACCAAAAACTAATCAGCATCAATTTGTATTAGGCACTAACTGAATATCAATTTTTATTAAATTCCGTGCATTAGTTCTTGAGATAGAGCGCCCACAAAATGTGTGTCACATACACACAGACAGACAGACAGACAGACAGACAGACAGACTCACAGAGTCACAGACAGACATTTTGTAAAAACATGTTTTTTGGAATCTCTGACCCCTAAAACGTGTAAATCTGTTGAAAACCGGAATTCGAAAATTTTCATGAATCCAATACTTTCTTCTTGTAAAGATAGAAGAAAGTAAAAAGCGTGTATTTTAATTCTTAAACCAGAATTATGTTTTGTAGAAGTGCGTCATTTTCACAGCCCAGCTGCTTTGAAATTCTTCACAGGTGAAAATGCTTCACTTTTGAAAATAATGTAATCAAAATCACACTCTGATAAAACGCAATGTTTTACGAAAATTTAGTGTTTTTATAAAAGAGAGGTGACATGCAAATAATAGCGATTTAAATTACAGAAATTGATGACTCTCGCCTGCATGGATTTCCTTCGCCGAGTTAGTCAAGCAAACAAATAATTCGCGGTTTAAAATAATATCGTGTTCCTGAAGTTTTTGTCGAAAATTCTCTTGAATAATAAAATTTTAATGCTATTCTTGAGGACATTCTACTATAATTTTATCAAAATAACATAATTTGCTTAATTTAATTTTTCCTAATTTTATATAATCTATATATTTAAAACACAAGTGTGTTTTTTAGTCATCTGCCCTGATCTTTCTGCTGTACTAATTTTACTAATATTTTATTTTAAATGAAAGCTCTTTATTTGTAGATGTGATCGCACTTTCTGTTTTTTTAATATCCCCACTTTTATATTTTAATTTTAAAAGCATTTTATGAAATCTCTTCAAAATGTGGTGAAAATTTAGATGGCTTTCATTGTTGCAAACATGAGAGAAATAATGAGGTATTTTTAAATTTATTCATGCTATTTTCTGATAAAAATTCAAAATGTTGATAAAAATTGTTGTTGAGGGTTTAGTGGCGCAAAATCCCATTAGGAGCAGAATATTATATTAGGGGCATAATAACTGAAAATGACATACCGCTTTTGAAAACACGCATTTTTCCTCATAAATTTTCTATATTGTTTTTCCTTCTGCATATGTACTAATACTAAGTTTCAGACACTAGGCGAAATGCTTATTTAAGTGAAAATGAAGTCATATTTAAAAGAAAACTATCATTTTCTTAGATAAAACTAAGCCCTTTAACACAAATGCGTCAAAAAACATAAATTACGGAAATTTTTAGTCTCCGAAATTGAGATTAGAATCTCAAATAAAGAGTGCGTCTGTTCGCATAAAAGATGTTGCTGACAATCGTGACTTCAAAGTTTGAGTTAAAATGATTTTTAAATGCTCAAACAAAATACATTTTTTTTTAATGATGAATATGGATATGGTAAGTGCGTATGCAAATTTTGAAAAGATGAAAATTGCTGTTTCCATTCCGGAAATCCAAGCATAAGAGCTTCAATTGATAACCACATCCTAATAACTGATCTTTATTATATTTTAATGATTATGTATCTATATTATAAAGAACAAACCTATCTGCGCGTAACGCTGACGTCATTTTGCGGGTGGCAACACTTCACGATCAAATTTCGGTCTTGAAATTTTCGCTACTGCAATTTTTCAATCTTCTGACCATCATACATGTTCAATTTTCGTCGCATAGGGAAAGAAAAATACTTTCAAATGCAATTTGTTTAAAAACTGTATTCATTGACTGATGTATTATATTTTCTAAAATAATTTTTAAGCATGATTTTTTAAAAGTTTATCTTATCACGTGCCGGTTTCAATGCATAATAATAATAAACATTTTGCACATAAAGCAACAAACATTTTTCAGCATTTGTTTCTGGCTATTTTTGCATAACGAAATTGATACTTCCTGTTGGAAAACGTCCCAGTGTAAGTGATTTTATGTCCAACATCACCTCGCTTGTGAAATGACAATTTCCTCGTGAAATATGCAACGCGTTTTTTTAGTTGTGAAATATGTTCCAAGATGGCGACACTTCCCTGAGCTATGGTGGCGTAAGATCACAAACTAGCGAACAATTGTGTAAAAGACTTTTATTTCGAAAAGGCGACAACAGATCGCAGCACTACAGAACTTTTCTGATAGACTCATTTTAAATAGAACCTTTTTTTGCTTGTTAAGCAGTTTTTATTGTTTCAGTTTTTTTTTACTCTGTTTTAACTCTTGTGGGCCCCTTTTTACTTCTTCACTTGAAGGCCCGATTTTGTGAGGTCAAGACGCACGGTTTTTCGTGCGTTAACTCTTTGTCTTATGGAAGACTAATGTCTCCTACTGGATTTCCAACGTCATTACTCTTATATTATTAATATTTAACCCTTTTACTTTATTTTTTTTAGTGTGTGTGTGTGGAACCCTGTAATCAAGTCATTCTTCAAGAATTAAATTTTTTTTTTTTCTCTACAACTGCATCTGCATTATTCAAAGAAGATATTTTTCACGATTCACAACATCTACTCATTAAATAAAAAATTATAGGTTGTTTTCACAAGAAGGAAACCAGCGTATGTCTGCTTTACCAGAAAGGTAAGAAAATAAATTTCTATCTTTCATTATTGATGTAAAAACTTTTGGTATAACAATTTTATATTTATACTGGGTCCTTAGCTTCATGCTAATCGCGAACTCACCCTTTCTAGATATTTTAAAACTTCCTTTATAAACAAATAAAAGAATAATATTAAAAAACCCACCAATCTAACATATTTGTGAAAGACATATTAATGAAATTAATTCTTCTTTTATAAACAAATAAAAGAATAATATTGAAAAAACACAAATCTAACATATTTGTAATCGTACAATTTAAATTTTTAGATCACCAAATAGGATTTTTTCTTTTCAAATGGAATTTGTTTGCAAAGTTCATCTCAGAATACTAATTGTCTACGGTTTTAAAAACAATTTTAAAGCATGAAATATTTTTTAATTTATCTATATCGCGCGGAGCTTGATTACGAAAGATTAATCCGTTTGCCCTTATAACAAAATAAAAAGTTCATCATCTTAGTACGGCTAATTTCCATTAAAAAAAAACTTCCCTATGAATACTTAAATAAAATAATATAAATAAAACACAAATTTACCCGACATGTATTATCAGAATATAAAAGGATGCCATAAGTAGTAAAATCTTGGCAAATAACTCTTAGCATGCGGCTAATAAGAAAGTATCGCTTTTGATAAATTTCAAAATTTTATTTGATTGTATAATTCGTATTTTCCATATGAAAAATGCTTTTTTAATGTAAGTGGTCAATCTAAAAAATTTATTGCATATAAAAAAATTATTAGTTTTCAATTTAAACAAATGTTTTCGCCTATATTCTTTAACCCGGGAAGCCCGGGTATGGTTCCCTAGTTTAAGTAATAAAGGATTTATCTTTGGTAATGCTTTGCACGGGATAGAGATAGATTTAAGATTTAAAAAAATAAACATACAAATTGAGTAAATTGCGATACAGTTTTTAAACAAATTGCACTTGAAAGTACATCCCCCCCCCCCTATTCTACAGTGTAAAAAACTGAAATTGTGTTACATTTAGAAGGTTAAAAAATTGAACTAAAAGCGAAATTTAATCGTCTGCTGTTGCGAATATCAAAATGACGTCAGTATTACACATGGACACACTTGTCCTCTATAATATCTTGCGCCAAGCAATCTTTGCTCTTGCATCTTTACTTTTGTTTTTGATGTTTTAAAGGCGGGAAAAATCCTTAATGAGAAATGCAAAGGATCGTTCTACAACAAATTTTTATGTCCTTATTATTACAAGGAGTTCCAACCGGGCTACGGAATATCGGTAAAAACCATGTATACATATATATATATATATATATTTCAAGTTGAAAACTCTATTAGATATTTTACATTTTATTTTTAGATTTTTCACTATCAATACCAATAATCATTTTTATATGAAAAATACCAATTATGTATTAAAACAAAATTTTAAAATTTATTAAAAAGCGATAATTTCGTATTGGCCTCGTGCCTGGTTTTAACAGTAGAAGAAATCGCAAAAGATTGCTATCTTCTTTTTATTCTCATAATTTCAGTGGGTTAGGGGTGGTTACTTGCCTTAAATTTCTGTTTTATTTATATTTTATTATTTTATTTATGGATTGATAAAGTTTTAATTTCGTTATATAATATAAGCAGGAAACAAATGCTGAACTGTTATTTGGATTAATTTTTATTACAATCAGGTTTATCTTTGTATTCGTCTGTCTGCTGCAAGTGATAAAGATAAAAATCATTCTTGAAAATTATTTTTAAAACGATAAAAATTCAATAAATTGCGATACAGTTTTCAAACAAATTGCGATACAGTTTTCAAACAAATTGCGATATAATATTCTAACAAATTGCATTAGTACATTTTTTTCTCTATTCGACAAAAATGTGCGGTATTTAGAAATTAAAAAAATTGCAATAAAATATAATACAAGTTAAATTTAATCGTCTGCTGTTGCCATTCGCAAAATGACGTCAGCGTTACGCACAGACACATTTGTTCTTTATAATATAGATAGATTATTTGTTTGGATTATTTCGTTCTATGAATCAAGTTTTTTATCAAGTTATATTTATTGTTATTATTTGAAATTCGAAATGCATAAAAGAATAAAATAAAAATATCTTTATTATTTAGCTATGAGAAAAAGACATTTCAACTAACAAATAAAATCTATCAGCTATCTAACCTGATTCAGTTTAAAAAACAGTGTTGCAATTTTAACTACCAATTGACCTGCATTTAACGCTCTTCTCATAAACAGTTAACTGTCATTTCTCGATTAGTCGGCAATTTAGATAACGTTTTCAAAGACAATAGAATGTTTTTATAACAAAAAGAACAACACAACCGCAGTTGTAATAAAAGGAAGAAAAACTACAGTTAACCCGTAAATATACTCGCGTTGCATACAATTAACTATGTCATCCGCATCTTTATTCTTATCCTTGAAGTATTAAAGGCGTGAAAAATCCTTAATGAAACATAGACATACAAATGATCCTTGAACAATATATTTGTTGTTTTATTATTATTATTATTATTTGTATGGATTAGGTAATGCTATGAATAAACTAAATAATTTAATAAATTATAATTTTTGGTATTATTTGAAATTCAAAAAGCATAAAAATGAACAAGCGAAACAGAAACAGTTTTATTATTTAGCGATGCGAAAAACACATTTTGTATGACTTTTACGATCAAATAAAAGCTATCATTTATCTAGACTAAATTAGACATGACAGAAAATATTTTGCAATTTTAACGCCCTTCTCTTATTTTCCCATGTAAATAAGACTTAACTGTTTGATTAGCCTACAATTTAGATAACGTTTCCAAAGACAATAGAATGAATGCTTTTACAACAAAAAGAACAGCACAGCCGCAGTTGTAATGAAATGAAGGAAAACTTCAGTGAACCCGTAAACATACTCACGTTACGCTTTAAAATGTCATCCGCATCTTTATTCTTATCCTTGAGCCACTAAATGCTTGAAAAATCCTTAATGAGACATACAAAGGATAGTTGAACAACATATTTGTTATTATTATTATTATTATTCGTTTGGATTAGTTAATGCTATGAATAAAATAAATAGTTTAGTATGTTATAATTTTTAACATTCTTTGTAATTCTAAATGCATAAAAAAGAAAAGAAAAGACGAAACAGTTTTATTATTTAGCAATGCGAAAAAGACATCTTGTATGAATTTTTGCGAACAAATAAAAGATATCATTTATCTAGACTAATTTAGTTATGAAAGAAAATATTCTGCAATTTTAATACTCTTCGCAAATTTTCGTGTGTAAATAACATTTAACTGTAACTTCTGGATTAGTCTACAATTTATATAACTCTTTCAAAGACAATAGAGTGCTTTTATAACAAAAAGAAGAACACAACCACAGTTGTAATAAAAGGAAGGAAAGCTACAGTGAACCCGTAAACATACTCGTGTTACGCTTAACAATGTCATCCGCATCTTTATTCTTATCCTTGAACCACTAAATGCGTGAAAAATTCTTAATGAGACATACAAAGGGTCGTTGAACAACATATTTGTAATTATTATTATTTGTTTGGATGAGCTAATCGTATGAATAAAATAAGTAATTTAATAAGTTAAAATTTTTGGTATTATATGAAATTCGGCATGCATAAAAATGAACTAACACAAAAGAAACAATTTTTATTATTTAGCGATGCTAAACAGACAATTTGCATGAAATTTACGAACAAATAAAAGCTATCACTTACCTAGACTAATTTAGTCATGAAAGAAAATATTTTGCAATTTTAATGCCCTTCTCTTATTTTCCCGTGTAAATAAGATTTAACTGTTTGATTAGCATATTATTTAGATAACGTTTCCAAAGACAATAGAATGCTTTTACAACAAAAAGAACAGCACACCCGCAGTTGTATAATAAAAGGAAGAAAAACTACAGTGAACCCGTAAACATACTCGTGTTACATTTAATCATGTCATCCGCAACTTTATTCTTATGCTTGAGCCACTAATTGCGTGAAAAATCCTTAATGAGACATACAAAGGATCATTGAACAACATATTAGTTATTACTATTATTATTATTCCTTTGGATTATTCAATCCTATGAATAAAAAAAATAGTTTAGTGAGTTATAAATTTTAGTATTCTTTTAAAATTCGAAATCTAAAAAAAGAAAAAAAAAAAAAAAAAAAACAGAGAGAAAGAAACAGTTTTATTATTGAGCGATGCGAAAAGACACCGTGTTTGAATTTTAAACAAATAAAAGATATCAATTTAGACTAATTTAGTTATGAAAGAAAATATTCTACAATTTTAACGCTCTTCGCTGATTTTCCCGTGTAAACAACATTTAAGTGTAATGGCTCGATTAGTCTGCAATTCAGATAACTCCTCCAAAGACAATAGCTCTTATAACAAAAAGAAGAACACAACCGCAATTGTTATAAAAGGAAGAAAAACTACAGTGAACCCGTAAACATACTCCTGTTACGCTTAAAAATGTCATCCGCATCTTTATTCTTACCCTTGAACCACTACTGTATGCGTGAAAAATTCTTAATGAGACATACAAAGGGTTGTTGAACAACATATTTGTTATTATATTATTTGTTTGGATTAGCTAATCGTGTGAATAAAATAAGTAATTTAATAAGCTAAAACTTTTGGTATTATTTCAAATTCGAAATGGATAAAAATGAACAAACGCAAAAGAAACAGTTTTATTATTTAGCGATGCTAAACAGACAATTTGCATGAATTTTACTAACAAATAAAAGCTATCGCTTACCTAGACTAATTTAGTCATGAAAGAAAATATTTTGCAATTTTAATGCCCTTCTCTTATTTTTCCGTGTAAATAAGATTTAACTGCTTGATTAGCATATTATATAGATAACATTTCCAAAGACAATAGAATGCTTTTATAACAAAAAGAACAACACAACTGCAGTTGTAATAAAAGGAAGAAAAACTACAATGAACCCGTAAACATACTCCTGTTACGCTTAACAATGTCATCCGCATCTTTATTCTTATCCTTGAACCAATAAATGCGTGAAAAATTCTTAATGAGACATACTAAGTGTTGTTGAACAACATATTTGTTATTATTATTATTATTATTCGTATGGATTAGTTAATCCTATGGATAAAACAAATAATTTAGTAAATTATAATTTTTGGTATTATTTGAAATTCGAAATGCATAAAAAAAGGAAGAAAAACAGTTTTCTTATTTAGTGATGCTAAAAAGACATTTTGTATGAATTTTACGAACAAATAAAAGATATTTATCTAGACTAATGTAATTATGAAAGAAAATATTTTGCAATTTCAACTAATAACTGACCTATATTTAGCGATCTTAGCTTATTTTCTCGTGTAATTAACATTTAACTGTTATTGTTCAATAAGTCTACAATTAAGATAACGTTTCCAAAAACAATACAATGGCTTTTATAACAAAAAGAACAACACAACTGCAGTTGTAATAAAAAGAAGAAAAACTACAGTCTATAGTGAACCCGTAAAGATACTCGTGTTAGCTTAACAATCTCATCCGCATTTTCATTCTTATCCTTGAACCAATAAATGCGTGAAAAATTCTTAATGAGATATAGACATATAAAAGATCTTTGGACAAGACATTTGTTATTATTATAATTATTTGTTTGGATTAGTTAATCGTATGGGTAAAATAAATAATTTAGTAAGTCATAATTTTGGGTATTTTTTGAGATTCGAAATACATAAAAATGAACAAACAAAAAAGAAACAGTTTTATTATTTAGCAATGCGAAAATGTAATCGTGTATGAATGTTACGAACAAATAAAAGTTATCTTTTATCAAGACTAATTTAGTCACGAAAGAAAATATTTTGCAATTTTAACGCCCTTCTCTTATTTTCCCGTCTAAATAAGATTTAGTTGTTTGATTAGCCTACAATTTAGATAACGTTTCCAAAGACAGTAGAAGGAATGATTTTATAACAAAAAGAACCGCACATCCGCAGTTGTAATGAAATGAAGGAAAACTACAGTGAATCCGTAAATATACTCGTTATACGCTTAAAAATGTCATCCGCATCTTTATTCTTATCCTTGTAGCATTAAACGCGTGAAAAGTTCTTAATGGGACATAGAAATACGATGGACCATAGAATAAGATATTTGTGATTATTACTATTATTTGTTTGGATTAGTTAATCCTACGAATAAGATAAATAGTTTAGCAAGTTATAATTTTTAGTATTTATTGAAATTCAAACAGCATAAAAATTAAAAGAAAAAGAAACAGTTTTATTTTTTAGCGATGCGAAAAAGACATCGTGTATGAATTTTATGAACAACTATAATGTCATTTATCTAGATTAATTTAGTTATGAAAGAAAATATTCTGCAATTTTGACGCTCTTCGCTTATTTCCCCGTGTAAATAATATTTAACTGTAATTGCTCAATTACTCTACAATTTAGATAACGTTTCCAAAGAGAATAGAATGATTTTATAACTAAAAGAACAATACAACCGCAGTTGTTATAAAAGTAAAGAAAAGCTACAGTGAACCCGTAAACATACTCCTGTTACGCTTAACAATGTCATCCGCATCTTTATACTTATCCTTGAACCACTAAATGCGTAGAAAATTCTTAATGAGACATAGACATACAAAGGGTCGTTGAACAAGATATTTGTTACTAGTATTATTTGTTTGGATTAGTTAATCCTATGAATAAAATAAGTAATTTAATAAGTTATAATTTTTGGTATTATTTGAAATTCGAAATACATAAAAAGGAACAAACAAAAGAAAGAGCCTCTTTAGAGACGAGAAAAAGACATTTTGTATGAATTTTATGAACAAATAAAAGATATATATCTAGACTAATTTAGTTACAAAAGAAAATATTTTGCAATTTCAACTAACAACTGATCTATATTTAACGATATTAGCTTATTTTTCCGTGTAAATAACACTTACTGTTATTGTTCAATTAATCTACAATTAGGATAACGTTTCCAAAGACAATAGAATGCTTTTATAAGAAAAAGAACAACACAACTGCAGTTGTAATAAAAGGAAGAAAAACTACAATGAACCCGTAAACATACTCGTGTTACGCTTAACAATGTCATCTGCATCTTTATTCTTATCATTGAACCATATTAAATGCGTGAAAATCTTTTAATGAGACATAGAAATTCAAAGGATCGTTGAACAGCATATTTGTTATTATTATTATTGTTTGGATTAGTTAATCCTATGGATAAAATAAATAATTTAATAAATTATAATTTTTTGTGTTATTTGAAATTTTAAATGCATAAAAAAGAACAAACAAACAAAGAAAAATCAGTTTTATTATTTAGAGATCAGAAAAAGACATTTTGTATTAATTTTATCAACAAATAAAAGCTATAATTTATCTAGACTAATTTAGTTAGGAAAAAAAAAACATTTTCCTCTGTAAATAATAATTAACTGTTACTTGTCGATTAGCCTACAATTTAGATAACGTTTCCAAAGACAATAGAATGACTTTATAACAAAAAGAACAACACAACCGCAGTACAGCGTCTAGAAGATACAGTGTGGAAAACGGCTACAAAATAGTGCTAAAAATTGAATCCCATAAATGTACAACGATGCTGAATAACAAGATGTCGATCGTAGCGCCATCGTAGTGATTTAAAAACGATAGTCATTCTAAAAGAGACTCTTTAACCTATTTCACGTCATTCCTTAACTAAATTAGCTTATAACAGACCAAAATATCTTATATTTATAGTTTCCGATATTTAACATTCTATAATTTTTGAAAACACAGTGTTTATATTGAAAAGAGTTACGAGATGGCGCTCGTATCAGCATATTGCCGCTGAGCATTGTTGGAGATTTATGGGATACAAGTTTTTAGCACTTTTTAAAGCATTATAGGAATAGCCCTTTTCCACCCTGTATCTTCTAGGCGCTGTACCGCAGTTGTAATAAGAGGAAGAAAAACTACAGTGAACCCGTAAACATGTTAGTGTTATGCTTAACAATATCATCTGCCTCTTTATTCTTATCTTTGAGTCATTAAGAGTGAAAAATTTTTAATGAAACAACCAAAGGATCATTGTACATCATTGTGATTATTGTTATTATTTTTTATTTGGATTATATTTTGCTGCGATGAAAATTTTTTTAATGAACAGTAGTTGAAATAATCAAAAATTCGAAATTCACAAAATGAACAATGAAAATCTTTTGTTTTACGATACAAAATAAACATAAAAATAAAAATGGTTTTATTAAATGCATAAATAAAATAAACACTTTTATATAATAAGCACTCTTTTATAAGCATTCAATGTTTATCTTGAAAATCAGGGCATGATTTTGGGTGTTTTATTAAATAAATGGTTTTATTAAATAAAGTTTGCTGGGGCAACTGGGCCATGATTTTACAATGTGACCCTGGAGCTTCTGACAATTCAGCTTCAAAAAGCTAATGTTCATTTGAACTCAAATGTGAACTTCTGTAAATGTGTTCAGTTAGGTTCCCTCTATCAAACAGAAATGCTCAAAATTACATTTTAATATTTAAAAATATAAAAATATACATAGTTCATCTTTCTTTCCTCATGGGTCCAGTTGCACCATAAAAAATGGGTAACTGGACCAGGAGGGTCTATGTTCCACATGCATTTTTTTTTTTTTTCCATATGGGATATCATGTCATGTTTGAAAAAGTGTAAACAACTTTAAAAAATTTAAACCAGGCAGATAATGTAAATTATGTGTCAATAAAGAGCGTTGTAAGGGAAACCTATGCTGTCAATGTGTCTAAAAAAAGCACTAAAAGTGAAAATATTAGATTTATTTGTACCAAAAACATAAAAATTAAGTAAGTACTTATGTACTTTAGTATAGGTTATAAGTATAAAAGTCACATGGGTATTTTAAGGAAAAAAATAGGTAAGTAAATCTATGAACAAACGGCTATGTAAGTACTTAAGTACTTTATCTGTATCTAGGGGTCGCATTATATAGGAAATTTTTATTGGTCATACCAGAACCCTTAATGAGTTACCTTCATCATCCTTTAATTTAATATATTCTAAAGAAAGGTGCGATGAAGATATTATTTTCAAAATAGTGGTACGAACAATAAAAGTTTCCCTATAGAATGCGACCGTTGTGTATCATACAATTTCAAGGTTTGGCTATCGCGCTTTCAGGGGCAGGGTACATGCATTCGTAAAATGTTGAAATAATTTAATGACACCAGTATTTACACGAGAATCTAGTTGTAAACAAGTAAAAGTATACTTTCGCGTACTTAGTAAAGGTGAAATTTTCATTATAAGATTCCGGTGCCAATGTGGCAATTAGGAATCAAAATTATGTGATGCCATAACGGCATCACCGCCTCTCAAGGGGTCAAGAAATTTGGTTTGATACCACTCAATATGCTTTTTTAAATTTTTATTACGTAATTTTAATAAGGTATTCTATTATTTTCTTTATTGTGAGCAAAAAACAATGGAGAAATTTACTTCCCGTTGTAAAAGAAACTCAAAAAAATTATTTATAACTATTGGGGTAAATGGATCCAGCATGGCCCAGTTACCCCGGCTACATGTCCCAGTTACCCCATTCTTGAAAAAAAATGGGGTAACTGGGACACCGGGCTTACATTTAAAACATGAAGTAAATATGTATAGATACCTAATAATATTAACGTAGTTATATGCCTAATCTTTAAAAAAAAAGATTGTTGAATAAAAGTACTTACAGTATTTTAATAAAAAGCCGAGGAAGTTCAACCAAATGGACGTCGTTTTTTAAAAAAAGAAACGTTAATTTTCCACAACCTATCACAGCAAAGAGAGAGTTGTGATTGAGTTGACACACGTTGTTTTAGGAAGTAGAGGTTAAGGGACATTTTTCACAAAAGCTAAAACTTAAAATACCTCAACGGTTTTTTATAAAATAGCCTATGGCCCAGTTACCTCGTGGGTCCAGGGTCCAGTTACCCCAACTAACCTTAAATAAATAACATAAACACTCTTTTAAAAGCATTCTATGTTTATCTTCAAAATCACGGCACGGTTTCAGATGTTTTATTAAATAAATAAATAAATGGTTTCATTAAATTAATTAATTAAACACTGTTTTATAAGCATTCAATATTTATCTTCAAAATCACAGCTTGATTTCAGTTGTTTTATTATATAAATAAATAAATGGTTTTATTAAAAAAATAAATAAATAAAAGAAAATAAACTCTTTTATAAGCATTCACTGTTTATCTTGAAAATCAAGGCATGATTTCAGTTGTTTTATTAATTAAATAAATAAATGGTTTTATTACATAAATAAATAAATAAATAAATACTCTTTTATAAGCATTCAATGTTTATCTTAAAAATCATGGCATTATTTCAGGTGTTCCATTAAATAAATAAATAAAATAAACACTTTTTAAAAGCCTTATATGTTTATCTTCAAAATCACGGCATTATTTCAGTTTTTTTACTAAATAAATAAATAAATGGTTTTATTAAATTAATTAATTAAACACTCCTTTATAAGCATACAATGTCCATCTTCAACATCACAGCTTGATTTCAGTTGTTTTAGTATATAAATAAATAAACGGTTATTAAAAAAAGAAAAGAAAAGAAAAGAAAAGAAACACTCTTTTATAAGCATTCAATGTTTATCTTCAAAATCGCGGCATGATTTCAGTTGTTTTATCTTTTAAATTTTCCGTTACAATGCGTTAATTTGGCATGAGCACTGATCTCTTTTGTGGAAAATTCCCAGACTTTTTTTCTGGTTGCCAGAATACGCCAACTAGAAAACTTATTTAAAATATATATAATTGATTTTTTTTTCTTTTTAACACTTTCTAACATAGTTGAAGTTTGACCAACATTGTTCATGAATTCGGTTTGTCTGGCCGTCTGTCTGTCCATGCTCTAACTCACGTAAATAAACACGGATTTCCATGCAATTGATATAAGTTGATGAGAATTACCATGGAATGTTCGGCATTGAATATGAAAAGCGTAGAATTTATAGTTCATTTACAAGGGCACTCAAAAGAATGCCGTTACATTAAGGTAAATGGGAGAAAATCCTT
This sequence comes from Maratus speciosus, assembly GCA_963932465.1. Classification (NCBI taxonomy): domain Eukaryota; kingdom Metazoa; phylum Arthropoda; class Arachnida; order Araneae; family Salticidae; genus Maratus; species Maratus speciosus. Next base: position 442,806,168 of record OZ010797.1, on the reverse strand, counting down.
TGTAGTGTGTTTAAAGACATTACTCTTTTCGGTACTTGTTAGTTATCCCGTCAACCAAATTTCTGTCGCCAAATTGTAACATTAAATGCCAATAATAGTTGATCGTAAATGTCCCATTCACTTGACAACACGTATTTACGTCATCAAATGATTTTTATTTCGACATTTTATTTGTATTTTTATTAATGTTATACTGATTTATTTGTTTTTTCGTTATTTAAAATAAAAATTATGTCAATTTGTATAATTTGGCGAGTGGTTTGGCGATTTATATAATTTGACGAAATTGGTCGACGGGATAACTAACAAGTACCCTCCTTTCAAATGAAAATGATATAAATCACTGAATTTCACTACAAGTGATTACTATAGAATAGGGCATTCATAGCATTTATCGTTCCTTTATAGGGACATACAAAATAAATCGTTTACAATACTGTCTTTGAGCAATAATTGCTGGAAGTACGTTTTTAATTTTCGTATACACTTTTAATTTTAACTAATTTTTTGCATTTTACTCGTTAGTTATAAATTCTACACCTCGTATACAATTCTGTACAAAAGAATTCTCGTACCATTCTCCTTAATAGCGGAAATTGCAGAAGGGGAATTTTCAATTGCTATATGTATTTCTTAAATGAATTAAATTTTTGTATGTATGTAGTTTATAGATACAAATCTATATATCATACACAGCACTGCTCAAAGAATTCGGATAATTTTTCGACTGTACTCGTAGATTGGAATTGGTGAAATTGGATTTTCAAACGTGTTATGCGTTTCCAAATAGTTCAGTTAGACATTATACAGTAAACTCTGTCTAAGGCGGAATCGATCTGGACCAAGAAAATTTTCCGCAGTAGGCAATATTCCGGCTTAGACAAATTTTACTCTATGTCTATGGATTCGTAGGGGCTTGAAAATCTTTTCGAGTTGGACAGATTTCCGTCTTACACAGAGTTCGCCTTACAGAGAGTTTACTGTATTTAAACTTATTAAACGGTGATGTTTTGCTTCATTATTCTTAATGTGTTGGAAAGTGTTTCATAATCTATGCTTGACGCACTAATTTTTCTTTCTTGTTTAAGATATGGCAGCAGGAAAGAAAAAAAACAATTATTCAAACTATGATGTTAGGCGTTTTAAATTAATTTCTCGCCATATAATCATATTCTAATTAATAGCAATCTACTAATCGATTAAAGCATATTTAAAAATATATATATTACACTATTTATTATGTATATATACTCCTCTTTGGTGTTTAAAATATTTCGTTGCTGCTATTTTAGAGCTAAATGGACTGTTTTGCTGTTGTAACTAGTATACAGTTGTAACCATTAAAAATTATTTGGGCAATTTATCACCTGCACTGGTATGATGAACATTTTCTTAAAATTAATTCATTAATTTGTAATTAAGTTCTAAAAATAATAAACTGTTGCGTTACCATCGTAAACACAACAGTGAATATAATTTTTTATAATTCTTACAAAGTGAGGGAAATGTTGATTACAAAATTTCATCCTTATGTACAAAAAACAATTTAAGTTTAAAAGTAGTGTAAAAAGAGATTTTATGGGAATTTTACCAAAAATGTATCGGGTTAACTACTTTAAAAAAGAATGTTCGAACTTTAATTATCAACTGACCTATATACAACACCCTCCACTTTTTTTTTTTTTTACAAAGAGAGACATTTAACAGTTATTACCCGGTTAGCCTTCAATTTAGACCTTTTTTAAACAATACAGCGGTTTTATAACAAAAGGAACAAACAACACAATCTTAATTGAAAAAAAGAAGAAAATTTTAGTGAAACCATACATAACTAGTGTTACGCCAAACAATGTCATTCGCATCTTTATTCCTGTCCTTGAAGCATTAAAGAAGTGGAAAGTGAATGAGACATGCAAAAGATCGTTGTACGGCAAATATTTTACGCTATTATATTATTTGTTTATTTTACCTATTTGTCTATAATATAAAGGGCAAACGTGCCTGTGCGTAATGCTGACGTCATTTTGGGAATGGCAACAGCAGACGATTAAATTTAGCTTTCATTATCTTTTATTGAAATTTTTTTTAATTTCTAAATACCGCACATTTTACATATTTCATCGTCGAATAGATAAAAAAATGTACTTCCAAATGCAATTTGTTTGAAAACTATATCGCAATTTTCCTGAAAACTGTATCGAAATTTACTGAATTTTTATTGTTTTAAAAATAATTTTCAAGCGTGATTTAAAAAAAAATCCATATCTCTGTCTTTTATAGACAGACAATTGAAGAGCTAAGTGGAAGAAGATGTTAAGTAACAAAAATTACATTTGAAGAAATTTGAAGTGAAAGTTTTTGCTGTAAATTTTAATGATTTATTTTCCGTTTGATACCATGTGTTTAAAATATTAACAGGTATGGTACTAAACTCTCTCAGAAAAACTTATTCATATTTAATTTTCAAATATTAAAAATTATTAATATTATTGACATTATTAAATATTAAAATATTAAATATTAATGAATAATGTCTTAAATCTTCAAGACTAAATAAAATCTTAGTATTTTAGCTTCAGCATGTGATAGGATACCTCATAACGCTTTCATCTAAAAGATTAAAAAAAAATTTAGAAAATGTAGCATAACACGTTCATCCACTCAGCTCTTCAATTACAAAGAGAAACCCGTTTGCACGAAAATTAATATAAATAAAATAGTTAAGCTTTTGTTTCTGGCTTATATTCTATAACGAAATTAAACTTTATCGACCTATACATAAAATAATAAAATATAAATAAAACACAAATTTGAGACTGGTAATCGAACGACGCTTAAACCAATGAAATTATCAGAATAACAAAAGCTTGGCGATCTTTTCCGATTTCTTCGAACTGGTAAATCCTGGGCGAAGCCAATACGAAAGTATCGCTTTTAATAAATTTCAAAATTTTATTTTCATACATAATTAATATTTACCATATAAAAATTATTTGTGGTATTCTTAGTGGAAAAAAAATATATATATATACATATTACATGTAAAATCTCTATTAGAGTTTTTAAGTAAAAAATATGTATATGGGTCTAACCTATATTCTGTAACCCGGGAAGCTCGGGTTGGAACTTCTTGTTCATCAGACCCCAGGGTTTATTTTCATATATATTTTTTTTTACTTCAGTTATGAATTTATATTAGCAAAGTGATAACTAAGAAAGATTGAAAAGCAAAAAAAATTAAATTAATTTTTTGTACATAAAATTTGATCTATCATATAAGACACGTGGTACTCAATAAGTACATTTTTTGACAAATTATTAGGAAATTTTCTTTTGTTTTGCATAGAAAAAATAATGAAAAATATTAAATAATTATCATTTAATAAATTTTTATTTTTAATGGACTCTTCATATGGTATTTTAACGTATAAAAAAATTATTTACTTTTCGTTTTTGTATATTTCCCTCATTTTTGCTGTAAGTCATTTTCAAATCCCATTTTATGGCCGAAAAAAGCACTATGAGAAACGAATTGCTATTTTGCTTTAGTTTGGCTATCTTTTAAGATTCCATTCGCACCATTTTTATTTTTTTAAACATTATTAATATACAGGAAAAAAAATTCGTAAAGATGTGTATCCTATAGGATACTACAGGTCCGAAGAAGTAGACAATATTCGTTGATAAAAATGAATTATTTTTGTATTTTAATTTTAAAATTCGTAAAGGTGAACAATTAAGTTATTTGTCTGCTTTACTAGTGTAATAAATAAATAAATATTAGAAAACACTTCCTTTTATATATTTTATTCAAAAACATTTTGAATGTGGATTCGAAATTGTCGATTACAAAATTCCATGCTTGTATACAAAAACCAAATCGAGTTTAAAAGTAGTGTAAAAAAATATTTTATGAGAATTTTACCGACAAAGTATCGGGTAAACTACTTTAAAACTACGTTCAAACTTCCAATTATCAACTAACCTATATACTAGAGGTCTGCACGGGCCGAAATTTCCAGGCCCGGGCCCGGCCCGACTCATCGAAAAAAAAATGCGGCCCGGCCCGGCCCGATAAAAAAATTAAAAGTTCGGCCCGAGCCCGGCCCGGCCCGGCCCGCTAAAAATCTTAAAAGTTCGGCCCGAGCCCGGCCCGGCCCGGAAAAAAGTTAAAATATCGGCCCGAGCCCGGCCCGGAAAAAAGCTAAAATCTCGGCCTGAGGAAAAAAAAACCCAGCCCGAGTGAATTTTTTACAAAACATTGATTTTTACGTCGATTTATTTAAAAATTTGTCTCGTACGAGATAGCTCTGACCAAAAATATTTATCTTAACTTTTTTTTCTCATGTTTATAATCTTCATTTTTAAAGAAGTGACACAGACTGCGATATTTATTTTTTTAACGAATCTCTATTTCTTGTATGTAAATGTTTAGGTTATCGTTAATATTGTTAATCCGTATTTCATGCATTAACATACATGTATTCCATGTATGCCAAAAATTTGAAAAATTCTATACAGTAAAATCTTCTAAGACGGAATTGCGTAGAAAAGAAAAAAAAAATGCTTTATAGACAAGTTCCATTCTTAGCAAGTGTAAATGTATCATATATTATTTTCTTACGTATTAGTATATTAATTTTGCATGGATCAACACGTTTTTCAGTTTAAAACAGGGTTCCGTCATAGGCAGGTCTCTTTTCACACGTTTTACTATATTTTAATTTAGCTATATTTTAATAAGCGTAGAAATATACTATTCTTTAAAAAGAAAAAATTTTAATGTATAAGTGTAGAATAATGGCAATTTAAAAATGCATGCATTTTTTGCAAAAAATTATGGCCAGGCCTAATTTGACTGATCTTTGAATGGATCTGGCCAAGCTGATACAATGATTTTCATACGGCCTGAGTCAAAACTAGGACTGAAAAGCTTGGGCCGTGAAGACTAGGAATGAAACCAATCCCGACTCTGTACAGAAAAAATAAGTTAGGTCCGTCCCGGCCCGAGCCTTAGAAATAAAGTATGGCCCGGGCCCGGCCCGGCCCGAGCCTTCAGAAATAATGTACGGCCCGGTCCCGGCCCGGCCCGAGTGCCGTGAATGAAAATCGGCCCGAGCCCTCGGGCTTCGGGCCACGGGCCGGCCCGTGCAGATCTCTACTATATACATCACTCTTCGCTTATTTTCTTGTACAAAGAGAGACAGTTAACAGTTATTACCCGGTTAGCTTTCAATTTAGACTCTTTTTAAACAATACAGCGGTTTTATAACGGAAGGACCGAACAACACAATCGTAATTGAAAAAAAGAAGACAATTTTAGTGAAACCATACACATACTAGTGTTACGCCAAACAATGTCATTCGCATCTTTATTCCTGTCCTTGAAGCATTAAAGGAGTGGAAAATCCTTAAATGAGACATGCAAAAGATTGTTATACGGCAAATATTTTACGCTATTATACAGGGTGTTTATAAAGTCCCGGACCCACTTTGATGTTTAATAACTCATAAAATAATAAAGATAGATTAAAATTAATAACATAAATGGTTATATAGACTCAAAAAGTTTCATGACCCTTGTCAATGAACTTCCACGTGTGCCCCCTTCGTCGCACGGAGAATATCAAGTAGATAGTCAATTTCACGCCAGGTAGCGGCAAGCATGTCGGCATCCACAGAGGCTATCGCGGTTGTAATTTAAATGTAATTTAAATGTAATGTAATGGCGGTTGTAATTAGGCACATATTTCCACAACTAGAAGAGCTTCAGCCACATGTCATTTTGCAACAAGATGGTGCACCACCTCATTGGGGTAACATAGTTCGTACTTCTTTGAATGACCATTTTCCAGGAAGATTGATTGGGGGAGGAGATCCAATTCCTTGGCCACCCAGATCACCTGATATAACGCCGCTGGACTTTTTCCTTTGGGGATTTGTAAAGGACAATGTTTACAGGAGGAGAGAGCCGCACATTGATGACTTAAAAGCCAGAATTACAACCGCAATAGCCTCTGTGGATGCCGACATGCTTGCCGCTACCTGGCGTGAAATTGACTATCGACTTGATATTCTCCGTGCGACGAAGGGGGCACACGTGGAAGTTCATTGACAAGAGTCATAAAACTTTTGAGTATATCTAACCATTTATGTTATTAATTTTAATCTATCTTCATTATTTTATGAGTTATTAAACATCAAAATGGGTCCGGGACTTTATAAACACCCTATATTATTTGTTTATTTTATTTATTCATTTGAATACAATATTCGTTGATATACATGAATTGTTTTTGCACTTCAATTTGAAAATTCATAAAGATGAGCAATTAAGTTATTTTTCTGCCTTACCTTAGAAAAATTCGTTTTTAAACACTAAATTATCCGTCATTTTTAAACAAATATTTTCCGTACTCCCAGAAGACATGCTTTTTCCGTTAATTTTTCACGTAAGTCTGAAAAAGAGTGAGAAGTTTGTTCCTTGCACGCATGCGTATTGGCTGTATTAATATTAAAGTTCGAATTTATTTTTTAAATGAAAAACCGAAAATTCAATAAATTAAAATTTCTAATTTATTTAAAAACAAACAAACAAAAATAATGCTTTCGAATTTAATAAAGTAGCAATTTTCCCATTCATTTAAGCATATTCGCGATTTGTTTTTTAGAGTATTAAAAAATATATTTGCATATAAAATATATTATAAACGAACACATTTAAAAATATATAGTAGTTCAATCAGGTTAAAAAAAAAATCAATTTTATTCAAAAAAGTAAACATTTCTTCTCGAATTTAACACAAAATATAATATTAATATTTTTTTGAGAGAATAATTTCAATGTGGATTCGAAATTGGTGTAAATGAGAAAGTAAAAGATTTCTTTTATATAAGAAGTGGGGGGGAGGGATGATTTAATATAAATACTAACTGTCTGGCGCTGCCCAGGCCTTCAAAAATAGCATGAAACCTGAGAAAACATTAAAAATCACAATAAAAAGACGCGAAAATTTAAAACATCACTGCACGCATTTCGAAATGACTTTATAAGAGAACAAAATTTACTACATTGGGCTAAAAATTTGAAACCAGATTGTTTTTATTATGAAACCAGATTTTTTTTTTCTTAATCCATTAATATCGACTCCAAATGGGAAAACTCTAAAAATCGTATAAAAAATTTAATTAAAAAATTCTAATCAAAAATCGAGCTTTGAGTTTAATAATTACACACGTACAGTCGTGGAAAAAAAAAGTAAACACCCCCTACTAACTCCTTAACAAATTATCGTAGAAGAAAGTTACTGGTACCGAACGATTGGAAATAAAGTCTACTTTTAAATGATGTATATAAAATTTGCTTAGGGGGCCATCTACATATTAAAACGAACCATAACTTTGTTTTTTTCGATAGCAGTACACAATTCTGACAGCATAAATGAACTCTACACCCTTCATTTAGCCTAAGAGCAAATTTTTATGCAATTCGTACCATAAGTTTCTGAGAAATTAATTATTTTAAAACGAGCGTAAGGGCTGTATCCAAATTGAAGTTCGGAACTCGATTATTAACCCAGAGAGCCACCATCTTGATCAAGGCACCTTAAGATGTCAATGAAGCCTGCTAGATTACAGGACAGCAGAAGACATTTCAAAATATCTAGTCACTTCTATTATAGACCTTGGATCTATATATGGCCCTTTAAGGCATCATTTTGCCATTTTTTAAGCATAATTTGAAAAGTACTTGGAAGAAAAATGTGAAATTTTGGATTTCTATAAAGGAGGACTTAATAAATCTAAATCCATCAAAAAAATTGTAGGTTGCAATTCATAATTTTTTCGAATATTAATTTCATAATTCTTATCATAAAATTATAAAAATTGCAAATTCAGCGTATTTATGTTTGGGTTTATTAGTATTATTGCTACACAAAAATATAGCACATTAGGAGCATAATTTCTGGAGATATAAATAAAAATATGAAAATGTAATTTAACATTAGAAGCACTCAATTTTGAATGTTTATAATTCAAAAACTTATCATTTAAATGACTTGAAACTCGGTGTCTAGGCATAGTTTGAACCGAAGATTTGAAATATCTCGTTAAAATTGGGTATTGTCATTGAAAAAAATGAAGTTTGGATTCGTTTTAATATGTATATGGCCCCCTAAGCAAATTTTATATACATCATTTAAAAGTAGACTTTATTTCCAATCGTTCGGTACCGGTAACTTTCTTCTACGATAATTTGTTGAGGAGTTAGTAGGGGGTGTTTACTTTTTTTTTTTCCATAACTGTACTATGTACAGTACATAGATGTACAGTCGTGGAAAAAAAAGTAAACACCCCCTACTAACTCTTCAACAAATTATCGTAGACGGAAGTTACTGGTACCGTACAATTGGAAATAAAGTCTACTTTTAAATGATGTATATAAAGTTTGCTTAGGGGGCCATCTACATATTAAAACGAACCCAAACCTCAATTTTTTCAATAGCAATACCCAATTTTAACGAGATATTTCAAATCTTCGATCCAAACTATGCCTAGACACCAAATTTCAAGTCATTTGAATGATAAGTTTTTGAATTATAAACATTCAAAATTTTGTGCTTCTAATGTTAAATTACATTTTCATATTTTTATTTATATCTCCTGAAATTATGCTCCTAATGTGCTAATTTTTTGTGTAACAATAATGCTAATGTGCCCAAACATAAATACGCTGAATTTGCAATTTTTATCATTTTATGATATGAATTATGAATTATGAAATTAAATTTCGAAAACATTATGAATTGCAACCTACAATTTTTTTGATGGATTTAGATTTACTAAGTCCTGTTTTATGAAAATCCGAAATTTCACATTTTTTTTCCAAATAGTTTTCGAATTATGCTTAAAAAACGGCAAAATGATGGTTTAAGGGGCCGTCTATGATAGAAGTGAGTAGATATTTTGTAATTTCTTCTGCTGTCCTGTTATCTAACAGGCTTCATAAGGTGCCTTGATCAAGAAGGGGCTCTCTCGGTTAACAATCGAGTAACGAACTTCAATTTGGATACAGCCCTTAAAATACGCTCGTTTTAAAATAATTAATTTCTCGAAAACTTATGGTAGGAATTGCATAAAAATTTGTTTTTAGGCTAATTGAAGGGTGTAGAGTTCATTTATGCTGTCAGAATTGGATATTGTCATTGAAAAAAATGAAGTTTGGATTCGTTTTAATATGTAGACGGCCCCCTAAGCCAATTTTATATACATCATTTAAAAGTAGACTTTATGTCCAATCGTTCGGTACCAGTAACTTTCTTCTACGATAATTTGTTGAGGAGTTAGTAGGGGTGTTTACTTTTTTTTTCCATGACTGTACCTTCTGCCAAATGTTTTAGCTCTGTATGCAGTAGTCTTTTCCATACACAGCCGACAGACTCACAAACACCTATCTTTATTATTATGTATATATTTAATAGGTTATTAAATATGAAAAGTTTGGCAGACAATACAGACTATATAAGCGTTTTTAGATAAGTGGTAACATTAATCAGTCAATTATATATTTCTTTATTATTGAAATTTGGCATTCTGGGAAAAAATGGTATTTTAAAAAATAGCTGTCAGTTACTTAACTTTCACCTTTGTATGCATTGCACGTTTTGATAGAGATTATTAATACACATACCTTAACCAGTCTCTACTTTGATAGTCTGTATTTAGATAAACCACACTTTTTTTACCATAAGAAGCACACATCATCACAGTTTTTAACACAATGAACAGTTTAAAAAAATACATTTGTGATACACAGACTCTTGTTGCACAAAACAGAATCAACCAGATCTTTGTTCCACAAATTGAAAAACTAAAACCGTAAAAAAATAAAAATAAAAAATTGAAACCCGTAAAAATACAGAAATTGAACTGTCAATTAGGTACTGGCAACTGTAATTTATGTAATTTTACGGAATATATCCTTTTTTCGTAATGTGATAAAAATAATCTTATGATAGAGCGAACATGGATTTAACAATATCTTATATCAGTGCCAAAAGCCTAATTAAATTTCTATTTTCATTAAAGAAACAAATTCCATAAAAATAAGGAATGTACTGACAATCCGACTGGCAGTACAAGTTCCGTATTTTTACGGGGGGAGGGGGGGGGGGGGGGGAGGTGATTTTATTTTATCTTTTACGTTTTGAGGTAAATTAAATTTTCACAGGTTTGTGTAATCATATTTTTATGTGCATTTTTCTACATCAAATTTTCTTTTAAAACATTTTAAAACTAATTGAGATTCATTTTTTTAATATCCAATTTTCTAATTTTAAAATGCTCTGGGTGTTTTATTATTATTTTTATATATATATTATGATGGTTTAAAAATATATGGTGAAAAAGTTTGGAATTAATTTGCCAATTCTTGATCAATTAGTTCTGAAACTGCTGAATCTACATTTTTTTAGAATCTCACGCTTCAATAAGCATTAATTGCCTTTTAATGATACTTATATTTTTTTCTAAAATGCTTCTTAAGTTTTTATTTCAAACTAGAAATATAAACTAAATTACAAATATTTACATCTTGAATTAAAAAAATAAAAATAAATAAAAATGTTACACATAAAGCATTTTGCCAATGTAAGTGTTTTTTGTTTCTTTTAAGGAATATGCTTTAAAAACATATTTGTTGGCCTTGAAATATCTCTAAATCTTCCAAATGCATACTTAAAGACTTCCATAAAGTAACAGTCGAAAACATTTTACAAAAAAAAAGTTAATTAAATAAAAATAAATAAATAAATAACAGAATTGTACGATTCCGAATATTTAAAAACAAAAGTAACTGGTATGTTATGGCCATCACAAAACTTTCTTTTATATAAATCACATAAACAACACAAATTGATATAAAAATATACCTGAATCTGAAATTTGATGAAAAATCGTGAATTAGTTCTTGTGATAGAACTATAGTCGAAAGTCTGAAAAATACAGCATAGCAACGCCACCTAATGAGCGATTTGCACTAAAACATAAACAGCACTAATTCATATCAATGTATACCTGAATCTGAAGTTTGTTGAAAATCGAAGCATTAGTTCTTGAGATAGAGCTATTGAGGAAATCGCAAAAAATGCAGCACAGCAGCGCCACCTGTCAAGCGATTTACACCAAAATGTATAAAACGTCAATTCATGTCAAAGACTAACTGAATCTGCTGAAGTTTGATGAAAATCCGTGCATTAGTTCTGGAGATTGAGCTATTGCGGAAATCGTGAAAAATGCTGCATAGCAGCACCACCTATTGAGCGATTTACAGCAAAAACTAATCAGCACCAATTCATATCAGGGACTAACTGAACATAATTTTTTATTAAATTCCGTACATTAGTTCTTGAGATAGAGCGCCCACAAAATTTGTGTCACATACAGACAGACTCACAGACTGACAAACATGTAAAAACATATTTTTCGGAATCGCTGACCCCTAAAACGTGTAAATCCATCGAAAACCGGAATTCGAAAATTTTCACGAATCTAATACTTTCTTCTTGTATAGATAGAACAAAGTAAAAATGATTTTCTTAAAGTGAGGAAAAAGAAGAAAAACTGCAAAAGACAGAAAAAGAAAAAGAAAGTTTTGCAGATTTTACTGCGCACCAAAATACCTGTTACATAAATAAACGCGTATTTTTCAACTATCCAGACTAAGTACTTTGAAACATTTCCCGTTCTGTAAACTAAATTGCAACAACGTTTTTTTTGGAAAATAAAAGAAACATTTTCAAGCTAAAAACGATAATCATAAACCACCGCACTCTCTAAGCACCTGCCCTTGGATTTCAAACCTTTCCTGTAACCAATACAAGCTTCAGGTGTTTCACAGATGTATTGGCGGTCACTGGAAATTTTGAGGTCTTACGCAGAAAATTACAGAAAAAATCGGATTATATTTTTCTGCGTAAAACCTCAAATCTATTATACTTTTCCAAGCAAATAAACCACAAAGATGTGATAAAGTAAAAATAGTAAAAAACTGAAGTAAAATAGCTGAGTATACTAAAAAAAAGAAATGAGCTTTAGCCATTTTTTAGCCGCGTGGGAATTTATACTTTTGTATTTATAACTAGCTATTCGACAGACGCGCTAGCGCATAAATTTTGAAAAAAATTCCTAGAAGATATAGAAAAAATAAATCAGCTGGGATGCTTAATTTTTTTCTTGAAAGGAATTAAAAATTTAATGAATAAGCGCTAAGTGACATAATTTTCTTCGAATGAAAAACAAGGTATATCAGGAGATGAGATTGCGATATGATGAGAAAACTCTAGTTTAACCAATATACTTAGTGTTTCGGCAATATTGCTTAATAAAGAAAACTTTAAAGTGGCAAGAATTTCGTTCAAATTCCATTTCTCGATTATTCTTCATTCTCGATAAAGCTACTTAAAACAGGAGAATCAACAACTTATAAATTGACTGTGACTGTCACCCATACTTTCCTTTGTTATAATCATGGTTATGATTCACAACATAAATTAAGGGGGCTGGCCACTCAGCTTCGAAATTCTGCTGCGTAATGTTAAATCTATGGACTTTTGATGCATTCGTATATTTAAAATATCTTCTCCGGAAATTCACATTTTTAACATCTTCTTTCTTTGTACTCTTCTTAAAGGATGTCTCTTTTTCTTAGTTTTCAAAATATTTCTAAAATCTATGCTGAATTTAATATTTTATGCGTTAAAAGCGGGCGAAGTACGAGTAAGATTTTAACACTTCCTATAAAATTAAGTCTATACTTTAGAAATATTTTGAGAACTAAGAAAAAAAGAGACATCTTTAAGGAAGTGTACACAAAAAAATAGAAGTTAAAAATATTAATTTCCCGAGGAAATATTTTAAATATACGAATGCATCAAATGCCCATAGACCAGGGCTTAATTTGCGCCGGAGCCCACCGGAGCCCGGCTCCGGTACTTCTCTGTTTTTAGTAAATATTTAAATATTGGTCGGAATTCACCGGAGCTCATAAATACAGGGCTCCGGAGCTCAGTGCAATAGCGCTTCCGAAAAACCGAAGCCTAAATTACCTTTTCCTTTCCTTCCCATCTCCAAGCTTTTGCATTCTTTTTTATCAAAACACTTATATGTGACGTATTGTGTCGCACACGTAGGAGATGGAGATAAAACGGACTCAATTTTTATATCAGTTTTGGGGCTTGGACTGACTCGAGCTCAATCTGTATTACATTTAAAATTTTATTTAATCATGAATAGAAAAAAAAAACTTTCCCTCCTTTAAAATTACGTATTCTATTTTAAATCATTTTAATGCTATTTTGATAAGAATGAAGGGGAAACAGAAACGTGTTTTTCTATTTCAAATTTATGTCGGCGAATTGTTGATACGGCGCCACTAAAGAGACTGAACAGTGAATTTGCTTTCAGTTCGATTTTCTTTTGTGACAGTATGATAATTTTTTATTGGCTGTTTTTTTTTAAAAAAATATTTAGATGTCTAACCTGAAATGAATATTTTCTGTTTCAGCCAACGAGCTTGAGGTTTTGTTTGTTAGATTTTTTTTGTCTTCTATTGCGCATAAGTATAAAAATCACGTTAGCTATTTTTATATTTATTTTGTATGATTAACGGTACCCATGCTTGTAAGTAGATATAATTGCCATGTATTGTTTACTGATAGAAAGCAATCGAGCAGTGTTTTCCTTTTTTCTATAAAAGCATCGATTCTTTCCTATAACGGTGCCAAATTTTTAATTTCATCTCATTTTCAGGGACTCACCAGAAAAGATTGTTATGCGGAAGGAATCGATTATAGCTTAAGATATGCACTTTTTATAGGAGATTGTAAAACACTGTTCCATTCTTCGGCATATAAATATTAATTTCTATAAATTTCATTCATTTTTTCTTAAAAAGGCATAGCTGCGAACTATCCCTTTTTTGTGTTAACACTATTTCCGAATCATAATCCTTACCCTATTTAATCGCAGAATTCTGTAATTAATTATCATTAAAATTAGGCAAAGATTACTTTTCGGAAGGAGTGATAACTAAAAAGTAGAATAGCTGACAGCTAAGTATATGCTGATAGATATATTTAAATTTTTTATTTTGCTAAAAAAAAAAAAAAAAAAAAAAAAAAAAAAAGCGTTAAATTTTGCAAATAATGTACGAAGAATAAATATGCAGATTGGAGTGACAGGGGGGGGGGGGGGGGGGGTACGGTTGTTGTAGCGGTAGCAAAGAATATTAGGGCTCCGGTTCTTTTTTTGTTAGAAATTAAGCCCTGCCATAGACTTTACATTAGTGAGGTGAAATCGGAAGCTGAGTGACCAGTCCCCTTATGCCCCTATTTATTTATGGTATTGCTATTTTATGCGACTGTCTATGTATCTATATTATAAAGAACAAACATGTCTGTGCGTAATGCTGATGTCATTTCGAAATTGACAACATGATGATCGAATTTCACTTTTAATACCATATTTTAAACTCCTAAACTTCACATATTTTAAATTTTTACATCGTTGAATACGGAAGAAAATTTACTTTAATTCGCTATTTGTTTAAAAACTGTATCGTAGTATGTTTGAAAGCTGCGTCACAATTTACTAATTTTTTTTAATATATAATAATTTTAAAACATGATAAACATTTTTTAATCTCTATCGCGTGAAATTGATTATGAAAAATAAATCCATTTGCACTTAAAGTAATATACGTAATAAATAGTTTAGTATTTGCTTCCGACTTATATTCCACGAAAATATCGTTTTTAATAAATTTCGAAACTTTATTTGAATATGTACACGAGTAATTGCCTGTTTTGGGTGTTGTTAGTGGAACACTCTAATAAAATATATATTAAATGAAGTAAATCTATGAGACTTTCAATTTTTTAAAAAAGGGTTTCACCTATATTCTTTAACCCCGGAATCCCGGGTTGGATCCCCTTGTTAAGAATAAATAGCTAAAACAAAATTTATAGATAAGGTTAATTTTATTGTATAGACCTGTAACATAATTAAACGAACAAAAATTACTATCTACAGTTTTGCTTCCAATCCTCTAATTAAAGAAAAGTTCTCGACGTTAATTAAAACTGATACGGCATAAGAATAATTTCATAAAAATTTTTAAAAAGGCTTCTTTTTAAATAGAAAATCAATCGCAAAAGAAAAATTTAAACTGTGCTGGACACTAACACAGCAAGGAAGAACTCTTTCTAGATGATGGTTCGAAGGTTGCGCATGTATACAGAATTCAAAACATTCTATACTTTAAAGGGAAAAAAAAAAACGTAAAATTAAATGAAAGAATGTCCAAAAATATCAATAAAAAATAACAAAATCTCTCTGTCATATAAATTTCCAGTGAAACCAAAATCCTTTCCAATGCATGATTTCCAGAAATATCGTCTGCGGAATTTTGAATTTTTATACTTTATTCGTAACCATGGCAATAGATTTGAAAAAAGACAGAAGTTTTGACAGAGTTTTAGAACAAGAGCTTTTAAAATGAAGTTAAAAAAGACGAATGCATCCCGAATGGGAAAAATTGCACACCGTTACATTTATATGTTTTTAATTTGCTGCATAAATTTTATAAAAATTTATCAGAAAGCATTAACCTTTTGTTGTACTGGCAATTGGAAATTAAAAGCTTTCAAGTTAATTTTTGAAAATCCTTCTTTTGATGAAAATACGAATTTGTAATTAAATGCTTTATTAAAATGAAAAAATATTTTTGAGAGTAATGCATATGTAATTATACCGAAGGATTTATCGGAAGAACATTTAAGTGACATCTGTGTAAACATTATTTGCTTTTATCAGTATTGACAGAAAATAAATTAATGTTTTTAGTAAAACTCTCGCATGAATAAATATTTGTAAAAATATTTAATTATAAAACTTCTTACGAAAGATTTCAAACAAGCGCGCTTCAATAAGTGCTTCGCCTTTATACATAAGTTTTTATTTGAGATGTTTTTACATTAGCACGGAATTCATCAAACCTTTTTTTTTTTACTAAAAGCTTTAATTGAGAATAAAAATAAAAACATTAAAAATCCAACAACTTGGTACCATTTATTTATTTATTTTTCAATTTTCAAGATTTTACTTTATGAAATATGTATAACAAAACAAACAAAAGAAATTATTTTGGAAGTTCATGTTTGTTTTAAAAGTATTTACACTCGTGTCTCATGGAAATTATTAAAAGGAAAATGTAACAGTGATTAAAATATTTTTTTCTGTTTATTCTAATTTTTTTTTTCAGTTTCAAGACAGAAACAATGATGCCATTTACAAACAAAAAAGTGTTTAGATAAAATACTTTTTAAATGTAAAGCTTTAAACAGCATTTAGTTTTGAAGCTTTATTGAAACGCATTGTTTTGTTTTTTGTCTTTTTTTTAATATGTATATATACATATAAATGAAGGTTATTTACTAGGTAACATGCAAAAAAGTAGCACAGTTAAAGTTATCATTTTAGACGTGAATTTTTTAAAGCTTATCAACGTAACATTTTTTTTTATTATAATTTATTTTAAAGAACGACAGATTATTAAAAAGCAAGGTAAAATATAATGCAATCCATTTTTACACCAGTTAATAATAAGATCCATATATTTGTCTACACGCTTTCTAAATTTATTACTAAAAATGATTAGATAGCCAGAAAACACTGTATTTAAAACTTACTTTTTTTTTTTTTTTTTTTCTTTTTTTGAGTTTGCAAAGGTGATTATTTTTTAGTAACAGTATTTTCGACTAATAATATTCGAGTGATTTAATCACATAATTCTGCTATAAATAAGGTGAAATTACTAATCGGAAGAAGTGGTACGCAAAAATAAGCACGTCTCCGCACCCTGACTTATGGTCGCGCCCAAAAATTTGAATAAATTATTGTCTACGGACAGTAATTGTTTTAGATAACATTAGACTTGTCTGATTTAGAGATAGTTTGGTATACTAATTGAAAACTGTTCAATAGTTCAAAAAGTTCAATTTGAAATCTGTTTTTCAGTCTATTTGCTATTCAACTTTGATATTTGTATGCAATATTTAAATGCGAATATTTAATGCTGCAATATTTAGATATGATTAAGAAAATACATAACAACAGGAGTTGTAATTTTCTTATACGAGCGAAAATATGTCTAGAATCCAAACCCTAAACTATATTTGCCAATGCTTTTTACCATTTGAGTTACCTAGCGAACACAATATTTGCTCGTATCACTATTTTGTGATTCAAAATGTGATCATTGACAATTTAATACCCAATCATCTGAATAATGATTATGTTTGAAATTAATTAATTAATATATAACAACATGGTCTTTGTAGAAAATGATACTTTTTTGGCATATGTAATTCTTGTATTGCGCCACACAAAAGAGTTCAATGATTTGTTATCTCTAGGAAGGAAGCCATCATGCAAAATGTATTTTAGTATTATTGTTGTTTTTTAATCAAAGAAGCTTCAACTAGCGTATAAAAACGCTTTTTTACAAATACATTTTGACAATCTATGTCTCAGTTCTCCCATCAAAAGATTTGTTCTTTATAGGAAGGAAACCATCGTGCAAAATGTATTTTAATGTTTTTTTTTTTTTTTTTTTTTTAATCAAGGAAGCTTCAACTAGCGAATTAGCGAAATTAGATGTTTTTTACAAATACATTTCTATAACCTATATCTTAGTTCTCTCATCATATAACTTATGTAAAAATGCACCGGCTACGATGAAATTAGACAAATAGATTACAGCCAGTTCTTTGTAGAAAGCGGTGTCAGTTCAAATATATAATTCTTGTACAGGGCGGCAAAGAAAATTTAATGAAAATATTTTTTTAGGAAGGCAGTCATTGTGTACTATCACTGAAAAAAAATTAAGTACTCAAAAATGAGTAAATCGATGTACTCATAGCATATTGAGTATGTTTGGATCAAAAATTAACTTTGCATCGCACAAAAGAGTTCAAATATTTGTTCTATGTAGAAAGGAAGCCATCGTGCAAAATGTATTTTAGTGATTTTTTTTTTTTTTTTTTTTTTTTTTTTTTTTTAAATCAAGGAAGCTTCAACTAGCGATTTCGGATTCGATAGCGATTTCGAATTCAGACATTTTTTACAAATATATTTTGACAATCTATGCTTCAGTTCTCTTATCATATAACTTATGCAAAAATGCTCGGTCTACGATGCAATTAGACAAATAGATTACAGCCTGCTCTTTGTAGAAAGCGGCGTCAGTTCCCATACATAATTCTTGTATAGGACTGCAAAGAAAATTTAATGAGAACAATTATTTAGGCAGCCATTGTGTAAAATCACTGAAAAACTAATTGGATGTGCCAATTCCAAAACTTTCTTCTACCTCTTGCATGTTAATACTTCAAAATTCGCTAACACACAGTGGGAGTACACTATATGGCTAAAGGTGACCGGTCACTTGCAATTTTAGACGTTTTGTCAAATATCTAGAAAAATACCTGAGGAATTAACCTGAAACTGCAGGTGTGTGAACAATATAGTATAAGTCATATATTTCGGTGAAGAATTTTTTCCCGAAACCCCATATGGGACCGTCAAAAAATTGAAAAAGAACGAATATCTTTTGGACAACACTGTAAAAACTAATTCAGCAAAAGCGTTTAAACTGGAGATTATTAATAAGTGGTTTATTAAAATATACTTTGTTTATTTTTATGAGGAGAGCATGTATACTCGTAGAGAAATTAAGGTTCTTATAAAAACAGACCCAAATTTCGCCAAGTTTTTTGCTTATAATTTGCAGAGTTCTTAATATGAAAAAAAAGTTCTTTTCAGAAAATATGACAAACAACATTGTACACAATACTATGCAATTAGAATTTAAAAATATTAAAAATTGGATGCAAACTGAGTAGGTTTACTAAAACATGTTTCATTGCGCATGCGCGAATGCAATCAAAATATAATGTGCATAATGTATTAGCTAAGTATATAGAGCAACTTTCGTGAAAGACTCAAAATCATAGCTTGAAAATTCTGAAAATTATCGTCGATAGAATAAACTCGAAATCCGTTGTTCCCAAAAGGAAGCAAAAAGATGAGGGGCTGTATCCAAATATAGTAGTATGTGCAATATTGTGTACGCTATCTTGACACTATTCAACAGACATTTGATACAACTTCTCATCATTTTACTACTTTTTGGGAACAACGGATTTCGAGCTTATTCTATCGACGATAATTTTCAGAATTTTCAAGCTATGATTTTGAGATTTTCACAAAAGTTGGTCTATATACTTAGCTAATACATTATGCTAATTATATTTTGATTGCATTCGCGCATGCGCAGTGAAACATTTTTTAGTAAACCTGCTGAATTATCACCCAATGTTTATTATTTTTTAATTCTGATTGCAGAGTATTGTGTACAATGTTGTTTGTCATATTTTCTGAAAATAACTTTTTTTTATATTAAGAACTCTGCAAATTATAAGCAAAAAACTTGGCGAAATTTGGGACTGTTTTTATAAAAACCTTAATTTCTCTACGAGTATATATGCTATCCTCATAAAAGTGAACACAGTTTATTACTATAAGCCACTTATTAATAATCTCGAGTTTGAACGCTTTTGCTGCATTAGTTTTTACAGGGTTAACCAAAAGATATTCGTTTTTTTTTTTTCAATTTGTTGACGGTCCCCTATGCGGTTTCGGGAAAAAAATCTTCGCGGAGATATATGACCTGCAGTTTCAGGTTAATTCCTCATGTATTTTGCTATATATTTAACAAGACGTCTAAAATCGCAAGTGACCGGTCACCTTTAGCCATATAGTGTATTACTCGAGTACAGAGGGTTCCGTACAATAAATATATGAATTAGTAACTGGAAATTGCATTACACAAATATATCATTAAAAGCTGTTATCTGGGCTTTAAAAGCCGATGGCACCGGCCGTGTCTTTATGTATGTCCAAACCGTCGTCCATGTATTTAAAGCTTAATACCTTGGCTAAATACCGACTTTTTTTCCCCTGAAAATCTTTATCAACAATCATTTTACGCTTCTGCAACGATAGGTACCTCCAGCGCATCTCAACTCCTTTGCTGAATGCCTGCACATCAAAATTTGTGAGTAACGGAAAAATGAGTTTTCTCAAAACCTATATGACCTAGGGTAATCGCTATAGTTTTCCTGCAAGGTTTAAATTAACTTCTATCATTCCTAATTTTTTCATAATTTTAGTTTCAGTAGATTGGGAAATAGAGTTGGGGAAGGGGGGGGGGACATATTTTTGCATTATATTTTCGACGATATCTCTGAAAATATAATACCTAAAACTAGACCAAATGTATTTTTGAGTTCGCCATTACGAATGCTTTCACACGATGCCCCACATAATATACAAAGAAAAGATTTTTTTTCAAGTAACTTAATTAGGCGCTCTGCATTTTTTCTTAATATATTTGTGAATGGTTAATAATCTATAAATATATGGGTCAATAGGCTTTATTACTTCACCAATTTGAATTTTCCACGTTCCATAGTTTACGAGTAAAATGACTGTGACAGACAGACAGACACAGGAGTCTTATAATGGTTCCGTTTTTACTTTTTAAATACGGAACCCTAAAAAACATGGTAAAACTAGTTTCGTAAGAAAAGTCATCGAAAATACTTGCTCTCTCATTATGTATTTTATCATTTAAATAATTTTTGAGATTGTCTAAAACCATGCATTGGTACAATATATATGTACATGGTGTCCCAGAAGTAATGGGATAAACTTTAAGGGGAGGTAGGGGACATCACAAGGATTCATATTTGCATAGCAACCCAGGGTCAGAAACGCTTTCCTGGCGCGGTAGTGACGACACAAAACACAAGAAAGACAGGATACGAATAAGAGGAGAAAACATGTTTATTATCCTTAGTACATCAAAAAACTAAGAAGAAAGAACATTAAGGGACAGCGATCGTCATCAAAGTAGGTGTTCGAAATTACGACCCCGGGCTGTGATGCATGGAAGCGCATCCCCGGCGTATGGAATATCTACTATTCTCGAAAGTACTGGGAGTGCCCCGGACTTCCCCAGCAACTGCCACGATGCGTGCAACAAGTTCCTCAACACTTTCCAGTATTGTCCCGGCATTTTTGCAGTACTAAGAATAACAAACATGTTTTCTCTCCCTGTTCGTGTCCTTTCTATCTTATGTTTTGTGTCGTCACTACCGCGACAGGAAAGCGTTTCCGAGCCTGGGTTGCTATGCAAATCTGAATCCTTGTGATGTCCCCTACCTCCCTTTAAAGTTTGCCACATTACTTCTGGGAAATCCTGTATATACATAAATCTGAGATAAAACAAAATCTGACTAATTTTATATAAAAAGTACATTAATTATAGTTTTTACTGAAATAATTATCTTAATCAATTTTAATTAAAAACAAAGACCTTTTGATTATTAACCTCATCGAGGTATTTCAACAGAATTTAATCTGCGTTTCTAAAATTTTCATTAGTTGTCAAATTCCATTTACACAAAAGTAGTTTTTAAAAAATATTAAACAAAAATATAATAATAAATGAGATAACAAGATTAATCATCAAATAATAAACCATCTTTCTTATAAAACTTCCATTTCAAAAGTCTTATTTTTTATCACTTTTTTTCGGTTCCTCAAAAGCTGATAATCAGATAATTCAATGAGAAGAAATTATTTGTGAATCAGTAAATTAAAAGGGACAGAAACGGGAAAAAGTCATTAGAGTCATGATTGTCCTTAATAAAATCCCATTCATAAAAGTGAATGGAGAGAAATGAGTAATGTTTAGAAGAGATAATGGTGGCGTAAAGCTCATAAATGTACATATATAAATATTATTATCCATATTATAAAGGACAAACGTGTCCATGCGTAACGGGACGTCATTTTGATGTTGGAACAGCAGACGATTAAATTTCGCTTTTACTGCAATTTTTTGGTGCGTTCGTAATTATATAAATCCGTAGCACCTAATAGTCGTCGTCTGGTCCGCTCATATGTCTGCCTGTCCGTCTGTTCGCATATAACGGCGCAAAAACTACCCAACTGAATGATTTGAAATTTAATATGTAATGATCGTTGCAGATTTTTGTCGAGTCCTTTCAAATTTTATGAAAATCAAATCAAAACTTAAAAGACATTAATAAAACTTTTATTCATTCTATTAAATCCTATCATACGTAATTAATTCAATGATATCCCATGATAAGTAATGATTCTGGGTTCCCATGGTGATGACGTCCTGTTTAAGACGGAGTTCTATTATTTCTGAATTATATATATATAATATTATATCCCTGATATGAATTAGCGGTGTATAGTTTTTGGTGTAAATTGCCCAACATGTGGCGCTGCTATGCTGCATTTTTCACGATTTCCCCAATAACTGCACCTCAAGAACTAATGCAAGTATTTTCATTAAGCTTCAGATTTAGTTGATCCAGTTAATCCCTGGTATAAATTGGTCCTAATTAGATTTTGGTGTAAATCGCCCAACAGGTGGCGTTGCTGTGCTGAATTATTCCCGATTCCTGTAATAGGGATGTAATAATTTCTATCTCAAGAACTAATGCACGAGTTTTCATCAAACTTCATATTCAAGTATACCTTGATAAATATTACTGCTGATTATGTTTTGGTGTAAACCGCCCAACAGGTGGCACTTTTATGCTGCATTTTTCCCGATATCCGCAATAGTCCTGTTTCAAGAACTAATGCACGAAATTTCAGAATCCTCACGATGGGCATAAATTGTCATTTAGTTTTGGCACTGTGATAGCGATTTTTGAAGTATTAACATGTATGAGATAGAAGAAAGTTTTGGGATAGCCACATCCGACTAGTTTTTATAATGCATTGTCAAATGACGCGTATATATTTTTTAATATTTATTTATTTTTCGAAAGCTGATAAGACATATAATATAGATCACGAAAAGATAACCAGATGTGGGTAAAAAAAAGAACCCATTACAGTTAAGAATTCAGTCGATTGACCTTAGTAAAATACCACACTGAAATATGAATAGAGAATAAACAATTAAATTTAAAAAATCAAAAACCCAACTGCGTAAAAAGCGAACTAATTATTTATTTCTCATCAATGTGAAACTATTTTTTTTTTTTTCAATTCCTACTATTAGCTCACATTCTCGCTATTTATATCTTGTTCAAATTTTCAGTCGTCAATAAAATACTTATTATTCATCCCATCAAGCTCAAATAAATTTTTTAAAGCTTGTAGTGGATGACACTTGATGTTAATCCAATTTTTTTCAAATATTAATTTATTAATTAATTAAATTAATTAATTTTCAATAATCGAGAGAGCTCTCTTCTTGATCAAGACATTTTAAGCGCCACTCAGGCGGAAAGAAAAATGAGAGAAAAAAAATTTCTCTTATTGACCTAAGTAGGAATTGACTTAATTTTTTTATTATTATTATATCACTTGTTTACATTACTTACTTATTTTTTTATTTACTTGTATTGATGACTTTTAAGTTGTGTTTAATTTTACTCCCTATCTATAAACACTGCTTTGATGAGGTCTATAGATGTCTAGGATGGTTAGAGTTGCAGTAAAGCTAGAGATCCTACATACACAACTTCCAGGTTGTATAATATTTTAACGGAGCTTCTGACTGTAAAATAGTCAATGAAACATCGTCTTCATTTTGAAAGACCTATACAATGATAGGCCACTCAATAGGGTGCGTATGTTTTTTCGTCTCTACCGCCATTTTGTATTTTACAGCCGCCATTTTGAATTTATAAAAACAAAACCTAGCCTATAACCACCGTGCCGTTAAGACAAATTGATACAGACCTCATTCATGAAAATCCATCCAGTCGTTGGGATGTTTCGGGTGTATAAAGAAATCCACATACACAGATACGCGTGAAACACAAAACCCTTCTTTTCAGTCGGGTAAAAATGGGAAATGGTGACATACAACCGAAAAGTATTCACATATACAGCATTTTAAGGAAATATTATAGAAGAAAGCACAAAAATTCTAAATAATATAATAAGATTTATCTTTCTAAACCATCACCCTTATTAAACATCCATTATTAAATGAGATATTTTTTATCTGTTTTTTCGTTTTCAAAAGCTGATAAGCTATAAAGATAATTTAATGCGGAGAAATTATTTTTGATTCGCTAAATTAACGGCTAGTAAAGGGAAAAAGTCATTAGAATTGCGTATTCAATCGATTGGCCTTAATAAAATACCATCCAGAAATATGAATAGAGGATATGGGAATAGTGACATTTAGCCGAAAGTATTCACATACACTATATACAGAATTAAATATATATATATTATAGAAAAAAGCATACGAATCCTAATTCCCCTAAGCCATCTTCATTGTTAACACTATTTCTACCGGTGTGAAATGACACCTTTTTACCCGACTGCCAAGAAGGGTTATGTGTTTCACGCGTATCTGGGTATGTGGATTTCTTTAGACCCTCGAAAATCCCAACGGCTGGATTGATTTTAATGAATGAGGTCTCTATCGATTCGTCTTAATCGTCCGACAGTTATAGGCTAGATTTTATTTTTATAAATTCAAAATGGCGGCCGTAAACTACAAAATGACGGTAGACACCAAAAAAAAATTTTACGCACCTTATTGAGGGGCATATCATTGGATAAGTCTTTCAAAATGAAGACGATGTTTCGTTGACTATTTTACAGTCAGAAGCTCCGTTTAAATATTACACAACCTGGAAATTGTGCAGGTAGGATCTCTAGCTTTACTGCAACTCTAACCATCATAGACATCTATAGGCCTCATCAAAACAGTGTTTACAGATAGGAACTAACAATTAAACACAACTTAAAAGTCATCAATACAAGTAAATAAAAAGAAAAATAGTTTAACATTGATGATAAATAATTAATTAGTTCGCTTTTTACGAAGTTGGGTTTTTTGGTTTTATAATTTAATTTTTACTTGTTAAAGTTTTAATTTACGTTTATTGTGCTCCTAGATTTTGAATGCAATATGCAGTAGAGCGCCGATTATCCGAACTCGATTTAACCGACTTCCAATTATCCGAACAGCCAATTTCTCTCAAAAAAGATTTTTAACCGAACTTCCAATTATCCGAACAGCCAATTTCTCTCAAAAAAGATTTTTAACCGAACTTCCAATTATCCAAATAGCCAATTTCTCTCAAAAAAGATTTTTAACCAAACTTCTAATTATCCGAACAGCCTATTTCTCTCATTATTTTTTTAACGAACTTCCAAAATTATCCGAATACCCTATTAGACATGAGTATCAGAATTTAAATGATGATGAGATTGTGGATGAGATTCATGATGAAAAAAAAAATTTAAGAAAATGAAAATCATGCTCTAAAAATGACACAGGTCCATTACATAGCGAAGCCTTTCAATGCTTGGAAACAGCTATGAAATGGCTCGAACGGCAGAAGAACGTTGATCCTATTCAACTAACGTATTTAAGAAGAATTTGAAATATGGCAGCATTGAAAAGAATGTCTTCTTTGAAGCAAGCAACAATCGAAAGCTTTTTTGCTTAAATTATAATTTCCGGAGTTCAGAAAATAATATTAAAAAGTAAGCAAAAAAATTAAAAAGACAAAAATCAATTTTTAAACATGCCAGCATTAACTAATGTTGTCAGTCCAAATCGTGGATAAAGTGTGAAGATTTTAGCATAGTCGGGAACATCCCTTAAATTGTCTGTCCATTTATCTAAACTTTTGCTTATCCGAACTAGGGTCGGTCTCGACTTGTTCGGATAATCGGCGCTTTACTGTACTACAAAGGGCGTTCCATAATAACTGAGAGTAACATCATAAAAATCAAGAAATATATTTACATAAAAAAATACATCATTGTTCTTCATAACACCTTCCCTCAGATCAGTGGTTCCCAACGTGGGGCGTAGGCCCCACCAGGGGGGGGGGCAATTCCAAATTTCTTACTCACTCATTCGCAATCAGTCACTTTTGTCGTTTGGGGGGAAAATTAATGTTGTAGACTAAAAATAAATGGAATGCAAGCAAAATTTAAGAAATCAGTTTATTTTATCGAGTTTTTAAAATGTTCCCTATCGAAATTTTAAAATAGATTTAATACCAGGATAGTTATGCGAATAATCTTTTGAAATATTTTGATATCTTTAAAAATATTAAAACTTGCTATAATTTTTCTGGTGCTAAATTTAAAAATTTTTCGTAACGTTTTCGATTATTTATTGAATGAGTTTCATACTTATATTCGCGAAGACAATTAAACAATATTGGGAAAGGGAAAATAGAGAAAATGTGTTATGCGGAATAATGGCAAATTGAATTTGATAAGATGATAATCTTGAAATACTTCTTATAAATTGTGTTATCCATACAAAGAAAAGTCAGTAACCAAAGATTTTCCACCAACTCTTAAGAAGTTACAAAAATGCATTATAAAATATATGAATTTATGAGTTTTAACGTTAAATGTAAGTGTATTTTTAAGATATTTTGTGAAGAAAAAAATGCAGACCGTATAACACTTTTTTTTAATATTGAGTTAAGTTGGAAAAGTACAACAAATCTCGTTTTGGCATATAGGCAAAAATGTATAATCTCATTGCACTTTTGTTAAAAACACATTTATGGTAGAAGATTCACCTCTTTGATAAGTTAAAAAACGTGAATTAAATAGTTATTTTAAGGTACTATTACACTCCCACCATGTGACTAGAGTTAACTTTTTAAAGACAGATTAAGGGGGGGGGGGGGACATAGTGACTTTACAGATGCTTTGGTGGGGCGTGGCCGATAAAAGGTTGGGAACCACTGCCTCAGATGATATGCAACGGTCGTATCGTTCAATACACACTTTTCAAAATAAGTAGAGAAGCCGTTTTCTGGAAGCTGCTTCAAAGAACCCTGCACTGCTAAACGAATTTCAGAATCTGTCAGAATCATTTGATAAGGGGTTTAAAATGATGCACCCAATTTTCTGTAATAACAAGTGATGAATCCAAGACTGTATCAACAGGTGATGACTGTAATAACAGGTTTTTTCGTTTGTCAGAAGCTGATGAGCTGAACAGATAATTCAATAAGAATAAATTATATGTGATTCGATAAATTAGCGATCAGAAAAGGGAAAAAGCCATTGGAGTGCCGTATTCAATCGAATTGACCTCAATAAAATTCTACCCAGCAATATAAAAGGGGACAAATTTGAAATGTTTAGGAAATAGTGTTGACGCGAAGTTCATACTATATTACACATATGTTATTGTATTTCATTAATTTAACACAAATATTTTAATTGGTAAAAATTCACACAAGTTACAACTTTTCCATCTGAGAGGGAAAAGATTCGAACCAGGGACCTTTTAGCTTAACCCTTTATGTACTGAATTATGATTTCATGAAAATTTCATCTTCTAAAGTATTTTTCGTGAATTTTTGAAACTAAATTAGAAGATTTACATAATCATTTAATAAATTTTAGAAGGATTTTAGAAGGATTGGAGGATTTAGAAGGATTCACTAAATCTGAATTTATAGGAATTTTGTGTAATATTTATAACCCCACTCAAATCTTTTATTTTAAATATTTTTCTTAGAATTTTGTAGAATTAGGAAATCTACAAATATAATGGTCTTACAATTAAAATAGAAAAATATTTCCGAATTGAAAAATCCCCCCCCCCCCCCCCATCCAACTCCAAGAAAGCTGAAAAGATGCAAAGGCCAAAGAAATCCCCCTTTAAAAATATTTTTGTTTTGTGTAACCCATAATGCTTTTGGAACATGATAAAGTAATGCATCTATAACTTATTCTGAACTGTCTTACTACTAATCGATGTATTAAATTAATTTTATAACAAGTTATTTTAATGGTACTTATAAGTACCGCTAGTAGATAAAGTGTTAAACTGCCAATGCTTTGCAAACTGAGCTGTCTGGAGGACACAATTGACCCCGCACACCTTATTGATAATTGAATTGAGTCTGTTATCTGAAGCATCTCAACAGAATATATCATAGTTAAGGAACTTCAAATAATTGTTGTATATGTATTTACACTTCATTAATTCACCAATTGCAATAATTGTGTGATTGTGTATAAAATAATTATAACTTTCATGATTGTTTATAATATTTGACACAAAATCACACTGTTTGAGATTGGGTGCATCTACAACAAAGAAATATCGGAAAAACATTGTTACATTTCATTAAATAGCAATATGATATGCTCTAATAATAGGGTCTCTGAATTGACTAATTTAGGTACAGCTTTTAGAAAATACCACCAGATAACAAGGAAAACTTAAATAAATAATAAAAAAAAGATTAACAATCAATAATAAAACATTTTTATTTAGAAACCATTTTCAATTGACTTTTTCAAAATTGCATTTCTTTTTTTTCAGAAGCTTATAAGACTACAGATAAAGAAGAAGAAAAAAATATTTGCAATTCGAAAAATTAGAGATTAGGAAATGAAAAAAAATCATTATATTTACGAAAGTAAAATTGATTATCCTTAATAAATTTCTTTCAGTAATATAAACAAGAGATATCGGACATACTTTATAAATTAATCTTGATGTAAAACGAGATATGAATTCATACATTATCGAATTTTGTATTCAATGTAAGCAAAAGTGCATGGAGATTAAATGTAAACAATAGTACTATGTCTGAACATATTTATAACTGTACAAGATCATTGAGATTACAGACCATTAATGTAATCAAAAGTGCCTAGAGATTAGATGTATACAATAGTACTGCGTCAGAACATATTTATAACTATACAAGATAATTGAGATTACAGACCATTAACGTAAGCAAAAGTGCACAGAGATTAGATGTAAACAGTAGTAATATGTCTGAACATTTTCATAACTATACACGACCATTTGAGATTACAGACAATTTATTAGAATTATATAGAATGTTAAAAACACTGAAAAAAAATTAAAAAGTACGTTTCGGATTCCACGGAATCCCTTAACAGAAATTTTTTAACGGAAAAGTGATAAAAAGTTGTAAAAAACAGAAAACATTACATAGAAAACATTACATCAGACAGTAAACGCAAAAGTTGTAGTTATATTAACACTGAGTATTCTGTTGGAACCAATCCAGCTTTGTTAACAGTTAAATCAGTAATTCTGGTGTACCATTCTTCAATGAAAGTTTTCGACTTCTATAATTTGTAATCAGATCTAACAGTAGCAACAAGTCCAGTGGCGAAGGAATTAAAGTTACTGCTTTAATCCCCTTTGTTAAGGAGGGAGGCCGGGAGTAACTTGGAAGAAAGAGAACGAATCAAAATTCAGTTATTTCTACAGTTTTGTTGATCCTTTTTGTTACAGCTTTTAGAATATTGACTGACTCTTTGATAAACAATTCCTTCTCTAACACAGCTTAATGAAATTTTTAGTTTAGTGATACAAAAGGGCAAAGCTTGTGGTTATGGCTAGAATAAATTTCGATTATTATTTTGGTGTTATTGTTTTAATCCCCTTTGTTAAGGAGGTAGGCGGGGAGTAACTTGGAAGAAAGAGAATGAGTCAAAATTCAGTTAATACTACAGTTTCGTTTATCCTTCTTCATTACAGCTAGCAAAATATTGACTGACTCTTTAATAAACAATTCTTTCTATAACACAGTTTAATGAAATTTTTAGTTTAGTGATACAAAAGGGCAAAGCTTGTGGTTATGGCCGTAATCATATTTAGATTATTATTTTGGTGTTACTGCTTCAATCCCCTTTGTTAAGAAGGGAGGCGGGGAGTAACTTGGAAGAAAGAGAATGAGTCAAAATTCAGTTAATACTACAGTTTCGTTTATCCTTCTTCATTACAGCTAGCAAAATATTGACTGACTCTTTAATAAACAATTCTTTCTATAACACAGTTTAATGAAATTTTTAGTTTAGTGATACAAAAGGGCAAAGCTTGTGGTTATGGCCGTAATCATATTTAGATTATTATTTTGGTGTTACTGCTTCAATCCCCTTTGTTAAGAAGGGAGGCGGGGAGTAACTTGGAAGAAAGAGAATGAGTCAAAATTCAGTTAATACTACAGTTTCGTTTATCCTTCTTCATTACAGCTAGCAAAATATTGACTGACTCTTTGATAAACAATTCTTTCTATAACACAGTTTAATGAAATTTTTAGTTTAGTGATACAAAAGGGCAAAGCTTGCGGTTATGGCCAGAATCATATTTCGATTATTATTTTGGTGTTACTGCTTTAATCCCCTTTGTTAAGGAGGGAGGCGGGGAGTAACATGGAAGGAAGAGAATGAGTCAAAATTCAGTTAATACTAGAGTTTCGTTGATCCTTCTTCATTACAGCTAGTAAAATATTGACTGACTCTTTAATAAACAATTCTTTCTCTAATACAGCTTAATAAAATTTTTAGTTTAGTGATACAAAAGGGCAAAGCTTGTGGTTATAGCCAGAATCATATTTCGATTATTATTTTTTGGTGTTACTGCTTTAATCCCCTTTGTTAAGGAGGAAGGGGGGAGTAACTTGGGAGAAAGAGAATGAGTCAAAATTCAGTTAATACTACAGTTTCATTGATCCTTCTTCATTACAGCTAGTAAAATATTGACTGATTCTTTAATGAACAATTCTTTCTATAATACAGCTTAATGAAATTTCTAGTTTAGTGCTACAAAAAGGTTGTGGACAGAATCATTTTTCAATGATTGTGGTTATGGGTAGGGGATGTGATTAAATACACTGGCGTTATGCCGGAGGTCAACATTGGTAAGTTTGTTGGCCACTAAAGTTTCATTTAAAATATGGTGTTACCGTCCAGAGTTATGGAGCTATAAATAGAGAGGAGACATAACAATCTCCTGTGGAAAGTGTTGGTGCCGAAAAACGAATTATTCTCCCCTCTCCTGTGTCTGCCATATTAGACTTTGTTCGATATCAGTCAAATCAGTAGTCTTCAGTGCAAGACGCGGCTAAATATGGCGGACGTGGGAGGGGGTAGAAATGGCATCAAGTGACGTCATTTATAGCGCCTCCATCTATTAGGTCCTCCTTGGTCTGAGAGTTGGTTGTCGCAATCATAACCACTTCAATTCAATAACGACCCAACGAAGCAGCGACACGTAAACAACCAATGAAGCATGCTCATTGGTCAGATCTTATGATTTAACGCTAGGAATGCCACAATGCAAATGCACTTTCAGCGATTTTGACGATCTAGCGTTGCTTTTATCTGCTGGAATGATAATCATTTCGAAATTTTACGGCAGACAGAAATCATGATTACTCGAACGTTCTGGAATATCGGGGTTGACTTTGTAAGACAAACTTTACAGCATTATATGCAAAGGAATAAATAGCAGCTGCATCCGCATTGCAGTGATTTTTAAATGACAAGCATTGAAAATTTGCCAGAGAGTTGTCTTTGAGACAAAATGATATTATTTTTCTCCGAATGCACTATAAGACACACATATGATACTCGCAACATTTGTTGCACGAACAGTAATCTGAGAGTCGTGTTTCTGGAATTTCTGTAGAACAAAGTGCTTTTTTCAAGTAAGGCCCTACATTTTTAGTGTTTAAATCAAGATTGGTGGACACTTGAAACATATAAAGCTTAATACGAATTAAGTTGACAGAGCTAGAAAATAGTAAAAGCTAATCTTTTCTAAAATAAAGCATTTTGTTCACAATCTGTTTAATATTAGCTACTTTTCAGCACGCATCATAGCAAATTCGTTCAATGTTTCGAGCTTTCTTATAGCCTCTTCAGACCTGAAGCTAAAATGAGGGGCTAACAACCATAGTAGACCAAGTCCATTTTGGGGGGGAAATGAGATAGTCCAATCAGAAGATGCAAAAACTTTGTTTTATTCACTCCCAGAGTGAACCAAGCCAGCAAACAGATGCCATATGTGAAAAAGTATGTGAAAATAGGCTTAGTTTACTGTGGGAGTAGATAAAACTGATTTTATGCACTTTCTAAATGGACTATCTCATTTTTTTTTCCAAAATGGACTTGGTCTACTATGGTTGTAAGGCCCTCAGAGATGCTACAAATACTCATTCATTGCTTATTCACAAACAAAATGTCATTTTAGATGACAGAAAAAAAGAACTTTTCTGAAATTGATACTTTAGGGGATTAGTAATTTAGATTCATAAATAGCGATCTAAAATTACAAATCCCCTTAAAATATCATTTTAATGATCACTAACCTAAATTCACACAATCACAAATAAAGCCTTTAAACAAGTGAATGAACTACAAATCCTCAAACTATTTTATTGTTAAGGATTTAAATTAAATCATTATAAAAAAATTCTCAATTTCTTGGCCACACTGTCTTGAAGGCATTTTGCAAACTTTAGATGAAAATAACATTTATTTTATGAGGAAATCGGAATAGATATTGACATGTATTGTTTTCCTTTTAAAGCAAATAATATTCAGCTATTAAGAAATAAAGTCAAAATGTAAGATAATCAAACAGTTTAATTTTTATGAGGAAAAGAATAGAGGTCCACAGTTGTAGACCCAGACAGCGAAGAGGGTAAAAGCAAAAACATACTTAGACCGGGATCCAGCTAGATTTTATGTTGTTATCGAAATGAGATTGACCAATCAGAAAATTTTGCTTGCTTAAAACAGCGAAAAGTGCTAAAAAATGTAGGTTTCTGATTGGTCAATCTTGTTTCGCTAACAGCGCAAAATCTATCTATATTCCGGTCTTTAAAACACCGATTTAGCGCACTGAATTCCGAAAAATTTTCAACATTATAATCCATAAAAACTAAACGAGTGAACTAATTTTCCACCTGCCTGGAAATATAAAGGTGATAATTCATCTAAAATTTCTCATATCCCATAAGACGCCGTATGATCATTTTCCGTAAAAATAATGGATTTATTTTTTTCCCATTACTTCTTATTCTGACTTATCCCTGATTTTCAGTAGCGATGAATAAATCAATGGAAAATCCACTCTCTTTTGGCACGATCTTCAATGTGGGCGAACGAATTCGTGCTGGATGATTCATCCGATACTCTTAAATGGCCAGATCGAAGTGAAGATTATATACTACGCCAGTAAGTGATTGAGAAAGATTTTTTCCCTTTGGTTGAACTATGTAATTTAATTTTACTGTAAAAGAATAAAGTTCTGTATTACGGAGTTTAAGTCGGTATTGCGCCGATGTTGTTTTACTACCAGTGTTAACACCTGTAATAAAACAATACAGGCCTAATACCGAACCAGTAATACCGAATATATTTAATGCAGTATTGTGCCAATATTGGGATGTTATCACCAGAAGCGCCAAGAGCAGTTAATTTGACCGCTACCAAATATGTATAATTCTATTTGAAAAAAGAATCTTTTTAAAAAACAGTTAAATACATACAGCGTAGAAAAATATATTAAATATTTAAATTTAAAAACTTTAAATAAAAATTATGGTATAAATTGTTTTTTTTATAAAACTTGAGTGAAATTTTCGACGCGTCTAGTGTTAATGTATAGGAAATACACAGCCAATATTGATTAATATTACATAACCACCCGTTTTAAGAAAGATTTGGTATAAAACTGGAAATATTTCTAAGGCCAATATTTCTGAAATTCTGTATTACATTTAAATACCTTCAAACGGTGCACCTATTGCTGATTTTTAAAGGTTGCTGTTGCATTGTGTTACATTTCCAGTGTAAAGTGGGACAAAGGTTGTAGTGGACTTAGCAACTCTCTTATAAATGGAGTCTGCTGAATGTGAACGTTATGTCGATACTAATCTATGTGCGCAAAAGCGACATCTGTACTTTCTTTTACTTTAATTTTTCGAAGTGTGTTTGCGGCTCTCGAAATATGGGGTTAGGAATTTTCGCTGCGACTTTATGCAAATTTGGTTACGTTGGTCAATCTGCTGAGTATGAAAGCAGGATCAAAAGTTTGTATCAGCCAATTTTGAGCTGAGTCCTAGGAAATCTAGAGAAGTCTATATGTTGTGGAGTTATCTTGTCACATGCGCCGAAGAAAGTATTCCAGCCAAAAAGGAGTTGCCAGTTGATAAGAAATTGAATTTTAATTATTGTTGAATAAAGTTGATCAAGAACCAGGGGTTATTATAGCTAAGTGACATTTAATTAGTTACAAATTGAGTAAA
This sequence comes from Maratus speciosus, assembly GCA_963932465.1. Classification (NCBI taxonomy): domain Eukaryota; kingdom Metazoa; phylum Arthropoda; class Arachnida; order Araneae; family Salticidae; genus Maratus; species Maratus speciosus. The sequence continues at coordinate 442,771,897 of OZ010797.1, read as the reverse complement.
CTAATGTTTATTTTACAGCGACATCACAGCTTGCTTTGAAAGTCGTTAGTGATCGTCGGTTGAGCAGTTGCTTTTCGATACGTAAGTAAGTTTCAAATTTAATAATCTTGCATTTCTGACTTAGGGACTAAGGCCGGGATCCAGATAGATTTTTCGTTGATTAGCGAAACAGGATTTACTAATGAGAAGACTGAATTTTTGCGAACTTTTCGCTGCTTGCAAAAATGCAGGCTTCTGATTGATCAATCTCGTTTCGCTAAACAGCGAAAAATCTATCTGGATCTCGGCCAAAGTTACTGTTAAGTCTAGTATAGAATAGGGCAAATTAATAAAGCTCTATCACAGCACTGATAGATTTATAAACACTGTTTTTTGTAAGCCTAAAGCTTAGTTATGTCTTCATTTCAAAGGGACGGCCTTGCCGGGCACGGCACAATGCGTCACCAAGCTTTAACAAAATAGAGTACAATGTTAAATATATTTAAATACGAGCGAATTCGGAAACTAACCTGCGTTGTGGTGTGGCGCTAGTACTAGTGGGCGGAACGCAACAATTGTGTACATCAAACAATCTGTGATTCAGTAAGCTTCCAGCTATTCTAGTGAGAGTGTCGTACTGCCGCACGTTTGCTGGTTATAATGTCACAAAATGTGCGCCCCCATTGAAAATCCCGCCAAATAAGAGGTACGAGGAGTGATAAGATTTCTTTGGGCAAAACAAAACTATCAGCGGCAGACATTCATCGTGAATTTTGTGTCGTATATGGCCCATACATTATGAGTGAAAGTCTAGTGCTCGGCTAATACAAGACCTTTTGCGCCAATTCAAATGAGACGTGTTTAATCACACCCCCCCCCCCTACAGCTCTGACTTGTCTCCTTATGATTACCATCTGTTCACTGAAATGAAGAAGTGGCTTGGGCACAATACTTCGCTGACAATGAGGAACTTCAACCGCTGTGACAAGTTGGTTGAATTTGCAGCCGCCTGAGCTTTATGAAGGGATTGGTAAGTTGGTAAAACGCTATGACAAGTGCTTGAATGTACATGATGACTATGTTGGAAAATAGAGGACAGCTGTATATTTCAAATGTAAATAAAAAAAAAAATTGTATGTATGGGAGTTTTTTATTTCAGCGAAACGGAGGTTAGTTTCCGTACAATGCAGATTTTCGTAAATATTAGCATTCCTTGTAAATATTCAGAATCATATGCGAAATCTTTCCTAATGCTCGTTAAATAATATTAATAAATAATGGCTATATATTTCGAATACATTAACATCCCAATATTGGCACAATACTGCATTAAATATATCCAGAATTGCGCTAATACTGATAATAAAATATTTCACTATCTGTGTTAACACTGGCAGTAAAGTAATATTTCCTTTACATGCAAATAATGGAAATTTTAAGCTTTTACTGAGGAAAAGGATGCACTTAGATGTTTAACTGGAACCCCACCCCTCATCCCCCTCAAAAATAAACCAACTTGCTTTAATATTTCACTCCTGTTACACAATGTTTCAGTTTACAATAAACGCGAAAAATGTTAATCCTTTTCATATTATATAAACTACAGCTATTTAAGAAATAATTTGTAAAAACTATTCAAATATTAGTTAAATATTGTCATATATATATATATATATATATATTAAACGCATAATGTAAATGCTATTTGTAAAATTATTAAGAGTAACAGATTTTGTCCCTTTTTTTTATTTTTTATATACATGTATAATTTCCAAATAAAATAACGTCGTTTCTGATAATAATGATGTTGATTGAACAGATTTTATTAAACATATCTAATGTATATAAATTACACACAGATTGATTTACTTAATGTTTTGAGTTATTGTTATGAATATGACCATAGCTTTTTTTTTTTAAATTCAATTTGACTATTCTTTTTTAAATCAAATTAAAATAAACCCAAAAGAACGAGGTAAAACTATATTAAAATTCGAATAATAAAATTAAAATATTCAAAAGAAATTAAAAATTGCCCGAAATAAATAAAACAAAATAGTTCCAAGGAAAAATGTATCACCAAAAGACATTTTCTCTGCAAAAGATAAGTTCTAAATTATATATATATATATATATATATATATATATATATATAAACTTTAAATAGTCGGGAAAAAATGTAGTACTACATAAAATCAGTGTTCTCTTAAGATATTAATTTAAAAGAAAAAGAGTTCGTCAAAAGAAATTTCAGCTTAGGGAGATAAATTCCAAATTCATTCTGTGAATAAAGCTTTTCTTCTGATATATATTCACTTTTTTTTTTTACTTTTATGAAATAAATAAATAATTAGCTTCACTGGAAAAGGCATCACCAAAAGAAATTTTTACTACAAAGGATGAGTTCAAAATTATATTTAAAATAAAGTTTTAACTTTTGATATGGTATTTACTTATCGAAAAATATCTTAAACTGACAAAAAAGGAATTTAAGTACTATGCAAAATACATAATATTGCTTAAAATAAAACTTTAAATTTATTAGGTTCATCAAAAGAAATTTTATCTTATGGAGATAAATTCAACATTCATTCTTTGAATAATGATTTACATCTGATATGTATTCGCATTTTTCTACTTGCAAAAAATAAATAACAAGTAAAAATTAAATTTTAAAAAAATTAAAAAAACCTGACTGCGTAAAAAGCGAACTAATTAATTATTTCTCATCAATGTTAAACTATTTTTTATATTACTTACCTATTTCTTTTATTTACTTGTATTGATGACTTTTAAGTTGTGTTTAATTGTTAGTTCCTATCTATAAACACTGTTTTGATGAGGCCTATAGATGTCTATGAAGGTTAGAGTTACAGTAAAGCTAGAGATCCTACCTACACAACTTCCAGGTTATGTAATATTTAAACGGAGCTTCTGACTGTAAAATAGCCAATGAAACATCGTCTTCATTTTGAAAGACCTATCCAATGATATGCCACTAAATAGGGTGCGTAATTTTTTTTTCGTCTCTACCGCTATTTTGTATTTTATGACCGCCAATTTGAATTTATAAAAACAAAATCTAGCCTATAACCATAGAACAGTTAAGACGAATTGATAGAGACCTCATTCATTAAAATCCATCCAGCCGTTGGGATGTTTCGAGGTTATAAAGAAATCCACATACCCAGATACGCTTGAAACACATAACCCTGCTTGGCAGTCGGGTAAAAAGTAGCTTCAATGAAAAATGTATTACTAAAAGAAATTTTTGCTAAAAAATATTTCTAAATTATATTTTAAATAAAATTCTAACTTTTGATATGGTATTTACTTATCGACAGATACCTTTAAAAATCTTTAAGTAGGGTAATTCCGGGATTTATGCCGCACATTTTTTTTTTTTAATTTGTGTATAAAGTCCCATGGTGGACATAAAAAAAATCATGCTGTGCTATTTAATGTTAAATATACAACGTGTGTACTGCGACAAAAGAATTTCAAAACAAATTATTAATGTCTTTTAACAATGTTTTTTCTAAAACATTACACTGCGGCGCGTCATCCGTACATTCAGGTACGCCTCACTTGTGCAGTAGTTAATGCCGCGCTTGTAACAAGAACAGAATGAAATTATAAATAAAAATATTAAAAAAAATATTCATATCTGGACTATAATTAACGATATAATAACAAAATGAAACTAAATGAGTACAATGAAACGTATTAGTAGATTCAAATTAATAATGGTGGCCTACTTTCACTATTAAAATTATTGACTTATTTTTACTTACATTAAATTTTAATTGTTATTTCAGCAACAACGTAACATCAATGTATTAAAAAGTTAAAAGAAAAAAAAGTAAAACTGTGTTTACATAATTTATTTGTTAACCCTTTCGGGACCGGTGGCTTTTACAAAAATTTTATTCGGTTGGTACCACTTTTTTAAAAAGAAGTTACCTTTACTTAAATAATCATGAAAATGCTCTAATTAAACAAAGCAAATATTACTTGAGCTCTTTATAAAGGTGCTTCTATGCACCTATGGTCCCGAACGGGTTAAGAGACCTGTTTTTTCGACTACAATCTATAGAAAAAGTGTCGAAAAAGTAGTCTTTATGTAACTCCATTTAAACACATGATGCAACGAAGCCAATTACAATTCCTCTTTTTTGGAGTAGTTTTCTAAACATTCCTTGCAAAGAACGTCTGAGTTACGCGTAATCTTAGTAAACTTGATAACATGCCTAACATGGTTAGTCTGTGAAAAGAGAAAAGGAAAAGTTAATAAGACTTGATCATCCCGTACAAAAGAAACTGCGGCATGTATACCGGAATAGCAGTGCGGCATGTATCTCAATTTGCATGTGCAGACGTCGGCCATCACAGTTACCTGCCAAGGCTAAGGGAAATGGCGTAACCATACACACAGTACTCTATACAAACTCTACACTTAGTTTTGACTTCGAAATCATGCATGCATTTAGTAATTAGTGTATGAAAAGTATTTAAACATAACGTGTTTAAAAGTTTGGACAGTGAAATCATGCACTTACGTCAAATTAAGGATTGTACATCTACAAGTAAATATCGAAATGGGATTCACGCTATACACTGGTTAAAATAATCTCATTGCGCACCTATACTGTGCGTTTGACGACCCCCTATCGATAATTAGAAGAAATACAAAGGTGCGGCATCTATCCCGTATGCGGCGTCTCTCCCGGAGTTACCCTACAGGAAAAGATATATGATATTACTTAAAATAATCCTTTAAATTTATTAGTTTCGAAGTAAAAAGGTTCATCAAAAGAAATTTCAGCTTACTGAGATAACTTCCAAATAATTTTTTGAGTACAGCTTTACTTCTGATATACAGGGTGTTTCATAAAAGTTGGGCACAACTTTAAGCAGTGATAGTACAGTACACTTCCAAACGAACAACTTTCATCAAAGAATGCATGGTCGGAATTAAAACGCAAATGTGTTAGAGAGTGCCGAAGGTGATATGTTGTTATGCGAGGCAAAAACACACAAAGAACGATCAAATGACAGAAACAAAGTGTGAAATTGCTCTCCGTGCACTCATCGAGCCTCTGACCCATTTTCATTTGCAGTTCTAAAGATAAAATGCATATCAGCCTTTTTAACCGACTGCCAAGAAGGGTTATGTGTTTCACGTGTATCTGGGTATGTGGATTTCTTTATACCGTCGAAACATCCCAACGGCTGGATGGATTTTAATGAATGAGGTCTCTATCAATTCGTCTTAACTGTCCTATGGTTATAGGCCAGGTTTGGATTTTATAAATTCAAAATGGCGGCCGTAAAATACAAAATGTCGGTAGAGACGAAAAAAATAATTTATGCACCCTATTGTGTGGCATATCATTGGATAGGTCTTTCAAAATGAAGACGATGTTTCATTGACTAATTTACAATAAGAAGCTCTGTTTAAATATTACACAACCTGGAAGTTAGGTAGGATCTCTAGCTTTACTGCAACTCTAACAATCATATAGACATCTATAGGCCTCATCAAAACATTGTTTACAGATAGGAACTAACAATTAAACACAACTTAAAAGTCATCAATACAAGTAAATAAAAAGAAAAATATGTAAGTAATATAAAAAATAGTTTAACATTGATGAGAAATAATTAATTAGTTCGCTTTTTACGCAGTCAGGTTTTTGGATTTTTTAAATTTAATTTTTATCTCTATTAGTGAAGGGTAACATCTTCCGAAACGTACCTAGCGCGAATGACAGTTGCACGCTCGGATCAGCAGCTTATATGTATTAAACAAGGCACAATTTTGCATGCCCGTTCTTTTTGTTCCCCATGTCAAATTTGCATGCTATTAGTGTCGTTCTTCTACCGATAACTCGCAAGAGAAATGGAGCTTTAACGTTTGTATGTACCAAGTTGCCAAATGCGCCAGCACCTTTGCGCTTTATTTCCGACCATGCATTCTTTGATGAAAGTTTTTTGTTTGGTTGTGTACTATCACCTCTTAAAGTTTTGCCCATATTTTATGAAACACCCTGTATATTCATTTTCTCCCACTTGCAGGAAATAAATGAAAAATAGCTTCGCTTAGAAATGTATAACTAAAAGAAATTTTCGCTACTAAAGATACGTATTAAATTATTTTTAAGTAAAGTTTTAACTTTCGGTATGAAATTTACTTATCGACAAATATCTTCAGAAAAATCTTTAAATACTGAGAAAAAAACAACATGTATAATAATCATTTATAAACAGATTAAGTTAAATAATGCTACAAAAAGTGATACAATATCCTTTATTAAGATTAACGAAAGTTTCATCGCACGATGAAACGTTCGTCAATCTTAATAAAGATATTTTATCACTTTTTATAGCATTATTTAACTTAATACTGAGAAAAATGTATAATATTACTTAAAATAAGCCTTTAAATTTATTAGTTTCAAAGTAAAAAGTTTCATCAAAAGAAATTTCAGCTTAGGGAGATAAATTCCAAATTCATTCTTTGAATAAAGCTTTGCTTCTGATATATATTCACTCTTTAGTAAAAGCTTTCATTTTAGAAAAAGAAAATTCTTAAATAATACTTTCGTCTGACATTTTCCAAACAACCAAATTCTCTATTATGTATAATTCCCATCAAATAAATATCAAACGGCCAAAAATCATTTTATTGTACAAATTTTGCGCAGAAGATAATAGCTTTTATTCTCCTTCTCCTACCTTCCGGCTACAACGCTGCTTTATTCAAAATTTTTCTGAAGAGATGAATAAAAATCAATGCAAAATCCAAGCTTTTTTTTTTCCTTTACTAAGAGTGCATTGAAAAATACGTTTGGTAATTCATTGTTTCCTTGGTCTAATCCATACTAAAATTTTTACATAATAATTGTTTAAAAGGGATACAGAGATTACTTTTGCATCGATACTAAAATATATATGTAATAGTAGATAAGTAACTGTTTAAGAGGAATACAGAGATTATTTTACTTTGTTATTTAAACTAGTATATTGTATATTAATATTAAAATTTATACATAATACATAAATAATTGTTTAAGAGGGATACAGAGATTATTTAACTTTGTTATTTAAAGTTCTATATTTCAAAAATAAATGTTCGTTGCTTTTCTATCGATACTAAAATTTGTAAATAACAGTACATAAATAATTGTTTAAAAGGAATACACAGAGATTATTTGACTTTGATATTTAAAATTTCAAAAATAAATGTTCGTTGCTTTTCTATCGGTTCTAAAATTTATACGTAATATTACATAAATAATTGCTTAAGAGAAACACAGAGATTATTTAACTTTGTAATTTAAACTAGAATATTGTACATTGATACTTAAATTTATACATAATACACAAATACTTTTTTAAGAGGAATACAGAGATTATTTGACATTGTTATTTAAAATTCTATGTTTCAAAAATACATTTTCGTTGCTTTTCTATCGATACTAAAATTTATACATAATAGTACATAAATAATTATTTAAACGGAATACGAAGATTATTTGACTTTGTTATTTAAAATTTCAAGTTTAAATGCCCTTTGCTTTTTTATCGATACTAAAATTTATACGTAATAGTACATAAATATTTGTTTAAGATTAATGCTGAGATTATATAACTTTGTTATTTAAACTAGTATATTGTACATTGATACTAAAATTTATGCATCATACATATATTGTTGTTTAAGAGAAATACAGGGATAATTTCACTTTAAATAAAAATATATAACGAACGCATAGAACGTTAATGTTGATATTTTTACATTTTTATTATATTGCACCAAGCTCCATCTTAATAATTATTAATAATTATAATTTGACTTTGTTATTTAAGATTCTATGGCTCAAAAATAAATGTTCGTTGCTTTTCTATCGATAATTAAATTTATAAATAATAGTGCATAAATACTTGTTTAAAAGAAATACACAGAGATTATTTGACTTTGTTATTTAAACTTGTATATTTAAAAAAATAAATTCGTTGCTTTTCTATCGATACTAAAATTTATACGTAATAGTACATAAATAATTGTTTAAGAGGAATACGTATATTATTTGGCTTTATTATTTAAACTGTATATTGTATATTGATACTAAAATTTATACATAATACATAGATAATTGTTTAAGAGGGATATAAAGATTATTTCACTTTGTTGTTTAAATTTCCATACATAAAAAATAAATGTTCGTTGGTTTCTTATCTATACTAAAATTCATAAGTAATAGTACATGAATAATTGTTTAAAAGGAATACACGGAGATTATTTGACTTTGTTATTTAAACTTATGTACTTTAAAAATAAATGTTCGTTGCTTTTTTATCGGTACTAAAATTTATACAAAAGAGTACATAAATAATTGTTTAAGAGGAATAGACATATTATTTAACTTTGTTATTTAAAATTCTACACTTCAAAAATAAATGTTCGGTTTTTGTTTTATTATTATTGATACTAAAATATATAAATAATAGTGCATAAATTATTGTGTAAAAGGAATACACGGAGATTCTTAGACTTTATTATTTAAACTTGTATATTTCAAAAATAAATGTTCGCTGCTTTATTCATTGGAAAATTTAGAAGTGTATGTTTTTATCGCATTCAATTATTTTGTATTAGTTTGCTTGGTACTTCAGTATTATCCAGGCCCTCAAGATATAACTGCGCCAATAATACTAATTACAGTAACTTTGTTTTTTTTAAAGAAACATATGATTTATTTATTAAAATTTACAGTTTATGACTTCTTTTTATTATAGTCGCAAGTTTATAGTTTATTTATTATATTTCATAGTTTATAGTTTATTTATTACAATTTATTTATTTTATTTTATTCATTTCCTACAATTTATCCTTTTTAATAATTTTCGTATTTAATAATGTTAAATTATTGTTTTGAAAGTGATGGGCCATGGTAAATAAGATTGGTAATTGATAACAATTTTTTGGCGATCTATCTTTAGGGCACGGATAATTCGTAAGTACCTTATGTTTTAATGAAAATGTTCAATTGATAAACATAAATATAAAATACTTTGAAAAAATGCATACTTATTGCTATTGGCAACTGTTTATTAGTGAATTTTTATTACTTCAATAGTTTAATTACTTCTGTACTAATTTTAAAGAATGGGTGAAACTATTTTTTTGTTTGTTTGTTTTAGTTTAAAATGTCGTCCATTGAAACTGGTAATATTTGAACTGATAATCCGAAAAAAAAATAGACCCGAATTAATCGAATTTAAAAATATACACTTTAAACCTTCCTATTTCAAGAATTTTAAAATTCCTTTGTAGCCTGATATAAATACTTTTTATTATAATATCAAAATATATCTAATTTTTTTAAATCATTAAATACTGAAAATAAGGATAAAATACAACATAAAATCAGCTTTAAATCACATGGGGATCAAAGAAACAAATTTAAGGGGGAAAAATACGGGAAATAAATTTCAGATATTTTTTTTTTAATAAAACCTTATTTCTGACAGATTAGTTACTTTTTGAAAAATACCTTTATCTTTAAAATATTCTGTAAATGTTTTACTTTCCATGTGACAATTATTTATGCAAAACAATATGCCAAATATGGTTATGCCAAACAAGCAAACCCTCCTAAATTACATAATTTCCATCAAATACCAAACGTCCATAAAGTTATTTTACTGTACATCCCACACATTTTGCACAGACACTAATACCTTTTCTTCTTCTTCTCAGCGCTTTTGACTACAACACTTCTTTATTCAAAATTTTCTGAAGCTATGAATAAAATCAATGCAAAATCTATGCTCTTTTTTACTTTTCCATCTCAACCTTTAAAAATGCGCTGAATAATTCGTTTGGTAATTCACTCTTTTACTGATATAACCGAAACGAAGATGCTACATAATACTCAGATAATTGTTCGAAATGAATAAAGATAATATTTGGGTATGAATTTTAAACATATATTGAATGACTGCAAAAGTTCTTGCTCTATTTCATAGATGGCAGAAACTTGCAATTTTGACAGTGCTGAATTTCCTTTTATAACCATATTATTAACTGACAGTTATCTACCTGTGACGTGAGTGAACATGAGGTTAAAAGACAGTTTTCAAATTAATTTATGTGCTAAGTTAATATTCAAAATGGAAAATGAAAAATTACATTTTCGTCATGTTATGTTATATGGGTATAAAAAAAGGAGTGAGTGTTTAACGCAGAGCCCGATTAAGGTTGTATGGGGCCCAAGCCCAGCACCTTTTCGGAGCCCCTTGCGCAAAAATAGTAGCTAGATTTTTTTTTTTGAGGGGGGGGGAGAATAGGGAAGGGGGTTATTATATTATTAGATATTATGATATTGTTGCAAAGTTAACCAAAATATTTTTTGGTTTTTGAGGAAATAACTGCAGAAAACTGCAATTTTAAGAACTATTTTTCTACATAATTTTATTCAGTTTGGGGCCCCCATCAGTAATGGGCCCAAGGCCACGGTTTACTTGGCCTGTGCGGTAATCAGACCCTGGTTGGACGTGCAACAAAAACTATTCAAAACGTTTATTTGGATCGTGCTCGGGCTGTTAAGACAGTTAAAAAGTGGTTTTGTCGGTTTCGAAATGTGATTTCAATCTAAACAATAAAATTCGCTCAGGGAGACCTCCTAGCATTGATAATGACTTAATCCGTGATTTAGTTAATAATAATCCGCAGATTAATACTGAAAAGACTGCTGAGAGACTAAATGTTGACAATTCGACTGCATTTCACCATTTAAAAGAACTTGGGTACACTTCTTCGAAACGCGATGCATTGGAAATCGGACAGGAACTTTTACAATCATCCAATACATCTTTTAATAAAGTTCGAAATAAGCTTTTTGGTTCATTTTAATATAATTCCTTCCTTTTCTTCAGCGAAATTTGAGCTAAAAATCAAGAAACGAATTTGAATTTAATCGAAGAAAAGAAACATAATAATGAAAAAAAAATTGCATAAAATCCTCTTTAAAAGAAAATAATTCCGAGGGTAAAGGTATCATCAAAAGAAATTATCTTTATAAAAGATAAACCTCAAACTTCTTTCGTCAAATATATATTCAACTATTGGTATGTTATCTTTTTCTGGCTTATTAAATTATACTTAAATAACGAACTTTTAAATATTGAAAAAATATATATAGCATTACATAAAACTAACCTTAAAAAACTATAAGTTTCGAAGCTAAAGGCTTCACCAAAAGAAACACCAGTTTAACAAGATAAATTCTAAATTCATTGTTTGAATAATTTATATTGGAAAATACCTTAATTTTTTAAAAAAAGAAAGAAAGTGAAAAAAATCAATAAATGCGCTTTTCCAATACGTAAAATCTATCATGCATAATTTCTATTACACATCAAACGTTCAAAAATATCCTTTTATTGCATATGTTATCATTTTCTTGAAAAAACATATTATACTTAAATAACAAACTTTTAAATCTTGAAAAATGTACTAATATATAACATTTACATAAAACCAACCTTAAAAAATATCAGTTTGGAAGCTAAAAGTTTCACCAAAAGAAACTAGTTTAACGGAATAAATTCTAAACTCATTATTTGAATAATACATTTTGAAAAATACTTTAACCTTAAAAAAAAATCTTTAAATACTTTTTTCAAAAGGCAACATCTATCATGCAGAATTTCTATTAAACATCAAACATTCAAAAGAAATCCCTTTATTGCACATGTTGTCCTTTTCTTGAAAAACATACTATACTCAAATAACAAAATTTTAAATAATGAAAAAAGTAATATGTATAACATTACATAATACCAACCTTTAAAAAAATATCAGATTCGAAGCTAACAATTTCTCCAAAAGAAACTAGTTTAACGACTTAAATTTTAAATTCATTATTTGAATAATACATTTTGGAAAATACCTTAGTCTTAAAAAAAAAAATAAATAAATAAATAAAAAATCTTTAAATACTTTTTCCAAAAGGCAACATCTATCATGCACAATTTCTATCAAACATCAAACGTTTAAAAAAAATTCTTTTATTGTACATGTTATCATTTCCTTGAAAAACATATCTATATTATAAAGGACAAACATATCTGTGCGTAATGCATACGTCATTCTGCGAATGGCAACACTTTGAAATTTCAAATGAAATTTCGGTTTTGCAATTTTCGCTACTGCAAATTTTTAAACTTCTAAACATCGCACATTTTCAATTTTTACACCGTCGTATTGGGAAAAAAAAAATGTACTTTTAAATGCAATTTGTTTGAAAGCTGTATCTCAATTTATTTTTGAGTTATTAATTTTTTTATAGTTTTTACTACCAATTTTGTAATTGTGGCAACTGAAGTACTCCATTTCTATTAAAAGTAAAGGGGAAATAGTCATGGTTTATTTATTTTTATTGATTATATCCTTATTGATGCCATTTTCACATTACAAATAAAAGTAACTTTTTTTTCTAATTTTTGAACAGAAAATAACGTCAGCCATTAAAAAAAAAAAAAAAAAAAACAAGCATTCTTCTTCATAAATCCAAAGATTGGAGAAGATATTTCATTATTTTTTTCATTACGCTGATACTGAGTTTGAGACGCTAGGCAAGATTATTCAGTTAGTAAAAATGATGTCATATTTAAAACAAAACGATCATTTTCTTTGATAAAACTAAATACTTGACCAATAATAAATGGCCAATACTATGGCAACTAAAGGCAAATTTCTGAATGGTAAATTTTCGCGGGTACTCAGATTAGAACTTAAATTTTATGCGAATGTTCTCATGAAAAGTTGTATCGGACAAACGTGACTTTAAGTTTGGAAATATGATACATTCATTAATAATGTATTGCGCGTTAAAATACTTTTAAATTGTGAATTTGAGTGGTGCGTATGTAAATTTTGAGAATGTGAAAATAACGTACAGTTTAGATTTTATGGAGGAAAATTTTATGATGTGGCAAAGCGAAATCCTTTTTACTGATTTTTCACCGTAAAACAAACGCAAGAGCCTCATTCGATAACTTCAACATAATTACTCATCTTGATTACGTATTCTAATACAGTTTAATTTTTCAATAATTTAAGCAGTTGAAGTTTTTGGAAATAATATTTTGGTAATTTTAGGTTAAAAACTTTTATTTTATGAGTTAGATAACCATTACAAGATGAATTTTTTATTGTAATTATTTTTGTAGGTTTGTTATAAATTCGATGTAACAGTTCCATTCTAAACATTTTAATTTGTCGAATTTCGACGGGTTCCAACTCGTTATACTTAACTAACAAACTTTTAAATCTCGAAAAAAGTACTATATTGTAATGATTACATTATTGTAATCTTACATTATGTAATGTTATAACATTACATAAAACCAAACTAAAAAAATTATCAGTTTCGAAACTAAAAGTTTTACCAAAAGAAACTTTAGTTTAACGAGATAAATTCTAAATTCATTATTTGAATAATGCATTTTGGAAAATATCTTAATCTTAAATATATATATATATATATATATATATATATATATATATATCTTTAAATACTCTTTTCCAAACGGCAACATCTATCATTTATTACTTCTATCAAACATCAAACGTTTTAAAATTCCTTTTATTGTACATCCCACGCATTTTACACAAACGATAATAGCTTTTATTCTCTCTTTCCTAGCTTCCGGCTACAATGCTGCTTTATTCAAAAATTTTCAGAAACGTTGAAGAAAAATCAATGCAAAATCCAAGCGTTTTTTTTTTCCCTCAATCTTTTTAACGTGCTCTGAAGAATTCGTTTGGTAATTCATTGCTTCTCTAGAATATCCTAATCGATCCAAAGATATTAATAATAAATACATGGATAACTGTCTATGAAGAAAATAGAGAATATTTGTTTCGTTTTTTTACTTATTTATTTAAATATGTATTTTTCAAATAAATTTTGGAACCTGTATTCGGTAATTAACTTTGCTGTGTGCACTTTTATCATATTTAATAATTTATTTTAAAAAATTTACTCTTAGACGAAAAGTTCAATAATTTCTATGTTATTACTAAAATACATAATTATTTTCATTCGGGTGCAATTTGATGCTCGTGCTTTAGGTGAATTATATCTAATATTATACAGGGTGTCCGGTCTCAACGGTGTCCAATGGCTAATTCCTAAACCGTTAGTCATAGACATATAGTTCCAATTACAAAAATGTTTTAAATCAGGTAAAGAAACATTTTACAAGCGATTTGTGTCAATAAAAACATTTCTTAAAAAATTACGAAATTTAAATTTTTATACGGTCCCCCGGTCCTATAAGTTACATTTAGTGAAATTTTCCTTTTACACTGACAAGTAATACAAAAAAAGTCCCGTTATTCTACGATTAAAATTAACCGAGTAATAGCTGTTTAAAGTTGGAGCATATTTTTTGCTGCAAATTGGGGGTCATTCACAAATTTAGTCGAAATCTAATTTCGTCAGATATAAAAAATGTTTGGGAGCAAAATTAACATTGAAATATAAATTTGAAATCTTTAATCGTTCTGGCATATTAATGGGAAATATACAATTTGTAATAAACATTTAAGAAGAAAGAAAAAAACAGAATTTTTGTTAAATAAAATGATTCTAAATTAACAGCCTCAATTCTTTACAAAATGATACGTATTTTAAAATATTATTAGATTGCACAAGCCTGCAAAAGTTGGGTTATGTCATGTTTTTTAGCTTTTGATAATTGATTCTTATATATTCTGTACCACTGAATCCGAAATTGACCTTCATTTTTAACTATCATATCAGGATTTTTCGCAGATTGCAAATTTCAAAGTTAAGAAGTTCAATGTTAAAACTGAATTTCCTCCCCCATCTCATCGGACCACTCAGCTGTTTAGCTGTAAGAATCCCAGGATAAGCAAAAATATCGAATAATTTTTTTAATAAAATAAAATAAAAAATGTTTTACATATGTTTTATAGTATGAGATTTTCGCTATATTTTAACTTACACATTTGCGATTTGCAAAAAAATTCTAACGTGATGGTTAAAAATGAAGGTCATTTTCAGATTCAGTGCTAAAAAGTGCGTAAAAATCAAGTATCAAAAGTTAAAAAACACAACCATATCCTCTACTTTATAGTATTCGATTTTTGTTATTCTTTAAATTTGAAAATTTATGATGTGCGAAATATCCTGACATAATGGTTAAAAATTAAGGTAATTTTCGGATTCAGTGCTAAAACATACAGAAAAGTTAAAAAACCCAACAATCGCAGTCTTGTATTATCTAATCTAAAACTTTTTCTTAAACTCCTTATCAGATATCTATTCGAAATTTTTTGTGTTATCCTGTAAAATAAGTATAAATGGTAACCACCGAAAATTTTAATAATATTATATTGTTATCGGATTTGCGCCAGTATGTAAAATGAAATCTCGATCGGATATTTAAAAGTAGGTTAAAGTTTGAGTACAAATTTTGAACTGGAAAAACATACGTGCTTTTGTTTAAGTAACATAAAAACTTATAAAAAAAACATAATTTTTGTTAAAAGAAATCATAAGAGAAACAGTCTCAAATCCTGACAAAATAAAACATGTTATTTTAGCCAATTTGAGACTTAATCATAATACTTGTAGGATTTTCTTTCAAAGCGCAGATACACATGAAGTAAGATCTTCAAATACTTTAAACACTTGGTATATGATCCCTCAAAGCCAAGCCGAACTCATTTGTTTTCAGAGTAGAAAAGTGGCATAAGTCATGCATTTTTAAAGTTTCATAACTCGCACAATTTTAGCGTTATATGAATGGGACTTTTTTTGTCTTACTTGTCAGTGTAATAGGAAAAAATTACTAAATATAACTTATAGGACCGGGGGACCGTATAAAAATTTAAATTTCGTAATTTTTTAAGAAATGTTTTTATTGACCCCAATCGCTTTTAAAATGTTTCTTTACCTGATTTAAAACATTTTTGTAATTCGAACTATATGTCTATGACTAACGGTTTAGGAATTAGCCATTGGACACCGTTGAGACCGGACACCCTGTATAATAGCTAATGCTTTGAATTCAGACAATTTAATAAAATATGCACAATGAAACCACATTTAAAAACATTTAAAAATCTGTAGATGTTTCAGCCGAACATTAGTCCCTCATCAGTACAGTAAAAAAACTTTCAAGTCATGAAAGATTAAATAAAAACAAACTTACAGAAGGGACCAGGCCTTCGATATGTTTTTCTGTGCTAAAAGTAACTAAACGTCCTTATTTTCACACAAGCTTTTTAGGACATCTCAATAGACCAGATTTACGTCACCTACAAAAATTTCAAAACGTTCGGGCGGGTAGAAATACTTTTTACAAAATAAAATGTGTGAAAACTTCGACAAAAACAATAAAAACCGAGGGATTTCGGTGAGTTTTCTCTCGACTTCGGCAAAAGTTTTCACTATTAAATACGTTACATTTTTTTTCACGAAATTTTAAAGAAGGCGGTTTGGGTACAGTTATTGCCATGCAACCAACCTCTTTTTAAACTTTTTCTAAAAGTAAGTAAAGTGAAGTGAAGAGACTGTCTCCCCAATGGTAAGTGAATGGAAGTGAAGACAGGAGACCGAGTGAGTAGTGGTCGTTTTTTGGTTACGTGTAGAGCAGCGGTTCTCAACCGGTGGGTCGCGGCCCACTTGTAGGCCGCGAGCACCGTGGTACTGGGCCGTAGAATCTTTGGGTCTAATACCGGTTTTTCCGCACGATTCACTACAGAAGCGCTGGCTGTTGATCGCTGGGCTTACATTCGTCAGTCATCAAGGTCAACGCTCTCCTCCCTCCGACATTCTTCACCCTTCTCCCCAGCACGTCCGCATTCCGCACTTTTATTGTTGACTCCTTTGTCAGTGGCTGCGGTTTTCTGTTGATGTATCATATCGTTATGTGTACTGTGAGCTACTATTACTTCACGTAAATATCGATGCTTGGTTTCGGTCGGGGTCTTGTCGTAAGACGAAGTTGGCGAGTGATGGACTTCTACATCTGTTTCTACAAATAGTGAGTTTGAAATGAAGGCGAAATCCAGTCTAAGTTGTAAAAAAATGGCAAGGAAAACTAAAATATATTTTCGTAAATATAACCCTGATTTTTTAAACTGTGGGTTTGTGTTTTCTGGTTCTGAGGAAGAGCCTATGCCTCACTGTGGCATTTGTTTCGAAATGCTATCCAACGAATGCATGAAATTTTCAAAACTTGAAAGACATCTATCAACTAAACATCCTGAATGTGTAGGAAAGTCTTTGGATTTCTTTGAAATCAAGAAAAGAAATTTTTGTATGTCTAAATCTACCATGGAAAAATCTTCAAAACAGAACAAACTAAGCACCAGAGTTTCTTATGAGCTTTCTTTGTTAATCGCAATGTTTTGTGTGATGAAATGGGCAGTGAACACAAACAGCTTCTACTTCACTGCGAAGTTCGGTGGCTGTCGAGAAGCAAAGTGTGGACAAGATTGTTCGAACTCCGTGACGAACTCACGGTTTTCTTGAGAGAGGGAGATTATGATGGAAAACTTGCAAATTCCTACTTAGAATGTGTGACCAATGAAAACTGGTTGAAACGGTTGGCATATTTGGCGGATATTTTTGGTTCTCTCAATGCTCTTAACTTAACTCTGCAGGGCAAGGATGCTCATAAGTTTTTATGGAAGACGAAATAGAAGCAATGGTAAAGAAACTTCAACGATGGGCTCAAAAAGTGGAGCAAGATTCCTTCGACGCATTTCCAGTCCTACATGAATTTCTTGAAACCAACGAAGTCAAAATTGATAAAACAACAGCTACAAATATAAAGGAACACCTCGAATCTTTGGCCTGTAACCTCAGGTAATTTAAAGTTATTTATTTTTCTTAATTTTATTCTATTATTTTTTAATAAGCATAATTAAAACATTTATTTTCCTAAAACAGTAACTTTTTTTAAAATTAGTAAATTTTTCAAATAGTACCTTTTTAAAATTAATAAATTTTAGTTACTTGTCTTGTACTTTTATTAATCATTCATATGAATGAGAAATCTACCAACACTAACTGAAGCAGTAATTAAGCCTTTTCATATTTTTTAGGAACTTCTTCCCTAAAATTGAAGATGAAATACAATGGATCAAAAACCCCTTTCAAGAAAATTACTTAAAAAAATTAAAATTACCTTCAAATGAAGATGACTCGTTAATTGAACTATCTTGTGACCAGACTTTAAAATCGATTTTTAAGACAACAATACTGGTCTCTTTTTGGATAAAAGTTCGGCAAGACTATCCAGTTATTGCCAAAATTGCACTGAGACACTTGATGGTCTTTTCTACAACCTATCTATGTGAACGAGCCTTTTCAACTTTAGTATTTTTGAAAAATAAATATAGAAATAAAATGAATGCCGAGAGGGATTTGAGACTAAAACTATCCACTTTGAATCCAGATATTGACATTCTCGTCGAGGACAAACAATGTGAGATATCCCATTAAGGGTTTTTTTTTTTTTTAATCGCTGTTTGTTTTTTGAGTTTTTATATAATTGTAACAGCTAAGTGAATACAATAAATAAAGTTATTTTCTTTATAAAAAATATTTTTTTCTTTTTTATACAGCATCTTTTACTAGTTACTAACATAATATATAGATATATATTCGCCATGTGTATATACTATATAGGTGTCTATTTGTCATATTTTTAACTTGTATATTAAGTAGTTAGTGGTCCTCAAAGTCATTTTTACAAAATTGGTGGTCCGCACAACTAAAAAGGTTGGGAACCACTGGTGTAGAGGATGCGGGAATGCATCTGAGGAAATATTGGTTTTGTTTTGGAAGCGAGATGTGTAGTTTAGTGGCAAGATTGTGTTCATAAATTATAGTAAAAGTGGATATAGTTCTCTTCAAGTGCACATATTGTGTATATAGCATTTTGTGTTGAATAAACTTTGCATATAAAAATTCTGGTGCCATTATCAGTTGTCGTGACATTACAGTTATATTTATAATCTACTAAAATTTCAGAGAATTCGGACGATAAGAGCTATTTATTTTGTTATGCTAACGGAACGTTCGCGGAAACAAGCAAAAGCAACTAGAAAAAATCACATTTCTTTTCAACTAGGTATCAATATTTGTTCACGAATTTTTATCATGAGGTATATATAATAGGCTAATATTCTTTGTCTGCCGCTTCGTGTATGTATGCTTTTACGGAACTAAAGGGAGATACAGTAGTACACCGACTTACGTCACACCGCATTTACGTCGTCTGGCCTGGAAAAAAAATCCTTAATTAAGACGCACTTTGAACTGTTTTGAAGACTTTTGGAAGAAATTTAGCATCTCTGATACAGTCACAGTCATAGGAGATTCACGGAGTGAAGTTCAGCAAAAAACAATGAGTGATGCTTGGAAAAGACTGTGCCCGTTTGCCTTAGCAGAGACTAAGAAAAATCTGAAAATTGTGATTCTGTATTTCCCTTAATTAATGTTTTACGGAACTAAAGAGAGATACAGTAGTACACCGACTTACGCCACACCGCATTTACGTCGTCTGGCCTGGAAAAAAAATCCTTAATTAAGACGCACTTTGAACTGTTTTGAAGACTTTTGGAAGAAATTTAGCACCTCAGATACAGTCACAGTCATAGGAGATTCACGAAGTGAAGTTCAGCAAAAAACAATGAGAGATGCTTGGAAAAGACTGTGCCCGTTTGCCTTAGCAGAGACTAAAAAAAATCTGAAAATTGTGATTCTGTATTTCCCTTAATTAATGTTTCGCGGAACTAAAGAGAGATACAGTAGTACACCGACTTACGTCACACCGCATTTACGTCGTCTGGCCTGGAAAAAAAATCCTTAATTAAGACGCACTTTGAACTGTTTTGAAGACTTTTGGAAGAAATTTAGCACCTCAGATACAGTCACAGTCATAGGAGATTCACGAAGTGAAGTTCAGCAAAAAACAATGAGAGATGCTTGGAAAAGACTGTGCCCGTTTGCCTTAGCAGAGACTAAAAAAAAATCTGAAAATTGTGATTCTGTATTTCCCTTAATTAATGTTTCGCGGAACTAAAGAGAGATACAGTAGTACACCGACTTACGTCACACCGCATTTACGTCGTCTGGCCTGGAAAAAAATCCTTAATTAAGACGCACTTTGAACTTTTGTGAAGACTTTTGGAAGAAATTTAGCATCTCAGATACAGTCACAGTCATAGGAGATTCACGAAGTGAAGTTCAGCAAAAAACAATGAGATATGCTTGAAAAAGACTGTGCTTGTTTGCCTTAGCAGAGACTAAGAAAAATCTGAAAATTATGATTCTGTATTTTTCTTAATTAATGAAATCGTTGAAAATGGAAGAGAACTCAACTTAGAGATGCATGCTGAAGTTGTTGTTCAACTTATAAATTCCCCTGAGCCGAAATTAACCATCGACCAACTTATGGAATTAAAGAAACAAAGTACTGTCGAAGAAACAGATGAAGATTTTGAGCTTAGGGGGAAGATTATGACGGATTCAAATTTAACTGAAAGATTAAACCTTATTGAAGCTGGAATGACGGTTCTTGAAAATATTGATTCAGACGGAGCAAATGTAGCAACGTTATATAAAGCTTAAAAAAACTCACTCTGCTGTTACAAAGATCTTCTAACAGAAAAAAGGAAAAAATGTTTGTTCAAACTTCATTGCAAGATTTTTTTCACATGCTCAAAGACTCGAACGGGAAAGCTAAAAGAACAATAAATTGTAAGTTAACAACTTATTGATTTATTCCAAATTCTTGTATTGCAAACGCATTTTTTTGCTAATGTTATATGTATGCAACATAATCCTTAAATGAAACAGAATGTGTTCATTTGATTTTGGTGAATTTTTAATACATATCCTTTTTTGCTCATCTAAATGCACCCCCACTTACGTTGATCTCGACTTACGTCGCTAGTCTTGGAACGAAATGCTGGCGTAAGTCGAGGTATTACTGTAATTTAGTTTTGTTGTTTTATGTTTGGTTATAACTAGGGATGCACCGAATAGTGATTTTGGCTGAATACCGAATACCGAATATTCGGCCAACAGGCGAACCGAATACCGAATATTCGGCTAGCCGAATAGTAACTGCTGGGCCGAATACCGAATATTCGGCCAGCCGAATAGTAACTATTCGTCCGAATAGCGAATATTCGGCTTGTCGAATACTTTTATATTTCAAAGTTTAAACGCATTAAAATGTTAAACTTTAAAACAATTTTACATATATTTAAAACAGAATCCTTCATTTTGATAATCAAAAGCTTTTTTCAAGAAAACTTTATGCTGAAAAAAAATCTGCTTTGAGTTATTTAAGAAGAGGATAGTTATAAAACTTTTTTAATTAATAAAATTTTAAATTTCATGGCTTCTTCTGTGAATTAAAACAAACGAATAAAATTTTCATAAATTTTAAAACAAAGATTTTAAAATCAAAGAGAAATTGTGAAAAAATTGAAAGAAAAATTGTACAGGATCATATATTATTTGTTTGTCAGGAAGAGACAAAGTAAAAGTCAAATAATACAATTAATCAATCAAATTTTATATGATGGCAACTCGGCAAGAATAACTTTTTTACTCCGTTTGATAAAGCAAGGAAGTTTTTAAATGCATCCTAGATCGGTGTCTGGAGAGGGCGATCATTTTCAAAGATTGTAAACGTTGTTCTTAAAATCTTAGCAAGAAACAGATTATTTACTGGACAATATTCAGGAACTTGCATTTGTACATAATTAATTCCTATGAAAATCCACGTGATTGGTTAATTTTCTTAAATAATACTTAACAAACAGCAAATAGATAATGTAAAAACATTCTCTTTTATTTAAATATATGATTCTGTTTTTAATTATTTTGAATATCTTTATAAGTTGACTGTTAAACATAGAAATGGTATCAGGTTTTCAAAAATATGTTTTAAAAGTTTTTTTTAAGTATTCGGTTGGCCGAATATTTCGATATTCGGTATACCGAATAGTTTGATATTCGACCAAACCGAATATTCGGTAACATGGCCGAATAGGCCGAATACCGAATAGATACCGAATATTCGGTGTATCCCTAGTTATAACATACAAATAAAGTCATATTTGAATCATATTTATTTTTAATTATTATTCCAGTCGGTTCTATAAAAACAAACACGTTAAACTAGAATACAGTTAAGTTTTGATATTAATATGGGCCATTCCATGTCACGTGTGGGACAGCTTTTCTACATGTTACTGCTGCTTTAACAATGTTATTATAGCCTCAAATTAAAACAGCTATGCTAATATGAAAATCTAAGGTTTTTTGTTACTTTTAAAGTATAGTTCATATTTTAAGAAAGTTAATAGATATAGGTATTTATGTAAGTGTCACGTGCAGACTATTTTGTCTGTTTTTTATGGAATGGCCCTGAAATGGGCAGATTACTTAGGTCTAGGATTTAAAATGTAGAGATTTTTAAACCTACAAAAAAAAAAAAAAAAAAAAAAAAAAAAAAAAAAAAAAAAAAAAAGGCAGCTTACTTAGGTAGGAGGTTTAAAATATCGATATTCTTAACCCATTTATGCCTGAATTTTTGTTTTCTCAAATTTGTTGGTGCACTTTAAAATGTTGCAAAATGAACTGGAAAAATACTAAAAAAAATACGCTAAAATATTTTTGTATTTATTTGATAAAACGTAAACGTACTAAATATGGGAATATCCATATGTGGAAAAATGCATAATTATATATGTTTTGCCTAAATTTATATAAATTAAGCTTTTAAATTGAATATTATATGCTGTATTTAGTATTTTTATGAACTATTAAAAAATATATTTATTTCTTTACAGAGGCTGATAACATTAAAAGTATAATTAATAATGAATTAAGAATAATCGTATTTGAGGCTAAAAAACAATTTATTTCAAAATCATCTTGAAAAGGACTTTAAATCAATAACTGTCCCCTAAATGGTTAATAGAAATATGTACCCATTTGTGCCTAGCGCCCTATATTTTGTACGTTAGAAACATGCATAAAAAATAGGCTTGAACATATAATTTCGCAATTTAAAAAGATACGCATTTCAAAGAAGTCTACAAGCTAAGATTATGACTTATTTATTTCTATCCTTGATACAAAAAATACAAATAAACTTACTTTTTACATTTCGCTATCTTGAAAAATGAAAAATCTTTAAACACCGAAAAAAGGCCTTCATTTAAGCAAATAAATATCAATCTTATGCTGTTATCTCTCGGTAATAAACAAAGACATTTATAGACAATTACTTCATACAATTTTTATGTTGTAAAGAAGAAGAAAATTATAAAAAATTATTAAAATTCGAAACGTCCCAAAAATGGGACGTTAGGCATAAATGAGTTAAACATATTAATGTGCTATTCTATATCACGTGTGAGACATACTACATATTACTGTTGTTTTAATAATGATATTGTATTCTCAAACTAAAACAAATATGCTAATATGAAAATCTAAAGTTTTTTGTTACTTTTAATGTATACAGTATGACTTGAAAAATCTGGTATTCAGAAATCCGGTAACTTCAAAAATCCGGCACGAAAACCATCTTTTACCTTCCTTTTTCTTTTACACTTTTAAGTTATGGCAGAAGACAAATAGCAATTCTTTATAAATTAAGAACTCCAAGATCGAAAGTAAAAATGCAAAAAAAAAGAATATTTGACTTTTTTTTTTTTCATTTGTCAGAGGCGATTATTTTCTGAGTAAATTTTCTGGGAGCTGCACTGTTGCTTAGCAGCAGGAACAACTTTGGCGAATGCATGGCACAATATATGGCCGGAATGAATTTTCGGCAACGGTGACATCAATGATGAGGAAGAATTTTCGGACTGTCAAATTTGCCGTGAAAAGACTGCAATTTATGAATTGATTGAACACAAAAAATCTGAAATTTGCATTAAGTGTCGAAAATAGGGATATAGATGATTGGCGAAAATGCATCAACAACGAACAAGTTAACGGACAGCGAGATCACTGGCGCTGTGCTAAATAGCATCGCCGATAACGGTAGTAGCAGCTCAGAAGACGAGGATGAACAACGGGCAGAAGAAAAGGTGTCACTAGAAAAATGCATAAATTTGATTGAAGAATTATTATATTCTTTAGAGAAACCAGACTGCATTTCCGAAATAGACATTCTTCATTTGTATAAAATACAAAAAAAAAAAAAAAAAAGAAAGAAAGAAAGAAAAACTTCTTAAAGAACGACAAAAAAAATGGAAGCAAACAAAGTTGACATCGATGCTTCCGAAATTACAAGAAAAGAAATAATTTCACTCTTTATTAGATTTTTTTCTGTAACATTAGGAAATATCAATTAAAGTAAGTTTTCTTTTTGCATTTAATTTTCTGTTTCTTTTTACATATTTATCACTTAATAATGAATTGAATTATGGCTAAAGGCACCATTAAGAACTACTTTTGATATTCCTTCAAAAATCCGGCATAGTCTCGTTCCGATTGATGCCGGATTTTTGAAGTTATACTGTAGTTTATATTCTAACAACTCATAACTTAATAGATATAGCGATATAGGTATTTATATAAGTGTCACGTGCAGGACTTTTTGTTAGTTTTTCATGCAATGGTCTATATGCATAAAAGACCTTTTGGCCGTAAACATGCAAACGAAAGCTCAAAGTTCATTAAGACGATTAAATACCTAATTAAACTTAGTTTCTGCAGTATTATGCAAATCACGTTTAATACGCGATCCCGCTTATAACGCAATTTTTGTCCAGTCCCTTGAAACCCATCTTAACCGGGTTCGATCGTAGTAAAAAATAAAACAGTAAATAAAAAAATATTTCTAAAACAAAAATTAATGTCAAAGCAGAAAAGGTATTAACGAAAAGAAATAATTTCCATATTGATTGTTCCACAAAAGCTTTAACTTAGAAAGTATTCCCATCTCTTGTAAAATATCTATCTTAAATTAACATTTAAATACTATTTTCCGTCTGACATTTTTCATGCGGACAAAACCTCTACATAATTTCCATCAAATATCAAGCTTCCGCAAAACCATTTTATTTTACATCCCACACATTTTGCACAGAACGTAATAGCTTTTTTTTTTCATATTTTCCTAGCTTCTTGCTACATCGTTCCTTTATTCAAAAATTTTTTGAAGCTATGAATAAAAATCAATGCAATATCCAAGCGCTTTGTTTTCTTCCTCTACCTTTTAACATTGTCAAAATTTGTTCAGCAATTCTTTGAATGCTTTAAAATTATCTCATCGATCTGTAGATATGCATTAATACAAAGATAGCTGTTTAAGCCCTTGAGGAGTGGTGAAATATTTTTAATATCACTTAAGATTTAATTGAAATTTGTACCAGAATTTTTTAACAGATTTCTACTTTTATAATTTTGATAGAGAAAAAAAAATTAACAAAATTTTTATCATAATAATTAAGGAATTTACGTTATAAAATCGAATACTAAACAAAATAGAGGTTACTATCCAACGTATCCTTTATTCATACATTTAAAGATGATGTATAAATAAAAATACGTGAATAAAATAAAACTCAACGTTTGGGTTTAATCTTCAAAACATCTAAAAACGCAAATCGGCAGGAAACAATCTACGTGTCACATCGTCAACAATAGCCTTGTAGTTGATCAAATAGTAGTTGATCAAATAAGGTCGGTGCTACGGGGTTTTTATTATATTTTCTTCCTTTTAAGTTTTAGAAGTAAACTAACATGATTACTATAACCTTTAATGAATGTCCTATAATGGGCAAAAATAAATTTGCTGAAATTAGATAGCAACAAAATTATAAGTACAGTAGAACCTATTTTATCCGAAATCCATTTTTAAAGCTATTTTCTTTCTTTCTTTCTTTCTTTCTTTCTTTCTTTTTTTTTTTTTTTTTTTTTTTTTTTTTTTTTTTTTTTAGTATCACATTCCTTGTGTGCAAAATCCATTTTCAAAGCCTTTTTCTTTTAAACTATCATATTCCTTGTGTGCAAGCAGTCCATTCCGAACTGCGAGTACATATAAATATTTTCGATCCCCTTTCTAAGAGTTCATTTGAATTTAACTTGAGCTCCCGTAAGCTGCGGAATGGAACGAACGAAGAAAACGAACAAATTAGCAATTCGGAAGCTTTTGAATGTTTTGCAAAAGGTTTGGCATGGCCGGAGCAGCAGAAAGATTGTGATACTCCTGAACTAATAACATTAAAAAACTTCGTGATAGAGTTTCAAAGCAAATGCAACCGAAACTGCGACAAACAAAACATTGTTTCAAACCCTTGCGAAATATGTAAAAGGTATTTAATTTTAAAATTAAAATTTAGGTAGTTTATTCTTGTTTCTATCTCGTTATTGCTTTATTTTTATTAAGCCATTGTTATCATAATAAGAAATAGCGCATATATTTCTCCTTAATCTTAAAATTGAAGTATTCTCGATTATCCGAAAATTTCGATTTTCCGAAAAATGGTCGGTCCCAATTACTTCGGATAATCGAGGTTCTACTGTAAATAGTTTCTTTGCCTTTTTCCCAGTAGTTGATCAATTGAAGGAATCAGTCGAAAATTCAAAAATTAATCTTCAAAATATCATGCCTAAGCTGTGATTAACAATAATTCCTATAAAACTGTTATTTTAAATAAGCAAGATGGAAGTGGATTATTAAGTTAAGTTAATTAACAGGTGCACTAACATTCAAACAAAAATATTATGTCTAGTGCCACGTATAAAACTCATTTCCACCTAAAATGGTGCAATATTTTAAAAAATTGATCAACTACTGGAAGGGTGTCAACTACTGGCGGGGTCACCCTATAATTGTAAAGAGCATATTGTTATATGGAGGATAAGGATGGAGAATTATGGAGACAGAGAGAAAGAAATTAGCGGCAGTAGAAATGGACGCCCTAAGAAGATCATGCAGGATATCAAGAATAGAAAGAATAAGAAATGACAGAATTAAGGAAATAATGAAAATAAGGGAAACCATATTAGATGATATTAAAAAAAAAAAATTAATCTGGTATGGTCAGGTCAAAAGAATGAATGAGGAAAGACTACCCAAAATAACATTCAGTTATGAAACAAACAAAAAAGGGAAACGGGGAAGACCACGAAAGAACTGGATGGATGATATTTCAAAGGAAATGTGGGATAGAGGTCTGGAAGAGGAATGGACCCTTGACCGGAAAAAATGGAAAAAGACTCTTGTAGATTCTTCAGACGGAGGCATCTGACGCCATAGAGTTTATATCTATCTATCTATCTATCTATCTATATATATATATATATATATATATATATATATATATATATATATATATATATAATTGACTGTTATAATATACTGAATATAATTGTTGACATTGTAGCATGTAGATTGTTTCCTGCCGATTTGTACTTTTAGAAAATTGCTTTCAATGTCGGTTTAAGACATTCAGAGATCTTGGTAATTTAGACCTTTGAATTTTCAGAGCGTGATTTATACACTGTGACAAAAAAAGTCTGTAGTTCTACAGATGTAAAGTTACATGCTTACTAAACTTTCATCTGTAACTGTACAAAAAAAAGCTGCAAATCTACAAAACTAGTTTTTGTAAAGCTACAGAAATCTGTAACTTTACAAATGGATCTGCTAAAATGACAGTAATCTTACTAAAATTTTACCTATAACCCTGGTTGCAGTTACATGAAAAGTTCTAGGCATCCCAGTTTCCTAGAAAAAGTTTAGTTACTTTACAGATTTTTTTGATTTTCGGCGCAAAAGTGTGTTTGTTACATGAATTTTTGTTGTTGCCATTACATAAAAAGTTCTAGGAATACCAGTTTCCTGGGAAAACTTTAGTAACTTTACAGGTTTTTTTTTTTTTACAGTGTAGCAACATTTCAGATATTAATTTCAATTTTGTTGTTTCCCCCTTTAAATAAAAATCAAGCAAATATTTTATTCTATATTAAATTTGGAAGAAATATACTATATATATAGGCGATTCTCGAATAAAGGAATAATTGGATATAGGATTGATTTTACAATGTAATGAAAAAAATAAAAATGGAAACGTTGAAGAAATCATATTTTTTGCTGCATTTTTGCCCATGTTTGTATATTTTATTTTTTTCCCCAAACTAATTCATTAATTGTAAAATCGATCTCTTATTTTATTAACTACACTATATTGAGGATACAAAAAAATAATGGAGTGATTTGATAAATATTTGTAGAAGTTTTAGTGTTTTAAATACAGTAATATATCAAAAACAGCAAACTTTAAAGTTATTTAAATTTTTTTAAGAAAAAATTAAAATTCTCAAATGTTACCAACAAAATGATTTTTTTTCCTATCAAAATCAGTTTTTTTTTTTTTTTTTGTATTATGGTACTTATTATATGGGCATATAATAAGTAAATGTACATCAGTAAAAAAAATTCTTCATGGTTCTTCAAAGGGTACCCAGTCTCTTTAAATTAAAAATTCTAATAGATTTTTTTTTTTTTTTACATTTAATGTAATTTTTCAATTGTTCCCTAACAACACAAACAATCCTTTTAATCTGAAAAAAATATATTTTGTATTCAAATAAAGTTTTGAAAGTTAATAAAAGCGATAATTTTGTATCAGCCGCATATCAAGATTATCTAGCCAAACAATTGCTTCTTACAGCAGCCTATTTGATTCTGATAATTGCAATGGTTTAAGTGCATACTTCGATTACATGTCTGTTAAAATCGTGTTTATTTATATTATTTTGTTAACTCATTTAGTTATCTATAAGGATTTAGATTATGGAATATTAGCAGCAAACAAATGATGAACTATTTAATTTGCTTTTATTGCAATCAGATTAGTATTTTGTAATCGGGCTGTACGCAATAGTAATAGATTTTAAAAAATATATTCTTGAAAATTGAAGATACTGGGTTTTTTTAGATGCATTTGAAAGAAAAAGAAAATCCCGTTCGATGGTGGGGCATTCTCACAATCTTTTGACTTTTGAGTCATTGAATAATAATTTTTATTTTAGTACATATTCTTGTTTTTTTTTTTTTTTTTTTTTTTTCATATACTGCGGAACCTCCCATTGCATGATTGAATAACAATATTAACGAGATAAATATGTTTTGGACGATGTTGCAGGTCCAAATACCAGGAAAAACCCTATACCGTCCCGTGTCCCTGATGCTGATCTTTAAGTTTGGAGCTGCCTGTATAAAATTGTTTCAATAAAAATAATTCGATGCAATTTTTTTTCCGAAACTGGGACAATTGTTTTATGTAAATATGTAGCAAAAAATTAACCTGCACACATTTTTATGGTTGATATTATTTTTTTAACTCTGTCCATGGGTTTTAGATTCCTTACCATCCTTCTTGATAAACTTATACAGAAAATCATTTCAGATACAGCCACTTTATTTTTTTCAAGTTTTTCCTCATGCAGGAGTATGCTAGAGAAAGAATGTCTAAAATTGTTTGACAGGAAATAGATTGCAGAATTTAAATCAGCATTTAAATATCAATTTCAAGCATCGTGGCTTTATTGGTAGCCTTACCGTCCCCAAGGTTTATTCCTGCACTTTTCAAGGTAAATATTTTATTTTTTTTTATTTTTATTTTATTTTTTTTTTTTTATCCACAGTAAATAACTGTTTCTAAAAATCAATGAACATTGTGGCTATCACTTACTCTTAACATGATTTGCCTAAAAATAATGGTAATTTTCCTTACCGTCCCATCCTTCCCTTTTTTTCCTTCCGTCCCTTCTTTAACACCTCTTTAAGACAATGTTATACCAAAATTTTGTACTAAAAATACTACATTGTTATTATTTCTTAATTGAATGTCCTGTGAGTACTATGCAAATTCATTATAAATAAAAATTTAGAAGAAAACAGAAAGTTATAGTGGTAAAATGGTAAGGAAAATTAAACTCGCAAGTTTAACTTAAACCTCAGTTAAATAAAAAAAATTTTCGCTGCTGACCATTTTTTCTTTATTTTGAATCATTAAGGCATTCGTCTATCAGATTAAAATGTTATTTTAGCAAGTTTAATTTCACCAGATTTTTATTCCCGAATGTCAAAAGATTGTGAGAATGCCCCAAAAATTGAAAATGTGTGAAGTTAAAAATATTGAAGTAAAAGCGAAGTAGAAGCAAAAACTATTTTTACCTTTATACTTATTACGTTACTGCATTTGTTAGTTGAATATATCAGTAAGTATATCATGTACTTTATTATATTTGTCAGAATCTCGTTAATTCATGAAGAAATTGGCTAGCCGAAAATACGTGGCTATATCTTCCAATAAAAAGAATAAGCTCCAATTGAAAGATCAATATTGCTTATTTTTTAAATAACAAACAAATTAATAATCTAAATGTTTAAACATCTTCCAAAAGACATTTTCAAAATGCACAAAAAGCAACCCGCATATCATTTACTGCAAATATTAGATATTCACAAAATCATTTTATAATACATAACACGCGTTAAACTCGGAATACAATGCCTTTTATTCTTCTACTCTTAGCTTCTGGCTAGAGCGCTACTTTATTCAAAATTTTCAGAAACAATGAATAAAATCAATAAAAATCCTTCTCTTTTTTTCGACGCTACATTTTAACGTTGTGGAAAGAATAAGCTGAAGGATATCACTTGATAATTTACGCGATGTTCTCGGATAGTCTGATCGATATGAAGCAGTATACTTTGCACAAATAATTGTTTGGGGGAAAATATGAAGGTATTGTCATTTAGTTGAATTATTTTTAAAGATATACTAATGTCGTTCACTTGCTTGTCTTAAAATGTTATATATTTTTTTCTTTTATTACTATTGCTGCTTTTTCTTATTTTTAATATTCCGAGGAAAAAATTAATTTGAGTAGACAAATAGTGATATTTTGTTAAACAAGAATTTAAATGCCAAAATAAATCGGTTAAAAGCTGGTGTAATAAAATTTAAATAAATATAACAACCACTAAATGAAATATACGAAAATAGTAAAAAATCTTTATAACCCAATTATATTGGGGTTTTTTTCCCTTTTCCTCTATTATTTATCCATGCGTAATTTTTTTCCAGACTCAGTACTGTTTTAAGTAATGTTGACCCAAGCAATCTTATATAAAAAAAGCTAACAATATCAGTAAGCAAAACTTCCATAATATACTAAGAAATCTTCATAAAATATACATAGTTAATTTTACGTTAATTCCTAATGCTTCGATTTTGTGATACATATAAATAGCTATTACTGTTTTATAATATTTCGATAAAAATTGTAGATAAAAAAAATATTTGCATGCCTTTTGTGTCCTTTTATGTCTAAAAAATTCAGAGAAACGCTATAATGAATAGTCAACATATTTTATGTAGAAAAAATTGCAGATTATAATAGACTTTTTTGATTTCGTGGCGTATTAGTCTTTTCTCCCTTTTTTTCCCTATTTATCCATGGTGATTTTTTTTCAGACTCAATACTGTTTTAAGTAAAGTTGAACCAAGCAATATCATAAAAAAAATAATAACAATATCAATAAGCAAAACTTCCATAATATACTAAGAAATCTTCATAAAATATACATAGTTAATTTTACGTTAATTCCTAATGCTTCGATTTTGTGATACATATAAATAGCTATTACTGTTTTATAATATTTCGATAAAAATTGTAGATAAAAAAAATATTTGCATGCCTTTTGTGTCCTTTTATGTCTAAAAAATTCAGAGAAACGCTATAATGAATAGTCAACATATTTTATGTAGAAAAAATTGCAGATTATAATAGACTTTTTTGATTTCGTGGCGTATTAGTCTTTTCTCCCTTTTTTTCCCTATTTATCCATGGTGATTTTTTTTCAGACTCAATACTGTTTTAAGTAAAGTTGAACCAAGCAATATCATAAAAAAAATAATAACAATATCAGTAAGCAAAACTTCCATAATATACTAAGAAATCTTCATAAAATATACATAGTTAATTTTACGTTAATTCCTAATGCTTCGATTTTGTGATACATATAAATAGCTATTACTGTTTTATAATATTTCGATAAAAATTGTAGATAAAAAAAATATTTGCATGCCTTTTGTGTCCTTTTATGTCTAAAAAATTCAGAGAAACGCTATAATGAATAGTCAACATATTTTATGTAGAAAAAATTGCAGATTATAATAGACTTTTTTGATTTCGTGGCGTATTAGTCTTTTCTCCCTTTTTTTCCCTATTTATCCATGGTGATTTTTTTTCAGACTCAATACTGTTTTAAGTAAAGTTGAACCAAGCAATATCATAAAAAAAAATAATAACAATATCAGTAAGCAAAACTTCCATAATATACTAAGAAATCTTCATAAAATATACATAGTTAATTTTACGTTAATTCCTAATGCTTCGATTTTGTGATACATATAAATAGCTATTACTGTTTTATAATATTTCGATAAAAATTGTAGATAAAAAAAATATTTGCATGCCTTTTGTGTCCTTTTATGTCTAAAAAATTCAGAGAAACGCTATAATGAATAGTCAACATATTTTATGTAGAAAAAATTGCAGATTATAATAGACTTTTTTGATTTCGTGGCGTATTAGTCTTTTCTCCCTTTTTTTCCCTATTTATCCATGGTGATTTTTTTTCAGACTCAATACTGTTTTAAGTAAAGTTGAACCAAGCAATATCATAAAAAAAAATAATAACAATATCAGTAAGCAAAACTTCCATAATATACTAAGAAATCTTCATAAAATATACATAGTTAATTTTACGTTAATTCCTAATGCTTCGATTTTGTGATACATATAAATAGCTATTACTGTTTTATAATATTTCGATAAAAATTGTAGATAAAAAAAATATTTGCATGCCTTTTGTGTCCTTTTATGCCTAAAAAATTCAGAGAAACGCTATAATGAATAGTCAACATATTTTATGTAGAAAAAATTGCAGATTATAATAGACTTTTTTGATTTCGTGGCGTATTAGTCTTTTCTCCCTTTTTTTCCCTATTTATCCATGGTGATTTTTTTTCAGACTCAATACTGTTTTAAGTAAAGTTGAACCAAGCAATATCATAAAAAAAAAATAATAACAATCTCAGTGAGTAAAGCTTTCATAATATACATAAGAATTCTCCATAAAATATGTATCGTTAATTTTACCTTCATTAAAAATTTCATAATACTTGTCCTTTGTGGCGCATATAAAGAGTGATTACTGTTTTGTAATGTTTCAGTAAAAATTACAGATAAAAAAAATACATTGCATGCATTTTGTGTCACGCAAAAAAAATTCTGAGAAGTGCTATTATGAATAGCCTAGACATTTTACGTAGAAAAAAATAATAAAATAATAGACTTACCTGTTTTCGTTGTTTCCGGTCACCATGAATTGACTAAAATGATAAATCAATCAAAATTCATTTTTTTCTACTCTATATTGCTCAAAAGGATTCAGTTTGCGACATCCTTTATCATAATTCCGTGTTGTCTAATGTCATGAAATGTTGTCTATAATGCTAGTGAAGGACATCATTAGTAAATAATGGTGAAATATGGCTATATTAGTTATAAAGCAACTCGTTTAACCCAGGGGTCGATTCAGGCAAAATTTGGGGCCTATTTAAAGCCCTTTCACAAAAATAAATTTAATAAAATGGGCCCCTTCACAAAAATAAATTTAATAGAATGGGCCCTTTCACAAAAATAAATTTAATAAAATGGGCCCCTTCACAAAAATAAATTTAATAAAATGGGCCTCTTCATAAAAATAAATTTAATAAAATGGGCCCTTTCACAAAAATAAATTTAATAAAATGGGCACAAAAATGAGCTTCACAAAAATGAGCTTAATAAAACAGGCCCTTTCACAAAATTCCTTTTAATAAAATAGGCCCTTTCGTAAAATTTTTTTTTCATAAAAAGTGTTTTAAAATATGTAATTTGTAAATAAAACCAGGTCGCGAAAAATAAAAACTTTAGCAAGGGTATTTAAAGCAGTTTTTGTTAATAAATTCTTGGTTCGAATTTGAGTAACTAGATTTCAACTTTCGTTACAAAAGGTTATTTTTCACAAAAATAATATAAAATTCACAAAAATAACTTTTACTTTTCACAAAATGGGTCCCAAGAATAAAAACCTACATCGTCCCCTGTAACCTATATTTACAGTAAATTCTAGTATATATTAGAAATGATACTCAGCCCGAGTCCGGGCCCAAAGCGAGCTCGGGCTTGATTTTTATAAGAATCTTCGGGCTCGGACCCTGAATTTCTGTATGAAAAAAGAGGTCAAATTTGCAACCTTATTCACAATGCTTACCTCTGTAGTTCGTTTAATGTACTGATCATTTTTAATAAAAAGCTACGAGTTACTGACGACTGGCTTTTTCGCTAATCGACGTCACAGATTAGTCTCGGAAAATGAAACATTTGAAGTTACTGAAAAAATTAATAGCTCGAAAAGTATTTGTCAGAAAATTGTAAGACAAACTGCTTTAGAAAGGTAAAAAATCGTATTTTTCTTGATATAAATTTCAAATCTAATGATAATGCCGTTTTTCGAATATTGAATTTAAAAAATTACCAAATTTTACAATGGAGTACCGAAGCGAAACCTTCACGCGTAAAAACATAATAACGGCAATGTCCTGACGTGTATAGTGGCTATAAGCACCAGTGTTGACTCTAGAAAAAAAGGGCCGCGCGCCAGTCGAGAATTTTTCAAAAAGGGGGCACTATTCTAAAAAAGGATACAGTTTTTCTAAAAGGGAACACTATTCTAAAAAAGGGCACACTTGTATCTTGTTCACAAAAAATATTTTAAACTGGTTTGTTTAGAGTCCCTAGAATTTGCGATATTTTCCCGGGATCAACTGAATTGCCACAGGGCGCATAGGAAGTGTTAAAAAGACAGCCGAGCGCATCGGAAAGGTTTAACCATCTCGCTGCACAGTCCAAGATATTCTCGGGATGAATTTTTTAGTCTAATTAACCCTCCTTGATTATTCCCACCAGTTATTTTTTAATTGTAAATTTTGCCTTTTTTAATCGGAGCATTTTCTCATTTAAATTATACAAAAATTTTTGTTTTGAAAAACTGGTGACAAAAGAATAAAAATTCTTAAAAGATGCTCGTCACGAAGCTATTTGATAAAACAATTACGCAGCGAGAAGGTTAAAGGAGCCGCCGAGCGCATCGGAAGGGTTTAAAAGGGCCGCCGGGCGCTGCGCCCTGCTAAAGCGGCTTAGAGTCAACACTAAGCACGAATCACAAATTATAGTAGCCTTATTATTTTGTTAAAATATAAACATGAATTATGATGTCATGAGTGTATGATTTTTATTTAATTCTCGACAAATACTAGATGCGCCATTTCTTTTTGGTTGTGAACAACATATTCACGTATCGGCTTCATATTTAAAACAAATATATGGTTAATGCATAGCTTTTACAAGAGAAAGGGATATCATGAAGGGCTTTTCATGAATTTACATTTCTTTGTCTTTTTTTGCAAGAATCAAGACTTATGAAAGATTATCAAGACTATTTAGGCTTATGAAACTTTTTTTTTTTAAAATACTAGTATATAAGCAAAATTTCTCCAGGCTTTCAATACATTAAAGAAGATGGAATATTTGCGCGAGATTCATAGTCCGTACGGTGTTTAATTTTAAAATTGATTTTTCTAATAAAACATGTTTAAAACCAGGGCAATGCCAGGTATTTCAGCTAGTATTTTCTATATTTTATCACAAAAAATATTCTGGCAGATTATTTACATTTAACATCGAATTTCTGAAGTTCATTTCGTTTAATATCCAAACATTTCGT
Organism: Maratus speciosus; assembly: GCA_963932465.1. Classification (NCBI taxonomy): domain Eukaryota; kingdom Metazoa; phylum Arthropoda; class Arachnida; order Araneae; family Salticidae; genus Maratus; species Maratus speciosus. Next base: position 442,735,969 of record OZ010797.1, on the reverse strand, counting down.
ATAGAAAAAAAAATGAAAAATGATTTTTCATATCAGTGCTTCGGGCAACAGTGAAATTTCTATAGCGACAAATAAATAAATCGATAAAAAATCTATACTTTGTTTTTTTTTTCATTCATTGTATGTGAACACGTGCGAGTTTTTTCTTCCGGTGAAATCGCTTTTGATGTTTCTCTTGTCATTGTCAAAAGAATTTGCCAGATCTGGATTTCTCAAGATAAAAAAAAATAATAGCGTTTCTTACATTATTTTAACATGAAAGATTAGTGTTACAAGTGCTCTTGTATGAAAGTTACAAGTTTTTAAAGACCTAAAAAATCTATTCTAAGGCACATCTGTAGATTTACATTTTCAAATGAATTATGCAAGCCTGCAAATTGTGTCATATTGCTTAGCTTTTGATAATTGATTCTTACGTATTTTGTAGCCCTGAATCCGAAAATGGCCTTCATTTTTTACCATCACATCAGGATTTTTTGCAAAATTTTTACTTTTTAACTTTGAAATTTACGATTAGCAAAAATTCTGACGTGATGGTTAAGAACGAAGGTTATTTTCAGATTTAGTGCTAAAAAGTACATAAAAATCGATTATCAAAAATTAAAAAACACAACCATCACATCTATTTTACAGTATCAGAATTTTGCTATTTTTTTTACATTGAAATTTACGATTTGAAAAAAAAATCCTGACTTGATGGTTAAAAATTAAGTTCATTTTCGAATTCAGCGCTAAAAAATATATAAAAATCAGTTATCAAAAGTTAAGAAAAACCTCCATTTCCCGTATCTTTCAGTGTCAGATGTTCTCTATTTTTTTTTTTTTTTTTTTTTTTTTTTTTTTTTTTTTTTTACTTTTACCATTGAAATTTACGATTTGCAAAACATCGTGACGTGATTGTTAAAAATGAAGGTCATTTTCGGATTCAGCGCTAAAAAATGCATAAAAATCAATTATCAAAAGTTACACAACACAACTATGGCAGGCTTGTGTTATTGATATGAACATTGTTTAACCCTTTCAGGGGCAAAATACTTTCAGCATTAAAATATTTAAATAAATACCTGGAACAGGAATTTACGAACAAATTTATTTGGAAACAGGAAAAAGGCTATATTTCACATACATGTTAAATGGGAAAGATTTTAGCAAAATTCTAGTGCCACTGTGGCGTTTGGGAATTAAAATTAAGTGGTTTCATAAACATACCACTGTCGCTGAAAAGGTTAAAGAATTAATGAAATGGGAACTAAACTTATATAAATACGCAATATGAACTTTAATAAGCTCACCGTTTTATTTTAAAAGGCGACAAAGATAATAATAATACAGATGTTACAAATTAAAAATGTACATTTTACTCAAATTTTCTAGTACTTTCGGACTGCAAACCCGCGGCCATCGTCACAGAATATTTTTTTTTACTAATTGCTATTCCATTTATTCAAATCACTTCATTTGAAATGGGAGAATCTATAATTATTAGGGTAGCTTTAAGTAGAATTAGTAGTGCCTTGGATAGAACTTATGTAGAGAAAAAAATTGAAGTTAAATATTTTTCTCTACACAAGTTCAATCCAAGGTATTGCTACTTATGCTTCCAGCTAATAATTATAGACTCTCCCATTTCAAACGAAGTGACGTATTTGAATAAACGGAACAGCAATTAATATATATATATATCAATATTCCCTGACGGTGGCCGCGGGATTGCAGGCCGAAAGTACTAGGAAATTTAAATAAAATGTATATTTTTAACTTGTAACATCTATATCATTATTACCTTTGTTACCTTTTGATAAACGGTGAGCTTTTTTAAAGTTCCTTAGTTTTTCCTTTTAAAGTTCATATTGTGCAATTTGTGACTGAATGAAGGTGGAATATTGCATTTCGTTTTATTATTTTATTTCAACTTATATATTTTATTAGCCTAGACTAATTCGTCTTATAAGTGTAATTGCAAACGAGTGAATAAATTAAAATAAAGGCAACCATAAATATTTTATAATAATGTCGATAATATATTTAAATAAAAATTGAACACCTCTACCAGTTAAACGAGTTTACTAACGAAATCTCTAAAATTATAGATATTAAAAAAAAAAAAAAAAAAAAAAAAAAGAATCAAAACCGAGCTCGAAATAACCAACTTCTCGGAAGTTACTGAAAAACTCAGCAGCGTCTTGGATAAGATTTCTACCAAAAAAGATATTTTCTCAAAATTATTAATTTTTTCTGAATACTTTTCTAATCCTGCTAAATCGAACGATAGTTCGAACGAATACCGTTCATTCATCTTAATAACTGAAAAAAAAAAATCTTAAAATTTTATGTAGTATTATCTACTTAACTTGTAATTTAAAAATATATGGTTCCTGAAAAGGGCTTTTTTATTCCTCTTCCTTAATTGTTTGTCCTGCCCAAGCTTGGCGAGTGTAACCTTTGAACTAGTGCTAATTTTTATTCTCTCAGTATTTCTTTTTCCTTTATTTAGTAGTTTTTAACTACAGCTTTACCTATTTTTATTATAAATTCAATCTTTTTCTCTAAGTCTTTAAACTTTTTTAATTTTAATTATTACCTCTTTTATTATGTATTTTATTTTTTTTATTTTTGATTCTATCTTTAATTTTAAATCAACGTTGATGTAATTTAACTAGACCTCTTCTTTTTTCCCCAATGACTCATATTTATAAGACATTTCATCTACAGCCTGGGTGTTAACTTGATCACAACTAGGAAACCCCTCAACGCTGCTTCACTGTTCAGCACTGTTCGTATTACTCGTAAATCTCGAAAAGTCTCTACATTTTTCATATTATAAATTTCAAAAGAAATTTTGGGTACTTTTACAGACTGTTATTTACAATACATTGCAGAATATTAGGGCTGCGGTACCCTTTTTTTTTTTTTTTTTTTTTTTTTTAGAAACTAAGCCCTGGCTGGTTATGGTATTATAAATGAACAAAGAAACTGCCAACATAATTTTGAAAGAGGATATTTTGAACAATTCCTGAAGCAAACTAAACAATACACATCAAATATTTTGTTTTACACTTTAAGCCTCAGGGATCTCATTAATATTATTAAGTCAAATAAATTAATACTTTTAAATTCCAAAGATATTAATTACACTTTTGAATTTTATTTTGAATTTATCATTTACTCCATATTTCTTAGCATCCTATGAATCCTTATATTTGTAACTATTAACGCAAACATTAAATAAAGTTGCTGGGGCTTTAGTACACTGTAAAAAAAAATCTGTAAAGTTACTAAAATTTTTCTAGGAAACTAGGATTCCAGGAACTTTTTATGCAACGGCAACAGCAAAAATTTCTGTAACAGCATCTGTTACAGGAATTTTTCTTGTTGCCGTTACATAAAAAGTTCCTGGAATCCCAGTTTCCTAGAAAAATTTTAGTAACTTTACAAATTTTTTTTTACAGTGTATGCGGCAAGTGTATACTTCACCCACGCGAAAATACCCGTTCGCTAATTTTAATCCTATGGAATAAATTTTTAAAGATAGCTAGCTCGCTTGCATTTCAATACCTTTAAACGCTTCTTTTTGCATTGAGTTGCTAAGATAGATAGTACAAAGGCATTTTTTACTTTTTCGATTGTATTTGCAAGGTTTATTTTTTTACTGAGAATACTTTCATTTCCGAAACCGGCTACGAAAGTAAATATCCTCATAAAAAAGACCTGTAAACAAAATCAAAAAAATAAAAAACCGCCTTTCTACAGATCGATCTCACCTAGCCAAAGCAAAAAAAAAAAAAAAAAAAAAAAAAGTAAAAATATTGAAATCCAAACGAGCTATCTTACAAAATGTCTTCCATAGGATTAACCCTTTAGTACGCAGCTTTGCATATATGCAAACAACAGTGTTTTGAATGTAATAGATTTTATTATTCGTATATACCTAATTCACAGCAGAAAATTAAAATAGCAATATTTGCTTTAATTAATAACAGACATTCCGCATCTAAATAAACCGAAATTAACCATTGAAGCTTTCTGGTGTAAAGTCAGATTATCTGAACTACGTAATTTATAGAACGTATTTTATCATGGAAATTAAAGGGTTAAAGGATGAGTTTTATAAAATAAATAATTATATAAAATAAGGTATTTGGAGACATACTTATTAAAATATTTACTAATTTGCAATATTTTAGCGTAAAACAGTCACACGACAGTAGTTTTTACGTATATTGCAGATGTACAACAGAAGAAAAGATTGACGTATTGCATGAAAAATGTATCTCTGATTTTCTCATTATTTTTCTTGTGTAATAAACTTTTCAGAGAATCATATATATTTTTTTCGAAACCAAAGGAACAATCGCTCATTTAAGGGTTAATATTATCGAACGGGTGTTTTCACGTGAGTGAAGTAGCCTCTTAACAAGGATATATATGTGCGCAGTAGGTAAAAATAAGAGGTTGAAAATCCATAAGATTATACAGATTTTGAAAAAGACAGGTTTTCCTTGGAGCATTTCCCCGATGAATCTAGATAGAATCTCCTATAGTATGAGCAGATAGCAAGCAGCAACAAGTTTAAAAGTGCCTTCATGTGGAACTAAAAAATGCCTTTTCTTAAAATTTTTACTCCAGTTTTTCAGTAAAAATGGATAACGTTTGAATGAAAACAACATGTCTTCATATACAGTGGAACAAAAATTTCTTTTTTAAATATCATTATAGAAATTTGACTTAGAAAATTCCGAAAAATAATTTGTAAAAAATAATAATAATAATAATTACGAGCCCGAGCAGATTACTTACAGCCACAAGTTTCTGCGTTTAAAAATGTCTTCATGTGGAATTTAAAAAATGATTTTTGTAAAAAAAATCTAGTTTTTTTTTATTTAGAACGGATTTGTCTGATTCAAAACAATATATATTTTCCATGTAAACAGGATTATTAAAGTTCAACATAGAAAGTATAGAAAAATAATTTGCAAAATAGAAAATTATAAGCACGAATCGACAACGTGTAGCAACAAGTTTTACATGTTTAAATCTTCCTTCATGTGAAACTAAGAATTGCTTTTATTTCAAATATTTTTTTCAATTCTTTCATTACGAATGGAATATGCAAGATTACGTGTAGCAACAAGTTTAGATATATTTGAATCAAAACAATGTGTTTTTCATGTGTAATTTACTGACGTTTTTCCTTTCTAAATCATATCATGGATAATTAAATTTAAAATTCCCGGAAAATAATTTGTAGAAAAAAACATTATGCATAGGCCAGAGGAGTATCGCGTGAGCATTGAAAAAACAAATTATGCTTAAAAATGCGTTTTTCTGGATTTAAAAACGGCTTCTCCTTTAAGTTTTCTCCGAGTTTTTAATTAAAAATGGAGATTTAGAATTAAAATAATATTTCTTTATGCTAAATTACATTAATTTTTTTTTCTAAATCACATTAGGGAAATTTAACTAAAGTTTTTTTAGAACATCCAGCAAAAAAAAAAAAGAATTCCCTACAACAACAAAAAAAAAAAATTACGTATATTTTATTTGAAAAATACGTTTTGCCCACAACGTAAATTTACTGAAGAAGTTCAATTCCTTTTAGAAAGTAAATTATGTGAAAATACGTTCTTGATTTAAGCATCTTAATTTTTTATATACTGCTATTTAATACTACTGGGGCTTTGGTATGCGGCAAGGGGATACTTCACCCAAGCAAAAACACCCGTTCGCTAATGTTAATCCTATGAAGACATTTTTAAAGATAGCTCGCTTGCATTTCAATATCATTAAAAGCTTCTTTTTTGCATTGAGTTGCTAAGATCGATTTGTACAAAGGCATTTTTTACTTTTCCGAGTTTTTTTTTTTAAATGAGAATGTTTTTATTTTCGAAACCGGCTCCGAAAGTAAAAGTATCCTCATATAAAAGACCTGTAAACAAAATCAAAAAAGTAAAAAACGGCCTTTCTACAGATCGATCTCACCTAGCCAAAAAGAAAAAAAAAATCATGTAAAAATATTGAAATGCAAACGAGCTACCTTACAAAATTTCTTCCATAGGATTAACATTAGCGAACGGGTGTTTTCGCGTGAGTGAAGTAACCCCTTAACAATTATATATATGTGCACAGTAGGTAAAAAAAAGAGGTTGAAAATCCATAAGATTATACAGAGTTTTTGAAAAGACAGGTTTTTCTTGGAGCATTTCCCCGATGGTTCTAGGTAGAATGTCCTATAGTATGAGCACATAACAAGCAGCAACAAGTTTCTATGCGTTTAAAAGTGCCTTCATGTGGAACTAAGTTAGTAAATGCATTTTCTTAAAATTTTTACTCCAGTTTTCCATTAAAAATGGAGAATGTTTAAATCAAAACAACATGTCTTCATATATAGTGGAACAAAAATTTATTTTTTAAATTACATTATAGAAATTTAAGTAAAATTCTGAAAAATGATTTGTAGAAAAAGACAAAAACATTTACGAACCCGAGCAGATTACATGCTGCAACAAGTTTCTGTGTTTTAAAATGTCTTCATGTTGAATTTAAAAAAATGGTTTTTGTAAAAAAAAAAAAAAAAAAAAAAAACTTGTTTTTTTTATTTAGAACGGATATGTCTGATTCAAAACAATATATATTTTCCATGTAAATAGCATTATTAAAGTTCAACATAGAAAGTATAGAAAAAAAATTTGCAAAATAGAAAATTATAAGCACGAATCGATAACGAGTAGCAACAAGTTTTACATGTTTAAAAGTTCCTTCCTGTGGAACTATGAATTGCTTTTATTTCAAATATTTTTTCAATTCTTTGTGCAACATGTGTTGTACATGTGTTCATGTACAACACATGTAGTACATGTGTTCTTCAATTACATGTGAAAAACACATTGTTTTGATTAAAATATATCTAAACTTGTTGCTACACGTAATCTTGCATACCTCATTCTTAACACATTCACGCCGGCGCGGTGGGTCACACTCGATTGTCTCAGAGCTGCCAAGTCTCCGGCTTTTTGGATATCAGTATATTAATACAGAAAATGTTGTTTTATTTAATTAGAACAATTGGGCGATTTTAAGGAACAGCATTTTCTTTAAAATAATAGAGGTGTGCAAAAAGCCGGACACTTGACAACTCTGAGACAGTCGAGTGTGACCCACCGCGCCGGCGTGAATGTGTTAAGAATGAGGTATGCAAGATTACGTGTAGCAACAAGTTTAGCTATATTTGAATCAAAACAATGTGTTTTTCACATGTAATTTACGGGCGTTTTTTCTTTCTAAATCATATCATGGATAATTAAATTTGAAATTCCCAGAAAATAATTTGTAGAATAAAAAATTACGCATAGGACAGAGGAGTATCACGTGAGCATTAAAAAAACAAATTCATGCTTAAAAATGCGTTTTCCTGGAATTAAAAACGGCTTCTCCTTTAAGTTTCTCCGAGTTTTTAATTAAAAATGGAGATTTAGAATTAAAACAATATTTCTTCATGTTAAATTACATATTTTTTTTTTTCTAAATCACATTATGGAAATTTAACTAGCGTTTTTTTTTAACATCCAGCGAAGAAAAAAAAATGCAGAACTACAACCAAAAATTACGTATATTTTATTTGAAAAATACTTTTTGTCCACAAAGTAAATTCACTGAAGAAGTTCAATTCCTTTTAAAAAATAAATTATGCGAAAATACGTTCTTGATTTAAACACCTTAATATTTTCTATTCAAAAATTTTCCTACTTTATTGGCTTTTTCCTTTTCCTCAGACGAAAAGTTTTAAGTATTATGTAAGCGTGAAATTTGAGGATCGAAAAGCATTGAAATAATGGTTAGAAACATATATTTGTTCAAAAAAGTTATATAGTTTCTTTCGGTGTCAAAGAATAATAGCAAAATATCCAGAGTGTTTTCTATATTACAAATTTTACTGCTTTAAAAAATATATTTTATTTCAGTTCCTCCATTTCCGTTCAATGTTACTGAAATAAACAGAATGAGAAAATATGAAATCTTGAGGGTAAATCAGAATAGCTTTTAAATATAACAAGGATATAAACCCGGGATTCCCAACAGAATGTACGGGAAAATAATTTCTTTAAAATTGATAACTATAATAGATTTTTTACATTTAATATACACGGTAATTCTAAATTCATGGTACAAACTTTAAAGGTTGGTACAGGACACTGTAACAACCACTTATTGTATAGGAATGTATAGGCGCAAGTGATGCGTTGAGGTACAAAAACCAGGGGGCCAGTTTGGCCCTTTTTTGTATTTCAAAATTTCTCAATCATACCAGAAAATTCCTATACTATTCTTTTCTTTATTTCAGACAGTTGGCGAAACAGTTGAGCACTGTTTCAGGGGTCTCCTAGCAATCCAATGCTTTATACCCAGACTAAGAAGTGAGTGTCTAGATGCATGAGTACGTACGAGGAAAAGAGTCTAACTGCAGAGAGATCTCTGTGCTTGATAGAAAAAGTAAAACAGCAAAATGCAGGAAAATTCCGATTGGACGAGACCCGGAGGCTCCGCCCTCTCGAAGAGCTAGAAAAGTTAGAATGAGTGAAAGACAGACGATACTTTAAGTTTTTAATGAAAGAGAGGTCGAGAGTTGAATTTGGACTAAAAATAAACTATTTGATGAATATAAAAAGAAAAAATTCTTCTTTAAAAATTCCCGGTATGAAATCGAAATTTTGAATTAAAGAAAATCCCCATTTCTATTTCTTTTCATGTCCCGTGTTTGACAGATTTGCCAGTTTTGCGTTTTTTTTTTTTTTTTTTAATTCAAAAGTTTCGATTTCATATCGGAAATTTTCAAAGAACATTTTTTTCTTTATGTAAATATGAAATGTCCGTCTTAAATAAAGATAAGAATAGTGTAGGATTTTTTTTTTTTTTTATGAATGAGAAATTTTGAAGTAAAAAAAGGGCCAAATTGGCCTCCTGTTGTTTCTACCTCCACGCGTCACTTGCGCCCAGACATTCCTATACAATAAATGATTCTTACAGTGTCCTGTACCCAACCCTTAACATTTGTACAATGAATTTAGAATCACCCTGTATATTTTTTTAAAATCCACTAACAATACTAAAAGTCATATTTATTTGAAAAATAGCAATATTGCGTTAAAATTTATTTGAAATTTATTAAAAGCATATCATATCAGAGTTAATAGCCTTTTTTAGTCAGCCTTTTTCATTCCGTGTTTCATTTCATGTCTTAAATTTGTGTTTTTTTAATTGATTGATGACTGTTTTAATTGCGTTATGAAATATAAGCTGGAAATTTTGAATAAACGCTGAGTTTTTTATATTAATTTAAGTACAAACGGAGTTATCTTTCGCAATCGTCTGCTCGCGATAGATTCTTTTTTTTTTTAAATCATGCTTGAAAATTATTAAAAACAATAAAAATTGAGTAAATAGTGATGCAGTTTTCAAACAAATTGTGATATTATTTTCCAACAAAATGCATTGGAAAGTACATTTTTCTTCCCTTATTCGGCGATGCAGAAATTTAAAATGTACGATATAAAGAAGTTTAAAGAATTGCCCTAAAAGTTAAATTTAATCGTCTGCTGTTGCCACCGTCAAAATGACGTCAGCGTTACGTACGGACACGTTTGTTCTTTATAATATTGATATTTTACAAAAATTAAAACCTTAAAAATTATAACATTCGAATTTGATTAAGTATCCAAGATATTTTCTGTTTACAAATATTTCTGGTTTTTAGAGAAACGTTTAATTTTCTTTTCGCTAATTTACCGTGCAAACAAACATTACCAATCATACTAATTTAGCTAATCACGATGTTTTTAAATATAATATTTCATCGACGTAAAACCATTACAAATTATAAAATGATACAAATAATATTAAATATTGTAAATAGTTTCTGTTTAAAAACACCTTTGTTTCACAAAGAATATTTCTTTTTAATATTAAATGCTTTTATTGTTATTGCAAACAAACATTGCATCTTGAAATTCGAAATTAGCTAATCACGATAATTCTTAATTATAACATTTCACGAAATAAAAATTATTAAATATTATACTATGTCGCAAATATGAATAAATTATTCTAAATATTTTTTATTATAGACCGTTCTGCTTGGTATCTGCTTTATTTACAGATAATATTTAATTTTAAACCTTAACAAAACGGTAGATTTAAATGCATAATTTTATTTTAATATTTTATTAGCACCACTATATTTTAAAAGTAATTTATTTAGTAAATTTCTCTTGCACATACTGTGCAAGTACAAGTAAAAGTGTTTCTTAAAAAAAAAAATGGTGCGAACCAAATAATTTTGGTAAAGTGTGTCAATGCTGCTTATATGGCAGCATTAGTCCATTAAGAGATAATATTATCTTACTTTTGTCCCCGTGGGATTAGTATTATCTTACTAATCCCCGTTAACTTTTGTAGCAAACAAACACTACCAATGAAATTTTTAAATTATCTAATCACGATAATTAAATAAAAACTATTAAAAATTATAATATGCAGAGAACACGAGTATTTATTCAAAATATTATAGAATAATATAATATTATATAATAGCGTTTTGGAGACTGTTTTGCTTTTTAAAGAAACATTTAATTTAAATTCGCCTCCGTGGATTTTAACATACCGCTATTAATTCTCGCTGTAAGCAAATATTACTTGTAAAATTTTGAAATTATTAAATGACGATGGTTAAAAAAATTTTTTGACATTTAAGAAAAAAAAGGCTTAAAAAATATACCATGTTTCTAATCTAATAGTAAAATAAGTAATACAATGTTTTTCTTTTACAAACTTTTCTCTTTCATTAATATGCTTCATTCATTTTAAAACAATATTCCCAAATGAGTATCAAATAAGCTGTTGTAAACAAACATAAATCGTGTCGGATCCGACTTTAGGAACGTTCGTAATTATACAAATACGTAGCACCTATAGTCCGTCTGTCTGTCTGTCCGTTCGTCCGCATATAATAGAGCAAAAATTACCCACCCGAATGGTCTGAAATTTTAAATATATAATTGTTACAAAAAATTGTTGTTTTGTCGAGACATTTCAAATTTTATGAAACTCGGATGTATAGGTTAATTACAGGGACAGTCAAAAGTTTTCCGTTACATTACGGCCAATGGGAAAAAATTATTTCAAGGGCATTTTAATGATGTTACAGCCTTTCGAACAGAATGAAATGGATATGCACTTATGGAGTGCACAAAATATACATTCAGTACAATGGGCGGAACAAAAAATATTTATAAAAATAGTTATAGTAAGAAAGCACCTCATTTGCCATGTTTGACGTGAAATTTCCAGCTTTTTTTCAATTTTGAGAAAAAATTTATTTTTACGTGAATAATGTTATTATAGCTAGCCAAACAGATTTACTGTAGTTTAACACGTTCACGCCGGCGCGGTGGATCACACTCGACTGTTTCAGAGCTGCCAAGTATACGGCTTTTTGGATTAATACAGAAAATGTTGTTTTATTTAATTAGAACAGAACAATTGGGCGATTAAAGGAACAGCATTTTCTCTAAAATAACCGTGGTGGGCAAAAAGCCGGACACTTGACAACTCTGAGACAGTCGAGTGTGACTACATGTAGATCAGGGTTGCCGGCTTTTAGCCAGCCGGCTTTTTTTGGTTTTAACCGCTTAAAAAAAAGCCGGCTTTTATTGAAAAAAGCCGGCTTTAATTTTGAAAAGTTGGTTTACAGCTAATTCATTTTAAATTTGGATCAGTTAATTTTTAATATACTTATAAATATTTTCTACTAAAAAAATTATAAATTTCTATTAATTTTTGTCAAATAAATAAGCCTTTATAACTTTTAGAAGGCAATTATGTCTGGGGGGAAAAAATTATAAATATTGAAAAGAATATTAAGTTAGACTCCAAATTGGTGTTTAGAAATTACATATTATATAGCTACACATATACTACACATTTTAAAGATTATATTTCATTAAACAATGACAAAAATGTAGCACACAATGGAAATTCTGGAAACATTCTTATGTGTCCATATGGAGGGATAAAGTTATAAATATTAAAAGAGAAATTAGAAAGGATATAATATTTGAGGAGAGTTTGGTACATAAGTGTATAAAAAATGGAGCATTTAAACAAGAAAAAAATAAATTCTCTAAATAAAATTTTGAAAAGGTTGTTACTATTTGCTAAGCATATTCATGCATATGCTATTCATAATGTTTTTAGTAGTGAGAAATTGTGTTTTTATTATATTATGACTATGTACCTATAATTTTAAATGTTTACTACAAATAAAATAAGACTTGTATATTAATAGCTCTGAAAATGAAGTAATAAAACATGTAACTAAATAGCCATTGTCCTCTTTAATTTCAGTAAAAATGAAAAAAAAATGGAGGGGTGGGTGTTAAAGACATATTTGCAATTTAAACTATAAATCACTAACAAAACCAGTTTTATTCCAGTATTAATGTCTTCATAATTGAGAAATTGGGTTACTTATTAAACTCTAAATCAATTAAATGTCTTTAAAACTAATTAAAAATACTTTTAAAAAATGTAATTTATAATTACAGTGCTTCGTTGTATAAAAGCCAATTATGGCCAAAAAAGGCCAATTTTGGCCAAAAAAAGCCGGTTAAAACCAATAAAAGCCACCGGCGTGGCTTTTTTTAATTTTAGCCGGCTTTTTTGCAACCCTGATGTAGATAGCAACAAAAATAATTGTTAAGCCAAAATAATGCTCAATGAAAAGACATGTACTATTAATAGTACACTAGACCCGAACGGGTTAAGTATATGTTGAATTTTGAAATTAGCTAATCACAATAATTCTTAATTATAATATTTCATCAAATAAAAATTATTAAATATTATACGATGTTGCAAATATGAATAATTATTCTAAATATTTTCTTTTTTATCTGCTTCATTCACAGATAATATTTCATTTTAATATTATCCCCATTAACTTTTGCAGCAAACGAACATTACCAATCAAATTTTGAAATAATCTAATCAAGATAATTTTTTATCATAATATTTCACCAAATAAAAACTGTTAAAAATTATAATAATATGCAACAAACATGAATAATTAATTATTCTAAATATTTTCTTTCAGAGATCGTTCTGCTTTTGTAGCGAAACATTTAATTTAAATTCGTCTCCATGGATTTTAACTTACAACCTCCATTAATTCTCGCTGTAAGCGTAAGCAAACGTTACGTGTAAAGTTTTGAAATTAGCGACGATGGTTATAAAATATTGTGTCATTGAAACAAAAAAGGTTTAAAAATTATATCACGTTTCTAATGTAACAAAATAAGTATTGTATTTTTCTTTTACAAGCTTTTCTGTTTCATTAACCATCATTTAGGCCAATATTCCCAAATGAGTATCAAATAAGACATCTATCAAACAATGAAATTTATTTATATTATCTAAAAGTGTATGCTATTTATGGTTAGAATGATATCTGCCTTTTTAAAACAGAAATAACATGTTTGTTTTAAAAAGGATAATATGCAAAAATCTCTAATCGTGATGGTTTTGTCATCAATTTTTGTTTTAAGAAAAAAATATAAAAGATTTAAAATTATTTAAAATTATACCATGTTTCTAATCTAATAAAACAAGAACATTATTTTTCTTTTACAAACGTTTCTACTTCATTTAACCTTCATTTAGACCAATATTCCCAAATGAATATCAAATAACACATTTATCAAACAATGAATTTTTATTTATATTAACTAAAAGTATATCTTACTTATTGTTAGAATGTTATCTTCCTTTTTAATACAGGAATAATTAGTCTGTTTTAAAAAGGATAATATACAAAAATTTCCAAACGTGATAGTTCTGTCATTGGTTTTAGTTTTAAAAAGTTATAAAATATTGAAAATAATTTAAAATTATACCATGTTTCTGCTCTAATAAAATAAGAACAGTATTTTTCTTTTATAAACTTTTCTGTTTCATTAACCTTCATTTAGAACAATATTCCCAGATGAGTATCAAACAAAACATTTATCAAATAATGAAATTTTATATATTTCAACAAAAAGTATACGTTATTTATGGCTAGAATGTTATCTGCCTTTTTATACAGAAATAATATGCCGTTTTTTTTAAAAAAAGATAACAGACAATTTCTAAACGTGATGGTTGTGTCATCGGTTTCTGTTGAAAAAAAGTATGAAAGATTGAAAATGATCCACTATTTCGAAAAAATGATCAAAAAAGTCAGAAATTTTTATTTAATTAAAAGATCTTAAGATCTTTACTCGTATTAATCTTTTATTATCATTGTTCCAATGTTAATATTAAGCCTTCGATAAGGGCAAGGACTGGCGGCTATGTTTATATTCAATCCTTCCACAATTTACTTAAAAAAAAAAAAATCTGGTTAATTTTTCTTAAAATAATTCTAGTGTGTGGCAGCCAGCGACTATTTTTTAATTCCATTTCGCACCACTTTTTCAAAACAATTTTTTTTTTTTTACATACTCTTTGACAACATTTGCAAGAAAAATATACTATAAAATATATATTTTTTTAAATAGTACTGCCAGCAGAATATAAAGATAGTCGACTGTGGCAGCCCAGCACAGGCATTATTTTGAAAAGGTGGGATGAATGGAATAAAAAATAGCTCACTGGAACGTATATGTTTCTACACCTAATCAAAAAGTTAGTAGCCAAGTTTAAAATTAAAAAAGAGAGAGAGAGAAAGAAAGAAAAAATCCAGTTGGAACTATAATAAAAAAACATGTATAATATATATTTTCCTTTCATTTCAATTAGATACATTTCTAATACCAAAGGATTAGAAGATAAATTCAATGGTAATTAGATTTATAATTAATGCTAAATTGGGTAATTTTTAGGCCCATAAAGGTTTAAAATATCTGTAATCTCAATTTTATTGTAGAATTCTAAAATGATAGAAAAAAAAATAAAAAAATAGAATTCCAGTGACAGTAAATGTTTAATTTAAATTTTTCTAGGATAAACTATCATGAATTTCTTAAATCAGCCTGTGATTTATTAAATATTTATATTTATTTATTATTTAAATTTTTGCCTGAAACCATCAATGATTATTAAGTGTCCCATGTGAATTATTTCCCCTGCAATCCATTTGGAACTTCTCACGTTTTAATATTTTTATTTTTTAAATAACTGGATATGTTTATACGAAAAAAAAAAAAATAATAAAATTTATAATTGTAAAATACAATTTAGCGAAGAATCGAAAAAGTTTGCCCAATATGCGGTAAATATTTTTATAATTTCAGTTATAAATGAAATTATTAAAATGAATACGCAACGTTGTGTACTGTTAGAAACTGGGACTTTCTTAAAATAATAGTTATTTTGAATCCTCTGGAAATTGCATGAACAATTTTTAAATATGGATTTCTTACGCATTGTTTACTTTAAAAAGCCTTTTTATCGTGCAGAAAATTTTTATACTTTATTTCATTTATGTACTTTTAGAAACTGGGCTTATATTAAAATATTAGTCGTTTTGAATCATCTGGAAATTGCATGGATGATTTTTAAATATGAATTTCTTACGCATTGTTTACTTTAAAAGGTCTTTTTATCGTGCAGAAATTTTTTATACCTTATTTCCTTTGTGTACTTTTAGAAACTGGGCTTATATTAAAATAAAAGTTGCTTTGAATCATCTGGAAATTACATGGATAATTTTTAAATATGAATTTCTTACACATTGTTTACTTTAAAGAAGCCTTTTATCGTACAGAAAATTTTTTATACTTTATTTCATTTGTGTACTTTTAGAAAGTGGGTTTACATTAAAATAAAAGTTGTTTTGAATCATCTGGAAATTGCATGGACAATTTTTAAATATGAATTTCTTACGCATTGTTTACTTTAAAATGCTTTTTTATCGCGCATAAAATTTTTATACTTTATTTTATTCGTGTACTTTTAGAAACTGGGCTTATATTAAAATAATAGTTGTTTTAAATCACCTGAAAATTGCATGGATAATTTTTAAATATGAATTTCTTAAGCATTGTTTACTTTAAAGAAGCCTTTTTATCGTGCAGAAAATTTGTATACTTTATTTAAAAACATGGTATATGCTTGTTGAAAATGTTTTCCATCTCAGATATATTTTACAGAATTTTTAAATGAAAAGAAAAAATTTCTTTTTTGCAGATCCTCTATCCAATTAACAATAAAACCAAGCATTACTTACCAAATTTCAAAGTTGTTTCAAGTTAGAAGTATCCCAAAGCATATAATTATGATCGCGCACCACAGTACAAATTTGTCCAGTTTACAAACACCGCAGGCAAAAATAACAGAAAACTTTTTAAACACTCACAACAAAATCTCGTGCGCGAATCAGCTTGTACTACTAAATCAACACACACACATCTTCACTGCTCCAGTAACTAAATCTATTCTGAAAGCCTACAATATATTCTCCATTCTTACTCAGGCAGCTGCCAAAGAGGTTGCCGTAGCATCCATCTGTCACAATTTGCTGCCAGTTTGGCGATATTTCTCCCTGTTAAAAACGTTACTTATATGCATGTATCGTTAGACCTGTGGTTTTTCTTTTTTTCTCTCTTACCTTATTTCACAATTTCACAGCATTCTTGAATCTATTTTTCGAATATAATTTTATCTAACTTTTCGAAGCGTACATAGGTTATGGCAATTTATTTTTTTATTTTTTTAAACATTAGAAATTAAATTTGATAATTAAAATGAACTTTATTATAGAAATCTGTAATAAAAAATAACTAAAATAATTTTGAAAAAACATTAATAAAATTTTTTTATGTTAATTATAATTTCCCATTTAAATAGACAGCTAAGTTTTATTTTGATTTCTTTTTTTTTCTCTTCCCCTCCCCAACCCCTCGTTTTCTTTCATTTCTTTCTTTCTTCTTCTTCTTCTTCTTTTTTTTTTTCTTTTTTTTAATAAGTCATTTATAAGTTTGAATAATAGCTTACTATTCTTTTATCTTTTTCCAAAAATGTTATCCGTGATTGATTTTGATTTTTAAATTATTCTTTTTAGAAAACTCTTTTTACACAAATATAACAGTGGGAATGAAATAAGCATGCGTTTTAATATGTATGCAGACATGTGTTTTAATATATATATATATATATATATATAGAGAGAGAGAGAGAGAGAGAGAGAGAGAGAAAGAGAGAGACAACAAGTACAAGCTTTTATTGTTATTTATTTATTTATTTAACATTTTTCGCAATATTTCAGAATTTCTCTAACCGAAATAACAAAACAGCAATAAACCAAAACAACCAAAACAACTTTTTTACGCAGAAATCAAATTTCAAATCTTTTTCGAGTTTAGGCCGAAATCAAAAAAGAAAACGAAAATCTTTCACAGGGGAATTTTAACCTTTTCATATAATGTAAAATCTCGTTATAACAAATTTCGATTAAGTTCGATTAACCACCGATTAAGTTCGTTATTCTGAAAAATTCGTTAATGTGAAATTCCGATATGTCTGATTTAAAATATGTCTTATTTATTTATTTATTTTTATTTTTATTTATTTATTTATTTATTTATTTATTTTTTTTTTTTTTTTTGGGGGGGGGGGGTGCAATTTAAGTGTCCATCATCTGGATGCGCTTTCAGTGCTCCTGAAAGTCTAAGGGATACCTTTTTAAAAATATATGTATGTAAGGACATCTTGAGGTGACATTACTGTGTATAAATAACTCAAGACTTGGGAACCACTTGGTGGACGGAACTCATTTATTTCGCCCCTCATCTTACAGTCCGATTCGCGAGTTCAGCCGGGCGTCCCTCGAGCCAGTTATGTCGCTGATTTTCAGGAGCTACATTGGCATGGGTTTTGCAGACATCTCAAAAGTGCAAATTTTCCCTTTTTTGGCGCGGGTTTTCGCTAATATATTGGGGTTTATCATATTTTCCAGAAGAGGACATAGTTGTAAATTTGGGAGGAACATATCTTTAATTGGTTGATTAGCTTTTGATTGATTGTCCAGGCTCAGATGCTAGACCTGGGCTTGGCTGGCCCGGGAATCAGCTAACTACAACTGAATGAGAATATTCCGAACGTCAGCATTTTTACTCTTAAAGATCGTCCAAAAATGATATATGAAAGTAATAAGATGTATTGCCGGGAAACAAAGTTATAAGGGGTAAAACTGGTTTTAGAATGAGATTTAAAGTTAGAAGACAGAGACTTCGGATTTTAATTTAAATTTTTGAAATTTAATTTGAATTTTGAGTTTTAAAAGGGTTTTAATCCTTTCATATATATTGGGAATTTCAATCAAATCAAATTTCAGTTCAGCTATTTAATAAATAAATTAATTAATAATGAAATAAATCCATGGAAATTGGGTGGGCAGTGAGATCAGTTTAGTGGGTGGGCTTACGCCCCACGGGCCCATATTAGATGGCGCCACTGAACACAAACTATCGTCAAGTTCATACCTGCCTCCTTGGAGCACCTACTAGTTGTACAACATTAATCTTTTTTTTAATTAAAATTACCTTCTTTTCCTCTTCTATACCATTAAAAGAAATTAATTCCAAATATAATTTGTTACAGATTAAAATAGCTATTTACCGCCAAATAAGAAGGTAAGAGAGTACTGGAAAAATAAATTCTCTGGACATCCAACTTTTTTAAAAACGAATGTAAGACAAACTGGAGGAAATAAAGAAATCTGAAAATTTGAAGATCGTGGGACAATGAAAATAATAACAAAAAAAAATTTCTTTCGGAATTTTAATTTTTCGAGAAATATTGTTTCCTTGCGAACTCTGTGTTCGTTAAAATGAAATAAGTATCATTTTTAAGACTTCAATAAATTCGTTAATTTAAAGTGAATAAATTTATAATCGCAAAGTATGGGATTTTTTTATTTCCAATCCAAATAATATTTGTTAAATTGACATTCGTTGTAAAGAGATTCTATTATATCCCTTTATGCAAAAGTATTGTTAAATGATTATTCACAAATACACATATCTATCTAGAAAGACATTTAAAAATTTATATCCGTGACATGTATGTACAGTACACTGGCCTCCAAAAGTTAAGGTACAGGGACTGGATGCTTTCTATTGTACACGGTTTGTCGAATATCTACCAACATATTGGCGAAATGTTCTTCAACTTCTAGAACAGGGATGGCGAACCTTTTTGAATATGCGTGCCAAACACTTCAAAATTATTATGTACCCACGTTCTAACGTGCCAGAAACATTTTAACTTAGATAAAATCCAATAATTAATTTTTATAGAATTTTTACTTACATATTTTTACATTTGTGCTAAATTCGATCCCTAACTTATTTATTATACTGTATTTACTCAATAATATAGCCATGTCACATCGAATTCCGTATTAATAATTTATAAATGAGTTTTTCTTTTATTGTATACTTCCGAATCAGATCATTTTTCGTTCTTCGGGTAGAAGTAGGTTTAATAAATACATACCTATTTACACTAACAGTTAAAACTTAATATGATAAAACCTAAAATTACTTATAACCCTTAACCTAAATAAAATAAAACCTAATCTGAAGTAGAAGCGTGTCAATTAGGTATATTACTATGCAAACTATATTTAAAAATTCAATTTTCAAGAACCTTTGAAATTTCATAAAGAAGCAAAATGATTTGGAAAACACTATATGTTGAATGTTTGGCGATAAAATGACGCTACAAGGTGCTTTCGTTGAAATTTATAATACCTTAATTCATTCAAAATTTACGGATTATTTTAAAGTAAATTATATACCTGTTACAAAAAAATATACTTTTTGTAAAAAAAAAAAAAAAAAACAAAAACAAAAAAAAAACATAAAATGGATTGTTTTCTATAAACTGAATATAATTTACAAGTTTTTTCGCGTACCCGAGAAGTCGTCGTCCCTGTTCTAGGATGTAAAGAACATGTTTCATTTCATATTTCTCGATGAAGATTTATCGGGGGTACAATTAGGGGGCTAATAATAAATTTAATAATAAAATAATATTTGCGATCACCTATGTAACAGAAAAGGCTCGAAATGGTTTCTTACTGTGGTAAATGACTATTTGGGTCCTGATCAACGTTTGTATGCATTTGTGTAAGCATAGCACTCATATTCGTGAAGATGTTAACATTTTTGTGAAAAACTCAAAAGTTTTTTGTTTATAGCATACAGAGTTTTTAACCAAATTTAACACAACTTTCCAAAAACCTGACAAATAACAGTAGAAACAGTATACTGCAATTAAAACATGAATATGTTGTATATTTGATGAGATGTGGGCACTTGTATGAAATAATTTTTAACTGCGCATGCGTATAAGATTTCAAAATTTTTATTTCATAATTTGGTAGCCAGCTATTTTGGGTAACTTCTGTAAAAAGTCCAGTCAAACATTGTGAAAACTCAGAAAGATATAGTGAGTTAATTGAAAAGTTGTGGAAAAACCCTTATAATAAAGCTATTTTTAGAGAGCAACTCACTATTTCGCCCCTATCGTTCTGAAATATCTCGATATTTGACTGGACATTTTAGATAAGTTGCCCTAAATACCAAATTATGAAATAAAAATTTTGAAATCTTCCACGCATGCGCAGTTAAAAATTATTTCATACAAGTGTCCATATCTCATCAAATATTCAATATATTCATGTTTTAATTGAAGTGTACTGTTGCTACTGTTCTTTGCCAGGTTTTCAGAAAGTTATGCTACATTTGGTTGAAAACTCTGTATGCTAAAAAAAAACTTTTGAATTTTTCACAAAAACGTTAACATCTTTACGAATATGAGTGATATGCTTACACAAATGCACACAAACGTTGAACAGGACCCAAATAGTCATTTAACGCAGTGACAAAACATTTCCAGCATTTTCTGTTGCATAGCTGATCGCGATTTTATTATTAAATTTATTATGAGCCCCTAATTGTAGGCCCGACTAAATCTTCATCGAGAAATATGAAATCAAACATGTTCTTTACATCCCAGATGTTCAAGAACAATTCATCAATAATGTTGGTAAGTATTCGACAAACCGTGTGCAATCGAAAGTATCCAGTCCCTGTACCTTAACTTTTGGAGGCCAGTGTATTTGCATGTGTTTGTTTTAAATACAAGTTTAAAATATTCTTTAAGCATTATTTTTTATTTGCTTAAACCTCTAATCCTAGTCATTTATTTTATTTTTACTATGTAGTTATGTAGTTATGAATGCCGCAAAAATTTGCACAGAGTTTCAAGATCAATAATGTTTAGTTATTTAATTGATCGAAAAGAAGTATTTAACCCTTTATGTACTGAATTATGAATTCATGAAAATTTTACCTTCTAAAGCATTTTTCGTGAATTTTTGAAACTGCATTAGAAGATTTACATAATCATTTAATAAATTCTAGAAGGATTTTAGGAGGATTGAAGGATTTAGAAAGATTAGTTAAATTTGAATTTATAGGGATTTTGTGCTATATTTATAACCCGGCTCGAATGCTTTAGTTTAAATATTTTTCTTAGTATTTTGTAGAATTAGGAAATGCACAAATATAATGTTTTTACAATAGAAATATTTCCGAATTGAAAAATCCCCCCCCCCCCCTTCACCAACGCCAAGAAAGATGAAAAGGTGCAAAGGCAAAATAAATCATCCTTTTAAAAATATTTTTTTTGTTTTGTGTAACCAGTAATGCTTTTGGAACAATATAAAGTAATGCATGTATAACTGGTTCTAAACTCTATTACTACTAATCAATGTATTAAATGAATTTTATAACAAGTTATTTTAATGGTATTTATAAGTACCGTCAGTAGATAAAGGGTTAAAATATAATAGAGTAAAAGTACATTCGCTCTTAATACTGCTACTACTAATAATAATGACCTGGGTAAAGTTTCGCATGCGTCGAAACTAAAACCGCATTATTTTATTTTATTTATTTATTTTTTCAAATCTAAACCAAGTTTGCCGAAAACGAAAACGAACCTTCGGTCGGACACTAGCTAAAAAAATTAATAAAATTAATGATGTTGAAATGTTTCAAGGCCCAGCTAAGACACTTATTTTTCACACATATATGGCGCGGCATAACAGCTAAACAAAGTTGGCGATATGCATGGCGATATATACGCACGCACTTCATGATTTCAAATTTAATATCGCAGCTGCAACCTACAGATAAAAAGAGTAATTCGAGAATACTGTTTGAATAGCCTGTCTCAGTGTGCATTAAATGGGATTATGTTTCCTGGAGATATGAATAATTATTTTTAATCATTCTTTTGAGGGATGAATAGAAGCAATTACATTACATGCTAAAAGAAATTTGAAAAATGACCCGCAATAATTTTCTCTCGTTGTATAATTTATTGCCTATTTTGATAAGTGCGGCCATACGTGTGGATCCATTCCCTATTTCATAACAGAATTAAGAATATAAGATATTGTATTGCAGCTGTTAATATACTTTTATCTTTTATTAATAAACTCTTCTGAAACAGCTCATCATCAACGGTGTTAACAAAGTTTGCTATGAATATATTATTTGCTATGATTTTTTTATTTACATTTTTATTTGTGCAGCTTAAATTACAATCATCTTAACGATATATGTTTGGACAAAAAAAAAAAAAAAAAAAAAAGCAACTAAAAACAAAGGGGAAAAAAAACACGCTTGCTATTTTATCCGACAAAGGTAATGTATTTATTTTAAGATCTTCAAGAAAATTAAAATAATAATTAACTGCATAATGTGTTACTTATTTCGTAGGTTTGGTTATACGTGTTAGGATGCATTTCCTATTTCATAACAGTATTAACAATATAAGTGTTGGATTGCAGCTGTTAATATTCTTTTATCTTTTATTCATAAACTCCCTTTTAAAACAGCTCATCATCAACAGTGTTAACATATTTTTCTATTAATATATTGTTTGATTTGATATTTTTATTTTTATTTATACATGTACAGTTTGAATTAGTATCATCCTAATGAGTTATGTTAGGACAGAAATCTTTCTATATATATATTTTTTGCTCCAAATATAATACCCAGTCTCAGAACTTTAACAAAATTTAAGCAGTATTAAACTGTATAATTTACTACTTCACAAGTTTGGTCATATGTGCTGATCCATTCCCTATTTCATAACAGCATTAAGAATATAAGAAGTTGGATTGCAGCTGGTAATATATATATATATATATATATATATATATATATATATATATATATATATTTTTTTTTTTTTTTTTTTTTATCTTTGGTTAATAAACTCTCTTTTAAAACAGTTCATCATTAACGGTGTTATCAAAGTTTTCTATGAATATATTATTTGATAATTTTTATTTGTTCAGCTTAAATTAGAATCATCTTAAACAGTACGTTTGTAAAGAAAGAATCACGCTTTCTATTTTTTTCTACAAATATAATATTCATTTTAAGATATTTAATAAAATCCAACCAATATTAAATAGCATAGTTTTTGTTAATTTGATAAGCTTGGTCTTACGTGTTTAGATGCATTTCCTATCAGTGTTGAATTTAGGTGTGGCCCGGGGGGGGGGGAGGACATCTCCCCGAAGCAGTGAAATAACCCCCCCCCCGGAAGTTTTGAGATTTTGTGTTTTCAATGGTCAAAAAGTGTAATTCCGCACCCCCCCCCCCCCCGAAAATCTATGATGTCCCCCCCTCCCCGGAGCCACACTAATTCCTCCCGGAGAAAAGTGTCTGAATTCAACACTGTTTCCTATTTCATAACAGAATTAAGAATATAAGATATTGTATTGCAGCTGTTAATATTCTTTTGTCTTTTATTAATAACCTCTTCTAAAACAGCTCATCATTAACGGTGTTAACAAAGTTTGCCATGAATATATTATGTGATATGAATTTTTCAACTGCATTTTTATTTGTGCTGCTTAAATTACAATCATCTTAACGAAATATGTTTGCGCCCCCCCCCCCCCCCCCAAAAAAAAACATACTTTTTATTTTATTTGACAAATGTGCTATATTTATTTTAAGATCTTTAAGAAAAATGAAATAATAATTAACTGCTTAATGTGTTTACTTATTTCGTAGTTTTATTTATACGTGTTTTGATGCATTTTCTTTTTCATAACAGTATTAAGAAAGTAAGATGTAGGATTGCAGCTGTTAATATTCTTTTATCTTTTATTCATAAAATCTCTTTTAAAACAGCTCATCATCAACAGTGTTAACACATTTTTCTATTAATATATTAATTTGATTTTTTTTAAATTTATATTTATGCATGTACAGTTTGAATAAGTATCATCCTAGTGAGATATGTTAGGAAAGAAAGAATCGTGATGTCTATATTTTTTTCCTACAGCTATAACATTCAATCTCAGACCTTTAACAAAATTTTAGCAATAATAAACTGTATAATTTATTATTTCATTTGATAAGTTTGGAAATGCTTGTGGATCCATTCCCTATTTCACAATAGTATTCAGAATATAAGATGTTGAATTGCAGCTGTTTATGTTCTTTTATCTTTTATTCATAAACATACTCTTTTCAAACAGCTCATCACCAACGGTGTTAACATTTTTTTTTTTTTTTTTTTTTTTTTTTTTTGTTAATATATTATTAGATTTGATTTTTTTTAAATTTTATACTTTTACATATTATCCTAATGAAATATGTTTGGACAGAAAGAATCATGCTTTCTTTTTATTCGAGAAATGTAATATGTATTTGAAGATCTTTAAGAAAATTAAAATAATAATTAACTGTATAATTTGTTATCTAATTTCATACATTTTATTTTAAAGAAATGTAAGGCAAACAGGAGGAATGAAAGAAATTTGAAAATTTGCAGATCATTTTATTTTTGAAGAAATTTAAAGAGAGTTTGGATGCATTTCCTATTTCATAATAGTGTTAAGAATATAAGATATTGGATTGCAGCTGTTAATATTCTGTTATCTTTTATTCATAAACTCTCTTTTAAGGAGGTCCGGGGCGCATTTTAAAATATTTTTTATTTATTGAGTTAAAATTCTGAATTTTTTTGTGATGATTAACCATGTTATTTGTAAACAAAATCACATGATAAAACTTCTGTTTTTTTTAATAATTTTTAAATTTAAAATTTATGAAAAAAGTGGGGTAATTTAAAATCGTTATAACTCGAAATATTATCTATAAAATTTCGATTTTTTTTCATTTAAATAAACAGAAATATATAAGTTTAAATTCTATTTCGGCATTTTTAAAAATATTAATTAAAAAAAAATAATAAAAATATTTAACGAAAAAAAAAAAAAAAAATAGCGCAACTTTAAAAAAAAAATCATATTGTCAAAAGTAAATATTTTTTTCAAATATACTGAATCAAAATTAAAGTAAAACAATTGAAAAAGACATGTTTCAAGTTTGAACCATTTATCTTTAACGGTTCTTGAGTTATAAGAATTTAAATATGAGAAATGGTGAAAAAACCCATCATGAAGAAAAACGCATTTTTACAAGAAGTCGTTTCCCGACAGCCATTGCTTGAAAGCTAGATTTTGAAAACAAACCAAAACGAAAAAATTAATATTTCTTGTTCCAATCTAAATAAAAACATGATTTAAAAATCATTTTAAGCAGAAAAAAAGAGAAAAATTTTAAATTAAATAAAATGTTTTTACAAAATTTGAAGATTTTTGTGTCCCGGACCCCCCTTAAAACAGCTCATCATAAACGATGTTAACGCATTTTTCTATTAATATATTATTTTATTTGATTTTTTAAATTTATATTTATACATGTACAGTTTGTATTAGTATCATCCTAATGAAATATGTTAAGACAAAACGAATCATGTTTTCTATATTTTTTTTCTGTAAATATAACACTTAGTCTCAGATCTTTAATAAAATTTAAGCAATATTAAACTGTATAATTTATTACTTCATTTGATAAGTTTGGACAAGCGTGTGGATCCATTCCCTATTTCATAACAGTATTAAGAATATAAGATGTTGAATTGCAGGTGTTAATATTTTTTTTTACTTTTCATTAATAAACTCTCCTTTAAAAAAGCTCATCATTAACGGTGCTGATAAAGTTTCTATGAATATATTATTTGACATTTTTTTTCTTTGTTCAGTTTAAATTAGAATCATCTTAAGAAATAGGTATGTAAAGAAAGAATCATGCTTTCTATTTTTTTCTACAAATAAAATATTAATTTTAAGATATTAAATAAAATTTAAGCAATATTAAAGAGTATAATTTTTGTTACGTAATTTGATATGTTTTGTGGTACGTGTTTAGATTCATTTCCTGTTTCATAACATAATTATAAATATAAGCTATTGTATTGCAGCTGTTAATATTCTGTATTTTTTTAATTAATAAACTGTTTTAAAACAACTCATCATCAACGGTGTTAACAAAGTTTGCTATGAATTTATTATTTGATATGATTTTTTTTATTTAAATTGTTATTTGTGCAGCTTAAATCACAATCATCTTAACTAAACATGTTTGGACACAAAAAATCCTGCTTTCCATTTTTTTAGACAAATGTAATAATTATTTTAAGATCTTTAAGAAAATCTAAATAATAATTAACTGTAAAAATTGTTACTTAATTTCATAGGTTTGGCTATACGTGTTTGGATGCATTTCCTATTTTCAAACAGTATCAAGAATATGAGATGTTGGAGTTGGATTGAAACTGTTAATATTCTTTTATCATTTATTCATAAACTCTCTTTAAATCAGCTCATCATCAAGGGTGTTAACAAAGTTTTCTATGAATGTATTATTTGATTTGTTTTTTCATTTATATATATATATATATATATATACAATGTTGCTTTCTGTATTTTTTCCTGAAAATATAATACCCAGTCTCAAAACTAATAAAATTTAAGCAATATTAAACTGTATAATTTATTACTTAATTTCATAGGTTTGGTATGTACGTGTTTGGATTCATTTCCAATTTCATAACAGAATTATAAATATAAGATATTGTAATGCAGCTGTTAATATTCTTTATATTTTATTAATAAACTCTTTTTAAACAACTCATCGTGTTTTCTATTTTAATTATCAACAGAGCTATTTTAATTATCATGATTTCTATTTTATTCGATAAATTTAATATTAATTTTACGATCTTTAAGGGGGACAAGGGAGCTACAAACTCCCTTTTTTATTTCTTTTAAATTACACTTTAAATACTATTCAAATACGCTTTATATGAAGTAAGACATATATTTATCACACAATAAATTAATGTCATAGATTTGGTATATACGTGTTTGGATTCATTTCCAGTTTCATAACAGAATTATAAATACAAGATATTGTATTGCATCTGTTAATATTCTTTATATTTTATTAATAAACTCTTTTAAAACAGCTATATCGTGTTTTCTATTTTAATTATCAACAGAGCTATTTTAATTATGATGGTTTCTATTTTATTCGACAAATGTAGTATTTATTTTACGATTCATAACAGAATTATAAATACAAGATATTGTATTGCAGCTGTTAATATTCTTTATATCTTATTAATAAACTCTTTTAAAACAGCTCATCGTCAACGGTGTTAACAAAGTTTGCTATGAATATATTATTTGCTATGATTTTTGTTCTTTACATTTGTATTTATGCAGTTTAAGATACAATCATCTTAATGAAATATGTTTGGACACAAAAAATCACGTTTTCTATTTTATTCGACAAATGTAATATTTATTTTAAGATCTTTAAAGGGACAAGGAAACTACAAACTCATTTATTATTTTTTTCTAAATTGCACTTTAAATATTATTCAAGGGCACTCTATATGAATTAAGGTATATACTTATCACACAATAAACTTAAAAAAAAAAAATTGTGAAAAATAAGAATTTTTCCTGAATATTTTAAGCGTTAGGAAGAACTTTTCAAAATGCCCCATACGCACTCCATATCAATTAAAATTCCCAATATTTTTTATACTATTTTGGTTTACATATACAAATAAAATTGTGCATCGAATTATGTATATTTGAATATAAAGATAAGGAAAAAAATATTTTCTAAATGTTATAAAATTTTTAGCATTATTGCATCATTTTTCTGCACTTTACTATTTTTAACTTTTCCAGTTTTATTTAGTTTCAAAAACTATGCATAGTTTTATTTGTATACGTAAACCAAACTAGGATAAAAAATATTGAGGATTTTAATTAATATGGAATGCGCAGGGCGCATTTTGAAAAGTTCTTCATAGCGCTTAAAACATTCAGGAAAAATTTCTTATTTTTCTCTAATTTTTTTTTTTTTTTTTTTTTTTTTTATTTCTTATGTGATAAATGTATGCCATAATTCACACAGAGTGCACATGAACAGTATTTAAAGTAAAAAAAATGGGTTTAAAGGTCCCTTGTACCCTTAAGAAACGTAAAATAATAATTAACTGTATAATTCTTTACTTAATTTGGCTACGTCATACATTATTTTTTCTATACATGTGCGGATGTATTTCATATTTCATAAGAGTATTAAAAATATAAGATGTTGAATTGCAGCTTTTAATATTCTTTTGTCTTTTATTCATAAACTCCCTTTTAACCCTTTCCGACACAGGTAATTTTTGTTGTAAAATGATGAAATGATTGACTGACACCGGAATTTTAAAACGACGTTTTTTTAAATTAAAAACATGTTAGTTTAAATGTTCATTGTAAAAGCAAACTTTTACTAAAATATTCTTGGTGAAGATCGTAAGTTTGGAATTAAAATTAGGTATCCCGATCCGGGCACACTGTGCCGGAAAGGGTTAAAACAGCTCATCATCAACACTGTTAACACATTTTTCTATTAATTTATTATTTGATTTGATTTTTTTTTTTTTTTATATATATCTTTACATGTACAGTTTGAAATAGTATCATCCTAATGAAATATGTTTGGACAGAAAAACATGCTTTCTATATTTTTTTCTGCAAATAGTCCAGTGAAATTAGGAAAGTTTGCCGAAATAAATGCTACAGAGATAAAAATTGGTACAGTTGTTCATTGATACCTACTAATCACTAGATAAAAAGTCCTGATGGATAGGAAGTGAGCGGGGGAAGGGAGGCGCAAAAATAAATTTTGCCCCCCCCCCCCCCCCCCACTTTTTTTTAGTTTTTTTGAAATATTTCAGAAACTGTGGGTTTTCATGAAAAAATTGATCTAGAATAAATTAAAGAACATAAATTCTCCACAAATGACAGGTATACAAAGTTGAACCTCGGTTATCCGTCATCCACGGGACCAGAACCTTGACGGATTTGTCCAGTCAAATTAGGAAATTTTGTCATAATAAATGATACATTGATAAAATTTGGTACATTTGTTCATTGATAGTTACTAATCACTAGATAAAAAGCCCTTATGGATGGGAAGTAAGCGGGGGGAGGGAGGGCAAACATAAGTTCCCCCTCCACTTTTTTAGTTTTTTGAAATATCTCTGAAACAGTGGGTTTTCATGAAAAAATTGCTCTGGCATTAATTAAAGAGCATAAATTCTCTACAAATGACAGGTATACATAGTGGAACCTCGGTTATCCGTCATTCATGGGACCGGAACCTTTACGTATTTTTCAGAAAAAAAATCACTTTCTTTTCAAATTTATTAAATTTTGTCACAAAAAATAAATAAAATAAAACAGATAACACTCCAATACTGCATGAGATAATGGCAGGTAATTAGTTAATGAAAGAAAAATATTCACCATTAATGAAGTGTTTATTAATGTGAAACATTATAACTGCGAGTATAATAGATGGAAAAAACTAAAAGTAGATACATACTAATTTATAATTAAGTAGATATTACGTAATTATGAAATAGATAAGTCTCTACAAGGAGTCTTTATCATTCTGGTTTATTTTTTCCTTCAATATCATCATCAGCGGAAGTGTATTCCTGAAGACAAATATTTATCATTAAAAAAAATGTTCAGGTCATGCGAAACTTTGTTAGTGCGACAAAACATAATAGAAAACAATGAAAATTACTAATTTATCACTAAGCAGATATTATTTACTAAGTCGTAATGTTCTTTTTTTTTCTTTGACACATCATCATCATCTGAAGTGGATGGTGCATTAGAAGGTGTTCTCAACAGGATTGAATCCATACTCGCCTCCTCATCATGTTGATCTTCATATTTGGGTGTAGCATTCAGACAGTCAACATGACAGATGTTGCAGATGATTGTGCAATTAATGGCTGCTTTCCTGCATCCACACCCAGTAGTGCAATTGCAGAAGATGGTATTTAAGACAGCCTCAGGTGCGATCGAATCCTTGGTTGTTATGGGAATAAGACGATTCTATTTTCGTTCCCAACCCCAGAATTCGGCTTGTTGTTCCTGGCCAAGCCACAGTTGTACCTGGTGGTACACCCAAAATGAATGCTGTCTGGCCACTCCGTCTGTTGATGGGAGGGATGAAATGTCAGGTTTAACATTCGATACAGATTTTGCGTATAGGAAAGTATTAAGAGATGTAGCTGTGGAGGGTGCTCTATACAATCTCAAAAAAAGTTGGTTTCCAGCTTCTGCAACAGCATCATGGTCGGATTCTTTGTTATTGAACACATTAGCAATTTTGTGTACATCTTTACATTGCTGAAACAGTTTGAAAAATTTGATTTTTCCTTTTTTGAACGCTGCAGACGTCGTATCACATCCAGTGAATGGATGAAGGGCTAGAATGACGTCTTTCAGTCTCGTTTCTTTAACTAACTGCTGTGAGGAAAAAATCTTTCTTTCAATTTTTCCACGGCTCGGCTTAACGAAAAACATTTCTCGTTCAAGTGGAGTTAGGGCGATAAGGAGGACAAGAAGATCAACATCCTTACCAACAATTGCCACTCTGTCACTGTAAGAAGATTTTTCAATGACTGCTGTTACGATTAGGGTATCTGCATCGCCAGTACTCTCCCGACAAGACATTCCATTGTCCTTCAGTTTGGATGAAAGCATAGCAATTAATCTTGATTTGTTCTTTTCATTTGAAAGAAAGTTTTCTTGTTTAACGGTAACCTCTGTGTCTTTGTTGAAATTAATATTCACGGACTTCTTCAATGCACATCTTCTGTTTTGTTCTGCTGATTTAGTGCTATTGGTAGTGTCGGAGTGCCATTAAAAACCACTGTACAGCTTTTCCTTTATAATGTGTGAAGATATATTTGGTGTAGCCTTCACAAATTGAATTAAAAGTGGAGGTTCTTGACCACAGGACTTTGTGAAGGAGGAAACCATCATCCTCAACAATATCGCAGTTTTGAAAATCAATAGTCTGTTGCAATGGTTTGAAAAAATCGTAGAGGACTGCTTTCTTCGTCTATGCATCTCTCCTTCATCAAAAATGGCTAGCGGAAAAAAAAGCCAACTCAAATTTTAAATATTTTTTCAAATCTCCATCATGTTGTTTAGCTATGGAGATCCGTTGAAAGATTACCAAAGGGTTGACTGGAACTATATCGTCATGAATTTTAATAGAACAGTTCATGATGGCCAGAGGGTGGGCCCGGTCCTTACGTGACAACTTTACATCGGAAAAACTTTTCCCAACCACTTTCGCCATTGTCTGTTTTCCAATGTTTATAGCGTCATAGCAGTTAATAGTTGCATCCTGTACGACACCATTAGCTATAGACATGATGTCTGCTGTCACTGGGAATGGTGGGTGATTTTCAAACCACGAAGAGAGCTTCTCAGCATCTGCGACATCTCTAGCCTGGGTGGATTTTCGAAAATCTACGTGTTGCTCAATACCGGCCAACAAAACACCACTAAATTCTTCGAGAGATACGCAAATTCCATGAGTTGCAGTCATTCCCAACACAAACTTTCTCAAAACGTAGCATGTTTGTAAGTACTCAGAAGTTAAGTTGTTTTCTGTTTTATTTTTTAGTAACAATATTTAATAAATTTTGCGGGCATTGAGTAAATAAATTTGAAAGGAAAATGATTTTTTTGCAGAAAATCCGTCAAGGCTCCGGTCCTGTGACTGACGAATAACCGAGGTTCCACTGCGTATATACATATAATTTGTAGAGAATTTTATGCTCTTTAATTTATGCCAAAGTATTTTTTAAGAAAACCCATAAGTAGATATGAAAAGGGGGTTCTGCATCAGCGGCACGGCGGCACGACCTCTGTGCACCTGTGAAGGTCATGCGGCGTGCTCTTGGAGGAGGG
Source organism: Maratus speciosus (assembly GCA_963932465.1). NCBI lineage: Eukaryota > Metazoa > Arthropoda > Arachnida > Araneae > Salticidae > Maratus > Maratus speciosus. The sequence goes on along the minus strand of OZ010797.1, from coordinate 442,703,694 downwards.
GTCAAGGTCATGCGTCGTACTCTTGGAGGCGGGGTCAAGGTTATGTGATGGAGGAGGGTGACGTCATCTTATAAGACGAGGGTTGAGATAAGAATTTTTTGAGCGGAATTTTTGGGAGATTGATTTTTTTTTGTCGTACTACAGTACGCGGGGTATTTTTCGGTTTTAATGGGGGGACTTTAATTTTTTAGGGGATATTTTTCTATCAGTTACATAAATTTAGTGATACAGTTTGAGGGATATTTTTTACTATCGGTTTCATGAATTATGTGTTACAGTTTGAGGGGACTTTAATTTTTAGGGGAGCAATTTGTGTTTTGGTGCTGCCATCTAGTGTCGATTGATAGAATTTAGTTTTGGAATTGGTATTTTTACCAAAAGGTTTCGAGGAGGATTGAACCTGCAAAATGTAGTCGTGGTTGAATAATAGACCGTTACCTTATCGATTCAGCCACGATTACATGTTTCAGAATGAAAATTTTAAGAAGTGCTGTGCTCTTTTTTTTAGAAAAATGAGTCATTTTTGAACCAATCACAGATTTTTTTTAGGCACACGCGCGCCACCTATGATTATTATAAATTGATGCGAATGAAGTTTTTTTCATTAGTTGATTCATTACTGCTGCTGAGTGAGGTTGTTCTTATGTCTAGTTTTCAAGATATTGCTGTTGTAGGAGCACCCGGAATGATTTTTGAAGCGACGAATCTCGTTCCTAAAGTGGAACCTGTTTCAGATGTTGAAATGAAACCCTCTTCATCAGAACTTTTCATTAAAGAAGAACCCCCTTTTGTTTGTGAAACCTGTAATAAATCGTTTTTGCGAAAGTTTGTGCTTAATAGACATGTGAAATCGCACTTGCAGAAAAAACCCTTCTGTTGTGATTTGTGTGGAAAAAGTTTTATTCAAAACAGTGATTTACGACGACATGTTAAGATTCATTCGAAAACGTGTGAGGTATCTAACGAAATCTTCGCAAGAAAAGTGGACTTTTTAAAACATGAAAAAATGCATAAACCTACTGAACGTAGAAGATCTGTGAGAAAGATCTCGAAACAACTAAAAGACGATCAACGAAGTGTGTTAATTAATCGCTTGTGTAATTTACTGCAGCGAGTGTGTGCTTCCTATGACTCATCTGTGACGTCATCTGTTTGAAAGAATGTGATTGGATATAATATGCGTCACTAATCTATAAAAGTTTTTTGTTTTTACAATTTGTTCAGTTTACTGCTAACTTTAGTGATTGCTAGTCCAATGGCTGAAAATTTATTGAAAAGATCTCACGGAGAAATGTTGTCGCCTTCCGAGTATCAACCCCTGCTGGACGATTCAAGATTTAACATGGAAAGTGTTACGCTGTATCCTTCCACCGACGAACCTTCATCGCCTATTAATTGTCATGACGAAGAAACGTCGTTTCCTGATTCCTGCTGTGAATCCGCTCAGGATATTATGAATGAATTTTTCATCGACTTTAACTTACAGAAATCTTCTACTGTCCAAATGGACGAAGAACCCATGTCTGATAGACAAAATGTGTTTCAAACCCCACCTGTGAAAGATTGCAATTTTATTTTTCGAAAAGAACTTGGAAACGCTTTATTTTTAGGACTGCATTTTCAGAATGCTGAATATTCTATTCAAATTCGAGAATTTTCGAGTGAAGGAATTCCAACTCAGAATGGAATCGATTTAGATATTCGCACTTGGTATGAATTCCAATATAAAATATTTGCGTTTAATTTGAAATATACCAGTTCTTCATTCATTGCCAATAACACCCTTTTGGTTTTGAATGAGGATAATTCCATTATGTGGCTCAAAATGTTAAAAAAGGAATCCCACATTCAGTTAAACAATTATCAACTTGAACAGTTGAAAGAAAAAGCCTATAAATTCAATAAGAAATTGATTCATCATATGTATGAAAAACATTTACCTGCTTTATTAAAACAAAAATGTCAACGAAGTTCTGCAGAAAATGAATTTGTTTTGTGGTCTAAACTAATTTATTGTATCGAGAATTCTATTTTAAATATATTTAATCAAATTTATGAATGTACCGCTTGTGTTTTTAGACATCCAAGTGTTAGTCTGCATTCCTGTTTTATGTTAAACAACCGTGAAAAATTTCAACAGTTAGGAGATATGATTTTAATGCTTGTGAATTTTGACGATGTTCTATCCATGTTTTTAAAGAATGTGGATTCTGTTAGCGATCAGTTTTTATGTAACTTGAATGTAGAAACTTTTAAAAGTGTATTGTTTAAATCGTTTCAATAAATTGATTTCATTTTATATTTGTGTCTTTATTTTTTAAAATGGTGTGTGTTTATTCTAACAGAGGGGAATTCAAACAGATTTTTGAAAAAAGAATGAAATATAATTTGATTAAACAATTAAAAAAAGAAATAAATTAAAACAAGCTTACCAGAAACGCGTGCTACATCCTTGGTTACTTGACTAGAAATGAAAAATCTTACAAGTCCTTATCGATTGGGTTTCTACAATCTGGTCTCCTACGTCATCAGTGTTATCATACAGCACGTGACAGGGTTTTCCCAACACGTGATAACCCCTACGTCATGAGTGATATCATACACCACGTGACAGGGTTTCCCCATCACGTGATAACCCCTACGTCATGAGTGATATCATACACCACATGACAGGGTTTCCCCATCACGTGATAACCCCTACGTCATCAGTGATACGTGATGTCATATACCACGTGACTAGATCTAATCAGTTGATAAGATTAGACGATAAGAACATGTATATAACCACGAGCAGATCATCAGTGCTCATAATTTTCGTTGGAGTTAAACTGTACTAGTCTAGTTGGATACCTCGTGCTGCCTAGTGACTTCAAAATGACTTCCATGTTTTATTCGGATAATGGATTAAACGTCGAATATATTAACGATTTTATCGAGAAAGCTCATGCTGACCGCTATTTGACAGAGTTGCGGACATTGCCTTTCTTTCGACCTACTTTCCGTATTTTTGGAAAGGATGTTAAGCCTAAACGCCTGATGTTAGGTTATGGTGATACCAACACAAGCTATGCCTTTAGCGGAACCAGTGTGCCCGGCAACCCTTGGACGCCCCTCATGATTGAATTGCGAGACAAAGTAGAGAAAGAAACAGCGTGTACTTTCAACTATGTGCTGCTCAATTTCTATCAAGACGGATCTACTTGCATTAGTCACCACAAAGATGACGAATCCTGCCTGAATGCTGTGTTTCCTATTACAGTGCTCAGTTTTGGTGCTCAGAGAACTATTGAATTCAAGAGACCGAATGTGCCCTCTACATTTATAAAATTGGGACATGGTTCGTTGTACATCATGAGCCCTCCCAGCAATGAACTATTCACCCATGGTATTGGGGCAGAGCCTCACATAAAAGATATACGGATTAGTCTTACTTTTCGACATTTAATTTCCCCTCCCCTTGATCTGAAAAAGCCAAGACTGGATTTTGCTACTCTATCGAAGGATCCGGAACTACATCTAGACTTGTTCACCCTTTCTGATGACGATGAATTTCCACGCTGCTCTTCACCTAAACATATTTCACCGATGAATAAAACTGAACCTGATATTTCCCATGAAGACGAGTGGTTTACTAGAACCTTTAAAGGAAGTTATTATTCAACCACTTGGAATCTAGAATGGTGTACTTTGGCACAAATTCAAATGGAAGAAAACTGTAACTTAAAACTTCACATTCGAAACTACAAAGAAGGTTCTCATGGGAAGCTATTTCCAACGAAGAATGGGGTTGTGATGACTGCTACGACTTTTGATCATTTCCAACAAAATGTGACAAAGTTCAATTTTTATTCTGTGAAAGAGTCTTCCATTTGTAATAATCAATTGATCTTGGCATTCTTAGACGAAGATTTTTGTCTACTTCAACAAATATTCAAAACGGATGAAAATAATTTTCATTTCAAACCGAATGGAATTCGATTATCCCGAGATCAATTTTTGAAACTCACGGAATTTTGTTCTGAAATTACTGACTGTTTTATTGACATGCTTTTAACACGAGTGATTCCTGTTGCAATTTTGCGAAAATCAGAAAAATGTATACATTCCCACATAGACTCTGATTCTGCTAAGAAAAACTTTTTATCCTGCTTCAACCATGAAGTAGAACAATCTTTACATCGTGTTTTTTCGTGCTACGGGTGTAAAATTAACCAGCTTTCACAAATGGATCATGAATGTCTTTTAACTACTTTACATGAAAAATTTGAGATGTATAAAGACAGCGCTTTATTGAATTTTAATGTCTTTCAATTTGTGAAGAATGTCACTTCAAACTGTGTTTGTCACTATACACATGCATTTTTTGCCAATTTAAAATCTGACTTTTATAAAAATTACTTAGAAACAATTTTTGTTAATAAGCAAGAAACATAATGTGTAAGCAATTAGATTTAATAAAACATTTGTTATTTTTCATTAAACCATTTCTCTGTTTTATTTAAATTTTCTTTCAGCTTGTTAATACTTTGCAATCATCTTTTTAAATTTTAGAGAGAGAGGAAAAAAAGTATTTTGAATAATGCTTATTGAAATACATGAATATGATAATAATTTTTCTCTTTTTGGGAAAAAAAATATTAACACTTGCAATAACGGATTCCCTTTTTGGGAAAAATTTAGATTTTCTAAGACAGAAAGAATATATTTTAAAGAACAAACGCAATTCATTTTTTCTTCAATCTGTTTTAGTTCTATTAAAATCACTAAAAGAAAATAATGAGTAAGTTTTAATATTCATGAAAGGGGGTTTCTTGAAACCTATATTACCATTGTGGGGGGGAAAAAAAAATCATAGTTTGAATAATTTAAGTGGAATGCTATTTCTATTAGAATTTTATAATAAATAGTTTTAGTGAATCACCCATTATCATTAATGAAAAAAAAAGCAGATTAATTAGTGTTTCAACTCATCAAGACTTTGATTTGACCCTAAAATAGTTATTTTTTGACAATAAATAGAGAAAAACACTCTATAGTTTGCAAATCAACGTCTCTTGTTTGACACTTAATTGGTGAAAAAAAAAAAAAATTATTCTAAGTCTAACAATTAAAAATTCTTTATAAATTCTATTTCTAATTTGGGATATACTAAAATATTATTTGAATTTATGTAAGTTCGTATCACGCGATGAATCAGCGCTTGGAAAAACCCTTATCAGATAAGATGAGATAAGATGAATCACCATCAGTAGATATACTCAACGTGTTTGTCCGAGGCTAAATCAGTCTCTCGCAGATTTTACATTGTGATAGTGCTTTCTACAGTTCGTGCTCTTCAAAAATTTGTGTGTGTGTGCCTATTTTTGGATATATAGAAAAAGAATGGATTCTTCAACTCATCAAAGTTCTGCATCTACTTTCTCTGATGATGATAACGTAAGTAATTTAATTTATTTAATGTGAAATGATTTTATTTTAATGATTTAGAGTTTTTTTAGAAAAAATGTATTCTGTTTACTTTAACTACTTTGAACAGAAATTAGCGAAAATGCTTTTAAAATAGGAAATTTTATTTTTGAACTCTAAATCTATAATGAATTTATATATAAATATTTATTAAGCGATACTTCTATCCTATGTTTTAACGTTAGTATATCAAACTTTTTTTGAAGAATTAAATTATTTAAGTGATATTTTTATAATGAAATACTTATTTGGATTCTCAATTTTTAAATTTGTTTTTGCAAAATAAATCTAAATGAATATATCTAAATACTTATTGAAACGATAGTATGCGAAACTTCTATTAAATTATTTATTTGAAATACTTATTTGGACTCTCAATTTTAAAATTTCGATAGTATGTGGAAAAAAAAAGTTTAAAATTTTTGTTTTATTGTGTTTGCCTGTTAAATATATCTCCTTTTACTTTAAACAGTATTTACATTACTATAATATTTTAAAACTTGTTAAGTATTGAAATTAAACAATATTTACTAGTATTGCTATTTTGAAATGATTCATATTTGTGGGGAAAACCCGATGACGTCATTAATCAGATAAGATTCTATTATCTCATTAATCAGATAAGCGTACCGCTGTGGGTAAACGGATTCATTCTTAAATTAGTTGTTCTAGAGGGTAAACGTTAAAATTTTTGCTTGAAGTATTGTAAATTTTTGGTACAGTAATAAAAAGATCCCTAAAAATTTTTATTCAAAAGTTCAAAGTCATGTAAGTTACTTATTTTGAAAAATTGTTTTATGTCGTTCTATATTTTAATGTATTTATTCCTTTCTAAATGGTTTTAACCTAAGAGTTTTCCACATAGAGAGTCTCAATTTTTCTAATTGATTTATTTTTCAAACTCTTTCTAAATGTATTTAGTCAATTACTTATTAAAAGTTCTACTCATTTTCTTGAAAAACTGCTAATTTTAAAAAGTAAATTGCTATTTTGATATGTTATTATTTATGTGGAATGTTCTATTTTATGTGAAAAATGTTTTATTTACATATATTTTTGTTAAAATTCCCTTTCCATGTGAATCCTAAAATTTCTTAATGCAAAATAAATTTTAATTCGAGTGAATATTTAACTTAAATCAAAATATAAACAAAGTCTTTATTCTATGTGAATTTATTTAGAACCTGTTATTGATGAATCCTCTTAAAAATTCTTAATGTTACTATACCCTTTTCGAAAAGAATTTTAAATTGTTTAACTTTCAATGTGTGGTGAAAATACAACCTAAAGTGTAATTTTTTTTCCCCACCTAACTTGCATTGGGTAGTTATTTTCATTCCACCTAACTTGTAATGTGTAGTTATTTCCTATGAAATATATATTTGAAAAATTTTAGATACTCTTTCGAAATTTGTGAATAACCCTTTTTTTTTTTTTTTTAATAATCGTTTCTAAAAGTTATCTTAAAATGTTGAATGCATGTTTCAACAACAGGATGAGTCATCACTTAATGACTCATTAATTGATAGAGTGTAACCTTTATCTTTTCTGCTATTATTTAGTTAACCCCTTTTTAAATTGAATGTTTAGACTCTGAACCATTAAAAATAGTTCTTAATGTGGGTTATTTTTATAATTTAGTGGGATATGGACATGAGTTTCTCTCCTAGTAAAATTGATGCCTTAGAAATCAAAACATTGAAGGAGTTGGCTGAAAAAAACCAAATGGAAGAATCCATGAAGGTATTTTTTAATTATTTTTATTGTATAAAAGTAGATCTAATAGTATATTAAAACTATACATTTAAGATTTAAAAACCTAATATTTTATTGTAAACCTACAATCTAAATTATACTAAAGTATTTTTTTTTTTTTTTCAATCTGAATAAGATTTTTTAAACTTTATTTTTTTAGTAACTTTTATTATAAAATAGAGTTTAAGTAAAACACTAATTAATTTTGGGTTAACCATATATGTGGAAACTTTTTGACGGGATTAATTTTTTTCTTTTTCAGTGTAGTATAACAAACACTCAGTTAATTAGCACTTTAGAGGTGGCTGAAAACAAGCATTACGCTTCGACTTCAGCCCAACCCGATATGGAATCTTTCAAGGTGTGTATATGTTTTTGTAAAATGAATTACTTGTTTAAAATTTTTAACGTTGTTTAAACCCAAAGTATTTTAAATTTTTAACGTTGTTTAAAGTATTTTAAATGTCAACTTCAATTTTAAACGAAATATTTTTAAATGATAAAAATAGAAATTAAGTAGATCTTTTTTAAACTCGAAAGAGTAAAACGAGGTTATTTATATAAAATTTTATTTTTTAGCCCATAATGGAGTCACCCTTATTAGAGGAAATCATGAAGGAGTTGCCAGAGGATTTTTTCCTGGATAATGAAGTTTTCAATTCGCCCCCTAAAGAGCCATCTACTCATACCCGTTCAGAACCTTCAGTTTTACGAAATCTGTTAACAGAGGCTAAAGTAGGAACCCCACAAAAGGATGACGTATCTACTTTGAAGTCTGCCAAGGTAGGAATTTAAAAACTCATATTTTCTTTATTGTTTGGAAAAGTTTAGTATGATCGATTGAAAGTTTTAAATATTATTACTTTTTTTCAAAAGAGACTTAATTTAAAGATATATTTTTTAAAATGTTACAAGTTTAATTTTGCTTTTCAAACTAAATTTATCAAAAAATGTTATAAATTTAATTTTGCTTTTTAAACTAAATTTATTTAAAAATTGTTCCTCTAAAAATTAATGAAAGTAAAATTATCATACTGAACTTTTTCATTTGCATGAAAAGATATTTCTATGTAAAAATATTTTGGAAGGGACATTTTCTAAGGGTGTTTCATTTGGGTCAAAAAATTTTAGTGATTATCCTATTTTAAAGAGTCTATTAAGAAAACGTTTAGAGAATGGGGTTTTGAAATTTTTATAAAGTGTAGCTAATGTTTTTATTTCTTCTTTTAAAAATAGTGAGTTAAAATTTTTAAAAGGTAGCAAAAATAGTTCATTTTTATTTAGTAAACTAAATTTTAAAATTGGGCTTTTTTTATATTTACAGACTTGCCCAACATGCAATAAGTCATTCGCACGTAATTCCGAGCTCAATAGGCACCTTAAAACCCATAGTGGTGAGAAATCTTTTGCATGTGTGATCTGTAGCAAATCATTCACTCGAAATAGTGATTTAAACAGGCACTTGAAAGTGCACCAGAAAGTGACATGCACTGAATGTGATGAACAATTTGATCTTAAAAAAGATCTAACACTTCATATGCTCACCATGCACCAAACTTCAGCAAAACGAAAAAGTGATGATACTATTGCACCCCAAGCTAAAAAACCTCGTAAACATAAATCCTTTGACGCTCTTGATGTTTTTTCCATCGTAACATTTGATTCCAATGAAGATAACAATCAAGATTTTAATATATTTTTTGAACATATGACCCCCCTTCTGGAGGAAGAAATACAGTACCAATTGCTTGAAAAAAGGGCAATTAAATGGTACCTCGTAACCCATGTAATCCTCAACCGGATCACTCAAGAAGGTGACTCTGAATCGATCACTGCTAATTTTAGATCGAAAGTGGTGATCGAATTGGCTGATTTTACCATTTCTTCCAATTTAGAGCAAGCATATGCGAAAATTATAAGATCATTCGAAGCCTTTACTCAAATGGGGTCGGGGTGGACGATGGAACGTATTGAAAAAATGGAACTATGCATGGCTAAATTCCACCCCCTTGCCGCTAGCAGCTATATCGAGCTTCCTCCAGAAATAGTCACTAAAAAGGCTGTTCTGAATATTAAAAACGAAGACCAGAAATGCTTGGTCTGGTGCATTCTCGCCCACAAATATTGTCATGATCGTTTACAAAATGCAAACCGTGTATCCAAATATGAGCCCTACGAGCACGAAGTGAAATTAGGCAATATTCAGTGCCCAGTGCCCTTAAATAAAATATCCAAAATTGAAGAACTGAATGATTTGCGGATAAATGTCTTCGGGTATGAAGAAGAAGTATTCCCTTTGTACATATCCGAACGAGAAGATGAAGACTGCATTAATTTGTTGCTCATATCCAAAGAAGATAACTATCATTATACATTAATTCGAAGCTTCTCGAGGTTGTTGGGGGATCTCACACATCATAAAGCTGCTCATTTTTATTGTTATAGGTGCTTGCATAGATTCATGAGAGAAGACTTACTGAAGCAACATACTCCTCTTTGCAAGAAGCAAGCACCTCAGAAGATCAAAATGCCAGAGCATGGGGACCATATTCTTCAATTTGAGAATTATCAATATTGTCATCCGGTTCCCTATGTTATCTATGCCGACTTTGAGTCGTTGATTGTCGGCATGGATCAGGTGCACACAAATGACAAAAAAACAAAGAAAATGGTTCCAAAAACGAAGAAAATAGCCCATCACGAAGCATGTGGATATGCATACCATATTATTGGTCCTAATGGGAAAAGAACCACACCCATTTCTGTATATCGCGGGCCCAACGCTGTACAAGAATTTTTAAAAGCCATTATCAAAGAAGAAAAAGAACTTGCCAAAATTTTGACGACCATTGTGCCAATCAAGATGACGCCCCAAGATAATGATCATTTTCAATCAGCCACGGTATGTTATCTTTGCAAAAAACCATTGAATGGGGACAAGATACGCGACCATGATCATCTGGATGGTCGCTATCGGGGGGCCTTGCATAATAGCTGCAATTTGAAATTTAGACTTCAAAAGAAAATACCCGTCGTATTTCACAACCTGAAACATTACGACGGGCACTTACTCATGCAGCAACTGGGCAATATTGTTGACCATTCTTTTTCAGTCATTCCATCCACAATGGAAAAATACATTTCTTTTTCTTTGTCCAAACAATATGGAAAGTGCAGAGTTTCGCTCACATTTATTGATAGTTTCGCTTTCATGGCTACCTCCTTAGAAAAACTTGTCTCTAATTTAGACAAAGACAAGTTTCATTCATTAAGGCAGCAGTTTCCTCATCATACCGATCTATTGTTAAGGAAAGGGGTCTACCCTTATGAACATATGGACTCTTTTTCAAAGTTTGAGGAAACACAGCTGCCACCACCCGATGCATTCACCAGCACTTTGACTGGTGAAAAAATTTCACCCGAAGATTACCAACATGCTCAAAATGTTTGGCAAGCATTCAAGATTAAAAATATGGGCGCATATCATAATCTATACGTACAAACGGATGTTCTCCAACTTGCAGATGTTTTTGAAAATTTTAGAAAAATATGTTTTGTTTATTATAATATTGATTGTGTGCACCTGCTGACAGCCCCTGGACTAGCATGGCAGAGTTGTCTGAAAATGACAAATCAACCCCTCGAATTGTTCACAGATATAAACATGCATTTGTTTATTGAACAAGGAATTCGGGGGGGAATATCTGTGATTACAAAGCGTTGGGCCCAAGCAAAAAATGAAGTGATTGGCAATGGCGAAGGGGGCGAAAATGATAATTATATAATGTATTTAGATGCAAATAATTTGTATGGATGGGCCATGTCACAGTATCTGCCATGCGGGGAGTTTGAATGGATCTCGGAAGACCAAGTTTCAATTGAAGAAATCCTTGCACTCCCCGAAAATAGTCCAGTGGGATACATATTAGAAGTCGATTTAAAATACCCCAACAACCTCCACGACGACCACAATTGTTATCCTTTGGCACCTGAGAAAATACAAATTAATTATTCGGATCTCTCTCCTTATTCAGTCGAAGCTCTGCACAACAATAAATATTGCCCAGTTACCAAGTTAGTCCCCAACTTGAAAGATAAAAATAATTACATAACCTATCATAAAAATTTACAATTTTATTTGCAGCAAGGCCTCCAAATACTAGCTGTACACAAAGTATTGAAATTTAAGCAAAAACCGTGGCTGAAAGAATATATCGATTTTAATACAGAACAGCGAAAAAATGCCAAGTCCCCCTTCGCCAAAGATTTCTTCAAACTCATGAATAACGCTGTATATGGCAAGTCATTGGAGAACATCCGGAAGCACAAAGATGTACAGCTAGTAAATAGTGGACAGAAGGCTAAAAAACTTGTCTCAGCTCCTACCTACAAAAGGTTCCTACCTTTTGACAACAATTTAGTTGCTGTTGAGAGACTGAAACAGTCTCTCACTCTAAACAAGCCTATTTATGTGGGTTTCGTCATATTGGAGCTGAGCAAGATTCTCATGTATAATTTTCATTACAATATCATCAAAAAGAAATATCAAAATAAAGCAACCCTTCTGTTCACAGACACCGACTCTCTTACATATGAAATCCGAACACCTAATATTTATACGGATATGCAGGCATTTTCCGACATGCTGGATACATCGGATTATCCCAAAGATCACCCTCTATACAGTGATAAAAATAAGAAGGTGATCGGGAAGTTCAAGGATGAACTCAATAGTAGACCGATTCATGAATTTATCGGTCTACGAGCTAAGATGTATTCAGTCATGTTGGTCGATGAGGAGAAGAAAAGAGCTAAGGGGGTAGCCAGAAGCGTTGTTAAAAATAAAATTAAACATGAACATTATAAGTCCTGCTTAGAGAGTCGGGTTTCCACGAGAGAGATCCAACATCGAATCCAAAGCGAGAGGCACCATCTCCATACTGTACAAATAAATAAAGTAGCCTTGTCGGCTTTCGACGACAAACGCTATATTTTGGAAGATGGTGTCCATACACTCGCGCACGGCCATTACAAAATTCCAAAATAATATTTCTTCAAATCATCTCTTCTAATCATTTTCTTCATATCAAGTTTCTTCTAATCATTTTCTTCAAATCAAGTTTCTCCAAATCAAGTTTCTTCAAGAAATCAAGTTTCTTCAAACGAGGTGCATTAGTCTTTCAAGATAAAGAACTCTTTTCTTCAAAAAATCATTTTTTTCAAACGGGGTGCATTTCTTCATATAAAATATATCATTTTTCAAGATAACTCATTTTTTCATATGGGGTGCATTATTCCTACATTATTCTTAAAAATATTTTCTTCTAATTTATAAAATGAGGATTACATGGGATGCTAGCGGCAGTGGGCGAGAATGCAATAGGCACTAAAAAAAAAAAAAAAAAAAAAAAAATCTAAAAATATCAAGTTTTCAAAATATTAAGTCTTCTCAAGTCTTCAAAATATGAAGTCTTTTTTAAAATGTGGTCGTCGAAAAATGGTCGTCAAATATGTAATGGCCGTGTTAAAAAAAAAAAAAAGCATCGGGTGGTTAAAAATTCTTCTCCTCAAATGAATTGTGGCGTCATGATTAAACATGGCGGGTGGACGGATGGGCACAATTCAAAAAATAAATAATTTTTTCTTCAAATATTTCTTCCAATCTTGGATAATTTTAAAATGCCCATAAGCATAACTTGATACTCCAATCTTCTAAAATGTAACGCTTGTCATCAAAAGGGCTTAGAGAAATTTTAATCTGTGTTACTGTATAGAGGTGATGATTATCTAAACTGATCCTTGCCTGTTTCGTCATGCTTGTTCTAACACAACGCAAGCACTCTAAAAAATCTTCATGCTTAATTTTCTGCTGAACACTTTAAGGGAAAAAAAAAAATGAGCATTCTTCGAATGAACTGTGTTAATTCAAGAACTGAATAACATTTATGATGCATATCCAAAAAAACTTTCATTTTTTCATGGTGCGAATCAATCTTGTGGTGCATAAAAATTAATAATGGTGCAAAATCATTAAACTGTTAAAGTTTAACAAAACAAAAAGTTTTCTATTCTGCGAATGACTTACCTACCTGGCTGAAATCAACATTGCTGTGTTAAAGACCTGGCTGCGAATGACTTACCTAGCTGTAATCAACTTATCTGGCTGATATCAACAAACACTGCTGAGAACGCCTTTCATCAAGAACCGTTCTGGGGTCATCATGAAGAGAGTCCCTTGCAGAGATCGCCTAAAGGAAAAGCTGACTGTTTTGCAAAATAAGGTAACTAAATTTTCAAAATAGATTCAAAAAATTTTGTTTCAAAATTATGTACTAGCTATTAAAATTTTCTTTTTTACAGAAAAATCTACTTTTATCCAAAATATTGGGAAAGCTCACCTTTCATACAGAACCGTTCTGCAGTTATCAAGCATCCTGTTTTGCAGAACAAGGTAACTATCTTTTCAAAACACACTTAAAAATTTTTGTTTTAAAATTATGTATAAGAAATTAAATTTTTCTTTTCTTTTCAGAAAAAATCTATATTTCTCCAATAAACTGGTAAACTGTGATCACCAAAAAAATAATGTCTTTCGGAAATAACCGTTCTGCGGTCTTTGTGAATAGAATCCTACGCCAATTTTAACTTGCCTTTCGGAAAGAACCGTTCTGCGGTTATGAAGCAGTCTATTTTGCAAAATAAGGTAACTTTTCAAAAGAGATTCAAAATTTCTTCTTTCAAAATTGTGTACATAAAATTAAAAATATATTTTCTTTTCTTTTCAGGTACCTTGCTGAACCTTGTTAAAATAAGGTGCAGAACAGGTAAAAAAAAATAAATTGTGGCGTTTTGAATATTTTTCAAAACGGGTGGTTATGGTGGGACCACAATTTAAAAAAAAAACTTTTTTTTCTCCAAAAACGAATTAACTAAATGTTAAAAATTTCTATCCCCTCTTCTCTATCAAAAATATTTTATAACGTCCAAAAAAATTAAGTCGCCAAATTAAAAATTTATAGTCTTCCAAAATTGCTCCCCTAAAAATTAAAGTCCCCTCAAACTGTAACACATAATTCATGTAACCGATAGTAAAAAATACCCCGCGTACTGTATCATGTTAATTTATGTAACCGATTAAAAAATTAAAGTCCCCCCATTAAAACCGAAAAATACCCCGCGTACTGTAGTACGACAAAAAAAAATCAATCTCCCAAAAATTCCGCTCAAAAAATTCTTATCTCAACCCTCGTCTTATAAGATGACGTCACCCTCCTCCATCACATAACCTTCACCCCGCCTCCAAGAGTACGACGCATGACCTTGACCCCTCCTCCAAGAGCACGCCGCATGACCTTCACAGGTGCACAGAGGTCGTGCCGCCGTGCCGCTGATGCAGAACCCCCTTTTCATATCTACTCCCATAGTTTCTGAGATATCTTTAAAAAACATAAAAAAAGGGAAGACTTATTTTTGCCCCTCCTTCCCCCCGCTCACTTCCTATCCACCAAGACTTTTTACCTAGTCATTAGTAGGCATCAATGAACAACTGTACCAATTTTTATCTCTGTAGCATTTATTATGGCAAACTGCCCCAAAACGGGCTTATTTGATTGGACTAAAGACTCCAGTTCCGTGACTGACGGATAACCGAGGTTCCACTGCGTATACATATCCTTTGTAGGGAATGTTATGCTCTTTAATGTATGCTGGAATACTTTTTTAAAGAAAACCCGTAGTTTCTGAGATATTTTCAAAAAACTAAAAAAAAAAAAAGAAGGGGGGACATATTTTTGCCCCTCCCTCCCCCGCTCACTTCCTATCCATCAGGACTTTTTACCTAGTCATTAGTATGTATCAAGGAGCAACTGTACCAATTTTTATCTCTGTAGCATTTATTGTTGCAAACTGCCCCAAAATGGGCTTATTTGATTGGACTAAAATATAATACACATTCTCGTCGTTTGTATATCAAAATGTTCGACAAGATGCCTTAATGGAAGCGCATTGAAGTGAGGGCAAGGAAGCCACTAAAGTGGTTTTTAAAACTTGTTCTCAAGCAAACATATAGCACCACCTTTGCTTTTTGTGTTGAAGATAGCTCCAGCATGTCCGATTGCAATTATTTTTGCAATACCATTTGATTTCTCTTCAAAAAATGTACAATGTCATTGCATACAGAAATTTGCACCTTGTCATACGATTAGGTCAAAAGACCAAAATAATGGAGATCTGGTTCAGTTATCAGAGATACCGGGTGTCCCAAAAATGACTGATGGATTTTAAAATTTCATAACTTGTAAACTGTGACAGATATTAAAAAAATTCTTGCAGGAGTGTTACGTCAGATGTCAGGAGTTTTTATGCTGTGATTCTCAGTTTTAGTTACAAATAGCATCGATAGATGGCGCTGCAAGCAATAACCGCTAAATCCAGGCTCGATTTTTCGGCCTCTCTCTTCTTCCATGGGAAAAAAGGAGATTAAAATATTTTGAATGCATCTCGCAGTAACAAAAATCGGGTCTGGACTGAGCGCCCATTGCTCTCAGCGTCATCTATTGTTTGAAATTCGAACTAAAATCAAGAATCACAGTACAAAAACTCCTGACATCATACATAATCCTCCTGCAAGATTTTTTTTAATATCGTCACTGTTTGGAAGTTATTGAATTTTAAAATCCATCAGTCATTTTTGTTACACCCGGTATGTTCTTCTTTGACTTCGCGACGATGAAACTTTGCCCCTTCTTTAACCTGGCAGAGAATTCTATCTTTAGGGCCTTCGAAGTATAGAGAAAATGGTGTATATAACAAAAAAAAAAAAAAAAAAAAAAAAAAAAAAAAAAAAAAACGGACCAAATTAAATATGGCTCTTTAGCAGCGAGAAAAAAATTCAAATGCAGGCATTAGGGCTGGATTATTTATCAATATATCGACAAATATTGATATTTTTTAAATGTCGCAATAACAATATCTAAACCTTGACTCTATTGATATATCCCAATAAAATAACAATGTTTTGAGCTCACTGGAATTTTGAACATAAGCCTCGAAAAAAGAGCGTAGAATATCTCAAAACCAAATAAAATAATAATCTTTTGCGCACACCGCCACAGCCCCGAAAAACATAGCCCAATATTCCATTACAATGTTTTCACCCTCTATCCTCTCAAAAACAGAAAATCTACCTCGATTATCTTTCTTTCCGTTGATTATCTCTAGACATATTCCAATTATTCCAGTCTTCCTTCGGTGAAAACTATTCTGAATAACACTTATCGTATTTCTCTTCTCTCGCCCTCTCGTCGTTGAGACTGATCCACACATATTGATATAACCACAGCTATTGATATGTCATGAATAACCAAAGGAGCTCTGATTATTGCTGAGTTCCAGTTGATACAGAATAAAGCTGGTTATCATTGAGTACTTAGCTGAAAAGCTGGGATGATCCATTTGCGAGCGACCAATCAGAGTCCGCTAATTGTAAACTTTACTTTTCTCTCTAGTCAAGTTGGGGGAAAAGTCAAGGACAAAGCAGTCGTTCACTGTGATGATTCGTTGCTTTTAAAAAAAGCTTCCCAGACTCTAATGTCTACTATGCTACTGAATACAATGCTTATTCATATTGTGTATTCTTTCTTTTCTGTCGTTTGTTCTATTTTAATCAGGGCAAAGTTTTCTCTCATCAATTTAACATATCCTGTCTTGCATTTTAGCTTAAAGGCTATATTTATCAAAAAATAAATTTAAATTAGTATAAAACTATTCCGAAATTTGATTTGAATATTTATATTTTTTAAAAATAGAGTTTCGATGTTGTTTTCTTGTAGTAAATAGGTAAGAAGATATGAATACAGTGAATGTTTTCGATTAAGAATACATTCATTCCTTAGAGAAAGATTGAAAAACAACATGTCTGCTGCATCTATCATCCACTGAAACCTACTTAATTACAAGTATATTAGCATGATATGTGGCATTAAATTAATTTTAGTTTTTCCCCTGCTTTTACTTATTTTAATTATATTAAAATCGTCACTCTTGTTTTTTTTTTTTTATAATATTCTCAGTTATACGCGAAGTAATTAAATAGTCAAAATGTTATTAATAAATAATCCATAAAGTAGGAAGAAAAGAAAAAATACTATTTTTAAAGAAAAATACTATGCAACAAATGGTATAAGTGCAAACAGCTATCAAATATTGGTTTCGTTCCCTAAAATATTTCTATTTTGCATAGATATATATACATATTTTAATATGCTGTGTGAACCTATATAGGTATAAAACATTCATTTGTAGCTTTCTACATCTGTTGGTACTTAAATTGATGCTACTGTACCATTTTTGTATTCGAAATCAGCAATATTTCTATTCTTAAACAGTTTAAGGTAGTTTAGAGTAAGACAGTTTAAAAGGTAGCACGGGCCGACTCATAGAACAAAAAAAAATGGCCCAGCCAGGCCCGATACAAAAATTAAAAGTTCGGTACGAACCCGGCCCGGCCCGGCCGGCCCCGTAAAAAACTTAAAAGTTCGGCCCGAGCCCGCCCCGGCCCGGAAAAAAGTTAAAATCTCGGCCCAAACCTGGCCCGGCCCCGAGTGAATTTCTACAAAAGATTGATTTTTGCATCGATTAGGTTAAAAATTTGTCTCATACGAGGAGTTCTGACCAAAAATACTCAAGTTTTTTTTTCATGTTTATAATCTCCATTTTTATAGAAGTGCCGCAGGGTGCGATATTTATTTTTTAATGAATCTCTATTTCGTGTATGTAAATGTGTTAGTTATCATTAATATTGTTAATCCGTATTCCATGTATTGAAGTGTTAAAAATCAGAAAAATACTGTACAGTAAAATCTTCTAAGACGGAATTGCATAGAAAAAAAAATGCGTTATAGACAAGTTCCCTTCTTAGCAAGAGTAAATTTTATATATTCTTTTCTTAGGTATTAGTATATTAATTTTGCATGGATAAACCCGTTTTTCAGTTTAAAACAGGGTTCCGTTATTGGCAGGTTCTTTTTCCCACGTTTTACGATATTTGAATTCAGCTAAATTTTAATAAACATAGAAATCTACTATTCTTTAAAATGAATAAATTTTAATGTTTAAGTGTAAAATGATGGCGATTTAAAAGAGTATACATTTTTAGCAAAAATTTTTGGGCCAGGCCTAATTCTACTGACCTTTGAATGGGCCAGGCCACGCTGAGACAATGATTTTTATACGGGCCGGGTCAAAACTAGGACTGAAAATTTCGGGCCGTGAAGATTAGGAATGAAACCAGACCCGGCTCTGTACAGAAAAAAGTTAGGCCCGGCCCGGCCCGAGCTTTTAGAAAAAGGTATAGCTCGGGCCCGGCACTGCCCGAAAAAAGTGGAGGGAGACCAGGCCCGAGCCTTCAGAAAGAAGTATGGCTCGGGCCCGGTCCAAGTGCCATAAACGAAAACAGGCCCTGCGCACGGGCCGTGCCGGCTTCCGGCCACGGACTGGACCATACAGATCTATACAGTAGTTATCGCGATATATCAGTAATATCGATATTAACTCGTTGATATATTGCGATATTAAATTTCTGATATCGTCCAGCCCTAGCAGGCATCTATGTGAGAAACTTTTATGGATCATGGTAAACAATCTGCGTGAAATTCAGAAGAAGAAATGCCTTTTCCAGTCTGTTAGAAACATAAAAAATCTAGAAACAATATGAAAATTATAAGAATTGAGAAAACGAAAAATTTAAATTTTTAACAGTTTTTAGAAACTTTGACCCTTTTGCGGAGGTAAAAGATATGATATTATCATAATGAAATTTTACTGCTACATTATTAACATCTTCGTGTAGCTATTGCGTTGCGTTCTATTAGAAATTGTATTGCTATATTTGGATATAAAAAAAAAACGAAAAAAGAACCATGTTTTTTGCGATTTTTCTGAAATTTGCTCCCCTTGTGCCGGTAAAATATATTAACCAATCGATGTAATATTTTGCGAATTTATTTTTTATTACAAAATGCAACTTTCTCGCGCTGCTACGTTTCGGTTATAAATATTTCGGTTTTGTATATTCTTTTTTATGTTTTGTAATTGAAGAAAGTATAGAAAGATAGTCACCGGAAAAAAGATAACAGAAAATTTTAAATTATGAAAAAATCTAAAATGTTATGCAGAATTATCTTGAATATATAGGCTCAAATACAAGCTTCTTACCTGTCACCATAAGACCGGTAAATGTGTAAGATAAATAAAGAGGAAGGATAGACGGGGGCATGTTGGCCATAGGGGCATGTTGGCCCATCCGCGATATTTTTCAAACTATCCAGTCGATGGCATTACTATCAAAGCGACGAGTGTCTTAATATGTCTTCTTTCACCCACAACAGCGTCAGTAAAATATATTAACCAATCGATGTAATATTTTGCGAATTTATTTTTTATTGCAAAATGCAACTTTCCCGAGCTGTTACGTTTCGGTTATAAATATTTCGGTTTTGTATATTCTTTTTTATGTTTTGTAATTAAAGAAAGTATAGAAAGATAGACACCGGAAAAAGGTAACAGAAAATTTTAAATTACGAAAAAAATCTAAAATGTTACGCAGAATTATCTTGAATATATAGGCTCAAATACAAGCTTCTTACCTGTCACCATAAGACCGGTAAATGTGTAAGATAAATAAAGAGGAAGGATAGACGGGGGCATGTTGGCCATAGGGGCATGTTGGCCCATCCGCGATATTTTTCAAACTATCCAGTCGATGGCATTACTATCAAAGCGACGAGTGTCTTAATATGTCTTCTTTCACCCACAACAGCGTCAGCAGCCAAGGAGCTATCAAACGAAAGTCACTTCAAATTTTCACTCGGGTAATTTTTTTTTTCACTTATAAAAAATCGCTTCTGAAGTTTCACTTTGGTGAATACCAATCTAAAAGATCGTTGTTCAATGCTTATTTTCCATCTACTGTTTTTTAAAAATATTATCAGAATATTTTGATACGATGAGGAAAAACCAAAATGGCGATATGGGGCCAATTGTCCCATTTAATTCGGGACATGTTAGACCACCTCTTCTAACGCCTTCTGTAGTCCCTGTCTCACCAGATCCTGATACAAGAAATGAAGAACAAGCCTTAGTCTAATGAAAAAACTTCACTTCAACCTGAAACTCCAGCCATTTCCACAACCCAAGAATCACAGAAAATTATACAGATAATACTAGATTAATTTTAGCACAATTATTCTAATTGGTAAATAAATCATATTAGATGTAAATTTCCAACTGGGAGAAAAATGTCCGGACCAGGATTTGAACCAGGGATCTCCTGGTTGAAGTCGCCAGTGCTCTACCATCTGAGCTATCCCGGACGAATCTGGTGGAACTTTTTCACCCAGCTAATCTTAATGATTATAGCATTTAATCTGAAACCTGGTTCAGCTCAACAGAATAAATCTCAGGTAATGGAACTCCAGAAATCGTTGGATACGAATTACACTAGATTAATTTAAACATAATTATTCTAATTGGTAAATAAATCATATTAGATGTAAATTTCCAACTGGGCGAAAAATGTCCGCTCAGATCGTAGAGCACTGGCGGCTTCAGCCAGGAGAGCCGCGCGCTTTGGGTGACGGAAGTGACGTCACGAGGGGGCGTGGCAGCTGTCAATCAAAAGGGGGGTGAAACGGGAAGTGGGGGGGTCACGTGATTGGCTCGTCTAGGAGTACGAGGGTAGAATGTTGAGTTGTTTTTTGCTGGATATTTTGAGGGGGGAGGAAAAGGGGGTCGCAGGATTTTTATCGTCTAGGAGTACGAGGGTAGAATGTTGAGTTGTTTTTTGCTGGATATTTTGAGGGGGAGGAAAAGGGGGTCGCAGGATTTTTATCGTTTAGGAGTACGAGGGTAGAATGTTGAGTTGTTTTTTTGCTGGATATTTTGAGGGGGGAGGAAAAGGGGGTCGCAGGATTTTTATCGTTTATGTGTACGAGGGTAAAGGTTGAGTTGTTTTTGCTGAATGTTTATGGGGGAGGAAGTGGGGGGAAGTCACGTGATGTGTTTAAGGGGGAAGTCACGTGATGATGATTCGTAAGGGATAACGAGGGGTTCTAGGTTGAGTTGTTTTTTGCTGCATGTTGAGTGTTTTTTGCTGGGATATGGAAAGACGGTGTGGCAACACGATGACGTCATCTATATGTTGGAACATGCATGGGTTTTGAATGTGTATTCATTTTTAATGAATTTATTTTAATTAATTAATGAGTCTTAATCAGTTTTTAATTGTAATTTTAACGATTACGTGGTATGTGATTCAAGTTTTGTGGTGGCAACATGACGGATCGTCTGCTTTATGACGTCACACATTCCTGCTGGAACATCATCTTTCATGTTAGGACTGGAAAACTGGCCCACGTGTGCTATGACGTCATACGTGCATTCTTAAACACAAGAAACACCTTTGTTTTGTGAAGTTGAGTTGTTTTTTATGCTTTCGGTGACGTTTAACTGTAACCAATCGTGTTAAAAGTTTATTATTCAGCAATTGGCAACAGTTGTGTTTGTCAGTTGATTGTATTTTTTTTATGGTGACTACGTTGTTCACGAATTTAATTTTGAACTTGAAATTGATTTGAATGAAGTTTTCGGTATTTAATTAGTCTGTTCTGTGTGAATTTTTATTTTAATGAATTTTTTTTTAACTTTTAATTAAATTTTAATTGATTTAGCTTTTTGATTATTTTTAATTAGAAAAAATGTTTTTCTTCTCTGTTTTAAAAAACGAATGATCAGAAATTCACCCTTGGTATTTTGTTCTAGAAATTAATCGCTTTTTATTTTTTTGACCCATTCTTATCTATTTCCAGCACACTGTCTATTATAATATCTTGAAACACTTTCCTTTTGTTACCAAGTTTGAAATACCTGTCCCCCGCATGCATCCTTTTGTTACTAGGTTTGAAAATACCTGTCACCGCATGCAAATAGAATACAAAGAAAATCTGTACCTGTTTTAGCCCGCAGAATGATGCTTTAGATAAGCGTGCTAGTGACGTGCTGTTGGATAAGCCAATAGGAAATTAGAGTAGTGATGCCATTTATTTTTTAAGTGTCATAAAGAACCTTTTCGAACAAACTCATTCACTATCTTGTTTGACTCTGTCCAAGAAAACTGCGTATATCATTGCTTGATGATTTTTTTACTTTTTGCCTGTATTGATATTTTTAATTGAAATAAACAATGAAGCGATCATTCGATAATGAAAAACAGGTGTTGTTTGAAGATCCTGATTTTCCTTTGGAGGGTTCTGATGACAATGTAAGTTTGTTTTTTCATTTTTATTTATTATCTTTTTTACTAATTTTTTTTTTTTTTTTTTTTTTTTTTTTTTTTTTTTTTTGTAGTAACTTTTTTTCTGGTCCGGACATTTTTCGCCCGGTTGAAAAATTGCATCTAATATACAGATAATACTCTATATCTAATTTCCTGTCATCTGTAGAAGCAGTCACGGTTCCAACGTCAAATGATCTTGAAACTTTGGGATAAAGTTGAACAAAACATATCTTTTTATCGTTTGCATCTTTTATATGCAAAATTTAAACTGCCTTTGATATTTTATGTGTTTTTAGCTTCCTTTAGCAATCCGAAAATTAAATCGATTTAGACGGCCAACCTACCCCGTTTGATGGAGCAGGTTATCCTAGAGATTTAATGTTCTCTTGAGATTCGTATAGAACATATTAATTAATATTTTTTTCAATTTTTTTCATACGTGATTATGCTTTAAGATGCAGTGAATATACAAACTAAAGAATTTTTTTTATTTTAATAAAATTTAAAAGAAAAAATATTGAAAAAAAAATTGGCCAACAAACCCTGGTCTACACTACTACAGGCATCCCTCGATTTACGTAATACTCGACTTACGTAAATTCGCACTTACGTAAGAAATCTCGAAAATTACATTTATGAACATACTAGCGCGTTTGATACGCATTTGCATACTTTTGATAATTGCTTTATAAATAAAATATGAAGATAAAAACCACAACAATGACATAGTTTCATATATTAGATATAGTTATATTTTTATTTGGATATACAATCAAATCTTTAACAAAACAAACACAAATCTGATTAATGAGAAAAAAAAAAAAACTGTTTAACCGTTGCAATTTTGTTAGCTGAATTTAAACCATAACGAAACCTAATTTTAAAGTTTCGGTGGAAAGGAACAAGTGTATTTTTTCTTTCAGCTTCAGAGCTGTTCGTTTGATGTAGATTGAAAATTGATATAAATTAATTCATCAATGTTAAATATATAAATCCCATATTCCACAAGATACTTTTTATTTGAAAAGTGTTCTTTCAGTTTGTTTTTATATTTTTTCATACTTTTATAGTTTATATCCAAGTAAATACTGCTGCATGCTACTTTATTTATAAAATAATACTGTGTAAATAATGTATATATTATGTATATATAATAAATATTGCACTTTTTGACGAAATTTTACCTAAGGAATTTACAAATTCGACTTACGCAAAAGTTTACGGAACGCATTACTTACGCAAGTTGGGGGATGCCTGTACTTTGTTTTTGGTGAATATTTAAAAACTGGTTTGGAATTCACCGGAGCTCATAAATACTGCCCTCCGAAGCCCAGCGGAAACGTGCATCCGAAAAACTGAAACCTATATTATCTTTCATTGCGTATCTTTCATTGCGTTCTTTTCATTGCGTTCTTTCTTACCAAAGAACTTACATATGTGGCGCAGAGTGTCGCGCAAGTAGGAATATACTTCTATCTACTGCTCGAAAGTGTAGCCTCAATGGTTTCCGAACGGTGGCGAGGAATGCTACAATCAGAATTAAGCGCAAACATATCTACTATTTTTACTTGTGGTCCTGTTATGTTTACTCGTTGCTTTTTGTCAGTGTTTGTAAAACATTTCTACGGGTCAACTTATTAGCTCCACGTGGTACTTATTTTCGCTGGAGCTGACAGTAGCGCAGTTCCAGTACTTTTTTGTTTTTAGTGAACATTTAAATATTAGTTCGAACGCACAGACGCTTATGCTGCGCACGGAAATCCTACCGAAACAGCGCTATGTGTTGTGTTTTGCTACGCTGTAAAAGAAAATCTCTAAAATTGACATATAAAACACCGTCAATTTTGGCGGTAATGGAAAATCGTTTTATTTGCAGAAAATATCTGTAATTTTCTTCAGAAAAAAAATCTGTAAAAAATGTAGATTTTTTTCTGTAAAAATTACAAAATCCATATTTTTTTACAGAAAAAAAACTTTTTTCTGTAAAACAGTTATTTTCTGTAAAAATTACAGTTTTTTCTGATTTTTTTTTACAGTTTATACAAAGAAATCCTTGGAAAGCAGGATTTTCTGAAAATTCTTCACTTCCTGATTTTGTTTAGTTCATGTATTAGATTTTATTATATAAAAATGCATATATAAATATAGTCGAAATATATTTAAAAAAATATTTTGATGAAGACGAAATTGCATTAAATTTTGCTAATAATGTATGAAATATAAATATGAGGGTGTACAGGGCGGCAAGATACACTGCGGATGTTTTACTTTATAATATTAGAGCTCCAGTACTTTTCCCTTAGAAATTAACTATACTTTAAGCGCTACTATACTTTAAGTTAAAAACTGTTTACAATTTCTAGACGTTTCTGCAGGTATGGTCTGTGACCAGATAAGTGGTTGTCTAGTTTTTTTTTTTTTTTTTTTTTAATCAGTTCCGTTTATTTCGAACGCTGCCATTTTTACTTTCTTCTATCTTTACAAGAAGAATGTATTGGATTCTTGAAAATTTGTCGATTTCCGTTTTTCGACGGATTTACAGGTTTTAGAAGATCCTAAGCACGATTTGACTGCTTCTAGAAAATTTTTGTCTGTGAGTCTGTCTGTATGTGACACAAATTTTGTGGCGCTCTATCTCAAGAACTAATGCACGGTATTTAATGAAACTTTAAGTTTACGAGTTGGAACCCGTCGAAATTCGACGAATTAAAATGTCTAGAATGGGACTGTTAGATCGAATTTATAATAAAGCTACAAAAATAATTACAATAAAAAATTCATTTTGCATTGGTTGTCTAACTCTTAAAACAAATGTTTTTAACCCAAAATTACTAAAATATTATTTCCACAAACTTCAAGTGCTTAAATTATTGAAAAATTAAACTGTATTAGAGTACGTAATCAAGATCAGTAATTATGTTGAAGTTATCGATTGAGGCTCTTATGTTTGTTTTTACGGGATGAAAAATCAGTAAAAAGGATTTCCCTCTGTCACTTCAAAAAATTTCTCCCCATAAAATCTAAACTGTACGTTATTTTCACATTCTCAAAATTTACATACGCACCACTCAAATCGCAATTTAAAAGTATTTTAACGCACAATACATTATTAATGAATGTATTTCCAAACTTAACGTCACGTTTGTCCGATGCAACTTTTCATGTGAACATTCGCACAAACTTTAAGTTCTAATCTCAGTATCCGCAAAAACTTACCATTCAGAAATTTGCCTTTAGTTGCCATAGTATTGGCCATTCGGTATCGGTAAATATTTAGTTTTATCAAAGAAAAGGATCGTTTTGTTTTAAATATGACATCATTTTCACTCACTGAATCGTAAGCCTAGCGTCTCAAACTCAGTATCAGCGTAATGTAAAAATATTGAAATATCTTCGTCAGTATTTTGATTTATGAAGAAGAATGCGTGTTTTTTTTTTTTTTTTTTTTTTTTTTTTTTTTTTTTTTTTTTTTTTTTTAATGGCTGACGTCATTTTCTGTTCAAAAATTAGAAAAAAGTTACCTTTATTTGTAATATGAAAATGGCATCAATAAGGATATAATCAATAAAAATAAATAAGCCATGACTAATTTTCCTTTACTTTTAATAGAAATGGAGTTCTTCAGTTGCCACAATTACAAAATTGGTACTGAAAACTATAAAAAAATTAATATCTCAAAAATAAATTGAGATAGAGCTTTCAAACAAATTGCATTTAAAAGTACATTTTTTTTCTTTATACGACGGTGTAAAAATTTAAACTGTGCGATGTTTAGAAGTTTAAAAATTTGTATTAGAGAAAATTGCAAAACCAAATTTTTATTTCAAATTTCAAAGTGTTGCCATTCGCAAAATGACGTATGCGTTACGCACAGATATGTTTGTCCTTTATAATATAGATAGATAGATGTAAATTTGCAACTGGGCGAAAAATGTCCGGACCAGGGTTCTCCTGGCTGAAGACGCCAGTGCTCTGCCATCTGAGCCATCCCGGACGACTCTGGTTGAACTTTTTTACCCAGCTAATCATAATGATTATAGCATCTGGCCTGAAACCTGGATCAGCTGAACAGAATACATCTCAGGTAATGGAACTCCAGAAATCGCTGGATACGAAATTACACTAGATTAATTTTAACACAATTATTCTAGTTGGTTATGATTTATTTACCAATTAGAATAATTGTGTTAAAATTAATCTAGTGACTTTAAGTTTAGTTATACCTTAATATAAATTGGTGCTGATTAGTTTTTTGGTACAAATCGCTTCACAGGTGGCGCTGCTGTGCTCCATTTTTCACGATTTCCGCAATAGCTCTATCCCAAGAACTAATTCACGTTATTTCATTAAACTTCATATTGTGTTAGAGCTTGACATAAGTTGGTGCTGATTAGATTCTCATGTAAATCTTACAAAAGGTGGCGCTATGCTCATTTTTTGCGATAGCTATATCTCAAAAACTAATGCACAGAATTTAATAAAACTTTATATTCTGTTACACTTTCGCATACATAGATCCTTATTAGGCTCGGGTGTATATTGTCCAAAGCTGTCGTTTTATGCTCCTTGGCTTGGGAATTTTGGTTGCAGACATCTAAAGGATGGGTGCTAAATTCAATGATTTGTTTGAAATATGCTACAATTATATCTCCTTTTTAAATACACACATCCTTTAGAATACTCATGATTTGCATGGATTGTCATATAATTTTTGGCATTGTGATAGGTAATTTTGGAGTATTAAGATGTATGAGATAGAAGAATGTTTTGGGATTGGCACATCCGACTAGTTCTAACGTGTCATCATTTTTACCTTAGCATTCACGGTATGCATTAGTTGTTATGCAGCACGTCCCTTCTTTTCGTTGACCAATAGCTAATTCCTAAACTGTTAGTTTTAGAAGCCTAGTTCCAACTGCAAAAATGTTTCAAATGTAGGTAGTTAAGTTCTCAACCATATAAAAATCCATTTACGTCAAACAGTTTTTTTTTTTTTTTTTTTTTTTTTTTTAAATTACGAAACGTGATTTTCCATTACAGTTTTTTGGATCCTTTAAATTATATTAAAAAATAAATAAATGAAAAATTCTCTGTGTTATATTACATAAAGCAGTTAAAATTTCCTTCTTCTACCAGTTTTCACTTACTCGTATAATTCTATGAAATTTACAATTTTTTGGTGTTTTCTCGCACTGAAAACGGAAACGCGTTAAAAATGCATTGCCGGAAAACGCCGAAAACAAAGACGGCTGCTTTCGTGCTATCAAAAATGCCCTGAGTGAAATCCGTAATATTTAACACGTTAAGCGACACGTCAGCCACCGGTGGCTGACAGCGAACTTTCCGTTTAAAACGCGTCATTCACCGATGGCTGACGTCTAAAATATGATACAAAACTGAAAAAATATACATTGTTTTAAATAATTACTGAGCAAATATTTAAAACTTACCTACCTTTTATTTATTACAGGATTATACTTTCTTAAAAATTACTTTAAACATTGTAAATTTTCAGCACTTCAGTGTCAGTCATCGTGGCACTCAACGTGTTAAAGAGAGAAAACGTAAAATTCTTGTTTTAGTGTCAATTCCAAAACAGTCGATTCTGCCTGTGACTTTAGAACAAGTATTTGAGATCTTGGAACAAAGACTTTACTTCATGAACAATGGCTTTACTTTCATGAACAATGACATTACTTTCGTGAACAATGACTTTACTTTCAACATGAGACTTTGGAACAAGTATCTGTTCAATTTATAAATTTGCCATATTTTCCAAATTTCATTAAAGAGAATCAACTAAATGAGTATGATGTAAAAAATAACAATATTTTCAGCAATTTACTTTAGCTTAATTAAACTACAGTAAACAGTTTTTAAAATGAATCATATCTGAAACGCAAAATTTATTAAATTGGATAGCTGATAGCTCATTCTAATATACTACATACGTAATATTATGATTTTCGTCTTATTTTTTTAAGAATTTTTGTAAAGATCTCATTCTTAAAAATGCCTAATTCAAGTGGTCTATGAGCCATGTAAACTGTGCTTTTTTTTTCTTTACTTTTTTTCCCCTTAGAGATCGTATTCTTTTTATCTGCACAAGAAACCATACACCTTGTTGCCGGCTCTGAATATGCACACACATCCACAGATTTCTGTTGTACAACGTCATCTATCGGTGTTTCTGAAACTATTTTTTTTCGTTTAATCCGTTTCCTCATGTCTTAATCACTTGAGGGGCGGTGAGATAAAATATATCCATTTTTGCACAAGAGTGGAACAGCTTTGCACCAAGTTCAAAATATTTATAAAACTAATTATAGTATGAATACACCTAATTTGCCATGTTTACCTACAATTTCCGACTTGTTTTAATGTAAATTGAAAGAAGACATAATTTAATAATATGTGAATAAAGTGGAGTGTAATTTTTTTCCTTTCAGATAGTACCAATAAAAACTTTTCTGTGTTCTCATCAACAGAGACAGATTAAACATATTTGGGCTCAGAATCACTTTTTTAATCCCTTGAAGGGTGGTGGTATAAAATATATCCCAACTAATTTAAACAAGATTCTCACCAGAAAATTTCAACTAAATTTTATATTTTTAACTTTGGAGGAAAATCGTTGAAAAATTGCTTTTCCTTACTTAAAAATAAAAATTTTCGATTATTCCAGTGAGAATTCAATATTTAGAGACATTTTTGCTTGCCCCTCAAGGGGTTAAAAACATGTGCCAGGGTTACCAGTTTGGACTCCACTTTTAATCAGAAAATTTAGTTCCACATCAGAAAAAATAAAAAATATTTTCAGATTTGTTTAATGACAGACTTTTCCATCAGAACCTCGGTTCAAACAGTATTCAAAGTTGAAGTCTTTATTATGTAAAGTAAAAAATCAGAAATTTCCGGTCTGAAGATGGAATTTCGGGATAAAAATGGAGGCCAAACTGGCAATCCTGCTACGTGCACAAAATTTGTTTATACTGAGTAGCTCGATATATAGAGAAGTAGGGATGTTTTAATTCTGCCCACCCGGTCTGAGACGAAGTTTGTCAAACGATTGTAAGGAATAACTCTGCTGTGTAGAAGTTGCAAGCGAAGACATTGCCTTTTTATATTTTAAAGATCTCCATTCAGTGTTGCCAGATAGTCGAAAGTCAATTTCCCCAAAAGTTCTGAAAATTTCCCCAAAACAGCGGTTTTTCCCGAGAAAATCCCCAACTCAGTTTCTACTAAAAAAAGTGATTTTTTATTTTCCAATTTACCACTATAAAAAATATTTAGCTAATTTAAGATAAAAAATTTCCCCCAAATCAAGCCTTTTTTTTTTTTGAAAAAAATCCCCATTTACAAAAAATAAACATTTAAATTTTTACAATTAATTAATTATTGTAATATCTTCCATCTGCGCAACCTACTGAGCATAGTTTCTGAATATTAAGCAACTCAGGATGAGAAACTTTTATAGTGCGACGTTAGCCATAACGTTTTGTTTGGAAACTGACTCCAAACAAAAGGTTGCTGTGTTTCATTTCTTATTGAATGTAGACGGAGAGATTCGACGCAGATCAGGTGTTCCCAGTTGATTAAAACTTATCATTACGTAAAATATGGAAAAAAATCCCCAAGTTTTCCCCTAAAAGTGTCGATTGTCCCCAAACATTCCCCCACGAATTAGTTGTCCCCAAAAAATTCCCCTGAAGGTTCAAAATTCCCCAAAATGGGGACAAAATCCCCAATCTGGCAACATTATGTCCATTAGAACGCCTTCTTTTTCTTGATAAGGAAATGCTAGAACCTAGAAGAGACAAACTAAATTGCATTGAAATTAATTTTTATTTTAAACAACTTTTCTACATATTTTTCTGGTTTTACTTATTTAAATGCAAATTCAATGAATGGATGAACTTTTTGTACGCATTTTATTAGATTTAACGTTCATGTATGTAAAGATGAAATTTACTAACTTATTTTTGACCCTCTTCCTGAAGTTCTATCGTGTTGCGTTATCGTAAAAAGTAAGTGAAAAAATAGAAGTAATTAAAAAAATGGATGTATTACCACACGCGACTCAACAATAAGTACAGGGTTAGCGAAATTAAACTTCCGCTACTCAAAGGGCCCTGTAGGTCGTTCTACTACCCCGAAGAGAAAAATATTTCGACAACAGATACTTCGGAGGATGCGCTCGAGATTTCCGAAATAAAAAAAAAAATAGTTTAAAAAATCGCCACCAGATGGCGCAGCACATTACTGCAACACGCGCAAATGCCACGTTTCGATAAAAGTAAGAAGTTCGCGCCCCAATCATATGAGCATTTCAAAATGCCGACGTTGCTGGAGAGAGCAATGCTAGTCAAACTGTACTACCGCAACGGTGAGAATGCAGAGGCAGTTGTGAGAGAGTTCCGCCGTCTCAAGAAACAACGACGCGGACCGATATCGGAGCGTGCTCTTAAAGACACGATGATGAAATTCGAGCGAACAGGACAGTTAGGCGATTTGCCGGGAAGTGGAAGTAAAAGTGTACGACCGCCGTCGAGGAGGATATGGCTACAGTGTTCGTGGAAACAAGCACTCATTCGCCTCATGGAACTGTCAGTGTACCGACGATTTCACGTACCCTTGATATGCTCCAGCATCCGGCAATTTTTAGAATTCTGAACTTCTATCCGTATAAGATTCAAGCGGTTCAGCAATTGGATCGACAAGATACGGACACTCGCAAAACATTCACGCTACAATTTCTCTCGAGAATGGCGGTTGATGATTCCTGGCCATGGAAATTCTGTGCCCACTTATTGTTCTTATTGTGTTCCTTTTGTGTAAGACCACTGGTCCTTCAGTGTTTCGGGATCTCAGTTTGTCCTCTCTTCTCACGATAATTCGTAGCGCCATCTAGCGGCGATTTTTTAAACTAATATTTTTTATTTCGGAAACCTCGAGCGCATCCTCCGGAGTGCCTGTTGTCCAAATATTTTTCTCTTCGGACTAGTAGAACGGTTTCCAGGGTTCTTTGAGTAGCGGAAGTTTAATTTCGCTAACCCTGTATTTGTTTGTTACAAAAATGTAACATTTGGAGTATTACAAAAAGGGCTTTTTTTCCCTTTCCTGTTGCCATTTCTTTAAAAAGAAACTGGGCAATTTTTTTTTTTTTAATTCACTAGTTTGCTATTTCTAACTACGGGAAAAAAAGCGCTGAATTTTCCATAATTGGGGCCTACTCCAAATTTATGTGTTGTAATGGAAATGTTTTGTAGCAACATAAATTGCAGTGATGAATTTAGATGTTATTCTTAATATAAATATTAAATGCTTATAAAAGCACGGTTTATATATACATATATTTATTTATTTATTTACATTTATTAAGAATTAAAGATACATTAGAAACCAAACCATAAATTATTTATTAAATTAATTGTCTATAAAAATATACTTTAAAAAATAATTAATATATATTTGTCTCTAAAAAAACAACTGTTGTAGAATATTTGAATTGCTATGATTAATATAACTGGGGTAATTTACACGATGCAAGCAAAAAAAAAAAAAAAAAAAAAAAAAAAAGAGTCCCTGCCAGCTCGGCCTACAGGTGTAGGTAGATTTCGAAGTTAAGTGCTAATTTCACCAACAAAAACTAAATCAAGATTAGAGGTAAACCCAGTTTAACAATTTTATCGGACCGCTTATGACGAGTTTTTAATTTCATTTTTCTGTAAGAGCTGGTTTTATCAGAATCATGTTAATACGATAAATTTTTCTTCAACCCCTAATTTTTATTGAACTTTTTTTTTCTGTAACAGTTGGTCCCATCAGAAACTTGCCAATCTAAAAGTTGTAGAT
The DNA here is from genome assembly GCA_963932465.1 of Maratus speciosus. Lineage (NCBI taxonomy): Eukaryota > Metazoa > Arthropoda > Arachnida > Araneae > Salticidae > Maratus > Maratus speciosus. The sequence continues at coordinate 442,671,287 of OZ010797.1, read as the reverse complement.
TTGTAGATAGTATTAAGATGATTTATAATAAGTTTAAGTGAATTTGATATCTTGAGAATTGACAAAGTTATGAATTTTTCTCTCCCTAGAACTTATTTTTTTCACCCTTTCATTCAATTTCTTATTTTATCAAAAATCTGTGATACATAATTTTTTTTACCCTTTTCCTAGAAGTAATAATAATTTTAAACTGATTTGATATGTATTATAATTAAGAAGTTATGGGGCTTTTCGGTTTTCACGAAACCCCTTCCTATTTCCACCCCTTTAGTCCAATTTTGCCCATTAACGAACTTGACCGAGATTTTCTGCCCCTTTGTATCAGTTTGGAAGAGATTTGTGCAGAATTATGGAAGTTATCGCGTCCATAAAAAAGTTATATATATATATACATATATATATATATACAGTGGAACCCGGTTAAGACGCGTTTCAAGGGAGTAGACAAAAGTCGCGTATTAAGCGGGATCGCGTATTAAACGTGATTTCTATAATGTTGCAGGAACTGGGCTTATTTACACATTTAATCGTCTAAATGAACTTTTGAGCTTTCGTTTATATGTTTACGGTCGAAAATTGTGTCTTTTACATATGTTTAGTTTAAAATTTAATTGTATTCAACTTTAACTGCTTGTTTCTTTTGATATGACCGACTGGAATAAAAAAGGAAAATAAATGTGGATTCCAACATAGTTTCCTTGTCGATTTGTACGTTGCAAGCAAAAATAAAACAACAAAAATAATTTTCCTACTAGACTAATAAATTTTAACAAAAAGAATAAAACATTAAATCTTTGAAGCACAGCCCAGTTTTAAAAATCATATTTAGTATTTGTATTAATGAGTACCATTATAGTTGACCCATTTTTTTAAGGTAAGAAACTGTTTTTATAAATCTTTGTGTACATAATATTGTTAGCATAACAAAAAGTAAAGAAAACATAAAAGAATTATCCAATCGCAGTCGTATTTATTTAATATTTACGAGTTTCATTTTCTTTTTTTGCCTATAACGTGCATTATTAAACATAGTAGGGATATATCGTACATTTAAAACCTCACTAAAAACAGGTATGATTATCTCTAATCATAATAATTTTTATGATGTATCTGAGTAACCTCAATTCGTCTATATCTCTCTTACTATTGTAAAAACATACACGAAGAGAGAGACAAAGAATGTAAGGAGAAATCAGGGGATAAAAGAAGAATTGCGGTTTTACTAATTTAGAGGGGTTTTGTTTTATTCAAATATTACCACTATTTCTGATTAGTAATTTTTGCGTTAATTAATCTGTTATTAAATAAAGTAAATAATACTATTCGAAAACAGCGTTTTTTATCTGAATAAAAATAATCCGCAAAATTGCCAACACTTGAGAAGAGAGAAGGAATTCGCATTTTCTCTCAAAGGGCCAAAAATTTATCGCGTATTAAGCGGGATCGCGTAATAACCATTCGCGTATTAAACGGGATATTTTTACATTAGTCTTATGAGCGATATTCAAGGGATCAGAAAAAATCCGCGTATTAAGCGGGATCGCGTCTTAACCGTGAGCGTCTTAACCGGGTTCGACTGTATATGTATATATATATATATATATACATATATATATATATTGATAGATAGATAGATAAAGTTTTGAATTGGGAGTGGTTTTCGGTTCTAGGGGTTATGATCAGCGTAGATCTGCAAAAATGTTTCAGAAATTCCAACGCAGGGGAGAATGTAATAGGTAGCATTTCTTAAGAAATGTAGCTAAAATATCTAACACATTGTTTAATATGAATTATATAACACATTTTACTCGCTAGTGATTTACAAAGAGGGTATATATTTCTTTCTTTTTTTTTTTTCTTCTGGAAATTATCTTCCATTTATGATTTTTTCAACAAAATACTAAAATGCTAATGATAAACAAAAGTTTTGCTTTTTATGGAAAATAAACATTTATTAACCTGAAAATGCACTTCCTAATTAAGTACTAAAAAAAAAAAATCTCGACATTAATCTTTCCTCTCTTTTGAAATTTATAAATTGCGGTATTTTTCAAAAACTGAAAATTGTTTTTCAAGTTACTTCCCTTAACCTTTCTCTTTCTCGTTTGTAACATTTTTTATTCACAGAAATTAATCATGAACTACTTTTTTTTTTAATTTTGAACAAAATATTAAGAAATAATAGCAGTTAGAAAAGACTACTTTTCTCTATAGCACATAAAGATTTCTTAATTTTTTTAATTTAAAAATGTATTCCTGATTACGTTTCGCGAAAAGAAAAAAAGAAAAAGAAATCTATTGTTAATATTTCTTTTATTTCCAAATTCATAAACTATGATCAGTTTGAGCATCCAATAAACATTTTTATCCACCTCACCCTCAATCTCTTTAATTATTTTGTTGTAATACGCTTTGTGAACGAGAATTAATCATTTTCAACTTTTATTTTTTCAACAAAATGTCAACAAAGAATAAAAGTTAAGAGACTACTTCTTACACTCAACCGGGTTGTTGTATGAAAAATGCAGTTTTCTAACGGATTATTACCCCACTTCCTGATACATTAGAATTATAAAAATTATGTTAACCCTTTGGGTATGGATTTATTTCAGGGTTGCCACTGGCGTTTATTATTATTATTTTTTTATTATTATTATATCTCTCACCACTTTCTCAAAACAAAAATCTTTCATATACAATTTGACAGTATGTGCAAGAGAAAAATACTACAAAAATATTTTCCTTTAAATAGTGGTATGAACAGAATATAAAAATAGACGCCAGTGGCCAAATGCATGACGAGTCTCAGTCGTCAAATGTACCCAAGCTGTTTTTCCGATGACAATACTGCGTTTGATCATTTTTAAACTTAATTATGAATACTGAGGGCAGTTGGAAGACAAATTCGAGAAAAAAGTCGTTTATACTAGCTCACAGGCTATCAAAGAAGGCTATCAGAGAGCTAATGCACCCACAGGTTCTTTCTGTACGTATGTATGTATGTATGTACGTAACGCGATAACCCTTGATAGAAATATCCGATTTACTTCAAATTTTAGATATAGATTCATTCTGATAAGGCGCTCCCCTGATTAGTTTTGAGAGTTCATTGGTTAAGTATAAAGGGGGTTACTGGAGGTTGATCTCCTCTTAATTTAGATAAATGGGTTTTTCATGCAGAAATACCCGATTTCCTTCAAATTTTGTATATAAGTTCATTCTGATAAGGCGCTTCCCTGATTCGTTTTGGAGGTTCATTGGTTAAGTATAAAGGGGGGGGGGGGGCAGGGGGCTAACCCCCCTTAAGTTAGATAAATGGGTTTTTCATGCAGAAATATCCAGGGGCGCCATTTCAGAATTTTCTTGGGGGGGCCAAAGCTGTCTTTGAGGACAGTGGCATAGCCAAGGGTGGGGTGGGGTTCGGCGGCGGGGGGGGGAGCCTGTACTCTCTCCCATCAAAATGAAAACCTATGAAAAATTCCGTTTTAAGGAGGTTTTTTTATCTTAGCAGGTATAATTTCAAGATAGTGACTAACATTTTTTCCGTTTAAGACAGTATTCTATTACAGACAGTTTCCCTTTTTACAAGTATTCTTAAAGGCATTTAAAACATCCTTTCTATATTATACCTCTGAAGAGTATAGGTATATATGGGGGTGAGACTCCATACATAACTCACAACTCACTTTTAGGACGAACACTGACATTTATTGAGACGAACAAACAAACAAAATACAGAAAAAAAACACTCTTCTCGTTCTTTAATTAGCTTCGAAGTTATAACTCAGGCATCATTTCTAAACGTCGTTGAATATTTCCAGCATTTGTACTCGTCGTTAAAATATTCAATCTTATTTCACCGAGATATGTTCTGTTCTTTTTTAACAAAAAACCCTGCGTCGTCAAAACTCATTTCGTTCTCTTTACTTCTTCTGCATTTCCACTTCACACAGCTTCGTTAAGGCTCGTTTCCTTTTTAATCTCGAAGCGGAAAATACGGGGACACTCAGTCTGATGCAAGTGTTGCTTGCGAAATCTCCACAAGCGGCCGTCCTGACATCTGGAGCTGCCGCAGCGACATGTGGTAAAATAGAATCTGAAAAAAACAAAAAACAAAAACCAGTAACTGTTCTTAGGGAGAAAAGAGAAAGAAAAAAAAATCTGCACGTCATAGTTGAAGTAGCGTAACATCATATGGGTTGACTTATAAAATTGTTACAAACACATAAGAAGAAAAGATTTAAAAAAAAATGTTTTTGAAGTTTCAGTTTTCGTCAGGCCAAGGTTTCATGTATTCAGCACAGGAGCTAGTATTTATCGGTCCTTCAGTTGATGAGATTTTCGTTACGTCGTAGGTGTCGTTAGACTTCACTTTGATTACTTTATACGGACCTAAGAATTTAGATTTCAACTTTAAACCTGGTCCTTGCTGGGTTCTCTTAATTGCTACAAGGTCACCAAGCTTGTACTTACGGGGTTTCTTACGTCGTAAATTATAGTGCTTGCGGTTATCTTGTTGAATTTCCAGAATATTCTTCTTGGCTTCTTTACGGAGCTCTTCTCTGTCTTTCATAAATTGTTCTTCGACTGCACTGTTTAAGAGGTCAATAATTTGTACATCTTCTTTCTGTTTTATTTTTGTACCAAATAATATTTCAAATGGTGTTCTCTTAATGCTTCTTTGGTAAGTTGAATTAATGACTTGTTGAACTTTAGGAACATGTTTAAACCATTTGGTCGGTTCGTCTTTGGACATTTTAGAGATTACAGAAATTATGGTGGAATTAAGTCGCTCTACTTGACCATTGGCACGGGGAAGGCCAGTTATAACTGTCTCGTGCTTTATATTTTCATCTTGACAATAATCAGCAAATTCTTTGCTTGTAAATGCAGGACCTTTATCGCTAATGATAATGGAAGGATTGCCAAAAGTATGACTTTGTTGTCGTAGTTTTGATATAACTTCGGTAGCAGAAGTACTTTTACATGGATACAACCAGACGAATTTAGTAAATGCGTCTATTAAAGACAAAATATGTTTATAATTTTTGTTGGTTGTTTCAAGAGGGCCTAAATGATCAATGTGGTAGGTTTGGAGAGGAGTCTCTTCTTTAGGTAAGGGATGTAATTCACCTTCTTGTTTGCCACGTTTGCGATTATACAAAAGGCATGTTACACAATTTGCTATAATTTTATCAATTTTATTTGACATATTAGGGATGAGAAATTCTTCGTTAAGGAGTTCTTCACAGCGTTTACGGCCAAAATGTCCTTTGTCATGAACGTGTTTAATGACATTTAGCTGCATTTCATCCGGCACAACTATCAGATCGATACCTTTATGATTTTTATAGAGAACGTTATTTTTAAGGAAATAGTTGTCATATGGCTTTGTTTTCAAAATTTCTTTGATGGCCTGTATATGTTCGTCAGTGTTCTGTGATTGTATGATTTTGGTAGTAAAACTATCTTGAATGACCATACATATTGGATTTCTACTTAAAGCGTCGACATGGCGCATGCGTGTACCTTGTCTGTGTTCGATTGTATAGTTATAGTCAGCTAACATTAAAGCCCATCGAGCAATCTTGGTGCAAAGATCTTTTTTATTCATAGTAAGGGCGAATGCGTTGCAATCTGTGACTATCTTGAAAGGAATACCTAGAATGTAAACGCGAAATTTTTTAAGGGCTTCTATGACAGCTAAAACTTCTAATTCATAACTCGAATATTTACGTTCGGCATCTGTGTTTTTTTTGCTCATAAAATAGACAGGGTGAAATTGATTGTCAATAGAAGACTTTTGAAGGAGGACTGCTCCGTAACCGTCAATAGATGCATCACAGTGAACTTCTGTTTCGTTACTAGGGTTATAAATGCTTAAAACAGGACCTGAAGAAAGGATGTGTTTCAGCTGATTAAATGCATTTCGTTGCTGGTCGCCAAAGTGAAATTTAGTGTCCTTTCTAAGAAGATCTGTTAAAGGCTTAGCTATTAAAGAGTAATCTTGAATGAATTTACGAAAATATGAAGTTAATCCGACAAATGAATGTACATCTTTTATACTTTTAGGTTCTGGGAAATTAAGGACAGCTTTAGTTTTTAAGGGGGATGGGTGCAGTTGACCATTTTTAATGTGGTAACTCAAAAAATCAATTTCTCGTTGTAGAAAGTGGCATTTTTTGAGATTCAGTTCTAAACCATATTCGGATGCAGTTGTAAGGACGCGTTGTAATTTCTGGAGTCCTTCGACTTCGTTTTCAGCTGGTATTATGAAGTCATCCATATAGACAATAAGTACTTTTTCATTAATGAGGTCTCGAAAAACGTTATAAATATATCTTTGAAACACTAACGGTGCATCGCTAAGGCCATAATTCATATATAAGAATTCAAATTGACCAGAATGTGTTACGAAAGAAGTATATTTTCTACTATTTTCTTCTACTTCGACATGAAAAAAAGCATTTTTAAGGTCAAGAGTAGTAAATACTTTTGCAGAATGCAACTGATCAATAATGTCATCAATTACTGGGAGGGGAAAACGTTGTTTATGTGTTTTAGAATTTAACTTCCTATAGTCAACACACAATCTATATGAACCATCTTTCTTTTTTACTAGGACAATAGGTGATGAAAAATTACTAGTTCTTTTACGAATAATTCCCTTTTCGAGCCACTCAGAAATTTGTTTTTCGACGAAGTTTTTCTCTATTTGCGCCAAGCGCCTGGGAGGACAAGTAACAGGTTCTTCGTTTTCCAGATGAATTGATAATTTAACATCAGTTGTCTTTATTTTTTTAGGAGAATAATTTTGAATAAGTTCTGAAATTTTTAAACGTATTGTTTCATCGGTAATATGAGATAAATCAAGATTAAGATCGTCTAACACATGAGCAATATTAATCAAAAAATTATTGGACGTATCGTCATTTTTCTCGATTTTTTGCATCGAAATATTATTTCCAGAAATTGTTAAAATACTTTGTTGAATGATATCTGTACCAATAATAAGATCAAAAGATATGGAATAATCTGGGACTACATAAACATTAGTTGTATAATTAAAATCATCTATCATAATGTTCGTAGAGAAAAAACCTAGCGGTTTGATTATAGTATTTCCTAATCCAGTTAATGTGATAGTTGAATGTTCAAGGTTCGAAATTGTAGGGAGTTTGCGATAAATACTTTCCTTTAGTAAACTTCTTTCACTACCTGTGTCTACCAATGATGTAACACTTACAGACGAAATAATGACTTGTTTGGTCATGAAAGTGTTCGACGTGACAGTGGAAACATTGGAGGGTTCTGACTTAACTCTAGGCCTCCTTGGTTGATCACATTGAGCCGATTTATGGCCAAAATTCGAACAATTAAAACAACGAGGGCCTTTATCTTTATGTCTGCATTGGCTACTTTTATGATTCGACAAACCACAATTAAAGCAAAAAAGATCAGATTTTGGTCGAAAGGATTTCTCTTTCACTGGCATTTCAGGTTTGACTTTACGAAATTTAGTGTTCTCAAAGTCATGTCGAATTTTGTCATAAATTTTGAGCTTTTGCTTGAATTCTACAATGGATTGGCATCCATATAACATTGATTTTCTGAAAACCGGGTCGGGTATACCATTTATGATGTATTGCATTAATGCGGAATCCTCGATTTTACCACGCGAGCATATTTGTTTCATGATAAGAAAATATTCTTCTATTGATTCATTTTCTTGCAATTTTCGTTTATTTAATATATCATGTAACTCGGCAGAATTATAAGTGGTGTTAAATTCTGATATTAAGAGTTGTTTAAGTTTGTCATATGAATTGATATGAAATTCTGTTTGTGTTAATAACTGGGCTTTTCCTCGTAATGATCTTTTACAAAATATGAATTTATGAAAGTCAGATAAATTAAACATATTAGTAACATCCTCAAAATTATTAAACCATACGTTTATATCATTAAAAGAACTACCATCGAAAGGAGGTATTACACTTTCAATATCAGTAAAATTCATAGACGATGGCATAAAACTTTGAACTGGAAATTGCTGTTGTTTGTCAAAATTTGATAATTCAGTGTTATTACTTGAAGTCATATTATTTGAAGGCAGTTCGGGTTCCGAGTCAGTGTCACTTTCATTTTGTATAATATTATTTTGTAGTAAGGTCAAGTCTGAAAGGTATGTAACTAATCGGGTTGCGAGATCGTTTAAAGATCCCTCATTATCAATACAAAGTAGATTGCACACTGTAATTAGATCATTTAATGAAAAATCAGTTTGAACTTTAGTTATTTTATTTTTGAATTCGGTGCTGTCGGTTTGAAAATCGAAACCAGTAAAATCACGTATTCTCTTTCTATTAGAGCGATCACCGTCAGCATCAAATAGGAATTTATGCAGCAATTTAATTTTATGCGTTCGTTCGTTTTTAAATGCAACTTCCAGTTCAGGTATCTCAACTAACTTCATAATCAAAATAATAATAATGAACTCACCGTTAGAATAATATCCGGCTTGAATATGTAGGATGAATAACTCTAATTAATCATATTGGTGGGTTAACTGTCACTTCTGACGCCAATTTATGGGGGTGAGACTCCATACATAACTCACAACTCACTTTTAGGACGAACACTGACATTTATTGAGACGAACAAACAAACAAAATACAGAAAAAAACACTCTTCTCGTTCTTTTATTAGCTTCGAAGTTATAACTCAGGCATCATTTCTAAACGTCGTTGAATATTTCCAGCATTTGTACTCGTCGTTAAAATATTCAATCTTATTTCACCGAGATATGTTCTGTTCTTTTTTAACAAAAAACCCTGCGTCGTCAAAACTCATTTCGTTCTCTTTACTTCTTCTGCATTTCCACTTCACACAGCTTCGTTAAGGCTCGTTTCCTTTTTAATCTCGAAGCGGAAAATACGGGGACACTCAGTCTGATGCAAGTGTTGCTTGCGAAATCTCCACATATATTACATTTATTGTAAAACTTGCGAATACGAAACCTGTCAAAAAAAGAATTGTTTCGTAAACGGAGGAAAAAAATTAAGTTTCTATGAAGAAAGCACTATATAATTATAGTTGCTAAGAAGGGTAAATGTCTAAAACGGAGATTTTTTTTCCTTTTTTTGACTTTGCAGGCTTTACGGACAGGACAGGGAGCCATTTAACCCCCTCACTGACAAGCCCGTGTTAATACGTTCACTAAGCTCCAGGTTTCACTGCAATACAAGCAGTATTTAAAGTTATATAATTCAATTGATTTAATGTATTTTTAATACATTGAACAATGATTAATACTTCCAAGGATTGCATTTATATTCGTTGTTAAGTTTTTTTTTTTTTTTTATAAAATGTTCAAAGAATCTTTTTTTTTAAGCATTTAAAACAAAATTCAGAAAAAACAACATTACAATTTTGCCCTTTTCCAAGACAGTCGGAGGGTTAATAAGTTTCTTAGAGAGGGGAGAGGAGGCAAGATTTTGTTTGAGGGGAAGGGTTTGAAATAGCTTGCCATTCTTAACATTTTCATAAGCATGGGATTCTTCAAGAAATATTTGTAACACTTTCCAACGCAGTTGAAAAGTGAATTGGGTTTGTCTGCCCGTCTGGTCATGCTCTAGCTCTAACTCACGTAAATATACTCGGATTAACGCGTAATTGATATATGTTGTTAATGTTTACAATGGAATGTTCCGTATTCAAAATGAAGTGTGTATCATTCATAGTTCATTTACAGGAGGACTCAAAAGTATTCCGTTAAATTATGGTCTATCGGTTAAAATCATTTGCGGTATATTTTAATATTGTTGTATTACAGTATTTAAACATAATAACATTTATATATATTATTGGGGTGTACTAAAAGATGACTTCTACATGTAATGTTATGTTTAGCACTTACAGTTCGCGTCCAGGAGAACTCACAAGTATTCCGTTATGTTATAGTCTATGAAGAAAGAATATTTGTGACGTATTTTAATAATGTTACTCCGTTACAAACATAATGAAACTGATAAAAATTTCTGAGATGTGCTAATTAGAGATGAGTTCGGGCTCATTTTTCAGAGCCCGGGGCCAACAATTTTAAATCCGAATCCGAAAAAGTTGTGCCATCAGAGCCCGATTCCGATACCGAAAGTAAGCACGGAAAAAAAAAATGTTTAACAAAAATGCATATTTAAAAGCTGTTCTAAATGTAATAGATCTCATTTTTTAACAACTGTTAATCTCTAGCACATAATTAATTTTATGAAATTTACATTAAATCTTATCAAAAGAGATGTTTAGTGTCAAATAGAAATATACTTCCCTAAAAAGATTTTTAAATTTTTCTCCCGCAACAAGTAGGTATCTCTGATGGATACAATAACGAAGAGCATTTTATGTATAAATTAATGAAATTTGCGGAAATTATGATTTATATGACGAAGAATCGAACAGCGTTTTCTGTTTCCTATAAAAGGTGTACATCTTTCGCATTTATCATGGCTTTGAAAATCAGTTTAAATTATAAATTTGACACCGTTACCGAAAAGATCCGATGCTTTTATAGAAAAAGAGGAAATTCTGCTTGATTGCTTTCAATCGGGAATAACAACACATGCCAATTTTATCTACTTACGTATGAAAGTGATTGTATGAATATGAAGAACAGAGCCACAGAATGAGCAGACTTCAAGAAGAAGCATGAATAAAATCACCAACATTATTTTCATTTAAAGGGCGATTACAATCGCAGACAATAGGAGATTAAAAATTTGCAAATCTTTGGCTAATGCTGATTGACGTAAAAGAAAATATTTATTTCGCGTTAGATCTCTAAAAAAAGTAATAATAAATAAACATTCCAATTAAACAGTATCCTAATGGCGCCATATTCTGATTGCCGCCAACATCAACAGGTCGTTATTCGCGTTAAACTACAGACATAAATCATCAAATATCACAAGTTTTCTTTCAAAATAATGTTCGACAAATACTTTAAAAAAAAAAAAAAAAAAAAAAAAAAAAAAAAAAAAAAATCTATTTCTTTTTCCTCCTGATCAAAATACATTAAAAAGACTTGCAATGGGATAATTAATTTTTAAGGGGTAAAAAAGTTATTTTTTGTTTCTACACGAGTACGAGAATAAATAAAATTGCCAATTTGAGAAAGAACGGGCCCGAGCCCGAAGGCTGGTATAAAAATCAAACCCGTGTCAAGTCCGGGTTGAGTCCGTCTCATCTCTAGTGCTAATACATACTTTCTGTAGAATATGGGTGCGAAGCATTCATCACTCATTTACAAAGTTATGCAAAAGAGTTCGATTATATGATGGTCTACGGGTAAAAACTGTTCGCAGCGTATTTCAATTATGTTGCACTATTTCAAACATGGTGAAACTGATATATATTACTGAAGCTAACAACAAAATGCTTGCAGTAAAATAGGATGGGGATTGTATTTATCATTCATTTACAGGGACACATAAAAGATTTCGAGAACAAATCTGTATGCGAAGTTTGGCTATTAGGAATGATTGCTGCAAGTCCGTTTTCACTTATGGTATGGTTTTTTAGTTTAACTAAATTTTTGAATACTACATGGTGTGCATAAATTCTATAGAACATATACAGAGCAATTTTTAAATTCGTAAGACACACCGAAAAATTCGTAAGCATTATTGAGAAAGAGCAGGAATTGCTTAAAGAAGTTATTTTTAATTTGAGTTATGCAGCTTCAAGTTGTCTTTCAAGCTCAACTACATTTAGTATAATATACTAAGGTAAGTTTGCTGCATATAAATAAAATCATATACAGGACTATGCAAAGAACTGGATATATAATCGTCTATGGATATTAACTCATGGAAGCGTAATTTAAGTAGCTTAAGCATTGCTTGAATTAAATTTCAGCATTAATATGGGGCGTGTATTAAAATCTGTATGTCATATACAGGGCTGTACAAAAGAATTTAAGTACGTTTCCCCCTATCGGTAGAATCTGCTGAAGGGGAATTTTTTAATGTGTTATGTATTTTCTTACTAAACATAATTTAAGCACACTGTGTAGCATATGTACAAATTTATAGATCATATACAGAGCAGCTTCACAAAAGAACTGGATTGCTTTTACGGTTATGGGCGATAATTATTGAAATATGGTTTTTAAATGTGGTATAAGGACTGTTTCCTAGAAATCTGAGAAATCTGCACAAACTTTTCTTGACTTAAAAGTTATTAAAAAACGAGATAAAGAACTCAAATGGGCACTGTAAGGTGACTTCTGTTAGAAAAATTTGTGAGTCTAACAGTTTTTGGCGTGAATCCACATGCTTCTCACTAATTCATTTACTATAAACGCAAACTGCGCGATGCCTCATCACAACAATAAAAGAATAATTAAAGGCCTTACCTTCTATGTATAGATATCCGTTTTTCAGCTCGCGGTTAGTCAGGGCGTCTAAGAATTATGGAGTATCCCGTATCATCATATATTTGTATATCCTTACTCCTTCAGGTCACAGTGCATCAGGCTTAAAAAAGGAATCATGTAACAGACGGTGTATTGTGTTATGCTCCATTGAAACTACTCATATTGTAGGAAAGGAAAAAAGGAGAAGTTTAATTAGAGATACTAAGAAAGAGATTACATTTTGTACGTCTTCACTTGTGTGAAGACGTTTTAAAAGTGAATATTACATATGTTTTTCCGCGCGTGTTACATCATTAAAATTGATAACCATATGGATGTATTTTCGGCACTTTGAGGTAATCAACCAATTATACATAATTGGATATTTATGAAAGTTACAAGGAAGTAAAGTCTGATAAAATAGTGTTCAGTGTAACAGTCAATTATAATGTTTATAAGTTTATAACGCGAACCAGAATAGAACATAAGTGCTTGCGAGTCTGGTTTAAAACACATCTCACATAAGGCGAAGAAAGATGAAGAGATGCAGTTTTCTCTGGATATTACATCTGTCGACTACTAAGTGTTTCTTTTTCACTATAAACTCTAATGATGTTTTTCTGCAGTAGAAAGAGGGAGAAAAATGGGTATCCAAAAATCTTGATAAGGGGATTATATGAATATATCTTCTATCAACTTCAATAACCACATTCCTCTGTAAAACTGTTATCGGATTTCAATTAAACCGTTTCGTTTGACATTATCGATTTTACTTTTGGTGGTACTTGCTAGACATTGTACAAAATTTAAGTTCACAATTTTGAAACAATACTTGATTCGATTGATCAATTTCTGGATGTTACCTGCTTTCTAGCCTTTGGCATACACTTTTGACTTCAGATACTTTCAGAACTGCTCAACTGGTCAAATTTGGGGAACGCTAACCAGGTTGTCAGACTTCTTTATGAAAGTGATGTTTTGCTGGCGGAAATGGCTGAGAACGATTTTGCAGAGATGACTGCTATCCAAGTCTGGCCAGATACCGTAATCACCGTCATTGTAGTTGCTACAGATGTAGGGGATAAGAAGACGGCGAATGCCATTGTTCAAATATCGTTGCCCATTGACAGCGAACCCAGACTTTCGGATGAACGGACGACTCAAACCTTTCGGACCCATTGCAATCCATACGAGGATCTTGTCTTGGAATTTCGCTTTAGTAGAAAATTTAATGATATCTTGGGTCGTGGAAACGTCAGATGTATAATAGCCACCGTTATAGTTAAACGTGGATCGCTTGAGCTTAAAATATGAGCCGTCGCCGTCATCGAAGATGAATATTCTATCAGAGAATTTTCTGAACAAGTGACCACACTTCGTTTTCACGACAACCATTTGTTTTTCTGTTCGTCCTGTTATGACCATTACTTGTAATATTTGATGTTCAGGTTCTTAGTGATTGTCTTCTGTTGGTGGTTAGGTGAAACACTGTATTTCGAAGGCATGGGATGGATTAATACTCGGTCGTTTTCGTCAAACAGTCCTTTCAACTGCTCTAACTCTGGCTTGGAGATTTTTTTTTTTTTTTTTTTTTTTTTTGCGTTCCTACCCGATCCCAGTTCTTTTTTGGCCGAGAGTCCCTGCTAGTAACATTCTAGAACATCGTATGTAGTTCGTTTGGTGATATTTTCGGAAAATAAATAGTTCACGATGGACTTGCTCCTTGATGAATATTGCTTTCGTAAAACTTGTACACAATAATACATAGACACTCCTCTTGTGGCTCTATTCTCGGAAAACACAGATTATTTTATGATCTCTTGGCTAATGGCCATTCTCTTATATACCATAGCATAGCACAACACCTCACGCGCAAGTTTCACCTGATTCGGTTTCATTTGCTATTTTACATAATTGCAAAGTTTGTGCGGATTTCTAGGAAAAAGTCCTTATGTTTTCTAAAATGTTTAATTAGATACATTATTTACCTTATTGAAAGGCTAGGTTTTGCTAAAGCATTCTTGATGTGTTGTAAAGTGTTTCATAATCTATGCTTGACGCATGATTTTTCTCTCTTGTTTAATTTTCAAGGGAAGACCATGCTATTTTATTTATTTATTTGCTTATTTTTTTTTCAGAGCGACGCAAAAGCAATTCGTCAATTGACCGCAGAAAAAAATTGCGAAATTTGCAAATTAGACTTGGGAAAAATAGATAAATTGGCAAATTAGAATTTTTTTTTAATAATGATTAGTTTATGTACCTAAAGTGTTTACTTATACGTGTTTTTATTGTAATAAAATTTGACAAGCTATTTTAGGTTTTGAGTAATTTTTTTAAATTCTTTTGAGTCTGACCTGCGATGACAGATAAATTTTCTAAAATATCAAATTCCTTGGGGGGGGCTATGCCCCCCCCCCAGCCCCCCTCAAATGGCGCCCCTGGAAATATCCGATTTACTTCAAATTTTGTGTATAAGTTCATTCTGATAAGGCGCTTCCCTGATTAGTTTAGGGAGTTCATTTGTTAAGTATAAAGGGGGTTAATGGGGGGTTATTCCCCCTTTAATTTAGAAAAAGGGATTTTTCATGTAGAAATATCTGATTTGCTTCAAATTTTGTATACCGGTTTATTCTGATAAGTTTTGGAGGTTGATGGTTAAGTATAAAGAAGGAAAATGGGGAGAGCTAATCCTCCATTAATTTATTTTTTGAGGGACATCATTCTTTGAAAAATAAGAGTATAATATACAATTAGTGTGAATAGCCTGCGAGCTCAATGCCATCAGTTTAACTGGGCAATTTTCTTTTTTAATATTTTGAATGCTTTATTTCCCCCCTTTCGAATATTATGTTACTTTTGTTTCTACGACAACAGGAAGTTAAAAAAATATAACTAATTGGTTTACATCATACATAAACATTACATACATAAACCTTAAACTAAATTTTCGCAAAATGTTGCTTTTTGAACTTCGATGTACCGTATACTATATCATATCTTCAGGCATTATTATTATAATAGGGAGCTATCACAGTATAGACATTTTTCCATTATCTGTTATTCAAGTTATTAAAACCTTGACACACTATTATTTCCTTCAAAAAATTCTTTATCTTATTTGTATACTTTTACATTAAAATCAATTTCTATAAGACATATTTTTTATTTTTCATAAATACTCTAAGATGTATTTCGTTATTTTTCATAAATACTTTAAGATATATTTCGTTATTTTTCATAAATACTCTAAGATATATTTCGTTATTTTTCATAAAAACGTATATTCTAACAGGTTTAAAATATGCTGTATAACAGGCATATTGTGTGCAATGCAGCGTCTATACTACACAGTTCCTTTCCAAAAAACGCTTTCGCCCGTTTCTGGAGGTTTCCTTTGTTTGAATAATGCTGTTTTGGTCACCTGCAGTTCGCATGAGATCTTATAGCTTCCCCTCTTTTTTCCTATTCTCTCTTCAGTTTTTCTCTTTCTTCCAACATTATCCTCCAACGGCTGTCGATAGTTGAATGTGCAGTGTCATTGCATATATTTTCATTAAGCTGACTTCTATAGATGTACATTTGGAGGTACCTTTTTATAGAAACTACTACATATTATTGTTTGCAATCGTGCCAGAATATTTCACACATATCCCTGATCAATCTAAAGTGAACTTTTGTTACTAACATTTGTACAAGATTTTTATAAAAAAGTTTTTCATTGGATAAATGCAAGTATTTTATTATTTAACAGTGGTTTTTATTCCAGATTTAAAAAAAAATAACTAAAGGATGTCTGTTTATAAAGTTGGCTTCGCTTTATTAGGAATGTATTCATATTATATATCTAAAAAGGTTCAAGTGAATATATTTCGTAGTTAATTAGAAAAAGCACATTAATTTAGCATGACTAGGTCCGTTATATCGGAAAAGGCCGGAAATCACCAAATATTCCCTGTAACTCCTGCAATTGTAGACGAGTTGAAACAACAAGGAATTTAATATTGCGCCAATAATTCTTGACAAAATATGCCAAATGGTTTATGAAACTGCGACAATAAAACATTTTTAAGGCTAAAAAGAAGAAAATTAATTATAAATAAACAATGAAGAGTGTAATATTTTTTTTTTTTTTAAATACGCTTTTATTACCTAATTGATACTTTAACATTAAACAATTTATGATTATATGTTAAGAAATCAATTTCGAAAGCCTAAAAAGATTGTTTATATAACGTTTCATTTTTTTCTTTCCCTTTGCCCCACCTAAAAAGGGAACATAGCAACAATTATATATTTTTCAATAAATTCATTTCTTTGCGCTTTCTACCAAGCCTAAAAAAAAAAAAATAATTTTTCTGAATCGAGTTCAGAGCCCACGCCAAATTTTTGTATTGTAGCAGAAGCGTTTGGGAAAAACATGATTTTTTTTTAAAACAAAATTAGGCATGATTTTCAAGATGAACATTAAATGCTTATAAAAGAACGGCTTTTTACCCGACTGCCAAAAAGGGTTATGTGTTTCACGCGTATCTGGGTATGTGGATTTCTTTATACCCCCGAAACATTCCAACGGCTGGATGGATTTTAATGAATGAGGTCTTTATCGATTCGTCTTAACCGTCCGATGGTTATAGGTTAGGTTTTGTTTTTATAAATTCAAAATGACGGCCGTAAAGTAAAAAACGGCGGTAGAGACGAAAAAAATATTTTACACACTATATTGAGTGGCATATCATTGGATAGGTCTTTCAAAATGAAGACGATGTTTCATTGACTATTTTACAAACAGAAGCTCCGTTTAAATATTACACAACCTGGAAGTTATGTGGGTAGGATCTCTAACTTTACTGCAACTCTAACCATCATAGACATGTATAGGCCTCATAAAAACAGTGTTTATAGATAGGAACTAATAATTAAACACAACTTAAAAGTCATCAATACAAGTAAATAAAAATAAAATAGGTAAATAATATAAATAATAATTATTAAGATGCTACCTGGCGCAGAATGATATAAATTTCAAAAGCAACGTTAAAAACGCCAGAATAAGCAAAAATTCCGCAGTCTAGTTTCGGTAGCGTTTAGCGTACCGTCCTCAGTGCAAAGAATAAAGGAAACTTGCTCATTTATATAGAGGAGAAGCGGATTCAACTGAGAAGTTCATTGACCAATGGGAAAACAGGAAAACCTGGGTACCAGCCAATGGGAGAATAATAAAGGTAATGCCACTAGAAATGTGAAAAAAAAAATGGTAGTGATTAAGGGGCCTTGTACCTTTTAAACGCGTCGAACATTAACGAAAAACTTTAAAGTTTGAATTAGCCTATCTTCAAAACCTTTTTACGTATAAACATGACATTTCGTATATTGATTAAACAGATTCTGCTTTGTAATATGCTATCATTAGAGATTTAATAGCCTTTTACAGAATTTGTGTATTGTTGAAAGCAAAATAGCTCTTTTTTTTACTCCAGAAGTCATTGCGAGAATAGTATCTTGAGAAAGTATGTATGGATTATCATGAAATTTGATAAAGATACTAAACAAATATGTGTGTTTAAAATGAGTTACTTTTAAGAATTTACAATGGTAATATTTTTAGTTATGACTATTTTTATTCATTAAAAATAAAAATTAATTTTTTTTTTTTTTTACAAAAATATTTTTTTTATATAGTTAATGAAACAATTTTGGCCTTAGAGTAGCTCATTTTAAACACACATATATGTTTAGTATCTTTACCAAATTCCATGACAATCCATACATACTTTCTCAAGATATCACGTGCGCAAAGACTTCTGGAGTAAAAAAAAGAACTATTCTGATTTCAACAATACACAAATTCTGTAAAAGGCTAATAAATTTCTAATGACAGCATATTACAAAGAACAATCTGTTTATTCAATCTCCAAAATTTCATGGTTATACATAAAAAGGTTTTGAAGATAGACTAATTCAAACTTTGAATTTTTTCGTTAAATTTCGTTGTCTTTAAAAGGTACAAGACCCCTTAAGCAAAAGAGGCTTTTATGAAATATTTCTAGCAATCTGATAAAAGGGGAATAGCAAATTCACTATTAACAATATTGTCATAATTTTTGTAGATATGAAATGCTTCAAGAAAGTTAAGTTCGTGTACAGAAGTGGGTTTAGAGATGATTTTGGCTGAATTAAAATCAAAAGAATGATTCATCTCCCAGCAATGTTTAGCAATTGAAGATTTATTGGTTTCCTGTTTTTGAATATATTGTTGGTGTTCTTTAACCCCTTAACGGTCGCATTAAATTACGGTTAAAAAATTCAAATTGCTTATTGGCACCACTTTTGTGAAAAAGAAATGCTCACCTTGTTTAATGACAGGTAAAATGATACCATAATAAACCCAATTACCCTATTCTATAAAACTGGTAGGAATCAAACAAATCTGAATAATCTGAAAATAAGACACAGACCGTGAATATGACGGGAGCGATAATTAAGGGGTTAATACAAAATTTTAAACCCCGTTTGGTCTGTCCAATGTAGGAAAGACCGCACTGGCAATTAATAATATAGATAACCCATGAGTTGTATAACTCAATAGGATCTTTGAGTTTCGAGAGGGTAAGCTTATTCGTAGGGGTAAAAATTATTCTGAAGTCATGCTGTCTAAGAATTTTGGCAATAGGAAAACTGGATTTAAGAAAGAAAGGTAACACCATGCTGCTTCTGGAGAGAGAAGAGGACTTATTTGAGTTAGTGAGACGTGGTTGCTGTAGTTTACGTAAAGCAGTATCGATAATAGAAAGGCTGTAACCTCTGTCAATCGCAATGGCTCTAAGATATTGAATTTCACTATTAAATGAGTGAGAATCAGAACAAAGATGAATGGCACGATTTATGAAAGTAAAAAAGGCTGCCATTTTCTGGTTGGGAGGGTGACAAGAGCGAGCATGGGGGGGGGGGGGGGAGGTGTAGACAAACTGTAAAACTTTTTCGATAAACCGATGTAGAGAAACCGTTCACAGTACGTGTGACAAGGGTATCCAGAAACGGGAGAGAACCGTTATTTTCGGCTTCATAAGTGAATTGTATATTGTTATCGATTGAGTTCATAATTTTAACGATATTATCAATATTGTGAAGAGAGGTGTTAATTAAAGTGAAAGTATCATCAACATAGCGAGTCCAGAACGGGAACGAGAATTGATTAAAAAGTGAGCATTCAAAATAATGCATGTAGATGTTTGCAAGAATAGGTGACAAGGGGTTCCTAACCCCATGGGTTCCCCCCTGTCACCTGTTCTTCAACAAAACGAATCTACGTTTACGAAATCTACGTTTCTACGAAATCTACGAATCTACGTTTACGTTAAACGAAACGTTTCTACGAATAACCAGAAGCCTGCAAAATTTGGGTTGTGTCAAATTACCTAGCTTTAGATAATTGATTCTTACGTATTTTGTAGTGGTGAATCCGAAAATGGCCTTCATTTTTTACCATCACGTCAGGATTTTTTGCAATTTTTTTACTTTCTAACTTTGAAATTTACGATTTGCGAAAAATTTTGAAGTGATGGTTAAAAATGAAAGTTATTTTCAGATTTCGTGCTAAAAAGTACATAAAAACCAATTATCAAAATTAAAAAAACACAACCATCACATCTATTTTATAGTATCAGAATTTTGCTATTTTTTTACCTTGAAATTTACGATTTTCAAAAAACCCTGACTTGATGGTTAAAAATGAAGGTGATTTTCGAATTCAGCGCTAAAAAATAATATAAAAATCAGTTATCAAAAGTTAAGAAACACAATCATTTCCTGTATCTTTCAGCATCAGATGTTCTCTATTTTTTTACTTTTTACCATTGAAATTTACGATTTGTAAAAAATCCTGACGTGATGGTTAAAAATGAAGGTCATTTTCGGATTCAACGCTAAAAAATACATAAAAATCAGTTATCAAAAGTTAAACCCTAAAGCCATACAGACGTGTGACATTAGATTCTACTTAGCTGCATCGGAAGTTACTTATGACGCGACATAATATTTTTAATATTTTAATATTTTTAGAGTTTTCGTAAACAGTGAGCACAGTAAAAAAAAAAAAAAAAAAAAAAAAAAAAAAAGCTATTTAACAAATTACAACGACCATTTGGAAAACGATTTTTTCAAAGACTAAAATTTAAGATATAAAAAATCGCACCGAGTTGATCCTACATTACGTACGCCATGAATTAAACATTAATAGTGTTATTACACGTAAAAATTCCAAGCGACAAAAATATCCACCTGAAACTTGCGGATTATCCAAGCATTTCATTGGCTGTTCGGGAAAAGGCTTTTCCATCGTCAGATTTCCAAGAAATCTGACGACACATTTTAAATGAAATTTCATTCTTAAACTTCTAAACATCCGACAATATTACTTTTTACACCGTGGGATAGAGAAAAAAGTGTACTTTTAAATGCAATTTGTTTGAAAGCTGTATCTCAATTTGTTTCTGAGTTATTAATTTTTTTTGTAGTTTTTATTACTTTTCTGTCATAGTGGCAACAGAAGGTATCCATCTCTGTTGAAAGTAAAGGGAAATACAGATTACTGTATAGACCAATCAGAACACGAATAAAATGCGGATTAAACCAATAAAAACCTTCAAATATGCTTTTGATTTCCTTTCCCTGACAGAGAACAATAACCATTTTTCCAAATGGTTAAAAAAAAAAAAAAGAGAGAGAGAAAGCTTAAAAAAATATACTATAAACTCTTCCAAGTAATCCACGATTCAAAAAAGCATTTCTACCATTTCAGAAAACTCAGAAACCAATAGATTTCCGAGGATTAATGAAACATTTCCGAAACAAAAGTTTCCTTTGCTGCCAGTAGTGTTCGGAAACGTTTCTGAATGCTTTTTCTATTGTATTAATTCGAATTTCAACCCGGAATATCAGTTTTCGGATGCTATCGATTCTCGAGTAAACATTTTTATGTTTACTCGGCAAACATCAGCTAAATTAATGGCTTTAAAATAATTTTCCAAAAATTACAAACAGAAAAAAATCGTGCTTTTAGAAACGTTTTTCTAAATCTTGGAAACTGATTGTGTTTTTATGTTTCTAAAGATTTTTGAGAACGTTTTTCTATATCGTGGGCAAGTCAGAAGAAGTTATATTACATTTTCGTAAGCCTGCTTGCTGGATTAAGAAACCTTTGTCTTTTTAACACTTTCCAACAAAGTTGAAAGGGGTTTATCCATTCGGTTTGTCTGTCCGTCTGTCCACGCCCTAACTTCCTTAAATATACTCTGATTTTCATGAAATTGATAGATGTTGCTTAGGGTCACCTAAGCATGTTTGGCATTGTATATGAAGTATGCAGGATTAATCGTTCATTTACAGGGGCACTCAAAGGTATTCCATTACATATGGGGAAAAATCGCTTGCAGAGTATTTTAATGACATTACGCAATTTCAAATGTATTCAAACTGATATAAATCACTGAATTTCACTACGATCACATTAGAACAGGGTATTCATAGCATTTTTTACTCATTTACAGGGACACACAAAAGACATCGGTTACAGTACAGTACTGCCTTTGAGTAATAATTTCTGGAGTGTACGGTTTAAAATTAGGTATGCGCTTTTAAATTTAATTAATTTTTTTGCATCTCACTCGTTATATATAAATTATAAATCTCAAATACAGTGCTGCACAAAAGTATTCATGTACCGTTCTCCTTATTAGAGGAAATTGCTGAAGGTAAATTTTCAACTGAAATATATGTATCTCTTAAGTGAACTAAATTTTGGCATGCATGTAGTTAATAGATTAAAATATATATATCATATACAGGGCTGCTGGAAAAATTCGCATAATTTTCCGATTGTGGATGGGACCATCTGAAACTGGATTTTAAAATGTATTATGCGTTTTCATATAGTTGAATTAGACGTAATATTTTAATTTTTTAAACGGTGCAGTTTTGTTACATTATTCTGAATGTGTTGGAAAGCGTTTCATAATCTATGCCTGACGCATGATTTTTTCTTACTTGTTTTATAATGTATCAGGTAATGCTTTTTCGATTGCAATTATGTATTATTGCATCTCTAAAAGTGTAACTGCAGCAGATAATTTATTTATGAAAAAAAAACATTTCAACAGTTCTATACAAAAAATCATAAGACGAAATGCAATTTTTCACTTTGATTTAATCACAAACTAACAATGTGAACATTAAAATGTTTTATGTTTGCTTAAAAGGTGACAGATAATACAGTAGACTCCCTCAAATCCGCACTGCTTGGGACTAGAGGTTGTGCGGATTTTAGTATTTTGCGGATTCCTGTCATTGATTTGTTTACATTTTTTAACATAATTTGAATGTAATAATGCAATCGAAATTATAATGAATGCTTACACTATATAGTACAATATTAAAATAATTAAGTAAAGTAATAAAGTAAAATAATAAAAATTAAGATGATTTTAAAAAATATTAAATTATTATAAGTTGATGTCAAGTATAAATAATTAATAACGTATAATTAAATATGTAGCATAAAGATACATTTTTCTTGAATTTTACAATGCAAGTTGCCTCATAAAGATACCCTACTAATTGAAACCAAAATCATAAAATAAGTAAGTTTTTTTTTCAGGTTTAGCCAGACTTAATAACCGAAAAAGGCTTGATTAATACATAAATACATTTGGTAAAAAGATTATGATTACCAAAACTATCAGCAATATATTGAATTTTTTCAGAAATAAATTTGTACGGGCTTCATGAAAAAGCATAAGTTCAGTCATATCAATGAGAATTACATTTAAAATACTTACAGAATAATATAAAAATAAAAAAGGTCTGCAATTTTGACCCTACATCTGAACTGAAAGTTTCATTGTTTACATCTGTCGTGATGTGCGGATTTCAAGCGTTTGCGGATTTTAGGGTTGCAGATCTGAGGGAGTCTACTGTAATACTACAGATGTTACAAATCTAAAATATACTTATTTAAATATACATTTTATTTAGACTAAAAAATGTATATTTTTTAGTCTAAAATATACATTTTTATTATTATTATTTTATTATTGTTAGAGGTATTATTACCTGTCACCTTTTAAGTAAACAGAAAACGTTTTAAAGTTCATATTGTGTAGTTATATACATTTTTTTCTGTAAAATTATAACACAAAAGTACAAGGATATTTTCTTTTTGTGCCTTATATTTTTTTTTCGTTTTCTTTTTTCCGGAAAGAATGTACATGTGTTTTTCCCCCTTATTATTAGGTTTAGATGTTCTAAGAAAATGTAAAAAAAAACACATTAAACAGTTTTTTTTAGTAGAGATGAAACTTTATTAATCAGAAAATGCGTTCTGTTTATGGTCTATTATAAAGAAAAAAGTCCATTAACGGCAACACTCTTTTCTTATTAAGAAATTATGGTTTATTTGTGCAGTCAACAATATAATATATTTTTTTTTTCGTCCCAAACTACCCCTTCCCACTTTTCCAATTTCTCTCTATTTTGCTTGAAAATGATTTTATACATTAGCATTAGCAGAGATTTACGGTTTAATTTAGTAAAAACATATTTGCAATTTGTGATTTTTTTTTATCTGCTTGCGTCAATAAATTTTAATGCATTCCATATTTATATTATTTAATCTTTATCTTTTATATTTTTATATATTTAAAACACAAAGATGTTTTTTAAGTCATCTGGTCTGAATTTTCTACTACACCGATTTTGATAATTATTTTTTTAAATGAAAGCAGTTTACTTGTAGATGAGCTCACACTCGCTATTAAAAAATAATCCATTCCCAGCAAAGAGGAAATTGCTGGCCAGCAGCAAGATAGGTGCTGGCAATGATGGAGAAGTGTTGGCTAATGGTCTACCACTGCATGACCACTGCTGGACAGCTTCAGTCAACTTTGCTGTTGGAAATCATTAGATAAAATTCTGGTGGGCTTCCGTTTTATCTTATGCGCTGGCCCACCACTACATGGAAGTGCACGAACTTTTGCAGTATTATTGCTGGGAGCCCTTACGCTAGGTGGCGCTGCGAATATCGAAGACATTGAGTATTTGAATACAAATCTGAAATGAATATCTTAACACAATTTAAGCTGTGAAGCTAATTTTTTTTTTTTTTTTTTTTTTTTTTGAAACTGTAAAAAATATAGCACCACTGCCACCAACAAAATAATAAGTAAATGAATAAATAAATAAATTCTTTATTTCAACGCACTTTTTTTTCTCCATAAATCTGGTTTTACAAAGTTACAAAGGATTTCGGTTTTCATAATTTACACAGTTCAGAATCAATAATAAAAAAAGCGTGTAAAATATATAGGATTTCTATACAATACATTAATTTCTATACCAGTTTAATGATTTGGAACGTAAATCCCAAAAGAAACAAACTTGAAATAGCGTAATGAGAGCTTGAAAACTACGAGCGGTGGTAGCATGCGATGAGAGTACTTGTTCATGTCCAGACTCGTGTTCGCGAGCGTTTATGACTTGTGTAAGAGCGTTTAACCATATTTCGCGGTAGATACTCGTGTTCGCGAGCGTTTAGGAGGATATCGGATGGTATCGTAATGGTGGTATGGTTGACGTGAGGTAGCAACAGTTCGTCACAATATTGCTGCGTAGCGTTATGGCCGCAAACACGAATATTGATGATAACCTGGTCGAGATGACCGATATTGCTAATGCTGTTCAAGAAATTGATCGTAATTGCCCTAACGACCTAAAGCCGCTTTCCATCTGGCTTCAACAATTTATTACCGTGCCTGACTCCACCATCGGAGATGAGCTTAAGAATAAGGTAATATCTGTAAATTCTTAAAACTGTCAAACTGTATGACAAATGTAATGATTTTGCGCAGAAAGGTTTAATTGACAAACTTAATACAGTGTGGCCCTTGCTCAGGCAAGTTAATGAAACCCCAAACGAAGATACCACTGAAAAAATCGTTGGTATACGTATAGCCATTTATAATTGTACTGAGGGATTTAATAATGATGCCTTTATGACTATAAACACATGTATAGTCATAAAGGCCTGTATGTGCATGCCTTTATGACTATTATTCAGTCTAAATCTAATACTAAACCTTTGGTTCAATTTGATCGTAATTCGGAAAAGAATTCTGAAATTATGCAACAAGAAGAGTCAGACTATTCTGATATTATTTCTACTGATGCTCTTGCAGCGCGTTTCCCACTAACTGTGACCTATCTTAAAGATTTTCTGGAAAAATATTTAACGAAACTTCCCATTAAGGGTGCAGAGAAATACCATCCTCAGCTTCTTAAGTTCTTACAAGAACTGAATTAAATAAAGCAATAGGAAAATAGAAACAAGTATAAATTACCACAATTTTAATTTTGAAATTAAGTACCTTTTACATATATCCCAAGGGTTTGAAAAAATGTTTTGTTTGTCGCAGTTTCGATTGCCTTTGCTTTGAAGCTCTATCACGGAGTTTTTAAATGTTATTATACACCAGTATCACAGTCTTTCTGCTGCTCCGGCCATGCCAAACTTTTTTCAAAACATTCAAAAGCTTCAGAATTGTAAATTTGTTCGTTTTCTTCGTTCCACACATCAGCTTACGCAGCTCACGTTAAATTCAAAGGAACTCGTAGTTCAAGAAAGACCGCTTGCACACAAGGAATATGATAGTTAAAAAAAAATGCTTTCAAAATGGATTTTGCACACAAGGAATGCGATAGTGAAAAGAAAAAAAAGCCTTAAAAAGGGGTTTCGGTTAAAAGAGTTTCGGATAAAAGAGGTTCTACTGTACTTCCATTGTTACAGAAACAGAGAAACAATGGAAATTACTATATCATTTCGGATGCTATTTTTTCATTACAATTAAAAATAACATTTTAAAAATTTTGAACAGATAATGATGTCACATTTTTACTAATACACATTTTAGAACTAATGCTTGAAGTTTCAACAAACTTCAGATTCAAGTATACCTGGATATGAATTAGTGCTGTTTAGTTTTTGGTGTAAATCGCTCAACAGGTGGTGCTGCTATGCACCATTTTTCACGAATTCCACAATAGTTCAATCTCCAGAACGAATGCACGGATTTTCATCAAACTTCAGATTCAGTTAGTCCTTGATATGAATTGACGTTTTAAAGATTTTGGCGTAAATCGCGCAACAGGTGGCGCTGCTATGCTGCATTTTTTGAAATTTCCGCAATAGCTCTATCACAAGAACTAATGCTTGAATTTTCAACAAACTTCAGATTCAGGTATACCCTGATATGAATTAGTGCTGTTTATGTTTTGGTGTAAATCGCTCAACAGGTGGCGCTGCAATGATACATTTTTCAGAATTACCGCTATAGCTCTATCTTAAGAACTAATGCACGAATTTTCATCAAACTTCAAATTCAAATATACTTTGATATGAATTGGTGCTAAATTGGTGTAATTTCTTGTACTATTTAAATGATTTAATTGATGCGATTTATAAAGAAGAAAGTTTTGTGATGGCCACAACATACGAAATTTTCTTTCCGCTGATACTGAGATTGAGACTCACTCAACGATCTTCAGAGTGAAAATGACGTCAAAATAAAAAGGAAACGAGTATTTTCTTTCATAAAACTTAATATTTTACTGCGAATGCGTCTAAAAAAATAAATTTCTGGATTTCTCAGATTCTGAAATTAGAACCTCAAGTCAAGAGTGCGAATGTTAAAAATAATATTTGTTTAAGAGCCAGGACAGCCAACAGTGAACAGTGAACAGCAGTGCAGTTCAATGGGATACCTAGTAGCAGTGCTACTCCACTCCCTGTAGATGAGTAAGTGTATAGCAAATCCTAGAGGAGCCATGAGGAAAGAGTTTAAGAGTAGCACATAGTACTACAATAAAAAATAGAGAAGATAAAAATTTTAAATATGGAGAGGCTGAAAATTTCTGAGAGGGTAATCCGAGGACTATAAGATTTATTATTTATTAGATTTATTTTTGTAAGATTTTTCAGGTTCCGACCTGTTTAATATTTATTTAACCTTTTTTTTTCATTTTAAGGCCAAAATGACAAAATCTGTGCATCGCTAAAATAGCTCTGCAGTTTTCTCCGTTTTAGAGAGCATTTAAAGAAATTATGGATAGGCCAGTGATCTAAACTCTGATTCTCGAAAGCGAGCGTGAAACTCGAACGCTACTCTTAACACATGATGGTACTATAAAATGAATAGTTTTCAGTCATTTCATTTCAATGAATTTTTTTTTAATTTCAGAAGATAAAGATGGAGCATTAAAGGGTTATTATTATTATTATTATTATTATTATTATTATTTTAATCTGAAAGTTTTATAATTATTATTAAGTAAAACTTACCACTCAAAAATATATTATTTAAATATTACTGATTTTGTATAAAAATATCTAAAGTTTTGGCATGTATTAATAGATTAAACACATTGAGCTAATTTACATTTTTATGACAATGATTAAGAAGACATGTATAATATATTAAGAAAAGTAGATGATTATCTTCCCTAAAAAAAAACACAGGTCAACAAATTTAAACTTTTGCTCTTTCACAAAAACGAAATTACAATAGAACCTCTTTTATCCGAAACTCTCGGTTAACCGAAATCCATTTTTAAAGCTTTTTTTTTTTTTTTTTTTTTTTAGTATCACACTCCTTGTGTGCAAAATCCATTTTCAAAGCTTTTTTTTAAAAACTATCATATTCCTTGCGTGCAAGCGGTCCATTCCGAATTAGGAGTACATATAAATATTTTCTATCCCTTTTCTTAGAGTTCCTTTGAATTTAACTTGAGCTCCCTTAAACTGTGGAATGGAATGAACAAAGAAAGTGAACAAATTAGCAATTCTGAAGCTTTTGAATGTTTTGCAAAAGGTTTGGCCGGCTGGAGCAGCAGAAAGACTGTGATACTCGTGAACTAATAACATTAAAAAACTTCGTGATAGAGTTTCAAAGCAAAGGCAATCGAAACTACGACAAACAAAACATTGTTTTAAACCCTTGCGAAATAAAGGTACTTAATTTCAAAATTAAAATCAGGTATTTTATTCTTGTTTCTATTTTGTTATTGCTTTGTTTTTATTAAGCACTTGTTATCATAATAAGAAATAGCGCATATATTTCCCCTTAATCTTAAAATTGAAGCATTCTCGATTATGCGAAAATTTCGATTTTCCGAAAGATGATCGGTCCCAATTACTTCGGAAAATCGAGATTCTACTGTAGTTGTTTCTTATGCGGTTTTTTGTGCTGATTCCGAATCTAGTTTTAGATTTACTGCAGCACGTCTTGTTTGCGTGATATATGCATATTTTGATTTATGCAAATTTTGTACAATTACATGCAAATTTAAGATATAAAGCATTATCAGACTTACTTACTTTGTTTTATGTTATGATTACTGTCTAGTTTACTTTACAAAAACGTTATTCCTGAGGTTATACTGACATGTGACTGTGAAATATTGTGCCTAATTTGCATATTTTTCATGTTTTTCTAATAATGTTTCTTGACGTCGAAATATCTCTGCCACACGAGGTACACTAATATATTTCTAAACCAGTTTTTTGAGGTGATTTCAAATCTGGTATCTGTTTTCTTCTATCATGTCTGGTTTTTGAAGAAAAAAAAAATGAAAGTTTATGTTTTGGTCAGAAAAGCCAGAAATCGCTTTTTATATGCTACTTTGTGATGTATTTCAACTAGTTAAGTTAGAGTCTACTACTTTTTCCAGTTTTTTTTTTCGATTGTATAAATTTATGTTTATGTCACTGATTGGAACCTGACGCTGTTTACCCTTTCGAAAATGAGGCACACACACCCCTAAAAAGCATCTTATATCAAACTAGTGTCAATACCGTACAAAAGTAGATATTCATTTTACTTAAAAACTATAGACGTGATATAAAGAAACAGATTGCAGATTTTAAATCAGCATAAAAACCTAGTCTAGAAACTGTTACGTCAATTCTGCGGCCACTACTTTAAACTTGATAGTAATGTAAACATTACACAATTGAAAAATATGCAAATTAGGCTTAATAACTGACAGCTAAATGAATACTATGCAGATCGTGACAATCATCTGAAGCAAATAGTCCAGTAGCGATTATCTGGAACAGGTAAATCAATCTGACATTTATTGTGTCTAAAATTTCTATAAACTTAAATATACAAATTTCTGAAAAACTGGACCACCTAGAAAAAAAAGGTAAATTATATTCAAAATCAACGCAAAAAACCGATCTAGAATCAACTAATCTCACTTCTGTGACAGAACCATTGTTTTCCAGTGTAATTTCCATAATCGTTATTATAATAATAGTGATTATAATAATAGATAATTATAATAAAAATAATAAACTATAAATTTTGAAGAGTAATATCTAGTTTTGATAATTTCTGAAAAGTGAAACTTATTTTATTTTATTAAAAAAGAAGAAAAAACATTTTTCTTATTATTACTGAAAACCTCCGTCGATATGTAAAAAATACATTAGAATATAAAAGTTAAATATGTTTCTAAGCCTTACTACTGACTACATTTATTAAAATAGCTTCCCAAACATCCTATTAATTATTTTAATTCCATTCATTTGTAATTGCAGAGATGCTCTAATGAAACCTATAAAAGTAACAAATGTCGTTACATGGTTTTGCTTTGAGATTTTTTTTTCTAAAATTAATCTTAATTACGAAGACTAAATGATGCATTAGAGAATTTAATAGATAGTATTTTACTTTACTATAATAATAAAAGAGCCTATTAATAAAATAATTTAGACATGATATACGAAAGAAATACCAAGATAAAAATTAACAAAAGAAATTTTATTCTCAAAAACTATTTACAACAGCAGTGCAATACAATTAAAAGAAATTAACAAGTCGAAAATTGTACGTCAAACGTGACAAATGAGGTGCGTTCGTACTATAACTAGTTTTAGAAATATTCAGAACTTGGTGCAATGGCTCTTATACAAAAATGCATGAATACAAAATTTATTACGGTTCTATACATTTAATTCAATAATACGGAAATAATATGATTCCATCTTAAATAGGACGTCATCACCATAACAACCTAGAATTTTTACATATCATGGGATATCGTTGAATTCATTACATATGATAGGATTTAATAGATTTAATTTCCGGCGATATTTTAAAGCAAAGAATATTTTTAATGATCCAAATGATAATAATTAAACCCTATTCAGAATTCATGCCATATAGGTTTTATTAATTTTTTTCATTTAAATTTAAATAATATAAAATCAAAAAGTTACAAAAATGCCTGAAATAGTCTTAGCAACAACTTTTCCAGTATGATTTTTTAAAGTAACCTTTCCTTCCAGTACATCGATTAGCTCAAAATAATAAGAAGTCAGATATTTTACGTCAAACGTGGCAAATGAGGTACTATAACTAATTTTATAAATATTCCGATCTGGGTGCAATAGCTGTTGCACTCTTATGCAAAAATGTATGAATACAAAATTTATTACGATTACATATATTAAGTTCAGTCATACGGAAATAATAGGACTCCATCTTAAATAGGACGTCATCACCATGGCAACATAGAATCATTTCCTATCATGGGATATCATTGAATTAATTACTAATATATATATATATATATATATATATATATATATATATATATATATATATGCATGTATATATATTTAAGAACATGTAATTAGAGGTCAGCACAAGCCCTGGTGAAAAACAATTTTTTTTTCTTTATATCGAACCGGATTTGGACTTGATTCTTTCCCAGACGTGCAATGTTTTATTTATTTATTTATTTATTTTTAAATAATTGTTATATTGTACATTTGTTAATGAAATCTTTAGAAATTTATTTCCACTTAATAATATAAATAAATATTAAAAAATGTATTCATTTTATTTATGAAACGATAAAAAAAAGATTTTTTCAACTATCTACTTTCTTTATTTCCTTCTAAACTACGGGAAATTTTTACTGCGTCTTCATTTGAATGTAAAATCGAAGTTATCATTGATGTTGTAATTCCGAACTCTCTCATGTGGCCATAAAATCTGAAAAATCTGCCTTTGTATAAATATATTTGCAATTTTATTTTAAATGTACTTTAATTGTGGGATAAAATATCGACATTATTTGTAACAAATTGAGTTGAATAAGGCTGATTTCATTTTTTTTTTTTTTTACTCAAGCAGATTTTACTGCGAAAAAAATTGAAGTCCAGACCACGTCCGCGCCTAACTATTAAGTTTTGCACCTGTTCATATCGAGGCCAGATCTGAAATTTTAGGACCAAGTAAACCTCTCCTTGAAACATTTAAAGATGTAGAATTTATTTTTGTAATTTTATTTTAATTCTAGTGAACCCACCCGGCGTTGCTGAGTCCGTGAAAAATCCGCGCAAAACGCTAAAAAACTTTAAAAATCTCGAAAAAATTAACAAGAAAGAAAAAAATCATGCGTCAAGCATAGATTATGAAACATTTTCCAACACATTTAACACAATGTAACCAAACTACTTCAGTTGAAAATTCCCCTTCAGCAATTTCCTCTAATAAGGTGAATGCTTTTGGGCAGCCCTGTATATGAGGTATAGAATTTATATATAATGAGTAACAAGCAAAAAATTAATTAAATTTAAAAGCGCATACCGGATTTTAAACCGTACACTCCAGCAATTATTACTCAACGGCAGTACTGTAACCGATTTCTTTTGTGTGTCCCTGTAAATGAATAAAAAATGATATGAATGCACTGTTCTAACGTGATCATAGTGAAATTCAGTGGTTTATATCAGTTTGAATACATTTGAAATTGCGTAATGTCATTAAAATACTCTGCAAACGATTTTTCCCCAATATACCATAATGTAATGGAATACTTTTGAGTGCCCCTGTAAATGAACGATCAATCCTACATACTTCATATACAATACCTAACATGCTTTGGTGACCCTAAATAACCTTTATCAATTGCATGAAAATCTGAGTATATTTCCGGGAATTAGAGCGTGGACAGACGGCCAGACGGACAGACAAACCGAATGCATAAACACTTTTCAACTTTGTTCGAAAGTGTTAAAAATTGCTGGACAAATTCTGAAAAACCTTTATTGAAACGAGAATATTCGGCTAATATCCTTTACTATATATGCCTAATAGACATAAACCGGATTTCTTTTACTAACGGAAAAAAATTGCAGCGAATTACGAAGAAACGTTAAAATTTCAAAAATCGCAGACGACAAAGCTATATTATATTGCATTACAGGATTTAAACGGGATTCCTTTTACGAATGTCGAATAATCTTTGCAGAATGAGAAAACTTTCTACAAATTGCATGAAAAAATCCGAGAAAAATTCTAAAAGCCTTCTTCGAATTCCGAATAAACTTTATGGAAAAGAGTACAAAAATCGCACAAGACAATATTTACTATATTAGCGTAAAAGTTTTAAACCAAGTTCCTTTAACAAATGTTAAAAAAAAAAAAAACTGCAGCGGAAAAGCAAAAAAACACTGAAAATAGCTTTGAAACGTTGAAAATCGCATTAACATTCACTAAAAATTCAAATCTCGCAGACGAAGGGTAAATATATCAGTCTACGAGTTTTAACTGGAATTCATATTACTAATGTCAAAAAATCGCCACGGGACACGAACAAAAAGCTAAAAGTATCGTTGAAAATCGCATTAAAAATTGCTAAAAATTCAAAAATCGAAAAGAAAAGGATTTACAATAGTGTGCTAAAACTTTTGAAACCAAATTCTTTTATGAATTTCAGAAAAATCGAAACGGAACGCGAAAACGCTGAAAATTGTGTTAAAAATTGCATGAAAAATCGAATTAAAAATCGCTAAAATTGAAAAATTACGAAGGACAAAATTTATTACCTTGAGCTAAATATTTGAAACCTTTTATCAATATCACAGAAATCGTTGCGAAACGCGAAAAGGCGCTAAAAATAACATTAAAAAATTCGTGAAAAATTCAAAAATTGTTGCACGAATTCAGAATAAACTTTATTGATAAGAGGGGAAAAAAATTACTACATTGGTCTAAATCGTATAATCTCCCAAAAAATAAAATAAAAATTCTAATCGAAAAATCGGAAACTGGGCTTCGAGGTGCATAACTACATACTTAGAGACACCCTTACTACCAAATCTTGTAGCTCTACGTGTAGCGATCTCTTTAGAATGCAGCCGATAGATAGACAGACAAACTACTTTCCTTATTATTGCAGATTTATGCCTGGAATTCTTAGTGCAATTTAATAAATCTAAAAAACGAAGATAAAAAAAATACTTAGTCGATACGAAAATGCTTCACTTATTTAAAATTTTTGTAATCGTATTTCACTTATTTTGTGTTCGGAGTGAAAGTCCCTTTTTTCCACAGTGTTTTATTGTTTAGATTTTTTAACAAAATGTGAAGAAAATAAATTTAAAGCTATCTTTATGAGAAACAAAAATTTATTAATTTGAAAGTGCACTTCTGTTTACATTCTATTAAAAAGAAAAAAGCCATTAGCGGCAACAATTATTTCTTCTTTTAAAAATTATGGTCTATTCAAAAATCCAGCGGCAGATTTTTTTTTTTTTTTTTTTTTTTTTAACCTGATTCTCCTCCTTCCCTTCGACCATGTTTTCAATTTCTTTAGCCCTCTCCAGAAAAAAAAAAATCTTTTATGCATTAGAATTAACAGAGATTTACGTTTTTAATTTGGTGAAAATTTAGTTTCAATGATTTTTTTTTTAATCCATCTATTTGCGTTGATGGATTTTTAAACATGCTATTACAGTTTTTTCGTTTAAACTTGATAATTTTGTTAAAAATATAAATGCTTAAATTTTAAATGGAAAATCTAATACTTCTATTTATATGCTGAAAGCTTTTGTTTGTGTTTACAGTAAACTCCCGATTTTCCGTCACACAAGAGATCGGCGGTATGTCGGATAATCGAAATACAAGTTTAATCGAAAGATAGTGCATGACCGTAACAAAAACTACATTTATATTTGTCAGTTTATAGAAAAAAGAATGTTTAAGGGTTTTTTTTTAATACGTTGTGTACTGTTTATAACAAAAGCATAATTGATAAAAAGAAAATAATTAAAGATAGAAATTTAGAATTTTACCGAATAAAAATATGTAGTAATCTGTTTTCATCCAAAGTAATCCATTATGCATTTGTGTTTGAATTTTTATTGCGTTTTACTGCAGGAAGATTACGAATTCTACGTAATAAAACGTACTTTGGCTGCATTGGCTGTCTCTTTCATCTCAAACCAATTAAGGTTCCTGTCCCTGCCGACGAAGACACTCACGAGCTAATGCTAATCTTATGGGATGGGATTTTTCTAATATCTCGTTTGCATTTCGACATTTAAAAAAAAAATTTTCTTTTCATTGGATAGCCGAGATCTGTCTCTACATCGCATCTTTTTTACTTTTTCGATTTTGGTTGCAGATATTTTTTAGAATGACACTTTCATTTTCAGAACTGGTTTTGAAAGTGAAAGGAACGTTATAAAAAATATTTGCGACCAAAATTGAAAAAGTAAAAAAGGTGCGATGTAAAGACGGACCTCGTCTATCCAAAACAGAAAAAAAAAAATGTCGAAATGCAAACGAGATATTAGATAAATCCCTCCCCATAGGGTTAGCATTAGCTCGTGAGTGTCTTCGTCGGCAGAGACAGGAGCCTTAAGAGGCCACACTAGTCACGCCTTGAAGTTCGAACGCTAATGCTAAGTCTATGGGAGCAATATTTTCAAATATCTTGCTTGATTTTTAATATTTTTAAATGATTTTTTTTGCACAGGATAGCTGAGGACAATCTGTTTCCGGGCTATTTTTTACTTTTCCGATTTTCGTTGTAGTTTAATGCTCAGGATCCTGTCAATTTAGGATCCAGTGAAATTCGAGGTGTTGTGTCCTCTTTAGCCTTATAAAATCCATATCAGAAAAATTCAGCAAAATTTAAGAAATAACAACGAAAATATAGAGTTTAAGCTTTCCAATAATATGCTTTCAATAGTTCTACTACAATTAGGCTGAGCAAAATTTGTAAAGATTTTGATGACTAATGTGTCAAAAAAGGCCTCGTAATGTTATGCTGCCCGCCTCTACCAAGACGATGAAAAGACCGCCTATTAAAAATCTGATTGGCTAATATCCAAACATTTTAGCAAGTGGAAACGATTTAATTGTGATTGGATTGTTGTAACGTGTTAAAATAGGTCACTCCTATATATACTTTGGATTTATTCTTTTCTACGATTATTGTTTAATTTTGACAAAATACTCTTGAAAGAATGAAATATTTCAAATTCTATATTTCTATGAATAACGAAGGATATTACGCATTTACTTTGTATATATAAAATTTTAGAGCCGTATACAGGGAGGTAAAACATGTACAAGTTACTAGGGGACAAAATTTCAGCCCGAGTTTATTACAGTGTTGAATTCAGTCACTTTTCTCCGGGAGGGATTTCCGAGGCTCCGGGGGGGTCATAATAGAGTTCTAGGGGGAAATTGCACTTTTTGACCATTGAAAATGCAAAATATCAAATCTTCCGGGGGGGGGGGGGGAACTCATCGCTCCGGGAGGTGGATGTCCCCCCCCGGGCTACCCCCTGAATTCAATATTGGTTTATTAAGTAAAACGGTAAAAAAAATAGACGCGTTGTTTTTAAAGTAATTTTAAGTTAAAATAGCTAACAAATAATAAAATTACGAAGTCAGAATTTGCTAGAACATGTTTGTGGACTGCCCAGGAGACTGGGTTTCAAGTTTCCTATTCTTGTATATGTATAAAATATTCGACAATTTAACATTTTAATTTCGAAAAACAGTTTTTTTAATTAAAAATCAGCAGAACTTAAAGTTAGTAAGTTTTAAAGATTGTTAACTTTAAAATTGTAGATCAACTTGTTCAAATTTTTAAAGAAATACTTTTAATATTCATTACTTTAATATTTATTATTTTTAAGGGGACAGTACACCTTTAACAGTCGAGAACGAAATTTGTCCTGTGTAACACATCTTTTTTTAAGAGCCCACTTCAGGCACGAGAAGAAAGGAAAAGGTTAATATTAAGTCTATGGGGGCGTTATTTTGAAATTTCTCGCTTTGATTTTAATATTACTGAATGATGTTTTTTGCACAGGATAGCTGAGGGTGATCTACAACCAGGCTAGTTTTTACCTTTTCGATTTTGGTTTCAGTTTTTTTTTATATTAGGATAGTTTAAATTTCAGAACGGATTCCAACCGGTTATGAAAGTAAAAGTATATATATATATTTTAAATATCGGAAACCAAATTCAAAAAACTAAAAACTACCCCGGTTATAGAGCGTCCTCAGCTATCCTATTCAAAAAAAAAATTCATTTTAAATTTTTAAAAAGGAAGCGAGATATTTGAAAATAACGCTCCCATAGACTTAACATTAGCGCTTTCATATTTTCCCCCGTTACTAGTGTGGGTTCTCATGTAACGTAAAGGTATTATTTTAACACTTAGGAAACGGGAAAATTTATCATTAACTATAATAATGTAAAACTAAAAGTTATGAGACTATAAGGCAAAATATAGCATTTTATAAAAGTCTGTCAGCTAGCAAATTTATTTTTCAATACGTATTGTAACGGAATCCTGGTTTAAATGGAATATTTTCAAGATTCCCCTAAAAATATCTTACAATTGTATGTGCAAAGACGGAAAAAACCCACCTAAAACGGTATTTCGCACTTATTGTTTATGTTTTCATCTTACCAGGTTTATAGTGTCATGTTTTTAGCATGAGGGGGTCGAATTTTAATTACTATTAGGTCCCGCGTTTTTCTCTACGCCCTCTGTATTTTCTATATGTATATCCAACACAAAACTTTTGGACGGGTACTCAGATGTTTAGCACTCTCCAACATAGTTGAAAAATGTTTATGAGTTGGGCTTGACTGCTTGTCTGTCCGTACTCTAACTAGCGTACATATACTTGGATTGTGATGTAACTGAAATACGTTGTTGAAGTGTGTAATAATTTATACTTCATGACATGGACATTCAAAAGTATTCTTTTATATTATGGCCTATGTGGAAAAATCATTTGCGGTGTATTTTAATGATGTAAAGCAATTTAAACATAAAATCTATGCACCTTATTGAAGTGCACAGGTTCGTGTACAGGGGAATTCAAAAGTACATTTCTTTATGTTGTCGACTATGAAGAAAAAACGTTTTACGGCGTATTTTAATAATGTTTCTCTGTTGTAAACATAGCGAAATGGATATGAATTCATGAGGTGTACTAACATGTTTGCTGAAGGGGTTGCAAAGCATTTATCATTCATTTACACTATCACAGAAAAGAATTCAGTTTTATTACAGAAAAAACTGCTCGCGGCGTGTTTTAGTTCTGTTTCAACATTTTAAACAAGATGAAATTCATATACGTTACTGAGGTTTACTACAAGATGCTTACATTAGAATATGATGTGAATCACATTTTATTTCATTTACAGGGTCACATAAAAGTTGCTGGATACAATACTGTATACTAGGGTGGAGCGAAAAAAATTATTTTTTGAAAATCAAAAACGGGTAGGTGCCAAAAGTTGCCTTTATACTAGTACATCCTCTGCGTGCATCCTCTGCTGAAAAAAAAATGGCTTGAGTCTGCGCTTTTGGTCCAAAAGTCGAAATTTTGGGTAAAATTTGACATTTTTTCAAAAATTAAAAAAAAAATTCTATAGAGATGGTTATTATTTAAAAGTGTTATTTAAACCTTTATTATTAATGACTTAACATATTTAAACGATAAAACTATATCTTTGTTCTGTATAACTGGAACAAAACTGACAACTTTTGGTGAAAAAAGGCGTTTCCACTCTGTTGTGTCATACAACTAATAGTTATTTGGAATACGGCTCTTACGTAGTTGCTTTGAAATCTACCAAGGGGCTATCAAGTGGGAATGGCTGCATTTCATGACACAACAGTGCATAGCTTGATCACCCTTCCATCTGACCACAATGTTTTATTTATATATTGAATTGTGATTTTTTATCAAAGACTGACATAAGATTCCTATGTATCAACCTAATCCATCTCTTCTTTGTATCCACAGACGTTGGGTGCTGCTGTGACACTTCTTCACGTATATTTCTACTGCTTGTGTCTGATAAGGCAAGCAGAGTAATGCAGTGGAATTAATAGAATCTATTCAGCGCTGTAGTACTTCACTAAAATTACATCCAGTTACTGCATAGTGATTGGGAGTTCCGTTCCTACAACATTTTACAACATTTAGGTATTTCATCTTTGAGTATGCCATCATTTACTCTACCTCTTGAATTTTTTATATGGTAATAAGCTTGTTGTTTAATGTGATGGCGATCGTCATCAAAATTGCAATAAGAATTTGATCTCGATGTGAAAAGCTACCATTGTCCTAAATAAATTTTATTAGTATTTGTTTTTTGCCGATTTCTGTGATGTTTTGTAGCCGAGTAATTTACCATATGTTTTTAGATCAATTTTTTATATGTGAATTTTATTTGGTGTAAGCCATCCTGTGGCATAAACTTGGATTACATACTTTGTGAGGGAACCAGACTCTGATGGTCAATCAGTTCAGTTCTTATATAAAGGCGAATAATTTTATGCGCCGTTGTGGGCCATCTTGCGTAGGACAAGTTTCTTGGGTTCCTATTCGCTAGTTCTGAGCAATATCTTGATGAAATAACTTTGCAGATATCTATCAGGTATTTCTGGTATGTGCTGAGTACCCTTTTCTTGATTTCAGGAAATAATGTTTAAAAAATACTCTCTATGACTTCAAAAATTGAAATAAGAAGGGAATAAGCACGTGGACAAAGATTTTCCTATTGGTCCGGCGCATCCCTGTGGGTTAGAATCTAATTTTTGCCAACGATTTTATCTAATAAATGATGCAGAGGAAATTAACTGGACTTGGAGGAGACATATGATCATTTGTAATGGTTCATTCTATACATGCCCCTCGCAGAATGAATGACAACGACTAACAGAATTATCCGCCTTCAAATGAGCGCTCACTGCCCATCAGAGTCTCTACGTTCACTCAAAAAGTACTATGTTATCCAAGTTTGGCTCCAGAATAGTTTACAATCAAATGTAATTCACAGCTAAAGAAGGGATCTAAAAACTCATGGGAAATTGACTACACAAAAACAACTTGGATACTAAACAACACACAAAACGGAATAAAAAATACTGAAAAAGGGTTATTTAGGACAATGGTTGCTTTGCATACCGAGGGAATTCTTATTTCAATGCTCTCTGACGATTGCCATCACATGAAACAGCTAGCTGCTCAGCACATAATAGTCGAAAGATGAGAGTAAATGATGGTATACGCAAATCGGAAATATCTAGAATCAACTTTGAAGCGGATAATTATAAAAATCTAACTCATTGGAAAAGTGTTGTGGTAACAGAATCTCTAATCAATATGCATTTATCGTGTGCAATCTTGGTGAAGATAATAGAAGGCTGAATGGATTACATTAATACCATCCGCACTGCATTACACTGTTTGTCTTCTCTTACACAAATAGTAGAAAAATACGTAAATGAGATCACAGCAGCAGCATTCAAAATCTGTGGATCCAAAGAAGATGTACCAGGTTGATACATAGAAAACTTATGCCAGTCTTTGATAAAAAATCACAATTCAATGTATAAATAAAAAATTGAGTTCAGATGGTAGGGTGGTCGAGCTATGCACTGTTGTGACATGAAATGCAGCCACCTCCACGTGGTACCTCCTGGGTAGTTTTGAAATCAGCTAGGTAAGAGCTGTATTCCAAATAACAATTAGTTGTATGACACAACAGAGTGGAAACGCCTTTTTTTCACCAAAAGTTGTCAGTTTTGTTCCAGTTATACAGAACAAAGATATAGTTTTATCGTTTAAATATGTTAAGTCATTAATAATAAAAGTTTAAATAACACTTTTAAATAATAACCATCTCTATAGAATTTTTTTTTTTAATTTTTGAAAAAATGTCAAATTTTACCGAAAATTTCGACTTTTGGACCAAAAGCGCAGACTCAAGCCATTTTTTTTCAGCGGTAGTATTGCACACAGATGATGTACTAGTATAAAGGCAACTTTTGGCACCTACCCGTTTTTGATTTTAAAAAATTATTTTTTTTCGCTCCACCCTACTGTATACGAAGTATTCTCTATTAGGGATGATTGCTAAAAGTCAGTTTTCACCTATGATATACTTTTTTAATACTAGTTTATACATATGATTTCTATAGACCGTGTATAGGGCTACGCAAAAGAACTAGGAAGAATTGCTGAGAATGAGAGTGAATTGCTATTTTTTTTTTTTAAATTTAATTCTACATTTTCAAGCTCAACTATATTTAGAAAGATGTGTTTGTAAAATATAAATATAATAATATAGAAGGCTATTTAAAGAATTGGATGCATGCGCGCACCTATGAATGATAATTTCTGGAAGTACGATTTCAGTTGTTTTAAGCATGTTTATACTGCAATAATTTTGATCTTAACATGTTGCGTGTATATAAACTTGTTCGAATGCAAGGGCTGTACAAAATAATACAAATATACGGCGTTAATTGGTAGAAATTGCTGAAAGTTTACTTTAATCTGCATTAATCGTTTTCTTATTATATTAAATTTTATCATTTTTTCATGCCGTTAAAACAAGCCTAAGAATATCCATTGATGACTTTGTCATTTTAATTTTTCAATAATTTGAACAATTTAAATTTACTAAGATTTAACAAAAACTTAAAGTTAGTAAGTATTAAAGAATGTTTACTTTGAAAGTTTTGATCAACTTGTTTGAAACTTTAAAGGAATATTGTTAATATTTATTACTTTTAATATTTGTTATTTCTAACAAAAAAGTACACCTTTAACAGCCGCAGAAAATGCGAAATTTGTCCACATCTTTCTTTAAGAGCCCACTTCAGACACGGGAAGAGATAAAAACTCTAATTTTAAGTCTATGGGGGCGTTAATTTCAAATTTCTCGCTTTATTTTAATAGATTTTTGCATTGGACAGCTGAGGACAATCAACAACCAGGCTAGTTTTTACTTTTTCGATTTTGGTTTTAGTTTTTTTTATAATATTAGGATAGTTTCAATTTCAGAACGGATTCCAACCGGTTCCGAAAGAAAAAACTAAATATAATAATATACAAGGCTATCCAGAGAATTGTATGCATGCACGCCTATGGATGATAAATTCTGGAAGTGCGATTTAAGTAGTTTTAAGCATGTTTATACTGGAATAAATTTTATCTTAACATGTGACGTGTATAAAATCTTGTTGCTAATGTAAGGGCTGTACAAAAGAAGGCAAATACACTTCCGTTAATTGGTAGAAATTCCTGAAAGTAGATTTTCATCTGTATTACTCATTTTCTTATTATATTAATTTTTAGCATATTTTTCATGCCGTTAAAACATGCCTAAGAACATTGATGACTTTATTATTTTAATTTTTCATAATTTGAACAATTTAAA
Organism: Maratus speciosus; assembly: GCA_963932465.1. Lineage (NCBI taxonomy): Eukaryota > Metazoa > Arthropoda > Arachnida > Araneae > Salticidae > Maratus > Maratus speciosus. The sequence continues at coordinate 442,629,256 of OZ010797.1, read as the reverse complement.
TTTACTAAGTTTTAACAAGAACTTAGAATTCGTAAGTTTTAAAGATTGTTAACTTTAAAAGTGTTGATCAATTTGTTCGAAACTTTAAAAAAAGAATAATATTTATTATTTTTACTATTTGTCATTTTTATGGGGACAGTATACCTTTAAAAGTCGCAGAAAATGCGAAATTTGTCCTGTGTAACATATTTTTTGTTAAGAGCCCACTCCATGCACGGGAAGAAATGAAAATGCTAATTTTAAAGCCTATGGGGGCGTTATTTTCAAATTTCTCGCTTTGATTTTAATATTTTTGAATGATTTTTTTTTTTTTTTTTTTTTTTTTTTTTTTTTGCATGGATAGCTGAGGGCGATCAACAACCAGGCTAGGTTTCACTTTTTCGATTTTAGTTATAGTTTTCTTTTATTATGATAGTTTCAATTTCAGAACCGATTCCACAAGTTTCGAAAGTATAAGTAATTTTTTTTTAAATATCTCTAACCAAAATCAAAAAAGTCAAAAACAGCCCGGTTGTAGATCGTTCTCAGCTATCCTATGCGAAAAATTTCATTTTAAAATATTAAAAAGGATGCGAGATATTTGAAAATAACGCTCCCATAGACTTAACATTAGCGCTTACATTTTTTCCCCGTTACTACACTGTAAAAAAAGGACTAAATTACGGAAATACTACTGGCAATCTAGACGATAGTACTAATTCCGTATTTTAACGGAACTTTTTCCCTTTAATTTACAGAAAAAATCCGTTAAATTACAGAAAAAACGGAAAATTTTGTGTAATTTACCGTAAAATATTTCCTTTTAAATAAGGAAATAGTACTGGCGTCTAGATTGCCAGTAGTATTTCCGTACTTTAGTCTTTTTTTTTTTTTACAGTGTTGTGTGTGTTCTCAAAGGTAACCTAAAGATATTTTTTGTAACGGTAAGGAAACGCGAAAATTTATCATTAACTATAATAATGTTAAACTGAAAATAAGGAGACTGTATTTTAAAATATTACATTTTATAAATGTCTGCTAGCTAACAAATTTATTTTCTGATACGTAGCTGTAACGGAATTCTCATTATTCCCCTAAAAATACCCGGCAATTGTATCTGCAAGGACGCAAATAACCCATCTAAAAAGGTATTTCGCACCTATTGTTTATGTTTCCGTCTTACCAAGTTTTATAGTGTCATGTTTTTAGCATGAGGGGGTCGAATTTTAATTACAACTAGGACCCGCATTTTTCATGAACTCTGCCTTTTTCTTTGGAGGGAAAATAAAATTTGATGTCGATACGAGTGTGTTTCGAAAGGTTATCAGCCCGACAAAGAAAATAGAAAAATTTTGACAATATTTCATTTTTTTAACGTAGTTCCTTACAACTTATAAAATTTAAACCAACGAGTTTCCGACTTTTTATTATCTTCAGTATAATAAGCCTTATCTAACTTTGGAAATGAAGTGGTGGTCTCTGCTTTACCCCCATATTTTGAAGTGAATTTCCGACTACCGAGCCATTTCTTCAGGCTTGAGAAAAGGAAATAATCGCTGGGAGCAAAATCCGGTGCATGTGGAAGCACTACAGAGCGTAGGTCATTGACTTTCGTAGCGAAAACTACAGGCATGTGTTAACGAATGTGTTAAAGAACACTTTTTTTTGCTCAGGTATGGACGTTTTGTCGGAATAAGCACTCTTTAATTGGTCCCGTAGAAATGCATAACACTGTCCGGTGACGATTCTACCTTTTTGCCGGTGGTCTATGGTCACCACACTTTGTGAATTCCGAAAACCGTATCCATGGCTTTTCCAGCAGATGGAACCGTTTTCACTTTCTTTGGCGCAATTTCAGCTGCTCTTTCACATTGTTTAGATTGCTGTTTCATCGCTAGTGAATAATGGCGGTTTCATGTTTCATCCACCGTTATAAGACGTTGGCGAAAATCAGCAGATTGGTTAAGTTTTCTAACTTAACTTGAAATCACCATAGTCCACATTACTAAAGACAGTGGGCCATCTGCCCTCTTTTGAAAAAAAAAACGAACAGTGAAGATGGAGAAACTCATAAAATGATAAAGAAAGGGGGGGGGGGGGGTGTGAAGAAGGAGATCAATTTCACGAGGTTTAATTTGATTATGTTAATAAATGAAATGTTTTCATGAAGGAATTTTCAGCAGAAAGTCCACCCAAATCAGCATTTTATTGCAAAGTATATCTATACTAATATTATAAAGAAGTAAAGTTTGTTTGTTTGTTAGAGGTAATCTCTGGAGCTACCGAATCGATTTCAAAAGTAATGGTATCAAAATGATGGTGTTAGTCCAACTTAGAACATAGGCTATATTTTATGTCTACCTCAAAGGGGATGAAGGAGCAAAAAACGTTCTAAAAATGCGATTTTTGCGTTACTGAAGGGCCTAAAAATATGAAATTTGGAATATTAGTTACTTATAAGATATAAATGATGTCTAAGAACAGTTCTTAAACAATTTGAAATTTAAAAGGGGTGAAAATGCACAAAAAGCGTTCTAAAAAACGTTCTAAATGGTAGTTTTTACACAATCTCAGGAAATACCAAACCGATTTAAAAAATAGTGGTGTCAAAATGGTGGTGACAACCCTTTCTGGAAGATTGGCTATGTTTTATGTTGGTGCCACTAAACCAAAGGGGGTGTAGGAGCAAAAAACGTTTTAAAAAACGTTCTAAATGGTAGTTTTTACACAATCTCAGGAAATAACAAACCAATTTAAAAAATACTGGTGTCAAAATGATGGTGACAACCCTTGCTCCAAGATAGGCTATGCTTTATGTCGGTGCCTCTACACCAAAGGGGGTGCAGGAGCAAAAACCGTTCTAAAAATGCGATTTTTGCGTTACTGAAGGGCCTAGAAATATGAAATTTGAAATATTAACTACTTATTAGATATAAAGGATTTTTAAGAACAGTTCTTAAACAATTCGAAATTTGAAATTGTGAAAATGCGTGAAAAGCGTTCTAAAAAACGTTCTAAATGGGGATTTCTACACAATCTAAGGAAATACCAAACCGATCTAAAAAATAATGGCGTCAAAATGATGGCGACAACCCTTGCTCCAACATGGGCTATGTTTTATGTCGGTGCCGCTACCCGAAAGGGGATGCAGGTGAAAAACGTTCTAAATTGCGGTTTTTGCGTTACGGAAGGACCTAGAATCGTGAAATTTGGAATGGTAGTTAGTTATAAGATATCAATGGTCTCTAAGGACATTTCCTAAAAAAAACAAAATTTTAAAGTGGGTCAAAATGCACAAAAAGCGTTGTAAAAACCTTTCTAAATTGCGATTTCTATGCAATCTCAGGAAGTACTGAACCGATTTCAAATATAATGGTGTACAAATGAAGGTGACAGATCTTTCTCTATGATAGGCTATATTTTATATCTGTTTCCACTACTCCAGAGGAGATGCAGGAGCAAAATGCGCGAAAAGCGTTCTAAAAACGTTCTAAAAGCCGATTTGTCATCAATATCTCAGGAAGAATCAAACTGATTTCAAACGTAATGGTAGGAAATTGATCTTGACAGCCTCTGCTCTTACATAGACGCTATTTTATGTCGGTATCACTATCACCTAGACGTTACAGAAGCAAAAAAGCGTTCTAAATTTCGATTTTTGTGATCGGTAGTGCCTAGCAACTTAAAATTAGGCAAGGTACATGTTTATTAGATATAAATGATCTTTAAGAACAGTTTCGAAAAAATTGGAAACTTAAAAAGGTGTGAAAATGCGCGAAAGCGTTCTGAAAACGTTGTATATTGCGATTTCTACTCAATCTCTGGAAATACCGAAGCTATTTCAAAAGTAATGGTTGCAAATCAATGGTGACAGTCCCTGCTATAATATAGGTTATATTTTATGTTGCTGTCACTAACATCTGAGGGTTGCAAAAACAAAATATGCTCTAATTTGCGTTTTTTGCACAACTGAGGGGTCTAACACATTGAAATATGGCATGGTATTTACTTACAAGATGCAACTGATTTCTAAGAACAGTCGAAAGAAAATTCCAAATTTAAAAAGATGAAGTGAGCGAAAAGCGTTATAAATTACAATTTTTAAGCAAACTTATAAAATACCAAACCGATTAAAAAAATAATGATGACAAATTGTTGGTGATAGAAACTGCTCAAAAATAAGCTATAATTTATGTCTGTGCCAGTACCACCAGAGGGTTGCAGGAGCTAAAAAATTTCTAAATTGCGATTTCTGTGATACTGAAAAGGCTAGAAACTTTAAATATTTCATGGTAGTTACTTGTAAAATATAAATGCCCTCGAAGGACTGTCGAAAATAAATTCGAATTAAAAAGGGGTGAAGGGAAGAGGAGGTGCGAAAAGCGTTCGAAAAAAGTCCTAAATTACGATTTCTATGCAATTTCAGAGAATATAAACCGATTATAAAAGTAATAATACTTTCGAATCAATGGTAACAGTCTCTGATTCTACACAGGCTATATTTTATGCCGATGATTCTACCACTTGGGGTTCACAGGAAAAACAAACGTTCTAAAAAAGGCCTTTAAAAGCTTTCTAAATTACGTTTCTGTGGAATATTAGGAAAAAAACCGATTTCAAAATTAATTTTGGCAAATTAATGGTGACAGTTCCTATTTCAATATAGCCCTTTATCTTGAGAGAGGTTGTAGGACTTGGAATTTGACATGATAGTTAATTTTAAGATGTAAGAAGATGGTTTCTAAAAAATTCAAAACTTCAAATGAATACTGAAATGAGCGTATTAATCGAGCATAAAAGTTTCAAAATATTTTCTAAATTATCATTTTTTTAGTTATATTTCGTTTTATTAATTTAAGCCTCATTTCTGCCTAATGCAGTGTAATAATGATATTTAGTCAAACTGTGTTTTAAATAGTAATTGTATATAGTATTTGTATATAGTAATAGTAATTGCATTTAAATAGTATTTGTATATAGTAATAGTAATTGTATTTAAATAGTATTGTAAATAGTAAATAGTAATGTTTTTGAATTATTCCTAAAAGTAATAAGTACCTTTTAATAAAATAACATATTACTTTTTAATAAAATAAAAATTTAGTTAGTACTTTTTAATAAAAATTAGACATATAAATATTACTTGGCATATTTCAAATATTACGCGAGCAAAGTCGCGGGGTTTGCTAGTATCTGATAAAATCATAATAGAACCTCCACTTTTGAGTTTGCCAAATTTTATCTATAAGCGATTATCAAACGGAGGCAAAACAGGCAAATTTCTAACACTTATTTTAAAATGTTATTATTGTCTTAATTAACTGAAGTTATTAAATAGGATAAAAAAAAATTTAAAAATTTGTATTAGAAGTATGCCTACTTCATCCTCGTGAAGTCGGAAGCTACGGTTCGATCCAGCACATTTCGGCCTGAAACTTTTTCTATAAGCAAGACTCTATGATTGAATACCAGTCATAATTGATTGTATCAGTTTCTAAGTCTTTGATGTCTAAAAATTTTAAAGTAGAGGTCTCCTCGGATAGAAATTTCTTGTTCCCGGTTTTACTTTGCAGCCTCTACTTGAACTTGCCGATCAAGACAATGTTAAGCTATCATTCATTGGTGCCCATAAAATGTTTTTATCAGTTTGTTAAAAATGTCCTACTGACATTTTCTACGTAAATAACGCAGACTTTCACAGTGATAGACTTGTTGATGACGGTATTATCCTTCTCCTATAATTCTTGAAAAGCTAATGACAAATTTACTAACTGTTGCTTTGTTAGCCTTAATTTCCTCTCTACTCATTTTATAAAACTGTGTCATTGAATAATGAATTGTAGTAAACGAAAGAATGTGCCATTACAAATACAACATTAAATAAAAATGTTAAGTAACGCAATCTTTAACAGGATACCAATGTAAATTGAAAGTAAAGATGGAGTGTTATTAAAATTTATAGAAAAAAACCATAGAAGAATACATTACCAAATTCCGATTTTGAGACTGATGCAAAAGTTTGTCGCATATTGTTGATGGAAATTAAATAAAATGTATTTCGTGAAAATTTCAATTCCTAGCAGTTACATAATTAGCGCTCATCTGGCTAAAGAATCGATGTATTTTCTCAAATCTTCCAAAAAATAAAGTATCTTATCCTCAAAATGTTTTGAAGGGATTTAAATAAACGGTCATTCGACGATGCAAGTTTTGGAGAATGGTTCTTGGATTGAAACATTAACATTTCATCTCAATTATAACAGTTTGTGTCTGAAGTGGGCTAGATACATGTGGTCTTGCAGTCTTGTTGGAAAACAATGCCTAATCGTTGATTATTTGAAGCTGCTTCTAGCGGATTGCTTGATTTAATTCACTTAATTATAAACAGTATTTCTTCAAATTAATGCTGTATTTTCTGAGTAACATCTATTAATAAACAATTTTCTTGTCTCACTGAATGCGAAAAAAAATCTTCAGTGGGTAGGAACTGACTTTTGCTTTGATTAAAATGCCTCTTCGATGTAGTCATCAATGTAGTCTAAATAATCATTAACATTGTTATTATTCCTTATATTCCATGAATTAGGAATATAATCTGAAAATAAAAACTATGCGTAAATCTGGTTTTTGAATAATGTAGAATAACGTTGTTTTAAAAATATCGACATGTTTTGTAGAAATTGAGTCGTGCTAAAGTTTTAGCTTCATAAAACTGCTAATTTACCAAACTAATTTATAAACTAATAAAAACAGTTTCTTAGCAACAACGAATGATAGCTTAACACTGTCATGATCGGCAAGTTCAAGTAAAGACTATAAACTAAAAGTACTGCTAATTTACCAAATTCCGATATAGGACACAGATTGGTAAAGGATATTACGGCAACTCCTCCTTAACTTGGAAGTAAAGGAAGAAGATGGAGAACATCTGGAGATATTTGACTGTAAGCTTGCAACTGACAAGGTAAAAAAAAAATCTCTATCAGCAATGTGGGGAAAATAAAATTATAACGTAATCTAAAGATAAAGATGCAGAGAAAAATAAATTTATTTTCTCTGACTTCTGATAATGAAAAAGAATGCTTCGGTAAAATTGGAAGAAATTCAAAATATTGCTTTGAAATGGAATTCTAAGAAACTCATTATCAGAATTGCATATCAATGTAATGAAAAATCCAAGAAGTTTTCAGAGAAAATAAAAACAAAGTCTTTCTCAAACAATTGTAGAAAAAAAAAAACTACAACTGTATTTGTTACAAAAAACTCCAAATTCAGAGTGATGAATTAAAAAAGGTTTTTATACACAATCTAGGTATAAAATCACAGATAGGATGTTTTTGTGCCTGTCCACAGATTCCTAAAGAGTGATACAAGATTTCACAGGAAGGGATTTGCTCGACGGGTGGCAATTGCACAGACCATCAGCTCATCAAGTTGAAGACTGAAATTTTAGGATTAGATAGAACTCAATTAGCATATTAAAATGCAAATGGTCTGCCAAGTCATATCTTGATAGAAAACACCTGCAGACCGGAGTTTAGTATTTGATCGATTGGTTTATCATTGTATTTTCCTGCACCCAAATGTATGAAAACATTGAAGTTTGGGTGCATGAAAATACAATGGTAAACCTGCAGATCAACCACTAAATTGAGGTTCTGCAGATGGTTTCCACCAAGATAAGACATGGCAGACCAATGCATATAACTTGTATATAAAATAAACGGTCAAGTACGAGTATTACTCGCGCTCAGAGGGTTCCGTACAATAAATTTATGAATTATTAACTGTATTATTTCAAAGAATAATGAAACTTTGTAAAAACCTATACAACGTAGAAGGCGGTATAGCTGAATATATTAGAAAAGTATGAATGAGTATACAACAAAAGTTCAAAGAGATATGAAGCCGAAATAAAATTAAATATTGCTATTTTGTATAACTCTTTTTTAAACTTATCTTAATCTGCATATGATGAACTTAATTCGGTACTGACAATAAAAGTACTGCATGTTTAAATTTCATATGGCATTTCATAAAACTAAATTCAACATAGTAATATTTTTCTTTTTACAGTGTAGCTGAAAGAAAATTCTTGTTCAAAGTTTAAACTTGGCATTGTACTAAGCGCGCTTCGAAAGGAGGTCGCAAAGATGCAACTCGACTTTGTCCGTGCCGCGTTTTTTCAAATAGGTCTTTAATTATCATTTAAAGACACGGGCGGCGTATTGAGAGATCCATTCAACACAAACTAGTCGCGAATCCCATAGTGTTTATGCGATTAATTCTAATTTAACTGGTCTGTTTTTAACAATTTGATATTTACTGCTTTTATGCTGCTACTGGGTATTGCATTACACAAATATATCATTAAAGGTTGTTATCTAGTATTTAAAAACCGATGGTATATAGAGTACGCCGCCTCTGCCATTATGTATGTCCAAACCAACCGTGTCTTTAAGGGTTAAGGCTCTTGCCCCTGCCAGCGAAGGCACTCACGAGCTAATGCTAATCGTATGGGGAAGGATTTTTCTAATATCTCTTTTGCATTTCGATATTTTAAAATATTTTTTTTTGGCATTGTATAGCCGAGATCCGTCTCTACATCGCACCTTTCTTTACTTTTTCCTCCCCATAGGATTAGCATTAGCTCCTTATTGTCTTCGCCGGCAGGGACTTGAGTCTTAATATCTCGGCGAATTACCAACGATTTTTTTTTCGAAAATCATTATAAAAAATGCTTTTATACTTTTGATACGATAGGCACCTTTAGCGCTCTTCGATACCTTTGCTGAATGCCCGCAAATAGAAATCTGTATGTAACAGAAAAATGCGCTTTTATGAAAAACTATGCCACCTTGGGCAATCGCTATAATTTCCCTGCAAGTATTATATTAACCTCTACTACCTCTAATTTTTTTCATAATTTTAGTTTTAGTAGATTCGGAAACAGAAAGGGGGGGGGGGGACATATTTTTGCACTGCATTTTCGACGATATCTCTGAAATTATATTATCTAAAATTAAAAGAAATGTATTTTTCAGTTCGGCGTTACGAAATCTTTTAACCGATACCACACACGATATACAAAGGAAATATATTTCTTTTTCAAATAACCTAATTAGCCCCTCTACGTTTTCCCCCACATATATTTGTAAATGTCTAATAATCTGTAAATATGTGTGTCAATAGTCTTTATTACATCTTCCAATTTGAACTTTCGACGTTCCGTAGTTTACGAGTAAAATGGCTGTGACAGACAGACAAACACAGGAGTAATCTTATAATGATTCCGTTTATACTTTTTAAGTACGGAACCCTAAAATCATGATTATTGCAACTAAGAAATACAAAAACATAAGAAGATGAATTATTGACAATAAATAAAACAAGAAAGGAAAACCATGTGCCAAGTATGGATTATGAACCCTTTCCTACATTTTTAGTTCAGTTAGAAAAACATAACACATTTGAAAATACACATTTATTAATTCCTAACAATAGACGGAAACGTACTTCAATTGTTTTGTGAAGGTCTGTATGTTCCTTACAAATTTTTATACACGCCACATACTGAGCTGAAATTTAATTCAGAAATAAATACGCTGAAAATTATTGAAATCACACTTCTAAGGCTAACATTAGCCTAAGAATTGCTATCCATGGACGGCCATGTATCCAGTTTTTTGGCATACCACTATTTATTTATATGCTACAATGTCATTTAGCCGACGAGACATTTAGCAGACAGCAATTAGACGACAGGATGTTTAGCCGACATGACAATTAGTCGACAGCGACAGTTAGCCGACAAGATATTTAGCCGACAGAGGACAATTATTCGACATGGACATTCATCTGACAGGACATTCATCCGACTTAACTGTAACGTAACTGTAACCTGATCTTAACCTAATTATAACCTAAGTATAAACTAACTCTAGCGTAACTGTAACCTAACCAATACCAAACTGTAACGTAGCTATAACCTATCTGTAACCTAAACGTAACCTAAGTGTAACATAACCGTAACCTAAATGAAACCTAACAGTAACCTAATTGTAGCCTAAATGTAACCTATCTGGGACGTAACCGTAATCTAACTGTAACTAACGTTTACCTAGTTATAACCTAATCGTATGCTAACTGTAATGTAACTGTAACATAACTTTAACATGACCAAGCTGTAACCTAAGCGTATTCTAATTATCTCCTAAACGTAACCTAATTATAACCTAACAGTTATTTAACCGTAATCTAAACGTAACCTAAGTGTAACGTAACCGTAACCTAAGGGTAACCTAATTATAAAGTATCCGTAACATAATTGAAACACAACAGTAACCTAATTGTAGCCTAAATATAATTTAACTGGGACGTAACCGTAATCTAACTGTAACTAACGTTTACCTAATTATAACCTAATCGTATGCTAGCAGTACTGTAACTGTAACACAACTTTACCATGACCAAGCTGTAACCTAAGCATAATCTAATTATCACCTAAACGTAACCTAATTATAACCGAACAGTTACCTAACCATAATCTAAACGTAACCTAAGTGTAACCTAATTATGAAGTAACCGTAACAAAACTAAAACCTAACAGTAACCTAATTGTAGCCTAAATGTAACCTAACTGGGACGTAACCGTAATCTAACTGTAACTAACGTTTACCTAGTTATAACCTAATCATATGCTAACTGTTATGTAACTGTAACATAACTTTGCCATGACCAAGCTGTAACCTAAGTGTAATCTAATTATCACCTAAACGTAACATAATTATAACCTAACAGTTACCTAACCGTAATCTAAGAGTAACTAATCGCAACTGTAACCAAACTGTAAATTAACTGTAACCTAGCGAGAGGTGCATAATATGAAAGAGTGATCAAAGAGCTGCCCAGTCCAATGATATATCACTTGAGGGATGTCGGAAATGTCAGAAAAATGCTCCCGGTGATACAAATTGGGGGAGGGGGGACGGGAGGTACATAATATGAAAGAGTGATCAAAGGGCTCCAATGCGATGTATCTCATGAGAGGTGTCGAAAAATGTTAGAAAAGTGCCGGCTAATTATACTATCAGCTAAATGTCCTGTCGGCTAATCGCCTTTTCGGCTAAATGTCCTCCCGGCTAATTGCCACGTTCGGCCAGTTGCCTATCGGCCAATTGTCTGTATTGCTAAAATTATTGCTATATGTCCGTTTCGGTCAATTGTCCTGTATGCTGTATGTAAATTTCAGCTAATCGTGTTGTCGGCTATATGTACATATCGGCTAAATGCACGTGTCAGCTAACTGCTATCTGCTAAATGTCTTGACGGCTATTTGGTTGTCGGCTAAATGTCTGCCACCGGCTACGGGTCAAACATCTATACTAAAAGTAGTTGAGCTTGAAAATGCATAAATCAAATTAAAAAACATCTTTCTGTAATTCATGGTCATTCTCGGTACTACTGATGAAATCTTTTGTGTAGTGTCTATGCAATTCATATACACCACCTATGTGCCTGTGCAAAAATATTAGTTTAACTTAACTTATACCATAACTTATCATAAATCAAACATATCATAATTTAAAACTCACTTTCAGCAATCATCCCTAATGTTTCCCTGTAAATGAACAATAAATGCGATGCACACCATATTCTTATCCAAACATCTTGCACTCTTTGTCTCCTCTTCTTCGGAAATTTCGTTTCCCGTTTTGCTCCCTTTACAGTATCAATGTTTAAAATCTTTAAAATTCCTTAATGTTTTCTTTAATTTTCTGTTTTATTTGTTACTTTAAACTAACAATAAATAATCAGTCATAAATTTCATTATCAATTTATTTCACCACATTCATTTCATTAAAAGTTCTTGTAAATTGCCCCTTCCGAAAATGTCATTTCTCCCTTTTGCTCCCTCACCCACGGGCCCCACCAGTGGCTGAGAGGTTCTGCTCTCGAAACTGGTAGACGGGAAGTGCTGGGTTCGATCCCAATCGCGCCCGTCGGCCTAATCGTTCGGAGTTTTCGTGGTTTTCTTCGAACCATGGATTTCCATGCGTTAATACGGGTTAGGTTCCCTTAGAAAGACCCCCACGAAGGGCACTCCCCCTCGGGCCTATATCCCTAGTGTAGATAATCGGCCGTCACAAAATCAACCAACCCTCACCCACGGTACCCATATTTTAAAATAAAAACCCTTTAAAACTCTTTAAATTTTTTTAATCTTTTCTGCTCAATTTGCCACTTTATTTTAACAATAAACAAACGATCATAAAAATTTCTCCCCCCCCCCCACCCCAACTGAAATTTGTATTTCCTCCTCGCTTCTCCCTCTTACCAAGCATCTGAAATTTAAATCCCTAAAAATTTTTTCGTTTATTATTTTTTTAACCTATTTGTAAATATTTTCTAAGGTAAGTAAATAATAAGTCACCAATAAACTTCCCTCCCTCCCCTCCCGCAAAAAAGGAACTAATTCTGCTTATTCCTCTTTTTTCATTCAGGTCACAAAATTTTAACCTTAAAAGTCATTGCTTTTTCTAAATCATTTTGTACTCTATCTGTTAATTTATTTTAATCATAAATAATCAATCATATAACTATACTCCTCCCCCACCAAAATTGACGTTTGTTTTGACTCTACCCTTACCAAGAACACAAAATTTAGTCTGTTTTTGTCCTATTTCTTATTCTTTAGTAAGGTAAATAAATAAGTCATCAAATAAAATCCCCCCCCCCCTTTTTCCTTTTTTCCCTTATTTAAGTTTAAAATCTTTGAAAATCTTTTTTTAATACATTTTCAGCTTTATCTGTTTCATATTGAACAATAAATAATCGATTATATAATTTCTTCCACCCCCATATAAAATTGACGTTTTCTTTTCTCCCTCCATTATTTCCATGCTCATAAAATTTAAAGTCTCTAAAGCTGATGATTTCAATGTTTTTGCCCTATTTGTAAATCTTTAATAAGTTACATAATCAGTCATCTATTAAACTCACACCCCCCCCCCAAAAAAAAAAATAAATAAAAAATCTGTTTCTTCCCTTGTCTTACCCTCAACTCATGAAGTTAAAAAAATCTAATTTACAGTCTTTAAAACTTTTTAATTTTTACTTTTTTTGGTCCTAATTATAAATCTTTACTATCTATAATATTAACTAAATCTTTTCAACTATGTGCGTAAGTGTTAACAATAAAACGATAGGTATACATTTAATTATGCACAAAACACATTTTAACTGTATTTCTGAAAGGAAAATGTCTATAGAGATATATTTCAAAGGAAAATATTGTGTTTTCTGCAACGTGCAAGTATATTCTCAAAATCTTTTAAAATCCTTTCATTCGGACTAGCTCAGAAAGAGCCACCAAACTTAGATACCAAAGGTGTTATCGACTAAGCCGAATACATCCATAAACAAAAAAAGAAAAATCATGCTTCAAAACTTTCCAACACTTTCAGAACACTGTAACAAAACTTCGCCGTTTAATAAAGTAAAGAAGTTACCTAAGCTAAACATTTGTAAAACGTATGACACATTTGAAAAGCAGATTTCAACAATTGCGCCCATAACCCGGAAGATATTCCAATTCTTTTTGCAGCTCTGTATATGATATATTTGAAGAGATTCTACATACTATGTTAAAATTTAATTTTGTAAGAAAATACATAAAACAGTTGAAAATTCACCCTCGGCAATTTCTACCAATAGACGGAAACATACTTGAATTATTTTGCGTAGCCCTGTATATAGCATACAGATTTTTATACAAGTCAAATATTAAGCTGAAATCTAATTCAAGCAAAAACATGCTTAAAATTACTGAAATCACACTTCTAGGAATTATTTCCATAGGCGGCAATGTATCCAGTTTGTTAAATATCCCTGTATAGGATTTTATTTGTATGATACAAACATCTCTTAGCATAATAAATGTAGTTGAGCTTGTACATTTATAACTAAAAAAACCAAGCATCTTTAAGCCATTCATACTCATTCTCAGTAATGTTTACGAATTCTTTTGTGTAGTCCTGGTCTGTAAAATTTAAGCACACCATATAGTACGCAAAAATTTAGTTAAACTTAAAAACGCATTCTGTAATTGAAAATGCACTTTCAGCATTAATTTTTAATAGCTAACACGTCGGATACAGTATTGTATCAAAATATTTTATGTGTCCCTGTAAATGAACGCTAAATGACATGCAAACCATATTCGAATGCAAGCATCTTGTAACAAATCGAAGTAATGTGCATCTATTTCGTCATGTTTGAAATAATGTAACGTAATCGAAATACACTACAAACAGTTCTTCCTCGTAGACCATATATAACCAAGCTCTTTGTCTGACCCCGTAAATAATTGTTAAATGCTCATGTTGTACAGAAAGTAGGCTTAGAACACCTCAGAAATTCATATCAATTTCATTATCATTGTGACAGAGTTATATCAATCAAATACTCCGCAAACGATATTTCGTCATGGGTTATAACATAACGGAATACTTTTGAGTCCCCTATACTCGTACTTTAAGCGTTACACATAACTTAGTCTATAGTAACCATTTTAAAGTGTATCTTAAAGTATATAAAATTAACTATGTTTAAGATTGTGTAACACTATTAAAATGCACCCTAAATGATCCCCCCCCCCCCCATAGACCATAATGTAAGAGAATACGTTTGAGTGCGTCTGTAAATGAACCATGAATGGTAATTCATTCGATATTCATTTTGAATACCGAACATACCATGATGATTTTGAATATCGTATATCAATTACATGGCAATCCGACTACATTTACGCTATTTAGAGCACGGACAGACAGACAGACGGACTTACAAACCGAATTCATAAACACTTTTAAACTTTCTTGGAGAGTGTTAAAAATGAAAAAAAATGTAATGAAAATAAAAGTATTTTAGTGTTATTTAGATTACGAACCGCTACAAAAATATTCTTATCTGACTGCATCATTTAAAAAATATTTAGTGTTCAGAAATCCCCCCCCCCCCACACACACACACACTTATAAATAGTTCTTATAAATTTCTTGATAAATTTCACGTTTTAAAAAGAATCCCCACAAAAGATAGTTATTTTAGAATATTTGTACCTGATATTTCCCCCCTCATTCAATATCTCCCCCTTGATTTTAAATGTAATTGCGTTATGTGAAATAAAATAGTGTTTATACGGCAATAATTTCAATTTTATGTTTGTAAAAACTGTAAAAGGAATCTGAATATAAAAAAAAAGAAATATATCTAAATAAAATATTCATTTATTTTCTGAAATCGTTTTAGTTTTTGCACTCTTATCATAAACAGATTAAAATTCTTTTTACGGCTTTTAATGTTATCGAGGGTATCCACAAAGCAGCGGCTTTGATCTACGCTAAAAGCGCAGACGGTTGAAAAAAAAATTCTTTAGACCTGAAACTCACCGGAAATGATCAAATGTAGCTCTCAGCCGAAAGGAGGTGGGGGGTGGAATCGAGACAGATAATTGGCCATTTGTTGATTGGAAGAGTTCCCTTGTCAATCATTTGAATTTAAACCATCCTTCCAATTTAGCTAAAACGCGAATGGCCATCTTGTTTTCATTTTGCCTGTGACTGCAGTGTCCTCTTAATGCACTTAAAGTGACTTTCACTTCTGCCTGATTGACTCCTGGATCATCATTCCCCGATTCATAATATTCATCTGCTACAGGTTTCTCTCTATTAAAAACGTTTTGAATTATTTCGTCATTCGTTAATTTTTGATAACCAATATAAATTCTTGTCCTAAGCAAGCCAGTCTGTAACTCATCCGCACAAATATTTTTTAAATATGGTACGTCTGACAAAAAGGTCAATATCTCCAAATCATCATTAGGTGCTCCAGCATCTTGTGTTCTATCAACAATGTTAAGCCAATGTTCCTTTCCGATTAAACTAGGGATGCTTTGAGTTAATGTATCCAAAGTTTAACTTATCACAATTTTAATAATCGTTTTTATTGCTTGTAAATTTCTAGGTTCGTTTTATGATAAATGTAATATTTTTCTAAATTGAATATTATTTGTACATAATAATGCATTTTAAATCTGACTTAAGTGCATTTCTTCATTCAAAAAAAAAAAAAAAAATAAATAAATAAATAAATAAATAAAAATAAAAAAAATAATAATAATCATCCACGAGAAGATTAATGTGAAACGATTGACAGCTGTTATTACTTATTAAATATTTTTAACATTTACATATCTTAGCATACAGTCTAAAAAAGTAATGTGCAATATGTAAAAAATAATGGCAAAGAGCATAGTTTCTTTTATAGATTATAATAATTTATTAATCTGAAAATGTATTTGCAACTTATATCTCATCCAAAGAAAAAAAAAAAATAAATAAATAAAAAAAAAAAATAATAATAAATAAAAAAAATCCATTAATGACAATCCATTAACATTTTTTTAAATTTTCGAAATTATGGCCTATTTAAGCGACTAATACCACTTTTATCTCAAGCGCTTGGCTCTCTGTTTTTTATGTCGTGTAATAAATTTTATGGACGAACATTAATTTTTAATTTTGCGAAAACTATTTTCAATTTTATACTTTTTTTACTTGTTTATTTGATGGATTTTTAAAATATGTTATCTTTTTTTTTTACTTTAATAATTTTGCCTTAATTTTTCTTGTTCTTAATAGTATTATTTATTTATTTAGAATGGAAATTTAAAAGTGCACAGTTTTTTAGTGTTTCATCGGAACATTTTCCATCTACAGACATTCAATTTCCATGTTTATATGTTCATAAAAGTTATGGCATAAATAAATTCGATATTTCATTTGTAAATTATTTTCCCGTCTGTTTTGGATTAAAAGGTAACGCGGCCAACAAAAATATTTTTTTTTATAAGATTTCGACGGTACTTTTTTTTTTTTCATTTTTAAAATTTTTCATAAATGTTATATGCCATATAAATATTTAACCTTGTAATTACGGTTTATGACTGCCAGCTACTTTTATATTCACTGGTACCTTCTCTCGATATTTTCAGGCGACATTTTAAAGCAAAGAATATTTGAAATGATGCAGGTGATAATAATCAAACCCTTTTCAGAATTGATGCCATATAGGTTTTATTAATTTTTAACACTTTCCAACAAAGTTGAAAAGTGTTTATGCATTCGGTTTGTCTGGCCGTCAGTCCGTCTGTCCGTCTGTCCGTCTGGCCACGCTCTAAATCCGTAAATATACTCGGATTTTCATGAAATTGATAAGGGTTATTTAGGGTCACCAAAGCATGTTTGGTATTGTATATGAAGTATGTAGGATTAATCGTTCGTTTACAGGGGCACTCAAAAGTATTCCATTACATTATGGTATATGGGGAAAAATTGTTTGCAGAGAATTTTAATGACATTATGCTATTTCATATGTATTGAAACTGATATAAATCACTGAATTTCACTACGATCACGTTAGAACAGGACATTCATAGCATTTTTTATTCATTTACAGGCACACAAAAAAGAAATCGGTTACAGTACTGTACTGCCTTTCAGTAATAATTGCTGGAGTGCACGGTTTAAAATCCGGTATGCGCTTTTAAATTTAATTAATTTTTTGCATCTTACTCGTTATATATAAATTCCATATCTCAAATACAAGGCTGCGCAAAAGTATTCACGTACCGTTCTCCTTAATAGAGGAAATTGCTAAAAATAAATTTTCAACTGAAGTATATGTATCTCTTAAGTGAACTAAATTTTGGCTTGCATGTAGCTAATAGATTCATATCTATAAATCATATAGAGGACTGCTGAAAAAATTCGTATAATTTTCCGATTGTGGATGAGAACTGCTGAAATTGGGTTTTGAAATGTATTATGCGCTTCCATATGTTTCAATTAGACGTAATATTTTAATTTTTTTAAACAGTGCAGTTTTGTTACATTATTCTGAATGTGTTGGAAAGTGTTTCATAATCTATGCTTAAGGCATGATTTTTTCTTACTTGTTTACTTTCTTCTATCTTAAATAGAATAAAGTATTGTAGTCGAAATTTTTTCGACTTTCGGTTTTCGACGGATTTACCCGTTTTAGGGGTCAGAGATCCCAAAAAACATGTTTATGCAAAATGTCTGTCTGTCCGTTTGTCCGTCTGTCTGTCGCCATTGTACCATCAAAAAGTGTATGAAGTTATGCATAGAATTGAACCAATTTTTTTTTAAAGTTTTTGGCTACAGCAAGAAGGTTCTCTCTTAATTTGGAAAAAATCCACAGGAAGGGGGCGCTGTAATAGCAATTTTTGTGCGATTTTGAATATTGCACCATCGAAAAGTGTATGAAGTTATGCATAGAACTGAACCAAATTTTCTGTATATGTTTTTGGTCATGGCAAGAACGTCCTCCCTGAATTTGGAAAAATTCCGCCGGAAGGGGCGTTGTAATAGCAAGTTTTGTGCCATTTTCAATATTGTACCTTCGAAAATTGTATGAAGTTATGCATAGAATTGAACCAATTTTTTTGTGCATGTTTTTGGCCATGGCAAGAAGATCCTCCCTGAATGTGGAAAAATTTCGCCGGAAGGGGGCGCTGTAATAGCGATTTTTGTGTAATCTTTTTAATTTTTCACAGTTCTATTGTACACCAGTGGCTCGTGAATCGATGGGGTTACGATGGGGATAAGTCACTTTTCATCCTGATTCGCGACTATTCGCGATTTTAATGAATATCATGGTCGAGATTAACTCGTTTTTATTCCGATTAATTGATTGGAGCGGAAACTTAAGATAAAAATCAAAGTTGATCTAGTATTGAACTAATAAAAATGAAATATTGACATCTGTAACAACATTTTGAAATATTAATATATATAAGATAGAAGAAAGTTTTGGGTTTGGCACATCCAACTAGTTTCATTTGAATTTAAATCATATAAAATCAAAAAGTTACAAAAATGCCTGAAATCCCTCTGTGCATGACTTAACAACAACTTTTCAAGTATGATTTTTTAAAGTAACCTTTCGTTCCAGTAGATCGATTAGCTTAAAATAATAAAAAGTCGGAAATTGTACGTCAAACATGGCAAATGAGGTACGTTCATGCAAATATTTATAACTAGTTTTATAAATATTTAGATCTTGAGGCAATAGCTGTTGCACTCTTATGCAAAAATGCATGAATACAAAATTTATTAAGATTATATATATTAAGTTCACTAATACGGAAATAACAGGACTCCATCTTAAAGAGAACGTCATCACCGTGACAACCTAGAATCATTACCTATAATGGGATATCATTGAACTAATTACGTATGATAGGATTTAATAGAATGAAGAAAATTTTTATTAATATCTTTTTAAGTTTTGATTCAATTTTCATAAAATTTGAAATGACTCGACCAAAATTCTGCAACGATTATATATATATAAAATTTCAAACTATTCGGCTAAGTAGTTTTTGCACTGTTATATGCGGACAAACGGACAGACAGACGGACTGACCAAGCGACGACTATAGGTGCTACATATTTATATAATTGCGAATGCATCTAATAATGCTATATACAAAACGTTTTGAAATAAGTTTATATTTCGTCAGCTTAATTTCCTCAAAGTTATACTTTTGCTGTATCCATTTAATCTTACACATCTCAAATTTCAATTCCGGAAAAATTATCCGCAATTTTAATTCGCTAAAGTACAAAAATTGTTTTCTGGAAATAACGTTGGATAATGAATTTGAATATCTGCTTCAAACAAACTGAAATACATCAGGAAAACTTTGCTGGATTTTATAAATGGAAATACAATACTGAATTTCATTTAAAGAAATTAGGTGTGACTTGTTTTCTTGTTTTTTAAGTCTAGATTGCTATTCATTGCCTTTGCCGGTTCTGTTAATGCATAGGTTGTTTAACTGACCTTTTTCATTGTTTCTTTATCTATGTATAATTTCTTTAAACCTATTCCGTTAGATCCGTATTGTACATTTGTGATGACATGGAACTTGTTTTTGTTCAGACAGAACAGAAAAAGCTATTATTTTTATGTCTCGCAAAACTTTATTTTGATTTTGAAATTCTATTTTCAAATTAGATGACTTAATAATTAATTCTCAAATATAGTAAAAAAATTTATTTTCGTTTAAACTTTTGGATTAATATAAAGTATTACGAATGCAATACTGAAAACGTTTTTGAAATAAGTATATATTTCATCCTCTTAATCCTATCAAAATATTACACTAGTTAAATACGTATAACCATACGTATCTTTAATTTCAATGTTCAATCGCATAAAAAAATACTTGTACTTTTAATTACAAATGTACAAAAATAATTTTTGAAAATGATCTTGGATAATAAAATGAAATATCTGTTTCAGACAACCTAAAAAAGATATTAGATTTCATAAATACAAATAAAATGCTGAACTTCATATAAAGAAGCTAGGTGCGACTTGTTCTGTTTTTTGTTGTTGTTGTTGTTGTTAGTTTTTTCTAGATTTTATTGCTTTTGCTCGTTGTATCAATGAATGTTATACTTAAATGGCTTTTCCATTTTTTTCATTTCTTTAAAATACTTTCGTAAGTTTTGTGTTGTATATTCGTGTTGCACGAGTTCTTTTTTTTTATCTATATTTTTCGTTCAAAAAAAAAAAAAAAAATGTCATGCATTATGCATAAATTACGAGATATTTTATAGTACTAACAGAATATTATTAAGAAATTTTATGAAATGAAATGTGATAAAGAAATTTGAATAAAAGAAATTTGAAAATGATTTTTCGCCATAGATATAGGCCATAATATGACGGAATTTTTTGTGTGTCTCTGTAAACGAATTATAAATGCATTGTACATTTTTTGTTTTCTTTTAATAGTCCTGTAAATTTGGTATGCTCATTTATGTACGCCCTGTATAATGAGCAAGAACGAAAAATCTCGAATCAGGCATAGATTGTGAGACACTTTCCAACACTAACATTATGAAGAAATTTAATTTTTTCATACAGTGGAATCAGATAGCTAAATGAACAATTTAAATAATATGTACCACAAATGTTTTTTCTTCATAGCCCATAATGTAATGGAATTCTTTTGTGCGTACCCGTAAACGAACTATTAATGCAACACACTTCATTTTCAATGGAGAACATTCTATAGTAAACTTCATTAACATATACAAATTACACATCAATCCGAATATATTTATGCAAGTTAGAGCACGGGCAGATGAAGAGACAGGCTAACCGAATTCATAAACACTTTTCAACTACTTTTTAGTTTTAATCATGAACTTTGATACATTCGCTATGAAGATTACTTAAAGACCTAGATATAAAATATAAGATATAACTTTTAAAACATTTAAAATATAAAAGCCAAAAAGCTATAAATATTAAACCAACAAGTTTCAGCTACACTGTAGCCTTCCTCTGGGTAACTCTTTTTTTTTTCCTCTAAGGAACTCTTTTTTTTTTCTCTTAGAAAAATAGTTACCCTGGGGAAGGCTACAGTGTAGTTGAAACTTGTTGGTTTAAGAGTTTTAGCTTTTTGACTTGTATATCGTAAAAGTTTCAAAAGTTTTTTCTCATATGTTTTATTAACCATTTGGAAAAATGGTTATTGTCCTCGGTCAAGGTAGGTAATCAAAAACATATCTGAAGCTTTTTGTTAGTTGAATCCGCATGTTATTCGTTTTCTGATTGGTCTATACAGTAATCTGTATTTTCCCTTTACTTTCAACAGAGATGAATACTTATGTTGCCACTATGACAAAAAAGTAATAAAACCTACAAAAAAAAAATTAATAACTCAGAAACAAATTGAGATACAGCTTTCAAACAAATTGCATTTAAAAGTACATTTTTTTTTCTCTATACGACGGTGTAAAAAGTAATATTGTGGGACGTTTAGAAATTTAAGAATGAAATTTCATTTAAAATTGGTCCAGGAATATTAATGTTTAATACATGGCGTACGTAATGCATGACCAGCTCCGTAGAAGTTAAAATATTTACAGCACCGAAAAATGTAATCCTTGGCGTACGTAATGTATGATCAACTCCGTGTGATTTTTTATGTCTTAAATTTTAGTCTTTGAAAAAATCATTTTCCAAATGGTCGTTGTAATTTGTTAAATTGCATTTTTTTCTACATCTACGATGACACATAAATTGCATTCACTTTATGTTCCCAGTCTCACTCCAATCGTCAATAAAATAAATAGAAAAAAAAGCTACTTTCTCATCCTAAAATCATTACTTTCTGCTTGCTTTCCTTTCTGTTAACGTATATATAAAAAAGGGTATTCTTTGACCCTATGCAGCAGTAATTTAAACACTTATTGCTAATTCTCAGTTTGATAATCAATACAAATGCTAGTTTCGGTCTATGTTGTTACTTCTAAATATAAGTATCCCATTTCCCAGCCTTGGCATATCATATCAGTACGTTAAAATTTTGATACGTCAATTAACGGTCACTTGGCTTGATTGTCATTCAAAGTTCCCATTAAGTAATATATTCTTTGGGGTTATAATGGTCCAGGCTTCCAATATCTCGGCTCGACACACTTGCAATAATATCTGACAACTGATCATTCACTCTCTGATTGTCGGGCTAGTAGCATGTCAGCTCGTTTGGATCCCTCTTTGGCATGGTAATAACAGGGCCGAAACTAAGGGGCGACAGAGGGCCATGTGCCCCGGGAGCCAGAACGAAGGGGCGCCAAATGAAGGATTATACCTGTGGTATGGATCCTTTTCTTCTGATGGACTGATGGCTTCCATTATTAGGCAACATTCATTATAAATGAAGTGTTAGATGAAATGAAAGAGCAGTCGTAAAATGTTAGAACTCTGATTTTCGGGTCAGAATGGGAAAAAAAATGGCCATATTTTTTTTTTTTCCATTCTGACCCGAAAATCAGAGTTCTAACTTTTTACGACTGCTCTTTTATCTTCATCTAACACTTGATTTATAATGAATGTTTCCTAATAATGGAAGCCATCAGTCCATCAGAAGAAAATAACTCGGTTAAAGCGGAAACTCGGTTAAGCGGGTCTGTACTGTATATTTTATTTAAAAAATGATTTTTAGACTATTTTTGTTGGTGTTCAGAATGGAGTCACGACCCCCGTGACCTCCCCCTTGGATCCGCCATTGTAGATTACGTAGTTCAATATTACATATTTTAAATTTAAAAATAAGTCGGCTGTTAGAAAATTTGTAAAATTCTTTTTGTAAATATACTTTGCGGAAGAGAGGAGAGGAAGGGGTTGAGCGCCAAAATCCATGTTTGCCCCGGGTGAAAAAAGGCTAGTTTCGCCCCTGGGTAATAGATGTCTACTTTACTGAAATAAAAGCCAATTATACTGGAATGTCTGCATTTGATTTCTTCCAATCTAGATAAAATATTCAAGTACCAATGATGAAATCTGGATTTACGATCACGAGAAGTCTGTATTATAATGTCTTTAAGTAAATTTCATAGTGGATGTACCAAAGTTCATGATTAAAACCACATTTTAAGACGCAACGGCCCTACAGTTTATTACATTTTAGCTAATTTGAAAAGTGTTAAAATTATACTTCGAGTGCTGCATTTGGATTAATATTAAACAATAACAATGCTAGATAGAAATCTCTCTTGCAATAAATTACATTTCGTCATCTGATTTAGATCAAAATTTTCACTTACATCTTTTAATCTTATGTATTTTAAATTTTGAATAAAATACTATTTCAAATACCGTAAAATTACCCATATTTTTATTCCGTTTAAGTACAAATATATATATTTCTGGTAATGAATTTGGATAATGAAATTAAATATCTGTTTTTGACAAATTGAAATACATCTCGTAAAAGTTATTGGATTTTATATTACAGATGTAATAAATTATTTCAATTAATTTATTCCTAAATGCATTTTTTTTCTTCAAAAATTCCTTTTTTTACTTAATTTGCTTTGCCTAATTAAAATCTAGTGATTTAAAGATACACAACTGATAATGATGTCAAAATGCGAATTTGAAATTTCATGATTTAGCAACAAATTTTGGATTATACTAACCAAAACTCATTATTTAATTGTAACGCCTTGCTTAACATAAATTAATAACTATGATACATGTAGATAGCTTTTTAAATAAGTTTCAGCTTAATTGGATCAATTTTTTTTTTTTTTTTTACTTTTTAAACTCCTTTATTTTTACGTACCCTAAATTTCTATAAAGTATTCTTCCATTTGAAGAAAAATTAACTGCGTTTTAAATTCTCTAAAGCACTTTTTTTTTTTTTTTTTTTTTTTTTTTTTTGTAAATGACCTTTGATAGTGACATTAAATATATGATTTATGCAATACGAAGTACGTCTGCAAAATTTCATTGGATTTTATAATACAAATGCAATAAAGCATTTCAATTAATTTCTTATTAAATGTAAAAATATTTCTCTTAAAATCCTTGTTTCTCTTAATTTGCTTCGTCAAATAAAAATCCAGTGATCTAAAATTATAACAATTGTTACAGACTTTAAAATACTATTTTTTTAATTTCATGATTTAACAAAAACGTTTGTATTTTAATAACCAGAAATTATCCTTTAATTGCAACACTTTAATTAACATAAAGAAATAACAATACTAGATAAAAATAGCTTTTCAAATAAGTTTATATTTCGTCTGCTTAATTGGATCAAAATATCACACTTGTTGAATCCCTTTAATCTTATGTATCTGAAATTTCCGTAAAGTAGTCTTCCATTTGAAGAAAAAGTAACTGCATTTTCAATTCTCTAAAGGACTTTTTTTAATGACCTTCGATAATGACATTAAATACATGTTTTAGAGAAAATGAAATACGTCTGGATTTTTTCTTTTTTTTTTTTTTTTTGGATTTTATAATACAAATGCAATAAAGCATATTGAAGGCTGGAGTAGCACAATCGAAGTTTATTCCAACAGATCGAAAAATGTCCAGACCAGGAATCGAACCTGGATACTTGGCGAACTGTTAAGCTAACCGGACAATACCTGACTGGCATAATTCACTCTTATTTATTGGACATGGCTGCGAACTGCAGCTATCTCGTTTCATTCATCCGAGCTATAACTATAGCATTTACATGATGAAAGTGTGTTTGAACACAAAAACTCCTATATACCATGTAATTAGGTGATAATGAAGAGATCGAATATTTTTCCAACTGGATTAATTCATATTCAAGGCTGTAGTAGCACAGTTGTTTCCGTGGGACAGGAGTTTCGTGTTGAAACACACTTTCATCATGTAAATGCCATAGTTATAGTTCGGATAAATGAAACTAGTGCTGCAGTTCGAAGCCATGTCCAACAAATAAGACTGAATTATGTCAGCCAGGTATCGTCCGGATAGCTTAACAGGTAAAGCATTGGCACGGCACTCCAAGTATCCAGGTTCGATTCCTGGTCTGGACATTTTTCGCTCTGTTGGAATAAACTTCAACTGTGCTACTCCAGCCTTGAGTATGATTTAATCTAGTTGGAAAAATATTCGTTCTCTTCATTATGAAATAAAACATTTTAGTTAATTTCTTATTAAATGTAAAAATATTTCTCTTAAAATCCAATATATATATATATATATATATTATAATGTCCTTGGATAATGAAATTCAATACGTGTTTCAGACAAATTGAAATATATCTGAAAAATGTTATTGGATATTATAATGCAAATTCAATAAAGAATTTTCATTAATTCTTATTAAATGTAAAACATTTCTCCAAAGTGTCCTTCACTCTAAATTAAAATGTCTGAAATTCAGACACTTAAGTGTCTGAAATGGAGTGTTCAATTTTCAGACATTTTAAAATGTCTGAATTTTTTCAGACACTTTTTGCGTCTGAATTTCAGACACTTCAAACGTCTGAATCGCATCCATTTTTTTGTAAGCATCATACGTAGCCATGTTTGACCACGTTGAATCCTGGAAAAATATTTGGCTGTGGTCCTGCCCCCCCCCTCCCCCATTAATACAGCCTGATTTTTTTGGTGCTCTCAGTTTTGGTATACAATTTTCGTTACGTTGATAATTTAAATCTTTTACGACATTGTACTGATTATAATCAATATCGTGAACTTCAGGAGTAGAACAAGATTAAAAAACAAAAAATATTTATCTAAATATTAGATTTTTTAAAATTTATTTTGTTTTTAACCTTATTTTACTTTAAAAGTTCAAAATATTGATTATAATCAGTACAATTTCGAAACAGATTTAAAATATAAGCTTTACAAATATTGCACATCAAATTTGGAGGCACTACAGTCGTAGGGGGACGGGGCACTTCCCAGTTTGCCCTTCCTTTAATCCAGAAGTACTTTTGCAAAAAACGCAACCCTGCATTATAGTTGTCTAAATTGAGATGTCCGGTATTCGGGAGTATCCGTTGTGGAGGTTAATGGAGATTCTCGAATAGCGAACACCTCTATTTAACGAATACTTTTTTAATCAGCAGACATACATATTTGTATATTTTTACCTCAAAAAAGTAGACATCTCCAATTATCGGACAAATTCCGCGGTCCCGAAGTGTTCGCTATTAAGGGCTTTTAAGGTACATAGATAAATATATATATATATTTTATAATCTTGTCCTACTCTAAAAGTTCAAAATATTTATTATACTCGGTTGAATGTGGAAAAAGATTTAAAATATCAGATGTACGAAAATTGCAAAAATCCCCCCCCCACCCCCCCCCCAAAAAAAAATTAAAATATAAAAAAATATATTGCCACATAGGCAATTTTACATATACATCACTTGATAATCACAACAGCCATTTAACTATGAATAATGAAAATAAATAAATAAATATTCTACTTTAATAACATTGGGGGAAAAAATGACTTTGGTATTTTGTTAAATATATTTGCGTTTTTAAACTTGTCCTACTCTAAAAGTTCAAAACTTTCATTATAATCAGTGCAAGATTTAAGATATCAGCTTTACAAAAATTCATGCAAAATCCCCCCCTCCCCCCCCCCAAAAAAAATGAAAATACTTATTTAAAAATTATGTTTTTAAAAAATTTATATTTCCACATGGACAAGTTTTTATGTAGATCAGAGGGTACTCACAAAAGCTATTCAACTATCAATAAAAACAAATAAGTACATATTCTATATTAAAAACATGAGGAAAAAATAACTTATGATTTCCAAACTTCTTTCGTCTTAAATATATACAGTAACATCTGTCATTTTTGTATTTTTCGTATAAGTGCATATAAATAAAGTTACCACAATTTTAAATACGAAATCTAGTTAGAGGTTTTTACTTTTTCCCATTATAAATTTTAAATTACTTTTTTATTAAAAATAATAAAAAAATCAGTATTAGAGTTGATTGCAAATCAAATACATATGTATATTTTTACAGGCAGGTTCATATAATAGACCAGTCTCATTTACTTTAGTTATCTTTTTTTAATCTGCGGTTTTATGCCAGGAAGTAAGAAAGCATTAGGTCATCTTTCAAAGTTTTTTTTTTTCTTTACTTCCTTGTGGCCGTCATTTACTGCGAGATAAAAATTATCCATTTGAAACTAAGAACTGACATTGAATATATAATTCGTAATAAAAAAGAACGTCATAAGTTTAAAAATATATACTTCTAGAATTAGTGGGGTTTTTTGCGAACAGATTCAAAACTAATTAAATTTCATGCAGGATTTTGTTTAGTACAATAAATAAAATCATAAAATACACTAATTTTACTACTATAAAGAAACTTACTTGAGTTGCTGCAAGAGGTAAGAAATATTCCTCGATTTGAAATTTTAAAAACTACCACAACCACAGTGAGGGAGAAAGACTTTCATCAGTTTAAAAGGTAATCCCATAATACATCCGACTAGCCATATTTAAAGAATGAGATGTTTCATCCTAAAAACAGGACCCGCCAGACAAAAGTTTCTTTTTTTTTGCCAGTTTCGACAGGACGAAGATGAATAACACAATATTATTGATATAAATTGATACGAGTTAACACTAAGCCCATTGCACACGCTTTGTAGAATTTCCGGGTGTAATCTTCAACCGCCGTCTACTTCTGTTCTGTGTCTATCCCGCCCTTGTATCGACGACAGCTTCTAAGAGACATTTGATGTCGAGCACACACGTCAGATGTATGTATTCAATAAATAAATACTCCAAGTTAATACGAATTAAAATCACAGTACTTCACATTTCGCAAAAAACGAATTAAAATACACGCGTACATAAAAACAAACTTTGTTTGAATTACAACGTATACCACTTCGAACGAAGACATCTAAAACGCATGCGCAACTGGGAGTGCTAGTGCCCCCTGGTGGTTATTGCGTCGGAAGAATCAAAACATCTTAAATTAAGACACGTTTAAAGCAATGAAGTGTCTTAAAATAAGACGTTTGCGGATATTTTAGACATTATTCTCAGTTCGTTTACACCATGGTCATAGTAAGACGCTTATGTATCTTAAATTAAGACATCTATAGTGTCTTAATTTTCAGATTAAGACACTTAAGTGTCTAAAATTCTTTTTCAGTCACATATGTGTCTAAATTTAAGACGCTTCTATTTGCAGTGTTGTTTCTGTTAATTTGCTTTGTTTAAGTAAAACTTAGTGATTTAAAGCTATAGCACTGGTTGTGATTTTGAAATGCTATTTCTAAATTTAACGATTAAGCAACAACTTTTGAATTATAATAACCAAAAATTATTCTTTGGTTGCAACATTTTAATTAACATAACGTAATAACAATTTTTCATGAAAATCTCTTCTGAAATAAGTCATATTTCGTCCGATTACTTGGATCAAAATATTACACTTGTTGAATCCCTTGAATCCTACTAATCCTAAATTTCCATAAAATACTCTTCCATTTGTTTCCACATGTTTTATACAAAATTAAATAACCTTGGAAAAATTTATTGGAGTTTAAAATACTAATACAATAAAACATTTCAATTAATTTCTTACTAAATTTAAAAATAGTTTACTTAAAATCATTGTTTCTTTTAATTTGCTTTGTATAATAAAAATTAAGCGATTTAAAATTATAGCCACTGTTAAAAGTTTTAAAATGCTACTAGTTTTTTAAAGCTACAGAAATCTGTAGCTTTACAAAAGAATCTACTAAAATTAAAGTAGTCTTACTAAACTTTTATCTTTAACCCGGGTTGCAGTCATATAAAAAGCTCTAGGAATCCCAGTTTCTTAAAAAAGTCTTAGTAACCTTGCAGATTTTTCGATTTTCAGTGGAAAAGTGTATCTGTTACATGAATTTTTTTGTTACCGTTACGTTACATAAATAGTTCTAGGAATACTAGTTTCCTAGAAAATTTTCAGTAACTTCACAGATTTTTTTTTTACCGTGTACAAAATAACTCAGCTGATTGGCAGTTTCGTTATCTGCATCATCGATTCTACTATATATACCAAAATAATCAATGCCAAAATTGGTTGCAGAAATGTGACGCTGCCTCCCGGACTATTCTGGTTTTTGAACTCAAAGTGCAGGTTGATGCCTGTAACAGGTATTTGCTCATCTTTTTCTACACTTAACAAAATCAATCTGATTGGTAAAGAAATCATTCATATAATCGTATAATTTTGTTCCTGATTATTTGTGTTTTCTCAACATTAGTTTTTACATATCACTTATTACTTAGTACAAAGAATTTTTGTCATTTTTCGGGTTCCGTACTTCAAAAGTAAAAACGGAACATTATAAGATCACTCGTGCGACTGTCTGTCCGTCTGTCACTGACGTTTTTCTCGGAAAATATGGAACAAGGAGGAATGTGGAAAGTTCAACGTATATTTCCGGAAACTATGAAACGTGGAATGTGGAAAGTTAAAATTCGCCAGAGTTAAGGCTATTAGATTCACATATTTATAGATTATTAGACATTCACAAGTATTTTTATTAAAAATCTAGGGCCTAATAAAGTTATTTAATTTTTTTATATATATTTTATTTTATTTTATTTTATCTTTTGTATATCATGTGGGGTATCTTTCAAAAGACCTCGTAACACCGAATTGAAAAATATATCTGTTTTAAGTGTTATACGAGTCGAATTCGACAAATGAAAAATTTTAAAAGAACGGATTGATTGAATTTATAAAAGCAATTACAAAAAAATTTACAATTAATAATCAGTCTTACATTGGTTGGCCTAACACTTAAAACTAATACAGGGTTGCCGCACTTCAGGGAATTTCCAGATCAGGAAATTCTTCAGTACCAGTATATTCTTACAGAAAATCTCTCCTTAAATAACGCGAAATTTCGTGCGTTTAACCTACATTTATTTGTCTATAAACAAATGTTGGTATTTATCCTGGAAGATTCTCTGAAGCGTGGCAACCCTGTAATATTATTTTAGACTAAAATTTAATTTCAACTTTCAAATTATTAAAAAAAAATTATTCCTATACGTAGCCAGTAACATGCAATTTAGATAAGACATTATGAAGATATTAAATGAGGCTTTGACCTTTGGTGTTACACAATGAAAAATCAATGAAAATTGCGCCACTATGACCCAATCAATTTTATTTCAACAAATTCTAAAAAAAAAAAGTCGTTTTCACCGTCGCAAAATTTACCTTTACATGTATACCTATCATATTTTAAAAGTGTTTTAACGTGCCATAGATTATTAATAAATATATTCCCAAACTTGATGTCACGTTTGCCAGTTACAAATTTGAATGTGAACATTCGCACTTTTGACTTGAGGTTGTAATCTGAGTGCGGCAAAATCCAAAATTTTAATCTTTTAGACGCATTCGTAATAAACTATTTAGTTTTATCAAATACCCATTGCATTTTTACAATAATGCCAGTTTCACTCACTGAAGCCCTTTGAGATTAACATCTCAACCTCAGTATCAGAGGAATGACAAAAAAAAAATATTGAAATTTAACAATTTTATGGGTAACAAGTTGGAAATTGCTCGTCAAACGTGCCAAAGGAGGTGCGTTCGTACTATAACTAGTATTATAATAATTTTTTGCACCACATATTGTACTGAATGTAAATTTTGGTGCACTTCATAAGTGCATATCAATTTCATTCTGTCCGAATCATTAAAATATTTGTAACATCATTAAAATGCACTTGAAATATTTTTTCCCATTGGCCTTAATGTAACGGAAAACTTTTGACTATCCCTGTAATTAAACTATACATCCGATTTTCATAAAGTTTGAAATGAGTCGACAAAATTTTGCGACAATTATATATTTAAAATTTCAGACCATTCGGAAGGCTGTAACATCATTAAAATGCACTTGCAATAATTTTTTCCCATTGGCCGTCATGTAACGGAAAACTTTTGACCGTGACTGTGATTAAACTATAGATCCGATTTTCATGAAATTTGAAATGACTCGACAAAAGTTTACAACAATTACATAAAAATTTCAGACCATTCGGTTGGGTAATTCTTGCTCTGTTATATGCGGACGGACGGACGGACGGACGGACGGACGGACGGACAGACAGACAGACGGACGGACTGAGCGACGACTATAGGTACTACGTATTTATATAATTACGAAAGCACCTAAAAACGCCTTATTTTCCATCGTAACGTCATTCCCATTTTTACCCTTCTCTCTTCAACAATGGAAGTAACTCGATTGCCAGCAATGTGAAGAAATTTCATAAAGGACTTTTTAAATTAAAATTAAAATATAGAAATGAGACTATTTGAAAAAATAGCGACTGAAGCACATCTACAAATAAACTGCTTTCATTAAAAAAAAAATAATAATAATAATAATAATCAATGTCGATTCAGTAGTAAGCTCAGGCCAGCTGACTAAAAAAACAGCCTTGTCTTTTAAATATACAGATTTTTAAATTTCATGAGCTAGCAACAGTTTTTGAATTATATTAACCAGAAGTTATTCTTCTGTTACAATACTTTGATTTACATAAAATAATAAAAATTATACATGAAAATCGCTTTTGAAATAAGTTTATATTTCCTCAGATTAGTTGGATCAAAATATTACACTTGTTGAATCCCTTTAATCTTACGTATCTTAAATTTCTTAAAAGTAGGTTAACTCCGGGAGAGTCGCCGCATACGGGATAGATGCCGCACCCCTTGTATTTCTTGTAATTATCAATAGATGGTAGTCAAACGCACAGTATAGGAGCGCAATGAGATTATTTTAACCAGTGTATAGCGTGAATCCTATTTCGATGTTTACTTTTAGAAGTGCAATCCTTATTTTGACAAAAGCGCATGGTTTCACTGTCCAAACTTTTAAACAAGCTATGTTTAAATACTTTTTATACACTAATTACTAAATGCATGCATGATTTCGAAGTAAAAACTAAGTGTAGGGTTTCTATAGAGTACTGTGTGTATGGTTACGCCATTCCCCTTAGCGATGGCAGGTAACTGTGATGGCCGACGTCTACACCATGCAAAATGGGATAAATGCAGCACTGCAATTCCGGTATACATGCCGC
The DNA here is from genome assembly GCA_963932465.1 of Maratus speciosus. Classification (NCBI taxonomy): domain Eukaryota; kingdom Metazoa; phylum Arthropoda; class Arachnida; order Araneae; family Salticidae; genus Maratus; species Maratus speciosus. Next base: position 442,596,735 of record OZ010797.1, on the reverse strand, counting down.
AGTTTCTTTTGAACGGGTTGATTAAGTGTTATTAACTTTTCCTTTTCTTTTTGCACAGACTAACCATGTTAGGCACGTTATCAAGTTTACTAAAACTGAAAGAGAAGAAGGGGAAAATAAAAAGTAAGAAGGGCAAGAAAGATACAAGTCAAGATGATAATAATGAAAAATTCGATTACGCGTAACACAGACGTTCTTTGCAATTAATGTTTAGAAAACTACTCCAAAAAAGAGGAAGTGTAATTGGCTTCGTTGCATCATGTGTCAAATGTAGTTACATAAAGACTGTACTGTTTCGACATTTTTTCTGTGGATTATAGTCGAAAAAACGGGTCTTTTAACCCATTCGGAACCATAGGTGCATATAAGCACCTTGATAAAGAGCATACAAAATTTGTTTCTGGCACCAGTAAAAAAGAAAAGTAATATTTGCTTTCTTTAATTAGAGCATTTTCATGATTATTTAAATAAAGGTAACTTATTTTTAAAAGTGGTGCCAACCGAATAAAATTTGTGCAAAAGCCAACGGTCCAGAAAGGGTTAACAAATAAATTATGAAATACAATTTTACTTTTTTTCTTTCCTTCTCTAATACATTGATGTAATTTTGTTGCTGAAACAACAATTAAAATTTAATGTAAAAAAATAAGTCGATAATTTTAATAGTGAAAGTAGGCAAACAATTATTAATTTGAATCTACTAATACGTTTAATTGTATTCATTTAGTTTCATTTTGTTATTACATCGTTAATTATAATCCAGATATCAATATTTTTTTTTTAGTATTTTTATTTATAATTTCATTCTAGTCCAGGCATTAGGTGCTCATAAAGGACAAATAGGGGAAAGTTTTGGTGTAGTTTTGATATTTGGTGCCTTTATGTTTTGTGGGTCGCTGAACGTGAATCTGAAGTTTGCCAACAAAATTTATCCCGGGAAACACGTTTTTTTGGCAAAAAACGGTATTTTCTTTGTTTTTTTCCAAATAACTTCAAAATTATACATTTTACGTAAAAGTCCTCAGTACATAAATTGAAGAGGATAAAATTTCCTACATTTTATGTATCAAAAGTTTTTTTCTCTGATCAATGGTTTAGCCGTGACAACGCCACAAAAATGGGAGTGAGAATAAAAAAAGTCAGAGAAAACGGGAATTACACCGCTGTACGTAGATTTAACATGAAAACTGACCATTTTACACAAGCATTGACTATAAATTATACTAAAGATTATATGAATGACTACATTTTACAATGAAGTTGCTGATAATAAATAGGACGACTCATTATGAATCATTATTTAATTATAAATGAACATGTAAGTACATTTATTTAAAAAACAAAAAAATAATTATTTCCGCTTTCTTTTACTTGAGGGTCCCTACTTTTCATCGACATCTGCAGCATAGAAAATAGACGTATAGAATTAGTGGGTTTTATTACTACCAACAGTATAAAATAAAAGTTTTTTTAATAAAAAATATTTTATACCTTCTGGCATGACTTTTTCTTGACATTTTAGTTCAAGTACCATTTTTGTTTTGTTTTTTTAATCAAAGAGAGCAGAATTTAAGTTAGTCACATAAATAAACTTTTGCACCATTATGCAACGGCACCAAGATTTAAAATGTAACGAAAATGTGAATTTGGTTCAAAATATTTTGTTTATAGAGGAAAATTACAATGAAGAGCACATGAAGTTTTACAAGAGCGAAATGTTTAAATTTATGACCAATTTGGACAAAAATTGCCAGTTGTATGTAGATATATCGGGACAAAATCATTTAAAATATATTACCTGGCTGCAAATTCTGAGTGGTTACAAAATGGATCCAAACAAATTCTCCAAATTCAGATTTGATACAATGCAAAACATAATGTAGGCATTTTCTCATGATATATTAATCATGATATCTTATGATTCCCTATCTTTACATAAGGTTCCTGTTAGGTTTCCTGTAAGGTTTGAGCAGAAATAAATATGAATATACAACAGAATATGCAACACAGCAATTTTCATGAATGCTGTCGAATGTTTGTCCCGTACCTTAAATTTTAGAAAAAGAAATTTTAGAACTTGTTATAATAATACAAAAATAGTTTTATCACTTTAGCTTCCATACCGTTAAGAAAGTGTCATTAAAATTATCAAGAAGAACGTAAAATCATGCGTCAATCATATTATGGAACATTTTTGAACGAATTCGGGCTACTATAATAAAACTTCACAGTTTAATAACGTGAAAAACGATGTCTAAGTAATAATTTGTAAAACATATAACACGTTTGAAAACACAATTTCAACCAAAATCGAAAAAATAGCTGAAAATTTTGTACATCCCTGTGTATGAACTATAGATTTATCATATAATTCACAATAGGCTAAAATTTAGAACTGTTAGTGAACGCATAGCACAGTTGAAAATTCCTCGTTAGCAATTTCCGGCAATAAGCGGGTATATAGATGTCTTGTGCAGCCCTATATATGATTTATATAATTTATACACGCTAAATAGTATGCAATTTTAAAAATTTAAAAAGTGTTCCACAACTGAAAATGCACTTCCATCAATTAATTGTTCATACAGAGAAAAATATAACTGATTTATTTTGTGTGCCCCTGTATATGAAAGATCAATGGCACATCATATTCAATAGTAAGCATCTTATAGAGCACCTCGGAGATATATATCAATTTAAATACTTTTGAAAAGGTGTAACATGAACAAAATACACCACAAACAATTTTTCTCCGTAGACCGTAATGTAACATAATTCTTTTTAGTGTCCCTGTAAATGATCGATAAATACTACCCATACCATATTCTATAAAAAATCATCTTGTAGTGCACTTCATAGATATGTATATAAATTTCAAAGTGTTTGAAATTATGAAACATTATTGAAAAAAAACACAAACGATTTTTCCCCATAGGCCGTAATATAATGAAATACTTTTGAATGTCCCGGTAACGAAATTATGACTGCTACACGCAACATTTTACAATACCTAACATTCAATAGTGAATATCAATAACATTTTTCAATTTCATGGCGATGCGACTATATTGACGCCAAAAATAATTATGGCCAGCTAGAATCGGTAAATCACTCACCGTGCACTGCCGTAATTTCCGTTTTTTCAGAATTTTTTTATTTTCATACCCATTTTTGCGGCGTTGTCACGGCTAAACCATTGATCAGAGAAAAAAACTTTTAATACATAAAATGTAGGAAATTTTATCCTCTTTAATTTATGTATTGAAGACTTTTGCGTAAAATGCATAATTTTGAAGTTATTTTGAAAAAAACAAAGAAAATCCCGTTTTTTTTTTCCAGTTTTTAGCCAAAAAACATGTTTCCCGGGATACATTTTGTTGGCAAACTTCAGATTCGTATTCAGCGACCCAAAAAACATAAAGGCACCAAATATCAAAACTACACCAAAACTTTCCCATATTTTCTACCAAATGACTGGACTATTCTGTTCTTATAACAAGCGCGGCATATCTACCGCACAAGTGCGGCGTCTCAGCCTGAATGTACGGGTGACGCGCCGCAGTGTAATGTTTTAGAAAACATGTTAAAAGATATTAATTATTTGTTTTGATTTTTATTTTTCGCAGTACACGCGTTGTATATTTAACATTAAATAGCACAGCATGATTTTTAGGTAGCTTTCTTTACAAAAAAGGTACCTATTGCAGCCGTTCGGAGGAAAGCGATTTCAAAAAATTTTGGTATATTTTCATCGATCATGACCCCCAGACCCCGAAACCACCCTCCGTTCAAAATTGATATATATATATATACAGGGTGTTCCGTTGAAGGGGTCCAATATTAATAGGGGTAATAGAGGAGATCACATGGAGCATAAATCAGTATATAAAGCCTGGTCGGATCTCAATAGTTTTCAAGTTACAGCAAATAGAATGAAAATTCGGAAAATTGTAAAAGAACCCTCATTGCTAAACTATCGATAATGCTACATAAAAACGAAGCACATATTTAGAAAGAGCAGAAAAAAACCTACAAAATGACATCAATTGTATTAAAATAGCAATATTTATTGACGAGTTATAAGCCCTGAAACAGTGAAAAAAGTACGAAATCTAATATACATCAAAATAGTTAATCGTTAATTCCAAAAAGACAACTCTAGCTACAACAAGGAAAATGTAGTAAAATTTGGTCCATTCCGAAAACTTTCGAAAAAGCTTACAATGAACCATATCGGTTTAATTGTGTGAGAGAAATTAATCAGTTTCTTAGTTACAACTCCGCTTTCTTTGACACTAGCAAAGGTTAAACTCCGCCCATCACGATTGGAAACACCGCCTTTTTAATTACTCTCAACTATACATTTTCAATCATGCTTCTTCTGAGATGCAACATTTTTAATTATTCAAGAGTTGAATGAACCAAAATAACTTTACAATTATAGTCTACATTTTAAAGTGGTCTTTTATTGATATAAAGCTTAAGTTAAATTCTTTAAAATTAAACTGGTGGTGAAAATTCGGAAATAATTAAAAATATTGCGATTTGTAACTATGCAAGAAGTTTCAGTACATGTTTTACATGGACAATTATTGTATGTATATGTGCATCATAATTTATGATAGGAAATAATAATAACAAATAGCATAATAATTTTATTAATTATAAATTTAAAAAAGACACTAAATTTTAAATTAATTCATACAAACTTTGTAATTTACAATTTGAGTACACCACAGTCTGTGACTTACAAAATACTGTGCCAAAAAGTGTTGAAAATAAAAGAAAAATGACAAATAAAGAATTACATTCCACGTACTTTATGACATATGTGAAGCATAGTCTTCTGGCCTGCGCTGCACAGTTCAATGTCGGAAGGCAGACGAACGGACATTATTATAATAGGTGTTCGAAGTTGCGCCCATTAACAGAATCGCACAGCCGACAGCGACGTCGTAAAGATTGGCGAACACGCCGAAAAACTCCGACGGAGTTGGGAATGTCTCCTGCAGCGACAACGATTCGCGCTAGTAAATCCTCCGGTGTATCCACAGGCGTTTCATACACCAGCGATTTAAGGTGTCCCCAAACAAAAAAGTCTAACGGATTGAGGTCTGGAGAGCGTGCAGGCCAAGCAACAGGTCCACTGCGTCCAATCCATTTCCCAGGATATGTTGAATTGAGGTGATTGCGAACACCTATGAAAAAATGTGCCGGTGCGCCATCGTGCATAAACCACATATTGTGGCGCAATGTTGCTGGCACATTTTGCAGTAACTGCGGTAAGATATCCCGTAGGAAAACCAAGTACGTACTGCCATTGAGTACATCTGGGAGTAAATATGGTCCTATGAGATAATCGCCGAGGACACCTGCCCATATGTTCACACTGAACTTTTGTTGTGCGTTCGACGGAAAAACAGTGTGCGAATTTGTATATGACCATGTGTGCATATTGTGCGTGTTTACCACGCCCTCTCTCGTAAATGTTGCTTCATCAGTAAATAAAATATTTTCCAGAAATTGTGGATTATTTTCTGTTACATTAAGCAACCAGCGTACGAATTCTGTCCGCTGAGCACAATCTGTTACTGATAACAGTTGTACCCGCTGCACATGAAAGGGGTGCATGTTTTCTGCACGCAGAACACGCCACACACTTTGGTGAGAAACACCGACTTCAGACGCAGCAGCTCGTGTACTCGTGGAGGGGTTATCTTTAAAAATATTCAGTACATCTTCTTCCATTGCAGGTGTTCGTACATGTCGAGGTTTCCCTGCATCAATGCTTGCTGTATTAAACGATCCAGTCTCCCGTAATCGTCTATCGATTTTTATGAAGAGTTTCGAACTTGGGCAACGTCTCCTTGGAAATTGCTCACGGTACATGCGCTGTGCTAGACATGCATTTCCATGAGCTTGCCCGTACATCAGATGCATGTCCGCATATTCTTCGTTAGAGTATTCCGGCATAATTATTATACATCAACTTACTACAATCCCACTTACAACAGCCTCCCTTTAACATAACGCCCACTGATGACTGCTGTTTTATTACACTTTTCTTCCTATACACATAGAAAATTTGCATAAAAAGTACTTCTTCTTCATCATCCTGAAAGTTCATGGAGGAAACGCAGCAGTCACGGAGTTTGCTTTAAGACAAGGCGAGAGCTGCACAATATGTCATTCACTTGACCAGACTGAATAATGAAAGGGTATTGATAGAGGTTGATCAGAAATGTATAATTGAAAGATATTAAAACGGGTGTTTACAATCGTCATGGGCTGAGTTTCGCCCTTTCCGAGCGTGCAACAGTACAGAGTTGTAACTAGGGAACTGCTTGATTTCTCCCATACAATTAAACTGATATGGTTTATTGTCAGCTTCTTCGAAAGCTTTCGGAATGGACCAAATTTTATAACATTTTCCTTGATGTAGGTAGAGTTGCATTTTTGGAATTAACGATTAACTATTTTGCTAAATATTTGATTTTGTATTTTTTCACTGTTTCAGAGCTTGTAACTCGCCATTAATTCTCAATACTCTAAAACAACTTATGTCATTTCGTAGGATTTTTTCTGCTCTTTCTAAATATGTGCTTCGTTTTTATGTAGCATTATCGATAGTTTAGCAATGAGGGTTTTTTTACAAATTTCCGATTTTTCATTCTATTTGCAATAACTTGAAAATTATTGAGATCCGGCCAGGCATTATATACTGATTTATGCTCCGTGTGATCTCCTCTATTACCCCTATTAATATTGGACCCCTTTAACGGAACACCCTGTATATATATATCAATATATATATATATATATATCTGACCTATGTCACACTGTAACTCCCGTAATTATGAACCGATTTCGATGTAATTCGGTGTGTACATAGTACATACCAATGTCTCGACCGAGTTCGTTGGCCAGCTTCATCCGCCGTTTTGTTTCAAAATGGCAGGAATTTAAAATTTTTAAAAAATTTTAAAACTTGAAATGTGGTACCAAAAAATTAAAAATGGAAAAATATTTTTTCGTATGTATTTGACCTTTATACAAAGATTCCGGAGCAGTTTTTGTTTCGTCTATATCTTAAAAAATGGCTGAGTTATAGCATTTTGAATTTCTAGTGTGGCTGACATTTTGAAACGTCCTGAATTTTGTCACGCGATAAAAGGCGTATTTATGAACCAATTTGGATGTAATTCAGTGTGTACATAGTACATACCAATCTCTCGAACGAGTTCGTTGGCCAGCTTCATCCGCCGTTTTGTTTCAAAATGGCGGCCATTTAAAATTTTTAAAAAATTTTAAAAGTTGAAATGTGGTACCAAAAAATTAAAAATGGAAATATATTTTTTTTCTTATGTATTTGACCTTTATACAAAGATTCCGGAGCAGTTTTTGTTTCGTCTATATCTTAAAAAATGGCTGAGTTATAGCATTTTGAATTTCTAGCGTGGCTGACATTTTGAAACGTCCTGAATTTTGTCACGCGATAAAAGGCGTATTTATGAATCGATTTGGATGTAATTCAGTATGTACATAGTAAATACCAATCTCTCGACCGAGTTCGTTGGCCAGCTTCATCCGCCATTTTGTTTCAAAATGGCGGCCATTTAAAATTTTTTTAAAAATTTAAAATTTGAAATGCGGTACTAAAAAATTGAAAATGGAAAAATATTTTTTCTTATGTATTTGACCTTTATACAAAGATTTCGGAGCAGTTTTTGTTTCGTCTATATCTTAAAAAATGGCTGAGTTATAGCATTTTGAATTTCTAGCGTGGCTGACATTTTGAAACGTCCTGAATTTTGTCACGCGATAAAAGGCGTATTTATGAACCGATTTGGATGTAACTTCGTTTATACATAGTACATATCAATGTCTCAACCGGTTCGTTGGTCAGCTTCATCCGCCATCTTGTTTAAAAATGGTGGCCATTTAAATTTTTAAGAAAAATTTTAATTTGAAATGTGGTACCAAAAAATTAAAAATTGAAAAAATATTTTCTTCTTATGTGTTTCACCTTGATAAAAAGATTCGGGAGCAGTTTTTGTTTCGTCTATATCTTAAGAAATGGCTGAGTTATAGCATTTTGAATTTCTAGCGTGGCTGACATTTTGAAAGGTCCTGAATTTTCTCACGTAATAACAGGCGTATTTATGAACCGACTTGGATGTACCTTGGTGTGTACATAGTACATACAAATATCTCGACCGAGTTCGTTGGCCGGCTTCGTCCGCCATCTTGTTTCAAAATGGCGGCCATTTAAAAAAATTAAAAAATAAAAAATTTTAAATGAGATACCAAAAAATTGGAAAGTGAAAAAGATTTTTTTTGTATGTGTTTGACCTTAATACAAAGATTCCGGAACAGTTTTTCTTTCGTCTATATCTAAAAAAAAAATGGCTGAGTAATAGCATTTTGAATTTCTCTTGTGGCTGACATTTTAAAACGACCTGATTTTTGTCACGCGATAACAGGCGTAATTATGAACCTATTTGGATGTAACTTGGTCTGTACATAGTACATACCAATGTCTCGACCGAGTTCGTTGGCCAGCTTCATTCGCCATCTTGTTTCAAAAGGGTTGCCATTTAAAAAAAATTAAATTTAAAATGCAAAATGAGGTATTAAACAATTGGAAAATGAAAAAGATTTTTTTATGTGTTTGGCCTTGATACAAAGATTCCGGAGCAGCTTTTGTTTCTGAAAATTTGTTCTTTTGTTTATATCTTAAAAAATGGTTGATTTATAGCACTTTGAATTTCTAGCATGGCTAACATTTTGAAACGATCTTGTATTTGTCACGCGATAACACACGTATTCGCCTATTTCGATGTAAGAAGGCATGTGGATAGTATACATCAACACCTCGACCAAGTTCGCTGGCCAGATTCATCAGCCATCTTGTTTCAAAATGGCGACCATTAAATTAAAAAATATATATATATTTAAAGTGAGGTGCAAAAAAATTAGAAATTGAAAAAGGTTTCTATCTTAAGTATTTGACCTTGATATAAGGATTCAGGAGCATATTTGTTTTGTCTTTACCTTAAAAAATGGCTCAGATATAGCAGTTTCAATTTCTATTGTGGGTGACATTTTGAAAAATCTGATTTTTTGCATGCGACAGCACTCCTATATATTAACCGATTCCGATGTGAGTGAGCATGTGCACAGCAATTACTAAGGTCTCGACCAAGTTCACCGCTTAGCCTCATCCACCATGTTGTCTTAAAATGACAGGCACTTTAAGAAATTGCCGAATTTGGCAGCCAAATATATGTTACTTTAAAGAAAAGCAGCTTGGATAAAGCTGACAAATTTCGCGAAATTCTCATTCATTATATTGATAAAAATTAGTATTGAATCTCCTATATTCGGTTTCCACTAAATTGAGCTTCGTGTGTTTGAATGATATAATTTGGCTTTTTTTAAATAAGGATTATGAAAGCTACCTCTTCCTCCCGGCACTGGCCGGAAGGACTTTTTTTTTTCTTTTATGTCCACCATGGGATGTTATACACAAATTCAAAAAAATGTGCGGCATAAATCCTGGAATTACCCTACTCTTCCATTTGAAAAATAAAATATATATAATGGTTTTTCAATTTGGTGAAGCACAAAAATTATTTTTTGTTAATGTCCCTGGATAATGAGATTAAATACGTGTTTCAGACAAATTGAAATACATCTGAAAAATGTTATTGGATATTATAATACAAATCCAATAAAGAATTTCAATTAAATTCTTATTAAATGTAAAACATGTGCAATGTAAAACATATTAAATGTAAAGCCGAAATGTCTTCGCTTCTTCTAATTTGCTTTGTTTAATTAAAATTTAGTGATTTAAAGACATCAAATGTGAGATTAAAATGTGACACTGGTTGTGATTTTGATATGCTATTTCTAAATTTAAAGATTAAGCAACAACTTTTGAATTATAATAACCAAAAATTATTCTTTGGTTGCAACCTTTTAATTAACATAACGTAATAGCAATATTACATGAAAATCTCTTCTGAAATAAACTCATATTTCGTCCGATTAATTGGATCAAAATATTACACTGGTTGAATCCTTTGAATTCTACTAATCTTAAATTTCCATAAAGTACTCTTCCATTTGTTTTCACATGTTTTACACAAAACTAAATAACCTTGGAAAAATTTATTGGAGTTTAACACTAGAACTACCGGAAATTTGAGTCAAGTTTTATAAAAATATTTCACACCAGAATTTTGATTTAGAACAGTTTAACTTTATTATTTAACGTTTTCTTCTTTGTATCTTTTAAACTTATTTCATAAACAAACTTCTGGTTTGAACCGAGACATATTCACGTGGTAGCCGTCAAAATAACGGCTCACGGTAAGATTACGTGGGGGCAACAGGGCCATGATTTTACAAAGTGACACTGGAGATACTGGCAATTCAGCTTCAAAAGGCTGATATTCATTTGAATTAAAGTCTGAACTTTTGTAAATGTGTTCGATTAGGTTCCACCTTATCAGATAGAAATGTTCAAAATCACATTTTAATATCTAAAAATAAAAAATACATCTCTTTCATCTTTCTTTCCAAATGGGTCCAGTTGCCCCATATCAGATCATGTTTGAAAAAGTACAAACAACTAAAAAATATTTAAACCAGGTTGATCATGTACATTATACTATATCAATTGAAGAGCGTTGGAAGGGCAACCTTTAATGTTAATGTGTCTAAAAAAAGCACTAAAAGTGAAAATATTAGATTTATTTATACAAAAAACATAAAAATTAAGTAAGTACTTATGTACTTGAGTGTAGGCAATAAGTATAAAATTTACATGGGTATTTTAAGAGAAAAAATAACAAGATAAATATATGAACAAACGGTTACGTAAGTACTTACGTATCTCATTCTCTTTTTTATTTACCACAATGGAAGTTCGATATGTCCAATAAACCTATGGAGATTGTAACCATATTTTTATATTGAACAGAGCTATTTTTTATTCGTTTCGATATTTTTCTAATAATCTCACTTTGCCTTATGTACACCTCTTCATCTGTATCGTAAAATTTCGAGCTATAGCTATCACACTTAAGAAATTTAGTTTGAAACCCCAACATCCTTTTTAAAAAATTTTATTATGAAATTTTAATAAGGTATTATGTATTTTCTTTATTGCAAACAAAAAAAACAATGGAGAAATTAATTTCCCGTAGTTAGAGAAACTCAAAAAGATATTTATAACTCTTGGGGTAACTGGATCCCGTATGGTCCAATTACCACTGATACATGTCCTAGTTACCCCATTCTTGAAAAATTATTTATGGGGTAGCTGGGACACCAGCCTTACATTTGAAACATGAAGAAAATATATGTATAGATAGATAATATTAATGTATTTATGTGTCTAATCTTTAAAAAAAAAAAATTGTTTAATAAAAGTACTTATCGTATTTTAATAAAAAGCCGTGGAAGTTCAACCAAATGGACTTTTTTTTTTTTTGTTTTTTTTTTTTAAACCCTAAATTTTCGGCAACCTATCACAGCAAAGGCAGAGTTATGATTGAATTGAAACACGTATTGTTTTAAGAAGTAGAGATGGGGTGTAATGTTGACACAAGCTAAAACTTAAAAAAACATCAACGGTTTTTTATAAAATAGTCTATGGCCCAGTTACCTGGTGGGTCCATTTACCCCAGCTTACTTTAGTTCTAGTGTTAAAATACAAATACAATAAAGCATTTCAATTAATTTCTTTCTAAATGTAAAAATAGTTGTCTTAAAATCATTGTTTATCTTAATTTACTTTGTATGATACAAATCTAGCGATTTAAAATTATAGCCACTGTTAAAAGTTTTAAAATGCTATTTTTAAATTTCATGATTTAGCAACAACTTTTGAATTATATTAACCAGAAGTTATTCTTCTGTTACAACACTTTGATTTACATGAAATAATAATAATGCAAGATGAAAATCGCTTTTGAAATAAGTTGATATTTCGTCAGATTAATTGGATCAAAATATTACACTTATTCCTTTTAATCTTACGTATCTTAAATTTCCACAAATTAGTATCCCACTTAAAGAAAAATTAAGTGCACTTATAATTTTCTAAAGCATAAAAATATTTTTTTTTATAATGTCGTTATAACATGAAATTAAATACATGTTCTAGGCAAATTGAAATGCGTCTGGAAAACATTATTAAATTTTATAATACAAATGCAATAAAGCATTTCAATTAATGTCTTATTGAATGTAATTTTCCCCCCTAAAATTCTTTTCTCCTAATTTGCATTGCCTATATAAAATCTGGCGATTTAAATATATACCACTGTAAGTCATATTTTGAAATACTGTTTTTAAATTTCATGATTTAGACACAATTTTTGAATTGTAATAACCAAAAATTATTTTTTGGTTGCAACACTTTGATGAACAACAAGCAATAAAAATGTTACATGAAAATAGCTTTTTAATTAACTTTGCATTTCGTCAGATTAATTTTATCAGCATATTACAGTTGTTGAATTCCTTGAGATCATACGTCTAATCCATATCTTGCATACCTTAAACTTCTATAAAGTTTTCTCCCATTTGTAAAAAAAAAATTTCATTATTTTTAATTCGCTAAAGCATACACTACTTAAAAAAAGTAGAAGGACACTAGACTTTTTCTAAGAAAAGCACAACTAATTAAGTTAGTGCAAAATTCTTTATTTGTGTAACATTTTATAACTAAATGAATATAAAATCATAGTAATAAAAAATAAATTACGAAGAGAATTTGATTTTCATAAGATAGTTTATGTTGCTTACATGAAACTCTGTAAAAAAAGTAGAAGGACACATAAGTATTTTATATGAAAATTAAAGTATTAGTAAGAAGTTTTCTTTCCATTTGCCTTTATCACTTAAAATACTCTGTTTGGCATTGGGTCATTGAGTGCTTATATTTCACTTTGGCGAAAATTGTTCCAAACTTCGTTAAGCGCATTCCGAAGATCAATAACACATTCATACTGTTTTCTTTCATTGTATACGTGACAAACTAGTGTCGCCCATACGTTTTCAAATATGTTCAGGCTAGGGTGCTTAGCTGGCCATTGCAAAACATGAACCTTATTTGTGTAGAAACGATTTTTAACACGAATAGCTGTGTGAATCGCTATTACATCTTGTGGAAATATCCAATCTCCTCCATCTAAATCTGTACCATAAGGAAGAAGTTTAGATTCGAACAATCAGATGTAATCTTTATAGTTCTGTCTACCATTCAAAAAGATCAGAATCGTTCTTCCATAATGTCCAACTGCTAGCCACACCACCAAATTTTCCCCCTCTATATGTAGAGTGGAATAAAATTCTTCCTCATTCTCGATACAAAGCTAACAGAAATGGTATCCATCAGGACCATATAAATTGAACTTTTTCTCATCTGAGTAAATGACAGAAGTCCATTCTGTGCTGCATTGTGGTCTCTCGCCCAAGGTAAGCGGTTAGCTACATGCATTTTTGTCTACTTGGATAGTGTTGTCCCTTCTTAAAAATGAAGACTTTGGACATTTTTATATAGTTATACACAGTTTGGCGTAACACATGTGGTTAGTCCTGCTTGTGTTCGGCCCTTTGAAATTGTAGAATTTTTCTTTTTCTACTCTCGGATAATGTCTCTTTCATCACGAGGCGTCAGTGTTTTAGGTTTTCATGCCTTTATTTTTAGTACCGCGATCCTCTGGATTTCTAAGATAGTTTGATATTGCAATTTTACTAACATTAAGCAATTTAGCAATCTCTCTGACGATTTTTACCCTTTTTTCTAAATGCTATATGGCTTAGTCTTTTTGAAAATTATTTAAAGGTATTCCATTCAAAAAACAAAATAAACATGAAAAAGAACAAATATATATATTTTTGACAAAAACAATAAAACAGTAATGATTATTTACCTTATCTATAGCTGAAGCGTCCAATAAATTAAATTTTTCAGAGCTGTCCTTCTACTATTTTTTACAGTGCGATAGTTAACTATGTACAATTTTCTATAAATTAATTGCTGTAGCAATCAATTTTTTATGTCATAAGAAAAGGATGTGTATAAAATGATAAAAAATATCAGACCGTAAATGTAAATCACAATTAAGTAAATCAAAAAAATCGAATATCCTTCTACTTTTTTACACAAGCTAATTTTTTTTTATAACTAGGGGGTTCGGCCCCCTACCAGCTACGCTCGCCAACTCCCGTTCAGACGACGCAATTTCTAAAAGCACGCTAAAATGATCGGCTTTAAAAATATTTTGAAAGGTTGAATTATAATTTTAAAAACAGTGAAGATCTCCGTATAAACGGGTTACTATTCATTTCTCTTTGATTGGGGAATTCTAAGGAAAAATCAGCTGCTGTCAAAAGATACTATGACTGTTTTCCTCTTTGATTAAATAAAACCAGTTAAACATTTCAAAATCAGCTAATATAAAATGAATTAAGTAAACAGAGTCTTTGTCTCCCGGTATTTTTTAACAAAGCGAAAAGAAAGTTCTTGTAAATAAGACATTTTAAGCGGGCTCTCATATCAAGCACACAAGTCGTATGTTTGTTGTTCAATAAATAAATAAATAAATGAAAGACATTTTAAATGTATCGTTTTTAATCTCACGCAATTTTCACCAAACTTTTATTTCTCTTTTTAATATTCACGTGCAAATACTTTTGTTAGAAATGAAATATTATTTGCGCTGTCCCAACAAAAATAGTTGAAAAGTTCATCTCGAAATATCAAATAAATGTCTCGCGCACATAGTAAATTTTTAAATTTAAACAGTTTTGCAATATTATTTTTTGTTCATTTTACGTAATAAGTGTAATGTGACGTAAATGTGACGTAATTTCTCCTATTTAAGACTTCTAACGCATGTTAATGAATTTATTATTTTACAATATCCTTTCTCTGTAAAAATTCATGTGTAAATATAGTTTTTATAAAGTAATTTTCAATAAGTTCCTGCTTTTTATACGTAATTATTTAATTCTAATTTGAAAGGTTTTTTTTCTGTTTATAATATTCACGTGTAAATAAATTTTTAATTTGAAGCAAACATTATTGTTTGCGCTGTTTATACAGTTGACAACAGGTTAAATTAGAACAATTTTCTAAAATAAGTATAAAATATCTCTCGAAATGCTGAAAATTTGAATTTAAAATAGAAATAAAAGCTCAAAAAATGAGTCAAATTTTAAAAATAAATGCATTCTGCACACCGGGAAATTATAACATATAAAATAATCTAAAAATGATTAAATTCCGATGTTTTCCGATGTTCCGGGTTTTTGCTCCCATAAAACTTTTTTAATGTAACGACTTTGTCCAACTTTAGCATTAAATAGCTCTTAAAATAATTCTTCGATTTGAAAACTGTCTGCATCAGCGTGTTTATCAAACATTTCTCTATAATACCGCCGATTTTCATATTTTTGTATGCAATATTTTTTTAATATTAACGGAGAAAGACCTCCGGTCACAAAAGATTCAAAACCGTCGGCAGCGGCGGTGACAGCGTAAGTTACTTTTTTTAGAATAGTGATATGCCATTGGATAATGAAATTAAATGCCTATTTTAGTCAAATCGAAATACATATGAAAAAATGTACTGTATTTTATAAAATCTGAGCTCAGTAAAGAATTTCAGTTAATTTCTTATGAGGGGACTAGCTGTTTTTACATTTGGTGAAAAATGGACGAAAAAATCAATTTTCCAATTTTCTGCTTAAAATGTACACTGTAATTGTAAATGTACACACAAAACTATTATTTCTTAATATACAAAAATATAATATAACCACGAATACAAATATACGAAAACATTGTTCGAGTTACCCATGATTCCGAAACGATATTTTTATCTTTAGAAACCTCTGAAACCAATATATTTTCGAGATTTAACCCTTTCAGGGGCATGGTATTTGCATTCATAAAATGTTGAAATCATTTATTGACGCCAGTATTTACAAAATAATTTATTTGTAAACAAGTAAAAGCATATTTTCGCGTACTTAAAAAAGGTGAAATTTTCATTTTAAAATTCCGTTGCCAATGTGGCAATTAAGGATTAAAATTATGTGGTGCCGTGACGGCATCACTGCCCTTCAAGGGGTTAAAGCAGCATTTATAAACACAAAGTTTCTTTTGCTGATACTGATTTTTGGAAAGGTCTCCGAGAAGTTTTTGTGGTGTATCAATACGATTTTTCAAACCAAAATGTAGATTTTGGGATGCTATAAATTCTCAATAAACCATTTTCAGCTGAGTAATGGAATTTATACAAGAGTTTATTATGCAAGAGTAACAAAATATCATTAATTTTAAAGTTAATGTTAATGCTGTAAATTTATCATGTTTATCTGCAAAAATGTGTTTGTTGAACATGAAAATATTTAAATAAGATTGGATAGCATCCGACAACACTATGTACTGAGTTGAGAAAATTTGTTAATACACAATAAAAACAACTCAGAAACATTTCAAAAGTAAATGGCAGTCAAAGAAATCTTGTTTTTAAAGAAAATTCTTTAAATCTCGAAAATGTATGAGTTTCTGAGGTGTCTGAAGATAAAGCAAATCTTGTTTTTAGGGGGTATACATATACAGTGTATTGGCATTTTGCTCGACGCTAACGTTCTCGCCTCCTGATCATGAGATCCGTGGTTCGTATCCCATGGCGCCACTCTCTCTAAAATTATAAAGAAGTAAAGTTTGTTTGTTTGTAGGAGGTAATCTCTAGAACTACCAAGCCGATTTCAAAAGTAATGGTATCAAAAAGATTGTTTTAGACCCTGTTCGAGCATAGGCCATATCTTATGCCCATGCCACTAACCCAAAGGGGGAGTAGGTACAAAAAACGTTCTAAAAATGCGATTTTTCTGTTATTGAAGGGCCTAGAAACATGAAATTAGGCTTGATACTGATAAGATGTAAATGCTCTCTAAGAGCAGTTTCTAAAGAATTCAATATTTAAAAATTGTGAAAATGTGCGAAAAACGTTTTAAATTGCGATTTCTACGCAATCTCAAGAAATATCAAACCGATTTTTTAAAAAATAGTTGCAAATTGATGGTGACTATACCTGCTCCAACATAGCCTATATTTTATGTTGTTGTCACTACCATTTGCGGATTGCATGAACAAAAAAATGGTCTAATTTTTTTTTTTTTTTATACTGAGAGTCTAACATTTTTCAATTCGGCATGGTAAATACTTAAAAGATGCAAATGCTTTCTAGGGTTCGTCGGAAGAAAATTCCAAATTTAAAAGGGTAAAGTGAACGAAAAGCGTTCTAAATTACGATTTTTATGCAGTCTTATGAAATACCAAACCGATTTAAAAAATAATAGTTGCAAAGTTTTGGTGATATAACTTGCTCAAACATAAGCTATATTTTTTGTCAGTTCCACTATAGCGCCAGAGGGTTGCAGTAGCAAAAAACGCTCTAAATTGCGATTTCTGTGATACTGAAGAGGCTAGAAACTTTAAATATGGCATGTTAGTTATAAAATTTAAATGCTCTCTAAGAACAGTCGACAATAATATTCGAATAAATTCGAATAAATTCGAAAAGTAAAAGTGGTGAATTGAAGGCAAGGAGCGAAAAGCGTTCTAAAAAAGTCCTAAATTACGATTTCTATGCAATCTCAATGAAATAATAAACCGATTACAAAAGTAGTGGCTGCGAATCAATGGTGATAGTCTCTGATCCTACACAGGCTTTTATGCCAGTACCACTGCCACCTGGGGTAGGCAGGAACAACAAACGTTCTATAAAAGACTTTAAAATCTTTCTAAATTACGTTTTCTATGGAATATTAGGAAATACCAAACTGATTTCAAAATTAATTCTGACAAATTAATGATGACAGTCTCTGTTTCAACATAGACATTTTATGTTAGTGCCACTACAACCAGATAGGTGGTAGACGGTTAGACAAGAAGCGTGGAATTTGACATGACGGTTAATTTTAAGGTGTAAATGCGTACTAAGAACGGTTTCCAAAAAATTCAAAACTTCAAATGAATACTTAAATGAGCGAATAAAATGAGCATAAAAGATTCAAAATACTTTCTAAATTATCATTTATTTAGAATTAGTTTTAGCTCTTTTTATTAAGTCTCATTTCTGCCTAATGCAGTGCAACAATGGAGTTTAGTCAAACTGTGTCTTTATTAGTGATTTTTGAAATTATTCCTAAAAGTATAATATCTTCTAATAAAAATCAGACATACAAATATCACTTGTTTTATTTGTATACGTAAACCAATCTGGCATAAAAAATATTGGGGAATTTAATTGATATGAAGTGAGTTTGGAGCATTTTGAAAGTTCTTGATCATGCTTAAAATAGTCAGGAAAATTCCTTATTTTTTGCCAAAAATTTTTTTTGAATAAATTTCTTGTGTGATAAATAAATATGCCATAATGCGTATAGTGTGTCCTTGAACAGTATTTAAGGTACAGTTAAAAAAAAAATAAATAAATAAAAGAGTTTGAAGGTCCCTTGTCACCTTAATGAAAAAAAAAAAAATTATTGGGGAAGAGTTCTATATCCTATTCCGGTTTTTATGGGGCTTTTTGTTTTTTTGGAGATAAATGGTTCGATGTGGTTGTTGCTATCTCCAGCGTTTAGGATCGCTTTTTTAGTACTTGAATACTACTGGTGACTAAATGATAATTTTGAATACTATTTTATAATTTTTTTTTAAATAATTTTTTTTATTTATATTTTCCGGGGGATTTTAAACAATATTTTACCATTAGATGTAATATTACGTAAATATGTTTTTGTGCATTTTTATATGTTTTAAGTATATATAAAATTAACGTTTATAATGTAATGCTATGTTTTAATTTCACATGTATAATAAACTAGCAAACCCCGCGGCTTTGCTCGCGTAATATTTGAAATATGCCACGTGATATTTATATGTCTAATTTTTATTAAAAGGTACTAACTAAATTTTTACGTATTACTTTTAAGAATAATTCAAAAATTACTATTTAAAACACAGTTTGATTAAACATCATTATTACACTGCATTAGGCAGAAATGAGACTTAAATTAATAAAAGAAAATAAATGATAATTTAGAAAATATTTTGAAACCTTTATGCTCATTTAATACGCTCATTTCAGTATTCATTTGAAGTTTTGAATTTTTTAGAAACCATCTTCTTACATCTTAAAATTAACTATCATGTCAAATTCCAAGTCCTACCATCTCTCTCAACAGAAAGGGCTATGTTGAGTTAGGAACTATCACCATTAATTTGGCAACATTAATTTTGAAATCGGTTTGTTATTTTTAATATTTCACAGAAACGTAATTTAGAAAGCTTTTAAAGGCCTTTTATAGAACGTATGCTGTTCCTGTAAACCCCAGGTGGTAGAATCATCGGCCTGTGTAGGATAAGAGACTCTTACCATTGATTCGCAACTATTACTTTTATAATCGGTTTATATTCCCTGAAATTGCATAGATATCGTAATTTAGGACTTTTTTAGAATGCTTTTCACACCTTCCCTTCGCTTCACCCCTTTTTAATTTGAATTTATTTTCGAAAGTCCTTCGAGGGCATTTATATTTTATACGTAACTACCATGCCATATTTAAAGTTTCTAGCCTTTTCAGTATCACAGAAATCGCAATTTCGAAAGTTTTTAGCTCCTGCAACCCTCTGGTGGTAGTGGCACAGATATAAAATATAGCTTATGTTTGAGCAGGTTCTAACACCAACAATTTGTCATCATTATTTTTTTAATCGGTTTAGTATTTGAGAAGATTGCATAAAAATTGTAATTTATAACGCTTTTCGCTTACTTCATCTTTTTAAATTTGGAATTTTCTTTCGACTGTTCTTAGAAAGCATTTGCATCTTGTAAGTAAATACCACGCCATACTTCAAAGTGTTAGACACCTCAGTTGTGCAAAAAACGCAAATTAGAACATGTTTTGCTTTTGTAACCCTCAGATGGTAGTGACATCAACATAAAATATAACCTATGTTAAAGCAGGGACTGTCACCATTGATTTGCAACCGTTACTTTTGAAATAGCTTTGGTATCTCCTGAAATGGAGTAGAAATCGCAATTTAGAACGTTTTTAGTACTCTTTTCGCGCATTTTCACCCCTTTTTTAATTTCTAATTTTTTCGAAACTGTTCTTAAAGACCATGTATATCTAATAAATATGTACCTTGCCTAATTTTAAGTTGCTAGCCCGTACCGATCACAAAAATCGAAATTTAGAACGCTTTTTTGCTCCTGCAACGTCTAGGTGATAGTGATACCGACATAAAATAGCGTCTATGTTAGAGCAGAGTCTGTCAGCATCAATTTCCTACCATTTCTTTTGAAATCAGTTTGATTCTTCCTGAGATATCACTGACAAATCGGCATTTAGAACGTTTTTAGAACGCTTTTCGCGCATTTTGCTCCTGTATCTCCTCTGTGGTAGTGGAAACAGATATAAAATATAGCCTAACTTAGAGCGAGATCTCTCAGCATAATTTTTGCACCATTATATTTGAAATTGGTTCAGTACTTCCTAAGATTGCATAGAAATCGCAATTTAGAACGTTTTTTACAACGCTTTTTACGCATTTTGACTCCCTTTTAAATTTCGATTTTTTTTTTAGGAAATGCCCTTAGAGATCATTGTTATCTTATAACTAACTACCATTCCGAATTTCACGATTCTAGGCCCTTCCGTAACGCAAAAACCGCAATTTAGAACGTTTTTCCCCTGCACCCCCTTTGGGGTAGTGTCACCGACATAAAACATAGCCTATGTTGGAGCAAAGTTTGCCACCGTCATTTTGACACCATTATTTTTTAAATCGGTTTGGTATTTCCTGAGATTGTGTAGAAACCACCATTTAGAACGTTTTTTAGAACGCTTTTCGCGCATTTTCACCCCTTTTAAATTTCGAATCGTTTAAGAACTGTTCTTAGAAATCCATTATACCTAATAAGTAGCTAATATTTCAAATTTCATATTTCTAGGCCCTTCAGTAACAAATAAATCGCATTTTTAGAACGTTTTTTGATCCTGCACCCCCTTTGGGGTAGTGGCACCGACATAAAACCTAACCTATCTTGGAGCAAGCGTTGTCACCATCATTTTGACAACAATATTTTTTAAATCGATTTGATATTTCCTGAGATTACGTAGAAACTACCATTTAGAACGTTTTTTAGAACGCTTTTTGTGCATTTTCACCCCTTTCAAATTTCGAATTGTTTAAAAACTGTTCTTAGACATCATTTATATCTTATAAGTAACTAATATTCCAAATTTCATATTTCTAGGCCCTTCAGTAACGCAAAAATCGCGTTTTTAGAACGTTTTTTGCTCCTGCACCCCCTTTGGGGTAGTGGCACCGACATAAACTATAGCTTATGTTCTAAGTTGGACTAACACCATCATTTTGATACCATTACTTTTGGAATCGGTTCGGTAGTTCCAGAGCTTACCTCCTAGAAATAAACAATTTTTGCCTATTTATAATATGAGTATAGATATATAAAATATGAAACATACACTCTAAAATTGGGAGGAGTGAAAAGCCCACTCTTTGAAAGAGTGATAGGCATTTTTACTCCTTGTGGAGTGAATTTTATAAAAATACACTCCTTAAAGAGTGGAATTTCCCACTCTCTAGAAAGTAGTGAAATGTCTCACTCCTGAAAGTGTGACTTACCTATGCATTGCTTATTAACCAATCAGAGCAGCAAGGCGACGACACCCTTAAAAGATAAGAAAAATGATCACTGTTTCGTCCGCCATTTTAGGATTAACACATTAGGATATCATTAAAATTATTCTTTATGGAATACATAAAATAAAGGTAAGACTTATTTAATTTTAAGCATTTATCCGTGTAGATATGTGGAATATTAAGATTATTAGCTAAATAGTTGTATGTTGTATAGAAAAAGATTGATCGTTAGAGTGTTCAAAAGTGATTGTCTGTTATATTTCTTCATGTAGCGGTTTGAAATATAATTCTTTTAACAATTGAATACGCACTAGAGATCTGCACGGGCCGGCTCGGGCTCGGGCCGATTTTCACTCACGGAACTCGCGCTGGGACTGGGCCACACTTTTTTCTGAAGGCTCGGGCGGGGCCTAACTTATTTTTTCTGCACAAAGCCGGGACTGGTTCATTGCGAGTCGTCACGGTCCAAAATTTTCCGTCATAATTTTGACCTAGCCCGTATGAAAATCATTGTCTTAGCGGGGCCTGGTCCATTCAAGGGTCAGTAAAATTAGGCCAAGCCCAAACATTTTTGCAAAAAATGCATACATTTTCAAAGGCCATTATTCTACACTTAAACATTAAAATTTATTCTTTTTAAAGAACACTAGATTTCTGAGCTTATTAAAATATAGCTAAATTAAAACATAATAAAACGTGTGAAAAAGAACCTGCCTTTGACGGAACCCAGTTTTAAACTCACTAAGGTGTTGATCCATACATAATTAATATACTAATACATAAGAAAAGAATATATAATACATTTACACTCGCTAAGAAGGGAATTTGTCTATAACGCATTTTTTTCTTTTCTATGCAATTCCATCTTACTGTATAGCATTTTTCAGATTTTTAATACTTCAAAAAAAAAAAAAAAAAATCAATGTTTTGTCGAAATTTACTTGGGCCGTGCCGGGCTCGGGCCGAGATTTTAACTTTTTTACCGTTCCGGGAAGGGCTGAAGTCAAACTTTTAAGTTTTTTACCGGGCCGATTTTTTTTTCTACGGGCCGGGCCGTGCCGAATTTTTTTCTATGAGTCGGGCCGGGGCCGGGCTTGGAAATTTCGGCCCGTACAGACCTCTAATACGCACAACGCTTCGCAAATCATTAGATCGGGAAATGTGAATAAAAAAAAATGACTGTAAATATTTTATTCTTCCCTTTCAATGCTGTGTTGCAAATTATTTTTGCCAACGTTCAAAACAAAACAGTTTTATCTCTTTCGTTTGAAAGGGTGACTGACTCATAAGAGAAGATATCTGGAAGTTTTAATTTCGTAGGAGACACATTCGAAAACATAAATTTGCCGTTACATGATTTTTTTTTTTTTACTGATTTCGGATTATATACAGTTAAAAGTATTTATTATTGTTTCGGAGTTAAATATGATATTTGAAGTTTATGCTATTACGAAAAGGTTGATTCCGTGAAACCTCACTGTGCGACCAACTACATTAGGCGACCACCTCCCTGGACGACCATTTTTTCATGGAACGAAATTTATTCCCATAGACTCAATACTAATTTTACCTCCATTCAGAGACCATCCCAGTTTAACTCCCTCCATGAGAGAGCGATTTCTTTGAAGAAAATTAAATAAATTCCGTTTTTTCCTGGTCGCTTGAAGAAGGTTTTATTTAAAAAATAATTCCGGAGAGTGCATTATTCATCAAACTTCTAAACTAAGTTTAGATTTTTTTTTTTTTAATCCCGGTAACTTTTAAGTGTTTTTAAGAGTTTTTAAGTCCCTTTGCGCCTTTTTAGGTAATGAATTTAACTCTGAATACAAATTAAGAATGACGGTCAATAAACTCCTCTGCCCTATTCTGACGGAAAACTTTCAGAGAAATAGATAAAGTAATGAAACCGTCATTATTTGTTCCCGTCCACAAAAAAATGCATTTATTTACTGAACTTCGAAAGGACTTGGAGATAAAAATGATAAAATATAAAACTGTAAAATTAAAGCAAAGCTCAATGTATTCATTTTTAAAACTCTGCAGTAATTAACTTCTGTAATAAACTTTTATTTTGATACTTAAACTTTTATATTTTTTCCAAATGTGAAAAATAAATTTTAGTAACATTGTTACCATTTTTAAACAATTAAAATCTAGATTTAAACATGACCTCCATTAAGAGATCAGCTCTCGGAATGACCCAATTTTATTGGAACGGTACGTGGTCGCCTTAGGGAGGTTTTACTGTATATTAATTT
The DNA here is from genome assembly GCA_963932465.1 of Maratus speciosus. NCBI lineage: Eukaryota > Metazoa > Arthropoda > Arachnida > Araneae > Salticidae > Maratus > Maratus speciosus. The sequence goes on along the minus strand of OZ010797.1, from coordinate 442,572,705 downwards.
TTTTTAATTGTACGTAAACATTTTTCTGCGGGTTATGATTTTAAAATTTCGAGACTGAGTAAGATAAAAAAAATTAATTATAGATATTCTGCATCAGTTATTAAATTTCCTTCTATTATAAAAACATTTTCTACGTTTTTGATACACGTAATTTTTGGCGCTAAACAATAAAACATAATATTTAAGCATTGGAATGAAATGTTTTTTCATACCTGTTTTGAAGTTTATGGATAAGACTGCTTTAGTATATTTTTTAAAATGGTCATATTTACTTACATAATACAGGAATGAATATTTTTTAAAGAGATTAATAACCACTTTTTTACACTAAAATGTTTTAAAAACAAAAAGAATATTTCTAATGCAGTCATTTACTTTATTTTTAAGTTTCCTTTTTTCTATTTCCGAGGTCAATCTTTTCCTATAAAACATATATAATCTATTTTGCTCATAGTCACAAAATACAATATCTACGCGAATAAAAAATTTAAGTTAAATATGGCTTATCGTAGCTTATGGCAATAACGGACGAAAATTAAAAATCATGATTAAGTTAAGGAATATGTTTAAAAGAAAAAAATATACATATTCCAAATAACTCAAAATTTAGACTTCATGTTCATAGTAAATAAAACAAAAGCAAATCACAGCGGATAAAAAAAATCACACATTCTTAATATTTAAATCATGCTTAGAACTTATTTAAAAAAGAAGTGAACTCATAAGCATTGTGTTTAAATGGAAAGATTAAAAATATTTTAGAACAATAGCACTTTGCAAAAATAGCAATAATTTAAGGAAAAAGTACGGTTTTATATTTAAAACAAAAATAAAAATGAGATCAAACATTGTTAAACATATAACATCCACCTATTAAAAAGTTGTTAATAAAACTTTAAAAGTAATATTATATGACATGCAATAAAAGCAAACCCAAAGGATAAGATTGGAATAAAATATTTTAGTTTATTTCTGTCAGTAATCTAATTTAAATTCGTATGTAACTTTAACTGAATTTTTCCTTAAAAGTTCAATTAGTGTTACAAACTATGAATTAAATAAATATTGCTAAAGTATTTTATTCCAACTTTACCACGCTTGTATCTATTTCCATTGCATGCCGTAAAAGATGCGATTCTTTTAAAATGACCAGAAAAGCAAAATAAAAAAACAACCCACTACAAAAAAAAAAAAAAAAAAAACATTCACTCCTATGAAAGAGTGACTATTCACTCCTACCAGGGGTGAAAAACTGCACTCCTTTAGCAAGAGTGAATAGTCACTCCTCCGAAAGAGTGATTATCCACCCCTGTTTAGAGTGAATATTCACTTTCAAGGAGTGACTATTCACTCTTTCAGAGAGTCAAAAATTTCACTTTGGCTCAGAGTGAATAGTCACTCTAAAGAGGTTGGGCATATTTTGACTCTGCGATATTTTTTATTTAGAGTGTATAAAATTATAAATATATATATATATATATATATATATATATAAGTATACAGTATTTATTTATATGTGTACATAATATGTATTTATACTCGTATATGTATATCAGTATGTAATTACATATATAATATACATAAAACTAATACATACATATAATGTTATAATTTAAGAATATATGTTTATAAATATTTTAAAAACATGGTTTTCCGCCATCTTAAAAAATTTGGCCGACGGAAATTTGGATAAAACGGCCGACTGGCGCCATTTTGGATTTCTTCGCCAATCGCGCCAACCGGAACAGGATAGGGAACTCTTCCCAATTATTGGATTTTATGAATACAAATTCAATAAAAAATTATTGATTTTTTCCATTACATATAACATTTTTCTCCGATATTCATTTGTTTTAATTACTTTATCTGATGAAATTTCTATAACTTAAAGTTAAAACAGCTCAAGTGATGGTTTATTTTGGTTTATTTGGTTCATTTAATTCACAAATTAACAAAGGCTAAGTTCTTGCAAAGATTTAATTACAAAAAAATATCTCATTGTTGCTGTTTCTTAATTTGAAAATTTTAATTAATAAAATCTGTACAGTTTTTTTGGCCTATAATAAGTGATATTTGTATCAAAATCCTCTCTATCATTAGAACAGAGTTCGTACGGATCAGGGAATTTTCCAGGAATGTTACCAGCATTTTTTTTTATATAGAACTAGGGGGCTCTGCCCCCTAAGAGCTACGCTCGTCAAACCCCGTTCAGACATCGCAGACTCTAACAGCACGCTAACTTGATCGGCATTAAAAAGATTTCGGAAGATTGAATTATAATTTGAATCTGACAATTATAATCTGACGTAATTTTCACCAAACATTTCTTTCTCTTTTTAATATTCACGTAAAAATACTTTTGTTAGAAATTAAATATTATGATCATTTAAAATATCAAATAAATGTCTCGCGCAATTTTTAAATTTAAACTGTTTTGCAATATTATTTTTTGTTCATTTTACGTAATAAGTGTAATGTGACGTAAATGTGACGTAAATTCTCCTATTTAAGACTTCTAATGCATGTTAATGAATTTATTATTTTATAATATTCTTTCTCTTTCAAAATTCACGTGTAAATATAGTTTTTATGATGTAATTTTCAATGAGTTCCAGCTTTTTATATTTTCTGTTTATAATAGTTACGTTTAAAATAAATTTTTAATTTGAAGCACCCATTATTATTTGCGCTGTTTATACAGTTGGCAACGGTTTAAATTAATACAATTTTCTAAAATATCTAAAAAATATCTCTCGAAATGCTGAAAATTTGAATTTAAAATAGAAATAAAACCTCAAAAAATGAGTCAAATTAAAAACTAAATGCAGTCTGCACACCGGGAAATTCTGACGCATAAAATGATCTAAAGATGATTAAATTCCTATGTACAGTTTTCGCTGCTATAAAACTTTTTTAATGGAACGATTTTGTCCAACTTTGGTATTAAATAGCTCTTAAAATAATTCTTCGAATTGAAAACTGTCAGCATCAGCGTGTTTATCAAACATTTCTCTATAATACTACCGATTTTCATATTTTTGTATGCAACAGTTTTTTTAATATTAACGAAGAAAGGCCATGCTTAAGCATTCAAATTGGATGCCGATCTGCCAGGAATATCTACGCTGATTTTCATTGGTCCATTTCCAAATCAAAACTTTTATATATATATATATATATATATATATATAGAGAGAGAGAGAGAGAGAGAGAGAGAAGGAAAAGAAATCTGGTTTAAACTCGCAAAACTTCGCGTTTTTTAAGGAGAGATTTTCTGTAAGAAAATACTGGTACCGAAGAATTTCCTGGTCTCAAAATTCCAGGAGCCGTACGAACCCTGTTAGAATGTATGCCGTTATGAAAATATGTTTAAGTATAACATAAAATGTTATTAATATTTTGTTAAATGGTATAGTTTAATAGGTTTTTTAAATTTTACAATGAGTTCATATGAAATTACTTAAAGAAAAAATGTATTTATAAAATAATAAATATTGTACTAACTTACCTGTTGTGTGTAACTATACACGATTCGAAATTTTTAATACTTTATTTTATTCTTTCCTGTTTATTAATTTTTAATTTTCTCAATTTATCACACTTAAAAAATAATAAAGTGGAAGAATTCTTACCTAATTTGTTTGTAGCATATACAGTATTGAAAACTTGCTATTTTCGTAATTGAAATTATCCCGTGAACTCAAATAAAACTCTTCTTTTAGGATCACACGGTTTTATTTTTACTTCTTGAAATAAAGAAAAATACACAATTACAAATAGATGTTAAGTAAGAAAATATTTACTTATTTACACATTCTAAATGGAGTTTCAGCTTTATGTAAAGATCACTGCACTATTACAAAAAGGCGATCCAGAAATTACTCATTTCTTTACTATTCTCGGCGTGATATTACTATAAAATTGGTGGAATAAAACTATCAACCTTTACTTTTACACCATTTTTAAAAATCTAATTTTTAAATTAAACTAAACAAGTTGGAAATTGCTCGTAAAACGTGGCAAATGATGTGCGTTCGCATTATAACTAGTTTTATAAATATTTTTTGTACCGCATATTGTACTGAATGTATATTTTAGTGCACTTCATCAGTGCATATCCATTTCATTCTGTTTGAAAGGCTGTAACATCATTAAAAGGCACTTGAAATAATTTTTTCCCATTGGCCGTAATGTAACGGAAAACTTTTGACTGTCCCTGTAATTAAACTATACATCCGATTTTCATAAAATTTGAAATGACTCGACAAAGTTTGCAATAATCATATATTTAAAATAGAGACCATTCGGTTGGATAGTTTTTGCTGTGCGGACGGACGGACAGACAGACGGACCAAACGACGACTATAAGTGCTGTGTATTTATATAATAACGAACGCACTTAAAAAGAATGCGTGGAATGTTATAAATTTTGAAAATATGTTCTTAAATTGCATGGCTTTGTAACATGTTTTCAAATACAATAAAATGTTATACTTTGGTTACAACATTTGAATTAACAACGCTACATGGAAATCTCTTTGGAAATAAGTTTATATTTCACCATCTTAATTGGACCAAAACTTTACAGTTGCTAAATACTTTTAATCTTACACATCTTGTCAATAAAGTCTCTTTCAATTAAAGACAAATTTAATGGATTTTTAATTCGCTGAAGTACAAGATTTCTTTTCTGATAATGACCTTAGAAAAGGGAAACAAATATCTGTTTCAGACAAATACAATTGCATTTTTTTAAATTTGATTTTATAAATACAAATGCAATATAAAATTTCCATTAATTTCTTATTGAAGTGGATTTTTTTTCCAAATATTAGTTGCTCCTCTTAATTTATTTCATCTTGTTAAATTGCTATAGCCAGAGAGTTTAAAAGTAAAACACTGCGAGTGACGGTTTATGAATAAATTTCAGCGTTTGTGTACTATTAGTTTAATTGAAAATTAAACGAAAATTTGCAAGCAAACAATGTTGAGTTCTTAAAGATATTCGGGATATTAAATATCTCATTACATTTGTTTCTGAATTCGAAAAATGAAATTAACGAAGTGTAAATAATATTTTTCAATTTATTAATTTCAATTTATTTTCTTTTTATCTATGGGATTTGTTTAAACATCTGTTTTATCTTCAGAATGTATTTTATTTTTATAAGTCTAATGTAATTAACATTTCTTTAAATGGGATTTTATTATATTTTAACAATTTTGTAATTTATCTCTAAAATCATCCAAAATCAACCGAAACAATTTTATAAAATAGCGTGTGGTATGTTAAGTTTTAAATAATACCTTTTGTCATTTAATCTCGAATAATTATTTTTTTCAGATTATTCCATTTATTCTATTTATAATTTATTAACGGAATCTAAAGTATCGGTTCCGAAATTGAAAGTACCCACATTAACAAAACAAAAAACAAATTACAGCCGAAATTTAAAAAATAAAATCAGACACCACCTCATTTGACAGACATTGACCTCAGATATCTTATGCAAAGAAAAAGCAATAATCCTTTAAAAACTTGGAAATGCAAACAAGAAATTTAAAAAGAACGCTGTTATTGATTTAACTTTAGCTTGCGAGTGTGATCGTGTGAATAACTAGCTAAGTCTCTTAAATAAATTATATGTTCCTAATCTCTAAATGTCTCTAAATTAAATTGCACACTGTCAAGAAAAAAAATCTCATATATATACAGATTTCCTTTACGTGATGCAAAAGGGAAAATATAAAGTTTTAAAACCAGTTTCTGTTTTTTACTTTATTTTAATTTTACTTTATTAATTTTAATTAATTTATTTATTTTACATTTTAGATGCTACCGAAAATAATATCGCATACAACTTTTCATAAGAAAAAAAATAGGAATGCGAATGCACAAGGCTAAGTTAGAGTGATCACCGTATTTTTAGGATATTACAATTTTGTTTATTTTTCCCTGGAATCTCCCCCAGCCATGGTTTTACCCTGACAATTCCGAGCGGGTAAGTTAATTTTTAAATGTAAAAATTTTCTCCGAAATCTCATTGTTCACCTTAATTTACTTTATCTTATTAAAATGTAGTGATTTAAAAATAAATACCGCAAGTGTTTGCTTAATAATACTGTTCAGTGTTTGCGTAATATTCGTTTAATTTAAAATTCAGCTAAATTCTTTCTACATAAAAAATGTTAAAATTCATAGATAGATTCAAAATATAATAGCTCATTATTTTAGTTTCAGAATTTAAAATTTGAAAGGAATAAACTATAAGCAGTTTGTTTTAATTTATAGAGAATGGTACTTGTACTGGAATCTCTTTTATCGTCAGAATACATGCCATTATGAAAATCTATGTAAATCAATTATGATATGTAGTTAATAATCCCTTAAATGAGATGCATTTATATTTTCCAGTTTTATAATTTGAAAATATTAAATAAAAAAATCGTTTATAAAGGTCATATCTGAAAATTGGCCAATTTGCGTCCACTGCCAATAATATTTCATTAATTATACTAAAACCAAAATCTGGAAAATGCAATATAGTGTCAAATTTGTTATAATAATTACTAGTGATAAATGGACATATAATGATGTATAAATTAAGCTTTAAACAAACGAAAGCATCATTTCAACCCCTGTCTCCAGGTACAAATATCTAATATTAAATGTATGTTGTAAACAGTTTTATAAATTTTATTAACTTTTGGTATTATATATTTATACATATATATATACAATATAGGAAAATATGATTATCCTTTATTAGTATAGATTGTATAGTAAAATATTGTAGTAAATATATTTGTCCCTGAGTTTGACCATCATCTCAGTCCCTCTAAACACATGTTTAGGTTAACAGATACTAGATGGCGTTGGCAGAATTATTTTCATTGCAATAGCAACTAAAGTTCAACTAGCCACTATGGCTGAAGATGAAGGTAAGTTGTTCTTCTCTTTGTTTCATATTTAAAAATATTTAGTTTTTGTTCTGAATAGGGCTGAGTATTTTTTTTTATGTCTCCATATTTAACTTTTTATTTAATAATAAAAAAAAAACTTATTGCAACTTTATTTATGTAACATACAAATATCACATGCCATATTTAATAATTTACATGTGTGCAAAATGATTCAACAAAATGACTATGTACCTGTTAAGACAAAAACATCCCCTCAGTCCCCATCATCTCAATCCTAATTAATAGACACTGATTATGATGTTAGCAGACACTTTCTTCCGTAAAAGTTTATCCTACGCATAAAATATACATCCTTGATCTCAAACACTGCAGCATTTAAACGACAAAACATGCATCATAGTATATAATTGTATGTTGTAGTGGGTACTTTAACTTAAAAAAAAAAAAAAAAAAAAAAAAAAAAAAATGAATGAAATTGTCGGTTTTTCGGATATTGACCCATAAAATTAACGAGATTAAAATTAAATATTAAATAAATGTTTTAAAATTTTATCTCGATTAATTTATTTTTCTTAATTGGATGATTGTGTTACAACATTTCAACAATAATAAAAAAATATACTATATGGAACTCGTCAAAACTTGACTGAAAAAGGGTACTACAAGAACGTCAATAAAACAAGCTTCTTTATCGTTTAAGAGGGTGACAGGCGTGGTGTGGGTAGGGGGGGAGGAGGGAGGAGAGTATGAAATGGTATTTAAAAAATTTTGTTTTAAAAGTTTTTCTCCCGCACTCAAATACAGTATTGTTTCCGATTTAAACTTCAAACAAACAATCCGCAAGCAACTGTGTTATGCACATCAAAAATTCCACGGACCTATGAAGCATCATACAAATTGGAAGTATATTCGTACGTCCATATCACATCCAAGAAAAACAAGTGGGTAAGTGTGATCACAGATCGCACAGAGGGTTTCGTTTAATATTCCTTTCACAACACTTTATCCTTTTGCAAAATCTGTTAGTTCCCCATTTCGAAACCAGGTGGCGCACTCTATTCTACACAAACCTCTATCCGAACGAAACACCGTTTTATATACTATCCGTAGATATATTAGTCGAGGGGATCGGGCCCATAGAAGCCGAGATAGGTAGTCACCTCCTGGCGGTAAAAAGGGGAACTGAAAGATGTAAGACTATGTGCATAATATGAAAGAGTGGTCAAAGGGGTGTCGGCAAAAGTTAGAAAAGTACCCACCGGGTGCAATGGGGGGAGGTTGTAAAAATTGCTTAAAATGCACAAGTTAGAGCCCGGAGGGGTAAATAATATAAGACTTTTTTTAAATTTCATGATTTTTCGTGTGATCGCAAGTGTTCTGCTATAAGTACGCAAAATTTCAAGTCTTCAACTTAAATAGCGACTCAGTTAGAAAAAAAAGCTTAAAATACACAAGTTAGAGCCCAGACGAGTAAATATTAGACCTTTTCAAAATTTTATGATTTGTCGTTTGATGTGAGGTGTTCAGCTATAAGTATGCAAAATTTCAAGTCTTCAACTTAATTAGGGGCTTAGTTTTAAAAAAAAAAGCTTAAAATACACAAGTTAGAGACCAGACGAGTAAATATAAGACCTTTTTCAAAATTTTATGATTTGTCGTTTGATGTGAGATATTTAGCTATAAGTATGCAAAATTTCAAGTCTTCAACTTAATTAGGGGCTCAGTTAGAACAAAAAGCTTAAAATACACAAGTTAGAGCCCAGAGGAGTAAATATAAGACTTTTTAAAAATTTTATGATTTGTCTTTTGATGTGAGGTGTTCAGTTATAAGTATGCAAAATTTCAAGTCTCGAACATATATAGTTTCTGAGAACGGGCTCTGTGACAGACAGACATACAGACAGACAGACTGAGGAGCGAGACGAATAGAGTTTCGTCAGATGAACGAAACCCTAAAAAGATGACAGTAGATTAAACACACATCTCTCCACCTGTGATAATGCAACCGAGCATGCTGGTACAATCTGCCCAAAGGCACACATATGTGCAGTCGTTGAAAAAAAAAAAAGTAAAGACCCCCTACTAACTCTGCAACAAATTATTGTAGAAGAAAGTTACTGGTACCAAATATTGGAAATAAAGTCTACTTTTAAATGATGCATAATAAATTGGTTTAGGGGACAATCTATAAAAACGAACACAAACTTTTTTAGCCCCCGGTACGGTATGCTATTTCTTTCTCCCAGCTTATTTTGTGTAGTCTCCAAAAAATAACGTTACCTTACAGAAGCCAGCCGTAAAACAAAGCAGTACGATTAAATACTCTATAGCAATTTTTTAACTTCTAAGCATAGCCCATTTTCTACTTTTATACCGTCGTATTCGGAAAAAAATCTTTTTAATGCAATTTGTTTGAAAACTGCATCTCCATTTATTTTTAAGATATTACTTTTTTTTTTTTTTTTTTTTTGTAGTTATTAGAGCCATTTGCTTAATATTGGCAATGGAAGAACTCCATTTCTGTAGAAAGTGAAAGAAAAATAGCAATTATATCTTTTTGTTGTCATTTTCCCATAAAAACTGAAAAAAAAAAAAAAATTAAATACGTGCTATTTTGAAAAAATATAAATGAAGGATTTCTGATAAAACATGGAGCTATTAGAAACTAAATTTAATTTTAAATATCTATATTAATAATACAAACAAATGAAGGCCTGTGAATCTTTAGATAGACGATTTTTTGTGGAGTTTTTTGAATGACGAAACCCCCCCCCCCCTTTTTTTTTTTTTGGATTTGTGTATTATTCAGCGATAGTGACGTCCTAGATGTTGGTTAACACTGGATCGCAAATGATGAATTATTCAGCGGATGTAGATGACGTCACTTTATGTAAAATAAAATCGCGTGTTATAAGTCTTAAAACTGAGCTACAGTAGAGTCCCATTTATCGGAGTTTCCGCTTTCACCAAGTTATTTTCTTCTGATGGACTGATGGCTTCCATTATTATGAAACAGTCATTATAAATGAAGTGTTAGGTGAAGATGAATGAGCAGCCGTAAAAAGTTAGAACTCTGATTTTCTGGTCAGAATGGGGGGGGGGGGGAATGGCCATAATTCTTTTTGAAAAAAAAAATGGCCATCCCCCCCCCCCCCATTCTGAACAGAAAATTAGAGTTCTAACTTTTTACGGCTGCTCTTTCATCCTCACCTAACACTTCATTTATAATGACTGTTTCATAATAATGGAAGCCATCAGTCCATCAGAAGAAAATGATCCATTCCAAAGGTACAAGTTCGATTAACTCGGATAATCGGGACTCTACTGTATCTATATTTATATACATATATTTTTTTGTTATCTGGGACGACACTAAATTCTGAAAAAGCAAAATTCCTGTTTTCTAGTTTTTTTTTTTTTTTTTTTTTTTTTTTTTTTTTTTTTTTTTTTTTACAATAGTAATACAAAAGTTTGACACCATAAATAAATTCTACACCTTTTAATTACCCTGAATACAGGTTTTCATGAAATTCCTCCCATTAGTTTCAGAGGAATTAATTATTTTAAAATGAGCCTATTTTAGGGACTGTATCCAAATTGAAGTTCGGTACTCGATTGTTAAAATGCTACAAAATGACTATGCCACTTCTATTAATGTATGCTTTCTTGCCAACATGACCATTTCGCTCGCTTAATATGTTTCGATTATTGCCAGTCAAAATGACGGAAGTTTAAAAAAAAAATCTGATAATCTATTTAAATTACTATTTAATTACTTTTAATTGGTATATATTTTAATAGTTTGCTAAGTCCTGAGAAATTATGAAATAAGTCCTGTGAAATTATGAAATTAATAAACATATTTATAAAATGATAAATTTTTAACTAACTCCAGATTATTTATTAGTTCATTTCATTTGAATTTAGTTAATTAAATTTTTCTGTATTGTAATATTTAATCTAACTATTATTATTTAAAAAAAAAAATATTTTCTTTCGAACATTCAGACTTTTTTAATATTTTCTTTTCTTAACATTTTATTTAATTATTTAATAATTGCATTTTATATCAAATAGTTCTGTAATTTTGTTCTGAAATCATCAGAAAATATTAAATTAATAAACATATTCATAAAATAATAAATATTATACTAAGTTAAGATTATTTATTCGATTGCATTTGAATCCAACTAATTAAAATTTTCTAGGTTGCTATATTTATTCTGGATGATTTTTTTTTCTGCTGTTCTGTAATATTTCCTTTTCTTAATTAGATTTGTAATTTTGTTTTCTAAACTCATCTGAAATTATTACATTTTTTTTTTATAAAATAATAAATCTTATACAAAATTTGGATTATATATTTATTTATTTGCATTTGAATACTATACTTATTCTACTGTTTTTTGTTTTGTAGAAATGTTTTTCTTTTGGACTTTTCTTAACATTTCTTTTAAACAAATTCAATTAAAGAATTTTCATTACATTTAAGTATTTCGTTAATAAGCTTATAAAATGAAAGCAAATTAAGAAATTATGAATTATTGAAATCTTTCTCATTAACTTCGCAAATGAAGGATGCAGGAAGTTTTTTGTGTATGTTTAGACTCTGAAAAGTAATTTGATATAGACATAATTAAAATTTCTCTCAAAAGCATCATTAATTTACTATACTATAATTAAACTACATGTGTTGTCGAAAAAAATTCTCAAACACAGGGGGGTTTTTTTGGGAGGGGGGGCGGGTGTAAAAGGAAATATGTATGATTTATGAAAGTCGATTATTTATTTTTTAATTTTAGACTTTCAAAACTTCGTAAGCATTATTTGTACAAAAATTAAATTAAAACATGATTTTTTAACAGAAATTTTAGTTTTAAAGAATTAAATTGTATATTTTAATTTGGCATTTCTTAACCCATTGAGGGGCGGTGGGATATATTTTATCCCACCTACGATTAATGGAGATTTGCACCAGAAAAGTTTTATTAAATTTTACTTTTCTAACTTTGGTGAAAAAAAAAAATCGAAAAATTGCTTTTCCTTATTTTGCAATAAACCTTTTCCAATAAGCAGATTCCGGTGTGAATTCGACATTACAGAAACACTATTACTTGCCCCTCAAGGGGTTAAAATAAATTAATCTGTTTTAAAAACTGTAGTGGGATTTAATTTGTTCCCGCGGTAATATATCGCGGTGCAAATTGGTAGGAATGATCATTTCATTGACTAAATCATAAATGCAGTCTGACCCCGTTGTCCCGACTTCCGGTTTTCCCGTTACTCCGCTTATCACGTCAGTTTTTTAAAGTCCCGATTTTCTGTACATGATATTTACGTAAATAAACTCCGGATTTTACCTCGTTGAATAATTTTCAACTCCGGATATCCCGACGGTTTAGGAAAATTATTCCTTTTTCATAATTCATCTAAGCACGGAAATTAAGAGGTAAGAAATGTCTTAGCCAAACTTTTCACAAAAGTGTCTAAAATACCCATTGAGATAAATAAGAAATTTTACTTCAATCCTTTATCTGAATAAATAAGCCCACACGCCTATGAAGGATACACTTAAGCTCCAGATAGACATATCAGCCTAATGGCGGTGTTTTTGTTCTGGTCAAGGGGCACTTTCTTGTGGTTACACTGCGTTTTTCATCCGATTAAAACCGAAACATTGCATTCCACTGGAACTATCAGATGTTATGTTACATCCATTTCTGAAACATCAAATATTTATTACAATTCATTGTATAATATTGAAAAGAAAATTGTAGGAAACACATCTAGGGATAAACAAACCATAATTCATCAATATTTCATGTAACAATAAAAAAAAACAAGTCATCATAAATCTGATTTTTATTCTTTTCGATTTTGTTTTTGTGTCATAATAATGTTATATTGCTTAAAACTGCAAGAATAGTTGTGAACTTAAAATTGTCTTAAATTAATTAAAAATACAGCTGTTTATAAACATCTTTCTCTCTAACTCCAGTTAACGCGACACTCCGCTTATGACGACACTTTTTCTGGTCTTTAGAGTGTCGGGATAACGAGGTTTGACTGCATAATTATATTAACACACACATAAACCTTACAGATTGATTTTATCAAACTAAATAGCCGATATAAACATAAGCAAAAACATTGTACAATATTTTTATTATTACAATGTAATAAATTTCGTAGTGTTTGGATATGCAATAGAAACAAAGTGATAAGAATGGAACGGGTTTTTCTAAATAATAGAAATTTTACATATCAATTGTGTTACCTTTGTATTTAATAATTTCTACGTAGCGTTATCGTACACTGAAATGGTACACTGGTACTGAAAAAAATGGGTACTCAAAATTGAGTAAAAAGTACTCAATTTTAAATATGTGACATACTCAAAATAGCTCCGATTCAAATGTACTCAAAATTGAGAAACACATGTACTCATTTTTGGTCCCATGGTTGTGTTCAAATAAGAATCATTATGTACTGCCCCCCTGAACCTACAAATTAAGGTAAAAATGTACTAACATTTATTTTCCGTTCTAAATTATTAACAAGAAACATTTAATTGATTATTTATTAAGAAAAACAACAAAATTATTAGCAAGATACCCAAATCGAAGATTTTTATAACAAGATCTTTATTTGTAAGAACTTTTAAATTATTTTAAAATACTGCACATAATTTAATATTTAAATCATCCTGAATATCTTTTATGCCACTATAAATGAAATAAACCGTTACAGGGTACAAAATTATTGTTTTGTCTGGGTTTGATAACTTGTGATGTTTCAAAATTGAGAAAAGATATGTTCATTTTTGACCCAAACATACTCAATTCGATATGTGTGCATCGATTTACTCATTTTTGAATACTTCATTTTTTTAGTGTATAATGTTAGCAAGGTTTCGAGCTTGTCGAAGGGAAAAAACATGCCATGCCTCACAGATAGCAGAATATGATTATTCTTTTAGTTTATACAGAACCATTTAACCAATTTTTATAGGTAGGTATTTTACACAGGCCACTATAATACCTAGATCTGTATCAGAGCTTTACAAATTTGGTAAAATCTGATAGCCAGCAAAAAATTTTAGTCGCCAGTAAAAAATATTACCCCCTTCAAGCCTGTGACTGATTTTCTAAAAGTACAAAATGTTTTTATGAATTAATGGAGAAAACGTAACAACAAGCATTGTTTAGCATTACACTGAGAAAAAAAAAAGACCGCGTTCGCCTAGAATGAATAGGTAGTCATTTTCGGAATCCCTAAACTAGAAATATAGATTTCCGAGCTATGCGAATAGAGTAAACAACTAAACTGAATAGATGGAATTATCTAGAATTTCTAATCTCTTGTTTTCTAGGTGATGAAATGTTAATGAATCGTTTCAGTAGCGATAAATTATCACTTGATTTCTGGAATGGTTTCATAAACTAGAATTATAGTTACTAAAACTAACATCTTGTGTTCGCATCTATTTGCAGAGATTTTTAAACAAAATTTACCACGATAATATAGGAAAACGCTCTTGAATTCTAGTAGGGGATTCTAGAACTCTCTAGTAAAAGGAACTAGAATTTATAGGGATGACATGGAACTACTTTTTCTAGAGCAACTGTTTAGGCTCTAGATGCCAGAACCATATTTTTCTCAGTGTCTGTAGGAAAGCAATTCTTAGCTTACCACTTTAAGAAAAAGCAGGCCCAAAACATTAGGTAGAATGCCTCTTGTTAACATGTAAAAAGTCAGTATAAATATATATATATTTTTAAGCACTCTTTTATAAACATTAAATGTTCATCTTAAAAATCACGCCTTGTGTTTTGACTGTAATGCTTGTTGTTCCACAAACTTTCCGTTATAACACATTAAATTGACCCATGTGCACCAAAATCGATCATGAAAAATTCACTATTTTTTTACGCTTCTTAGAAAACGCAAGCAAGTGAATTTATTTAAAATGTGTAATTTTTGCTTTTTTTCAATTTTAACATAGGACAACAGGAAAGAAAATATGAAATAAGTTTGACCACGATAATGCAGGAAAACGCTCTTGAATTCTAGTAGGAGACTCTAGAGCTCTCTAGCAAACAGAACTAGAATTTATAAGGATGACATGGAACTATTTTTTCTAGAGCCACAATTTAGATTCTAGATGCCAGAACCATATTTTTTCCTCAGTATACTAGCTACACAGTTTAGAATAGTACATAATTTAGAGAAATAATAATTTTTAATGAAATTTATTAAAATTATATATACAGTAGAGCGCCGATTATCCGGACCGGTCAGGACCGAGGCCGATCCCCTTAATGAAAAATACAGATAATTGGACAACTTTAAAAAATGCTATGGCAGTGTTTTTTAGGTAACTTCCCTTCTAACTTTTTCAGGCTTAGGACTGGCAATTGGAGTAGCGCACATTTTAGCATATTACAAATGGCGTGTTTAAAAGTTATTCTTTTTAACAATTCGTAAATTTTATTTTTTACAAAATTGGTATAAAGTTATACATAGAAGTGAAAATATAAATTATTACATTCATATATACATACTGTACAGTACCTACGTTTAAAAAAAATCATTGTGATAGGGAAAAGAAATTCCTGACAGTCTTCTTCTGGAGAAGAAGGGATTTTCATGGGGAAAAAATATATGCGTGGGATTCTCGCGCGTAAGAAGTGTAATTTCTTATGTTCTAGAAATAGTTCATATTATGCAATTGCTCTCTTTGCATTAGATGGCGATTTCATTATTTCAGGATAAGAAAATACTTATTTAACATTTAACTTTTGTGACATCCAGCCGAATTTACCGTACCGCGCCTAAAGAAGTTTCACGTCACAAATTTTGGAGAAGACAAAAAAAAAAAGTATTGCCCTTGATTGATCCGGTTAATTGGATAATCTGATTAATCGGCGTCCGGATAATTGGCACTCTGCTGTATCTAAAAACACAAGAAATACTGAAAAAACTGAATTAACCGGCATGTCAGGGAATTGCACATTAACTAATGCTTAAAACGTCAGAATAGTTGAATTCTACAAAATTTATATTTGATGAGGGAGGCGTCGATGAAACAGTGAAGAAGGAAAACAATTTTTTGATTATCTTTCAGTCGAAGTCAATTTAAAAAGTCTGATTTTATTATTTTAAAATTTTCACAATTAATAGCTTGGTCACCACATAAAAAAACATCGGCAACCTGGTAACTGTATGACCTGATCCGGGCTATTTACAGGCAAATCGAGTGTATGGGGCCACATCTTTGTAACTTTTGCAGAGTGAATTGAGCCTTGTTTAAAAATATAATTAAAACCTTTAATATTTTCAACACCCGGCATGAGCTGACTACAAGAGGGCCTAACGGCTCTAACCAATGGGAAATCAGCTCATTGCACTTCGTTCCCAACATCATATGAAAATCATAGCTATGAAGCTTGCTGCAGTGAATTTTTCCAGCTCACAATTTCGTTGGAGATTAGATTACGCGGCGAAATTTTACTCACTGTAGGCGCTCCGGAAGTCTGGTGTTGACTTGACTTGAACAAATGAAGTTCTAACAGTGGTAATATTTACGTATGTTTTTTTTTGTAATCCCTCTAGGAAAGCAATTCTCAGATTACCTCTTGAGGGAAAATGCGGCCCAAACCAAGGGAGTCTGCCCCTCGTTAAAATGTAAAACACTAGTCGGATGTGCCAATTTCAAAACTTTCTTCTATCTCATACATGTTAATACTTCAGCATTCGTTATTACAGTGTCAAATTTAAATGACTATTTATGCCCATCATGAGGATTCTAAAGTTATAGGTTCGTTGAATTGTGTGCATTTAAAAAGGAGATATAAGCATCAAAATTTTCAAAGAAATCATTAAATTTCGGCACTTACCCTCTTATATATCTGAAACCAAAATTCACAGCCCAAAGAGCATAAAAGAGACGACATCTGTTGGACAGTACATACCAAAGCCTAAAAAGGACCTATTTATGTTAAAAGGTAACAGAATATGAAGTTTGATTAAATTCCGTGCATTAGTTTTTGAGATACAGCTATAACGAAAATCGTGGAAAATACAGAATAGCAGTGCCTTATACACCAAAACCTCATCAGTAAAACTTATGTCAACGTTGAACTGAATGTGAAATTTAATGCAAATCCGTACATTAGTTCTTAAGATAGAGCAATTTCGGAAATCGTGAAAAATACAGAGTAGAAACGTCACCTATTGACACCTGTTGGAGAATTACACCAAAATTTAATCAGCAGCAACTTATGTCTAGGTATAACTGAATCTCAATGTTGACGAATATCCGTGAATTAGTTCTTGGGATAGAGCTATTGCTGAAATCGTGAAAAATGCATTATAGCGGCACTACCTGTGGGACAACTTACACCAAAAACTAATCAGCACCAAATCATATAAAAGTATTGTTGGAAATACTAATCTCTTTCAGAATTAGATAAACTCATTATAAATCAAGTTAACTGCTTTTCAAAAAACTCTTAATGCCAGTCGTAAACAAGACTTGATTATTCTTTCACAAAATGACTTTCTTTTTTATGTAATGTGTCAATCAAAAACTGATAAACATTTAGATTAAAAGACTGCAATTTTGACAGCTGAAAGAACTATATTAATAATTTAAGACTTTAAATGATATTTAATGTTTTATTAATAAATATAATCTAGAAATTTTATTTATGTAATTAATCAATAATCAATAATGTTTTGTATATTATACTTTTTTCAGTGTGAGTGTAAAACTGTGACTAGATAGGAGCAAAAATGTATGCTCCAGTTTGTAATTTTAAAGATATATAAAATATAGTAAATTAAACTAAAATTCTGAAAAAAATCCATGGGATACATTATGCATAAAAAAATACACATAAGAATAAAAGAAAAACCAAGTTTTTTTTTTTTTTTACAGGATAAACATTTAAAGATATTTTAGATAACAAATGGATATATACAAGCCCTCATTGGATATGATGAAGAAAGTTCCGTTTTATAGTGGACGATCATGAACCAAAAGGTAAGCAGACCAAAAAGTAAGGACCTTATCTTTATTTTATGATTTAATGTGATTATTATTATTACACGTTAAGTCTCATTTTTTATCTAACAATGATTATGAGACTGACGCGTTGCCTTCATTAAATATTAAATATAAGTATATGATAATTTAATAAAAGGGTTTATTTAAAAGGTGGTAACAGAAGTTAAAAATGAGTTCAGCAAAAGATGCACAGATAGTAGAGAAGCTCAACTCAAATAATTATAATGTTTGGAAATTTAAAATCGAGATGCTTCTCAAAAGAGAAGATCTTTTTGAGATCATTACTGATGAGCCACCAAACTCAATAACAACCGATTGGTTCAAAAGGACCGGAAGGCAAGAGCTATAATTAATCTCAGGATTGAGGATAGCCAGATCGTCCGCGTAAAAAATATTAAAATGCTAGACATACCTCGAACACTTTAAAAGCAATTCATGAAAGAAGTAATTTGTCTAGCAAGCTATACCTTTTACGCAAGTTGTATAGCACAAAATTACCTGAAGGTGGTGATATGGTAAAGCATATCACAAACATACTTGAGCTGATAGACAAATTATCAGCAATCGGTGAACCTATAAAAGATAATCATATTTCAGCGCTTTTGCTGTGTAGCTTATCAGCTTCATAACGAAACACTTATAACGACACTTGAATCCTGAAATGAAGAAGAATTGACACCTACTTTTATTAAAAGTAAATTGATTGATGAATATAATCGCAGAAGCGATAGTTCGAAATCATCTGAAAATACCGCTAGAGCATTCAAAACTACGAAGAAATTTAACAATGCCGGATACAAATTCAATAATGCGGGATATAAGAAGGAACAAAAATACTGTTCAAATTTTAAATTAAAAAACCATAACACTAAAGAATGCTGGCTAAATAACAACTATAAAAATAAACAAAACAATCCTTCAAATAATACGAATTACAAACAACACTACAATTTTTTTTTTTAATTCATCTCTTGTTTTCCAAAAGGATGATAAAACTGTTAGAAATGATTATGTATCAAATTCGGATAAAAATGCCAATTGCAGTGAATATGAAAGTGATCAAGGTAATAAACATCGTGCATTTATAATAAAACCGCGCAATAACAAAGCGTGGATAGTTGACAGTGGCAGTTCAAGTCACATAACAAATGATCAACATTTATTTACAGAAATTTAATCAAATGAAAAAACTAATGTTGTTATTGCAAATGGAAACAAATTAGTTTCTTATAGATCAGGAAATACACTAATACAAACAATAACTTCAGACGGTGAAACACATAACATAACACTTAAAGATGTGTTATTTGTTCCAGATATTGAATCAAACCTATTTTCCGTTAGTAAAGCTACAGAAAATGAATGCGAGATTTTATTCAAAAATGATAAATGTAACTTAACGTTTAACGGAATAACCCGCCTGGAAGCGATAAAGAAAAATAACTTATATGAAATTCAATTAGCTAATGAAAGCACAAACGTAAACTATATAACTAAAACTTACACCTGTAAGGATAATAATTGCATAGAACTATGGCACAGAAAGTTTGGCCATAAAAATTTTGCATCTATCAAACAAATCGAAGAAAAACATCTAGCGAAAGGAATACAAATAAATAAAGGTAAATATGACACAGCTTGTGAAACTTGCATCAAAACAAAGCTAACAGATGCACCTTACCCAAAATTAGCAGATTATAGAGCCACTAAACGATTGGGGTTGATACACTCTGACGTATGTGGGCCTTTCCAGACACCAACCATAGGGGGGAAAACATACTTCTTAACATTTGTGGATGATTACTCTAGATTTACCATTCTGTATTTATTATCAAAGAAATCAGAAGTTTATGAAAAACTTAAGGAATTTGTTGCCTTAGTTAGTAATAAATTTGGCGAAAAGCCGAAAAATATAAGAACAGACAATGGAGGGGAATTTGACAATAATTTAGTTGACAATTATCTTAGAAAAAATGGCATGAAGCACCAACACACTGTTCCGTACTCTCCGAGCCAAAATGGAGTAGCTGAACGTAAAAATAGAACTTTAATTGAAATGACGAGAGCTTTACTTAGCGAAGCAAACTTGCCTCAAAAAATTCTGGGGTGAAGTTATCTGTACGGCGAATCACCTTCAAAACCGATTGCCTACAAAAGCTAATGAAAAGTCCCCGTTTGAGATTTGAAATGAACGACCACCAAATTTAATTTTACCTTAGAGTATTTGGCTGTAACGCCTTTGCTTATGTCAACAAACGACAAAAAATAGATGATAAGGCAGTTGAAGGCATTTTTGTCGGCAATGACAATTACTCCAATGGGTACCTCATTTATGCAAGTGCAAAGAAATAATAATTGCTAGAACAGTAAAGTTTCTAGAAAACAAAAATACACACGAGAAGGTAGAAACATAGTTAAATTTGAGAAAAACCATCTGATGAAAATGTCAAATCACAGAATAAAAACTTCGTAGAAATTGAAGTTAAAACACTGAAGACACACCAAGTGAGTCTAAAAATTTAACACCGGAACCAAGGAGGTCAGATAGATCAAATAAAGGAGTCCCTCCGGACAGATTTATTTAGATGACAACTCACGAACATATAAAAGAACCAGAAAATTTTCATGACATAATGAATATTGAAAATCCAGAAGAAAAACAACATTGGTTAAATGCGACACAAGAAGAGATAAATTCTCTTAATAAAAACAAAACATGGACACTAGTTGATCGCCCACAAGGTAAAAAAATAATTGTATCCAGATGGATTTTTAAAACAAAATATGATGATCATGGAGGAATACAGAAATATAAAGCGAGATTAGTTGCAAAAGGATATCAAAAATATGGCGTAGACTACGAAGAAACTTTTGCCTCTGTTGTTTCACATACGACACTTAGATGTTTTATAGCAGCAGCAGCTTACCACATATTAAAAATTAATCACGTAGACATTAAAACGGCTTTCCTGTATGGTAATTTAGATGAAGGAATTTACATAACTCAACCAGAAGAATGTATTATTCCAAATCAGGAAAACAAAGTATGCCGATTAAATAAATACATTTATGGATTGAAACAAGCAGCCAGGGCAAGGCACACTAAGATAACAAAATCATTAAATGATTTAAAATTTAAATAGTCTAATTCGGACACATGTTTATACATTCGAAATGAAGGAGAAAACAAAACATATATTATCGTTTACGTCGATCATATTCTTATAGAAGGAAAAGATGACGAAATTAAAGACATAATAGAAAAACTTAAGCGAGAATATGAATTAAAAAATCTAGGAGAACTAAGTTATTATTTAGGAATCAAAATAGAGAAAACAGCAGAAGGTTACGAATTAAATCAAAAGGCTAAAATAGAAGAACTAGTAAAAAGGTTTAATTTAGAGGAAGCTAAACCAGTCGGTACTCCGATGGAACCTAATTTTAATAGATTAGAAGATAATGACAATTTCTTGCCAAATAATGTTAAATACAGACAGGCGATAGGTTCATTGCATTATATCGCATCTGTCAGATCTGACATTTCCGCTGCTGTGAATATATCAAGTAGAAGAAACGAATCCCCGCGTCAAAAAGATTGGATGGCAGCGAGAAGAATAATACGATATTTAAACTGCACAAAACAACTAAACTTGTGTATAGACATTAAAACTGAACCGATTTTAAAGACTTTTGCGGATGCCGACTGGGCAGGTGATACTAGCACAAGAAAATCAACCAGCGGCAATCTTTTTACTTTAGGTAATAATCCAATTCAATGGATTACAAAAAGACAATCATGCATAGCCCTTTCATCAGCAGAAGCTGAATATGTGTCAGCCGCAAGTGCAGGGCAAGAAATTATATATTTATTGATACTCCTGGAAGATTTAGACTTAGCACAGACAAAACCTATCAGTTTACATGAAGACAACCAAAGCTGCATCAAAATGATTGAAAGTGAGACGTTTTCAAAAAGGAGTAAACACATAGATATTAGATTTCACGCAATAAAACAACTCAAAGAAGATGGAATAATTGAATTAAAGTACTGTCCATCGAAATATATGATTGCTCATGCACTCACCAAACCCATTCCCAAACATGAATTAGTGAATCACAGAAATTCAATGAACTTGTTTGCCTAATCAATCTGAAGAGATTAAGGGGGCATGCTGGAAATACTAATCTCTTTCAGAATTAGATAAACTCATTATAAATCAAGTTAACTGCTTTTCAAAAAACTTTTAATTCCAGTCGTAAATAAGACTTGATTATTCTTTCACAAAATGACTTTCTTGTTTATGTAATGTGTCAATCAAAAACTGATAAACATTTAGATTAAAAGACTGCAATTTTGGCAGCTGAAAGAACTATATTAATAATTTAAGACTTTAAATAATATTTAGTGTTTTATTAATAAATATAATTTAGAAATTTTATTTATGTAATTAATCAATAATCAATAATGTTTTGTATATTATACTTTTTTCAGTGTATGTGTAAAACTGTGACTAGATAGGAGCAAAAATGTATGCTCCAGTTTGTAATTTTAAAGATATATAAAATATAGTACATTAAACTAAAATTCTGAAAAAATCCATGGAATACATTATGCATGAAAAAATACACATGAGAATAAAAGAAAAACCAAGGTTTTTTTTTTTTTTTTTTTTTTTTTTTTTTTTTACAGGATAAACATTTAAAGATATTTTAGATAACAAATGGATATATACAAGCCCTCATTGGATATGATGAAGAAAGTTCCGTTTTATCGTGGACGATCATGAACCAAAAGGTAAGCAGATTTACCTTATCTTTATTTTATTATTTAATGTGATTATTATTATTACACGTTAAGTCTCATTTTTTTCCAACAAATATAACTGGATTTAAATTTTTATTAAATTCCGTGCATTAATTCTTGAGTGCCCACAAAATTTGTGTCACATATACAGACTCCCGGACAGACATTTTCTAAAAAGATTCAAATCGTGTTCAGAACCTTTTAAAACGTATAAATCCATCGAAAACCGGAAGTCAAAATTTTTCACGACTCCTATACTTTCTTCTTGTACTGGTAGAATAAGTGAAAACATCGGCAACCTGGCGACTGCATTTTTCAAAACCTGATCTGGGGCGTTTGCAGGCCAATTGAGTGTGGGGCCACACCTTTGTAAGTTTTGCAAAGTGAATTGAGCATTGTCCTGTTTACAATATAATTAAAATCCGTATTTTTTCACCCTGGTTCAACAAATGAAGTTCTAACGGGGGCATATATACGTATGTTTATTTTATCATCTCTGTAGGAAAGCAATTCTCAGCTTTCCGCTTGAGGAAAAAGTAGCCCCAAACCATTAGGTAGAATGACCCTTGTTAACACGTAAAAAGTAAGTATAAATATATTTTTTTAAACACTCTGTTATAAACATTCAATGTTCATCTTGAAAATCTCGCCTCATGTTTTGACTGTAATTCAAGTTCTTTCCGTTATAATACATTAATTTGATCCCCATGAGAACCAAACTCGATTATGAACAATTAACGTAAGCAAATGAATTTATTTAAAAATTTATAATTGTTGCTCTGTTTCTATTTTAACACATAGCGCAACGGGAAAGAAAACACGAAACATTATTTCTACTACCTTTTTAGGATTTCTAAATTAATTTCTGGATGTTTAATCGTCAAGTAATTGATATTGAACGATATAAAAGCGTATATTTTAAGTATATTACACTCTTTATATTTTATTTATAATTGATTTTCTACGCTTCAGCCTTTAAAATGTTTCATTGATGCAGTTTATAGCAGTCGTTTGGAATATTTTGGCGATTTTTTATAGACGTATAATTAAATCCATAATTATTTTAACTCTCATAGAATTGTACGCGTTACAGAGAATATTTGGCTGGCGGTTTATCGTCTGTGGAGGGCTAATGAAAATAAGGCCTTAAATTTAATGAATTTATAAATAAGTTATAAAAATATTAAAATGTTCTATTGCCTTCGGAAACATATATCTGCGAGCGTAATTTTTATAGAAGCGGTATTAGGCTAGAAGTGGTTTAAAAATCGGTTATAAAACACCATCCTTATATACAAAAAACAAAGTTGAGATAAATAAAAGAGTGTAATATTAGGGTGTATCAGAAGTATTTTCGTTTTTTGAATACATTTATATGAAAGGCTATAGATGACCCTATCTTGCAATTAATGACCAATGGAAAAAGTTATATTAAAGAGTACACGTTCCCTCATATTGTATTACACTAATATCTATACTTTTATCTCTTTTTAGGTTATATAACGGCTGATACAAATATTGAAATATCATCCATCTTAAGACATTACATGAAAATGGGTCATCAAACTGCTGAAGCATCTCGTAAAATTCGAGAAGTTGAAAGGAATGATACGATCAGGTATCGTACAGCCCAAAAATGCTTCAAACATTTTAAGAGGGTTGAGTTGTCTTTTGAAACCCAGAAGTGGGAGGCCCTCACTTGTTAATCTTTGGAATATTTGAAGCAAAAAGTGGAGATGAATTCCATCACAAGCACACGGAAACTATCAGAGGAGCTAATACCGTCCATTTACACTATATGCCGAGCTTTACATAAACTACAGAAAGCGAACAAATACTCTAGAGAAGTTGCCCATCAATTGACTACGCAGCAAGCAAATTACAGATTGGAAATGTGCAAAACTCTTCTGGAAAATCCACATGATTTGCGTTTTTTCGAGTATATCTACGAAACCCAGATAATCGAAAACAATGGTGTGGGCCAAGGAACCCAACATTTTTCAAAACAAAAGCGTTTTGAAAAGAATTTCATGACCAGCATCTCGTAGAATTTTGAGCCAGTCATTCATTTTGAAACCATTCCACCTAGTCAATCGGTCAACTCTGAAAATTATTGTGAGCAGCTGGAAAGGATGTATGTTTCTTTGAAAAGCAAATACCCTGCATTGGTCAAGAGGCGGATAGCTCTTCTCCAACAAGGCAATGCAAGACTGCACACTTTTCCCTTGACTCGCAATAAAGTAGAGGACCCAAACATTATTATTTTTCTTTGATTTTTTGTTGGTCCCCTAATTGTCCTTCTGATCAAATCACTGTTGATACATATGAAGTCGAACATATTCTTCATAATCCTGAAGTTCCAGAAAAATCCGACAAAATTATCTTTAAATATTCGACAAAATGTCTAAAATTGAGTGTCCGGTCATTAATGGCCATATAGTGTATGTTTCGAAAAGATTATAATGTTCTTATCAGTTTACTCCAACGTAAGATTCATAAAATACACATTATTTTAAAATAGATTGATTATAAAAATCTATGAAATTTTTGTAAACGATTATTTTAATAATAATTGGAATATCATGCATTTAATTTTAACACAAAGGTTTCTGCATTTGCACAGCAAAAATTACGGGATTTCATTGTTTTTCTGCCATTCTTATCATTTTGTACACCGCTATAATGTCTCTATGTGTCTATATGTTTCTCTATGTGTTTAGTTTGATAAATTAGGAAATGTTTTCTTTCTGACAGATGGCTCAATCTATGAAAATGTAAAATAAAAAATCTCTCAGGCTTTTTGAAATATATTTAACATACCGATGTCCATCTGAAATAAATTTTTATTTACATTTCTAACAGAATCGATTTTTTTCATTGATTGTGAAAAGTCATAGAAAACAAAGAAATCTAAATGATAACTTTACTGCGCCAAAAAATAAGCTACAAGAAATACCGTTACCCATGAAATAGTCTGTACAGAGAAATACCACATTCCCTTATTTCATAGGTATTTGTACATAATCTACATATAAAATTGTTATCTGTTTTATCTTTGCTAATATCTATCAATTTATAGAAATAAATTGTAATGTTAATTTAGATACTGAGAATATTCCATACAAAAACTCACTTTGCATATTAATATTATCAGAAAATATCTTACCATAATTTTTAATAGTTTTAACGTATAGTAATTAAATTTTATAGTAATTAAATTACACTCTTTCATGCAAGGATTATAATTGCAATCCGTAAATTTCTATGAATAATAAAGCTTCGTTTCAAAATTTAACCACTGCAGATTTGCATGAAAATCTCTCCATATACCATTTATTGAAAGGAATATCAATTTTAAAGTCCTGGATTTAATTTAATTCTCCAGTTTATTATTTTGTCAGAACTACATTTCATGCCAGAAGAACTGATAAAGACTCATTTCTTTCAGATAGAAATTGTTCGGCGTCTGTGAGACTGGTTATTGATATAAAATGAAATTTCTTTTACAGATAATTTATATAACATCTATTTCAAACTGAAATATTTTAATTTGCTATTTAAAAACAAAGATCTATATATATATATAAAAACATTAATAGCTTTTAAACTTTCCAAGTATAGGGGAAGGAAGGGAAAGTGGTCCATGAGGGCAAAATGACATTGGAGTTTTTTTTCCGCTGTATAGTGCCCCCGCCATGCTGGAACTACGCGAAATAGTCGTCATATATGCTGGTAATATTGTCTGCGATTTTGAAACGGAAGGCTACATTTTCCTAGTTTCAAACTCTGTTTATTGAGTTTTGTTGCATTTTTCATTTTAGGCTGATGATACAATTTCTTGACTATAATTAAATAATGTGCAGTGTTATAATTATTTCCTTTTATGCTGTTTGATCAGTATGAAATAACCTTTTAAATGATGTGTGTTTGAAAACTCTAAGTCATATGTATTAGATGCTAGGCCACAGTTTTTGTAATGGCGTCATTCCGGGCAAAGTGGCCACAAAAGAATCGTGCAAAATGGCCAGACGGGTACTATGCCCGGAAACGAATTTTTATTTATTGTTCATAACAAAATAGTACTATTCAAATGTATTTTCTTTGTAAGAAAGAAGACAGGTCGGGCAATAACTTCTTCAGCGAAAGGCTTACTCTCGATATTTGTAGTCTGGATTTCTGCTGGGAAACTTGTACTCCTCCATTTATCATATTGATACTCAATACTCATTACTGATCACTTTATTTAGTGACGATTTAATACTTAAAGTACGGGGTTATTCTAAATGATGAACCCATTTTCAAAAAATTGCATTTATTAAAGTACAAATCCAAAATGAACAATTTTTATACCATGAAAAGAGGAAGTTTCAAAGTTTTTTTTTAAAGACATTATAAATGTTCAATGTGTCCACCGTTTGCTGCACGGCAAACATCTACGCGATAGTCAAACTCAATGCGCGGTAGAGATCCTAGATTAGAGAGAGATTGGACATTGACGAAATGTCCGCCATTTTCGTTCCAACGTAGATGGAACGCCGTACATCGTAATGCATTTTCATCAGCGTCTAACACGTTTTATTCTATTAAAATTATGAAAATTTCATTTTATATGCTTTCAAAGAGTCTTTCAGAACATAAATATTAGCCCATTTCCATTTTAATGAGTGAGAATAAATGAGTGAGTCCGCATTTTTTACTCTATTTTTTTACTAATTAAAATAGTGGGCAGAGGAAGATTGGGCATGTAAGAACTTAATTTTAATTTCGCAATACTTGAGAAAATATTTTTTAACGTTTATCAGAAAGAAAATGAACTACAGAATTCAATATTTTAAAACTATCTATCATTAATACGCATTTTAAAACAACAGTAATTATTATAATTTTCACCATCTTTGCATTGATAATTTCAGAAACAATAAAATTTGAACATATCATACACCACTCCTATTTAACTATGTATGTGATTCAAAGTTAATTTAATATGTACGCAGAAAATGTTTTATGATAAGTTTCTACGTACTGCTACTTCTCTTTGATATTCTTTTTAAATACAGAAGTCTTGTAAATATATAGTATTTGAATGAGTATTGTTATCAAAACATTAAATGAAAGTTTATAAAAAAATTAAATAGGGGCACTGCTATTAAAATATACAGAAGGACAGAATCACCCAACCGGGGCGCCCAACAAATTTGGCATAGGCTCAATGCCCCGGAGGAAAAATCCCTTATACCATCCACGACCACACAGCCCAGGAAACGGGCCCGGAAAAACAGCGGCAATTAATAAAATAATTTTTTTTTCAACAGAATCAGCGAACTTCGCTGAAGATAACCATAAAATAAGTGCATAGGCCAACTTGGCACTGAAAATATGAAATCAAAATTTACAAAACAAATTTTACAGATGGCACAGACATACCTGCGCTGTGACGATAACTAAAAACAACTTGAAGGGTTTCTCTAAACAACGCCTCTTAACTCAAAAAAAAAAAAAAAGTTTAATTAGTCCATGACAAAACTCTATAAAGCTATGCTTAATGTTCAAATTTTTAAACAGGTATAGTCTCTGAACGGAGAATAAGTCTATACAGAACATCATAGTTCACTATATGATACATGAAAAGTAAATGTCCAACAGTCCTCAGTTAGCCAAAACTTGTAGACCGTATATAAGGAAAATGATAAGTCTTTACAATGTCAGCAATGATAGTGTTCAAAATGCCTCTGTAAACAAAGAATTCCAATGTGACGTAGAAGCTTGAAGAAAGATTGTTTGATTAGAAAACACTTAATTCATTATTCTACTTGTAAATTCAAAAATACCACAATCACACATGGTTGAGAGCAATGCCACAAAATCAATAATGCTGAATAAATACCCTAATAAAATTGTCAAGTGGAAAGTTTTTAAAATATTTTTTAAAACACCAGTTCTTGTTAAAAAGAAGACTGATGAACGAATTACTGTAAAGCACTGAATAATTACTTGAATTTTCACCATACAAGAACCACGCCTAAAAGACGTGTCTTACAAATGAATTGTGCTTATTAGGCTGTTCATAATTCTTACTAAGTTTTATATAATTAGTATTTGCCAGAACAACATATCCGATGTTACATTCTATTACAGTCTCAGTTGACCACAACTTGTTAGTCCGTTTATAAGAAACTGAAAAGTATTTACAATGTCAGCAATGAAAGTGTTCAAAAAGTCCTTTTAAACAAAAGATTCGAATGTGACGTAGAAGATCGAAGAAAAATTATAGAGTAAGACTGTTAAAATATACAAATAAAAAATACGAAAAACAAATAAATAAATCAAAATCCGATATCTAAGTAAAATTGCACTGCTGCGTAGCTTGAAACAGTTGAGTAAAAAAAAAAAGCAAAAAAAAAAAAAAAAAAAAAGCAAAAAAAAAAAAAAAAAAAAATAGAGTAAAAATGCATTTTCTGAGAATTTTTACTCATTAAAATGGATATTTGGTTATATTTATGTTCCGAAAGACTCTTTGAAGGCATATAAAATAAAATTTTCATAATTTTAATAGAATAAAAAGTGTTAGACGCTGATGAAAATGCATTGCGTTGTACGGTATTCCATCTACTTAGTAACGAAAATGGCGGACATTTTGTCAATGTCCAATCTCTCTCTAATGTAGGATCTCTATGGCGCGGCAATATGCCGCGACCTCTTCCGGCCGCTTCTGAACCATCACCGCTTTGAAAGTTGTGCACCCAGTAACAGCAGATACCCTTTCTCGTGAGTGGGGCGAGTTTGGCTATCGCGTAGATGTTCGCCGTGCAGCAAACGGTGGACACATCGAACATCTTAAAAAAACTTTGAAACGTCCTCTTTTCATTGGTATAAAGCTTGTTCATTTTGGATTTGTACTTTAATAAATACAATTTTTTGAAAATGGGTCCATCATTTAGAATAATCCTGTATTACAAAACATAATACTTATTCTTAATGTGCGTTAACTTTAGCTTGTGTTGATTAAGTATACATCCTGAATCAATGTGATTTGTTCATTTAAATATGCTGACCACTTTATCCAACCTAGACGAACAAATTGTCCATTTTGTAATTGTTCTTTTATAGTACAGTGTACATTTTAAAAAAAATTAAGAAAAGTAAAATAACAATTGAAACTACAGTTATTATACTCCCTCCGTCCCAAATTAGTTGTCACATTTGAATACTTTGTACCGATTATTGATATTGATGATTTTATGAATTTGTTTGAAAATTTTTCAGAGATTTCTGGATGCCATGCTATCAATCATCAACATTTACTTATCCTCCTCACCATCTTAAATCAGTACAAAATAATTTTTAAAAATCCAGGGTTCGCAGACTCTTAAGCCACGCCCCATTTTGTAATGATTCGCATAAAACTATCTTCTCGTTAATGAATCGTGAATTTATTAGGAAGAAAATTATCTTTCTATGTTTGACTAGTACCACGTGTGCCTGACTTATCATATGTGTCTGGTATATTTGTTGTAGAATCCTTACAAAGTGGGACGTGGCTTAAGAGCGTGCGAACCCTGTAAATTTACTTTGAAAAATTTGTCACAAAATAAGTGCTATATCTGTAGAAAAAAAATGAGAATGAAAATTCCAAGTTGTGATTATTTTAATGGCAAATAATACAATTTTAACCGAATTTTAAGGACTTTTTTGCACATAATATTGCTTCAGGTTTACATATCAGGTTTCGCGGAAGAAAATTTTGACGACGAAGTTTTTCTTTCTTGAGATGAGTTATTTTGTAACAGTTGTCTCCGCCTGACAGCATAATGTTTTCCATACATGTTTGCAAAGTTAAAAATACATTTTCAAGCTTTTCCACTTCCATATTTTGAAAAGCGGTTTCAACAGCATCAGTTAAGTTGTCAATATTGTTTGTGGGTATCTGATGTTACAATGACTGTATTGCATTAAAAAACCCGAGATCAAGTACATTTAAATCCGGACTATTCGGAGGTTGACATTGTAGTTGCAAACCATCTTTTAAACATTCTTCTGTGATACTGGGATCATCCACTGTCAAATGAAGTTTCGAATTGCCCTGTTGTATGTATATAGGACTCGATTTTTCACTAGTTGGAAATTTTTCACGTATAGCCGGTAAAACTTTTTCTATAATCATTTTTCGGATTTCTTCTTTGTTAACAATTTCTACAACTTTTGTCACAGCAGTTCCTTTTGCACGATTTTTCGAGTTTATTTTTGCATTTTCTGAATAAACAAAAGGCCATATTCCAATCTTTCCATCAAACATTTCGTTTGTATTCGAGTTCCATCCTGGTCTTGCCACCTCTGCCATAAACGTTACTTTGGTAATAAACCTTTTGCTTTTGCAATGCCTCTAAGGTTCAGTTTCATCTAGGGTAAAAATCATCTCTAGTAAAATGAATTACTGGTTTTCGTAATATAAAATCACTTTTCATCGATATGAATACGATCCAACATTTCCGAAAAGCATCCATTAGTTTGAACATGCTGTAAGCAAAAACGAATTCTGTCCAGCTTATTTTTTTCTGTTAGACTTGGCTTAATGGTGGATGAAATACGTTTCAAAATTTTTCCCTCCTTGAGAATCCTGTGTAATGTTGATTTAGGAATGCTAACATCACATGATAAACTCCGAAGTGATTGTCTTCATTTTATTGGGATATCTTTGATTTTGCTCAATTGCTGAGAAAAATCTTTTTTTCTTCGTCCGCATTTACCAGTTTCTTGTGACTTTACATTGTAAACTCCACCATCTGTTATTTTTGATGTCTTTGCCTGCTTCCACAAACTGGATATTGTTCTACGATGATCATTAAATTTCATCGCTGCAGCATTTACAGAACCATGGCTCAGTTTATCATTTTTCTAATGTTGCAATAAAAATTGCAATATAGCGTTACGCTCTTCATTATTCATTTCCTTCTTTTGGGCACTTTCTAAATTATTTTTCATAATTGCAATTTTCGTCACCTCTTATTCCCATTAGTTTACATTCAAGTTAACAATTTTTCCAACACCTAGTTACCATGTTATATTCATTGCAATATAATTTTACTGGTGTTGATCTACTAAACTGCATCGAAAGTTATTTATTACTCCACCTACTTGAAATGTGAACACTAATTTGGGACAAAATTTTCAATCCAAATGTGACAACTAATTTGGAATGGAGGGAGTAGTTACTATTGATATTTGTTTCTAGAACGTTACTGAATAAAAAGATATGACAAAAATTCATCAAAATTAGAGTGGGCAACTTATTCTTCCTTCCCCTTTACTTCTTTTTACAGCTAAAAGGTACAAGATAGAAAGTTTAAAAACAGTAAAAAAAAGTTTTATTAGACTACATGATTCGGCTCCATCCGAGCCATTATCAATATCAGTAAGAATATTCTAAAGATTTCTGCGAAATAGCGGAGGTCCACTTCGAGAAAAAAGCAGTAGCGCCCATCGTAGATACCTTTCCTTTTTTAACCCTTGAGCGGAACGCAGTGTTGCCATATTGGGGACTTTTTTAATTCAGATTATTTAACTGCCACCAATTTTTTAAATTAGTATAATTCGCCTTATTTTTCAGAATTTTTAATATATTTTTAAACAGGATGAATATTTCTATTTCAAAAAAGCGGTAACAATCAACAATCTGGGGACAAAAAAGTCCCCAATCTGGCAACACTGGCAGGACGGTAGCCGCAGACCAGTCGCGGAAGATCCCACCGGAAAAATTTTAAAGCTGAATTCAACAGGTTTAAGTTATCGACCAGCGAATTTTCGTATTAGTTTTGGTAATGGATCGGATGGATTAGAAAGATGTAAACAATTTAATAAAACTTTTTTTACTGTTTTTAAAGTTTTTATCTTTCATCTTTTAACAATTAAAAGAAGTATATTATTATAAAGTGTAATAATTTGGCATACCGGCTTAGCAAAAATGAATGACCAGATTTTCAAAATTTATATTTTCAAAACTATTACATATGATACAACACCTAATCTGTAATCAAGTTCGGTCCACACATTTAGCACTTTTGCACAGTCAACGATTCTTAATGCAGCACTGATGCATTAAAACGTTAAATAACGCAGCACTGAGGCATTAAAACGCTAAATAATGCAGCACTGATGCATTAAAACGCTAAATAATGCAGCACTGATGCATTAAAACATTTAGTAATGCAGCACTGATGTGCATCAGTGCTCCATTATTTATTGTTTTAATAGATCAGTGCTGCATTAAGAATCGTTCACTGTGTAAAACTGCCAAATGTGTGGAACGAACTTTATTACGAATTAGGTGTTTTTCATGTTACGTAAGGTTCGCACATCAGACATTTGTAACTTTAAAAAAAATCTTTGTATGTTCTTCTTTATTTTCGTACATCACTTTTTATAACAAGTGTAATAGTTTTGAAAATATAATTTTTTAAAATCCGGTCATTCATTTGTATATATTTCCAAGCACAGTTACGCAGTTCAGAGAAGATTGTGATAACATCTTGCCTAGAAAACAATGCTTGATTTGAATTCCATAAATCCTTTAAATTTATATTTCCAATACACAAAAATTGTGGCACTAAAAATGGTCAAATGATTTTTTAATGCAGGAAAGCTCTCAAATTTCCTAAAATTAAACGTATAATAACTCAGTGAGTTTTGGCCATAAAAGAATAGAATTTTTACTCTTGTAATTGTCAGAGAGTGGAGGAATATTTGCTATATGTATTTTATACGAACCAGAAACCGTATAAAATTTACAAAGTGTAACTTTTTTAAAAATTAAATTAATAGCAGAACTGTTTCAAAAATGCCATCGTATTTTGAAAGTTTTTTCTTCGATATGCATTGCCCATGTATATCTCCAATATAATGTATAAAAAATGTACAAAACAAGTAAAAATTAAATTTAAACTAGTTGGATGTGCCAATCCTAAAACTGTCTTTTATCTTATACATAATATTTCAAAAACTAGTTACGCATGTTAACATGTCAATATTTTTAGTTCAATACTATACCAACTTTGATTTTCATCTTAAATTTCTGCTTTAGTCAATTAAACGGGCTAAAAACGAGTTAATCAATATCATGATATTTGTTAAAATTAATAGTTTTTCCTTATTCTGTTGTTATCAGATGTTTGCGAATAGCCGGCTTAGCGAAAAGCGAGTTCCTGCCTCTGCACGAGCCGCCAATGGGCAACAGAACTACAAAAAATCAAGAAAAGCATACAAAAATCGCTATCACAGAGCCCATTTACCGCGCAATATTTCCAAATTCCTGTTGCCCAAAGCCAAAAACATGCACGAAAAAATTTGGTTCAATTGTATGCATAATTTTATACACTTTTCGATGGTACAATAAAGAAAATGGCACAAACATCGCTATTACAACGCCCCCCCCCCCCCTTCCGGCAGATTTTTTTTTTTAAATTCAGGGAGGACTTGTTTGCCATAGCCAGAAACTTACACAAAATATTTGGTTCAATTCTATGCATAACTTTATACAATTTTCGATGGTACAATAATGAAAATGGTAGAGACATCGCAATTATAGCGCCCCCTTCCGGCGGAATTTTTTCAAATTCTGGGAGGACCTTCGTACAATGACCAAAAACAAACACAAAATATTTGGCTCAACTCTATGTATAACTTTATAGATTTTTCGATGGTACAATATTCAAAATCGCACAAAAATTGCTATAACAGCGCCCCCTAGCGTCGATTTTTTTCCAAATTAAGGGAGGACCTGCTTTCCATAGTCAAAAACTTAAAATAAAAATTTGATTCAATTCTATGCATAACTTCATACACTTTTGGATGGTACAATATTCAAAATCGCACAAAAATCGCTGTTACAGCGCCCCCTACCGGCGATTTGTTTCCAAATTCAGGGAGGACCTGCTTGCCATAGTCAAAATCTTAAAATAAAAATTTGATTCAATTCCATGCATAACTTCATACACTTTTGGATGTCACAATATTCAAAATCGCACAAAAATCGCTATTACAGCGCCCCCTACCGGCGAATTTTTTCCAAATTCAGGGAGGATCTGCTTGCCATAGCCAAAAACTTAAAATAAAAATTTGGTTCAATTCCATGCATAACTTCATACACTTTTGGATGGTACAATATTCAAAATCGCACAAACATCGCTGTTACAGCGCTCCCTACAGGCGAATTTTTTCCAAATTCAGAGAGGACCTACTTGTCATATCCAAAACTTAAAATAAAAATTTAGTTAAATTCTATGCATAACTTCATACACTTTTGGATGGTAGAATATTCAAAATAGCACAAAAATCGCTGTTACAGCGTCCCCTACCGGCGAATTCTTTCCAAATTCAGGGAGGACCTACTTACTATATTCAAAAACTTAAAATAAAAATTTAGTTCAATTCTATGCATAACTCATACACTTTTGGATGTTACAATATTCAAAATCGCACAAAAATCGCTAATACAGCGCCCCCTACCGGCGATTTTTTTCCATATTCAGGGAGGGTCTTCTTGCCATAGCCAAAAACTTAAAATAAAAATTTGGTTCAATTCCATGCATAACTTCATACACTTTTGGATGGTACAATATTCAAAATCGCACAAACATCGCTGTTACAGCGCTCCCTACAGGCGAATTTTTTCCAAATTCAGGGAGGGCCTATTTGTCATATCCAAAAACATAAAATAAAAATTTGGTTCAATTCTATGCATAACTTCATACACTTTTTGATGGTACAATGGCAACAGACAGACGGACACACGGACACACAGACAGACAGACATTTTCTATAAACATGTTTTTGGGATCCCTGACCCCTAAAACGTGTAAATCCGTCAAAAACCGAAGTCGAAAAAAATTTTGATTACAATACATTCTTCTATTGAAGATTGAAGAAAGTAATAAAAATCAAAAAACCCGCTGCGTAAAAAGCGAACTAATTAATTATTTCTCATCAATGTGAAACTATTTTTTATATTACTTACCGATTTTTTTTATTTACTTGTATTGATTACTTTTAAGCTGTGTTTAATTGTTAGTTTCTATCTATAAACACTGTTTTGATGAGGCCTGTAGATGTCTATGAAGGTTACCGTTGCAGTAAAGCTAGAGATCCTACCTACACAACTTCCAGGTTGTGTAATATTTAAACGGAGCTTCTGACTGTAAAATAGTCAATAAAACATATTCTTCATTTTGAAAGACCTATCCAATGATATGACACTCAATAGGATACGTAATTTTTTTTTTCGTCTCTACCGCCATATTTTTTATTTTACGGCCGACATTTTGAATTTATAAAAACAAAACCTAGCCTATAACCATCGGACGGTTAAGAAGAATCGATAGAGACCTCAATCATTAAAATCCATCCAGCCGTTTGTATGTTTAAAGGGCATAAAGAAATCCACATACCCAGACACGCGTGAAACACATAACCCTTCTTGGCAGTCGGGTAAAAAATTAAAGCACGTTTCAGTCTTTTTAGGGCAGTCTGTATAAACGAAATTATTGACTATTTCTAAGGAAATCCACACAAACAAGATCCTTAAATAATGCGTCAAACATAGATTATGAAACACTTTCCAAATACTGTACCAAAATTTCGCGTTTAATAAAGTTAAAGATTGGAAAACGTATAAAACATTTGAGAACTCAATTTCAGCTATTACCCTCTACACGGAAAAATAATTGAATTCTTTTGTGCACCCTGTGACCAATAGATTTTTCTGTATACTACATAGTATGCAATTAGTGCAGTTCAGAAACGCATCATACAGATACAAATTAACCTTCAACAATTTCCCTCAATAAGCAGAAATGTATTCGGATTCTTTTGTGCAGTCCTGTACATGAACTATAGACTTTATACTCACCAAGTACTATGCAGAAAATTAGTTAAATTTAAAAATGCAAACCAAAGTTGAAAACGCACT
Organism: Maratus speciosus; assembly: GCA_963932465.1. Taxonomy (NCBI): domain Eukaryota; kingdom Metazoa; phylum Arthropoda; class Arachnida; order Araneae; family Salticidae; genus Maratus; species Maratus speciosus. The sequence goes on along the minus strand of OZ010797.1, from coordinate 442,535,949 downwards.
TCCAGTAGTAAACGAATTCTTTTGCATCTCCCTGTAAATGAACGATAAATGCAATGCTCACAATTAGTTTTTGGTAAGGCACATATATTGCACCTCAGAAATGTATAACAATTTCAGTATGTTTGAAAAGGTTATCATTCAAATGCTCTTGAAACAAATTTTTCTAATGACAGTAATATAATGGAATACTTTTTGCTATACCTGCAAGCGAACTATAAATGGTACTAACTTTATTTTCAGTACATATCGTACAATAACAAACTTCAATAATATGTAAAAATTTCAATAACATGTAACAATTTCAGTAACAGGTAACAATTACAGAGCAATTGTAATATATTTAAGAGAGTTAGAACACGGACTGACAAGCCGAAGTCGTAAACAGTTTTCAACAACGTTGAAAAGTGTTAAAGGTATTCTACGCAAGCAATAAATTTGACATGTTCGTTCAGAGGTTTGGTTAAGGAACACAAGCGCTGAAGGCAAAAGTCTGATGTGTTTTCTTTTAACTAGAACATTCAGTCGTTTCCTTGCGCAAGGACTTGAAAAATTGTGCAATACCAATGCTAGTATTCACCACTTATCTCAACCTAGAAAATTTCGGTCGAACGCGTCATCATTAATGTGTCTTGGCTTTGCCTTGATCATAATTAATCTACAGGGCTGTCACTGGCGACTAATTTTTAATTCTATCTCGCACCACTTTTTTAACCCCTTAATTCTCGCTCCCGTGATATTCACGGGCTGTGTCTTTTATTCAGATTATTCAGATTTTTTTTTTCACCAGCTTTATAGGATAGTGTAATTGTTTTTATTTTGGTATCATTTTACCTGTCATTAAATAAAGTGAACATTTCTTTTTCGAAAAAGTGGTGCCAATAAGCAATTTGAATTTTTAAACCGTAATTTAATGCGACCGTTAAGGGGTTAAATAAAAATCTTTCACGTGTATTTTGACAACTTAGTACTGCTTAACAATGTGAAATGTTTAAGGGGTTTCTAGTTGACGTTAACTGAACGCCCAGGCGAAAGATGTCTTGCAAAGCATAAGTACGTAGAAAAAGAAATGGTCTAACTGCAGAAAAATATCTGCGTTTGAGTTGAAAAGTAAAACAGATAAAGGCAGGAAAATTCTGATTGATCGAGACCAGTAGGCCTTTCCCTCTCAGGTTTTCTGCAGAAAAAGAAAAGGATATGAGAGACAATCAAATAATTTTTATGAAAAAAGGACCAGATAAGTTAATTTCGACTAAAATAATAAAAATGGTAAAAAGCAGTCTAACAAAAGAAGCCAAAAAGGCACAAGATCCCTAAAAAAATGACACTTTCCAGTTACATGCAATTTAAAATAACATTTTCCAAAACAGTTTATAATAAGATTTTTTTTTTTTAACTCAGAGATTTAAGAATTATTACCAATATCATCAGTAATATTGGTAGGATTTGACTAAGTTCTCGGAATACAAAAAATGTTTAGAAAAAATATCCTTTTTAGCAGAAATTTGCTCTAGGACACTGCTGAGTTTTTCTGTGATTTCTGGGAAGAAATTGATTTGCAATTCATTTTTTATTTATTTTTCACGATTACGGCAATTGTGGGGATTTCATTTGAAAATTTCTATAAATATTAAATACGTTGGGGGGGGGGGGGGTAGATTTTTTAGCAAAAGGGATTTTCATCGTTTTTTCCACTGGCAGAATTTTTTCATTTAGCTTAGGCATAAGTTTTTGAGAACTGGGATTTTAACGAGAATTTTCCACGTCCTTTGAAGTTTGCGGGGTGCAGAAGATCTCAATTACTACATTTCTGGGATGATCTGTATAGTTCAGTGGACTTTTTGTTTCGACATTTGATCGGGAGATGGTTCCCGCTACAAGCCACGCAACGAGGGTTTATGTTACAATTGGCGGCTGCATGAAATAACTTCTGCCATCTATGGCATTAAATTGCTATTTTGATAACTCTGAATTTTTCGTCTGTTATACGAATTTTGAATAATGATCTTACTTTATAAATTTCAAGTAAAGTTTCGTTTTATCTAAGAAAAGTGGGATACTTTAACAAGATATAGAAAAGAAATTTATTAATTTTTTTTTCAAAAATAGTGGTGAGAATAGAATATGAAAATAGTCGCCCGTAGTAGCCCTTAATCAGGTTAATCACAATTTTCATTTGAGTGTTCGACCGAGATTTTCTGCGTTGAGGTCGATGATAATACGAGCATAAATCAAAGACGGATGCTATTTTTAACACTTTCCAATGTAGTTGAAAAATGTTTATAAATTCGGCTTGCCCGTTCATCTTGTCGCCTCATAGCGGGACGACAGGCGTGTTTCAATGGACTTGAATGTAGAGGTCTTAATATTTGTTAACTTTATGTTGTTTAACGTGGGAACTGCGAATCCGGTAAATTTCTATGACAAAATTGAGAAAATCAAAAATATTATACATAATCCTGGTATTTTCAAAATTCGACTACAAAACCTTCGAATGTGTTAAGGAATTTTAATTAGTTTCGTAGGCTACCGATCTCGGGCGGATCGTGGCGCAGGTATACCTAAGGAAAAAGGGGAAAAAAATCCGCTTTCAAGAACAGTTTGGAACTTTTTCGAATCGCTGTCTTTGTAATAATTACTTTTAAAAACGCGTATTTTTATAAACAAAAGATAAAAAACGCTGCCAGAAAACACGTTTTAGAATTAAATCGTATTTGACTGAATGAAGTAGGGTGACAAAAAAAAAACTTTGAAAGGGACATATTTAATTTTTTATTTCCGTTATTTAAAAAAAAAAAAGAAGAAAGAAATATGTAATTATGTTAAAGGAAGACACGACTGGGACGGCCCACCCACTCACATTAATTTTACTCCATCATTTTATACTCATTTGTAATATGCAACTGAATTTTATACAAGTGTTTATATATACTTTAATTCATGTGTTTTATAAAACTGTACAAGAACGTCACACAAGTTAAAAGTGTCTAAGTTTTTTAGCTCTCCGAAAAATTGTACTTTTTAGTTAAAAACCACATTAACTCTTAAAGTACTCTAGGGATTTCGAAAAACAATTTTTGGTGGTAGAGTACAAATATAAGATCGTATGCGGCAGAAAGTTAAAAAAAATTATTTAGTTTCAGAAAAAAAATTCTGAACAATAGAAAATTTCTAAAAATTTGCTATTGCTGTAAAATGAAAAGTTTTAGTCATAATGAAAAACTTGCCTGCCATAAGTCTTGAACGTAATCCAGTGAACGTGGATTCCAAATTTCATCAAAATCGGTTGGATAGTTTCCGAGGAAATTGTCTTAAAGCCCGCATGTTTTCCATAGGATTGCACACAGTCTTGTCTTCCCTTAACTTGTTCAAAAGTTACAGCGGCAAAACCGCTTTAAAAAAAAAAAAAAAACAGTATTTTGATATACAGAGAAATACGTTTAACACGAAAACGCTTAACATGAAAAATTGGTTAATACGAAATGATATCAATGGCGGATCTAGGGGGGGGGGGGGCGAAGGGGCGATCGCCCCCCCCCTTGGGCTAATAAAGGGTTTGTAAAACGACATTATGCATCCTCACGGGAAATGACTTGGGACGGAGCTCTAGCCCGGCGCGACCCCACCCGGGTCGCGCCACTTTAAATCCACGAGACTCAAACTGGGTCAGGTGTTTTCACTTTTAGAGTCGAGTCGTGCCCTGATCTTAATTTTTTCTGCAGATTCGGGTCGGACCAGGCTTCTTTTTCCCCCAGATTGAGCCTGACCTGGACTTCATTTTTTCTAAAGGTCTGCAGCGGCCAAAAGTTACAGGTCGGGGCTCGGCTCGGAATAAAAGCTAAACATTCGGTCCGTGTCAGCCCGTATGGTAAGCATTATTGGCCCGACCACGACCCGTGCACTCCTCTAAATTCTTCCTCCCGAGCCCAAGTTGGTTCGACCCGACCCGGGTTGTGCCAGTTTAAATTCACGAGACTCGGGCTGGATCAGGTCTTTTCTCTTTTAGAGTCGGGTCGTGCCCTGATCTTAATTTTTTCTGCAGATTCGTGTCGGGTCAGACTTCTTTTTCCTTGAGATCGAGCCTGGCCTGGACTTCATTTTTCCTAGAGGTCTGCACTGGCCAAAATTTCCAGGTCGGGGCTCGGCCCGGAATAAAAGTTAAACATTCTGTCCGTGTCAGCCCGTATGATAAGCATTATTGACCCGACCACGACCCGTGCACTCCTCTAAATTCTTCCTCCCGAGCCCAAGTTGGTCTGACCCGACCCGTGTCGCGCAAGTTTAAATCCACGAGACTTGGGCTGGGTCAGGTCTTTTCTCTTTTAGAACCGGGTCGTGCCCTGATCTTAATTTTTTCTACAGATTCGGGTCGGGCCAGACTTCTTTTTCCTCCAGATCGAGCCTGGCCTGGATTTGATTTTTTCTAGAGGTCTGTACTGACCAAAATTTTCAGCTCGGGACTCAGCCCGGAATAAAAGCTAAACATTCGGTCCGTGTCAGCCCGTATGATAAGCATTATTGGCACGACCCGTGCTCGTGCACTCCTCTAAATTCTTTCTCCCGAGCCCAAGATGGTCCAACCAGACACGGGTCCCGCCAGTTTAAATCCACGAGACTCGGGCTGGGTCACGTCTTTTCTCTTTTAGAGTCGGGTCGTACCCGGATCTTAATTTTTTCTGCAGATTCGGATGGGGTCGGACTTCTTTTTGCTCCAGATCGAGCCTGGCCTGGACTCCATTTTTCCTAGAGGCCTGCACTATCCAAAATTTCCAGGTCGGGGCTCGGCCCGGAATAAAAGATAAACATTTGGTCCGTTTCAGCCCGTATGATAAGCATTATTGGCCCGACCACGACCCGTGCACTCCTCTAAATTCCGAGCCTAAGTTGGTCTGTAATCTTACTTATTTGTCATTCGTAAAAATTATATTTGTTTTGTACATTTGTTTAGCGAAATCTTTAGAAATTTAATTTGATTTGATAAGTTACAGAGATGCATTTTTTTTAATTTACTCTTTCACTTTGTAGAGCTTTAAAATTATGATTTTCTTTTATCAACCGTTTCTTTCATTCTAAACTGATTATCTTACTGGATTTTTATTTGAATGTAATTGTCTAAGCCATATTTTTACGTAGTGTTTACGTACATAATTGCCTAAATAGTCATCGTTATAGTTATTAATATTGTTATTTTTCTGTATTCATGAATTTCGAACATAATCTGAAAATAAAATATGAGCATAAGCAAGTGTACTTTATGAATAATTTTAATTGCAAAATGCAGGCAGGGCTGGAGTTGATTTTTTAGCTTTCATACCGGGCGGGGCCAATAGTTTTATTTTTTTTATGTGGGTTGGACCTGGACTTGGGCCTGATAACTTCAGCCCAGGTAAACCTCTAACTGACATAGCGAAGCCAGCTTTAATTTTTTTTTTAAATGCTTAATTTCAGCCATCATCCCGTAACTACTGAATGTACCGGGAGTCCTAAAATGGACTGACTGATTTTAAAATTCAATAAATTGCAAATGGTGACCGATATTAAAAAAATACTTGCAGGAGCGTTATTGATGTCGGGAACAGGGGTGATTATGTTCCAAATTTTCCGAAAATTTAACCCTCTCGCTGCGAAACCCGCGATTTCCACGGCCAACGTAAAGTGGCAAAATTTGCGCAAAACCGCAATTTCTGCAGCAAATCTTTTTTTTTATGATCTAATTCTATTAAAAAAAACCTGTTTCACAAAGATTTTGGGACATATTTTACTCTAAAATGTTTGCAGATTTGAAATGTGTAATAAAAAATATGCGCAATTTTTTAACCTATTTTAATAAAGAAAATAATAATAATAATAATAATAATAATAATAATAATAATAATAATACGCAGCTCCAGGGTTAAGCCATTCGGTTCCAAAAATTTAGAAAATTCACCTATCCGAAAATTCGGACATACAAATAATCGCAAATTTTGATAAATGGTCTCCATAAAAAATCTATTTCGTCAATCGTTCGCAGAAAATAACTTCAATTTCGCCGAATGATCACAAAAAAACGCGAATTTGGTCAAGGAGCCACGGAAAACATGCGAAATTCTTCAAATGATCACAGAAAACGCGAATTTCTTCAAAAGGCAGCGGAAAAGAACTCGAATTTCGTTAAAGGATCGCGGAGAAAACGCAAATTTTGTCAAATAGCCGCGAAAAAAAACCCCGCGAATTTCGTCAAAGGATCGTGGAGGAAACACGAATTCCTTCATAGAATCGTGGGAAAAAAACGAATTTAGTTAAAGAATCGCTTTAAAAACGCGAATTTAGTCAAAGGATCACTGAAAAAACGCGAATTTTGTAGAAGGGTCACGGAAAAAAACGCGAATTTTACCAAAGGTCTGCAAAATTACACTAATTTCGTCAAAGGGTTGCAGAAGAAACGCAAATTTCATCAAAGGGTTGAAGACGAGCGAATTTCATCAAAGAGTCGTGGGAAAAATGCAGTGGTCTCTTTAGAAAACAGCACACTTACATACGTTTATTATTATAGGTATATTTTTTAACTTGAAATAATATACTGAACTAATTTTTGAAAAAAAAAAAAAAAAAAAAAAAAAAAAACTTAACCCAAACCCAGCTTGCAGGAATCTACACTGAATTCGATCCGAATCCAATACAGCTAACCCGAGCTGCAACAAAAATAATTAGTGCCAGAAGGGAATCCCCCCATCTGCTGTAACCTTTCAGAAAATTTTCTTTGAATTTCAGAATTTTTTTTTTCTTTTTTACTCTACCCCTGATAATTTTTTAACTGCGATTCTTGATTTTAGTTTAAAATAGCAACGAAGATGGTGCTGGAAGCAAGAGGCGCTAAATCGTTTCCCGGAGGAGGTAGGCTTAACGATCATTGTTTACAGCGCCATCTATCACTGCTATTATATAGTAAAATCAAGAATCACAGTAAAAAATCTCATGACATCTTACATAACCCTCCTGCAAGATTTTTTTAAATAGCTGTCACCATTCGAAAAGTACTAAATTTTAAAATCCATTTAAGGACACCCGGTATGTTTTTTAATAAGTTTCAAAGCATTCTTTACTGAAATACAACTCACCTTAGATATAAAGAGACAAGCAGTCTTATGCCAAATTAGTATTTTTTACATAATTCTGGAGATTAAAAAGTATTCCTAAATAATTATTTGGACGTGTCTGTTATGGAGATTTTACTGCATATAGTTTTTATCTTCAAAAATACTTAGACTTTCTTTTAAAAAAAACGGGTCAACCCGAACCCTTCTCGCAAGTCGCAGTAGTGAAAACCCAATCCGAAACTGACCCAAACCGGATATAATGTATATCAATCTGCCCCAAACCCAACGCGCTAGGCGCAGCTAAAAAGTAAAAGTCAACCCGACCTGTAGCGGAAAAGTAGAAGTCAACCGGGCCCAAACTCGACCCGCATCGAAAAAGTAGAAGTTAACCAGGCCCATAGCAAAAAAGTAGAAGTTAACCCGACCCACAGCAAAAAATAGAAATCAACCAGACCCAAACGCGACCCACAGCAAAAAAGTATAAGTTAATCCAACCAGCAGCAAAAAATAGAAGTCAACCGGACCCAAACCTGACTCACACCAAAAAGTAGAAGTAACACGACCCGCAGTGAAGAAATTATCCCCGACCCGCGCATCAGATTGGAGTTTCCAAATTTCTAAAATCGCCCCCCCCCCCCCCCCCCCTTGAGGACTCTCCAGATCCGCCCTTGAATGATATAGCGGTCCGGACAATATACTATGCAATTTAATACATTTTTTTTCTTTTAACACGAAACAAAAATCGTTTAACACGAAAAAAATTCGCTTTCAATCCAGTTTGTTTGAGTTGAAATTGGTGAATTTTGTGTTAAAACCACTGATTTTTTGGTGAAAATCAATGAATTTCTTCCATTTTCGTAAATTAGCTTATGTTTTATGAGAAGAATGGAGGAGAAATCGGTGCGAAAACAAACTGCTATTTCGCTTCAAATGAAGATGAAGCTGCTTAATGCAGTTGATGATAAAGAAGGACGAAAACAGAAATCTGCAAAGAATTAGGCATTGCCAATTCTACTTTATCAACGACAGTAAAAAACGGGGATCCCATTACGTTAATGTTTGAGCGCAGTATGTTTAAGCCAGAGAAAACGTATGAGAACCGCTAAGCACGAAAATTTAGAGACAGTTTGCTTATTTGATTCAAACAAGCTAGATATAAGAATGCTCAAAAAGACACTTTAAAAAATTCTAACTTTTTCCCAAATAAAACATTTTTTTTTTTACTCCCTTTTTATCCTAATGGATGCAACCTACTAGTAGTTTAACAGGAAATCGAAATAAAGTTTGAAGACATCGAAAATATTTGAGTTTTGTTCCTTTTTTTACGAATCTTTTAACGCGAAATTCTTTTAACACGAAAAAAAAAAAAATTCGGCCCCTTCAATTTCGTGTTAACCGTATTTCGATATACTTGAATGTAAAATGTTGCCCTCGCAAGCATTGTCGTTCGGCGTGGCTGAATGGTTACGACACGACTGTAATTTTGTTTGTCCTATTGGACCAGCTGTAGGACATCCTTAAAAGCAGTGTTGGCAGATTGGGAACTTTTTAAATTCAGATTATTTGACTGTCACCACTTTCTTAAAATAGTATAATTCGGGTTATTTTTTAGAATTTTTAATCTATTTTTAAATATAAGGAATATTTCTATTTCAAAAAAGCGGTGACAAATAACAATCTGGGGACAAAAATTCCCCAATGTGGCAACTTTACATTAAAGATTCAAACATTATAAAAATAATAGTTAAGAGAAAATGTATTTTTCTGTGGACTACATTTCTGCATTAGATAAAGTAAACCGATTTTACCGAAAAGGTCATATTTTTTTCTTCTCTGCCGATCGGGTTGTCTTTAATTGCTTCTGATTCGGGAATATTTCGATTCTTGCAGGTACATAATGTATTCTTACATTTTCGTAAGCCATTTTCAGAAAAAAACGCCCCCTTATATTGCTTAAGAGGGAAAAAAACTGAACATTTGTATATAAATTTATGTTTATCTTTCTACATAAAAGATAAAATTGATATTAGTAATACGATTGCAGAGTATCTTGTTATAATTACATTAAAATATAGTTAATTTATTTATTTTTTTAGGTTTCGCTTTGAAGTGCGTAGTTTTCGGGTTGATTTCATCTAGAATTTTTGAGTTTTTTGCCGCTATATAACGGCTTGTGCAAGATTCTAATACAGATAACAATAAAGTGCTGCCATAAAAACACAAAATTAAGAAACAATCCGTTAAAGTCGGTTTTATTTGTTGTTTATTAAAATTACTTGTTCGCGTTTAAAAAAAAAAAAAAAAAAAAAAAAAAGTATCAAATACATTTGTCTGAAAAAAAAAAATTAAATATATATACCAGTAAAAAGTAAAGGAAAAAATTAAATATAAAAATAAATATTCTTTAGTAAGTCTAGTGAAATATTTATCTGAAGTAAATCTTGCTCTCTAATTGTGCCCTTCACGCCAGTTAGGAATAGTGAATATAAACGAGTTACTTTTAAAATCAATTAATTTACTTTTGAGTTATTTTTATAACAGAATGGTTTTAAATAATCTAATAATCTGACAAATATTGCAAAATGTAGATGACAATGATCCTTAACATTAATTCTCATTCAACATTCTCAGGTCTAGGAAATATTACGTAAATGTAGAGAGATTGAGGTGTCTTTAGGGATTTAGTTCTTATTCCATTTTCTTAAATCTAATGACATTTTGGAAAAGTGAAATAACCTTCCTAAAATATTTTGGGAAAAAGAGAAATTTTAGGCCACCTTTAACTATTTCGAGTGTATTACGTACAAGAACTTTGAGTCATATTAGAAAACCAAATGACTCAAAACAACATAGGTGGCCGTTTTTATCTATCAGGCTATTAAAGCTTGAAAGCTAATGTGCCCGCAGGTTCTGTATGTACATATGTATCTATGCATGTACAGTCGTGGAAAAAAAAAAAAAAAGTAAACACCCCTTACTAACTTCTCAACAATTAGCTTAGAAGAAAGTTACAGGTACCGAACGATTGAAAATAAAGTTTACTTTTAAATAATGTATATAAAATTTGCTTATGGGGCCTTCTACATATTAAAACAAACCCAAACTTCATTTTTTTCAATGGCAATACCCAATTTTAATAAGATATTTCAAATCTTCGGTTCAAACTATGCCTAAACACCCAATTTCAAGTCATTTCAATGATAAGTTTTTGAATTATAAACAGTCAAAATTGAGTGCTTCTAATGTTAAATTAAATTTTCATATTTTTATTAATATATCCTGAAATTATACTCCTAATGTACTAATTTTTTGTGTAGCAATAATACTAAAATATCCAAACATAAATACGTTGAATTTACAATTTTTATAATTTTATGATATGAATTATGAAATTAATATAAAAAAATTATGAATTGCAACCTATAATTTTTTTGATGGATTTAGATTTATTAATTTCTACTTTATGTAAATTCAAAATTTCACATTTTTCTTCCAAGTAGTTTTCAAATTATGCTTAAAAAAAGGCAAAATGATGGTTTAAGGGGCCGTTTATGATAGAAGTGACTACATATTTTAAAATTTCTTCTGCTATCCTGTAATCTTACAGACTTTAATAATGGCTTAAGATGACTTGATCAAGAAGGAGGCTCTCTCAGCCAATAATCGAGTACTGAACTTCAATTTAGATACAGACCCTAAAATACGCTCGTTTTAAAATAATTAATTTCTCGGTAAACTTATCGTACGAATTGTATAAAAATTTCTTTTTAGGCTAACTGAAGGGTGTAGAGTTCATTTATGCTGTCAGAATTGTGTACTGCTATTGAAAAAAAAAAAAAAAAAAAGTTATGGTTAGTTTTAATATATAGATGGCCCCCAAGCAAATTTTATATACATCATTTAAAAGTAGACTTTATTTGTAATTGTTCGGTACCAATAACTTTCTTCTACGATAATTTTTTGAGGAGTTAGTAGGGGGTGTTTACTTTTTTTTTTCTTCGTCTATACGTAATGAGACAACTCTTGATAGAAATATACGATTTGCTTCAATTTTTTTTTCTAGGTTCATTCCGATAACGCGCTTCCCTGATTAGCTTTGGGGTTCATTGGTAAAGTATATAGGGGGTAACGGGCGCTAATCCCCTTAATTTAGATAAATGGGTTTTTCATGCAAAATTATCAGATTTGCTTCAAATTTGGTATACCGGTTTATTCTGATAAGGTGCTTCCTTGATTAGATTAGGAGTTTCAGTGGTTAAGTATAAAGGGGAGGGTGTGGGAGCTATTCCCACCCTTAATTTAGATAAATATGTTTTTATGCAGAATTATCCGCTTTACTTCAAATTTGGTATACAGGCTTATTCTGATTTCTCGCTTTCCTGATTAGATTTGGAGTTCATTGGTTAAGTATGAAGTGGGGAAACGGGAGGGGGGGGAGGGCTCCAATGCCCCTTAATTTATTTTTCGAGGGACATTATTTTTTTTAATTAGAGTGTAATATACAATTACTGTAAATAGCCTGTGAGCTCAATATGATCAGTTTAAATGGGCACTTTTCTTTTTATTCTCAGTCTTCCGATTCTCATTTATCTCGTGGATTCCAGATAAAATTAAGTTTAGGTTTGCAGCAGTTTGTTGTATATAGTCATCTAAGATATATGCATGAACTAGATGCCACTGAAACAATTTTGCATTTTGCATGTTTTTTTTTTTTTTTTTTTTTTTTTTTTTTTTTTTTTTTTTTAAGTGATTCGAAGATTATCTTTGAACAAAATTTCGAAAAACTGAATCTCGTTCTCCAGAATCTGGCGTGCTTGAAACACAGTTTCGAGAATACGTTTAAAGAATTTAAACTCGCATTGCTTCAACCCTAATTTCTTTGACAACTTTAATCATTTGTCTTTGAAATGTATTTTCAGAAACTCTTCTTAAACCATTTGGAATGTCTTTGGTTGCAATTAAAATAAATAGATCTATGAATAGTGGTAAATAGAAAGTATAATTGTGTAATAGATGATGATTGAAAAAGAAAGTTTGAAAACATGTTTAGAAATAAGCTTACTTGGTTGATGGAAATGGATTAGAAATTTGATCTTTTTCTCTTAAATAATTTCTTTAATTAGAAAATTCTCATCGTTATTTAGAGGGGTTTTATAATGCTCTATCTTCTCCACCATCAAGGTTGCAGAAAAATAAATTTAACCCTAGAACTACCGGAAATTTTACTCAAGTTTTATAAAAACATTCTACACCAGAATTTTTACTTAAAACTATTTAATTTGTTTATTTAACTTATTATTGTCTGATTTATACATTTAGTTTGTTTTGAAGAAATTTCTGGTTTGAATAAATATTTTGAATGTACATGTCGGGTCCAATGGACCCGTCTGGTAGACGGAAGGTTAAAAGAGAATCGTAAAATAGAACTAATACAAAATATAAACTTGTAGTAAAATAAGACAAAATTGCAATTAAGATAAATAGATCTACGAATTTTGGAAAATAGAAAGTATAATTGTGTAATAGACGATGATTGAAAAAGAAAAAAAAGAAAAAATGTTTAGAAATAAGCTTACTTCTTTGATGGAAATGGATGAGAAATTTGACATTTTTCTCTTAAATAATTTCTTTAATTAGAAAATTCTCATCGTTATTTAGAGGGGGTTTATAATGCTCTTTCTTCTTCAACATCAAGGTTTTGAGAAAAAAATTGTTAAAAGAGAATCGTAAAATACAGCTAATACAAAATATAAAATTCTAATAAAATAAAACAACATTGCAATTAAAATTAATAGATCTATGAATATTGGTAAATAGAAAGTATAATTGTGTAATATATGATAATTTAAAGAAAAGTATGAACACATATTTAGAAATAAACTTACTTGGTTGATGGAAATGGATTAGAAATTTGAACTTTTTTTCTAAAATAATTTCTTTAATTAGAAACTTCTCATCGTTATTTAGAGGGATTTTATAATGCTCTTTCTTCTGCAACATGAAGGTTGCAGAAAAACAAATTGTTCAAAGAGAATCGTAAAATTAAAGTAATACAAACTATAAAATTGTAATTAAAATAAATAGATCTATGTATATTGGTAAATAGAAAGTATAATTGTGTAATAGATGATGATTGAAAAAGAAAGCTTGAAAACATGTTTAGAAATAAACTTACTTGGTTGATGGAAATGGATTAGAAATTTTACCTTTTTCTCTTAAATAATTTCTTTAATTAGAAAATTCTCATCGTTATTTAGAGGGTTTTTATAATGCTCTTTCTTCTCCAACATCAAGGTTGCAGAAAAATAAATTTAAAAGAGAATCGTAAAGTAGAACTAATACAAAATATAAACTTGTAGTAAAATAAAACAAAATTGCAATTAAAATAAATAGGTCTACGAATTTTGGAAAATAGAAAGTATAATTGTGTAATAGATGATGATTGAAAAAAGAAAAATTTAAAAATGTTTAGAAATAAGCTTACTTCTTTGATGGAAATGGATGAGAAGTTTGACATTTTTCTCTTAAATAATTTCTTTAATTAGAAAATTCCCATCGTTATTTAGAGGGGTTTTATAATGCTCTTTCTTCTTCAACATCAAGGTTTTGAGAAAAAAATTGTTAAAAAAGAATCGTAAAATACAGCTAATACAAAATATAAAATTCTAATAAAATAAAACAACATTGCAATTAAAATTAATAGATCTATGAATATTGGTAAATAGAAAGTATAATTGTGTAATATATGATAATTTAAAGAAAAGTATGAACACATATTTAGAAATAAACTTACTTGGTTGATGGAAATGGATTAGAAATTTGAACTTTTTTTCTAAAATAATTTCTTTAATTAGAAACTTCTCATCGTTATTTAGAGGGATTTTATAATGCTCTTTCTTCTGCAACATGAAGGTTGCAGAAAAACAAATTGTTCAAAGAGAATCGTAAAATTAAAGTAATACAAACTATAAAATTGTAATTAAAATAAATAGATCTATGTATATTGGTAAATAGAAAGTATAATTGTGTAATAGATGATGATTGAAAAAGAAAGCTTGAAAACATGTTTAGAAATAAACTTACTTGGTTGATGGAAATGGATTAGAAATTTTACCTTTTTCTCTTAAATAATTTCTTTAATTAGAAAATTCTCATCGTTATTTAGAGGGTTTTTATAATGCTCTTTCTTCTCCAACATCAAGGTTGCAGAAAAATAAATTTAAAAGAGAATCGTAAAGTAGAACTAATACAAAATATAAACTTGTAGTAAAATAAAACAAAATTGCAATTAAAATAAATAGGTCTACGAATTTTGGAAAATAGAAAGTATAATTGTGTAATAGATGATGATTGAAAAAAGAAAAATTTAAAAATGTTTAGAAATAAGCTTACTTCTTTGATGGAAATGGATGAGAAATTTGACATTTTTCTCTTAAATAATTTCTTTAATTAGAAAATTCCCATCGTTATTTAGAGGGGTTTTATAATGCTCTTTCTTCTTCAACATCAAGGTTTTGAGAAAAAAATTGTTAAAAGATAATCGTAAAATACAGCTAATACAAAATATAAAATTCTAATAAAATAAAACAACATTGCAATTAAAATTAATAGATCTATGAATATTGGTAAATAGAAAGTATAATTGTGTAATATATGATAATTTAAAGAAAAGTATGAACACATATTTAGAAATAAACTTACTTGGTTGATGGAAATGGATTAGAAATTTGAACTTTTTTTCTAAAATAATTTCTTTAATTAGAAACTTCTCATCGTTATTTAGAGGGATTTTATAATGCTCTTTCTTCTGCAACATGAAGGTTGCAGAAAAACAAATTGTTCAAAGAGAATCGTAAAATTAAAGTAATACAAACTATAAAATTGTAATTAAAATAAATAGATCTATGTATATTGGTAAATAGAAAGTATAATTGTGTAATAGATGATGATTGAAAAAGAAAGCTTGAAAACATGTTTAGAAATAAACTTACTTGGTTGATGGAAATGGATTAGAAATTTTACCTTTTTCTCTTAAATAATTTCTTTAATTAGAAAATTCTCATCGTTATTTAGAGGGTTTTTATAATGCTCTTTCTTCTCCAACATCAAGGTTGCAGAAAAATATATTTAAAAGAGAATCGTAAAGTAGAACTAATACAAAATATAAACTTGTAGTAAAATAAAACAAAATTGCAATTAAAATAAATAGGTCTACGAATTTTGGAAAATAGAAAGTATAATTGTGTAATAGATGATGATTGAAAAAAGAAAAATTTAAAAATGTTTAGAAATAAGCTTACTTCTTTGATGGAAATGGATTAGAAATTTTACCTTTTTCTCTTAAATAATTTCTTTAATTAGAAAATTCTCATCGTTATTTAGAGGGTTTTTATAATGCTCTTTCTTTTCCAACATCAAGGTTGCAGAAAAATAAATTTAAAAGATAATCGTAAAATAGAACTAATACAAAATATAAACTTGTAGTAAAATAAAACAAAATTGCAATTAAAATAAATAGGTCTACGAATTTTGGAAAATAGAAAGTATAATTGTGTAATAGATGATGATTGAAAAAAGAAAAATTTAAAAATGTTTAGAAATAAGCTTACTTTTTTTATGGAAATGGATGAGAAATTTGACATTTTTCTCTTAAGAGAATTCGTTAATTAGAAACTTCTCATTGTTATTTAGAGGAGTTTTCAAATGCTCTTTCTTCTTCAGCATCAAGGTTGCAGAAAAAAATTGTTAAAAGAGAATCGTAAAATACAACTAATACAAAATGTAAAATTCTAATAAAATAAAACAAAATTGCAATTAAAATTAATAGATCTATGAATATTGGTAAATAAAAGGTATAATTGTGTAATATATGATAATTAAAAAAAAAAAACAGTTTGAACACATATTTAGAAATAAACTTACTTGGTTGATGCAAATGGATTAGAAATTTGAACTTTTTTTTCTAAAATAATTTCTTTAATTAGAAACATCTCATCGTTATTTAGAGGGATTTTATAATTAGTCCAAGAGCTGTTAAACATTTCAGGGAAGGTATTTGAGGCACCCTGAAAATTTGTGCAACACTTCTTTTGTAATGCCTGAATACAAAATCGAATGTCTGGCTGAAGGATCGTGGCCCAAAACCTGTGCCAGACAAAAAATGGCACTTGACATGTGTCTGGCACAGTTTTTGTGCCGACTAAAGTGTCTGTCATTTTCAAAATATTTTTTTCTAAGCATAAATATTATTGTGCCTCAATCTCAGCGTGCCTCAAATACCTTTTTTGGGTAGTCAAAAAATGGCACTTGACACGTGTCTGGCACAGTTTTTGGGCCGACTAAAGTGTCTGTCTTTTTCAAAATATTTTTTTCTAAGTATAAATATTATTCTGTTTCAATCTCAGCGTGCCTCAAATACTTTTTTGGGGTAGTGTCAAAAAATGGCACTTGACACAGGTTTTGGGCCACGATCCTTCAGCCAGACATTCGATTTTGTATTCAGGCATTACAAAAGAAGTGCTGCACAAATTTTCAGGGTGCCTCAAATACCTACTCAAAAATGTTCAACAGCTCTCCTACTAAATGCTCTTTCTTCTGCAACATGAAGGTTGCAGAAAACAAATTGTTCAAAGAGAAACGTAAAATGAAACTAATGCAAACTATAAAATTGTAATTAAAATAAATAGATCTATGAATATTGGTAAATAGAAAGTATCATTGTGTAATAGATGATGATTGAAAAAAAAGTATGAAAACATGTTTAGAAATAAGCTTACTTGGTTGATGGAAATGGATTAGAAATTTGACATTTGTCTCTTGAACAAATTTGTTAATTAGAAACTTCCCATCGTTATTTAGAGGGATTTTCCAATGCTCTTTCTTCTCCTACATCAAGGTTGCAGATTTTTTTTTTTTTTTTTTTTTTTTTTTTTTTTTAAGAGAATTGTAAAGTAGAACTAATACAGAATTTAAAATTGTAATAAAATAAAACAAAATTCAAAATTGTAATAAAACTAATAAAAAATATAAATGTGTAACATAATTATAATATCGAACTTTACTAAATCGACCATCAATTGTACAATTTTACTTCTCAGGGGAAAAAACAAACAAACATATGCTGTATTTTTCTCATATTGATAAATACTCTAAATTATTTGTTTATTGCATAAAATAATTCGATCAAATAATTAAATTAATTGAATTTTCAACACTTTCCAACATAATTAGTATTTATGAATTCAGTCTGTCTGCCCGTCTGTTCGTCTCTCTGTCTGTCCGTGCTCTAACTTGAGTAAATATAGTCCGATTGCCATCAAATGGATGCATGTTACTGGGATATATTATGCCAGGGTCGGCAAACCTATGGCACGCGAAAGAATAATCTTGGCACGGCGCGGCATTGATTATGTCTCTAAATCAGGATACAGTGATTTTACACAAAATACACGAATTTAGACGACCTGATTTAATTCTAAATTCGATTAATCGGAAATTGAAGAATTTTAATGTTATTCAATATACTTCGAAAATTTGTCAAACAAAGAAAATATTTGAAAACTACCAAAAAGGAAAGATTATTATATGTATTAATAAAAATACCGGTGGTGAATTATAGCAACTTGAAAATTAATTTGAAAACTATTTAAATAATAAACTGGCTTCCCCCCCCCCCTCCCATTTTAATAGTTTTTCCTACTACTTATACCTGTGAGTCATTATTTTCTCAAATGAATAATATAAAAAATCAAATAGAGAGCATTTGTCAGATAAATCCATTTTAGTTTGCATTCTGTTAAAATTAACTAAGCATTAAAATGATATCAATTATTTTTCATCCAAGATACAACACAATTAATCATTATATATTTTTTATTATTTTCTAAAATATAAGTGTTTCTATAATTATATCAGTGTAATACTTGCATGTATGTTACCCATATTAGAAAAAATATATTAATAAGTAATTTTCAAGTAGTTTTGATTTATTATTTTTCAATCCACTAAATTTGTTTTATAGTTGGCACGTCAAGGTCATGTAAAATATTTTTTGAAAAAAGTTTGGCACGCGACTATAAAAAGGTTCGCTAACCCTGTACTATGCCATGTTCGGTATTGAAAATGAAGTGTGTAGCATTTTTGGTTCATTTACAGAGCCACTCGAAATAATTCCGTTACATTACGGTCTATGGGAGAAAATTGTTTACCGAGTATTTTAATGATATTACAGTGCTTTAAAACTTTTTTAAATTGATATGCATCGCTGAAGTGTACTGCAAGGTTCTTACTATAGAATATGGTGTGCATAGAACTTATCTTTTATTTAAAAGAACACACAAAAGAATTTGGCTATAAAAGTAAATGAGCAATAATTGAACTATTGCAGCATACGAACAATAATTGCTAGAAGTGCATTTTCAGTTGTGGTGTGCGTTTTGAAATTTAAGTATTTTTTAAATATTACTTGGTGTGTATAAATTCTATAGATCCTATACATGGTCGTACAAAAGTTCTCAACAACATCCGTTTATTGGCGAAAATTGTTGAGTGGAAAATCTCAACTGTGCTATGCGTTTAACTGAACTAAATTTTAGCATACTATGTAGTATGGATACATATCTGCAGATCATATACAGGGCTGCAAAAAAAATCGTGTATTTTAACGACTATTCATGGTAATAGCAGAAATCAGGTTTTCAAATGCGTTATGCTTTTTCCAAATTGTTCGTTTAGACGTCCCCTTTCACCTTAGTAAACTGTAAAGTTTTGTTATAATATTCTGAATGTGTTGGGAAGTGTTTCATAATCTATGCTGTGCGCATGATTTTTCGTTCTTGTTAATTTATGGAATTGAATATCTAATTCAATATAGAATTGAGAAATTCACCAATTTATTCTAAAGTATTGTTTGAAAATTTTAAGGAATATGTGTTTAACCCTTTAACCGTGACATTTGTTTTCTTACAAAAAAATTAAAAATGGGGCTGGACACCACTTTTTCCATACTAAAATATTTACCTTACTTAATCGAAAAATATCTGATAATCAATAAAGATAAATTTACAGTTACAAATTAGTGGTATCAAAATGCTTTTAATAACGAAGCAAGCAAAGTGTTCTTGCCTGAATCCAGTTCGGGCTATACTGTTTAGGGGTTAATAACAAAGATATTGATTAAGTTGCCCTTTAGTTTATGAGATAAACTAGATTGATTTTTCTGCAAAGCTTTAGAGTCCGGATTACATGCATTATAAAAATTTCGAAATATGCATAAAGGTAATTTACACACTGAAAGAAAAAAATATACCGCCTTCATCTAGAAAGAATAGGTAGTCGTTTTCTAAATCCCTAAACTAGAAATACTGATTTCCGAGTTATGCGAATAAGGAAAACAAGTAAACTGAATAGATGAAGTGATCAAGAATTTCTAGTCTGTTGTTTTCTAGGTGATGAAACGATACATTATATTATGAATCGTTTGAACTGCGAGAAATTATCACTTGATTTCTAGAATTAATTCATAATCTAGAATTATAGTTACTAAAACTCACTAATTGTGTTCGCATTTATTTTCAGAGGTCTTTAAATAAGTTTGACCACGATAGTATAGGAAAACGCCCTTGAACTTTAATAAAGATAACTAGAACTCGCAAAGGGAGCTAGAATTTATAAGGATGACGTGGAACTACTTTCTCTAGAGCCACAATTTATTTTCTAGATGCCAGTGGCATATCTTTTTTCAGTACAATATACACAATGAATATGCATTTATAGAATTTACTTACCTTTAATTTGCGTAGGTATATAAAATAAAATCAATAATATTTCGTACCAATATACAAGGGACTCCACAAAGCTGAGGAAAAATCATATAAAATTGAGATCTATAAGATCAACAAACTTTTTTAAATATATATATGTTTCCATTTACTGTAGAACCTCGATTATCCGAAGTAATTGGAATCGACCCTCTTTCGGATAATCGAGAATGCTTCAATTTAAGATTAAGGAGAAATATATGCGCTATTCCTTATTGAGGTAACAAGTACTTAATAAAAATAAAGCAATAACAAAATAAAAACAAGTTAATAAATTACCTGAATTTTAAATTTGAAACTAAGTACCTTGTACATATTTCACAAGAGTTTGAAACAATGTTTTGTTTGTCGCAGTTTCGATTGCCTTTGCTTTGAAAATCTATCACGAAGTTTTTTAATATTTTAGTTCACGAGTATCACAGTCTTTCTGCTGCTCCAGCCATGGTAAACCTTTTGCAAAACATTCAAAAGCTTCAGAATTGCTAATATGTTCGTTTTGTTCGTTCCACTCCGCTTACGGGAGCTCAAGTTAAATTCAAAGGAACTCTAAGAAAGGGGATCGAAAATATTTATATGTACTCGTAGTTCGGAATGCGTAGTTCGTAGTTCCTAATTCGGCTTGCACACAAGGAATATGGTAGTTAAAAAAAAGGAAAAGAAAGCTTTGAAAATGGATTTTGCACACAAAGAATGTGACACACACACACACAAAAAAAAAAGGTTTAAAAATGTATTTCGGTTAATCGAGATTTTCGGTTAAAAGAGTTACGGATAAAAGAGGTTCTACTGTATATGTTGTCACTTTTACTTTGTAATTAGTGAGTTTGTGTTTGATTTTGTATATACAGAGTGTGCCGAATTAGAAAGACAAATTCAGAGGGGTGGTACTAGGCATCATGTGGATGAAAAAAGCAAGTTCCTTCGAAAACCTTCGCTCATTTCATATAATTTTATGGTCTTTTAATAAGTTCTTGATGACCTTAAAATTAAATTGTAATGTTTGAATTATAGAAAATAAATATTGCAGGGAAATTTGAAAGTTTTTTTAAATAAATATATTTTGAAGATATCAAATTGACGAATTTTTAAAGTGATTTCGTGACTATTCCCTTACTACACAAGATGATGAAATTTCGTGAAAATCTATCTAAAATGTAAAAAAAAGACAGCTGTTTCATAATATACAAAAATATAAAGTAACCACGAACGAAAATGCACAATAACCTCTTACGAGTTACTCATGATTTCGAAAAGCATCCTTTATCAAGAGAAACCTCCAAAGCACCATATTTTCAAAGTTTAGAGAAGAATTTATAAAAACAAAGTTTCTTATGCTGCCATTGATTTTCTGAAACGTTTCCGAGTCCTTTTTATATTGTATTAATCAGGTTTCTCAAATCAGAATATCGCATTTTAGGATGCTTTCAAATCTCAATTAGACTTTTCTGCCACGTAACTGATGTTATACATGCATGAATAGCAAAACAATATTAATTTTATGTTAATGTTAAGGCTGTTAGGGGGTCTCAGGACTCTTAAAATTGGAAAAAATGAAAAAAAAAAAGATCATTTTCATCATTTAATATCTTAAAATGAAATGTATATTAAAAATAAAATTTTTATTGGGATGAAGGGTATAAGTATGTTCTTTCATTTCATGCCTACTTGCCAACCTCCCGATTTTTTTAATACCAGTATTTGTATGCAGAAATACTTGTTTTATGCAATCGCACAATTCCCGCCATCAGATAAAGCGAACATTTTTATAAGAATTTACTGGTATTTAAAAAATCGGGAGGTTGGCAACTATGTTTCATGTAGGGTAACTCCGGGAGAGTCACCGCATCCCCTATATGTCTTGTATTTATCGATAGATGGTCGTCAAACGCGCAGTATAGTTGCACAATGATATTATTTTAACCAGTGTATAGCGTGAATTCCATTTAGATGATTACTTGTAGATGTATAATCCTTATTTTGACGTAAGTGCATGATTTCACTGTCCAAACTTTTAAACACTTTATGCTTAAATACTTTTCATACGCTAATTACTAAATGGATGCATGATTTCGTAATCAAAACTAAGTGTAGCGTTTGTATAGAGTACTGTGTGTATGGTTACGCCATTTTTCTTAGCGATGGCAGGCAACTTTGATGTGCGACGTCTGTACCATGCAAAATTGGATGCATGCCGCACTGCAATTCCGGTATACATGCCGCAGTTTCTTTTGTACGGTATGATTAAGTGTTGTTAAATTTTACTTTTCTTTTTCCACAGACTAACCAAGTTAGGAATGTTACGAAATTTACTAAAACCAAAGGAGAAAAACGGAAAAATAAAAAGTAAGAAGGGCAAGAAAGATGCAAGTCAAGATGATAATAATGAAAAAATGGATTACGCATAACGCAGATGCTCTTTGCAAGGAATATTTAGAAAACTACTCCAAAAAAGAGGAAGTGTAATCGGCTTCGTTGCATCATGTGTCAAATGTAGTTACATAAAGACTGTACTTTTTCGACACTCTTTGTGTAGATTGTGGTCGAAAAAAACAGGTCTATTAACCCATTCGGGACCATGGGTGCATATAAGCACCTTCAAAAAGAGCATACAGGATTTGTTTCTGGTACCAGTAAAAAATAAAAATAATATTTGTGTTCTTTAATTAGAGCATTTTCATGATTATTTAAGTAAAGGTAACTTCTTTTTTTTAAAAAGGTACCAACGAATAAAATTTGTGTAAAAGCCGCATGTCCCGAAAGGGTTAACAAATAAGTTATGTAAACACAATTTTACTTTTATTCTTTTCCCTCTATAATACATTGATGTTACGCTGTTGCTGAAATAACAATTAAAATTTAATGTAAAAAAAGAAGTCGATAATTTGAATAGTGAAAGAAGGCAAACAATTATTAATTTGAATCCACTAATACGTTTCATTGTACTCATTTAATTTCATTTGGTTAGTACATCGTTAATTATAGTCCAGATATGAATATTTCTTTGAATATTTTTATTTATAATTTCATTCTGTTCTTATTACAAGCGCGTCATAACTACCGAACAAGTGCGGCGTCTCAGCCTGAATGTACGGGTGATGCGCCTCAGTGTAATGTTTTAGAAAAAAATATTAAAAAATATTAATTATTTGTTTTGAATTTTTTTGTCGCAGTACACGTGTTGTATATTTAACATTAAATAGCATAGCATGATTTTTTAAATTTTATGTCCCCCATGGGACTTTATACACAAATTAAAAAAAATATATATATATGCGGCATAAATCCCGAAATTACTCTATTTAAAAAATTCCAAGATGCAGCGTTAGTATTTACAGGGGCTCCAAACTGTCAGACATTTGTCGAGCAGAAAATTGGTATAACAGCTTACGCGCAGGATTACAAAATAAATTTTGCAACTAGGATGAAAATTTTCGTACCTAATTATAACTCAGACTGTAATAATTACTCTGAACCGAAATAAATTTGTATTTAAAGCATTTATATATTTTTAATACAAAGTTGTATTAAGCTAATACAAAATTTTGAGTTTTTCAGCAGTATAATCACCTAAAATTTTTTTATGAGTAATAAAAATAAAATTTTAGGTTCAGTTTATACAGGCTAACATGAAATGTACGTTTTGAAAATTTCATGAAAAAATATTCACAAGTCTTCGAGATATCTTGCGCGTTATGCCCCAATACGTCATTTGGAGAAAAATGACTTCAAATTTTCGGAAACACCGCTGTAGCTATTGAGCGAGTATAATTCTAAAAGCTATAACTTGTGTTCTAATAGGAATTTCAAGGAAACATATCAAAATGTTCAGAAAAGGTAAGAGTTTAACATCTAAAAAAATTAAAATTTCGAAAATTTTGAAGCTTTAAGAGTCCTGACACCAGTGTTGTCAGATTGGGGACTTATTTGTCCCCTGATTGTTGATTGTCACCGTTTTTTTGAAATACAGTCGAGCCTCGATATCCCGACACTTTAAAGGCCAGAAAAAAGTGTCATCATAAGCGGAGTGTCGCGGTAACCGGAGTTTTAGAAAATATGTTTATAAACAGCTGTATTTTTAATTAATCTAAGTCAATTTTAAATTCATAACCGTTCTTGCAGTTTTAAGCAATAAAACATTATCATTAAACAAAAGAAACACAAAAACGAAATTAAAAGAAATAAAAATCAGATTTATAATGACTTGTTTTTTTTTTTTTTTTTTTTTTTTTTTTAATTGTTACATGAAATATTGATGAATGCCTATCCCTAAATGTGCTTCCTACAATTCTTTTTTAAATATCACACAATGAATTGTAATCAATATTCGTTGTTTCCGAAATGGATGTTAGATAATTTCTGATTGTTTCAATGCAATGCAATGCTTCGGATTTGTCGGATGAAAAACGTCGAGTAATCACAAGAAATCGCCGCTTGACCAGAACAAAAAGACCGCGATTAGACTGATACGTCTATCTGGAGCTTAAGTAGGTCATTCATAGTGTGTGGGTTTATTTATTCGTATAAATAAAGGATTGAAATAAAATTTCTTATTTATCTAAATGGGTATTTTAGACACTTTTGTGAAAAATTTGGCAAAGACATTTCTTACCGCTTAATTTCCGTGCTTAGATAAATTATGAAAAATGGACAATTTTCCTAAACCGTCGTAATATCCAGTGTTGCATATTATTCAACGACGTAAAATACGGAGTTTATTTTCTTAAATATCATATACAGAAAATCGGGACTTTGAAAAACTGACGTAATAAGGGGAGTGATGGGAAAAACGGGCTTCGGGATAACGAGGTCCAACTGTATACATATTCGGCCTATTTAAAAATAGATTAAAAATTCAGAAAAATAAGGTGAATTATACTATTTTTAAAAAAAGTGGTGACAGACAAATAATCTGAAAGAAAACAGTCCCCAATCTGGCAACACTGCCTGAGACCCCGTTTAATTAATCATAATTTGTCTGTAAAACATGTTTGTTGAACACGAAATTGTTTATTTGAGAATCGATAGCATCCGAAAAAATCTTCGTTCCGGGTTGAGAAAACTTATTAATGCATTATAAAAACTACTCGGAAACGTTTCGAAACTCATTAACTGCAAAAGAAACTTTATTTTTATAAATGCTTCTTCAAATCTCGAAAATATATTCGTTTCAGAGGTTTCTACAGATAAAGAACGTTTCCCGGAATCGTGGGTAGCTTGGAAGAGCTTATTGCATATTTTAGTTCGTGGTTATATTATACTACGGGTGTTCCATAATAACTGACAGTAAAATCATAAAAATCATTAAATATATTTACATCAAAAAATACATCATTCTTCTTCAAAACAACTTCTCTCAGATGATATGAAACGGTTCCATCGTTCAACACACTTAAAAAAAAAAAAAAAAAAAAGCAGATAAGCCGTTTTCTAGAAGCTGCTTCAAAGAACCCTACAGCGTACACTGCTAAAATAACCTCAGAATCTGTTGTGGGATCTGTCCGAATCACAAGTTGCGGACTTGATAAGGGGATCAAAATGATCGAATTTCCTAAAAACTGTATTAACAGGTGATGAAACTTCTGTGCATCATTTTGAATCCCTTATCAAGTCCGCAAAGAGTGATTCCGACAGATTCAACAATAGATTCTGAAATTATTTTAACAGTGTAGGGTTCTTTGAAGCAGGTTCTAGAAAACGGTTACTCTACTTGTTTTGAAAAGTGTGTTGAACGATGGGACGTTGCATATCATCTGAAGGAAGGTGTTTTGAAGAAGATTGATATATTTTTTTATGTAAATATATTTCTTGATTTTTTATGATTTTACTCTCAGTTATTATGGAACGCCCTTTGTACTTTCTTAGATCAAGAAAAATCTTCGTTTTTTTTTTTAAGTGAGCCATTTTCATGAAATAGTGCGAGCAAGCTGCAAAATGCACGTTTTATATAAAAAAACTTTAAAAAATTTATGTAACAATAAAAGTATAATTAAAATAACAATATAAAGTTATTGTGTTGTGTTTGGCGATTGCTGAACTTAAGTAAAGTCAAAATTTCAATGGATATTTCTTTAAAAGATTAAAAATAAATCTAATTTAAATATGAAAACAGATTTTTATTTTCTCTTATTTTTTTTTTACGATTAAAAGGTAATTGACCCTCAAAATGAAAAAAATAATTCACAGGATGCATTATTTAAAAAAAAAAATAGGCATTGCTAACTCTTTAATAACTAGCGACATATAATCGCGTTCGATTTATCGTGTGTAGTTTTCCGGTCCCCGTTATTATCGTGTCGGATCTATGGCAGAGGATGAAATCTCTATCATGGAAACAGAAAGAGAAATCATTCAACCGAAAACCGAGACCCCAACCATATGGTTTATGGGCTAAAGAAATATATATCAACATCTTGATAGTCTAAATTATGGTTGTTGTTTTTTTTTTTTTTGTTTTTTGTTTTTTGTTTTTTTGTTTTTTCAATTGAAGGAACAAAATTCACCTCAAAGTTGTTCTGAATTGTTCGTCAAGAGCTTCTGAAAACGGGTATTGCTATACATAAAAAAGATAATGTAGCGAAAATTTAAAAAAAAAAACTTTTTTAAAACGTTAGAGACCTTTGCCACCCAGTAGATCGCATTCATGGGTTAAGAGTGTTGGTCAGTGAGATATCAAACTCCTCTCGTTAATTTTAACTTTAACTAACCGGGAATTTTACTCGAATTTTATAAAATATTTCACACCGGAAGTTTTATTCAAAACAATTTGACTGTTTTATTTACACAAAAGTAATTATAGAGCATTAAATGTATGTTAAAATATTTTAAATATACGAATGCTTTCCACGCATTCCAAATTTTAACATTAACAAAGGGGATTTGAGATTTCACTGACAAACAACTTTAATGAGCGCCTACGACACCAATAAACATTTTACATCATTTTCCTCGGACACCTTATTCTTTTTAAATGGAATATTTCATCTTTCAACAGATATTTTTTTTTTTTACAATGAAGTAAAAAACAGCAAACTTTTTCCAAAAGAGCATACGGAATTTGAGATTGACTATGTGTTTATAAGAAGAGAAAGGGTTTTAAAAAGTAAACAGAACTGTTTTCTAGAAATGCTACAGAAATATTACATATATGCATATAATATAGATTTTGGGAAGAGTTCCATATCCTATGCTGTTTTTTTTTTTTTTTTTTTTTTTTTTTTTTTTTTTTTTTAGCATTAAATGAATCGATGTGGTTGCGATCTTCAGCCTTTGGGGTTGTTTTTTTTTTTTCTGGAATGGACTTTATTCATATGTTTTTGCGTAATTTTTTGCATTTAGCATATTTTTTTCAAAAAAAATTATAACTTTTGTTTTAATTTGACAGATATAATAAATATAATGGGAAGAGCTCCATATCCTGAGCTGGTTGGCGCGATTGCCGAAGGAATCCAAAATGGCACCAAAAGGCCATTTCAGCATCTTATAAAAAATTTTAAGATGGCGGAAAAACATGGTCTTTAAATATTTATAAACATATATATACATATTTAATAAATGTTATATATGTCACATGTTAAAAAAATACGATGTTTATACAGATAGTTTTAGTTTTATGTATATATATTAAATATAGAGATATACCTATACATACATAATATATACACCTATAAATAAATATTATGTACTTATATATAATTTTATATATTTATTATATTGGGAAGAGTTCCATATCCTGTACTGTTTTTTTTTTTTTTTTTCATTAAATGAATCGATGTGGTTGCTTTTTTTCTGGAATGGACTTTATTCATATGTTTTTTGCGTAATTTTTTGAATTTAGCATATTTTTTCAGAAAAATTTATAACTTTTGTTTTAATTTGACATATAAAACAAAGATAATAAATATATAAAATTATGTATTTATATATTTATAAATATATAACTATAAAAAGATTCTTTGCCATTTACGTCTAAGAAAATGGCAAATTATGAGACATTATTATATGTCTCATAATTTTTATCTAAAAAGTATGAGAATCATGAAAATTATGAAAGGAGGGTGCAAAACATAACAATAAAACTATTAAACAATTGAAACAAGAACAATAAATACACAACTCTTTGCGCGTCGGAGGACTATGCTGCCCATTCACATTAATGTTAGGCTAACATTTTGTACTTGATTTTATTTTTATATTCTACTCGCACCACTATATTTAAAATAAATTTTGTAATATGTAGATGTTTGTCAAAATATAAGTAAAAGTGTTTCTTATAAAAAGAAAGAGTGGTGCTGAATAAAATTTGTGTAAGAGATACTGGTCCGGAATTCCCGTGGGAAGTGACATAGAACCGATAAGGGTTAAAACATTACCTCATTTATTATATGAAACTAAATTTTGTCCAAGTGTTTATATATACTTTAATTCATGTGTTTGATAAAACTGTGCATGAACTTTATTCAAGTTAGAAGCGTCTAAGTTTTTTGGCTCTACTAAAATATCGTACTTTTCAGGTAAAAATCCCATTATCTCCTAAAGTACTCGAGAGATTTCGATAAAAAAATTGTTAGTGGTAGAGTATAAATAGAAGATCATATGTGGCAGGCAGATTAAAGTAAATTTAATTAGTTTCGGAAAAAAAATTCTGAAAAATTGCCATTGCTCTAAAATAAAAAGTTTTAGTCGCAAAAAAAAAAAAAACTGTCTATCATAAATCTTGTGCATAATCCAGTGAATATTGATTCCAAATTTCACCAAAATCGGCCGAGTAGTTTCTGAGGAAACGGGTCTTAATGGTCGCATGTTTTCCGTAGGATTGCACCCAGTCTTCTCTTCTTTTAAGGTACCATCTGCCTACGTTGGAAATGAGCATTTTCGCGAAAATTACTGATTCTTTATTATTATTATTATTATTATTTCATTTCAAAAAAGATCTCTTTATGATTCAAAAACTGCTTTGTTTTTGTTCTTACCATCTTTATAACAGAAGTTATAGCCAATTTATAGTAAAAATATACTTATTTAACGTTTAAATGCATTTTTCTCAAAATTGATTTTTACACAAAAATAACTCACTTCAAAACGGATAACTAAAAATATTATTATCATTCTTCCATAAAACTTTGTGAGCTCTGTCTATAAATTTGAGCTTTGCCTTAGTGTATCTAGTAAAAGAATTTTAATTGCATGAATATTCTCAAAATTATGGCCTGTTATTCGAACAAAAACATGGTAAAACTGTTGAAAATCTTATCATTGACTCTTCGATCATCTCTAAAATTTTTATTTACTAACAAGGAAGGTCTCCATACGGGCATACTCAGAAAAATCTGAAAAAAATACAGAATGTTCTTCTCCCATAAGTATATATGTTTATAAAAAAAATTTTTGGCGGAACCTCGGTAGAACGTCCGTAAAATAATAATGAAAATTTCGCTTATTTGGCGGCTTATCACCGTTTGGCGAAGAAATTAAGTTTAAAAAATAATACGCTTGTCGAATACTCTTTAAGGAAAAAACTTTTTATGTTTAATTTGTTTAAATAAGTTTAATTTAAATAACTTTAACTTTGTCATTTTTATTTTTTTTTTAACTATAGTTTTGTCATACATATTTATATGTACTTATAACGGATTTTAACTATCATATTTTACGATTTAAAACAAAATTTAAATTGATTAAAATTGTTCCAAACTCAAAAATATGCCCCATCGAGCACTGTTAATTCAACTTTGTTGCTATGGATACAACTTCTTCGGTATGGAAATGTATTACGGCAGTATTATTCATCTGGCGTTAAAAGTTATTTTTATAACCGATAAAGCCGTTTAAATTAAAAAAATTGTGGATTGGAGAATAAAACAATGGAAAATTTCGTTCAAATTGGCAACAAGCAACAAGTATAATACAAAATGTAATAATAATAATAATAAAAAATTCTTTCATGGTTTACGTTTAAATTCATTAAATACCACATATTCTCAAAATCAATTAACAAACAATTTTCAGATTCATTAAAATCGTTTGCTTTTGGCGAGGGAAAGTGCTGCTCGCCAAATTGCGTGCCGCTTTCGTCTTTTCACGCCAATTATTCGAAAGTATTTTATTTTTTTACAGATTTTCTACTGTAATTCCGCCGATAATTTTAACTGATCCTTTATTACATACATGAGTACTGTCACTAGCATTGTTTTCAATATATTCTGAGTATGCCCAGTATGGAGACCTTCCTTGTAAGATATCATTTAACTTGTAGTAGGTGCACTAGATAAAAGCTTATAGTTTACTTTAGTAGTTTATATATATATTTTTTAATAAGTAGCATTTTTCTAGTTTTTGAAAAAAATTTCAAAGTTTTTCAAGAAAACAAGTGCTTCGAACATAAGCAGACACTTTAACCCTTTATCTACTGAATTATGAATTCATGAATATTTTATCTTTTAATGCATTTTTCGTGAATTGTTTAAACTCCATTAGAAGATTTACATAATCATTTAATAAATTTTAGAAGGACTGAACGATTTAGAAGGTTTAATTAATTTTTAAATTACAGGGATTTTGTGCAATATTTATAAACCCCTTCAAATCTTTTATTTTTAATATTTTACCTAGTATTTTGCAGAATTGGGAAATGTGCAAATATAATGCTCTTAGAATAGAAATATTGATATATTTCGCAATTGAAAAATCCTCCCCCGCCCCCTCACCTCAACGGCAAGAAAGCTGAAAAGATGCAAAGGCAAAAGAAATCATCCTTTTAAAAATATTTTTGTTTTGTGTAACCAATAATGCTTTTGGAATAAGATAAAGTAATATATCTATAATTCATTCTAAACTTCATTATAACAATTTGATGTATTAAATGAATTTTATAACAAGTTATTTTAATGGTACTTATAAGTACTGTCAGTAGATAAAGGGTTAAGAATATTTTCGCGCTACAGAAAAAAAAAAAAAGAGATAAATATTCTTAATCAACGAAAAACTATTATACCCAATACGAAAATATACAATAACCTCTTCCGTGTTACCCATGATTCCGATATACGTTCTTTACCGTTAGAAACCTCAGAAAATAACATATTTTCGAGATTTAAAAAGGCATTCATAAAAAGTAGTAGTTTTTTATTTCTGCCATTAATTTTCGGAAACATTACCAAGTACTTTTCAGAGTGTATTAATCGGATTTCTCGAGCCGGAATATCAGTTTTTGGGACGTTATGAATTCTCAATTAAACACTTTTAGCTACGTAACTGAATGTATCGTATACGGGGCATTCTCACAATCTTTTGACTTTCATGTCCCTGAAGAATAAATTTTATTTTAATACATTTTTTTGTGTTTTGTTTTATTTCATATACATGGGGAATATCCCATTGCATGATTGCATAACAATATTAACGAAATAAATAAGTTTTGGACAATGTTCGGGGTCCAAATACCAGGAAAACTCCTAAACCATCCCGTGTCCCTGATGCTGATTTTTAAGTTTGGAGCTGTCTGTATAAAATTGTTTCAATAAAAGTAATTCAATGTAATTTTTTTCCGAAACTGGGACAATTGTTTTATATAAATATGTAGCAAAAAATTAACCTGCACGCAATTTTACGGTTGATATTATTTTTTTAACTCTGTCCCTGGGTTTTTCATCCTTACCGCCCCTCTTGATAAACTTATACAGAAAATCACTTCAGATGAAGCCACAGAATTTTTTTCTAGTTTTTCTCATGCAGAAGTATGCTAGACAAAGGATCTCTAAAATTCTTTGACAGGAAATTTACTGCAGAATTTAAATCAGCATTTAAATATCAATTTCAAAATCGTGGCTTTATTGGTAGTTTTACCATCCCCAAGCTTTATTCCTGCACTTTTCGAGGTAGATTAAAGAAATTTAATTTAATCCAATGTTAACAACTGTTTCTAAAAATCAATGAACAGTGTGGCTATCACTTAGTCTTAACATGATTTGCCTAAAAATAGGTGGTAATTTTCCTTACCGTTCCATCCTTACCGTCTCTTTTTTTCCCATTTCGTCCCTTTTTTCCTATACCGCCCCTTTTTTTTTTACTTTACCGTCCCTTCTTTAACACCCCATTAAGACAATGTAATACAAAAATTCTGTATTAGAAGTACTACATTTTTATTATTTCTTATTTGAATGTCCTGTGGGTACTATGCAAATTCATTATAATTAAAAATTTAGAAGAAAATAAAAAGTTATAGTAGTAAAATGGTAAGGAAAATTAAACTCGCAAGCTTAACTTAAACCTCAGTTTAAAAAAAAAAAAAAAATTTCGCTGCTGACCATGTTTTCTTTATTTTGAATCATTAAGGCATTCGTCTATCAGATTAAAATGTTATTTTAGAGAGTTTAATTTCACCAGATTTTTATTCCCGAAAGTCAAAATATTGTGAGAATGCCCCATACATGGAATAGTAACAAAATAATAATAATTTTAATGTTAATGTTAATCTAGATTAATTTGTCATGTTTGCTTGTAAACATGTTTGTGTTGAAAACACGTAATGATGTCACGTAAACATGAAAATGTTTACGTGAGAATTAATTGAATTCGGAAAAACAATATTCTGTGTTCAGAAAACTGATTAATACGCCGTAAAAACTACTCTCGTACATTCCGGAAAATTAGTGGTAGCAAAGGTAGCTTTGTTTTTGTAAAAGCTTCTTCATATTTCGAAAACATATTACATTCATGGTACGCTAGAAGAAATACTTGGAAACATTTCCGAAAATCAATGCCGCAAAAGAAACTTTGTTATTATGTGTTTTTTAAATCTCGAAAATATATTGGTGTCTGACGTTTATAAAAATAATAGAACGCTTTTCGAAACAATAGATAATAAGAAAGACGTTATTGTATATTTTCGTTTGTGGTGTATTATTCCATTTTAGTGGATCAAGAAACCTTTGTTCAGAAACCACAAAAACATATTGATTTTCGAGATTTATTTTGCATTTTTGAAAAAAACTTTTTTTTCTACCCGTAATTTTCGGAAATGTTTCCGAGTAGTTTATACAATATATAATCAGATTTCTCAGCTCGAAATATCGATTTTTCGGATGCTATTGAATCATAATTAAATATTTTCATGTTCAACAAGCAGGATAAATTAAAATTATTAACATTAAATTTAATAGCAATAACATTAACACTAAAATTAATGTTATTTTGTTACTCTTGTATGTATTATTCTATAAACAGACCACTTCACTGAAACGCACCGATCACGTAATCCCATGTTAACCTATGGGAAACTTTCAAAGTGCGATTGCTCATTACCTAATATAATTATTAAAATATGGTTTCGATCATCAGAAAGTAGACGTCAGATGCTAACGACGTGTGTTTATAAAAATTGTGTCTTTAAATTTTAAGTATTTAAAAATACCTATAAACTTTAACATTTCCACTAGAGATTTTATCATCTTCTTTAAAATACTTAAAATTTACTGTGACAGTTTTTAAAAACGCAAATCGTCGGCATCTGACGTCTACTTTCTGATAATCAGAACCATATTTTAACTAGTATGTTGTGGCCATCACAAAACTTTAATCACAACACGACACAAAAACATCACGTCAATTAAATCATTTAAATAATACCAGAAAATACATCAATTCTGCACCGATTCATATCAAAGTATATCTGAATTTGAAGTTTGATGAAAATCTGTGCATTAGTTCTTGAGAAAGAGTTATAGCGGAAATTCTGAAAAATGTATCATAGCAGCGCCACCTGTTGAGAGATTTATATCAAAACATGAACAGCACTAATTCATATCAAGGTATACCTGAATTTGAAGATTGTAGGAAATTCGTGCATTAGTTATTTAGTTAGATCTATTGTGGAAATTCTGAAAAATGCAGCATAGCAGCGCCACCTGCTGAGCGATTTGCATCAAAACATAAACAGCACTAATTCATATCAAAATATACCTGAATCCGAAGTTGGTTGAAAATTCAAGTATTAGTTCTTGAGCTAGATCTATTGCGAAAATCGCAAAAATGCAGCATAGCATCGCCACCGGTTGAGCGATTTACACCCAACTGTATAAAATGTCAATTCATATCAAGAGCTAATTGAATCTGAAGTTTGATGAAAATGCGTGCATTATTTCTTGAGATAAAGCTATTGCGAAAATCGTGTAAATACTGCAAAATGTAGCATAACAGCGCCATCTGTTGGGCGATTTACACCAAATCGTTACCAGCACCAATTTATATCAAGGAATAACTGAATCTGGAGTTTGATGAAAATCCGTGCTTTAGTTCTTGAGATAGAGCTATTGCAGAAATCGCGAAAAATGCAGCATAGCAGCGCCACCTTTTGGGCGATTTACACCAAAACTAATCGGCACCAAATGATATTAGGGACTACTTGAATATAAATTTTTATTAAATTCTGTGTGTTAGTTCTTGAGATAGAGCGCCCACAATATTTGTGTCATATACAGACAGACAGACTCACAGACGGACATTTTGCGAAAACATGTTTTTTGAAATCTCTGACCCCTAAAAGTGTAAATCCGTCAAAAACCGGAAGTCGAAAATTTTCACGAATCCAATACTTTCTTCTTGTAAAGATAGAAGAAAGTAATAATTAGATTAGGTAGTGAGCAATCGCGCTTCGAAGTTTTCCCATAGGTTAACATAGGATTTCGCGATCAGGGAGTTTCAAGTGAAGTAGCTCCTTAAGCACCTGGAAATGTTTACGAATTGATAGTATCTGAAAAATCAGAGAAAGTAAAGAAGCGAAAACGGATGAATAATCAGAAAAAACTACTCGGAGAGGTTTCTGAAAATTATGGACAGGAAACATTTTTGTTTCAGAAATATTTCTTTGCCACTTGAAAATCTATTAGTTTCAGATTCTTCTTAAGATAAAGGTAAGCTTTTCGGAATCGTCGTTAATTGGGAAGAGGTTATATTATAATTCCGTAAACCATAAAAAAGACACCATATTAAAGATAAGAGCTAGATTTAGAAATATTTGTCATTCTTTTTACGGTTTTTACTACTAGAAGAATAAATTAAATAAATCATATGACAGCAAAATAATTTAAATGCCCAAAATAAACATGATGATAAATAATTTGACTACTTATATAAAGGTTTCTAGAAAAATCTCTTATAACTTTATATATTTTTTTAATTTTTTAACTCTATCTTAGTTCGTATCTAAAAAAACTTCGTGCTTATAAGTAAAAGAGGCAAATGCTTTTATTTTACTTACATGAATTACCATTTTTGTGTTACTGTAGTGGAAAAATGAACTTTCCTCTTTTAAGTACAAAACTCACAAAGAAAACAAAACATTTTTGTTTATGTTCATTTAATTAATTCTCAGTCTCTTTCTGTTTTTGTAACTTTTTTTTTCAGTATAATTACTTTAATGTGGATATAGCAGTTGGAAATTTCGTTACGTTAATTTCAAATTCGCTTTAATTAATTTATTTATTTTGTTAGTAAATGTTTAAATATAAGGTAAAAAAGATTTGAAAGTGATTAGTTAAAAGCTTAAAAAGCAAATATTGTAACCAACTGAAACCGATACTCTCAATAAAATTTCTAAGACAATAAAATTTTGTTAATTGGCAGGAATTTTTTTTTTTTTTTTTCAGAAAACGAAAAACCGAAAACAATCACATGTATACTAAATGATTTGATCAACTTTATTTCAAAATGGGAGTGGGAAAAAAGAATATACCGAAAACCAAAGCTAGAATTCTCAAGGTGTTGAAAAAGTAAAACTAGAGTCAGTAAGAAATATGGCTTCTAGAAGATAACAAAAACGAAAGATTTTTTAAATAGATCGCATTTGAAAAAAAAAAAAAAAAAAAAAAAAAACACAATAACTGTTTCTGTATCTAAATTTCGATATTTTTAGATCAAAGGGTATATACATTTTCTTTAAGTAAATATTTTTATTTAATAATTCAACACGAACGAAAAACCATCAAGCATAGACTATAAAACACTATCTAAAACTTCCAAACTACTTTAAGGGGTCTCAGGATTCTTAAAGCTTTAAAATTTTCGAAAATTTAATTTTTTTAGATGTTAAACTCCTATCTTTTCTGAGCATTTTGATATAATTGTTTCCTTGAAATTCCCATTAGAGCAGAAGTTATGGTTTTTAGAATTATTCCCGTACAATAGCTGAAGCGGCGTTACCGAAACTTTGAAGTGATTTTTCTCCAAATAACGTTTAGGGGCATAACGCGCACGATATCTCAAAAGCTTCTGAACATTTTTTCATGAAATTTTCAAAACATATGTTTCATGTTAGTCTGCATAAACTGAACCTAAAATTTCCTTTTTATTGTTCAAAAAAATATTTTTACAAGTGATTATACTGTTGAAATTTTCTAAATTTTCCATTAGCTAAATACAACTTTGTATTAAAAATATATTTTTATTTAAATACAAATTTATTTAGGTTCCGGGTAATTCCTAAAATCTGAAGTATAATTAGGCACCAAAATTTTCATTCTAGTTGCAAAATTTATTCTATAATCCTGCGCATAATCTGTTATCCCGATTTTTTGCTCGTCAAATGTCTGACAGTTTGGAGCACCCTGTAAATGCCAATTCTGTATCTTGAAATTTTTTAAATACATGAAATGAAAGAACATACTTATAGCTTTCATCCCAATTAAAATTGTGTCTTAAAATCAAATAAATTTTAAGATATTAAATGTTGAAAATGGTCTTTTTCTTTCATTTTTTCCAATTTTAAGAGTCCTGAGACCCTTTAACAGAACTTTACCGTTTAACAGGGTAAAAGATTATTTCAAAGTATAAACAATTCAGAAAATGCAAAACACATTAAGGGGATCTCAGGACTCTTAAAATTAAAAAAAAAAAAAAAAGAAAAGAAAAAAGACCATTTTCAACATTTCATATCTTAAAATGTGCATGATTTTAAAACACAATTTTTATTGCGATAAAAGGTATGGTCTTTCATTTTATGTATTTAAAAAATTGCAAGATGAAGAATTAGCATTTACAGGGGGCTCCAAACTGTCAGATATTTGACGAACAGAAAATTGGTATAACAGCTTATGCGCGCGATTACAAAATAAATATTGCAACTAGCGTGTTAATCTTGGTGCCTACTTATACTTCGGATTATAACAATTACCCTGAATCTAAAAAAATTTGTATTTAAAGCATTTTTATATTTTTAATACAAAGTTGTATTGAGCTAATGCAAAATTTTGAAAATTTCAACAGTATAACCACCTAAATTTTTTTTTTTTTTTTTTTTTGAACAATAACAAGAAAATTTTAGGTTCAGTTTATACAGACTAACATGAAACATATGTTTTGAAAAATTCATGAAAAAAGATTCAGAAGTTTTTGAGATATCGTGCGCGTTATGCCGAAAAACATCATTTGGAGAAAAATGAATTAAAGTTTCGGAAACGCCGCTTCAGCTATTGAGCGGGTACAATTCTGAAAGCTATAACTTCTATTCTAATGGGAATTTCAAGGAAACAATTACATCAAAATGTTCAGAAAAGACAGGAGTTTAATATCTAAACAATAAAAATTTCGAAAATTTTGAAGCTTTAAGAGTCCTGAGACCCCTTAGAAAACACAATTTATGGAAATAGCATCAATAGCCAGAAATATATCGAAAATGTTTTGGGAATATATTAGGTATAGATTTGTATTTATGCTATATACAGTATTCTAAAATTTAGTTCAGTTAGGAAACGCATAGCACAGTTGAGAATTTCGCTTCATCAATTTCCGTCAATAAACTGAAATGTATTCGAGGTCTCTTGTGCTATCCTGTATATTATCTATAGATTTTATAAGCTCCAAGTAACAGGCAAAAATATATTAAAATTTAAAAACGCTCATCTTAACTGAAAACGCACTTCCAGCAATTATTGTTATCGAGTTGAAACCCGTCAAAATTCGACGAATTAAAACGCTTAGAATGGAACTGTTAGATCGAATTTATAATAAACGTACAAAAATAATTACAATAAAAAATTCATCTTGCACTGCTTGTCTGACTCTTAAAACAAATAATGTTTTTAACCTAAAATTACCAAAATATTATTTCCACAAACTTAAACTGCTTAAATTATTGAAAAATTAAACTGTATTAGAATATGTAATCAAGATGAGTAATTATGTTGAAGTTATCGATTGAGGCTCTTATGTTTGTTTTTACGGGATGAAAAATCAGTAAAAAGGATTTCGCTTTGTCACATCATAAAATTTTTCCCCATAAAATCTAAACTGCAGGTTATTTTCACATTCTCAAAATTTACATACGCACCACTCAAATCACAATTTAAAAGTATTTTAACGCACAATACATTATTAATGAATGTATTTCCAAACTTAAAGTCACGTTTGTCCGATACGACTTTTCATGTGAACATTCGCACAAACTTTAAGTTCTAATCTCAGTACCCGCAAATACTTACCATTCAGAAATTTCCCTTTAGTTGCCACAGTATTGGCCATTTAGTATTTGTCAAATATTTAGTTTTATCAAAGAAAATGATCGTTTTGCTTTAAATATGACATCATTTTTACTCACTGAATCATTTTGCCTATCGTCTCAAATTCAGTATCAGCGTAATGTAAAAATATTGAAATATCTTCTTCAATCTTTTGATTTATGAAGAAGAATGCATGTTTTTTTTTAATGCCTGACGTCATTTTCTGTTCAAAAATTAGAAAAAAGTTACTTTTATTTGTAATGCGAAAATGGCATCAATAAGGATATCATCAATAAAAATAAATAAACCATGACCATTTCCCCTTTACTTTTAATAGAAATGGAGTACTTCAGTTGCCACAATTACAAAATTGGTACTAAAAACTATAAAAAAATTAATATCTCAAAAATAAATTGAGATAGAGCTTTCAAAGAAATTGCATTTAAAAGTACATTTTTTTTCGCTATACGACGGTGTAAAAATTGAAACTGTGCGATGTTTAGAAGTTTAAAAATTTGCCGTAGCGAAAATTGCAAAACCGAAATTTCAATTTCAATTTCAAAGTGTTGCCATTCGCAGAATGACGTACGCGTTACGCACAGATATGTTTGTCCTTTATAATATAGATAGATAGATAGACAGTATTTTAACAGAACTCTTTTGTGTGTCCCTTTAAATAAACGATGAATACTATTCACACCTATTCTATTGTAAACCTCTTGTGATTTAATATCAATATCAATATGTTTGAAATAGTATAACATCATTCAAATACAGCGAAACGATTTTTCCCCATAGACCATACTATAACGGAATTCTTTTCAATGTCCCTGTAAATTAACTATAAATGCTACACACTTCATTTTCAATACAAAACGTGCCATAGTAAACCTCACTAACTTGTTGAAACAAATTTGTATTTTTTTTCCTACCAACAATTTTCGGATATGTTTATGAGTAATTTATCCCTTTGAGGGGCAGTGGGATATATTATATCCTACCTAATTTTAATCAAGATTCGCACCAGAAAATTTTAACTAAATTTTATATTTTTACTTTCTTCTATCTTTACAAGAAGAAAGTATTGGATTCGTGAAAATTTTCGACTCCCGGTTTTCGATGGATTTACACGTTTTAGAATGCCCAGAACACGATTTGATGGTTTTTAGAAAATGTCTGTCTGTGAGTCTGTCTGTCACTCCGTCACTCTGTCACTCTGTCACTCTGTCTGTGAGTCTGTATGTGACAAAAATTTTGTGGGCGCTCTATCTCAAGAACTAATGCACAGAATTTCACAAAACTTATTATTTAGTTATACCTTGATATAAACTAGACCT
Organism: Maratus speciosus; assembly: GCA_963932465.1. NCBI lineage: Eukaryota > Metazoa > Arthropoda > Arachnida > Araneae > Salticidae > Maratus > Maratus speciosus. The sequence goes on along the minus strand of OZ010797.1, from coordinate 442,496,230 downwards.
GATTAGTTTTTGGTGAAAATCGCCCAACAGGTGGCGCTGCTATGCGGCATTTTTCACGATTTCAGCAATAGCTATATCTCAAGAACTACGGCACGGATATTCATAAAACTTCAGATTCAGTTAGTCCAGGATATAGTTTGGTGCTGATTACTTTTTTGTGAAAATCGCCCAACAGGTGGCGCTGCTATGCTGCATTATTCATGATTATCGCAATAACTCTAACTCAAGAAAAAATGCACGAATTTTCATCAAACTTCAGATTTTGTTAGTCCTTGATATAAATTAGTGCTATTTAATTTTTGGTCTAAATCGCCCAACAGGTGGCGCTGCTGTGCTGCATTTTCACGATTTTCGCAAGAGCTGTATCTCAAGAACTATTGCACGGATTTTCAACAAACTTCAGATTTAGTTAGTCCTTGACATGAATTGACGTGTAAATTAGTGCTGTTTAATTTTTGGTGTAAATCGCTCAACAGGTGGCGCTGCTATGCTGTATTTTTTGCGATTTCCGCAATAGCTTTATCTCAAGAACTAGCGCTTAGATTTTCAACAAACTTCAGATTCAGGTATGCCTTGATATCATTTAGTGCTGTTTATTTTTAGTGTAAATCGCTCAACAGGTGGCGCTGCTATGCTACATTTTTCAGAATTCCCGCTGTAGCTCTATCTCAAGAACTAATGCACGAATTTTCATCAAACTTCAAATTCAGATATACTTTGATATGAATTGGTGCTAAATTCATGTAATTTCTTGTACTATTTAAATGATTTAATTGACGTGATTTATATAGAAGAAAGTTTTGTGATGGCCACAACATACTAGTTAACTTTGGAGGAACAAAATGTTTCAAAATTGCTTTTCCTTATTTCAAAATAAAATTTTTCGATTACTCCGATGTGAATTCAAGATTACAGAGACACAATTATTTGCCCCTTAAAGGGTTAAACAATATATTTAATCAGACTTCTCAGCTCAGTGTTTGTTATTAGTGTTCTCATTTACTAGTTTCCTAATTTAAACTTTTCTAATTAAGCTATACTTATAAAAATTAATAAATGATTCTCTAATCACACGAGGTAACGCGATGAACAGCATTTTAGGTAGCTTTCTTTACAAAAAAGCTACCTATTGCAGCCGTTCGGAGGAAAGCGATTTCAAAAAATTTTGGTATATTTTCATCGATCATGACCCTCAGACCCCGAAACCACCCTCCGTTCACAATTGATATATATATATATATATATATCTGACATATGTCACACTGTAACTCCCGTAATTATGAACCGATTTCGATGTAATTCGGTGTGTACATAGTACATACCAATGTCTCGACCGAGTTCGTTGGCCAGCTTCATCCGCCGTTTTGTTTCAAAATGGCGGCCATTTAAAATTTTTAAAAAAATTTAAAACTTGAAATGTGGTACAAAAAAATTAAAAATGGAAAAATATTTTTTTCTTATGTATTTGACCTTTATACAAAGATTCCGGAGCAGTTTTTGTTTTGTCTATATCTTAAAAAATGGCTGAGTTATAGCATTTTGAATTTCTAGCGTGGCTGACATTTTGAAACGTCCTGAAATTTGTCACGCGATAAAAGGCGTATTTATGAACCGATTTGGATGTAATTTGGTGTGTACATAGTACATACCAATCTCTCGACCGAGTTCATTGGCAAGCTTCATCCGCCATTTTGTTTCAAAATTGCGGCCATTTAAAATTTTTTTAAAAATTTAAAATTTGAAATGTGGTACCAAAAAATTAAAAATGGAAAAATATTTTTTTCTTATGTATTTGACCTTTATACAAAGATTTCGGAGCAGTTTTTGTTTCGTCTATATCTTAAGAAATGGCTGAGTTATAGCATTTTGAATTTCTAGCGTGGCTGACATTTTGAAACGTCCTGATTTTTCTCACGTAATAACAGGCGTATTTATGAACCGACTTGGATGTACCTTGGTGTGTACATAGTACATACAAATATCTCGACCGAGTTCGTTGGCCAGCTTCATCCGCCATCTTGTTTCAAAATGGCGGCCATTTAAAAAAATAAAAAAATAAAAAAATTTAAATGAGATACCAAAAAATTGGAAAATGAAAAAGATTTTTTTTTGTATGTGTTTGACCTTAATACAAAGATTCCGGAACAGTTTTTCTTTCGTCTATATCTAAAAAAAAATGGCTGAGTAATAGCATTTTGAATTTCTCTTGTGGCTGACATTTTAAAACGACCTGATTTTTGTCACGCGATAACAGGCGCATTTATGAACCTATTTGGATGTAACTTGGTCTGTACATAGTACATACCAATGTCTTGACCGAGTTCGTTGGCCAGCTTCATTCGCCATCTTGTTTCAAAAGGGTTGCCATTTAAAAAGAATTAAATTTAAAATTTAAAATGAGGTATTAAAAAATTGAAAAATGAAAAAGATTTTTTTTATGTGTTTGGCCTTGATACAAAGATTCCGGAGCAGTTTTTGTTTCTGAAAATTTGTTCTTTTGTTGATATCTTAAAAAATGGTTGATTTATAGCACTTTGAATTTCTAACATGGCTAACATTTTGAAACGATCTTGTATTTGTCACGCGATAACACACGTATTCGCCTATTTCGATGTAAGAAGGCATGTGGATAGTATACATCAACACCTCGACCAAGTTCGCTGGCCAGATTCATCAGCCATCTTGTTTCAAAATGGCGGCCATTAATATATATATATATATTTAAAGTGAGGTGCAAAAAAATTAGAAATTGAAAAAGGTTTCTTTCTTAAGTATTTGATCTTGATATAAGGATTCAGGAGCATTTTTTGTTTGTCTTTACCTCAAAAAATGGCTCAGATATAGCAGTTTCAATTTCTATTGCGGGTGACATTTTGAAAAATCTGATTTTTTGCATGCGACAGCACTCCTATATATTAACCGATTCCGATGTGAGTGAGCATGTGCACAGCAATTACTAAGGTCTCGACCAAGTTCACTGCTTAGCCTCATCCACCATGTTGTCTTAAAATGACAGGCACTTTAAGAAATTGCCGAATTTGGCAGCCAAATATAAGTTACTTTAAAGAAAAGCAGCTTGGATAAAGCTGACTAATTTCGCGAAATTCTCATTCATTATATTGATAAAAATTAGTATTGAATCTCCTATATTCGGTTTCCACTAAATTGAGCTTCGTGTGTTTGCATGATATAAGTTGGCTTTTTTTAAATAAGGATTATGAAACTTTTTAAATAAGGATTATGAAAGCTACCTCTTCCTCCCGGCACTGACCGGAAGGACTTTTTTGCTGTAAAATGATTGTCGCTGTATCCTTCCGCGCTGATCGCTGAAAATCATGTCAGGAAATAGGAAGACAGAACTCCTTTTATATATGGAGCTCAGTAGTTTTCATAGGCATAGTTACAGGCAGAGATTTTACACGATCTATTATATTAAACTCTGACTGTCTGATTTTATTTTACAACTCCTCCCACGTAGAGTATGCAATGTAGCACAAAGAAATTAACACCGTATATGTCCATAAATCAAAGTACTACTTAAACTTTCATTAGTTTCCAAGATTATTTATTGATTTTTTGTAACTTTTAGCGAAATTGCTTTAACTATGGTAACTAAATTGCCCAATTTTAGAAGAAAAAAAAGGGGGGGGGGCGGGGGAGAAAATGGTAAATAAAATATATCGCCTTGTATCAAAATGGTGAACAAATATCTTTATTTTTGTTTTATTTTAATAAATCGGTGTAATGATTTTTAGTTTAAATTTTCTTTAAAATATGTAATGTAAAGGTTATAAGTTTTATAAATGACGTATAAATGCGTCAGCCGGCCTGTATAGTATTAAGAAGTTGTAAAAAATTTCTAAAAATGGAAGTGTTCCTTTTTAGCTGCGTTCGTAATTATATAAATACCTATAGCTGCCGTTCAGTCCGTTCGTCTGTCTGTCCGTCCGTCCGCATATAACAGAGCAAAAACTATCCAAACGAATGGTCTGAAATTTTAAATATATAATTGTTGCAAAATGTTGTCGTGTCATTTCAAATTTTATGAAAATCGGATGTATATTTTAATTACAGGGACAGTCAAATGCTTTCCGTTACATTGCGGCCAATGGGAAAAAATTATTTCAAGTGCATTTTAATGATGTTACAGCCTTTCGAACAGAATAAAATTAATATGCAGTTATTGAAGTGTACTAAAATATACATTCAGTACAATATGCGGTGCAAAAAATATTTATAAAACTAGCTATAGTACGAACGCACCTCATTTGCCACGATTGACGTGCAATTTCCAACTTGTTTGTTGTTGTTCTATCTTTCTTTTTTTTAACATTTTGGAATTAATTTGGCTAAAAAAATCCGTTTTTATTGCCAAATTTACAAAGAAAATAGAACCACATTTGCCACGTTTGACGTGCAATTTCCAACTTGTTTGTTGTTGTTCTATCTTTCTTTCTTTTTTCAACATTTTGGAATTAATTTGGCTAAAAAAATCCGTTTTTTATTGCCAAATTTACAAAGAAAATAAAACCTATGTTTTTATAAATAAGCTTTTATTTCATTTTTAATTTTCCTGAAGTCTATTTCAGCATCATTATTTTAATGTGATTTCTAACTAAAAAAACTATTACGATAACTTCCAATTTGTTTTGTTTAGTAATGTTAACAATCGATGAAAAAAAAATGATTTGTTGAAGATTTTAAAAAGTAAATATTCTCACCAATTGAAATAAAAGTACTAGAAAAAGGTTCATTAAAGGATTTTGCAATATTTACTAAGGAATAAGAGATTTTAAGAAAAGTAAATACATATAAATTAGGTAATTAGATCAAATGAAAAAGTGTTTTAAAGAGGAAAAAAAAGTAGAAATTAAAGGTAGAATGCACGAAATGTATCTGAAGTAGAGACTGGGATCGTTTTAAATTATGCCTTCTAGCAAATAACAAAAGAAAATTTTAAAAAGAGAGGGAGAAACTAAAAAAGCAAGTATTATTTAAACAATTATCACCATAAAGAATGAAATTCATGTATTTGAATTATTTAATGTGAATAGAAAAAAGTATTAATGTGATAAACTAAGAAATTAAAACGTCAATATTCTAACCAACTGAAAAATAAAATAAAAAATCTCGATGAATGGATTTGTCTATAATACTAAGCAATATTTTTTTTTTAAGAAAAGACAAAAACAAAAAATAAATACACATAAATTAGGTAGCTAGATCAAATAAAGCTCTTTCTAACTATTCAAACAAATGTGAAATTAAAGATAGAATTCACGAAGTGTATCTAAAAAAAAATCATTATAAATTGTGCCTTTTAGCAAATACCAAGCTATAATTTTTTTTTTTTTTTTTTTTTTTAAAGAGGATAATTTAAAAATGTATGTAATATTCAAACATTATTACCATACATAATGACGCATTAAATGGATGCTAAATGTTGGAGCAAGAATTTGAAAAAAAAATGGAAATAAAGAAATTGTTCATATATTTAAATAACATTTTATTTATTTATTTATTTATTTTTTACAACTTTAATATTTGCGCAAAAGGCAAACAGATAAGTATATTCATGCATCGCCATTATTATTATTTTTAATTCCACGATGAAAAAACGACATAAATACACTCTTTTAAAAATTTTGTCAAATTAAATGCATTCTTCCTGTTACGTACGCTTTTTCATTTTATTTTATACATTATACATGAAAAAGTTATGAAAACACTTGTATCTGAGAACAGCTATAAAAAGTTAACTTTGATGCTAAGAACGTGAAAATATAGATTAAAAGTAATGTAAGTTATTTTAGCTTTTACGTAAATGTTCTTAGATATATTTCTTTTATGTTATTGAGTTAAGTTAGTTACAACTTCTTTTCTTTTTTTAATTAATAAATTTTCTATAAAAAATAAAGGGATTTTTTACCTTTTGGATCTTTACATTTGGAAATTTTTTTACCTACTGGAGATACTGTAGTATTTATGGAGTGGAGAATACATAATAGTTTCAGTAAATACTAATTAAGAAAAGCATAATTTGTTTAATATAAATCAACGTGGTTCAGCGTCTGCAGCGTCATGCTGCTCAGGATGATACAGACTGATGTTGCCAATCGGCATAGACAAAAGTTAAAGGCAGTTGGCTGTTGCCAGCTTATATTATACATTACAATTCTCCCACACTAATTTAGGAGCACTTACAATAATTAAGACTTACCTTATATATCTGGATACAATAATGAAAATTTAAAATTACTGAGTTTGGCAATAAAAATGTAATACAATAATAAAGTTTGTTATTAGGGAACAGTTAAAGGAAGGGAGTGTGGGGTGGGGGGGAGTGTCCTATAATTAATTTACAACGTACACGAGTTTATAAGTCCAATCGCTGTACTGGTTTTCTTGTTCGTGTGGATCGCCTCAGTCCTTGGGAAGCAGTATTCACTAGGTCTGGTGATCCATCCCTGATCCTTGATTCAATTGGAGGAGTCACTTTAGGGCTACTGTCAGCAGGGGTATTTGCAGTTTGTATTGCAACACTGATAGTTGATCTGGATGTTTCTTTGTGTTTTGCATCGTCACTAAATGTGACAGACAACTTCCTCCGTGGAGTAAAATGCATGGCAGGAAACTGTCGGTCAACTTGGCACTGGCGGAGTTGGTCGAAATGTCTTTTAATAATATATCCATCATCTAATTCTATTAAGTAATGGACACGTCCAAGACGTTCGGCGACTGTTCTATACTTCCACAGCATTGAATTAGAGTAATTTCGTGATTGTACTCGAGCACATAATTTGAATGATTTGTCGAAATTGGGTTAAGGCGCAGTGTTTCTCAAGGCTTCAGATGATTCCAGTTTCAAGAGGTCTAATTTAGTTTGAGATTCCTCCCATAGAGTAGTTCTGCAGGTGTCTTTCCACAAGAAAGTGGTGTTGCTCTGAAACGGAATAATAGTTCACACAGCTTCTCTTGAAGGGTGCCTAGCTGAAACCGCATGCACTTTAGTTTGGTTTTGAGGATTTGGCAATGTCGTTCAGCTTGACCATTCGTTTCAGGGTGTCCAGGCGCACTATGTCTTTGCCTTATGTATTTCGTTTGCAGAAACTTACAAATTCTGTTGATTTGAAGATTTTTGCATAATCACTGTCAAGTATGTCTGGCAATCCATGACGGCTGAATATTTTTCTCAGGAAATATATAGTTGAATTAGAATCTGGATCTCTCTTCATAGAATAGATTTCAGGCCATTTGGATTTAGCATCAATAGCAAGGAAGAAGAAATGTCCCATGAATGGTCCAGCATAGTCTATGTGGACACGTTGAAAATTTCTTGTTGGTATGTCCCAATTGTGTATAGGAGCTTTCTGAGGGTTTTTCTTTATATCGCAACATTCCTTGCAGCTTTTTACCAAGGATTCAATATCTGTGTCAATGTTTTTCCAATAACAGTAATTTCTGGCAAGGGCTTTCATCTTGACAATGCCAACATGAGTGGAATGGAGTTCTTGTAAAATAGCTGGTTAAAGTCTTTTAGGGATGATGGCACGATGACCTCTTAACAAAATACCTTCTTGAAGTGTGATTTCTGGATCCACGATCTTACCATTTAAGACGTTTTCTTTTAGATTTGAAAGTTCTTCATCAGATGATGTTTCCTGCTGTATAGTTGTTGCTGTAATGGTATCTGTTGAAATTTGATGTATCACAGATTCTTGAAAAGCAAATTCATCCTCAACTATATTTACTTCATAATCACTTAAAGGAAGATGGCTTCTAGACAGATAATCCACATTTGTATGGTCTGATGACTTCCGATACACAATTTTCTAATTAAAGTTTGAAAGGAAATGTGTATATCGAAGCATTCTTGTTGCAGCCAGAACAGGAAGATTTTTCTCTGGATGAAGAATTGTCATAACAGGTTTATTATCTACAATCAATGTAAATTTTCTTCCAAAAATATAATCATAAAACTTCTTACATGCCCAAAAGACTGCTGTGGCTTCTCTGTCAAGTTGACTGTAGTTCCTCTCTGCTGCGGTGAGTGATCTGGAGGCAAAGGCTATAGGTCGTTCACTTCCATCAGGCATGGTATGTGAAAGTATACCTGATAGTCCAAATGGGCTGGCATCTGTAGCTAATGTTACCGGTAATTCAGGAGTAAAGGGTATCAGAACTTGTTCACTGGCTATTTCTGCTTTAGCCCTTATCCATGCGGCTTCACAATCAGCTGTCCACTTATACGGAACATTTTTTCTGAGGAGTTCATTCAATGGATATAATAAAGTAGATACATCTTTGATAAATTTGGAATAGTACATCACTAATCCTAAGAACTGTCTGAGTTCATCCACATTCTTTGGTCTGGGGGCATCTTGAATTGCCTTCATTTTTTCGGGGGATTTACGTAATCCTTCAGAACTGTTATTACATGTCCAAGATATTCCACCTTTTTCTGAAAAAATTTACATTTGTTGACATTTATGTGTAAATCCTATTTCCTAAGTTTTTGTAACACTTGAAGTAAACGCCGTTTGCATTCTTCAAAGGTTTTCCTTCAGTAATTAAGTCGTCAAAATATGCTGTGGTGCCATCTAGATCTTGGACAAACTGGTCAGTAAAGGAATGGAATTCATTCGGCGCTGACTTGACACAGAAAAATAAACGCTTAGTCAAATATGTGCCTTTATGTGTTGAAATTGTTTGGATTTTGGCACTCTCTTCATCAACAGGTAAGTGTAAATATGCTTTGTGTATATCTAAAGTACAAAAATATGTTCCACCGCGAAGTTCATTAAAAATTTCTTCAATCTTTGGGATTGGATGACTGGCATCATGTAATTGTTCATTTACGGTTACTTTGTAATCAGCACATAGTCTGACAGACCCATCAGATTTTGGAACAACAACAAGCGAAGCACCCCACTCGGAATGATCAACTTTTCAATAATGTTCTGAGATATTAATTTATCAAGTTCTGTCTCCACCTTTTCTTTCAGGGCATATGGAACTGGGCGTGGTTTTATAAATACAGGCTTGGCACCTTCACGTAACTTGAGCGAGCAGGTATAATTTGGAATTTTTCCAAGTTTTTGTTCAAATACATCTGAATATTCTTTTAGAATAGAATCGACAGAATCCTTGATATTCACCAAGGGTATCTGGTTGACTGTTGTAATATTTATGTCATTTAAATTAATTTTTAAATTTCGAATCCAATTTCTACCTAAAATGGCTTCTTTTTTCAGATCAATTAAATATAAATTCTCTAAGCTGGAATATCCGTTGTACGTGGCATTAATTTTAACATATCCAACTGGCTTGAAAATATTTCCAGTATAACTGTGGAAAACTACGTTTGTGTTGTATGTACAAAAATTGGAGTATTTATGTGGAGTTGTCGAAATTGATCTATGTTCATGATACTGACGCGGCTTCCAGAGTCACATTCAAAGCGGTTTGGTTTCCCATTTAACTGGACAGTTTCAAAAATTCTGTCATCGTTTTCTAAGGAATTTAAACATATATCTATAATCTGGCCAATTTGAAAATCACTGGTTTCTGCATTCTCAACATAGCGTACACTGTTATCTTCATGATTAAATCTTTTTTTTTTCTTTTTAATAAGTTCTGTAATGCAAACTTTGCTAATGTGCCCATTTTTTGAACAATAATTACATTTGAGTCTGTTTTTGACGCGGCATTGGTCTGTAGGGTGGTTATTTTTCCAACAATGTAAACAAACATCGCCTAATACTAAATCTTTCAAATTAACTGAACGAGGATTTCGGCTGTGTGATCGATCCCTGCTGGACACTTTTGGTTTAAATCGAAAACTATTTTTTTTATTTGAAGTTGAAACTTTGAATACGTTTGTAGCACTACTTTTGTATATTTCTTTGTTTTCTATTTTAGAAGCTTCAATAGCTAAAGCTATTTCTAAAGCCTGATCGAAAGACAGTTCCGATTGTTGAAGTATTTTTTCACGAATCTCAGCATCATAGAGACCACGAATAAACTGTGCACGTAATAATAAATTAATAACAGATTTTGAACCCTCTGCTGTGTCGCAGGTCGATTTAAAATCAGCAGTTTTTATCAGTTCTTTTAACGCAGTAATGTAGTTAGAAATGGACTCACCTGAATGTTGAGTTCTGCACAAAAACTTGTGTTGTTCAGTCAAAATATTTATTCGTTTGCACAGATGATCTTTAAGAAGTTGTAGGAGTTCATCATAAGTTTTTTTCGATGGCAAATCAGGTGCCATTAAGTTTGAAAGCAATCTGTAATACTTGGCTCCGAGGCAGTTGATTAGCACTAACTTTTTTGCTTCTGTAGTCTCCGGAGTTGTGTCAGTTAATCCTTTAAGTTGATAATAATTTTCCAGTCTCTGTATGTAGTCGTCAAATGATTCGACGTTTTCGTCAAAACATTCGAAGTTGATCGTTTGATTTTGAAGCAGGCCCCGAGCCCTGGCTGGTTCACTTGAAGCGGTTGGTGTCGCGCTAAGCCTACCCACGATTGTATTTAAGGCGGTTATTAGCTCCGTTATTTCGGTCATGTCGACTTTTTTTTTCTCTCTCGTCGCCACTGTAGTATTTATTGAGGTGGAGAATACATAATAGTTTCAGTAAATACTAATTAAGAAAAGCATAATTTGTTTAATATAAATCAACGTGGTTCAGCGTCTGCAGCGTCATGCTGCTCAGGATGATACAGACTGATGTTGCCAATCGGCATAGACAAAAGTTAAAGGGAGTTGGCTGTTGCCAGCTTATATTATACATTACAGATACCTTTTAAATTTTTATACGGACCGTAAATCCTACAAGTTAAATATATATTTATATTTTAAAAATTTCAATCATGCTCCGATAAGTAAAAGTGTAAAAATTTCATTCTTCTATGACTTAAACTGACGCAGATATGATATATTGAATATACAAATACAAACAGACAGTCAGATTTAAATATAATAGATAAATTCTATGATCAACTTGAATTTTCGAAGTGATTTTGCTATATTTACGAAAAATAGGTTACTTTTTATGATTTCCAAATTTTGCAAAATGTCTTTGAATTAATAGACAAAAAGACAGACAAATTAACAGTTCATCATTAAATTGTAAGAAAAGCATTCCTTGGAGCCCCATAGGAAATGTACAGTTTCAAAAACTTTAAACGCTTTGAGGTATCTATACCGATTACTAGCATTTATCATTTCACATAATACCTGTGACAAAATAAATTACGAAAAAAAAAAAAAAATTGAAACAAACATAGTACAAATGCAATAAGTATAAAAGTAAAGATTGATTTTTTAGAAACTCCCTCTTTATAAGCATTCGATGTTTAGCTTAAAAACCATGCCTAATTTTATGAGTAGAATTCGTGTTACTCTAAAAACAAAACAAAACAAAAAAAGAATGCGTTACAATATGTTAATTTGGCGTGGATTCCAATTATAAAAAATACGCTGCTTTGATTTACACTTGGTATAAAGCACGAACTAGTGATCTCATTAAAAAAATATATAATTTTTGTTTTTTTTTTTCTCTTTTAACATACGGCAACAGGAAAGAAAAATATTTAAACAATATATTCGGAAATCCCAATTTTTTTTTTTAAACACATAATCATAATTTAATGTTAAACTATTGATTGACTAAAGCATGTTTCAATAAAGTGTAATACTTTTATTTTTTTATATTTTCTACTTTTTACTGCTTAAAATACTTCAGTGTTGCAGTCTCACCGCCTACTATGATTTATGACACCATGTGTTACAAAGAACCATCTTCAAACTAGTACTCCCCTATTCCGAAAGCTGCTAGATGGGAGGTGCTGTGTTCAAACCGACATCGCGCTCGTTGACCTAATCGTTTGGAAATTTCTATGGTTTTCGCCCACGGTTTTTATATGTTATCAATATAGGCCGTGCAAAGGCTTCATAAGCAGATATATTTCTTTTTACGTTCCATCAATACAAATTCAATTTCCTTTGAAACTGCTTTTTTGAGGATTATAAAAAACTTCACGAAACTTAGACTAGATTCTTGTTTCGCAAATTACATCTGTCAAGTTTTAATTTCTTTTTCTTAATATACAAAACCTTCACTTTATAAATTTTAACATGAGGTCGAACTGGCCCGAGTTCGAAGACTGGTAGAAAAATTGAACCCGGGTTTGGGCTGAACCGCGACCAACGACATACAAGGCCAGTTCATGACGCTTAAAACGTTACATGGGGTGGGTCATTTTTACACGGTTATTGGTTTAAGGGGACGAGGGACCTTAAAAATAAATTTTTTATTTTTTTGTAAATTTCACCTTAAATATTACTCAAAGGTACATTATATGCATTATGGCATGCATTTATTACAAAAAAAAATTTTTTTAAGTCATTTTTGAGAAAAAAGTGGAATTTTACGCGTTGTTTTAGAAATCTCCGAAATGCCCCATGCGCGTTCCATATCAATGAAAATCCTCAATATTTTTTATAAAAGTTTGGTTTATATATATAAAAAAATCTGTGCATCGAATTTTATATATTTGAATATAAAGGTTAAAAAAAAATTTTTTTGAAAAATTTTGAAATTTTTCGAAAAAATTTCAAAATTTCAGAATTTTTCATTTTTTTTTCTTTTTTGTTGCAAATTTAACTTTAAATATTACTAAAGGGTACATTATATGCATTACGGTATGCATTTATCACAAAAAAAATTTATTTTTGAGAAAAAAATGGCATTTTACGTGTCGTCGTAGAAATCTTCGAAATGTCCCCTGCGCATTCCATATCAATAAAAATCCCCAATATTTTTTATAAAAGTTTGGATTATATATATAAATAATTCTGCGCATCGAATTTTATATATTTGAATATAAAGGTGTAAAAAAAAAAAAAAATTGAAAAATTTCGAAAAAATTTCAAATTTTCAAATTTTTTTAATTTTTTTCTTTTTTTTTGTAAATTTTAATTTAAATTTTACTCAAGGGTACATTATATGCATTGTGGCATGCATTTATCACAAAAAAAATTAAAAAAAAATTTATTTTTGAGAAAAAAATGGCATTTTACGCGTCGTCGTAGAAATCTTCGAAATGCCCCCTGTGCATTCCATATCAGTGAAAATCCCCAATATTTTTTATAAAAGTTTGGATTATATATATAAATAATTCTGTGCATCGAATTTTATATATTTCAATATAAAGGTGTAAAAAAAAAAAAATTGAAAAATTTCGAAAAAATTTCAAATTTTCAAATTTTTTTAATTTTTTTCTTTTTTTTTGTAAATTTTAATTTAAATTTTACTCAAGGGTACATTATATGCATTGTGGCATGCATTTATCACAAAAAAAATTTAAAAAAAATTTATTTTTGAGAAAAAAATGGCATTTTACGCGTCGTCGTAGAAATCTTCGAAATGCCCCCTGTGCATTCCATATCAGTGAAAATCCCCAATATTTTTTATAAAAGTTTGGATTATATATATAAATAATTCTGTGCATCGAATTTTATATATTTGAATATAAAGGTGTAAAAAAAAAAAAAAAAAAAATCAAAATTTTTGAAATTTTTTCGAAAAAATTTTGAAATTTTTAATTTTTTTTTTTTTTACCTTTATATTCAAATATATAAAATTCGATGCACAGTTTTATTTATATATATAAACCAAACTTTTATAAAAAATATTGGGGATTTTCATTGATTTGGAATGCGCATGGGGCATTTCGAAGATTTCTAAGACGACACGTAAAACTCCATTTTTTTCTCAAAAATAATTAAAAAAAATTTTTTTTTTGATAAATGCTTGTCATAATGCATATAATGTACCCCTGAATAAAATTTAAAGTCAAAATTTCAAAAAATAAAGAATTGATTTTTAAGGTTTTTTAAGGTCCCTCGTCCCCTTAAAGCGGCGTGCCCATCGTTTCTGTACTTTTATAACGTTACCAACGTTTTGGTAATTTTGGATCCCCTCCCTCCCTTATGATATCATACGTCATCATCTCTCGAACCCCCCCCCCCCCCCCCCCCGGCAATGATATCGTTATCAATGTCCAAAAATTCTTTTGATTTTTGGAGTGATATACAAATATGGTTACATTTTTTTTTTTTTGGATTACTTTGTTGATTCATAATGAAGAGAAGTCAATAAAATATCATTTTACAATATACATGAAATAACTTTATATCAAATTAAATAACACTTAAAAGAAATAGTTACTATTTAAAAGAATTTAACAATAGCTTTTATTTTTACATAATGCGTTTAACAGTATTTATGTCTTCTTGCACTTGACCCCGCACGGGAGGGTGGCGTGGGTAAACAGAACTTCTTATCAGCAAAGCAGACGGACAAAATTCTTAGTCTTTTATTTACTAATAAACACAAAGTATCATTTCAAACGTACTTCGCATAAGGTTTCTCGAACAGCGGATTAATGCATACATGTATGACAGAAGAATAGGAATGCCAAACGTTGGGGTATTACATATTTTGGAATTGAGTAATTTTATAATAATTTAAAGATTTTAACAATAACTTTGTATTCTCATAAAAATAGATAACAGACTAAAAAAAGATAACATACAATTTTGCTGTAAAGACCAAGTTACAAATATAAAAAGTAAATTTTGGTTGTGTAAAAAATGATATCGATATCAAAAGACAAACCCCCCTCCCCCTATCGATGTCTTACGATATCATGTGCCACCCCCCCCCCTACCCCACATAAATGATAACGTTATATATGCACAGCCCAAGGTGATCCACTCAATGTGACGTTTTAAAAGTCATGAACTGGCTTTGTATGCCGTTGATCGCGGCTGAACTTGGCTTGTCTCTAATTTGCTGTGATAAAAATCTAATTCAATAACTTTAATATAAAAACAGCTACAACAAACATAAGATACATAAATTATGGCAAAATATTCTTAGCTTGAGATTGAATATAATAGAAATAATTCTAATGCGTTTCAAGAAAAAAAATCATTCAAATATTCTATAAAAGATAATATATTTAGCTTAAAGAATAGGAAAAACAATCAAAAATGCGCATTTTCTTCCTTCTTTTCTCTGCTGTGTTAGCATTTTTTTTAATCGGTTAAAAAAAAGAAATTTATAGATTTTAATTACTATTCTGATAATAAAATATTTGCATCTCTGTGTACTTAATTAGTTTGTTCTCCATTTCAAAAAAATCTACAAGGTTTGTTTAATAATCTTTATTTTAATAATAAATTTGATAGTCTTACCTGAAAGCACCGTTCAGATAATTTAAAATTAATTTTATTTAATTGGGCTCTTGTTATTTCTTAACTAAATATTTGAACTTTAATTGAAGTAAAGAAAATATTTGACAAGGATTTGTTAAAATTTCAAATAGTACATATTGTAACCGACTGAAGACAATCTTTACAAAATTTTTCGTATGTTTTTTCATATTTAATGGGAAAAAGAAAAGAGGTTTCAAATATAAAAGTGAACTTACATGAATTACTTAATAAGTTTAAACAGAAAATGACTGAAGAAACGAAGAAGAAAATGTAAAAAATAAATAAATAAAAGTTAGAGTTCGTGAAATATATCTAATTTGAAAAAAAAGTGCCTTTTTAGTGACGTCACGGGAATTTTTAAAACGGAGCGGCATGTAAATTAACATTTTTGAATCATATCCTAATAGTTTCACACTTTTTTTTTTTTTTTTTTTTTTTTTTTTTTTTTTTTTTTACATTTACTTGTTTGGATAGAATGCAACACAATAATATATTATTAAAAATAAAAAAAATAATAAAATAAAAGTTAGAGTTCGTGAAATATATCTAATTTGAAAAAAAAAGGGGGGCCCTTTTAGTGACGTGCACGGAAATTTTTCAAACGGAGCGGCATGTAAATCAATATTTTTGAATCATGTCTTAATAGTTTCACCACCTTTTTTTACAATTACTTGTTTGAATAGAATGCAACGCAATAATAAATTATTAAAATAAGAAAAAATAAAATAAAAGTTAGAGTTCGTGAAATATATCTAATTTGAAAAAAAAGTGCCCCTTTTAGTGCCATGCACGGGAATTTTTCAAACGGAGCGGCATGTAAATTAACATTTTTGAATCATGTGCTGATAATTTCACCACTTTTTTTATTTACTTGCTGGGATAGAATGCAACACAATAATAAATTGTTAAATTTAGAAAAATAAAATAGAAGTTAGAGCTCGTGAAATGTATCTAATTCGAAAAAAAGTGCCCCTTTTAGTGCCGTGCACGGAAATTTTTCAAACGGAGCGAAATGTAAATCAACATTTTCGAATCATGTCCTAATAATTTCACTAAGTTTTACATTTACTTGTTTGGATAGAATGTAACACGATAATAATTTTTTTAAAATAAATAAATAAAATAGAAGTTAGAGCTCGTGAAATATATCTAATTCGAAAAAAAGTGCCCCTTTTAGTGCCGTGCACGGAAATTTTTCAAACGGAGCGGCATGTAAATCAACATTTTCGAATCATGTCCTAATAATTTCACTACGTTTTTTACATTTATTTGTTTGGATAGAATGTAACACGATAATAAAATTTTAAAAATAAATAAACAAATAAAAGTTAGAGATCGTGAAATATATCTAATTTGAAAAAAAGTGTCCCTTTTAGTGCCGTGCACGGAAATTTTTCAATTGGAGCGGCATGTAAATCAACATTTTTTAATCATGTCGTAATAGTTTTACCACTTTTTTTACATTTACTTGCTTGGATAGAATGCAACACAATAATAGATTATTAAATAAAAAAAAATAATAATAAATATTAGAGTTCGTGAAATATATGAAAAAAAAGTGCCCCTTTTAGTAACGTGCACGGAAATTTTTCAAAAGGCGAGGCATGTAAATCAACATTTTGAATCATGTCCTAATAGTTTCACCACTCTTTTTACATTCACTTGTTTGGATAGAATGCAACACACAAATAAATTATTAAAATAATAATTACATGCTAATAAATAAATTAAAACATTAACAATTAATTAATAAAATCGATAATTAATAAATTATTATTGCATAGAATTCCTTCATGCATCTATGTATTTCCTGAGTAGAATGTATGTATATTTACTGTCAGTTGATATATAAAACAAAGTCTAAAATAAAATCGAAACAAGGACGAAAAATAATGCATTAGGCGTAGTTTATAAAACAATTTCAAATACTAACAGAATATTATTAAGAAATTTCATTTTTCTCTAGAAGGAAATATAATTACCTAAGCAAGTTAAACAAACAATCAAACAACAACAACAAAAGAAACCACGCATCTCAGTAAAAATCCATTTTCAGCGATTGCTGTCCGTGTCTATATCTGGTAATATGTGCGAATTCTTTCGTGTAGCTCTGTAAAGAATTTATTCTCACCACTTAATGCACTAAAAATTAGATAAGTTTAAAAATGCATTGTAGAGGAACAAGTACAAGAATGATCCACGAATTAACGGCAGTTTGGCTGTAAAAACTTCTAAAAACAAGCAATTCTTGAAAAAAAATATTCCTACCTGATTGGAGCTTACTTTAATTCTACCCATAATCACCCCCTCTATTTAGGCATTTGTCATATTTGTTCAGGAGGTGTACAATCTCCATGTTGTACTCGCTACCGCCAGCCCCATATTAAGTCAGTTGCCCACTTGGACCTTCAACTCACCATCACTTCCCTGGATGCACAAATTTTGTTGTATCCTAGATGTTCTGACACAATTTTAAAATGTAAAGAACATGACATGTGTGGGAAAGCGATGTGCAACTTGTCGATGCACTTAACACTTAGTAGAGGTCACTCCCGTAGTCATTAAGCGTAAAGGGCTATGTGCCCTTGACGAGTTACACATCGTTTTCCCACACATTTCATGTGTTTGTCCTGGTAAAATTGTGTGAAAACATCTAGGATACAACAAAATTTGTGCACGATGGGAAGTGATGATGAGTTGAAGACTGCACTGAATACTACGGGACTGGCGGAAGGCGAGTGCAACATGGAAATTGTAAAGCTCCTGAACAGATATGACAAATATAAATGAAAAATAACATTTAAAGCACCAAAACACTTTATTTCTTGTTGCAAACTAGTTTCGGTAGCCATAGCGTACCGTCATCAGTGCAACATATGATTACTCAGAAAAGAAAATTGCTAAAATATATGTAGGAGAAGCAGATTCAATGATAAGGTTTATTAGCCAATAAAATTACAGGAAATTTTTGGAAATAGCCAATGTAAGAGAAGTGGATTCAAAGGTAAAGTTTATTAGCCAATAGAATTACGATAGGAAATTTTAGGAAACTGATCATGTAGGCGGATAAATTTTTAATTTATTACTGTGCCAAGTAATTTATTATTGTAAGATATGACAAATGCCTAAATAGAGGGGGTAATTATGGGGAGGAGTAAAGTAAGTTACTCTTACGTAGGGAAATAATTTTTTTAAAGAAATGCTTGTTAAAGTTAAAGTTATAGAAAATCTTTATTAAGATTGACGATCGTTTCGTCGCACCAACGGCGACATTTTCAAAATCATTTATGATAGAAAATACTTTCGCAAAATATTTTAAAACAATAAACATAGTAAACAATGTCACGAGACATGATGCATAATGAAAAATATTGCAAACATAAAATTAAATTAAAATTAAATTAGCTATTTGTGAGCGTGGATTAATTTTCATATAATTTAACAAAACAATAACATGGTAAACAATGTCACGAGACAACATGCATAATGAAAAGCATTGCAAAATATAAAATAAAAATAATATTATCTTGGCTATTTGCGAGCGTGGATTAATTTTTACTATTGTTACTAAAATTATCTTTCCAAATTTTAGGTAATTCTATGGACACTGAATCATTGCAAATATTCTTGTTGTGTAAAAATATCTCTATTGATTCTCGTATTATCGATGGTAAATAAAATCTTGATGTATAAATTAACTTGCTATTTTTAAAATCGATCTGTAAAGGTTCTTCGCAGTATAATCTGGCCAAAGCTGTGGTTCTTCTGTTGTATTTTGATGTCTGCTATATGTTCTTTGATTCTAGTTTTAAGTTTTCTAGTTGTCATACCTACATAAAACTGCTTGGTTCCATCTTCTTTGGTGAAAGGTATTTCGTATACTCCTGATAGTTGGTTTGACTCAATTGGATTTATTTTCTTGCATACTATATTTCTTAATTTCATAGAAGGTTTTGAGACTAGGGATATTGTATTTATTGAGTTTATATTTCAGACGTTCGAAGAAACCAGGAAAATATTGTAAAGTGGATAACATGGAATTTTGTGGATTGAAATTTCTTTTCTTGTTATTCTTTAAGCTCTTAATTAATTTTTCTATGGTACTTTCTTTGTATCCATTGTTTCTTGCAATATCATATATTTTATTTATTTCGTTATTTAACTGCACGGGGGTACAAACTGCGAAAGCTCTATGAATAGAATGTCTAAGTGCAGAAACTTTGTGTGAAAAAGGTGCTTGAGCATTATGAGGGATAATGGATTGACTGGCTATGGGCTTTCTGTAAACAGTGCGTTCTATTCCTTGGTGCGTCTTGATTAGTAATACATCTAAATAAGGTAGCGTACCATTTTGTTCTATTTCCAATGTAAATTTAATTTTTGAATCAAGGCTATTAATCTGGTTTAAAAAGTTATTGAGCAAGGTATCTGCATGTTGCCAAATGATGAAAATATCGTCTACATATCTGATCCATGTATGGGGAGTGTAATCCAATTTGTATATATCTATTTCAAGAGGTCGTAATATGAATTCAGCTAGTAATCCTGATATAGGAGAGCCCATTGGAGCTCCGTTATTTTGTTTGTATATTTTGCCGTCGAAAGTGAAGTAATTATTATTAACTATAAGATTAATAATATAATATAATAAAAGAAATAATATAATAGAATAATATAATATAATAGAAAGAAATAAATAAGTATAAAAATAGCAAGTTAATTTATACATCAAGATTTTATTTACCATCCATAATCCGAGAATCAATAGAGATATTTTTACGCAACAAGAATATTTGCAATGATTCAGTGTCCATAGAATTACCTAAAATTTGGAAAGAGATGCTATGTAATTTTAGTAACAATAGTAAAAATTAATCCACGCTCGCAAATAGCCAAGATAATATTATTTTTATTTTATATTTTGCAATGCTTTTCATTATGCATGTTGTCTCGTGACATTGTTTACCATGTTATTGTTTTGTTAAATTATATGAAAATTAATCCACGCTTACAAATAGCTAATTTAATTTTAATTTAATTTTATGTTTGCAATATTTTTCATTATGCATCATGTCTCGTGACATTGTTTACTATGTTTATTGTTTTAAAATATTTTGCGAAAGTATTTTCTATCATAAATGATTTTGAAAATGTCGCCGTTGGTACGACGAAACGATCGTCAATCTTAATAAAGATTTTCTATCACTTTTTATTGCATTTTTTAACTTTATCTGTTTATAAGTGATTATTATACATGTGTTTATAGAAATGCTTGTTTTTAAAGTTTTTGCAGCCAAACGGTCGTTATTTTGTGGATCACCCTCGTACTTTCAGCAATTATCGATCTTAGTCAGTCCTGCAACATAATTATTTTGTATATATCTGTAAGTGAACAATAAACGCTATGCACTCCATAATCTACAGAAAACATGTTGTAGTGCACTTCAGTGGTTCCATTATGTTTGAAGTATCAAAACATCATCAAAATGCTCCGCTAACGATTTTTCCCCATCGATCATAGTGTAAGGGAATCATTTTGGGCCTCCTTGTAAATTAACTATAAATGCTACTTATTCTATACTCCTGAGAAAGCATAGGTATGTAGTCCATCTCAATGATGCGTGTTAGTCTCATTATGTTTGAAACATTGTAACATGACTCAAATGCACCGCAAACGATTTTTTCCTACAGACCATAATGTAACAGAATTGTTTTGTGTATTCCTGTAAACGAACTATATATGCTACACACTTCATTTTCACTCCAGAATCTTCAGAAAACATGTTGTAATGCACTTCAGTGATTCCATTTTGTTTGAAGTATCAAAATATCATTAAAATACACCTCAAACGATTTTTCCCAATTGATCATAGTGTAAGGGAATTATTTTGTGCCTCCTTGTAAATGAGCTATATATGCTATTTATTCTACACCCCTGAGAAAGCATATGTAGTCCATCTCAGTGATGCATATGTCATGCATGCAAACATGATCTCATCATGTTTGAAATATTGTAACACTAGATTAATATTAACACAATTATTCTAATTGGTAAACAAATCATATTAGATGTAAATTTCCAACTGGGCGAAAAATGTCCGGACCAGGATTCGAACCCGGGACCTCCCTGATTGAAGCCGCCAGTGCTCTGCCATCTGAGCTATCCCGGACGATTCTGGTCGAACTTTTTCACCCAGCTAACCTTGATGATTACAGCATCTGGTCTGAAACCTGGTTCAGCTCAACAGAATAAATCTCAGGTAATGGAACTCCAGAAATCGCTGGATACGAAATTACACTAGATTAATGTTAACACAATTATTCTAATTGGTAAACAAATCATATTAGATGTAAATTTCCAACTGGGCGAAATCCTGGTCCGGACATTTTTCGCCCAGTTGGAAATTTACATCTAATATGATTTGTTTACCAATTAGAATAATTGTGTTAATATTAATCTAGTGTAATTTCGTATCCAGCGATTTCTGGAGTTCCATTACCTGAGATTTATTCTGTTGAGCTGTAATCATCAAGGTTAGCTGGGTGAAAAAGTTCGACCAGAATCGTCCGGGATAGCTCAGATGGCAGAGCACTGGCGGCTTCAACCAGGGAGGTCCCGGGTTCGAATCCTGGTCCGGACATTTTTCGCCCAGTTGGAAATTTACATCTAATATAAATATTGTAACATCAATCAAATGCACCGCAGACGATTTTTTCGTATAGATCATAATGTAACGGAATTCTTTTGTGCGTCCCTAAAAGCGATCTATGTATGCTGCACACTTCATTTTCAATACAGAACATTCTCTAATAAACCTTAATAACATATACAATTTTCACGGAAATTTAGGTATATTTAATAGAGTTAAAGCACAAACAATCAGACGACAGACAGACAAAACAAATTCATCAACCCTTTTTAACTATGTAAAAAAGTGTAAAAAATGTATGCAAAAAATATATGCATCACTTAACTAATACAGAGAAAGATCAGGAAGCAGCAGGGATATAGCCCAGTTTGCCTAGGCTTTAATTAGGTCCTGCAGCCCTTTTATGTCAGAATTTCAGGCAATAACTGATAAGTCTGTACTGCCAGAAATTACATTTTGTCGCTAATAAAACTTTTTAAAAGTAACTAGCAACATTCAGTTAACTCACCATGCTATAATCACATGTTGATAGAATTCATAATAACACTATTTATTAACTACAACTTTTACTATTTATTATTATAATTTATTTAAAATATGTCAGAGAAATTTGTAATGTATAATAATAACTGACAAACAAAGGAGTCTAACTTACCGAACAATTCCAAATCTGACACCATGAATATATCAGAGCTTGAATACAGCTACTTAATTACAACCCTTCGGAAATGTTTCCTGATTATTCCCACATTTATCATTCGGCTGTACAATAAATGTACATTAAGACAAAATTTATATCCAAAACTAGATGAATGTAGTTAAAATACGAAAGAGGTTTGTCTGTATTATAAATATGTAAATACTGTTACGGTAAACTGTAAGCTAAGACAAGTGTTTCTTTCTACGAAAATATAATGTAACCATGAAATAAAATATACAATAAACCCGTCCGAATTACTCGTGATTCTTAAAAACGTTCTTTACTATTAAAAACATCAGAAATCAATGTATATTCGAGATTTAAAGACGTGTTTATTAATTCTATACAGATTGTAAATAGTGTTACCAAATCTAGTGGTTTTTTTCTTTCAAACATTTCGAGTTTACACCAGAAACTTTTTAATATTAATTATTCTTTATTTTGTTCGCTAAAAATTTGACATTATTACAACCAAAAATAACTAGTCAAACTCATTGCCCGATAATTTAGAAACTCTTAACACCTAGTTTTATAAATGACGCATAAATACGTCAAGTGACCTCTATAGTGTTAAAATAAAGTTTATTTTGCTGGCACTTATTTTCAGAAACGATTTCAGGTAGCTTTTATAATGTTTTAATTAGTTTTCTCCACCAGAATATCGTTTTTTAAGACTATTTATTCTCCATTAACAATTTTCAGCTGAAAAATACATTTATACAACCAAGGGTAACAAAATAATATTAGTGTTAATGTTAATGTTGTTTCTGTTAATTTATCATGTTCGTGTATGAAAAAAGTTTGCTAAACATGGAAACGTTTAATTCAGAATTGATAGCATCGTAAAATTGATAGCATCGTATTATTTTTTAATGTTAGTGTTATTTCTCGTAATTTATCATGTTTTTCTGTAAAACATGCTTGTTGAAAATGGAATCGCTTGGTTCAAAATTTATAGCATTCTAAAACCGTATTTTTTGGTTCGTTGGGTTTTTGGAAACGTGGGTCACTTGGAAGAGATTATTGTATATTTTCATTCATGGTTATGCATAGCTGCCAACTGTTACGCTTTTTTCATACTTCTAAAATTTATACTAAATATTGCCTTACTTAATGTCGAAATCTCACGATAAAACAAGACAAAAATCTCTATTAAATTTTAGTGGTAGCAAAAGTGTAAAAGTTGGCAGCTATGGTTATGTTATATTTTCCTTAGAAACACCTGTCTTTTTTTTAGAGTGTGCGTAAATTAAAAAAATAATTATAATAACTCCCTGCATAGTTATAAAAACCAATATTTTTGCCCCACCAGTGGCTGAGCGATTCTGCTCTCATAACTGGTAGACGAGAGTTGCTGAGTTTGAACCCAATCGCGCACGTAGGCCTAATCGTTCAGAGTTTTCCGTGGTTTCATCCGAACCTTGCGTAAATACGGGTTGGGTTCCCATGGAATCCCACGGAAGGCAAGTAACTCACTCAAAAAGAATGGAAAAGAAGGGTAAAGAGAATTTTTTTTTTTTTTAATCTCGCATTTCGGCACCAAAATTCACATCCCAAGTGCAACTTGTACCTGAATGGCAGCACATTATTTGATCACTAACCTCTTGCTAAATTAGTCGTGTCTTGTCTACAAGTTAGTACCTGGCATCTAAAACCCAGGTACTTCATTTACACGGTATGATATAAAGGTATGCGATGCAGCATCAATTTAAACAAACAAATCCATTTAAGTAACTGGCCAACATAAAACTAAAACAAACTAAAACTGAACTGCCATTAAGACGGCATAAGTGCTTGTCCAGCAGACCGCCGCCATGTTGCAGCCAGGCGATCTCGCCTCGCTTCCTGGCACTTAAACCCGTAAAACTGGGTATCTGATCAGCGGCTAGAAAGAAAAAAAGAAAGAACCAATATTTCAAAATTTAATTTACATGGATTTATCGTATTAATAGTATTGAGAAATAAAACAAAATGCTTACCGTATTTATTCAGTTATAATGCCCATTCACCCCTCCCCCCCCCCCAAAAAAAAAAAAAATAAAAAAAATTAGGCCTTAAAATTAAGGGCTTTTAACTTATTGTTTACCAATATAATTTTTTATGTCACGTGAGGTATCCTGTTTTACAATACGAGCATGAGGGTTGCAAAGCAAGTCATAAAATTGCACATATAAATGCCAGCAATAGTTTCATTGTGGGAAATAGATCCTTAATAAAAATGCTACAGACAACAATATGAAAAAAGTTTCCATTACTTTTAAAACATTCAAACATTTAATACCAAAAAAAAAAATCATGCGTTAAGCATAGATTATGAAACACTTTCCAACACTTGCTGAAAGCTTTAACAAAACTTCGTTATTTAGGGAAATAAGGTAAATAAGATAACTTAGTAAACATTTTATAAAACGCATAAAACATTTGAAAAACTGATTTCAGTAGTTACCGTCCATAGCCAAATATGTATTCCAATTCTTTTGAACAGCCCTGTATTTTATCTGTAGGTTAATATTATATACTATATAATGGGAAAATTTAGTTTAGCAAGAAAATGCATAACAGTTTGAAATTCATCTTTCAGCAATTTATACTAATAGATGGAAACATACTTGAATGCTTTTGTACAGCCCTGTAGTTTACCTAGTACCTTTATTACATGCCACTATTTAGCTAAAATTTAATTCAAACTAAAACACACTTAAAACCAGTGAAATTAGATTTCCAGAAATTATCCCCCATAGACGGCCATGTATCCAACTCTTTGCGTGGCCCTGTATATCATTTTATCTATATTCTACAAGTATTTCTTAGTAAGCTAAATTCAGTTCAGCGTGAAAATGCATAATTCCTTTAAAACCCACCTTTAAGCAATTTATGCTAATACTCAGTAACCATTACGAATTCATTTCTGTAGCCCTGTATATAAACTATATCATTTACACGCACTTTATAGAAATGCATAAATATAGTGAAAAAAGCGCATATTATAATTAAAATTGTATTTCGAGCAATCATTACTAATATACAGTAATTCGGATACAACATTGTATCTGAAATCTTTTCAAATACACCGCAAATAATTCCTCCTGTACCATTATGAACGGAATTCTTTTGTGTGGCGCTGTAAATGAATAATAACTATTATTTGCCCCGCATATTCAACAAAATGCATATTTTAGTGGACTTCATAAATGAATATTAATTTTACTATGTTTGAAAGAGTGTAACACAATTAAAAATCACTTAAAACGATTTTTCCCGTAATGTAACGGAAAACTTTTGACTGTCCTGTAAATGAACTAAACATGTTACAAACTTCATTTGAAATAGGGAACGTACTATGGTAGAGGTCACTAACATCCAAAAATTTCAGAACGATCCGAGCATATTTACGAGAGTTAGAGCGTGGACAGACAAACCGAAGTCATAAACACTTTTCAACTTTGTTGGAAAGTGTTAAAAAAAGGTAAAATAAACTTTCGAACGCGGAAACTACAAAAATACTAATATGGAGATATCGTAATAACACCTAGAGCTAATTATTTCAACAAATTAGCCGATAAAGGTCCGCTCAAACTGAGATATCCGGTTTTCATTCTACTTTCCCCTATTTTTAAATTATACTAAGATGTCAAAACTGTAACAAATCTCTCTATTCCCGTGTGAGAATTAAGGATTTAAAAGTTCATCTATAAATGATTATCAGACGAATAAAATAGTATAGGATAGAAAATGAGATGAAATGACTTCTTGCTTATTGTATCAACTAATTATATACGTAAATGAAAGTCAATTAAGAATGAAATTTAAAAGTCCACTTACTTAGATTTATCAGATGCATATGGAAAACAAAATTCGATGTTTATTATACCAAGTAATTATAAATAACACGAAAATTCTCACGAAATCATTAGCATGAGTCTCAGCTGATGAAACTCATTTAACCGCTTGAGGGGCAAGCAATTACGTTTGCGAAATGCTGAATTCCCACCGGAATCTTTGAAAAATTCTATTTCAAAATAAGTAAAAGCAATTTTACGGCTTTTTCCCACCAAAGTTAGAAAAGTAAAATTTAATAAAAGTTTTCTGGTGTAAAACTTTATTAATCGTATGCGGTATATAATATATACCGGTGCCCCTCAAGGGGTTAAAATTTTCGCAAATGAAATTTGATATCCCAGTTTCGAAGTACAGGTATCGATTACACAGCTCATTGCCTTTAACCTTTTATCTACTGACGGTACTTATAAGTACCATTAAAATAACTTGTCATAAAATTCATTTAATACATGGATTAGTTGTAATATAGTTTAGAATGTGTTATAGATGCATTACTTTATCTTGTTCCAAAAGCATTATGGATTACACAAAACAAAAATGTTTTTAAAAGGCTGATTTGTTTTGCCTTTGCATCTATTCACATAGCTGCAAACCTCAAAATAATCTTCCGTAATACTTGCGTTAATTTGACCCTGGTTTAATACGTTTCAAACCAGAAAAATTAAAAAAAAAAATGAAAATAAATATGTTCCACGTACAAACCTAGAATAAAATAAATAAGCATTCATAAATTAAATTTTCTGCTTCGAAATGTGGTTATCCTGGGTTAAATTAATCCAGACATTACGGAATGTTAGTTGAGGGTTGGCAGCTATGTTTCAGCTTCCTTGGCGTTCGGGGGGGGGGAAGGGGATTTTTCAATTCGGAAATATTTCTATTATAAGAACATTGTATTTGTACATTTCTTAATTCTACAAAATACTAAGAAAAATATTTAAAATAAAAGATTTGAGTAGTGTTATAAATATTGCACAAAATTCTTATAAATTCAAATTTAATTAATCCTTTTAAATCCTTCAATCCGTATAAAATCCTTTTAAAATTTATTAAATGATTATGTAAATCTTCTATTGTAGTTTAAACAATTTACAAAAAAGGCTTTAGAAGATAAAATTTTCATGAATTCATAATTAAGTACATAAAGGAATAAACAGTTCATGTTTTTGGAAATGTCTGACATGTGATGATTACTCCAAAATTATTAGATTGCAAGGATCACAGTACAATTACATATAATTAAACAGCGTGTCACAGTAAAACAAAATATCTATTATTTCGAAGGATTTTATTTAAATTAGTACAATAACAATTTATTTCCATAGAATGTTATCAATCTACTTCATTTATATATTAACATAATTTTATTTTTAAATTAATATATGAGCCGTTCAGTGCACAAATCGATGAACTCCATCAAATGAAAATGTTTAGTATAAAGAGTTAAAGTTACTGTAACTATAAAAATATTGTATCTATATAATATTTTTTCTCGGGATACTCTGATTGAACTCATTAATTTTCTTTTAATCAAGGGTAAATTTTTATCACTGTATAAATATATCGAAAATTTTCAATGTTCCTTTGTTTTAAAAAACGCCATTTTAAACGGAGTTAGTCAGATTGTCTTCTCAACGTCTCATATAAGATCCTATTTTTTCTGAAATAATTATTAGAACTGATAAGCAGCTGGGTTTGTTACACCCCTTCAAATGTGTCAGTGCCTCTTTTTAAAGGAAATTCTTTTAAATTTTTCAAGGCTAGTTCATAAAAGAATGCATTTCTAAAAATTTTCAATATATTTAAAATATTCGTGACATCTACTTCAACGTCTGTAAGTTTTTTTTCTCTTCCTTTGTCCGTGAACTTTAAAACTATAGTAAACTAGTTGGATGTGCCAATCCCAAAACTTTCTTCTATCTCATATATTTTAATATTTCAAAATGTTGTTACAAATGTCAATATTTCATTTTTATTACTTCAATACTATATAAACTTCGAAAGAAAATTAAACAAAAAATTGCTATTATAGTGCCCCCTTTCGGCGGAATAGTTGCAAATTCAAAGGGGACTTTCTTGCTATGGCCAAAAACATACGCAAAAAATTTGGTTCAGTTCTATGCATAACTTCATACACTTTTCAATGGTAAAATGGCGACATACGGACACACGGACAGATAGACATTTTCTATAAACATGTTTTTTGGGATCTCTGACCCCTAAAACGTGTAAATTCATCGAAAACTGGAAGTCGAAAACAATTTCTATTACAATACTTTCTTTTATTGAAGGTAGAAGAAAGTAAAAATTGCATATCGACAAAATTTAAATATATTATTAAGATTATATTTATTAAAATTATCCGTATTATGCAGGGTGATCAAAGTCCTTAGAGGACGTTTAAGGAGGCGGGGCGGTACAGTATACTACATTAAATAATTTTTGAATAAGAAACCAGGATTATAATTAATTTATTCAGATGAAATACAAGGTGTATCGGAGCTCTACCACTGTTCATAATTTTATTCAAAGTAGATTACAGTTTAAGAAACTTTCCATCAGAATTAATTTGCGTTGTGTGAGATCAAATGACATCAGGAAAAGCACCAGTATTTCTAAACAATTCTAGACAGTATTTCTAACAATGAGATCCTGGGTAACGTTCGTTACATTCATAAAATGTTACAATCGTCTGATTCAGCGCATTTTGGATATAAATGGTGCCCAATTCTACCACTTCTTAGAGTACACTACATTAAATAATTTTTGTATAAGAAACCAGGATTATAATCCACACTGTAAAAAAAAAATCTGTAGTTCTACAGATGTAAAGTTAAATGCTTACTAAACTTTTATCTGTAATTGCACAAGAAAAAGCTGTAAATCTGCAAAACTAGTTTTTGTAAAGCTACAGAAATCTGTAGCTTTATAAATGAATCTGCTAAAATTACAGTAATCTTACTAAAACTTTATCTGTAGTCCCGGTAGCCGTCACATGAAAAGTTCTAGGCAGCCCAGTTTCCTCAAAAATTCTTTGTAACCTTATAGATTTTTTGATTTCCGGTGCAAAAGTGTATCTGTTACATGTATTATTGTTATTGCCGTTACATAAAAAGTTCTAGGAATCCCAGTTTCCTAGAAAAATTTTAGTAACTTTACAGATTTTTTTTTACGGTGTAGCACTTGTATTAGACATCTTGCATTTTTGACTTAAAAAATGTATTTAAGTTTATAATGCAAAAATTGTTTGTTACGCCATGCTCTTCCACATCTTAAAGTTTCTGTAAGGACTTTTGACTCAGCCTGTATGTTTATAAAGACATACATCATCTGGAGAAAATGATTCTAGGAAAATATAGTGGATGTTCCAAAGTTATCTTTTCAACTCTTACCCTCCATTGGACTTTATACACAAAATCCTGTATATCGTTATCTGTTTTGACCTCAGCAGTCTGTTCGTAATACGAATGGATTTCGTTGGACTGCGTTCTAAACTACTGAAAAACACAGCCCGTAATATCTTCTGGACTTGACCAGGCAGTGGTCTTTTTATTCAGCACTGTACGGGTCTCCATAAACCATGGAACTATTAATAAGGAGGAACTGACATATCCTTAATATAGTGAAGCTTCAACTCTAACCGCTTTCGCTGGAGTAGAGTGCCGCCGGCGCAAACTTCCACCGGTAAATTTAAATAGAGATTTTCTCTTTATTCAAGCGCCTTATTAATGCAAAATTTCAGTCATAAATAACGGCAAAAACAGATATTGATTTTTAGTGGTGGAAGTTTATTTCGATGGTAGTCAGGCCCTCCGTTTCTGCCATATTGAGACTACCTGGCCAACCTTCTCTCAGTGTCAGTGAAAAAGATTTTAATACCTGGGCAAACTGCCACCAGTAAAAACAAATAGAAAATGTAACCATATTTATGACAGAAATTTCTCGTGAAAAAGCCATTAAAATAAAGTAAAATTTTCTATTCAAACTTTACTGGTAGAAGTTTGCTACAGCGATAATCAGAAACTGTTGATCCGGTGTAAACAGTCAGTCGCTATCTTGTTACAACTTCATCAGTTAGTTCACCCTCAACTGGTAGACAATGCAGTACATGTCTCCTTCGCTTTATTCATAACTAGCTAACTTGCCCGGCGTTGCCCGGGTATGCCAAAAAAAAGCACGAATTGCGAAAAAGCTCTGAAAATCACAATAAGATATCGAGAAAAAATTTTTAATCGCTTCACAAATTTAGACAAGAGAAAAAAAATTACATATTGTGTTCGAAGATTGACAGTTGATTCCTTTCACTAATGTGGAAAAATGGTAGGAAATCGCTAAAATACTCTAAAAATCACATACAAAATTCTCGAAAAATTCGAAAATTGCTATACGAAATCCGAATAAACTTTATTGAAATGAGGGCAGAAATTACTTTAGTATTATAGGTCAAAAATGGAATGTCAAAAAATTGTAGCAGATTGCGAAGAAAAGTAAAAATCGAATTAAAAATCACAAAAAATTCAAAAATCACGAAAGTCAAAATTTACTATAATTGGATAAAAGTTTCAAATCTAATTCCCTTGATCTGCGGGCTCTCTTAAAATTTATGTTTCAGAAAGCATGCTAAGCATTGCATCATGTTACTTTTATTCATAATTTAATTTACTTGGATTCCCTTAAATATAATTAATATAATCCTTTAAGTTAACATTAGTTTTTGTATCCCAATTTGTTGATTTTCTGTAAGCAAGTAATACCTATTGGTTTACAATGGAAGTCTATGGAAATTCGACTATATATTAGAGGTATCGCCAAATTGGCGTCATTTTTGGCGACTAATTTTTGTAGCCAAATTTGGCGATATATCTCCAAATTGGCGACAAACTTGGCGGCATTTGGCGACAGAATTGTGTCACCCCCCCCACGTTAACCTCCTTATAGGTATGGAGATGCATTAAATGCTGTTCAATAATTATTATAACAAATGCTCTAAAAATTTCAAAATCGCTGTACGAATTCCGAATAAACTTTTTTGAAAAGAGAACGAAGTTTACTACATTGGGTTAAAAGAAAGAAACGTATTCTTTTCACTAATGTTGAAAAATCGCATCGAAACATTAAAAATCGCATAAAAAATTAAATTTAAAAAAATCTAATCAAAAAATTGAAAATCGGGCTTCGAGGTGAAAAACTTCTTATATAGACGTACCTTTTTCCCAAATTTTGTAGCTCTACGTGCAACGGTCTCTTCAGAACACCATCGACACACTCACTCACACACTCACACACAAACTTCTTTCCTTATTATTATAGATTCCATTCCATAAATTTCTTGCGCCACTCTTGTATTGAGAGTTTGGATGGTGGGTCACGTCAGCATTTCTTTTTCGGAAATACCTTCGAACTTGTGTATTCGACTTCGTCTGTATGAACCAGGCCACACATTGTGCTTTTTTCTGTCTGTAACAAACAATATTTTCAGTAAAGGTAAAACTTTAGTAATCACTCTTACGTGTACACAAAACCTAACTTCGCTATGTTATTTTGTTTAGGATTTATGAAGGACCAAAGTTGTAAAGAAAATTTTGGTATACCCTGTATATAGCTCTTAAATGCTGCAATGTTTTGTAAATGTAAAGACAAAAGAAAAACTGACACAAAAATTAATATATGGTTACGAGACATGCAAAAAATATAATGTGTATATGTAAACATTAATAAAATTTCAAAATAGGAGAGATAAATCTGCCTGTACATTTTTTAAAGCGAATAAATTAAAAGATCTTAAGAAATAAATGGACAACGTGAAAATAGCAGAGATTGTAAATATGTGCGTACAAAAGGGTGCAGACAGCTGTTTTGGGGCTTCTGAAAATCAATCATCAGTGCAAAGGTTAAAATTGGTGTTTTAAACATAGACGTATACAAGCGACGCAGCTCACAGCTTGCAGCTACCGGCGAAATGGCGGCCAGTGTTGAAGAACAAACAGCGGAGTCAAAACTTCCCGCGTACACGAAGACACCAATGAGAAGCGCTTAGCCATTCTGGAAGAGCTTAAGCAGAGAGGAGAAAAAAAGGGGTGGGGGAAGGAAGAGAGTGAATTAAAGAAATGGAAGCTAGACTTTAGAAAAATCGGGTGTACATTAACCAAGCTGTTACAATTTTCCATATTTGATAAGCTCCCCAAAAATCAAGATCGAAATTGATGAGCATTTCAAAATTATTGATCATTCAGAAAAGTTATAATTGTGATCATTAAATCAATAATGTTTAGCAATAGCGGAACATTTAATTTCACCATTTTTAACATAGGTTATACGTTCCCCCAAGCGGACCTTAGAAGGTCGCTTGGTTTGACCAGTATATATATATTATCACATTCGCAAGTTACCTTGTAAATTAAAAATCCTCCAGTGTAAATTATCAGATGACTAGAATATAATTTGATAACGGTGATCAAATCCTTATTACACTAAATAATTATAAAATAATTATAATATTAATATCTTTTTAAGTATTAATATAAGTCTCAGCCGATGAAATTTATTTAACTTCTCTCAGAAATGGAATATCATTCACCAAATTCGAAAAATAAATATCGATTACACACCATTATTGGTATTCAATATTTATAAATGATTTGTATTTCTGAAATTTTTGAAAATGTGGTTGAATTCTCAATAATTGTTAGGTGGAAATGATGACAAATCTTTAATTACATATAATTAAACAGACCTACACAAGAATAAATTTCTCCAGTATTTCACAAGATTATATTTAAGTAGACTTAATAACTATTTACACTTTAAGTAATGAGTTCAGTCTCATTTACTCAGCTGTTGATTAAAGTTCAGTTTTTAATTAATAAGTAAAACCTTTTAATAAAAAACCCCCTATCAAAACTGATAAGCGATTGGATCTTTTAAACTCATTTAAAAAATTTTGCACTAAAATAAGTATTTTTGACTTTCCTAAACGACTTCACCGAACGACTTTTCGTTTGGTATCCTTCGATATTTCGTAAAAGTTTCTGAAAAATCTAATTGCGATGTCAAAAATGAGCGTTCGTATTGAAAATATTAGAAGAGTTTGGTACAATTTCTGTATAAAAATGTCCCCCAAGCCGTTTTACAAACATAGTTTTTGAGGTACTTAAAAACCACACGCATTAAATCTGTTTTTCGATGATTAAAAAGAAATTTAACATTATGAGTTCAAAACTTGAAACCTTCATAATTCTTAAACTATTTGATCGTAT
Source organism: Maratus speciosus (assembly GCA_963932465.1). NCBI lineage: Eukaryota > Metazoa > Arthropoda > Arachnida > Araneae > Salticidae > Maratus > Maratus speciosus. The sequence continues at coordinate 442,462,501 of OZ010797.1, read as the reverse complement.
TACTTCCCAGTTTTGTATTCCCAGTATAATTTTGCTTTCTGAAAAATCCAAATATAATGCGAAATTGGTTTTCGTATTGAAGTTTCTGAGTTTGGTAGAATTTCTCTATGAAGACAGTCCTCTTAGCCTTTTATCAAATATAAATTGAAAGAAGACATAATTTCCAATTGAATTGTTATTTTCGTTTTTCTCAGCAATAGTTTGGTGATTAAAATGTATGTTCTTTTCTTTTCTTTTTTTCTTTGTTTGTTGTATTCTAAAGATTATGTATGTGTTTGTGTGTGCGTCTGCGCACGCGCGTGTGTTCAGGCGACAGCGAAAAAGGAAAGTTTAGATACATTCAACTATAATAATAATTTTAAATGTGAAAATAGTGCTAACGTTTGAAAAATCTTAGATTATGCATTTTCCAGTAAAGTTCCGAAATTCCATTAATTTCACTACTGTATTTCATCAACATCCTGTGAATTTGATGAAAGAATGGATAATTATGTGAAATCAAATGAAATCCTTATTATACGAACTAATTATAAATATGCATGGAAAATTTCTTCAAAATATTAACGACAACATCAAATGATGAAATTCATTTAAAATATTCACAGAAATGGAATGTTATTCACCAATTTTGAAGAATGACGTATCGATTACGTATCGTTATTAACGTCCATTATTTATAAACGATTACCCTTTTTGAAATTTTCGAACATGTGGTTGATTTCTCCATAATTATCAGATGGGAAGGGTGACAAAACTTTAATTACATATAATTAAACAGACTGACGCAAAGATCAAATTTCCCATTATTTCAAAGGAATTTACTTAAATAGATTTAATAACGATTTACGTATAATGAGTTCCGTCTTTTTCCTCATCTATTTATTTAATATTAACTTTTAATTAATAAGTAAGAATTTCTTTTAAATATTTAAACTAATGAACAACTGTGTTTATTAAATTTCTTTAAAAATTTCATCGATTAAGCCATTATTTTTAATGACTTTTCTTTCTATTAATTTTCTTTTAAATACTTGTTTCATAAAAGAATGGATTTTCAACACTTTCAAACCTTACCGAAAAACGTTTGTGACTTATGTGCTCACATGACGATGAAATATATACAGGGTCAGCCAAAAGTCTCTCTCCATCCCATTTCATACCACCATATCTCAATAACTCGCCGGAATTTCGAAAAACTGTAAAACACGTGGACCAGTCAATTTAAGAGGGATCTCCATTTCGTTAAAAAAGAATTGAGCCAAAGGATGCATTCAGGGAACGGAACACACTCCACCCGGGGAAAGTGACTTCCAACTTTAAACACTTCAATATTAACCCCTATTTTTTAATGATAAAGGTTTAAAGTTTGGAACGTATAATGTTAAATTCATTTTTAACTATTGTGAGGTTTCTAATTCGGGTATTATTTTAAACATAATTCAGAAACTACTTCCCAGAATAAGCTGTAATTGTGGTTTCGCGTATTTAAAGCTTCTAGAAATCGGTTTCTGTTAAACATAACTCATAGGATGCAATGTATATTTTTTTTTCGAAAATTAATTTTCAAAATAAAAGTGAAATTCTTTGAAATTAAATTTCGAAAAACACGCGAATTGTAACCTATGAAATTTTTTACTGAGCTCGAGTTCTTGAAGCCTCGAATATTTGAGTCCAAAATCACGACCTATTGTGACAAGTAATTTTCGAGTTATGTTAAAAAACTACCAGCACAGCAATTTGTTTTGCAAACTGATTTTAACATTAGTAGAACAAACTTTTAACCTGCTATACTTCACTGAATGACTTGCCAATTGTTATCCTAAGATAAAAATTATCGAAGAATCCAAATATGATGTCAAAAGTAGTCGTTAGTATTGATTTTTAGGGTTCCGTACTTAAAAAGTAAAAACGGAAACATTATAAAATCACTCCAGTGTCTGTCTGTCCGTCTGTCACAGCCATTTTACTCATAAACTATGGAACGTGAAAAGTTCAAATTGGGGGAAGTATTAAAGACTATTGACCCACATATTTACAGATTATCAAACATTCACAAATATATTTAGGAAAATGAAGAGGGGCTAATTAAGCTACTTGAAAAAAACAAATCTTTTCTTTGTGTAACTTGTGGGGTATCATGTAAAAGCTTTCATAACGCTGAACTCAAAAATACATTTATTTTAATTTTAGGTGTTACAGTTGCAGAGATATCGTTGAAAATGCAGTGCAAAAATATATGCCAACCCCTCTATTTCCGAATCTATTCAAACTAAAATTTTGAAAAAATTAGAATAGTAGAAGTTAATTTAAACCTTGCAGAAAATTATAGCGATTGCCCTAGGTCACATAGTTTTTGAGAAAAGAGCATTTTTTCGTTACACACAAATTTCGATTTGCGGACATTCAGAAAAAGTGTTGAGGAACGCTGATGGTACCTTTCGTAGCAAAAGTATAAAATAATAGTTGATAATGATTTTCGAAAAAAATCGTCGGATATTAGCCGAGATATTAACCCTTAAAGACACGGATGGTTTGGACATACATAATGACAGAGGCGGCGTACTCTATATACCATGGGCTTTTAAAGCCTAGATAACAACTTTTATTGATATATTTGTGTAATGTAATGCGCAGTAACAGTATAGAAGCAATAAACTTCAAATTGTTAAAAACAGTTTAATTTAATGAGAATTAATCACATAAATACTATAGAACTCGCGACTAGTTTTCACTGTATGGATCTCCCAATACGCCTCCCGTGTCTTTAAAATTTAATTAAAAACCTATCTGGAAAAACGCTGCACAGACCAAGGAGTCGTTGCAAATTTTGGACTTCCTTTCGAAGCGCGATTAGCACAATGCCAAGTTTAAGCTTTGAAAAAGGGTTTTGTTTTAGATACACTGTAAAAAAAAGATTATTACTATGCTGAATTTAGTTTTATGAAATGCCAAATGAAGTTTAAATATGCACTATTTTTATTGTCATTATTCAATTAAGTTCATCATAAACAGATTAGGATAAGTTTTTAAAAAAGAGTTATACAGAATAGCAATATTTGATATTATTTAGGCTTCATATCTCTTTGAACTTTTATGGTATACCCATTCATACTTTTCTAGTATATACAGCAATACCCAGTCCTACGTTGTATCGTTTTTTTACAAAGTCTTATCATTAGTTTAGCAACGATTTTTTTAATAATACAGTTAATAATTCGCATATTTATAGCACGGAATCCTCATAGCGCGAGTAATACTCGCACTTGACGGTTTACTTTTAATTTGGACCACCCTTTCCCCCAATATCTTCCTATCCCATTTTTTTTAAACCAAATGAGATCACTCTCAAATAAATGCGTGTTTTACACTTTTCCGAAGTATCAACATATTCCGAAATAGAATTTTGGCGGAGAGGGACTTTTAGCGGAACCTATGTACACTATATTGCCATTAATGACCGGCAACTTTCACTTTTAGACATTTTGTCGAATATTTAGAAATATACTTGACAGATTCTTCTGGAATTTCAGGATTGAAAAGAACAGGTATGACCTCATACTTAGCAATGTCGATTTGATAAGGGGGGCAATTAGGGGGCCAACAAAAAATCAAAGAAAAAAATAATACATGGGATCACCCTGTAAAATAAAATGTACAAAATGATCTATCACTACCGAATATAAATAAACAGACATTGTGCAATATGTGTATTCTTTTGTGTAAGAATAGCATGTATATTAATAGAGATATAGCGATTTATTTTAAAAAATTAAAAAATTCTTGCATATTTTTTGCTTATAACATGCAAGGTTTTCAACCAAATTTAACTGCGGTTTCAGAAAAATTGGAAAAATATAGTAGAAACAATATAGTGCAATTGAAATATAAATATATTAAATATTTTAAGAAATATGAGCGGTTGTATGAAATAACTTTTATCTGCGCATGCGCGAACGATAACAAGGATCATTTGACATAATTTAATAGTCAACTCTATAGAGCAACTTATTAAAAAAAATCGAGTCAAATATCGTAAAAATTCAGAAAGATATCGGCGTTAGAGTGAGCAAATTTTTAGTTGTTCTCTAAAAGCAGCTGAATGATAAGGGATTTTCCACAAATTGTCATTTTTAATTTTTATTTTTTTTAATTTTCCTTTTTTATTGATGCTTTAGTTCTTCTTGGATAACCACCAGAACAAGCCTGTACCATGATCAAAAGAAGTATCAAAATCGAAGCATTTTTTCCAAATCTATTCGTTGATACTCACTAAATACTAACTTTTTTCTGAAAGTCAGTTAATAAAAAATGACAATTTGAGTAAAATTACTTATCATTCAGCTGCTTTTAGAGAACAACTAAAAATTTGCTCACTTTAACGTCGATATCTTTCTGAATTTTTGCAATATTTGACTAGAATTTTTTTAATAAGTTGCTCCATTGAGTTGACTATTAAATTATGTAAAATGATCCTTGTTATCGTTCGCGCATGTGCAGATAAAAAAATTTTCATACAACTGCTCATATTTCCTAAAATATTTAATATATTTATATTCCAATTGCACTATAGTGTTTGTACTATATTTTGTCAACTTTTCTGAAACCGGCGTTAAATTTGGCTGAAAACCCTGCATGTTATAAGCAAAAAACATGCAAGAATTTTTTAATTATTTTAAATAAATCGCTATATCTCTATTAATATACGTGCTATTCTTACACAAAAGAATACACATAGTGCACTATGTCTGTTTATTTATATTCGGAAGCGGTAGATCATTTCGTGCATTTAATTTACAGGGTGATCTCAAGTATTATTTTTTTTCTTTGATTTTTTGTTGGCCCCTTAATTGCCCCCCCCCCCTAACAAATCGACTTTGCTAAATATGAGGTCATACCTGTTCTTTTTAATCCTGAAATTCCAGAAGAATCTGTCAAGTATATTTCTAAATATTCGACAAAATGTCTAAAATCGAATGTTGTCGGTCATTAATGGGAATATAGTGTATACTATAGATATATACAATTGCATATTTCACAGGGAAAAGGGTCACTTGAAAATACATTTCATTAATTAATTCTATTATAAAGTGGATCTAACTTTCAGAATGATTTTAAATTGGATGTTGTGAGTATTATACACTATGACGCAAAAGTTTAGACAATGACGTCATTCAGCTTTAAAATGTAGAATTATGACGTCAGAATTACAAAAACCTGTAAATATATTCAAAAACTGATTTAAAATGCTATGTACAAAAGACAGTCGTTTTATTTGCTATAATACTAATTTTTTTCATAAAAATTCAAATGTGCTTGTCGCAAAAGTTTAGACACTATTCTAAATTTGTTTGAATATTCGCTGGCATATGCAAATTTAGAATCGATGATGTCACAAATTTGGAGTACTTAAGTTCTGCAAACGATTGCGCTTCATAGTCGACATGCCGAGAGCTAAAACAAATTCAAGTGAATGAGGTTTCAAGGATTTGGCAGTTGAAAGGTGAAGGGAAGAGCGTTTCTGAAATTTCTGCTATTATTAATAGGTCAAAAAAATCTATTTATCGAGTTTTATCGAGTGGTTCCGAATATAAAGCAAAATGTCGGTCTGGGAGGCCACGTGTGACAAATGTACGAGAGGATCGCCTGATACAAAGACTAGCGAGTACTCAACAAATGAGCGTACGTGGAGTTCAAAGCTCATCGGGACTCTCTGTATCAAAGGATACGATTTGTAGACGAATTTTGGAAAAAGGAACAATCGTTTATAGCAAAATGCAGAAGAAAGCAGCTCTGAAACCATATCGTAAGTTACAAAGACTTATGTGGGCTCGAAAGCATATTTCATATGGAGAGAAATGGCAGTCAGTCATATTTAGCGATGAAAAAAAGTGGAATCTGGATGGTCCAGATGGTTGTTTATCGTATTGGCATGACTTGCGGAAGGAACCTCGACGTTTTTTTAGTCGCAGACAAGGAGGGGGCTCGGTGATGGTTTGGGCAGCCTTTTGCTATAATGGACAAGTATATCTGACCTTCACCAGTGGTCGTCAAACTTCACAGCATTATACACAGACATTAGAAGAAAACCTACTGCCATTTGCTGAGCTTCTAGGGGGTCCTCAGTGGGAATTTCAGCAAGACAATGCTTCAATTCACACTGCAAAACATTCAAAATCTTGGTTTAATTCCCATAATATAAGAGTTCTCGACTGGCCAGCATGTAGCCCAGATCTTAACCCTATAGAAAACCTTTGGAGCATCATGTGTCGCAAAGTTTATAGCAACGCTAGACAATACTCTTCTGAAAAGGAACTTAAGACATCTATTGAGAATGCATGATACGATATCGATCCACAAACTATGCAAGATTTAGTTTCTTCCATGCAATCTCGTGTATATGACGTAATACATAAGAATGGATGCGCAACCAGGTTTTAAAAATTGTTTATTTCGATTTTATTTAATTTGTGTCTAAACTTTTGAGACAGCAGTTTATTTTTGTTACCATTTAATTTATTGCAATATGCACAATTCCACTTTTCTTTGTTATAAATATTGTTTATATGTACAGCACATTAATTTCAAGCAGTGATTTGAAAATTGAATAAATATTTTTCAAAGTATGTAAGAATTTCTTCATTGTCTAAACTTTTGCGTCATAGTGTAGCATATGCAGTAGATACTATGATGTTTACTTACAACCCATTAAAAGATACTTTCCCATTATTAGAAGGTCTTTTTTTAAATCGCCACATCATTTAGCTCATTATACATATTATGACGAAATTCCATTGTGTGTCCATATGTGTCAAAGTAATAGAAATAGGAAATAAAGTTACGATTCAGGCGAATGTGATATTTATAAAGATCATGAAATTACTCATGCTAAGATTTAAAATTACGAAAAACTTCGCTATACTGTTTAGAAATTCAAGTGCATTTCAAAAGTATATTTCAACAATATCTTGGTAATAGAGTATAATATAGTGTGAAACGGAATGAAATTCTTATTATATTAACTAATTATGGAGAGCATGGTGATTAATAAATGGGAATTATACTCCAATTGATTATATTAACTAATAGGCAATTCCACAGAAAATTTTCATTTGGGGGTGGTAGGATTAAATTTATATTATGTTTAATTTAAGGGTATGATTGGAAAGCCTGATATTTTTATGTTCTATAAAAAAATCCTAAAAAAAAGGCATTGTAAATTACTGTTTATAAAGTAAGTTAAGTACGATTATTGTCTTTGTAAAGTTATAATATTACGTCAGTTACGCAATAAAAGTTACGTCAGTTACATGTATAAATGTTATTATTTTCTTTTTTATTGTTCAGGAATTAATTAAACAAGTTGCTGTTATAATTTGTCATTAATTAGTGTTGTTGAGAACATTAAATCACTTTTTTTAACGGGATAGTTTTCATAATTTTTTAATAATTTAATGAAGGCAGAAATTTTTTTTTGTCTATTTTAAGTTATATCAGTTACAGAATTTTGAATTGCAATTTTTGGGACTAAAAAAGAGATTGAAATAATCTGCAGCTATTTGGGTATTTTCATTTTTCAATTTCGAAGGATAAATATCGATTAATCATTACCATTAGTTATAAATTATAAGGAGTTCTTCAAATTTTGGAATGTGATGTTCATTTCTCCATAATCTATCTATACCCCTATTATAAAGAGGAAAAAATTGTTTATTTGTCGGAGGTAAGCTCTGGAACTACCGAACTGATTCCAAAAGTAATGGTATCAAAATGAGGGTGTGCGTGCAACTTAGAACATAGGCTATATCTTATGTCGATGCCACTACCCCAAAAGGGGTGTAGGAGCAAAAAACGTTCTAAAAATGCGATTTTAGCGTTACTGAAGGGCCTAAAAATATGAAATTTTGAGTATTAGTTACTTATAAGATATAAATGATGTCTAAGAACAGTTCTTAAACAATTCGAAATTTAAAAGGGGTGAAAATGCACAAAAAGATTTCTAAAAAACGTTCTAAATGGTAGTTTCCACAATATCTCAGGAAATACCAAACCGATTTAAAAAATATTTGTGTCAAAATGATGGTGACAACGCTTGCTCCAAGATAGGCTAAGTTTTATGTCGGTGTCACTACCCCAAAGGGGGTGCAGGAGCAAAAAACGTTCTAAAAATGCGATTTATGTGTTACTGAAGGGCCTAGAAATATGAAATTTGAAATATTAGCTACTTATTAGATATAAATTATGCCTAAGAACACTTCTTAAACAATTCGAAATTTAAAAGGGGTGAAAATGCACAAAAAGCGTTCTAAAAAACGTTCTAAATGGTAGTTTCTACACAATCTCAGGAAAAGCCAAACCGATTTAAAAAATATTGGTGTCTTAATGATGGTGACAACGCTTGCTCCAAGATAGGCTCTGTTTTATGTCGGTGTCACTACCCCAAAGGGGGTGCAGGAGCAAAAAACGTTCTAAAAATGCGATTTATGTGTTACTGAAGGGCTTAGAAATATGAAATTTGAAATATTAGCTACTTATTAGATATAAAGGATTTCTAAGAACAGTTCTTAAACAATTCGAAATTTGAAAGGGATGAAAATGCGCGAAAATCGTTCTAAAAAACGTTCTAAATGGTGGTTTCTACACAATCTCGGGAAATACCAAACCGATTTAAAAAATAATGGTGTCAAAATAAGGGTGTCAAAATGACGGTGACAACCCTTGCTCCAACATAGGCTATGTTTTATGTCGGTGCCACTACCCGAAAGGGGGTGCAGGAGCAAAAAACGTTCTAAAAATGCGATTTTTGCGTTACCGAAGGGCCTAGAAATATGAAATTTGAAATATTAGCTACTTATTAGATATAAAGGATTTCTGAGAACAGTTCTTAAACAATTCGAAATTTAAAAGGGGTGAAAATGCGCGAAAAGCGTTCTAAAAAACGTTCCAATGGTGGTTTCTACACAATCTCAGGAAATACCAAACCGATCTAAAAAATAATGGCGCAAAATGATGGTGACAACCTTTGCTCCAACATAGGCGATGTTTTATGTCGGTGCCACTACCCCAAAGGGGGTGCAGGAGAAAAACGTTCTAAATTGCGGCTCTTGCGTTACGGAAGGGCCTAGAATCGTGAAATTTGGAATGGTAGTTAGTTATAAGATATCAATGATCTCTAAGGACATTTCCTAAAAAAATCGAAATTTAAAAGGGTGTCAAAATGCGCAAAAAGCGTTGTAAAAAACTTTCTAAATTGCGATTCCTATGCAATCTCAGGAAGTACTGAACCGATTTCAAATATAATGGTATAAAAATGATGGTGACAGATCTTGCTCCAAGATAGGCTATGTTTTATTTCTGTTTCCACTACTCCAGAGGAGATGCAGGAGCAAAATGCGCGAAAAGCGTTCTAAAAACGTTCTAAATGCCGATTTGTCGGCAATATCTCAGGAAGAATGAATCTGATTTCAAACGTAATAGTAAGAAATTGATGCTGACAGCCTCTGCTCTAATATAGATACTATTTTATGTCGTTATCACTATCACCAAGACGTTGCAGGAGCAAAAAAGCGTTCTAAATTTCGATTTTTGTGATCGGTAGGGGCTAGCAACTTAAAATTAGGCAAGGTACATATTTATTAGATATAAATGATCTTTAAGAACGGTTTCGAAAAAATTGGAAATTTAAAAAGGGGTGAAAATGCGCGAAAAGCGTCCTAAAAACGTTCTAAATTGCGATTTCTACTCAATCTAAGGAAATACCAAAGCTATTTCAAATGTAATGGTTCCAAATAAATGGTGACAGTCCCTGCTATAACATAGGTTATATTTTATGTTGCTGTCACTACCATCTGAGGCTGAGGGTTGCAAAAGCAAAACATGTTCTAATTTGCGTTTTTTGCACAACTGAGGGGTCTAACACTTTGAAGTATGTCATGGTATTTACTTACAAGATGCAACTGCTTTCTAAGAACAGTCGAAAGAAAATTCCAAATTTAAGAAAATGAAGTGAGTGAAAAGCGTTATAAATTACAATTTTTAAGCAAACTTATAAATTACCAAACCGATTAAAAAAATAATGATGACAAATTTTGGTGATAGAATCTGCTCAAACATAAGCTATATTTTATGTCTGTTCCACTACCACCAGAGGGTTGCAGGAGCTAAAAACTTTCTAAATTGCGATTTCTGTGATACTGAAAAGGCTAGAAACTTTAAATATGACATGGTAGTTACTTATAAAATATAAATGCCCTCGAAGGAACGTCGAAAATAAATTCGAATTAAAAAGGGGTGAAGCGAAGGGGAGGTGCGAAAAGCATTCTAAAAAAGTTCTAAATTACGATTCTATGCAATTTCAGGGAATATAAACCGATTATAAAAGTAATAGTTGCGAATCAATGGTAACAGTCTCTGATCCTACACAGGCTATATTTTATGCCGGCGATTCTACCACATGGGGTTGGTTCACAGCAACAACAAACGTTCTAAAAAAGGGCTTTAAAAGCTTTTTAAATTACGTTTTTGTGGAATATTAGGAAATAACAAACCGATTTAAAAATTAATGTTGGCAAATTAATGGTGACAGTTCCTGTTTCAACATAGCCCTTTATGTTGAGAGAGGTGGTAGGACTTGGAATTTGACATGATGGTTAATTTTAAGATGTAAGAAGATGGTTTATAAAAAATTCAAAACTTCAAATGAATACTGAAATGAGCGTATTAATTGAGCATAAAAGTTTCAAAATATTTTTTAAATTATCATTTATTTAGTTTTACTTCATTTTCTTAATATAAGTCTCATTTCTGCCTAATGCAGTGTAATAATGATGTTTAATCAAACTGTGTTTTAAATAGTAATTTTTTAATTATTCCTTGAAGTACCTTTTAATAAAAAAAAACTTTTAATAAAATAAAATATTACCTTTTAATAAAATAAAAATTTAGTTAGTACCTTTTGATAAAAATTAGACTTATAAATATCACTTGGCATATTTCAAATATTACGCGAGCAAAGCCGCGGGGTTTGCTATTAATTAGATAAAGAGAGTGAGAAATTTTTAATTATAAACAATTAAACAGACTGTCACAATAATGAAATTTTCTATTAATTAAAAGATTTTCTCAAAAGGACAAGGCATTCAACAATTAAAGAAAAATTTAAAAAATATCAGTTCTCCAACTTTTTGCTTAAAATGAATTTAGACGTCCGTAGTGTATTCTCACAAAAAACCACAAAGATCCGATAATTAACCGTTTATTTACTGACGGTACTTATAAGTACCAATAAAATAATTTGTTATAAAATTCATTTAATACATCGATTAGTTGTAATACAGTTTAGAATCAGTTATAGATAATCACTTTATCTTGTTCCAAAAGCATTATCATACTCCTATTATAAAGAGGTAAAAATTGTTTATTTGTCGGAGATAAGCTCAGGAACTACCGAACCGATTCCAAAAGTAATGGTATCAAAATGATGGTGTTCGCCCAACTTAGAACATAGGCTATATCTTATGTCGGTGCCAGTACCCCAAAGGGGGTGCATGAGCAAAAAACGTTCTAAAAATGCGATTTTTGCGTTACTGAAGGGCCTAGAAATATGAAATTTGTAATATTAGTTACTTATAAGATATAAATGGTGTCTAAGAACAGTTCTTAAACAATTCGAAATTTAAAAGGGGTGAAAATGCACAAAAAGCGTTCTAAAAAACGTTCTAAATTGTAGTTTCTACATAATCTCAGGAAATACCAAACCGATTTCAAAAGTAATGGTATCAAAATGATGGTGTTAGTCCAACTTAGAACATAGGCTATATTTTATGTCGGCGCCACTACCCCAAAGGGGGTGCAGGAGCAAAAAACGTTCTAAAAATGCGATTTTTGCGTTACTGAAGGACCTAGAAATATGAAATTTGGAATATTAGTTACTTATAAGATATAAATGGTGTCTAAGAACAATTCTTAAACAATTCGAAATTTAAAAGGGGTGAAAATGCACAAAAAACGTTCTAAAAAACGTTCTAAATGGTATTTTCTACATAATCTCAGGAAATACCAAACCGATTTAAAAAATATTGGTGTCAAAATGATAGTGATAACGTTTACTCCAAGATAGGCTATGTTTTATGTCGGTGCCACTACCCCAAAGGGGGTGTAGGAGCAAAACACGTTCTAAAAATGCGATTTATGTATTACTGATGGGCCTAGAAATACGAAATTTGAAGTATCAGCTACTTATTAGATATAAAGGATTTCTAAGAACAGTTCTTAAACAATTCGAAATTTAAAAGGGGTGAAAATGCTCGAAAAGCGTTCTAAAAAACGTTCTAAATGGTAGTTTCTACACAATCTCAGGAAATACCAAACCGATTTGAAAAATAATGGCGTCAAAATGATGGTGACAACGTTTGCTCCAAGATAGGCTATGTTTTATGTCGGTGCCACTACCCCAAAGGGGGTGTAGGAGCAAAAAGCGTTCTAAAAATGCGATTTGTGTGTTACTCTGAAGGGCCTAGAAATATGAAATTTGAAGTATCAGCTACTTATTAGATATAAAGGATTTCTAAGAACAGTTCTTAAACAATTCGAAATTTAAAATGGGTGAAAATGCGCGAAAAGCGTTCTAGAAAACGTTCTAAATGGTAGTTTCTACACAATCTCAGGAAATACCAAACCGATTTAAAAAATAATGGCATCAAAATGATGGTGAAAATCCTTGCTCCAACATAGGCTATGTTTTATGTCGGTGCCACTACCCCAAAGGGGGTGCAGGAGAAAAACGTTCTAAATTGCGGTTTTTGCGTGACGGAAGGGCCTTGAATCGTGAAATTTAGAATTGTAGTTAGTTATAAGATATCAATGATCTCTAAGGACATTTCCTAAAAAAATCGAAATTTCAAAATGCACAAATAGCGTTGTAAAAAACGTGGTAAATTGCAATTTCTATGCAATCTCAGGAAATACTGAACCGATTTCAAATATAATGGTGTTAAAATAATGGTGACAGATCTTGCTCCAATATTAGGCTATATTTTATATATGTTTCCACTAACCCAGAGGAGATGCAGGAGCAAAATGAGGGAAAGGCGTTCTAAAAACTTTCTAAATGCCAATTTGTCACCAATATCTCAGGAAGAATGAAACTGATTTCAAAAGTAATGTTAAGAAATTGATGCTGACAGCCTCTGCTCTAACATAGACGCTATTTTAAGTCGGTATTACTATCACCTAGACGTTGCAGGAGCAAAAAAGCGTTCCAAATTAAATTTTTTGTGATCGGTAAGGGATAGCAACTTAAAATTAGGCAAGGTACATATGTATTACATATAAATGATCTTTAAGAACAGTTTCGAAAAAATTGGAAATTTAAAAAGGGGTTGAAATGCGCGAAAAGCGTTCTAAAAACGTTCTAAATTGCGATTTCTACTCAATCTCAGGAAATTAAAAAAATATTTCAAAAGTAATGGTTGCAAATCAATGGTGACAATGCCTGCTATAACATAGGTTATATTTTATGTTGCTGTCACTACCATCTGAGGGTTGCAAAAGCAAAACATGCTCTAATTTGCGTTTTTTGCATAACTGAAGGGTCTAACACTTTGAAGTATGGCATGTTATTTACTTACAAGATGCAACTGCTTTCTATGAACTGTCTAAAGAAAATTTCAAATTTAAAAAGATGAAGTGAGCGAAAAGCGTTATAAATTACCATTTTTATGTAATCTTTTCAAATACGAAACCGATTAAAAAAATAATGATAACAAATTGTTCGTGATAGAACCTGCTCAAACATAAGCTATATTTTATGTCTGTGCCACTACCACCAGAGGGTTGCAGTCGCTAAAAACTTTCTAAATTGCGATTTCTGTGATACTGAAAAGGCTAGAAACTTTAAATATGGCATTGTAGTTACTTATAAAATATGAATGCCCTCGAAGGACTGTCGAAAATAAATTCGAATTAAAAAGGGGTGAAGTGAAGGGGAGGTGCGAAAAGCATTCTAAAAAAGTCCTAAATTACGATATCTATGCAATTTCAGGGAACATAAACCGATTATAAAAGTAATAGTTGCAAATCAATGGTAACAGTCTCTGATCCTACGCAGGCTATATTTTATGCCGATGATTCTACCACCTGGGATTCACAGGAACAACAAACGCTCTAAAAAAGGCCTTTAAATGCTTTCTAAATTACGTTTCTGTGGAATATTAGGAAATAACAAACCAATTTCAAAATTAACGTTGGCAAATTAATGGTGACAGTTCCTATTTCAACATAGCCCTTTATGTTGAGAGAGGTGGTAGGACTTGGAATTTGACATGATGGTTAATTTTAAGATGTAAGAAGATGGTTTCTAAAAAATTCAAAACTTCAAATGAATACTGAATTGAGCATAAAAGTTTCAAAATATTTTCTAAATTATTATTTATTTAGTTTTACTTCGTTTTATTAATTTAAGTCTCATTTCTGCCTTATGCAGTGTAACAATGATGTTTAATCAAACTGTGTTTTAAATAGTATTTTTTTAAAATTATTCCTAAAAGTAATAAGCACCTTTTAATAAAATAAAATATTACCTTTTAATAAAATAAAAATTTAGTTAGTACCTTTTAATAAAAATTAGACATATAAATATCACTTGGGATATTTCAAATATTACGCGAGCAAAGCCGCGGGGTTTGCTAGTTGGTTATACACGAAAACAAAAATATTTTTAAAAGAATGATTTATTTTGCCTTTGCATCTTTCCAGGTTTCTTGGTGTTGGAGGGGGGGGGGGGGATTTTCAATTCGAAAATATTTCTATATTTCTATTGTAAGAACATTGTATTTGTACATTTCCTAATTCTACAAAATACTAAGAAAACTATTTTAAAAAAGATTTGAGTGGGGTTATAAATATTGCACAAAATTCATTTAAATTCAAATTTAATTAATCCTTCTAAATCCTTTTAAAATGTATTAAATGATTATGTAAATCTTGTAATATACTCTAAACAATTCACGAAAAATGCTTTAGAAGATAAAATTTTCATGAATTCATAATTCAGTACATAAAGGGTTAACAAGCCGGAAATTATACGTCAAACGTGGCAAATGAGGTGTGTAAAAATGCATGAATACAAAATGTATTGCGATTATATATAGTAAATTCATTAATACGGAAATGCGGAAATAATAGGACACTATCTTAAACAGGGCGTCATGGCAACCTAGAATCATTAAATATCATGGGACATCATTGAATTAATTACGCATGACAGGATTTAATAGAATGAAGAAAACTTCTTATTAATATCTTTTTAAGTTTTGATTCGATTTTCATAAAATTGGAAATGACACGAGAAAATTCTAAATGATTCTATATATTAAATTTAAAACCATTCGGTTGGGTATATTTTCTGCTGTTTGTTATATGCGGACAGACGGACGGACGGACCAGACGATGACTATAGGTGCGACGCATTTATATATTTACGAACGCACCTAAAAATTTACGAAAAGGTTATCCCACCCGCTTCCCTTTAAATGAATCAGAGTTGCAATCTTTGTGTTCATTTTTCTCATTTTGCATTTTTTTTTTTCACTATATCAGTATATTCTAAGTGAGACAACTTGCACATATCCTTTTCAATTCACTCGCATTTTTTAGCAATCCTTAACATGCATCTAATAAAACTAAGAATCAGATTTTCAATGTAAATAGTTTATTTAATAATATATTAAATTTAAAAAATCCAAAAACCCGACTGCGTAAAAAGCGAACTAATTATTTTTCATCAATATGAAACTATTTTTTATATTACTTACATTTTTTTTTTTTTTTTAATTTACTTGTACTGATGACTTTTAAGTTGCGTTTAACACGTTCACGCCGGCGTGGTGGGTCACACTCGACTCTCTCAGAGTTGTCAAGTCTCCGGCTTTTTGCATACCACTATTATTTTTGAGAAAATGTTGTTCCTTTAAATCGTCCAATCGTTCTAATGAAATGAAACAACATTTTCTGTATTAAAATACTGGTATCCAAAAAACCGGAAACTTGGCATCTCCGAAACAGTGTGTCGAGTGCGATCGAGTGTGACCCACAGCGCCGCACAGTGGAGTATTTGACCCAAAAACCTGGCCAAAAATGCAAAAATTAAAATTTCGTCAACAATTGTAAAAATCACATTTTTTAATAGCTAACTAATTGGTGCATCGATCTATGTCTATTTTAGGAGCCTGAGTTATATCCGGTGGCTCCTGGCCTCAGCTGAAGAGGAAATTTCTTTCTCAGAAGACGTGGTTTTTTGTTGTTTTTTGGCATTGTTGTTATGTTTAAATATAATTTTTTTGTGGCTCAATGAATTGTCGAATTGAAACTAAACAGGGCTTACGTGTTTAACAAAGGTCATAGCTTAGTATTAAACTATGTGTTAATTTAAATAGTTTCGTTTTTAATGTAATAAAAAAACATTAAATGTGTGAGTTATTTTTAAAGCGTTTTTGGCTCTAATTTATACATATCGAAAGCTTTTTAAATATGTGCCACGCTTTGCCCCGCCATGTTTGAATTATAATCGTATTAGTTATAGTCTTGAGTGTCAATTTCTGCAAAAAAAATTTTCCGCATATTGTTGCCATTTTTTTATAAAAAATTTTTTCGGGATGAATATTTAAATGCTCTGTTTTGCGGCCACCGAATTGAAGAGATAAATATTTACTGTCGTATTGCAGGTTTTTAGCTCACAGGATATTACCGGAAAACTTTTGCACCTACATATTGTGTCTGTAAGTATGTACGTACGTACATATGTACGTATGTAGGTACGTACATACGCACGCAATTCGATATCTTTTCATAGAAATATCCGATCGCCTTCAAATTGTATATATTTATTTATTGAAAAAGGGTTCCCTAATTAGTTCTTGGGGCTCATGTGTGTAACATAAGGAGAGAAAGGAGAGAATTAACCCTTTTTAGAACGGTGTCCTTAAAAAGGGAGACCTAATTTTAATTCCAAAACTGACAAACGGCACCAAGAAAATTTAATTAAAATTTTTCTTTTATAATGTACGTGAAAATAAGCAACTTCATACTTTCTAATAACTCCGTTTATCAACTAAAAAGAGCAATCCATACAGTAGCGAGACCCTACAACTTCTTCTTCCAGCAAGGTCTGATGGTAGTCCCGATAAAAGCCAAGAAGAGAGTGATGAAGAAGATGAAGAAGAATCATTTTGAATCTGATAATATATTAAATACATTCAAAAACTAGCAATCTCTGCGATATAGACTCCACTTTACTGAACCTACTATTAAATATAACACTATTAAACATAAATTAAATGCAATAATAATTATTAAATGTAATGTAAATGTAATAAGCATTATTAAATGTAAATAATAAGTTTTATACATAGTAAATGAAATACATTTAATTAATCATTAATGGTGAATAAGACAAACCTATCAACAATTACTTTCCTCTTAAAAACAGTAAATACAGACGTGTGAAAATTATTAGAATAATTGTGAAATTTACATTAAAATCTTGTTATATTAAAGAAATAATAAATTTAAAAATATTGACCCATTTAATATTTAGTGTACATTCCCTTGTTTTTTATTAAAGATTCGATACGCCTTGGCATATTTTGTATGAGTTTTTGGCAATAAATTTTTATTTCGTTGTCATGATACCAAATTTGGATGAGTTTTTCTGTCAGAACATTCTTGTTTGTGATGTTTCATTTCTTTAATTTAATTAAAGAAAACATTTCTATGGCCTGGAAACAGTTCAGATATGAACCCCATAGAGAATCTTTGGGCCATTGTAAAGAAAAAATTAAAGAAATACAACATCCCAAACAAGACTATTCTGATAGAAACACTCATCCAAATTTGGCATCTTGACAACGAAATACAAATTAATTGCCAAAAACTCATACAAAGTATGCCAAGACAGGTATGCTATCATTTCTTTAATAAAAAACAAGGGGATGCACACTAAATATTAAATGTATCAATATTTTTTAAATATTTCTTTAATATAACAAGTTTTTATTGTAAATTTCACAATTATTCTAATAATTTTCACACCTCTGTAGTTAAGGTTACAAGTCGCTCAACTTCCAAACTCCCTTCGGTAATATTAAGTCAATGGACATGTGATTTATTCGTATTTTTAAAATATCTACTTAGTAAATTAATATTTTAACTTATTTTTTCTTTGTGCTCTTCTTAAATGATGACTCTTTTTTTCTTAATTTTCAAAATATTTATAAAATGTATATTTATTATCATGTGAAGTGTTTAAATCTTACTTACACTTTGTCAGCTTTTAAGATATAAAATATTAAACTAAGCTATAGATTTGTATATATACTTCATAGTATGCTAAAAGTTAGTTCAGTGAAACGCATAGCACAGTTAAAAATGTCCATTCAGCCGTTTCCGTGAGTAAACGGAAATGTATTTGAGAACTTTTGTGCATCCCTGTATATGATCTATAGAATGTATCCACACCAAGTAATAATTTAAAAAAATTGTTCTATTTTAAAACGCCTATCACAACTACAGATGCACTTCCAGCAATTATTGGTCATAGACTTCAATAGTTAAATTTATTCTTCGGCCAAATTCTTTTGTGTGTTCCTGTCAATGAACGATATATTCTATGCGCACCATATTCTACAATAAGTGCCTTAGTACACCTTAGTGATGTATATAAATTTCAGCACGTTTAAAAGTGTGATATATTTAAAATACAGAGCAAACGATTTCTCCCCATAGACCATAATGTAATGGAATCCTTTTGGGTGTCTCTGTAAATGAACCGTAAAGACTATAGACTTCATTTACAATACCAAACATGTCATAGTGATACCCAATAACATCTAAGAATTTCAAGCCAATCGGACTATATTTACATCGAAAAATATTTTTGACCAGGATTTCGGGTCAAATACTCCACTGTGCGCCGTCGTGAACGTGTTAATTATTAGTTCCTATCTACAAACACTATTTTGATGAGGCCTATAGAAGTCTATTATGAAGGTTAGAGTTACAGTAAAGGTAGCGATCCAAAGTACACAACCTCCAGGTTGTGTAATATTTAAACGGAGATTATGACTACGAAATGGTCAATGAAACATCGTCTTCATTTTGAAAGACCTATCCAATGATATGCCACTCAATAGGGTGTGTAAATTTTTTTTTCGTCTCTACCGCCATTTTTTATTTTACAGCCGCCGTTTTGAATTTATAAAAACAAAATCCATCTTATAACCATCGGAAGATTAAGACGAATCGATAGAGACCTCATTCATAAAAATCCATCCAGCCGTTGGGATGTTTCGAGGGTATAAAGAAATCCACATACACAGATACACGTGAAACACATAACCCTACTTTTCAGGCGGGTAAAAAAAATAAAATGATTCGGAAACCGCCTTAAACAAAAGTCTATATGAACAATGCAAGACATCCTGGCACATTTTTTGACTCGACGATAGTTGTTTTACGACGGCGTTTTTTCTCTCTTGCGCAACGCCGCGTCCGGATATTCGGTTCAAAATGCCCGATTTCACAGCATTTTCTGAAAGAAAATGTCTTTACTGTGTCTTCTGTCTAACTAAGACACAGTAATTAAACTAACTAAGACACAGTAATTAAACTAACTAAGACACAGCAGACTGACTAATGTCTTCTGCCTTTACTGTAAAATGGAAAAAAAGAAAAGTTCAATTACATAGTTTCTGAATAACAGAACCTGCTAATTTCTTGTGTTTGAGAATAAAAATGAATAAAAATGTTCGAAATTGCACGTCAAACATGGCAAATGAGGTGCTTTCGTACTATAACAAATTTTATAAATATTTTTTACACCGCATATTGTACTGAATGTACATTTTAGTGAACGTCATAAGTAAATATCAATATTGTTCTGTTCGAAAGGCTGTAACATCATTAAAATGCACTTGAAATAAGTTTTTCCCATTGGCCGTAACGTAAAGTAAAACTTTTGACCGTCCCCGTAATTAAACTATACATCGGATTTTCATAAAGTTTGAAATGACTCGACAAAATTTAGACGAAATTATACGTTTAAAATTTCAGATCATTCAGTTGGGTAGTTTTTGCTCTGTTATATGCGGACAGACGACTACAGGTGCTACGTATTTATATAATTACGAACGCACCTAAAAAGTGTCAAAAAATAACCAACATAGTTTTGAGATCAACCTTAAGTATAAAGCCTTTTTTACAGTATTTCTTTTACATATGTCATAATATTTTATTTATTTTTACTCAACTTTCCTCCTTACAATTGTGGACAACACTTCCAAGAAAGATGTTTCAAAATGTTCAAAATTGTTGAAAAAGTGTGGTTTAAAATTTTCCTATTTAAAAAAAAATTGAATTTTTAATATTTTTACTTTAAAATTTTTATTTTTACTTGATTAAATCACATTCCTTGATAAATCCATTTAGCATGAATGACCATGCAACCATATGAATAATATATTGTAAAATACTGAAATTAAAAAGAAAAAATTCAAAGGATACAAAGTCTTCTTAAAATATAAAATAACGATATATATAATATACGATCCTTTTTTAATTTAGTGAGTTTTATCTTAATCATGAATCTTATAATGAATTAATTTTAGTTCATGACTAATAACTCAGACATTTTCGGTGTGTGTGTGTGCGAGGGGAAGGAGAATAATTAACAAAACTGAAAAAATATGGGGTACACATAATTATTCAAGCCCATTATCTATAAGAAAAATTAATATTAGTAAAATTTTCGAACATGTGCCGAATTTCTCTGTAATTAATTTGTGGGGCAGATGACAGAATTTTAATTGCGTGTAATTAAACAGATTGGCACAAAATAAAATTTTCCATTGTTTCAAAAGACTACTTAAATAGATAAAATCCGTATTTATTTTGAGTATAATGAGTTTACTTGCTTTCATTCATTTAGTGAGGTAATTTTAGTTTTTTTATTAAAAAAGGGGGGGGGGGGATTTTTTTTTATAATTAATAAAAATGATAAGTAATTTAATTTTTTAAAGCCAAATGAAAAAATATAGCTCCAAATCAATATTAAGATGTAAATTATTGCTTATTTCCTGTTAAAAAAAGAAATATAGTTAATTTAATTTGGATAATGTTTCCAATTTGATACTTGCCAAGTTTATTATTCGGGAGAACAGATATATATGGAACAAGAAAATTTATTTCAAAATGTATTTAAGTAAGGGTCTTGTTTTTATTGTGGTATTTATTTTGTTTCATTAGTGAGTTATATTTTTTGGTTCTTGTATGCTTATAGCATATTAAACAAGTTGGAAATTGCTCTTCAAACTTGGAAAATGAGGTGCGTTCGTACTATAACTAGTTTTACAAATATTTTTTGCACGGCATATTGTTACTGAATGTATATTTTAGTGCACTTCATAAGTGTATATGCATTTCATTCTATTCGAAAAGCTATAACATCATTAAAATGCACTTAAAATAATTTGTTCCAATTGACCGTAATGTAACGGAAAATTTTTGACTGTCTCTGTCATTAAACTATGCATCCTATTTTCATAAAATTTGAAATGATTCGACAAAATTCTGCAGCAATTATATATTTAAAATTTCAGACCATTCGGGAGGCTGTAACATCATTAAAATGCATTTGAAGTATTTTTTTCCCATTGGCCGTAATGTAAAGGAAAACTTTTGACTGTCCCTATAATTAAACAATACGTCCAATTTTCATAAAATTTGAAATGACTCGGTAAAATTTTGCAAAAATTATATATTTAAAATTTAATACCATTCGATTGGGTAGTTTGCTCTGTTATATGCGGACGGACAGACAGACGAATGGACTGAACGACAACTATAGGTGCTACGTATTTATATAATTACGAACGCCCCTAAAAACCGGAAGGTTTGAAAGAATACAATTTAGATGCAGCATGTACAATAGTGTATATACAAAAAGGAGTACAAAAAAAAAAAAAAAAAAGCAATTTAACAAATTACAACGATCATTTGAAAAATGATTTTTTTCTGAGACTAAAATTTAAGACTTAAAAAATCGCACGGAGTTGATCATACATTACGTACGCCATGAATTAAACATTAACATTCCTGGACCCATCATGAACAAATTTTAAAAGAATTTTTAGTTTTACAATTTTCGGTACTGTAAATTTTTTAACTTCTACGGAGCTGGTCATACATTACGTACGCCATGGATTAAACATTAATATTCCTGGACCAATTTTAAATGAAATTTCCTTCTTAAACTTCTAAACATCCCACAATATTACTTTTTGCACCTTCGTATAGAGGGTTTGGTTGATTTTTGACGGCCAATTATCTACACGAGGGATATAGGCCCGGGGGGAGTGCCCTCCGTGGGGGTCTTTCTAAGGGAACCTAATCCGTATTAACGCATGGAAGATCCACGGCTCGAAGAAAACCACGAAAACTCCGAACGATTAGGCCGACGGGCGCGATTGGGATCGAACCCAACACTTCCCGTCTACCAGCTTCGAGAGCAGAACCTCTCAGCCACTGGTGGGGCCCCTTTGTATAGAGGAAAAAATGCATTTTTAATTGCGATTTTTTTTAAAGCTGTATCTCAATTTGTATCTGAGTTATTAATTTTTTTTTTGTAGTTTTTATTACTTTTTTGTCGTAGTGGCAACAGAAGTATCCATCCCTGTTGAAAGTAAAGGGAAAATACAGATTACTGTATAGACCAATCAGAAAACAAATAAAATGCGGGATTCAACCAATAAGACGCTTCAGATATGTTTTTGATTTCCTACCCTGACCGAAGACAATAACCATTTTTCCAAATGGTTAAAAATAACTTTCCCATGTCATCTGTAAACAGAAATGAGTGTGAAAGGCATAAAATATAGCGAAACAATAAAGAGTCGACTTATTCTATTTTTCAACATAAACCACGTACATTGAAGCATTTGTCATACTGCTCCATAAGTTTCAAGTACTGAAAAAAAAATAGCATGTTGCGGCCATCACAAAACTTTCTTCGATATAAATCATTTAAATAGTACAAGAAATTACATAAATTTAGAACCAATTCATATGAAAGTATATCTGAAATTGAAGTTTGATGAAAATTCATGCATTAGTTATTGAGCTATAGTGAAAATTCTGAAAAATGCAGCATAGCAGCACCACCTGTTAAGCGATTTTCACCAAAACATAAACAGCACTAATTCATATCAAGGTTTACCTGAATCTGAAGTTTGTTGAAAATCCAAGCATTAGTTCTTGAGATAGAGCTACTGCGGAAATTGCAAAAAATGCAGCATAGCAGTGCCACCTGTTGAGCGATTTACACCAAAATCTGTCAAATGTCAATTCATGTCAAGGACTAACTGAATGTGAAGTTTGATGAAAATCCGTGCATTAGTTCTGGAGATTGAGCTATTATGGAAATCGCGAAAAATGTTGCACAGCAGCGCCACCTGTTGAACGATTTACATCAAAAACTAATAAGCACCAATTTATATCAGGGAATAACTGAACATAAATTTTTATTAAATTGTCCATTACTTCTTGAGACAGAGCGCCCACAAAATTTGTGTCACATAAAGACAGACTCACAGACAGATATTTTGTAAAAACATGTTTTTCGGAATCTCTGACCCGTAAAACGTGTAAATCCGTCAAAAATCGAAATTCGAAAATTTTCAGGAATCCAATACTTTCTTCTTGTAAAAATAGAAGAAAGTAATTACTGGTCAAGTGCAAGTATTACTCGCGCACAGAGGGTACCGTTCAATAAATCTATTAATTAGTAGGACAATTCCACAGAAAAGTCTCATTTTGAGGGTGGAAATGAAATTAATAATATATTTAATTTAAGGGTATGATTGGAAAGATTGATATTTTCATGTTCTATTAAAAAATTCTAATAAGAAGGCATTGTAATTTACTCTTCACAAACTAAATTAAGTACCATTATTGTCTTTGTAAAGTGATAATGTTAAGTCAGTTATACAGTGAATGATACGTCTTTTACATATGCAAATACCATTTTTTTGTTTTTTATTGTTCTGAAATTACTTATAAAAGTTACTTATAAAAGTAAAAAGTTTACTAGGACTTCCCTCAGAGGGATTAGTCTGAGCGATATTACTGAGAACATAGATTTAATAATAACATGTGGAAGCAAAGAAAATGAGATGTTATCTTTAATTGTCCATATACTGCGAAAAATTGAAATGATGAAAATAAACGAATTGTAGAATTACAAAATCTTATATATAAATTCGTATACACTGTTTAAAAAAATGGGAAATCAAACCATTCAAGACAGCCATTGAAAAAATTGAATAACCATTTATAAAATTGAAAGTACGCAATTTATTAAAAGTAAAATAGAAAATGAAACACTAATTTACTTATATCGGAATTTTAACTGTATAAAATGATGTCAAGAGCATAATCAGACGCTGCTCACCAATTTGAGTAACTTTAAATGACAAATATATGATGTTTAAAAAGAATGGACTATACTTTATATGGTGTGTGCTCCCCCGGAATAGTTAATATTGTACAATATCTGTTTTCCACAGATGCAATGAGGTTGTCGATAACATTTAAGGAATTCTCTTCTCAAAATCTAATATAGTATCAAAGTACCGAATACATCAACAGTGGCATGCAATGCTTCGTTAGAGTGTGTTTTAGATATGCTCGATCGGATTTAAATGATGAGTGTATGCTGGCCACTACATACGCTGTATTGTTTTGTTTTCAAACATATTCTGCACAAGTTGAGCTGTATTTAGCATGTATTAAATAAAAGAAATCGGCAATGATTACAACATGAAATATGACACAAGATCTGAATACATCGTCTGCATAACTTTTGAGCTGTCAAAGTGTCATTTGAAGTAATTTACAAATCCATGCATATTTATTCAGCAAATCATGCAAGCTAACATACGCCAATATGAACCCGATAACAAAATTTCACCAGAATAAGTTAATATATAAAAAATCTACTAATGATAATTGAGAATATGACCTTATGATAAAATGTCTAGAAAAATGAATCGATAAAAAATTCATATCACATTTAAAACGGCACTTCCCTCTGTTAGTGGCCTTGGCGAGAGAGAGAAAAGCCTAGAGAAGGAACACTTTAACAAGTACTTTCGGGCAATCTACTCACTGTTTCATACAGGTCTTTATTCAATATTTACACAATTTATTTAATGCTAGGTGGGTATCTATCAGTTTTGTTGCATTTAAATCGCATGTTTTGCGGAGGAAATGCAGCATTATGAAATATTTAAAGTTGCTGTACCTAATAATTCCAAATTAATGGTAATTGATTTCGCTTTCCGTTAATTTCATCTTTTTAAATTTTAAATTTTTTAGAAACCATTCATAGAGACAATTGTATATTTTAAAACTAACCCGAAGCAAAATTTCAAGATTTTGGGCTCAGCAGTAACAGAGAAATAGAAAATTTTCGAAAGTTTTTTGTTTCTGCACTGTTTTTTATAGCGACATTTTTAGAAATTGTTCTATTGCGAGAATTTACGTCATGATAAATACAGCCATGTCAATTTTCCTGTTTATATTCCTAACAGTTCCATGTTCTTCGTTACTTAGATCATCTTTAGATCTTTTTCCGCTTTGTTTAGTCTTTCTATTTTTTAGAATTCGTTCTACAACGAGCATTTACATCTTATTAATTACTACCATGCCAAAGTTCTAGTTTCTAACCCCAACAGTATCCCAAAAATTTCAGTATTCCAAATAAATCATAGTTTAGAACCTTTCTAGAAATTTTTACGTTTATCCGTCAAATTGAACCTTTTAGAGAGCGTTCATTACGAGTATTTACATCTTAAAAGTAAGTACCGCAACAAATTTAAAGTTTCTAACCCAATCAATATCGCAGAAATCACAATTTTAGAACTTTTTTGCTCCTGCAGCGATGTAGGTTCTTGCACTGATATAAAATAGTCTTTTTTTCGGAGCAGAGATGGCCACCAACATTTTTTTAAGTTGGCTATGTAGTTTCAGAGATAACACCTCACAAACGTACAAGCATTAATAATATTATATACTTTATAATATTATAACGCTTTATAATATTAGCATTAGATGTACAGATACAAAAGCCATTTATCTGTTACAAGCTAAAGTGCCGGCGTTGCCCAGAATTTGAAGGATGTTTGTTCTGAAAAATCAATTTCAAAATTTAACATACAACACAAAACAAACATTAAAAAAAGCAGTCGAAATGTTGTTGAATGAATCATATGAAAACGCTACATAAAAATGTATAAATGTATATAACAGACGCAAAAGAATACAGCTATAAATGAACTTATTTCAATTTATAATTGGAGCAATAATGTTAAAATACGCCAATATTTCCCTAATCGGGTTTTTATTATGCTTCAATACATTTTTCCCACTCATATGACGTTATACTATATCCACCATGCCCTTTATATTTCCAATATGACGTAATATTTTCCTCTTTCACGTGGAAACCTTGAAATAGAAAAGTTATGAAGTTATATTCACTTTCATTTAAATTCGTCAAACCATTTATTTCATTTTCATATTTCACGTGAATATCTTGCAATAGAAAAGTTATTGTTGTATTAATAATTTTATTGTGTTTTTTAATTGTTGGCAACTGCTATAACGAAAAATGTGTAAATTTGATAAGAAATTGCTGTTAAATTGGTGGTTTTTTATTAATTAAAAATTAACTATAAGTTATTTCGATTCCGGATTACTTTAGTTGTCTCGCCCATGTTTTAATACACATGTACGTATTCTCTTCACAATTTTGGCTTCCAAATTATGGATTTTTTATAGAATTACAAACAGACAGATAGACAAGTTTTCATTTTTATATATCTCTCTATTCTATGAAAAGTAACTAACGCTGTCACCGCCGCCGCCGCCGCCGCCGCCGCCGGTTTTGAATTTTTTGTGACCGGAGGTCTTTCTTCGTTAATATTAAGAAAACTATTGCATACAAATATATGAAGATCGGTGGTATTATAGTGAAATGTTTGATCAACACACTAATGCATACAGTTTTCAAATCGAAGAATTATTTTAAGAGATATTTAATGCTAAATTTGGACAAAATCGTTCCATTAAAAAAAATTTATAAGAGCAAAAGCTATACATGGGAATTTAATCATTTTTAGATTATTTTATTCAATAGAAGATCCCGGTCTGCAGATTTCATTAATTTTTTTTTTTTAATTTGACTCATTTTTTGAGGTTTTATTTCTATTTTAAATTCAAATATTCAGCATTTTGACAGATATTTTTTACACATTTTAGAAAATGGTATTAATTTAAACTGTTGTCAACTGTATAAACAGCGCAAACAATAATGTTTGCTTCAAATAAACAAAATATTTACACGTTACTATTATAAACAGAAAAAAAACCTTCAAATTACAATTAAATAATTAGGTATAAAAAGCAGGCACTTATTGGAAATTACGCCATAAAAACTATATTTACATGTGAATTTTAAAGAGAAAGTATATTGTAAAATAAATTCATTAACATGCGTTAGAAATCTGAAATAGATCAAATTACGTCACATTACACTTATTATGCAAAATGAACAAAAAATAGTATTCCAAAATAGTTTAAATTTAAAAATTGCGCGAGACAAAATATTAGAGGTTAAATATTAGATTTTTTCAAAATTTTATTATTTGTCGTTTGATGTGAGGTGTTCAGCTATAAGTATGCAAATTTTTATGTTTCAACTTAATTAGGGGCTGAGTTAGAAAAATTGCTTAAAATACACAAGTTAGAGCTCAGAGGGTTAAATAATAGACTTTTTCAAAATTTTATTATTTGTCGTTTGATGTGAGGTATTCAGCTATAAGTATGCAAAATGTCATGTCTCCAACTTAATTAGGGGCTGAGTTAGAAAAATTGCTTAAAATACACAAGTTAGAGCCCAGAGGATTAAGTAATAGACTTTTTCAAAATTTTATTATTTGTCATTAGATGTGAGGTGTTCAGCTATAATATGCAAAATGTCATGTCTCCAACTTAATTAGGGGCTGAGTTAGAAAAATTGCTTAAAATACAGAAGTTAGAGACTGGAGGGTTAAATATGACTTTTTCAAAATTTTATGATTTATCGTGTTATCGCAAGTGTTCAGCTATAAGTATGCAAACTTTCATGTCTCCAACTTAATTATGGGCTGAGTTAGAAAAATTGCTTAAAATACAGAAGTTAGAAACTGGAGGGTTAAATATGACTTTTTCAAAATTTTATGATTTATCGTGTTATCGCAAGCTTTCAGCTATAAGTATGCAAACTTTCAATTCTCCAACTTAGTTAGGGGATGAGTTAGAAAAATTGCTTAAAATACATAAGTTAGAGCCCAGAGGGTTAAATATCAGACATTTTTCAAAATTTTATTGTTTGTCGTTTGATGTGAGGATTTCAGCTATAAGTATGCGAAATTTCATGTCTCCAACTTAATTAGGGGCTGAGTTAGAAAAATTGTTTAAAATACATAAATTAGAGCCCAGAAGGTTAAATATTAGACTTTTTCAAAATTTTATTATTTGTCGTTTGATGTGATGTGCTCAGCTATAAGTATGCAAAATGTCATGTCTCCAACTTAATTAGGGGATGAGTTAGAAAAATTGCTTTAAATACACAAGTTAGAGCCCAAAGGGTTAAATATTAAGCCTTTTTCAAAATTTTATTATTCGTCGTTTGATGTGAGATGTTCAGCTATAAGTATGCAAAATTTCATGTCTCCAACTTAATTAAATTAGGGGCTGAGTTAGAAAAATTGCTTAAAATACACAAGTTAGAGCCCAGAGGGTTAAATACTAGACTTTTTCAAAATTTTATTATTTGCCGTTTGATGTGTGGTGTTCAGCTATAAGTATGCAAATTTTCAAGTCTCCGACATATATAGTTTCTAAGAACGGGCTCTTTGACAGACGGACAAACAGACAGACAAAGGAGTGAGACAGGTAGGGTTTCGTTAGATGGACGAAACTCTAAAAACATGCTGCGGATGACTGTAACAACATCCTAAAATTACATTACCATCAGCGATCTACCAATCCCGAATTTAGTTTATATTCGTTTCATATATTCTTATTCTTTTGTGCGACCCTGTAAAATAATTATCAATATTATATACAGTAAAACCTCTGAATAGCGGACACCCCGAGAATGCAGAATTTGTCCTCTAATTAGAGGTGACCGCTACTGAGAGTAAAACATGTACAGTTATTTAAGAGTTGGTAATGGAAAAAAATGTCCGCTAAATAGAGGTATCCGCTAATCGGGTGTGTCCGCTATGGAGGTTTTACCAGTAAAACTTCTGAATAGCGAACACCTCGGGAGGGCAGAATTTGTCCTCTATTTGGAGGTGTTCGCTACTGAGAGTAAAAATTGCACAGCTATTTAAGGGTTGGTAATCGAAAAAATGCCCGCTAAATAGAGGTGTCCACTAATCGGGTGTGTCCGTTATGGAGGTTTTACTGCATAATAATATCATCCTTTACAAGAAAATTGCATGCTGTATGATAGACAGACAGACATCCAGAGAAAGATAACCTCCGGATCAATAAACACTCATGTCTTTTGTTTTAATCATCCTCAATTGTATGTCATACAACATACCAGATTTTATACAACAGACTAAAAACGGTCACCGTGTTACGGAATACTGTATTATTATTTGTTTGCCCACCAAAACTGGTTGCCACGGGCTGTTGCAAGGTTTGTGATCACGTGGTTGAAACTGATCTATTCAATATTACTGCGTGCGTATTTTTTTTTTTTTAATTGCTCCATGTGTTCAAACCATTTGTCTACGAAAACATCAACCGGTGAAAGTGACGCACACCAAATTTCTGTGACGTATGCAGATCAATTGTGCTTTTTTAAGAGTTTTTTCTATATAATTTTTAAACGGTTTGGAACTTATTTTTCATAGTAGGTGCATTCAGTAGGCGACCCTCATAGGTACCTTCTGGTGCAATCAGAAACGAAATCCGACAAATATTTTTTGAGTTATGCTTGACGAAAGGTTTTTATTAGCTTTATTTTTAGTAGGGCATGGCGTTAATATCCATCGTAGTAGTAAAGTGTCCGGACAGTAATATTTCGCTGAGTATTAGCCTTCGCTTCGCTCAGACAATTATTTGTCATTATTTATTGTTGTTAAGAACATAAAATCACTTTTTTTAACTGGTTAGTTTTGATAATTTTCAAACTTCAACGAAGGCAGAAAATATGTTAGTCTATTTTTATGTTACATCAGTTACAGAATTTTAAAATAAAATTTTTGGGAGTAAAACATATATTAAAATAATCTGAATGTACTTGAGTATTAAGCCCTAATAAGAAACATTTTAAATTATAAAAAATTGTTCTAGCTTTATTAGTAAATTTTCTGCCCAGTTTAGAAAACAATAATCGATCATGAAGTGTTACGTCAATTACGATCGAATTGACCAGTAACTGGGCATTGCATTACACAAATATAGCATTAAAAGTTCTTATCTAGACTGTTAAAAGGCGATGCCGCATAGAGTGCGCCACCCGTGTCTTTATGTATGCCTAAACCGTCCGTGTATTTAAATGTTAATATCTCAGCTGATTACGAACAATTTTTTTCGAAAATCATTATCAAGAATCCTTTTAAACTTCCGCGACGACACGTACCTAAAGTACCCCTCAACACCCTTGCTGCGTGCCCGTAAAGTGAAATTTGTTTGTAACGGAAAAATGCCATTTTCTCAAAAACTATGTGACCTAAGGTAATCGCTATAGGTTTCCCGCAAGGTTTAGATACACTTCTATTACCCGTAATTTTTTTTATAATTTTAATTTCACTGGATTCGTAAATAGAGTGCGGAGGGACATAGTTTTGCATTACATTTTCGACAATATCTCTGAAAGTATGATCCTAAAATTAAAACAAATATATTTTTGAGTTCGTCGTTGCGAGAGCTTTCACTCGATGCCCCACATGATATATATATATATATTTAAATTAACTTAATTAGCCCCCCTACATTTTTCCAAAATATGTTTGTGAATGGTTAATAATCTGTAAATATGTGGGTGTAGCCTTTATTACGTCTACAAAATTTGAACTTTCCACGTTTCATAGTTCACGAAAGCAGCTCTGAACAGACGGAGAGACAGACATAGTACTGATCTTACAATGGTTCTGTTTTTAGATGCGTTCGTAATTATATAAGTACGTAGCACCTATAGTTGTCGTTCAGTCCGTCTGTCTGTCCATCTGTCCGCATATAACAGAGCAAAAACTACCCAACCGAATGGTCTGAAATTTTAAATATATAACTGTTGAAAAATTTTGTCGAGCCATTTCAACTTTTATGAAAATCGGATGTATAGTTTAATTACAGGGACAGTCAAAAGTTTTCCGATACATGACGGCCAATGTGAAAAAAATTATTGCAAGTGCATTTTAATGATATTACAGCCTTCCGAATGGTCTGAAATTTTAAATATATAATTGTTGAAAAATTTTGTCGAGTCATTTCAACTTTTATGAAAATCGGGTGTATAGTTTAATGACAGGGACAGTCAAAAGTTTTCCATTACATTACGGCCAATGAGAAAAAATTATTGCAAGTGCATTTTAATGATGTTACAACCTTCCGAATGGTCTGAAATTTTAAATATATAATTGTTGAAAAATTTTGTAGAGCCATTTCAACTTTTATGAAAATCGGATGTATAGTTTAATGACAGGGACAGTCAAAAGTTTTCCGATACATGACGGTCAATGTGAAAAAAATTATTGCAAGTGCATTTTAATGATATTACAGCCTTCCGAATGGTCTGAAATTTTAAATATATAATTGTTGAAAAATTTTGTCGAGTCATTTCAACTTTTATAAAAATCGGGTGTATAGTTTAATGACAGGGACAGTCAAAAGTTTTCCATTACATTACGGCCAATGAGAAAAAATTATTGCAAGTGCATTTTAATGATGTTACAACCTTCCGAATGGTCTGAAATTTTAAATATATAATTGTTGCAAAATTTTGTCGAGTCATTTCAACGAAAATCGGATGTATAGTTTAATTACAGGGACAGTCAAAAGTTTTTCGATACATGACGGCCAATGGGAAAAAATTATTGCAAGTGCATTTTAATGATATTAAAGCCTTCCGAATGGTCTGAAATTTTAAATATATAATTGTTGTAAGATTTTGTCGAGTCATTTCAAATTTTATGAAAATAGGATGTGTAGTTTAATTACAGGGACAGTCAAATTTTTTTCCCGTTATATTAAGGCCAATAGGAAAAAACTATCTCTAGTGCATTTTAATGATGTTACAGCCTTTTGAACAGAATGAAATGGATACGCACTTATGAAGTGCACTAAAATATACAATATGCGGTGGAAAAAATATTTATAAAACTAGTTATAGTACGAACGCATCTCATTTGCCAAGTTTGATGAGCAATTTCCAACCTGTTATTTTTTAAGTACAGGACCCTAAAAATGACTGTTTTGCGAACGGCAGAAGTGTTGGATGGCTTGTATGATTTCTGCATTGTTCCCAAAGCGCCTTCCGCCGATAGCCTTCTTCAAATTCAGATACAAATGGAAGTCACTGAGCGAAAGATCAGGACTGTATGCTGGTGAAAGAAAATCAAGTCACCCACTCGTGGGGAGCCAGCCGTGAAGCATAGGAACTTTTCTCCGCGAGTTAAAGTGTTAATGGAAATTCATATTTAAGATTACAGAGGTTGAATATTACAAAAGATGTTAAAGCAAAATTAGTGAAAAGTTAGCTTTTACATATCAGATTCCGAATCATAACACTTCTTAACATTAAAAAAAAAGAAAAAAGAAAGAAAGGAAATAAAAGAATTAAAAGAAAAAAGACTAGAAAACAGGAATTCGGCTTTTTCAGAATTTAGTGTCGCCCTCGATGAAAAAAAAATATATATGTGTAGATAAATATAGATAGTTCAGTTTTAAGACTTAAAACACACGCTTTTATTTTATATAAAATGACGTCATCCGCATCCGCTGAAGAATTCCTCATTTACAATCCAGTCTTAAAAACATCTACAGTAAAATATGCATAGGACATGACTATCGCTGAAAAATACACAAATCCAAAAAAAAAAAAAAAATGTCGTCGTTCAAGAAAATCGACAAACAAAATCGGTTATCTCATGATTCATATGCCTTCATTTGTAACATTAATATAGATACTTAAAATTAAATTTAGTTTATAATAGCTCCATGTTTTATCAGAAATCATTCATTTATATTTTTTCAAAATAGCAAGCATTTTATTTACATTTTTATGAGAAAATGACAACAAAAAGATATAATTGCTATTTTTCAACTATTTTTCGTTTACTTTCTACAGAAACTTACAGAGTACTTGAGTAACAAATTGCATTTAAAAGTACTTTTTTTTCCCAATACGACGGTATAAAAAGTGAAAATGTGCGATGCTTAGAAGTTTAAGAAATTGCAGTAGAGATTATTCCGTACAATGATACAACTGCTTTGTTTTACGGCTGGCTTATAGAACGGAACGTTATTTTTTGGAAATAACATTTAAATAGCTGGGAGAAAGAAATAGCATACCGAGGGCTAAAAACGGTAGAGACATCTTCACACCCATGAACCCAACCACAACTCTTGAACAATTTACTTAAAACAAGGCTAAGCGTTAAGTTAATTTAATTGATAAGGAAAAGTTGAAAATACCGGGTGAGCCAAAAGTTCATTAAAGCTTTAAAAACTCATAAAAAAGGAAGAAATTATGATAAAGGAGTGAGAATTGCAAAAAAGGGTTCACATGGTAATCGGATTTTTTTTATCAGCAGAAAAAAAAAAAAGTTAAAAAATCACATGTAGAGGGCGCTGAGACCCAAAACACATAGAGATCCTACATTAGAGAGAGATTGGACATTGACGAAATGTCCGCCATTTTCGTTACAATTTAGATGGAATGCCGTACAACGGAATGCATTTTCATCAGCGTCTAACACTTTTTATTCTATTAAAATTATGAAATTTTCATTTTATATGCCTTCAAAGAGTGTTTCAGAACATAAATATGAGCACATTTCCTTTTTAATGAGTAAGAATTCTCAGAAAATGCATTTTTTACTGTATTTTTTTTACTAATTAAAATAATGGGCAAAGGAAGATTGGGCATGTAAGAAATTTATTTTAATTTCGCAATATTTGAAAAAATAATTTTTAACGATTATCAGATAGTAAATGAACTGTAGAATTCAATTTTTTAAAACTATCTATAATTTATTACGCATTTTCAAACAAGAAGTAATTATTATAATTTTCACCATCTTCATATTGATAATTTCAGAAACATTAAAATTTGAACATACCATACAGCACCGCTCCTATTTAACTATGTATGGGATTCAAAGTTAATTTAATATGTGCGCTGAAAATATTTTATGATAAGTTTCTACGTACTGCTACTTCTCTTTGATATTCTTTTTAAATACAGAAGTCTGGTAAATATACAGTATTAGAAGGAGTATTGTTATCAAAACATTAAATGAAAGTTAAGAAAAAAAGTTAAATAGGGGCACTGCTGTTAAAAGAACAAATAAAAAATATGAAAAACAAATTCTATAAATAAATCAAAATCCGATAACTAAGTAAAATCGCACTGCTGCGTGGCGTAAAACAGCTGAGTACAAAAAATGCATTTT
Source organism: Maratus speciosus (assembly GCA_963932465.1). Taxonomy (NCBI): domain Eukaryota; kingdom Metazoa; phylum Arthropoda; class Arachnida; order Araneae; family Salticidae; genus Maratus; species Maratus speciosus. The sequence continues at coordinate 442,427,720 of OZ010797.1, read as the reverse complement.
CTGAGAATTCTTACTCATTAAAATGGAAATGTGCTTATATTTATGTTCCGAAATACTCTTTGAAGGCATATCAAATGAAATTATAGAATAAAAAGTGTTAGACACTGGTAAAAAGGCATTGCGTTGTACGGCGTCCCATCTACACAGTAAAAAAGAAATAGGACCAGATTTCCTGAAAGAATCGGAAAAATAGTTGCCCTTATCGTACCGGAAAAATTTTCGACCCAGCTCGGAATAAAATCTTTAAAATCGGAATAAAATCCATAAAATTGGAATAAAATCCGTAAAGTACCGCTTTAATGAATGTTTTCTTTTTTATACGGATTTTATTCCGAGCTGGATCAGAAAATTTTCCGGTACGATAAGGGCAACTATTTTTCCGATTCCTACAGGAATACTGTTCGGATTTTTTTACAGTGTACTTTGTAACGGAAATTTCTTCAATGTCCTGTCTCTCTTTAATGTAGGATCTCTAGAAACACAGTGAACAAGTCCTACGACACAACATGGTTGTGTCGTAGAATGTTCTGGAAGTTATGTTGAACATTTGTTATTGGAAGAACAAATGAATGGAGCGTACACTGTAAAAAAATCCGAACAGTATTCCTGTAGGAATCGGAAAAATAGTTGCCCTTATCGTACCGGAAAATTTTCCGACCCAGCTCGGAATAAAATCCGTAAAAAACAAGAAACATTCATTAAAACGGTACTTTACGGATTTTATTTCAATTTTACGGATTTTATTTCGATTTTACTGATTTAATTCCGAGCTGGGTCGGAATTTTTTCCGGTACGATAAGGGCAACTATTTTTCCGATTCCTACAGGAAATCTGGTCCTATTTTTTTTTTTTTTTTTTTTTTTTTTTTTTTTTTTTTTTTTTTTTTACAGTGTATTGTTGTCCTGTTCATTGTGTTTTGGGTCGTCAACGCCCTCTACATGTGATTTTTTAACATTTTTTTATGCTGCTGAAAATATCCGACTACCTTGTGAGCCCTTTCTTGCAAGCCGCACTCCTTTATCATAATTTCTCTCTTTTTATGAGATTTTAAAGTTTTAACGAACCTTTGGCTCAATCTGTACTTTGTTTTATAAATGCTTCTTTAAGTCCCAAAAATATATTTTTTCTCGGGTTTTCAAAAATAAAGAACACTTTTCGGAATTCTAAATATCTCGGAAGAGGCAATTTATATTTCCGTTCGTAATATTATATTTTCGTAGATTATTTTTTTTTTACATTGTACGGCAGTAAAAATTACAATCTTTCATAAATTGTATACTTTAGGTTTATTACGCGACTGCCAAGAAGGGTTATGTGTTTCACGCTTATCAGGGTATGTGGATTTCTTTATACCCTCGAAACATCCCAACGGCTGTATGGATTGTAATGAATGAGGTCTCTATCAATTCGTCTTAACCGTCCGATGTTATAGGCTAGGTTTTGTTTTTATAAATTCAAAATGGCGGTAGAGACAAAAAAAAATATATATATATGCACCCTATTGAGTGGAACAAGATTGGATAGGTCTTTCAAAATGAAGACGATATTTCATTGACTATTTTACCGTCAGAGACTCCGTTTAAATATTACACAACATGGAGGTTGTGTAGGTAGGGTCTCTAGCTTGACTGCAACTTTAACCATTATAGACACCTATAGGCCCCATCAAAGCAGTGTTTATAGATAGGAACTAACAGTTAAACGCAACTTAAACGTCCTCAATACAAGTAAATAAAAAAAAAGGTAAGTAATATAAAAAAAAATAGTTTCACACTGATGAGAAATAATTAATTAGTTCGCTTTTTACGCAGTCGGGTTTTTTGATTTTTAAATTAAATTTTTACTTTTTTCCCTTTTTTTTAACGCCATACTAGTGTGATGTTTTATATACCAAATTAAAAGTTTTATCCATAAAGTCTTAACTAAAGCTCCATGAGTAAGCATAAGAGGCATGCAAAGATTGTACTTATTATAAGTATGTAAATATGGTTATATTTCAAAATTAGGAGAAATTTTCTTGTATAGTTTAGGGAGCGAATAATTTAAAACCTCTCTATGTGGATTTAATAGATGAATGGAGAGCAATTTGATTTGAAATGAAATCTTTACTGTGCGATCTAATTACATTGCTAATGAAAATCATTAACGTAAATCTTCAATGATGGAATTCATTTGAATTTTTAGAGAAATGTACTTTGACAAACCAATTTCGGAGAATAAATATGGATTACACGTCATTATTCAAGCTCATTACCTATAAACAGAAATGTCCATAACAATTCACAAATTACGAATAATTTCTCGCCGAGTAAATAAATTTACTTTAGAAATTTTTAAATATGGTTACTTCCTCTTCACTATTAAACAGTAAAAATAAGAAAAGTTTAATTACATTGCATAATTAAACAGATTAACACCATATATTTTTTTTCAAATTGTATAATTAAATAAATAAATTTTTTAATGACATGAGTCGTTTTAATTTTTCTAATGACTTTGCTTTAGTTCTTAATTAATCATACGATTTTTTTAATTAATTACGAATTATCTCGATAGAGTTGATTTTTAACGCTTAAAAAATGATGTTTTTCGCTTAATAATTTATTATTATTATTATTATTATTATTATTATTATTATTATTATTATTATTTTAGGTACAAAGTTCTATTGCTTTCGGTAACAAGTATCAATAGTTATCAAAATAGTTACCTTTCAATAGTTATCTAAAAAAAAAATTATAATACACTTTTGGACGACTTCCAAAACCCAGTTACAATTTTTTGAAATATATAATGATGGTGACACTACTGTCACTATCACTTTTATCGCTCTTACATAAAATCTAAATAACGCATAATTGCAAATTTTACATAATCGAAAAGGAAGGAAAATGCACTTTCAAATTAAATTTATTTGAAAACTGTAACTGTTTAGTGTCTTCTCAAATAATTTTCAAGCATAAATTGAGAGAGTATTAAAGTAATTAACTAAGTGTGTATTTAAGTAATTTAAGTAAGAAAAATATTTTTTTATACAGTTTAAAGATTGAATAATTTTAAAGTACATTTGCTTGGATTTATGGGATGAATTGAGTACAAATTTAATGAGAAATGTAATGAAATCATTACTCATGCCGTCTAATTACAGTGAGTGATTAAATTATTAGAACTACATCTTGAAAAAAATATTTTGAGTTTCAGATAGAAAAAAAGCAAATTTTTAAAATTTTTGCCTCAAATTTTTTTTTTTCAATAAATACCTGATAGAATAGAGAATAGAGAATACCGTCCCTGAAACCCACAGTATCTGTTAAATGCGTTTTAATTTCCGGCAGTTTTGTTGGGGAGGGACCATGCACCAAATATGTCACACTAAATGATTGGTATTTCACATATGCATTAGAGATGAGACGGCCTCAGACTGGGCTCGAGCCTGCGCCTAGAACGGGCTATAACTCAATTTTTATATTGTCTTCGGACTAAGAGTGAAAATTTTACTTATTCACATACTGAAAAAGGAAACAGAAAATCTCTCAGACTCTGGTGGGGCTGTACCAGGGCTTAAATTGCGCCGGAGCCAACCGGAGCCCGGCTCCGGCACTTCTCTGTTTTTAGTAAATACTTAAATATTGGTCGGAATTCACTGGAGCCCATAAATACAGGGCTCCGGAGCCTAGTGCAATAGCGCTTCCGAAAAACCGTAGCGCTCGAACTCAATCTGTCTGTAAATTAAAAATTTTATTTACTCAGGTATAGAAAAAATAAAATAACTCTTCCCCCTTTTTAATGTCATTTTGATCAGAATAGGAGAAACAGAAATCGTGTTTTGTTTTTCCTACTGTCATTTTCAGATTTATGTCTGGCATTGTTTTCGGCGACATGTATATTGGCGCCATTCAAGAGCGCGAGCATTGAATTTGCTTTCTGTTTGATTTTCTTTTCTGACACTAGGATATTTTTTAGTTGGATCATTTTTTTTTTTAAATTTAGATATCTAACCAGAAAAGAATATTTTCCTTTTTTAGTCAACGAGCATTAGCTTGAGATATTATTTGCTTGAGGTTTTTAGTTTTCCATTGCGTACGAGTACGAAAATAACGTTAGTGATTTTTCTATTTATTTTTCATCACAAATGCGGCTCTGCTCTGCAGAATTACAAAGTTGTAAGTAGTAGTCATTTGTAAGTAGATATAATTGTAATGTATTGTTATTTTTATAGTAAGCAATAGAGCAGCGTTTCCCATTTTTCTATAAAAGCATTGAGTCTTTCCGATCACGGTGTCAGATGTTTAATTTAATCTGATTTTCAGGGACTCATCACGAAAGATTGTTCTACGGAAGGAATCGATTATAGTTTGATATGCTACTTTTATGGGAAATTGAAAAACATTGTTTGATTCTTTAGCATATCAGTATTAATTTCTGTAAATTTCATTCATTTTTCATAAAAATGTATAGCTGCGAACTGTCCCTATTTTGTTTTAACACTGTTTTCGAATCAGAATCCTTAATTTATTTACTCGCAGAATCCTGTGATTAATTAACATTAAAATTAGGCAAAGGTTTCTACTTGAAAGGAGTGATAACTAAAAAGTGGAACAATTGACAGCAAAGTATATGCAGAAATTATTGAAAATTTTTATTTTCCTAAAGAAAAAAAATGCTTTACATTTTGCAAATAATGTATGAAATATAAATATGTGGATTAGAGTGGCGGTGGAGGAGGAGGGGGACGCTACGGTTATTAGTATTAGAGAAAAATATTAGGGCTCCGGTACTTTTTTTGTTAGAAATTAAGCCCTGCGTACAATTATGTGTTTCCGTTGACAATGCAATATTTGTTAAAGTTTTAGAATTTATCTATTAGCAGATTAATTTCAACGCCTTTCTTAGCATTCCCGCCAGCATTGTCACTTAGCGCGGAACAGAGTTCGTCTACCGAAAAAGTACCCATTATCCATTCGTGTAAAAGTAAAAAATATATAAATTTACACTTAAACATAACTTGATATTCTGATGAATATAATGATTATTCAGTGTACAGTAAAACCTTCCTAAAGCGACCACGTTCCGTTCCAATAAAGATGGGTCGCTCCGAGAGGTAATCTCTTACTGGAGGTCATGTTTAAATCTAGATTTTAACTGTTGAAAAAATGTAACAATTAATGCTACTAAAATTTATTTTTAACATTAGGGAAAAATATGAAAATTTAGATATCAAAAGAAAAGTTAATTACATAAGTAAATAACTGCAGAGTTTAAAAAATGAATACGTGGACGTTTGCTTTGATTTTAGAGTTTTATAATTCATAACTTTTATTTCCAAGTCCCTTCGAAGTTCAGTAAATAAATGCAATTTTTTTTTTTTTGGACGAGAACAAATAATGACGATTTCATTAATTTATCTATTTATTTGAGAGTTTCCTGACAGAGCAGAGCAGGGGAATTTATTGACCGTAATTCTTCATTTGTCATAAGAGTTAAATTTATTGCCTAAAAATGCACAAAGGGGTTTAAACACTTAAAAGTTACCGAAATAAAATCAAATTCTAAACTTAGTTTAGAAGTTTGATGAATAATGCACTCTCCGTAATTGTTTTTCTCATAAAACCTTCTTCAAGCGACCAGGGAAAAACGGAATTTGTTTCATTTTCTTCAAAGAAATGGGTCGCTCATGGAGGGAGTTCAACTGGGATGGTCTTTGAATGGAGATAAAATTAGTATTGAGCCTATGGGAATAAATCTCGTTCCATGAAAAAATGGTCGTTCAGGGAGGTGGTCGCACAGGGCGGTTTCACTGTATATTGCAAATGAAAATCATTAACGCAAATCGGAAATTATGAAATTCATTCCAATCTTTCAGAAAAATGGGATTTGATTCATTATCTCAAAATAATTAATATCGATTACAAATTATTATTAACGCTCATTATTTATAAACAATACGGAGAGTATTCAATTATTCTATAGTATACGGAAAGTATTCGACAGAGATATCTCTATTTTAGAGATTTGCCAATATATATGGTTGATTTCTTCTTTATTATTAGATGGTTCTTTATTATTAGATGGTAAAAAGTTTAGTTATATATAATAATTTAATAGATTAATAAAAGAATCATTTTTTTTTTAAAATAATTAAGTCTTTACTTGAATAAATAAATAGAGTTTTTGTAATAAGCTCAAAAATTTTGATTTTCTAGTTGTTTAGTTTTAATTCTTAATTAATTTACTTTATAAATGTTCATCAAATCTATTGCGTTAGATGTAATATTTGACCCTTAAAAATTCCGATAGTCATTTTGTGAAATTCTTCAATTTTGTTGTTGTTAAGCTAAAAATTGTTAAAAGAGATCAAACATATGATAGTGCAAGAAACAATGAATACAAAGAAATCACTATAGAAGGATTAATTATGAGCTTGAAGAATAAGAAGAAAAGAAAAAAGAAAGCAAAAAATTCCAAGTTATTCGCTTTACAATGTGTTAAGTATGATTCCGGGATATGTAAATTGAAACTAAAATTCGAAAAGAAAATCTCATCGAAACAAATTCAATCCACATTCCCCGAAATCACACTATGGCCATACGTATAGTGGTTAATAATACGCGTCGTAAATAAATAAAATTAAATCTGAAGATAATGAATTTCTAAATAAGTAAATAAGAAATGGTAATTACTCACCCCATGTTGAACATCACACATAAAATACACTCACAATTAAAATGAATGAAATCAATTGCATAATCAAGTATTTTATTGTATAATAGGAGACACATTGAAATCTATCCGGATCCGGAGCATGTTATACTTTATGTTGAGAATAAAATTTTAATAAATTATTGAAAAAGATTAAACGTTATTTCGTATTACAACAGTCTTCTTTATGTCAATATTGATTCTTGTAAATAAAAACAGTTCTTGAATGGAATACAGTTTGTGAAAGTTTATAAAACAAAGTCGGAATAACTGGATGGTAAAGAGTTCTGTAGGTAATAGAAGTGATGATTACATAATATAATATTGTTATGGCATTATGATGATTGTTGAATTTAGATGTATAAAAAGTGCAATATTAAAAGAATAAAATTCTAATTAATGACGAAGGATGTAAGAAGAGATGTATATTGATGATGGAGGATGCAAAGGAGATGTATATTGATGACGGAGGATGCAAAAGGAAACGTATGAGCATATTCACAATTCGTTGTATACTTGATGCGACGCTGGTTCTCTGGTTTTAGATATGGCAATTAACGGATGACGGTGGAAACTTGACAACGAGAACAGGAAAAATTCCATCTTCTTTTCATCCAAATTTTGAGAGATAAGAATTAATTATGGTGGTGGTTAATAAATTAATATTACACACGGATATTCACTTTGCAATATCTAAATCTCCTCCTATGGTGCGCTCACCAGGGCTTACGCCCAACGGTGAAAAAAATTAAAAACAACTCCCGATTCGAAAAACGGTCTGGAGTCTTCTCATAAAATTCTAAAACTGACTCTTATTTGAACTACCTGCCGAAATCTGGAAACGAACTCGGCAACGTCAGCCAATCAGAATATTTTTAAAGATGGCCTGTCGCTAGCACTTCCGGCGAAAAAGATTTTGTAGTAGGATTATGACCATGGAATGGCAACGCACTGAAGAAGCGGGGAGAAAAGGAATGTTTGCTATGTGGGAGTTCCTATGACGTCGAAAGGAATTTCCTGTCTGTTCTGAGATAAGGGACTAAACCTTCTTAAAAGTTGCATCTTTTGGGATGCGAGGTGAATGGAAAGCAATAAAATTAAGGGAAGCTTTAGTAGTAATAATTTCGTTTCTCTGGCAAACGATTTCAGTAATTTTATGAAAGTTTACCAGAGAAATGGAAAAAGATAATAGAATATAATAAATGAAATTTTAAATGAAATAATTAAAAATAAAGATTTAGGATTTAATATTTAAAATTTAATAAAATTTTCTGTCAAAATTGAAAGATGGTGAAAGTAAGTAGATTATTAAAATTAAAAGAATATGCAAAATTAAGTTTATGTAAATTTAAGAAGGGGAAATGTTATGTAAAGCTTTTACAACATAACATTTTATCTCCGCTGCATACAAAAAAAAAAAATAGTAAAAAAAATGTTTAGTCAACGGTTATTTAAAACCAAAAGGCAAACATTTTATAAAATTGAAACGAGGAAAATCATGTGATTTGCACAATAACCTCACAAAAAGAGAAATTAAAATTTTAAATTATAGCTGCAGAAGTTTTAAAGTAGTGAAAATTTGGATTTAAGAAGGAACAAGCTTTAAAAACAGCACCTAAAAACATATAAATTTTAAGCATAGTACATAAAACACAACATATATATATTACATAACAGTGACGGTGTAAATCAACATATTTTAAATGTCAATGAAATGTATCATGAAATAAAACTATAGGTACAAACAGTTATTTCTCTGTAAAACACAAAACATTTCAACAGATGTAGGATATGCATATTATAGTTTAGGGGTGAGTTGTGAAATAGAACACGAAAACCTATGACTCTCATGTGCAGATGATGTGTATACAATTAAAGCAATATAAAAGTGAACCAAATGATAGTCAACAATTTTACCAATGTTTCATAACTGACAGTAGCATAACAGTATTTCTGTGTTAACCATTGTAATATAGAAAAAGTTTTATAATGTTTTACCACATAAATATAAAAAAAGAACAATATATTGAGATTTCTAGCTTCTGTTCAAAGTAAAAATATTATCATTACTATTATGTTATAAGACATCAGTTTTTTACTTAAATGAATAACACAATGAAAGTAAAATTATCAGACATCAGTACAAAATAAAAATTTCAAGGAATTTATGAAGCCTTCAAAAGGTATTGTATGCAAAAGAATATTTAGGACCTCAAAAGGTAAGTTTATCTGTTATAAATCTCTTAAATTTTTTCAGAAAAATACAGAGAAAATTTTATTTTATTTTGTTTATAAAGCCTGCTAAGCTAATAGATGATTCTTATATTAAAGGCATGAAACATTCTCACAAAATAAGTTAGCAATAGTAATATTGATTTTGTATCAAATATTGAATAACATATGCAGATATCAAAATTTTTGATTTATTTATGATCTTTTTATTTTAAATAATTTTATTTAATTATTTATTTTTTTTTTCTTTTAATAATTCATTGAATATCAAATGTTTAAACGTTAAGTGCTGAGGAGTATACAAAACGTAAAAATAATTCCTAAGATGAAATCTAAGCAATGTGTTAGTCAACCAAAGAACGTAGAGAAATTTCTCCATAGTATCGGTGACATACAATGCTTTATAAAGACTACCGATTTCCAATATGTGTTTACACATATTTTTCATATGTTTTTTACATATGCTATCATTTATATTTATATATGTATGCATATTACTCACTCATTCCATTCATACAATGTGTGTTAAAAAAATAACCAAATGTCCACAAAAAGAAATAAATTGATCAGAAATATTAATTAATGCGACACCGGTTGACACCAAAAAAAAATTATTTTCTACCCAATTCATAGTAACTACCAAGTAGTCCGTACTATCTACAAACAGAAAGAATTTATCTAACTGGATGAGTTAGCCTGGGAGAGAATAAAAAAGAAATAGAAAAATTGAAATCAAGGTAAGTCTTCATATATTATTATTATTTTTTTTTTATATATTTCATTTTCTTTCTTTATTTTTTTTATTTCATAATTTCATTTCATATTTCTTTTTATTTTTGTTTCATTTCTTTTTATTATTTTCTTTTTTTTTTATACATCATTTTTCTTCAATTTATATTATAAGTTAGATTTTTAGGTTATAGGGTACCCTTTTTTAAATTAATAAAAATTTAATGTTTTGATATCCTCAGCAAGTGAAATAATTCTCACAGTGCGAAAAAATCTATTATAAATTGAAGTAACATAGAAAAGAATAAATTTTGACTATAGCATAAAAAGCCAATATTGTAAAGATAAGTGGTATCTTATCAGAGTTTATAAATTATCGCACGAGACGAACCGGAGGGGGGAAAGAAAGCTATTTTCTTTTGTGACCCGACCCCTATGGAAGCCAGCAAGTAAAAATAATACTTTGATCTCCGAGCAAATACCAAAATAATAAAATAAAATGGACTGCTCTATGATAAATATAATCTACTGACAAAATAAGAAATTACAAATTTATCTATTGAGTACAGAAAAATGCGCGTAGAGCATCCCAGCTGTCTGAGAACCAAAAATTGGCTAGTCTCAAGAGCAAGATCTTGCTAACTTGTCTCCGTAACAGTTGGAAGTCCCACATTCTTCCAAATAAAATGAAGAAAAAAAAAAATATCTGGCTGGTAGACCTGTACACCATTTACGGGAATTTTTTGGTCTATGCACAGGAAAATCCACAGAAACCTTGGGTGACATCTCTAAACCAGTGAAAGTACCAGAGATAACCAAAGATACCTTTAAACATAGAGGGGGGGGGGGGGGTTAAAATAAATGCTATAGTATAATAAAAAAAAAATAAATATTTTAAGGGGTGTAAAAAGTACAGGAGAATTTGGAATGCTATTAGATAATTATCAATTTCTAAAACCTAACAGGAGAATAAATTTCATGTCTAGCAACATATAAAATTGTATATATAATAGAATGCTATTGGTATAAATAATTTATTTATTTAATAATTCTCAAATTATTGATCAGATTATTTTTTAACAAATGGCTTATTTGCAATTTAAAAGATTCAAAAAATTTATTATTATGATTATTATTATTATAATTTTTTATTTATATTTATTTTTATTTATTTATTTATTTTATTTTATTTATTTATTTATTTATTTATTTATTTTTTGATAAAATTGAAAGGTAATTATTTCTAAGTTTTATGTGAGCAATATTATTATATATTTAAAAACCAATTCTAGGTGAATGTCAAGTAGAACAACTCAGCAAATAGTACCAATAGACCACAATGTACCATATAGGCCTAGCACACTGTTGCGCCGCCCGCAGTGCATGGAATGCTGATACTAATCGACTAAATTAACCCACAATGAAAACAACCAAAATTGACAGCAAAAAAAAAAAAAATATGTGAAGAGTGGCATTAAGATGCCGTATCATACAGCAAGTAATAGAGTTCACATTGCGCTGATGAATTCTGATAGTCACTGCATGATATGTACATGTAATACTACTTAATATTCCAATGAGATATGAAAGTTAATGAATAAAAATTTAGCATCTTGATAATTATAAAAAAATGCATTGTAATTGAATTAAAAATTTAGAACCAAAATTTATGAGTTACTTAAAATTATTTAACAATAATAAGTATAAAACACAATTGTATGATATAAACTTGTCAAACTTTATAATAATTAAATATATTAAATCATTGATATTAAATTTTTATATAATTATTTTAAAATTTTTATTAATGCACTATAGCATAAAATTATTTAGATATCATATTAAAAATGTTACTATATTTGTATAAATAACATCACTTTTGATTTTTTTTTATAAAACACTATAACACTGAAATAAATTGTTTAAAAGAAAACCGTCACAGAAAATTGTACAATCTCAATTTAAGAAGGAAGTATTTATCAAGATTTTATCTTGTATATCAAATCAACACAAAATTTGAACTTCATAAACATATAATGATATTCTATACCATGTCCTTGAAGATAAAAATATTGTTCAATCAGAAAAAGGCACACATAATATATAAAAGAAAATATTTCTCTTTCAAAATTAATATAAATGTACCAGAATATATTCAAAATCAAAATAATATAATATCTGCACATGAGAGAAAACGTAGAAATTTAAAAAAAAATGTTGAAGTAATTAAAAATTTTTAATGTTTATGAACTTGAAAAACGTAACTTTTAAAGAAGTTAATTGCAAAAAAAAAATCATAATAAAGCATTATACGAATATTTTTTAAGTCATCTATTACTAAAAAATATTTATTTAATAATTTATTTATAGGAGTTTATAAGAGAAAGTAAAAAAATATGCAAAAAGTTTTAAAATGTTAAAAGTTTGAAAGCGAAATCGCTAAAATTTTACGTCATCGTAAATGCTTACGAGAGAGAAGAATTAAAAATAAAGTTAAAAACTATGCACTAAACCCAAGAGCGTTTCGCTAACGTCAGGGCACCAAGAATGTTAAGTATGATTCCGGGATATGTAAATTGAAACTAAAATTCGAAAAGAAAATCTCATCGAAACAAATTCAATCCACATTCCCCGAAATCACACTATGGCCATACGTATAGTGGTTAATAATACGCGTCGTAAATAAATAAAATTAAATCTGAAGATAATGAATTTCTAAATAAGTAAATAAGAAATGGTAATTACTCACCCCATGTTGAACATCACACATAAAATACACTCACAATTAAAATGAATGAAATCAATTGCATAATCAAGTATTTTATTGTATAATAGGAGACACATTGAAATCTATCCGGATCCGGAGCATGTTATACTTTATGTTGAGAATAAAATTTTAATAAATTATTGAAAAAGGTTAAACGTTATTTCGTATTACAACAGTCTTCTTTATGTCAATATTGATTCTTGTAAATAAAAACAGTTCTTGAATGGAATACAGTTTGTGAAAGTTTATAAAACAAAGTCGGAATAACTGGATGGTAAAGAGTTCTGTAGGTAATAGAAGTGATGATTACATAATATAATATTGTTATGGCATTATGATGATTGTTGAATTTAGATGTATAAAAAGTGCAATATTAAAAGAATAAAATTCTAATTAATGACGAAGGATGTAAGAAGAGATGTATATTGATGATGGAGGATGCAAAGGAGATGTATATTGATGACGGAGGATGCAAAAGGAAACGTATGAGCATATTCACAATTCGTTGTATACTTGATGCGACGCTGGTTCTCTGGTTTTAGATATGGCAATTAACGGATGACGGTGGAAACTTGACAACGAGAACAGGAAAAATTCCATCTTCTTTTCATCCAAATTTTGAGAGATAAGAATTAATTATGGTGGTGGTTAATAAATTAATATTACACACGGATATTCACTTTGCAATATCTAAATCTCCTCCTATGGTGCGCTCACCAGGGCTTACGCCCAACGGTGAAAAAAATTAAAAACAACTCCCGATTCGAAAAACGGTCTGGAGTCTTCTCATAAAATTCTAAAACTGACTCTTATTTGAACTACCTGCCGAAATCTGGAAACGAACTCGGCAACGTCAGCCAATCAGAATATTTTTAAAGATGGCCTGTCGCTAGCACTTCCGGCGAAAAAGATTTTGTAGTAGGATTATGACCATGGAATGGCAACGCACTGAAGAAGCGGGGAGAAAAGGAATGTTTGCTATGTGGGAGTTCCTATGACGTCGAAAGGAATTTCCTGTCTGTTCTGAGATAAGGGACTAAACCTTCTTAAAAGTTGCATCTTTTGGGATGCGAGGTGAATGGAAAGCAATAAAATTAAGGGAAGCTTTAGTAGTAATAATTCCGTTTCTCTGGCAAACGATTTCAGTAATTTTATGAAAGTTTACCAGAGAAATGGAAAAAGATAATAGAATATAATAAATGAAATTTTAAATGAAATAATTAAAAATAAAGATTTAGGATTTAATATTTAAAATTTAATAAAATTTTCTGTCAAAATTGAAAGATGGTGAAAGTAAGTAGATTATTAAAATTAAAAGAATATGCAAAATTAAGTTTATGTAAATTTAAGAAGGGGAAATGTTATGTAAAGCTTTTACAACATAACATTTTATCTCCGCTGCATACAAAAAAAAATAGTAAAAAAAAATGTTTAGTCAACGGTTATTTAAAACCAAAAGGCAAACATTTTATAAAATTGAAACGAGGAAAATCATGTGATTTGCACAATAACCTCACAAAAAGAGAAATTAAAATTTTAAATTATAGCTGCAGAAGTTTTAAAGTAGTGAAAATTTGGATTTAAGAAGGAACAAGCTTTCAAAACAGCACCTAAAAACATATAAATTTTAAGCATAGTACATAAAACACAACATATATATATTACATAACAGTGACGGTGTAAATCAACATATTTTAAATGTCAATGAAATGTATCATGAAATAAAACTATAGGTACAAACAGTTATTTCTCTGTAAAACACAAAACATTTCAACAGATGTAGGATATGCATATTATAGTTTAGGGGTGAGTTGTGAAATAGAACACGAAAACCTATGACTCTCATGTGCAGATGATGTGTATACAATTAAAGCAATATAAAAGTGAACCAAATGATAGTCAACAATTTTACCAATGTTTCATAACTGACAGTAGCATAACAGTATTTCTGTGTTAACCATAGTAATATAGAAAAAGTTTTATAATGTTTTACCACATAAATATAAAAAAAGAACAATATATTGAGATTTCTAGCTTCTGTTCAAAGTAAAAATATTATCATTACTATTATGTTATAAGACATCAGTTTTTTACTTAAATGAATAACACAATGAAAGTAAAATTATCAGACATCAGTACAAAATAAAAATTTCAAGGAATTTATGAAGCCTTCAAAAGGTATTGTATGCAAAAGAATATTTAGGACCTCAAAAGGTAAGTTTATCTGTTATAAATCTCTTAAATTTTTTCAGAAAAATACAGAGAAAATTTTATTTTATTTTGTTTATAAAGTCTGCTAAGCTAATAGATGATTCTTATATTAAAGGCATGAAACATTCTCACAAAATAAGTTAGCAATAGTAATATTGATTTTGTATCAAATATTGAATAACATATGCAGATATCAAAATTTTTGATTTATTTATGATCTTTTTATTTTAAATAATTTTATTTAATTATTTATTTTTTTTTTCTTTTAATAATTCATTGAATATCAAATGTTTAAACGTTAAGTGCTGAGGAGTATACAAAACGTAAAAATAATTCCTAAGATGAAATCTAAGCAATGTGTTAGTCAACCAAAGAACGTAGAGAAATTTCTCCATAGTATTGGTGACATACAATGCTTTATAAAGACTACCGATTTCCAATATGTGTTTACACATATTTTTCATATGTTTTTTACATATGCTATCATTTATATTCATATATGTATGCATATTACTCACTCATTCCATTCATACGATGTGTGTTAAAAAAAATAACCAAATGTCCACAAAAAGAAATAAATTGATCAGAAATATTAATTAATGCGACACCGGTTGACACCAAAAAAAAATTATTTTCTACCCAATTCATAGTAACTACCAAGTAGTCCGTACTATCTACAAACAGAAAGAATTTATCTAACTGGATGAGTTAGCCTGGGAGAGAATAAAAAAGAAATAGAAAAATTGAAATCAAGGTAAGTCTTCATATATTATTATTATTATTTTTTTATATATATATTTCATTTTCTTTCTTTATTTTTTTTATTTCATAATTTCATTTCATATTTCTTTTTATTTTTGTTTCATTTCTTTTTATTATTTTCTTTTTTTTTTTATACATCATTTTTCTTCAATTTATATTATAAGTTAGATTTTTAGGTTATAGGGTACCCTTTTTTAAATTAATAAAAATTTAATGTTTTGATATCCTCAGCAAGTGAAATAATTCTCACAGTGCGAAAAAATCTATTATAAATTGAAGTAACATAGAAAAGAATAAATTTTGACTATAGCATAAAAAGCCAATATTGTAAAAATAAGTGGTATCTTATCAGAGTTTATAAATTATCGCACGAGACGAACCGGAGGGGGGAAAGAAAGCTATTTTCTTTTGTGACCCGACCCCTATGGAAGCCGGCAAGTAAAAATAATACTTTGATCTCCGAGCAAATACCAAAATAATAAAATAAAATGGACTGCTCTATGATAAATATAATCTACTGACAAAATAAGAAATTACAAATTTATCTATTGAGTACAGAAAAATGCGCGTAGAGCATCCCAGCTGTCTGAGAACCAAAAATTGGCTAGTCTCAAGAGCAAGATCTTGCTAACTTGTCTCCGTAACAGTTGGAAGTCCCACATTCTTCCAAATAAAATGAAGAAAAAAAAAATAATATCTGGCTGGTAGACCTGTACACCATTTACGGGAATTTTTTGGTCTATGCACAGGAAAATCCACAGAAACCTTGGGTGACATCTCTAAACCAGTGAAAGTACCAGAGATAACCAAAGATACCTTTAAACATAGAGGGGGGGGGGGGGTTAAAATAAATGCTATAGTATAATAAAAAAAAAATAAATATTTTAAGGGGTGTAAAAAGTACAGGAGAATTTGGAATGCTATTAGATAATTATCAATTTCTAAAACCTAACAGGAGAATAAATTTCATGTCTAGCAACATATAAAATTGTATATATAATAGAATGCTATTGGTATAAATAATTTATTTATTTAATAATTCTCAAATTATTGATCAGATTATTTTTTAACAAATGGCTTATTTGCAATTTAAAAGATTCAAAAAATTTATTATTATGCTTATTATTATTATAATTTTTTATTTATATTTATTTTTATTTATTTATTTTATTTTATTTATTTATTTTATTTTATTTTTTTTGATAAAATTGAAAGGTAATTATTTCTAAGTTTTATGTGAGCAATATTATTATATATTTAAAAACCAATTCTAGGTGAATGTCAAGTAGAACAACTCAGCAAATAGTACCAATAGACCACAATGTACCATATACGCCTAGCACACTGTTGCGCCGCCCGCAGTGCATGGAATGCTGATACTAATCGACTAAATTAACCCACAATGAAAACAACCAAAGTTGACAGCAAAAAAAAAAAAAATGTGAAGAGTGGCATTAAGATGCCGTATCATACAGCAAGTAATAGAGTTCACATTGCGCTGATGAATTCTGATAGTCACTGCATGATATGTACATGTAATACTACTTAATGTTCCAATGAGATATGAAAGTTAATGAATAAAAATTTAGCATCTTGATAATTATAAAAAAATGCATTGTAATTGAATTTAAAAAAATTTAGAACCAAAATTTATGAGTTACTTAAAATTATTCAACAATAATAAGTATAAAACACAATTGTATGATATAAACTTGTCAAACTTTATAATAATTAAATATATTAAATCATTGATATTAAATTTTTATATAATTATTTTAAAATTTTTATTAATGCACTATAGCATAAAATTATTTAGATATCATATTAAAAATGTTACTATATTTGTATAAATAACATCACTTTTGATTTTTTTTTATAAAACACTATAACACTGAAATAAATTGTTTAAAAGAAAACCGTCACAGAAAATTGTACAATCTCAATTTAAGAAGGAAGTATTTATCAAGATTTTATCTTGTATATCAAATCAACACAAAATTTGAACTTCATAAACATATAATGATATTCTATACCATGTCCTTGAAGATAAAAATATTGTTCAATCAGAAAAAGGCACACATAATATATAAAAGAAAATATTTCTCTTTCAAAATTAATATAAATGTACCAGAATATATTCAAAATCAAAATAATATAATATCTGCACATGAGAGAAAACGTAGAAATTAAAAAAAAAATGTTGAAGTAATTAAAAATTTTTAATGTTTATGAACTTGAAAAACGTAACTTTTAAAGAAGTTAATTGCAAAAAAAAAATCATAATAAAGCATTATACGAATATTTTTTAAGTCATCTATTACTAAAAAATATTTATTTAATAATTTATTTATAGGAGTTTATAAGAGAAAGTAAAAAAATATGCAAAAAGTTTTAAAATGTTAAAAGTTTGAAAGCGAAATCGCTAAAATTTTACGTCATCGTAAATGCTTACGAGAGAGAAGAATTAAAAATAAAGTTAAAAACTATGCACTAAACCCAAGAGCGTTTCGCTAACGTCAGGGCACCAAGAATGTTAAGTATGATTCCGGGATATGTAAATTGAAACTAAAATTCGAAAAGAAAATCTCATCGAAACAAATTCAATCCACATTCCCCGAAATCACACTATGGCCATACGTATAGTGGTTAATAATACGCGTCGTAAATAAATAAAATTAAATCTGAAGATAATGAATTTCTAAATAAGTAAATAAGAAATGGTAATTACTCACCCCATGTTGAACATCACACATAAAATACACTCACAATTAAAATGAATGAAATCAATTGCATAATCAAGTATTTTATTGTATAATAGGAGACACATTGAAATCTATCCGGATCCGGAGCATGTTATACTTTATGTTGAGAATAAAATTTTAATAAATTATTGAAAAAGGTTAAACGTTATTTCGTATTACAACAGTCTTCTTTATGTCAATATTGATTCTTGTAAATAAAAACAGTTCTTGAATGGAATACAGTTTGTGAAAGTTTATAAAACAAAGTCGGAATAACTGGATGGTAAAGAGTTCTGTAGGTAATAGAAGTGATGATTACATAATATAATATTGTTATGGCATTATGATGATTGTTGAATTTAGATGTATAAAAAGTGCAATATTAAAAGAATAAAATTCTAATTAATGACGAAGGATGTAAGAAGAGATGTATATTGATGATGGAGGATGCAAAGGAGATGTATATTGATGACGGAGGATGCAAAAGGAAACGTATGAGCATATTCACAATTCGTTGTATACTTGATGCGACGCTGGTTCTCTGGTTTTAGATATGGCAATTAACGGATGACGGTGGAAACTTGACAACGAGAACAGGAAAAATTCCATCTTCTTTTCATCCAAATTTTGAGAGATAAGAATTAATTATGGTGGTGGTTAATAAATTAATATTACACACGGATATTCACTTTGCAATATCTAAATCTCCTCCTATGGTGCGCTCACCAGGGCTTACGCCCAACGGTGAAAAAAATTAAAAACAACTCCCGATTCGAAAAACGGTCTGGAGTCTTCTCATAAAATTCTAAAACTGACTCTTATTTGAACTACCTGCCGAAATCTGGAAACGAACTCGGCAACGTCAGCCAATCAGAATATTTTTAAAGATGGCCTGTCGCTAGCACTTCCGGCGAAAAAGATTTTGTAGTAGGATTATGACCATGGAATGGCAACGCACTGAAGAAGCGGGGAGAAAAGGAATGTTTGCTATGTGGGAGTTCCTATGACGTCGAAAGGAATTTCCTGTCTGTTCTGAGATAAGGGACTAAACCTTCTTAAAAGTTGCATCTTTTGGGATGCGAGGTGAATGGAAAGCAATAAAATTAAGGGAAGCTTTAGTAGTAATAATTTCGTTTCTCTGGCAAACGATTTCAGTAATTTTATGAAAGTTTACCAGAGAAATGGAAAAAGATAATAGAATATAATAAATGAAATTTTAAATGAAATAATTAAAAATAAAGATTTAGGATTTAATATTTAAAATTCAATAAAATTTTCTGTCAAAATTGAAAGATGGTGAAAGTAAGTAAAAATTAAAAGAATATGCAAAATTAAGTTTATGTAAATTTAAGAAGGGGAAATGTTATGTAAAGCTTTTACAACATAACATTTTATCTCCGCTGCATACAAAAAAAAAATAGTAAAAAAAAATGTTTAGTCAACGGTTATTTAAAACCAAAAGGCAAACATTTTATAAAATTGAAACGAGGAAAATCATGTGATTTGCACAATAACCTCACAAAAAGAGAAATTAAAATTTTAAATTATAGCTGCAGAAGTTTTAAAGTAGTGAAAATTTGGATTTAAGAAGGAACAAGCTTTAAAAACAGCACCTAAAAACATATAAATTTTAAGCATAGTACATAAAACACAACATATATATATTACATAACAGTGACGGTGTAAATCAACATATTTTAAATGTCAATGAAATGTATCATGAAATAAAACTATAGGTACAAACAGTTATTTCTCTGTAAAACACAAAACATTTCAACAGATGTAGGATATGCATATTATAGTTTAGGGGTGAGTTGTGAAATAGAACACGAAAACCTATGACTCTCATGTGCAGATGATGTGTATACAATTAAAGCAATATAAAAGTGAACCAAATGATAGTCAACAATTTTACCAATGTTTCATAACTGACAGTAGCATAACAGTATTTCTGTGTTAACCATAGTAATATAGAAAAAGTTTTATAATGTTTTACCACATAAATATAAAAAAAGAACAATATATTGAGATTTCTAGCTTCTGTTCAAAGTAAAAATATTATCATTACTATTATGTTATAAGACATCAGTTTTTTACTTAAATGAATAACACAATGAAAGTAAAATTATCAGACATCAGTACAAAATAAAAATTTCAAGGAATTTATGAAGCCTTCAAAAGGTATTGTATGCAAAAGAATATTTAGGACCTCAAAAGGTAAGTTTATCTGTTATAAATCTCTTAAATTTTTTCAGAAAAATACAGAGAAAATTTTATTTTATTTTGTTTATAAAGTCTGCTAAGCTAATAGATGATTCTTATATTAAAGGCATGAAACATTCTCACAAAATAAGTTAGCAATAGTAATATTGATTTTGTATCAAATATTGAATAACATATGCAGATATCAAAATTTTTGATTTATTTATGATCTTTTTATTTTAAATAATTTTATTTAATTATTTATTTTTTTTTTCTTTTAATAATTCATTGAATATCAAATGTTTAAACGTTAAGTGCTGAGGAGTATACAAAACGTAAAAATAATTCCTAAGATGAAATCTAAGCAATGTGTTAGTCAACCAAAGAACGTAGAGAAATTTCTCCATAGTATTGGTGACATACAATGCTTTATAAAGACTACCGATTTCCAATATGTGTTTACACATATTTTTCATATGTTTTTTACATATGCTATCATTTATATTCATATATGTATGCATATTACTCACTCATTCCATTCATACAATGTGTGTTAAAAAAAATAACCAAATGTCCACAAAAAGAAATAAATTGATCAGAAATATTAATTAATGCGACACCGGTTGACACCAAAAAAAAATTATTTTCTACCCAATTCATAGTAACTACCAAGTAGTCCGTACTATCTACAAACAGAAAGAATTTATCTAACTGGATGAGTTAGCCTGGGAGAGAATAAAAAAGAAATAGAAAAATTGAAATCAAGGTAAGTCTTCATATATTATTATTATTATTTTTTTATATATATATTTCATTTTCTTTCTTTATTTTTTTTATTTCATAATTTCATTTCATATTTCTTTTTATTTTTGTTTCATTTCTTTTTATTATTTTCTTTTTTTTTTTATACATCATTTTTCTTCAATTTATATTATAAGTTAGATTTTTAGGTTATAGGGTACCCTTTTTTAAATTAATAAAAATTTAATGTTTTGATATCCTCAGCAAGTGAAATAATTCTCACAGTGCGAAAAAATCTATTATAAATTGAAGTAACATAGAAAAGAATAAATTTTGACTATATTTATTTTGATTATATTTAAAAAGCCAATATTGTAAAAATAAGTGGTATCTTATCAGAGTTTATAAATTATCGCACGAGACGAACCGGAGGGGGGAAAGAAAGCTATTTTCTTTTGTGACCCGACCCCTATGGAAGCCGGCAAGTAAAAATAATACTTTGATCTCCGAGCAAATACCAAAATAATAAAATAAAATGGACTGCTCTATGATAAATATAATCTACTGACAAAATAAGAAATTACAAATTTATCTATTGAGTACAGAAAAATGCGCGTAGAGCATCCCAGCTGTCTGAGAACCAAAAATTGGCTAGTCTCAAGAGCAAGATCTTGCTAACTTGTCTCCGTAACAGTTGGAAGTCCCACATTCTTCCAAATAAAATGAAGAAAAAAAAAATAATATCTGGCTGGTAGACCTGTACACCATTTACGGGAATTTTTTGGTCTATGCACAGGAAAATCCACAGAAACCTTGGGTGACATCTCTAAACCAGTGAAAGTACCAGAGATAACCAAAGATACCTTTAAACATAGAGGGGGGGGGGGGGGTTAAAATAAATGCTATAGTATAATAAAAAAAAAAAAAATATTTTAAGGGGTGTAAAAAGTACAGGAGAATTTGGAATGCTATTAGATAATTATCAATTTCTAAAACCTAACAGGAGAATAAATTTCATGTCTAGCAACATATAAAATTGTATATATAATAGAATGCTATTGGTATAAATAATTTATTTATTTAATAATTCTCAAATTATTGATCAGATTATTTTTTAACAAATGGCTTATTTGCAATTTAAAAGATTCAAAAAATTTATTATTATGATTATTATTATTATAATTTTTTATTTATATTTATTTTTATTTATTTATTTTATTTTATTTATTTATTTTATTTTATTTTTTTTTTGATAAAATTGAAAGGTAATTATTTCTAAGTTTTATGTGAGCAATATTATTATATATTTAAAAACCAATTCTAGGTGAATGTCAAGTAGAACAACTCAGCAAATAGTACCAATAGACCACAATGTACCATATACGCCTAGCACACTGTTGCGCCGCCCGCAGTGCATGGAATGCTGATACTAATCGACTAAATTAACCCACAATGAAAACAACCAAAGTTGACAGCAAAAAAAAAAAAAATATGTGAAGAGTGGCATTAAGATGCCGTATCATACAGCAAGTAATAGAGTTCACATTGCGCTGATGAATTCTGATAGTCACTGCATGATATGTACATGTAATACTACTTAATGTTCCAATGAGATATGAAAGTTAATGAATAAAAATTTAGCATCTTGATAATTATAAAAAAATGCATTGTAATTGAATTTAAAAAAATTTAGAACCAAAATTTATGAGTTACTTAAAATTATTCAACAATAATAAGTATAAAACACAATTGTATGATATAAACTTGTCAAACTTTATAATAATTAAATATATTAAATCATTGATATTAAATTTTTATATAATTATTTTAAAATTTTTATTAATGCACTATAGCATAAAATTATTTAGATATCATATTAAAAATGTTACTATATTTGTATAAATAACATCACTTTTGATTTTTTTTTATAAAACACTATAACACTGAAATAAATTGTTTAAAAGAAAACCGTCACAGAAAATTGTACAATCTCAATTTAAGAAGGAAGTATTTATCAAGATTTTATCTTGTATATCAAATCAACACAAAATTTGAACTTCATAAACATATAATGATATTCTATACCATGTCCTTGAAGATAAAAATATTGTTCAATCAGAAAAAGGCACACATAATATATAAAAGAAAATATTTCTCTTTCAAAATTAATATAAATGTACCAGAATATATTCAAAATCAAAATAATATAATATCTGCACATGAGAGAAAACGTAGAAATTAAAAAAAAAATGTTGAAGTAATTAAAAATTTTTAATGTTTATGAACTTGAAAAACGTAACTTTTAAAGAAGTTAATTGCAAAAAAAAAATCATAATAAAGCATTATACGAATATTTTTTAAGTCATCTATTACTAAAAAATATTTATTTAATAATTTATTTATAGGAGTTTATAAGAGAAAGTAAAAAAATATGCAAAAAGTTTTAAAATGTTAAAAGTTTGAAAGCGAAATCGCTAAAATTTTACGTCATCGTAAATGCTTACGAGAGAGAAGAATTAAAAATAAAGTTAAAAACTATGCACTAAACCCAAGAGCGTTTCGCTAACGTCAGGGCACCAAGAATGTTAAGTATGATTCCGGGATATGTAAATTGAAACTAAAATTCGAAAAGAAAATCTCATCGAAACAAATTCAATCCACATTCCCCGAAATCACACTATGGCCATACGTATAGTGGTTAATAATACGCGTCGTAAATAAATAAAATTAAATCTGAAGATAATGAATTTCTAAATAAGTAAATAAGAAATGGTAATTACTCACCCCATGTTGAACATCACACATAAAATACACTCACAATTAAAATGAATGAAATCAATTGCATAATCAAGTATTTTATTGTATAATAGGAGACACATTGAAATCTATCCGGATCCGGAGCATGTTATACTTTATGTTGAGAATAAAATTTTAATAAATTATTGAAAAAGGTTAAACGTTATTTCGTATTACAACAGTCTTCTTTATGTCAATATTGATTCTTGTAAATAAAAACAGTTCTTGAATGGAATACAGTTTGTGAAAGTTTATAAAACAAAGTCGGAATAACTGGATGGTAAAGAGTTCTGTAGGTAATAGAAGTGATGATTACATAATATAATATTGTTATGGCATTATGATGATTGTTGAATTTAGATGTATAAAAAGTGCAATATTAAAAGAATAAAATTCTAATTAATGACGAAGGATGTAAGAAGAGATGTATATTGATGATGGAGGATGCAAAGGAGATGTATATTGATGACGGAGGATGCAAAAGGAAACGTATGAGCATATTCACAATTCGTTGTATACTTGATGCGACGCTGGTTCTCTGGTTTTAGATATGGCAATTAACGGATGACGGTGGAAACTTGACAACGAGAACAGGAAAAATTCCATCTTCTTTTCATCCAAATTTTGAGAGATAAGAATTAATTATGGTGGTGGTTAATAAATTAATATTACACACGGATATTCACTTTGCAATATCTAAATCTCCTCCTATGGTGCGCTCACCAGGGCTTACGCCCAACGGTGAAAAAAATTAAAAACAACTCCCGATTCGAAAAACGGTCTGGAGTCTTCTCATAAAATTCTAAAACTGACTCTTATTTGAACTACCTGCCGAAATCTGGAAACGAACTCGGCAACGTCAGCCAATCAGAATATTTTTAAAGATGGCCTGTCGCTAGCACTTCCGGCGAAAAAGATTTTGTAGTAGGATTATGACCATGGAATGGCAACGCACTGAAGAAGCGGGGAGAAAAGGAATGTTTGCTATGTGGGAGTTCCTATGACGTCGAAAGGAATTTCCTGTCTGTTCTGAGATAAGGGACTAAACCTTCTTAAAAGTTGCATCTTTTGGGATGCGAGGTGAATGGAAAGCAATAAAATTAAGGGAAGCTTTAGTAGTAATAATTTCGTTTCTCTGGCAAACGATTTCAGTAATTTTATGAAAGTTTACCAGAGAAATGGAAAAAGATAATAGAATATAATAAATGAAATTTTAAATGAAATAATTAAAAATAAAGATTTAGGATTTAATATTTAAAATTCAATAAAATTTTCTGTCAAAATTGAAAGATGGTGAAAGTAAGTAAAAATTAAAAGAATATGCAAAATTAAGTTTATGTAAATTTAAGAAGGGGAAATGTTATGTAAAGCTTTTACAACATAACATTTTATCTCCGCTGCATACAAAAAAAAAATAGTAAAAAAAAATGTTTAGTCAACGGTTATTTAAAACCAAAAGGCAAACATTTTATAAAATTGAAACGAGGAAAATCATGTGATTTGCACAATAACCTCACAAAAAGAGAAATTAAAATTTTAAATTATAGCTGCAGAAGTTTTAAAGTAGTGAAAATTTGGATTTAAGAAGGAACAAGCTTTAAAAACAGCACCTAAAAACATATAAATTTTAAGCATAGTACATAAAACACAACATATATATATTACATAACAGTGACGGTGTAAATCAACATATTTTAAATGTCAATGAAATGTATCATGAAATAAAACTATAGGTACAAACAGTTATTTCTCTGTAAAACACAAAACATTTCAACAGATGTAGGATATGCATATTATAGTTTAGGGGTGAGTTGTGAAATAGAACACGAAAACCTATGACTCTCATGTGCAGATGATGTGTATACAATTAAAGCAATATAAAAGTGAACCAAATGATAGTCAACAATTTTACCAATGTTTCATAACTGACAGTAGCATAACAGTATTTCTGTGTTAACCATAGTAATATAGAAAAAGTTTTATAATGTTTTACCACATAAATATAAAAAAAGAACAATATATTGAGATTTCTAGCTTCTGTTCAAAGTAAAAATATTATCATTACTATTATGTTATAAGACATCAGTTTTTTACTTAAATGAATAACACAATGAAAGTAAAATTATCAGACATCAGTACAAAATAAAAATTTCAAGGAATTTATGAAGCCTTCAAAAGGTATTGTATGCAAAAGAATATTTAGGACCTCAAAAGGTAAGTTTATCTGTTATAAATCTCTTAAATTTTTTCAGAAAAATACAGAGAAAATTTTATTTTATTTTGTTTATAAAGTCTGCTAAGCTAATAGATGATTCTTATATTAAAGGCATGAAACATTCTCACAAAATAAGTTAGCAATAGTAATATTGATTTTGTATCAAATATTGAATAACATATGCAGATATCAAAATTTTTGATTTATTTATGATCTTTTTATTTTAAATAATTTTATTTAATTATTTATTTTTTTTTTCTTTTAATAATTCATTGAATATCAAATGTTTAAACGTTAAGTGCTGAGGAGTATACAAAACGTAAAAATAATTCCTAAGATGAAATCTAAGCAATGTGTTAGTCAACCAAAGAACGTAGAGAAATTTCTCCATAGTATTGGTGACATACAATGCTTTATAAAGACTACCGATTTCCAATATGTGTTTACACATATTTTTCATATGTTTTTTACATATGCTATCATTTATATTCATATATGTATGCATATTACTCACTCATTCCATTCATACAATGTGTGTTAAAAAAAATAACCAAATGTCCACAAAAAGAAATAAATTGATCAGAAATATTAATTAATGCGACACCGGTTGACACCAAAAAAAAATTATTTTCTACCCAATTCATAGTAACTACCAAGTAGTCCGTACTATCTACAAACAGAAAGAATTTATCTAACTGGATGAGTTAGCCTGGGAGAGAATAAAAAAGAAATAGAAAAATTGAAATCAAGGTAAGTCTTCATATATTATTATTATTATTTTTTTATATATATATTTCATTTTCTTTCTTTATTTTTTTTATTTCATAATTTCATTTCATATTTCTTTTTATTTTTGTTTCATTTCTTTTTATTATTTTCTTTTTTTTTTTATACATCATTTTTCTTCAATTTATATTATAAGTTAGATTTTTAGGTTATAGGGTACCCTTTTTTAAATTAATAAAAATTTAATGTTTTGATATCCTCAGCAAGTGAAATAATTCTCACAGTGCGAAAAAATCTATTATAAATTGAAGTAACATAGAAAAGAATAAATTTTGACTATATTTATTTTGATTATATTTAAAAAGCCAATATTGTAAAAATAAGTGGTATCTTATCAGAGTTTATAAATTATCGCACGAGACGAACCGGAGGGGGGAAAGAAAGCTATTTTCTTTTGTGACCCGACCCCTATGGAAGCCGGCAAGTAAAAATAATACTTTGATCTCCGAGCAAATACCAAAATAATAAAATAAAATGGACTGCTCTATGATAAATATAATCTACTGACAAAATAAGAAATTACAAATTTATCTATTGAGTACAGAAAAATGCGCGTAGAGCATCCCAGCTGTCTGAGAACCAAAAATTGGCTAGTCTCAAGAGCAAGATCTTGCTAACTTGTCTCCGTAACAGTTGGAAGTCCCACATTCTTCCAAATAAAATGAAGAAAAAAAAAATAATATCTGGCTGGTAGACCTGTACACCATTTACGGGAATTTTTTGGTCTATGCACAGGAAAATCCACAGAAACCTTGGGTGACATCTCTAAACCAGTGAAAGTACCAGAGATAACCAAAGATACCTTTAAACATAGAGGGGGGGGGGGGTTAAAATAAATGCTATAGTATAATAAAAAAAAAATAAATATTTTAAGGGGTGTAAAAAGTACAGGAGAATTTGGAATGCTATTAGATAATTATCAATTTCTAAAACCTAACAGGAGAATAAATTTCATGTCTAGCAACATATAAAATTGTATATATAATAGAATGCTATTGGTATAAATAATTTATTTATTTAATAATTCTCAAATTATTGATCAGATTATTTTTTAACAAATGGCTTATTTGCAATTTAAAAGATTCAAAAAATTTATTATTATGATTATTATTATTATAATTTTTTATTTATATTTATTTTTATTTATTTATTTTATTTTATTTATTTATTTTATTTTATTTTTTTTTTGATAAAATTGAAAGGTAATTATTTCTAAGTTTTATGTGAGCAATATTATTATATATTTAAAAACCAATTCTAGGTGAATGTCAAGTAGAACAACTCAGCAAATAGTACCAATAGACCACAATGTACCATATACGCCTAGCACACTGTTGCGCCGCCCGCAGTGCATGGAATGCTGATACTAATCGACTAAATTAACCCACAATGAAAACAACCAAAGTTGACAGCAAAAAAAAAAAAAATATGTGAAGAGTGGCATTAAGATGCCGTATCATACAGCAAGTAATAGAGTTCACATTGCGCTGATGAATTCTGATAGTCACTGCATGATATGTACATGTAATACTACTTAATGTTCCAATGAGATATGAAAGTTAATGAATAAAAATTTAGCATCTTGATAATTATAAAAAAATGCATTGTAATTGAATTTAAAAAAATTTAGAACCAAAATTTATGAGTTACTTAAAATTATTCAACAATAATAAGTATAAAACACAATTGTATGATATAAACTTGTCAAACTTTATAATAATTAAATATATTAAATCATTGATATTAAATTTTTATATAATTATTTTAAAATTTTTATTAATGCACTATAGCATAAAATTATTTAGATATCATATTAAAAATGTTACTATATTTGTATAAATAACATCACTTTTGATTTTTTTTTATAAAACACTATAACACTGAAATAAATTGTTTAAAAGAAAACCGTCACAGAAAATTGTACAATCTCAATTTAAGAAGGAAGTATTTATCAAGATTTTATCTTGTATATCAAATCAACACAAAATTTGAACTTCATAAACATATAATGATATTCTATACCATGTCCTTGAAGATAAAAATATTGTTCAATCAGAAAAAGGCACACATAATATATAAAAGAAAATATTTCTCTTTCAAAATTAATATAAATGTACCAGAATATATTCAAAATCAAAATAATATAATATCTGCACATGAGAGAAAACGTAGAAATTTTAAAAAAAATGTTGAAGTAATTAAAAATTTTTAATGTTTATGAACTTGAAAAACGTAACTTTTAAAGAAGTTAATTGCAAAAAAAAAATCATAATAAAGCATTATACGAATATTTTTTAAGTCATCTATTACTAAAAAATATTTATTTAATAATTTATTTATAGGAGTTTATAAGAGAAAGTAAAAAAATATGCAAAAAGTTTTAAAATGTTAAAAGTTTGAAAGCGAAATCGCTAAAATTTTACGTCATCGTAAATGCTTACGAGAGAGAAGAATTAAAAATAAAGTTAAAAACTATGCACTAAACCCAAGAGCGTTTCGCTAACGTCAGGGCACCAAGAATGTTAAGTATGATTCCGGGATATGTAAATTGAAAC
This sequence comes from Maratus speciosus, assembly GCA_963932465.1. Classification (NCBI taxonomy): domain Eukaryota; kingdom Metazoa; phylum Arthropoda; class Arachnida; order Araneae; family Salticidae; genus Maratus; species Maratus speciosus. The sequence continues at coordinate 442,398,284 of OZ010797.1, read as the reverse complement.
TAAAATTCGAAAAGAAAATCTCATCGAAACAAATTCAATCCACATTCCCCGAAATCACACTATGGCCATACGTATAGTGGTTAATAATACGCGTCGTAAATAAATAAAATTAAATCTGAAGATAATGAATTTCTAAATAAGTAAATAAGAAATGGTAATTACTCACCCCATGTTGAACATCACACATAAAATACACTCACAATTAAAATGAATGAAATCAATTGCATAATCAAGTATTTTATTGTATAATAGGAGACACATTGAAATCTATCCGGATCCGGAGCATGTTATACTTTATGTTGAGAATAAAATTTTAATAAATTATTGAAAAAGGTTAAACGTTATTTCGTATTACAACAGTCTTCTTTATGTCAATATTGATTCTTGTAAATAAAAACAGTTCTTGAATGGAATACAGTTTGTGAAAGTTTATAAAACAAAGTCGGAATAACTGGATGGTAAAGAGTTCTGTAGGTAATAGAAGTGATGATTACATAATATAATATTGTTATGGCATTATGATGATTGTTGAATTTAGATGTATAAAAAGTGCAATATTAAAAGAATAAAATTCTAATTAATGACGAAGGATGTAAGAAGAGATGTATATTGATGATGGAGGATGCAAAGGAGATGTATATTGATGACGGAGGATGCAAAAGGAAACGTATGAGCATATTCACAATTCGTTGTATACTTGATGCGACGCTGGTTCTCTGGTTTTAGATATGGCAATTAACGGATGACGGTGGAAACTTGACAACGAGAACAGGAAAAATTCCATCTTCTTTTCATCCAAATTTTGAGAGATAAGAATTAATTATGGTGGTGGTTAATAAATTAATATTACACACGGATATTCACTTTGCAATATCTAAATCTCCTCCTATGGTGCGCTCACCAGGGCTTACGCCCAACGGTGAAAAAAATTAAAAACAACTCCCGATTCGAAAAACGGTCTGGAGTCTTCTCATAAAATTCTAAAACTGACTCTTATTTGAACTACCTGCCGAAATCTGGAAACGAACTCGGCAACGTCAGCCAATCAGAATATTTTTAAAGATGGCCTGTCGCTAGCACTTCCGGCGAAAAAGATTTTGTAGTAGGATTATGACCATGGAATGGCAACGCACTGAAGAAGCGGGGAGAAAAGGAATGTTTGCTATGTGGGAGTTCCTATGACGTCGAAAGGAATTTCCTGTCTGTTCTGAGATAAGGGACTAAACCTTCTTAAAAGTTGCATCTTTTAGGATGCGAGGTGAATGGAAAGCAATAAAATTAAGGGAAGCTTTAGTAGTAATAATTTCGTTTCTCTGGCAAACGATTTCAGTAATTTTATGAAAGTTTACCAGAGAAATGGAAAAAGATAATAGAATATAATAAATGAAATTTTAAATGAAATAATTAAAAATAAAGATTTAGGATTTAATATTTAAAATTTAATAAAATTTTCTATCAAAATTAAAAGATGGTGAAAGTAAGTAGATTATTAAAATTAACAGAAAATGCAAAATTAACTTTATGTAAATTTAAGAAGGGGAAATGTTATGTAAAGCTTTTACAACATAACACAATGTTTCCCTGGTTTCTTCTAAATATTGAAATATAAATAAAATCAATATCTCCCTTGTTGCAAAATCTTCCGTAAAATTAAAAAATATTAGGTTGTATGAAAATACATCCATTTGAACCAAATCAATTATTAGGGATATGTGAAATACCTTTAACCAAAGAGGAGAAACAATCCAGTTCATACAGATATGACAAGCAGAAAGCATAAAACTAAAATCAAGGAATATAAAAGCAGACATCAAATACAATAAAAGAACTTCAGCTTGGGTCAGATTATGCAGCAAAGAACCTTTACAGATTGATTTTAAAAATAGTAGAATTTAACCATCAAGATTTTATTTACCATCCATTGTCCGGAAATCAACAGAAATATTTTAACGCCGTGAGAATATTTGCAATGATTCAGCCTCCATTGAGTTGCCTAAAATTTGTAAAGAGATGCTCTGCAGAATAAGAAACAATAGTAGAAGTTAATTCACGTTCATAAATATCTATTTTTATTTCATTTTATGCTTGCACTTGTTTTTTCATTATACCTGTGGTCTCGTGAATTTATTTACAATTGCGTGTTTTTTAAAATGTATCCGAAAATATTTGTATCAACAAGGATCTGGAGAATGTCACCGTTTCAGCGAGGAAACATATGTCGATTTGAATAAATATATTTATATGCCTTTAAATGTATTTTTTTTTAGCACTTTTAGCAATTTTTAGAATAATTTTGGATGATTTTAAGTTATTTTCGTTCATAATTTTGTTGTTGTTATTTTTTTTACATCATTTTTTCAGAATAAGATTTTTGACACATACAGAAGAGATCCTATTATCCGAACTCCAATTAACCGGTATTATAATGTAATATATTTTAATAGCTTTAAAATTTTTGTAGCTATCCAAGAATTTATACAAAATGCGAAAATTAGAGGCACAGATGGTTAGGTAACCACAGATGGTTAGGTAAACCGAAATCAAAAACATTTTTCTACTACTCTAAACACTGCTAAGATATTTCTAAATGACAGTTATAAATTATTATTTTGAAGTTGTATTTTTCTAAAGATATTTAAAATTTAAAACAAGAACGGAAAGTCACGCGTGCAGCATAGATTATGAAACACTTTCCAGCACATTCAGAATACTTTAATAACTGTGAAGTAAACTGTGAAGCTTTGTTATATATAGGGCAATTCCATCGTAACTGACGTAACATTTTATCATCGTATTTTGTTTTCAAATCTATGTAGAAAATTTACTAATAAAGCTAGAACAAATTTTTACAATTTAAAATATTTCTTACTAAGGCCTCAACACCCAAATATCTGCAGATTATTTCGATCTCTCTTTGAGTCCTAAAAATTGCAATTCAAAATTCTGTAACTGACGTAACCTAAAACAGACAAGCATTTTTTCTGCCTTCACTGAAGCGTAAAAATTATCAAAACTATCCCGTTAAAAAATTTGATTTAATGTTCTCAACAACACTAAGTAATGCCAAATTATAACAGTAACTTATTTAATTAATTTATGAACAATAAAAAAGAAAAAAAATGTCATTTACATGTAACTGACGTAACTTTTATTGTGTAACTGACGTAACATTATGGCTTTACAAATACAATAATGGTACTTAAAATAGTTTGTAAACAGTAATTTACAATGCCTTTTTATTAGACTTTTTCTATAGAATATAAAAATATCAAGTTTTCCAATCATACCCTTAAATAAAACATATTATAAATTTGATTCCCCCCCCCCCCCCCCACTCAAAAAAAAAATGATGATTTTCTGTGGAATTGCCATATAACAAAACTTCACAGTTTACTAAGGTGAAAGATGTCGTCTAAACGAACAATTTGGAAATCGCATAACACCTTTGAAAACCCGATTTCTGCTATTACCATGAATAGTTGGGAAAATATGCGATTTTTTTGCAGCCCGTTATATTACGTTTATATTATCTACAGATATTTATGCATACTACATAGTACTATGCTAAAAGTTAATTCAGTTAAACACATTGCACATTTCAAAATTTCCACGCAGCAGCTTCCGCCAATAAACGGATGTTGTTGAGAACCTTTGTACGACCCTGTATATGATCTATGGAATATATACACACCAAATAATATTTAAAAAATAGTTAAATTTAAAAATGCATACCGCAATTGATAACGCACTTCCAGAAATTATTGTCCGTAAGGTTTCAATAATTCAATTATTTCTCATTTTCTTCTATAGCCAAATTCTTTTGTGTGTCCCTGTAAATAAACGATAAGTTCTATGCTCATCATATTCTATAGTAAGAAACTTGTAGTACACCTCAGTGATGTGTATCAATTTCAATATTTTAAAATACCTTAATATCATTAAAATACACGGGAAAACGATTTTTCCGCATGGACCTTAATGTAACGGAATTATTTTGAGTGGCCTTGTAAAAGAACCGAAAATACTACACACTTTATTTTCAATACCGAACATGCCATAGTAAACCCCAATAACATATATCCATTTCCGAGCGATTGGACTATATTTTCGTGAGTTATGTGCACGGGCAGACGGGCAGAAAGACGGACAGACAAACCGAATTCATAAATACTTTTCAATTATGTTGGAAAGTGTTAAAAATATTAATAGTAACAATAATAATAATTTCTTCCAACTGGCGATGCCGGCTAATTTTTTTATGCGTAATTTTTCATGTAATACTTTTACTGGTTTGCCATTTCTCTGTTTCTTAAAGATATTCTTAAAACCTATAAGGAATAAAAAGTAATAAAAGTAATTATAAAAGTTTCAACAAATATAACACGAAATAAGATAAAAACATTATAAATGATTTTGGAAACCATTATTTAGATACGCAACTCTATTTCAATAAACAGTTATAATTTTAACATATTTTCATGAGAAGTATAATTAATTAATACGGGATTGAACTCGAGCTCTCGGAGTCACAGAATATATATATATATATATATACCTGTATATATAAATATATAAATATACTAGCAAACACCGCGGCTTTGCTCGCGTAATATTTGAAATATGCCAAGTGATATTTATATGTCTAATTTTTATTAAAAGAAATTATACTTTTAGGAATAATTCAAAAATTACTATATAAAACATAGTTTGACTAAACTTCATTATTACATTGCATTAGGCAAAAATTAGATTTAAATTAATAAAAAGAAATAAAACTAAATAAATGATAATTTAGAAAATATTTTGAAACTTTTATGATCAATTAATACGCTCATTTCAGTATTCATTTGAAGTTTTGAATTTTTTAGAAACCATCTTCTTACATCTTAAAATTAACCATCATGTCAAATTCCAAGTCCTACCACCTCTCTCAACATAAAGGGCTATGTTGAAATAGGAACTGTCACCATTAATTTGCCAACATTAATTTTGAAATTGGTTTGTTATTTCCTAATATTCCACAGAAACGTAATTTAGAAAGCTTTTAAAGGCCTTTTTTAGAACATTTGTTGTTCCTGTGAACCCCAGGTGGTAGAATCATCCGCATAAAATATAGCCTGCGTAGGATCGGAGACTGTTACCATTGATTCGCAATTATTACTTTTATAATCGGTTTATATTCCCTGAAATTGCATAGAAATCGTAATTTAGGACTTTTTTAGAACGCTTTTGGAACCTACCCTTCGCTTCACCTCTTTTTAATTCGAATTTATTTTCGACAGTCCTTCGAGGGCATTTATATTTTGTAAGTAACTTCCATGTCATATTTAAAGTTTCTAGCCTTTTCAGTATCACAGAAATCGCAATTTAGAAAGTTTTTTGCTCCTGCAACCCTCTGGTGGTAGAGGCACATACATAAAATATAGCTTATGTTTGAGCAGCTTCTATCGCCAACAATTTGACACCATTATTTTTTAAATCGGTTTGGTATTCGATAAGATTGCATAAAAATTGTAATTTAGAACGTTTTTAGAACACTTTTCGCTCACTTCATCCTTTTAAATTTGGAATTTTCTTTCGACTGTTCGTAGAAAGCAGTTGCATCTTGTAAGTAAATACCATGCCATATTTAAAATGTTAAACACCTCAGTTCTGCAAAAAAACGCAATTTAGAACATGTTTTGCTCTTGCACCCTTAGATGGTGATGATAGCAAACAAATATAGCCTATGTTGGAGCAGGGACTGTCACCATCAATTTGCAACCATTATTTTTGAAATAAGTTTGGTATTTCCTGAGATTGAGTAGAAATCGCAATTTAGAACGTTTTTACAACGTTTTTACAACGTTTTTACAACGTTTTTAGAACGCTTTTCGCGAATTTCACCCCTTTTCAGTTTCCAATTTTTTCGAAACTGTTCTTAAAGATCATTTATATCTAATAAATATGTACCTTGCCTAATTTCAAGTTGCTAGCCCCTACCGATCACAAAAATCGAAATTTAGAACGTTTTTTGCTCCTGCAACCTCCAGATGATAATGACACCGACATGAAATAGCGTCTATGTTAGAGCAGAGGTTGCCAGCATCAATTTGCCTACCATTACTTTTGAAATGAGATTTATTCTTCCTGAGATTGCTCACAAATCGGAATTTAGAACGTTTTTAGAATGATTTTCGCGCATTTTCACCCCTTTTAAATTTCAAATTTTTAAAGAAATGTTCTTAGAGATCATTTATATCTAATAAATATATACCATGCAAAATTTCATGAATCTAGGTCCATCCATAATTCAAAAATCACGTTTTTAGAACGTTTTTAGTTCCTGCATCCCCTCTGGGGTAGTGGAAACAGACTTAAAATATAGCCTATCTTGTAGCAGGAGCTATCACCATCATTTTTACACCATTATATTTGAAATCGGTTCAGTACTTCCTGACGTTGCATAGAAATCGCAATTTAGAATGTTTTTTACAACGCTTTTCGCGCGTTTTCACCCTTTTTAACTTTCGATTTTTTTTTAGGAAAAGTTCTTAGAGATCATTGATGTCTTATAAGTAACTACCATTCCAAATTTCATGATTCTAGACCCTTTCATAACACAAAACCGCAATTTAGAAGGTTTATTTCTCCTGCAACCCCAAGGTGATAGTGATACAAAAATAAAACAAAACCATGTTAGAGCAAGGTCTGTCGCCATCAATTTACAACCTTTACTTTTGAAGTCGATTTGATACTTCCCAAAATAGAGTAGAAATCACCATTTAGAATGTTTTTTAGAACCCTTTTCGCGCATTATCACCCGTTTTAAATTTCGAATGTTTTAAGAACTGTTCTTAGAAATACGTTATATCTAATAAGTAACTAATATTTCAAATTTCATATTTCTAGGCCCTTCAGTAATGCAAAAATTGCATTTTTAGGACGTTTTTTGCTCCTGCACACCTTTGGTGTAGTGGCACCGACATGAAATATGGTCTATCTTGGAGCAAGGGTTGTCACCGTCATTTGGACACCATTATTTTTTAAATCGGTTTGGTATTTCCAGAGATTGTGTAGAAACCACCATTTAGAACGTTTCTTAGAACGCTTTTTGTACATTTTCACCCTTTTTAAATTTCGAATTTTTTAAGATCTGTTCTTAGAAAACCTTTATATCTAATAAATAACTAATATTTCAAATTTCATATTTCTAGGCCCTTCATAACGCAAAAACCGTAATTTAGAACGTTTTTTGCTCCTGCACCCCCTTTGGGGTAGTGACACCGACATAAAATATAGGCTATCTTGGAGCTAGGGTTGTCACCATCATTTTGACACCATTAGTTTTGGTTTGGTATTTCCTGAGATTGTGTAGAAACCACCATTTAGAACGTTTTTTAAAACGCTTTTTGCGCGTTTTCACCCCTTTTAAATTTCGAATTGTTTAGAAAATGTTCTTAGATATTATTTATATCTTATAAGTAACTACTATGCCAAATTTCATGATTCTAGGCCCTTCCATAACACAAAAATTGCATTTTTAGAACGTTTTTTTTGCTCCTGCACCCCCTTTGGGGCACCGACATAAAATATAGCCTATGTTCTAAGTTGGACTAACACCATCATTTTCATACCATTACTTTTGAAATCGGATCGGTAGCTCCAGAGATTACCTCTAACAAACAAACAATTTTTACTTTTTTATAATATTAGTATATATATATATATATATATATATATATGTATATATATATATATATATATATATACAGGGTGTTCCGTTAAAGGGGTCCAATATTAATAGGGGTAATAGAGGAGATCACACGGAGCATAAATCAGTATATAATGCCTGGCCGGATCTCAATAATTTTCAAGTTACAGCAAATAGAATGAAAAATCGGAAATTTGTAAAAAAAACCCTCATTGCTAAACTATCGATAATGCTACATAAAAACGAAGCACATATTTAGAAAGAGCAGAAAAAATCCTACGAAATGACATAAGTTGTTTTAGAATATTGAGAATTAATGGCGAGTTACAAGCTCTGAAACAGTGAAAAAATACAAAATCAAATATTTAGCAAAATAGTTAATCGTTAATTCCAAAAATGCAACTCTACCTACATCAAGGAAAATGTTATAAAATTTGGTCCATTCCGAAAGCTTTCGAAGAAGCTGACAATAAACCATATCAGTTTAATTGTATAGGAGAAATCAAGCAGTTCCCTAGTTACAACTCTGTACTGTTGCACGCTCGGAAAGGGCGAAACTCCGCCCATGACGATTGTAAACACCCCCGTTTTAATATCTTTCAATTATACATTTCTGATCAACCTCTATCAATACCCTTTCATTATTCAGTCTGGTCAAGTGAATGACATATTGTGCAGCTCTCGCCTTGTCTTAAAGCAAACTCCGTGACTGCTGCGTTTCCTCCATGAACTTTCAGGATGATGAAGAAGAAGTACTTTTTATGCAAATTTTCTATGTGTATAGGAAGAAAAGTGTAATAAAACAGCAGTCATCAGTGGGCGTTATGTTAAAGGGAGGCTGTTGTAAGTGGGATTGTAGTAAGTTGATGTATAATAATTATGCCGGAATACTCTAACGAAGAATATGCGGACATGCATCTGATGTACGGGCAAGCTCATGGAAATGCATGTCTAGCACAGCGCATGTACCGTGAGCAATTTCCAAGGAGACGTTGCCCAAGTTCGAAACTCTTCATAAAAATCGATAGACGATTACGGGAGACTGGATCGTTTAATACAGCAAGCATTGATGCAGGGAAACCTCGACATGTACGAACACCTGCAATGGAAGAAGATGTACTGAATACTTTTAAAGATAACCTCTCCACGAGTACACGAGCTGCTGCGTCTGAAGTCGGTGTTTCTCACCAAAGTGTGTGGCGTGTTCTGCGTGCAGAAAACATGCACCCCTTTCATGTGCAGCGGGTACAACTGTTATCAGTAACAGATTGTGCTCAGCGGACAGAATTCGTACGCTGGTTGCTTAATGTAACAGAAAATAATCCACAATTTCTGGAAAATATTTTATTTACTGATGAAGCAACATTTACGAGAGAGGGCGTGGTAAACACGCACAATATGCACACATGGTCATATACAAATCCGCACACTGTTTTCCCGTCGAACGCACAACAAAAGTTCAGTGTGAACATATGGGCAGGTGTCCTCGGCGATTATCTCATAGGATCATATTTACTCCCAGATGTACTCAATGGCAGTACGTACTTGGTTTTCCTACGGGATATCTTACCGCAGTTACTGCAAAATGTGCCAGCAACATTGCGCCACAATATGTGGTTTATACACGATGGCGCACCGGCACATTTTTTCATAGGTGTTCGCAATCACCTCAATTCAACATATCCTGGGAAATGGATTGGACACAGTGGACCTGTTGCTTGGCCTGCACGCTCTCCAGACCTCAATCCGTTAGACTTTTTTGTTTGGGGACACCTTAAATCGCTGGTGTATGAAACGCCTGTGGATACACCGGAGGATTTACTAGCGCGAATCGTTGTCGCTGCAGGAGACATTCCCAACTCCGTCGGAGTTTTTCGGCGTGTTCGCCAATCTTTACGACGTCGCTGTCGGCTGTGCGATTCTGTTAATGGGCGCAACTTCGAACACCTATTATAATAATGTCCGTTCGTCTGCCTTCCGACATTGAACTGTGCAGCGCAGGCCAGAAGACTATGCTTCACATATGTCATAAAGTACGTGGAATGTAATTCTTTATTTGTCATTTTTCTTTTATTTTCAACACTTTTTGGCACAGTATTTTGTAAGTCACATACTGTGGTGTACTCAAATTGTAAATTACAAAGTTTGTATGAATTAATTTAAAATTTAGTGCCTTTTTTAAATTTATAATTAATAAAATTATTATGCTATTTGTTATTATTATTTCCTATCATAAATTATGATGCACATATACATACAATAATTGTCCATGTAAAACATGTACTGAAACTTCTTGCATAGTTACAAATCGCAATATTTTTAATTATTTCCGAATTTTCACCACCAGTTTAATTTTAAAGAATTTAACTTAAGCTTTATATCAATAAAAGACCACTTTAAAATGTAGACTATTATTGTAAAGTTATTTTGGTTCATTCAACTCTTGAATAATTAAAAATGTTGCATCTCAGAAGAAGCATGATCGAAAATGTATAGTTGAGAGTAATTAAAAAGGCGGTGTTTCCAATCGTGATGGGCGGAGTTTAACCTTTGCTAGTGTCAAAGAAAGCGGAGTTGTAACTAAGAAACTGATTAATTTCTCTCACACAATTAAACCGATATGTTTCATTGTAAGCTTTTTCGAAAGTTTTCGGAATGGACCAAATTTTACTACATTTTCCTTGTTGTAGCTAGAGTTGTCTTTTTGGAATTAACGATTAACTATTTTGATGTATATTGGATTTCGTACTTTTTTCACTGTTTCAGGGCTTGTAACTCGTCAATAAATATTGCTATTTTAATACAATTGATGTCATTTTGTAGGTTTTTTCTGCTCTTTCTAAATATGTGCTTCGTTTTTATGTAGCATTATCGATATTTTAGCAATGAGGGTTCTTTTACAATTTTCCGAATTTTCATTCTATTTGCTGTAACTTGAAAACTATTGAGATCCGACCAGGCTTTATATACTGATTTATGCTCCATGTGATCTCCTCTATTACCCCTATTAATATTGGACCCCTTTAACGGAACACCCTGTATATATACATATACATTTATGAGGACGTGAGTTTCAAAACTCGCCTTAGGGTAACTCCGGGAGAGTCGCCGCATACGGGAAAGATGCCGCACCCCTTGTATTTCTTCTAATTATCGATAGATGATCGTCAAACGCACAGTATAGGTTCGCAATGAGATTACTTTAGCCAGTGTATAGCGTGAATCCTATTTCGATGTTTACTTGTAGAAGTACAATCCTTAATTTAGTATCCTTAAAGAAGTACAATCCTTAAGTAGTACAATCCTAACTGTCCAAACTTTTAAACACGTTATGTTTAAATGCTTTTCATGCACTGATTACTAAATGCATGCATGATTTCGAAGTCAAAACTAAATGTAGCCTTTGTATAGAGTACTGTGTGTATGTTTACAGCATTGCCTAGCGATTGCAGGTAACTGTGATGGCTTATGTCTGCACCATGAAAATGGGATACATGCCGCACTGCTATTCCGGTATACATGCCGCAGTTTCTTTTGTACGGGATGATTAACTGTTATTATCTTTTTCTTTTCTTTTTGCACAGACTAACCATGTTTGGCATGCTATCAAGTTTCCTAAAACCAAACGAGAAAAAGGGGGAAATAAAAATTGAAAAGGGCAAGAAAGATGCAAGTCACGATGATAATAATGAAAAATTGGATTACGCGTAACGCAGACGTTCTTTGCAAACTACTCCAAAAAAGAGGACGTGTAATTAGCTTCGTTGTATTATGTGTTCAAATGTAGTAACATAAAGACTGTACTTTTTCGACACTTTTTCTGTAGATTGTAGTCGAAAAAATAGGTCTCTTAGCCCATTCGGGACCGTAGGTGCATATAAGCACCTTCATAAAGAGTTTACAAAATTTGTTTCTCGCACCAGTAAAAAAGAAAACTAATATTTGCTTTGTTTAATTAGAGCATTTTAACGATTATTTAAGTAAAGGGAACTTCTTTTAAAAAAGTGGTACAAACCGAATAAAATTTTTGTAAAAGCCAACGGTCCCGAAAGGGTTAACAAATAAATTATGTAAACACAATTTTACTTTTTTTCTTTCCCCTTTCTAATACATTGATGTTACGTTGTTGCTGAAATAATAATTAAAATTTAATGTAAAAAATAAGTCGATAATTTTAATAGTGAAATTAGGCAGCAATTTTTGATTTGAATCTACTAATACATTTCATTGTGCTCATTTAGTTTCATTTTGTTATTACATCGTTAATTATAGTTCAGATATGAATTTTGTTTTAAATATTTTTATTTATAATTTCATTCTGTTCTTATTATAAGCGCGGCATAACTACCGCACAAGTGCGGCGTCTCAGCCTGAACGTGCGGGTTACCCGCCGCAGTGCAATGTTTTAGAAAAAAAATTTTAAAAAATATTAATAATTTGTTTTGAATTTTTTTGTCGCACTACACGCGTTGTATATTTAACATTAAATAGCACAGCATGATTTTTTTTTATTTTATGTCCACCATGGTACTTTATACACAAGTTCAAAAAAAAGTGCGGCATAAATCCCGGAATTACCCTATACGAAATTTAAAATAGTTGGATATGCCAATCTCAAAACTTTCTTCTATCGCATGATATGAAATTCCCTGCATTAGTTCTTGAGATATGATTGTAGCTAAAATCGTGTAAATCTTGCAAAATACAGTACCTTAGGTGGTTTACACTAAAACCTATTCAGTAACCACTTATGTCAACGTCTAACTGGATGTGAAATTTGATAAAAATTCGTGAGTTAATTCTTGAGATAGAGCTGTTGCGAAAATCTTGAAAAATGCAACATAGCAGCGCCACCTGTTGAATGATTTGCACCAAAGCATAATCAGCACCAATATGTATCAAAGTAAACCTGAATCTGAAATTTGATGAAAATCCGTGCATTATTATTGAGATACACTGTTAAAAATATCCCTGTAACATTACGGGCAGAGGCCGGCAGCATAGAATCCATTCATACTCCGTAAAAAAAATTCCATGCCCATCATTTTGTGCAGCCCGTAATTTTACGAGGCAAAGATATAATGCACTTCAAATCACAATAACACTTTACATACTGTTCTTTAGCACGTAGCACGTTAGATAATCATCACAGAATCGCTTTTTTGGCGTGTTAAAAAATATGTTACGGTCGCGATTAAGTGACATTATTTTTCGAAACACGACTAAAATGAAGGGTTACACCCAGCGGAGGAAAATGTATGGGGTCGTACCGCATTGTTTTAGTGTATCAGACCGTTTTTCATCAAATAAGTCTGTTTTCGTGAAAATTGAAGAGAAAACGGCCGTAAATTTACAGTTTTTTCTGAGAGTGTACAATTTTTTTTATGCTGATAATTTCAGTGCCTTAATCGCGTAGCTCGATTGCGTATCTGTTTTAAATCTGTGTTTATATTATTTTATTTATTAATTCTGATGTTTTTATTCCGTTATGGAATATTAGCCCGGAAACAAATTCTGAACTATTTATTTTGTTTTAAGTGTAAACGGCTTAACCCTTTTGATCGGGAGACACGCGATAGTGATAGATAAAAAATTATATTTTAAAAACTATATTATTAAAAAAACTCTATTATTTTAAAAACTATAAAATTTCAGTAATATGAGATACAGTTTTCAAACAAATTACATTTGACGGAACATGTTTTTTACAAGGATGTAAAAATTTAGATTGTGAGATATTTAGAAGTTTAAAAAGCTCGGTCATGTGTTGCCACCGTTAAAATGTCGTCAATGTTGCTCACAGACATGGGTTTGCTTTAGAATATATAGATTTAATAAACGGTTCAAAAAAGATATAGGGAGGAGGGTGAATGAACTAATAGTTTTTGAACCGTATCTCCTCAAATTGTGAATGAAATTGTACGAAAAGAATCACCAAATTTACCCCCATCAACACTAAAATAAGATGAAAAAAAATAATAATTGAAATCAAATTCATATTATCGTTTCGCGAAAAATTTCCTTTTGAACCGTTGCACCTCAACCAAGTCTATACGTCTGTTATGAATTGAGATTTTATCACTTCCCCCTTATCCGGGACATATATAAAAATTTGTAATCGATATCTGGCTTTGTTAGAAAGCTATTGATATTTCAGAAGAGACAATGAAAGTACTATAAGTAGGCACGAGTAGATGGCCGCCTAAATTACAGATTTCGAGTAGTAAGGTATACAATGCAAAATAAGAAAAAAAAAATCAGTTAGAATGACAGGAGAAAACATTTTATTTTTACAAAAAAGAAAAAAAAACATAATAATCAGATTCACCAGATGCTATTCTCGGCAACTCTTTATTAGGTTTTCAATTCGCGTAATTTTAGATATTTTATACTAACGGTCTTCAAACGTTTTCACGAAACGCCAATATTTAAACTTTTTTGATTAGTGTAATTTCAATGCCGCCCACTAATACCTTTATAATTTTAATATTATGAGAATTATGGAATTGTAAGAATTTTTTTTTCCAGGATCATATCAACGTCTAATTGCTGAATGTACCTAGGATTTTGTGTTTTCTATAGAAAATACATAAATAAATAAATAAATAAAAACACATTTAAAAAGTAGTATTCCTTTTATAGTAGAAATTAAAGCACAAAATTTAAATTTGCGGAAAGTTTTTGCTGAAATTTAGATATTTAAAAAAGGATGATAACGAACATTAAGTCGAGGCCGAACCGGTTTTCCGACGGCTCAAGCACCTAGGATTTTGTGGTTCTCTATAACAACAACAACAAAAAAAAAAAACTTTTAAAAATCAGTATTCCTTTTGCAGTAGTGATTAAAACATAAAATTTAAATTTACGAAAAGTATCTGTGTCACTGACGTATCACTGACGGCATTTTGCGAATGGCAGACGATCAAATTAAACTTTTATTCACTTTTATTCAGAATTATTAAATTTCTAAATATCACACTTTTTCAATTTTTACACCGTCAAATGGAGAAAAAAGTGTGCTTTCAAATGCAATTCGTTTGAAAACTATATCGCAATTTGTTTGAAAACTATATCGCTATTTGTTTAAAAACTGTATCGCAATTTACTCAATTTTTATTGTTTTTAAAATAATGCAATGCATGATTGTATTAGATCTATTTCTGTCACTTGCAGACAGACAATTACAAAAGACAAATATGTTTGCACTTAAATTAATATAAATTAAATAGTTCAGCATTTGTTTCCGGCTTATATTCCATAAGGAAGTTCAGGCTTTATCAATCCATAAATAAAAGATACATATGTATATAAATTAAACACAAATTTAAGACATGTATATGAACCACGCTTAAAACATTGAAATTATCACAATAATAATAATAATAATAATAATAATAAATACTAGTCCTCTTTAGCGATTCCTTCCGCTGTTAATTCCTGCACGAGACCAATACGAAAGTTACTGCTTTCATAAAATTAACTTTAAACATTTTATTTGAATATACATATAATTGATAGCATCTAAAAATGATTGTTGGTATTGTTCTTGAAATATCTGAAATATATGTATTAATTTTTAAGTATTCTGAAATCTGGGAATCGGGAAAACAGGTTGGATCTCCTTGTTTTCATAATAGCTAAAAATAGATTAATTTATGCAAGATATTTTATAATTTTAACATTTATATTTTGTTTGTTTTTTATTATTACTTGATTTTGTGCCATTAACTAATTAATTTTTAATAGAATCTGGTTTTCTTCACTTGCCAGAAGTTAGTATTAATTCGGTGTTCTCAACAATATCGCTCAGACTAATCACTTTGAAGAAAGGCCTTGTTCCTAATTAAAAATCAACATGATTTGATGACATGCTGTTTGTCCCATTTACTTTTCTTTATAACTTTCCTTTTACTTTCATTTTCTGCATTTTTTGTAATCATGTAGCCTTGAAAATGCGACCAAAAACTTATGAAATTTGCGATTAATCGAATGTTCTTCCTTTATTTTTATTGCACAATGAAAATAAATCCTATGATTGCTTATTGCACATTTAATAGAGACTGCAGAAATATGTAGAAAGTTTATGAAAGTCGCAGGGGTTCCTATAAATGATAAAACATAACCTCATTCCAATCGCAAATCATTGCGGGATCTTTCAGTAAGATTTCGAGATATTTTATCTTTATATTACTGTAATGATTTTCCTGTAGTAAAAATATTTGTTATTTGTTATTGATCCTTTCATTATTTTCATAGAATTTTCTTTGTATTTGTTGTTATAATTCGATTTATTTTAGTACATTCTTACAAAAAAAAATTTGAATAAAAAAGAAATAGTTTTGATTTTATTTGCAGATCAGAGTGGTTGAGATTAGAGCCCTCAATCGGGTCAGGTAACCTGGTTTTACCTGAACTAGAATTCCCTCGCAGTTAGGGTTTGCTGTGGTTGAAGCTAACTTTTTTTCGTTGCAGGTTGTGTTGACTTTAAATGTTTTGAGTTCGAGACTATTTTGGGTTAGCTTTTGATTGTTTCGGGTCGGGTTCGTGTGGACCTTATTTTTCAAAAGAAAAAAAAACTACACAGTTAATATATGTGTTCCTTTTTATACAAAAAAGATAAAATTGATATTAGAGATATAATTGAAGGCTACCTTTATATATTTTTATTTAAAATATGGATTTTTTTTTTTTTGTTTCAGTTAGTATTTGGGTCGGGATAGAATATTTTGTGTTCGGGTTTAAGGTTGAAGTGTATCGTGTTCGGATAGGGTTTCGTGTTGACAATCAAGAATGTTTTAAGACTGGTTTCAAATCCAAACAGACTACTTTAATGGTTATATAAAAAATATATAAAGATACTTTCATAATTTAGGAAAATGTAATACAGCCACGAACGAAAAAACGACGGCTGTGCTCAAGATAAAAATAAGTAGTATATATTCACCGCGTTTGTAGCGCCCCCTGGGAATAAATATGTAACCAAACTTGATTTTTTTATGTTTTAATATATGCCAGCTATACTGAAGATAAAAATAGATAGCACAGATTCTACAGAATTTTTATTTTTAGCTGTTGAGTTTATAGCGTCCCATGGTAGGAAATATGGTAGCTAAATATAAATAAAACTGATTTTTTATAGGGATTTTTAAATACCTTTTCAGAATAAGCTTATATCATGGGCAAATTTATGTTTTGTTAACGATTTTCATTTGATTTTTTTTTTTTTTTTTTTTTTTTTTTTTTTTTTTTTTCTTTTATTGGTAGCGGCCCTAAGGGAGAAATTGCACAAATCTTTGAAATGGATTTTTTTTTTTATTTACTCACTTAACAACCGTACTCCGTGTTAAAATTAGATGGGACAGATTCAACCCAACTTTCTCTTATGCTGATAATGCTTCCTAGAGACAAAAAGATTAACCAAAGGTAAATAAAAATTATTTGTATGTATTCTCTGTATGACAGCCGTACACAAGATAAAAATAGATAGTACTGATTAAAAGCATTTTTTTTTTTTTCGTTTATATCTACCCCAAAAAATTGTTTTCTAAGTTTTACAGCATGAAGACATTTACGGTGATCATTTTCAAGTTAAATTCATTTCTAATGAGAAAAAAAAATTAGTTATGACTATAGAAATAACTACAAATTAGCAATTCATCACTGATACTAAACGATCAAGTAAGTTGTTACATAAAACAGCGAAACACAAGATATGTATAATTAATCTCTCTGATGGCCTGTCCGTTTGTGCACCATTTAAATTCCTTGAAATTCTCTTGAGTGCAAGAATTTTAAATTTGTTATTGGGGTAAATTACAGTGTGTCCCCACCACTGAATGAATTAGTAACTTGTTTCCAACAAATGAGTCTTCTGTCCAGGGGTTACCGCACGAGGGGGGTACAAGCGCCAAAATTCTTAGTTTGACTAATAAAATGATGAAACCAGAATAAATAAAATCGGGGAATATCAATCAATAAGAAAATCAGAATGAATCATTTGATTATTTAATGAAATCACAAATCATCAATTCAAAAATGATAATAATTTAGAAAGATTCTAAAGATTCTTATAAATGCTTTAAAACACTAAGAATCGATTAAAGTTGAAAAAACACAATTTAAAACATGCCTGAAATATTAGCTTTCATTGCACTTTTATTTATTATTATTATTATTATTTTAAACATAGTCTCTGTCTTATAATAATAAATTTAAAATGCTAAAACTAAATAAGTTCAGAAACTGCTTTAATCATTATTATTATTATTATCATTACCATTATCATTAATCTTTTAGACATTATTATTATTATTTTAAATATTATTATTTTTATTTTCTTCTATCTTTACAAAAAGAAAGTATTGGATTCGTGAAAAATTTCGACTTCCTGTTTTCGATGGATTTATACATTTTAGACAGGCCTGAACACGATTTGATGGTTTTTAGAAAAGGTCTGTCTATCAGTCTGTCTGTCACTCTGTGAGTCTGTATGTGACAAAAATTTTGTGGGCGCTCTATCTCAAGAACTAATGTACCGAATTTCACAAAACTTTAGATTCAGTTAGACCTTGATATAAGCTGGAGCTGATTATTTTTTGGTGTATATGGCCCAAGAAGTGGCGCTGCTATGCTGCATTATTCACGATTTCTACAATATCTCTATCTTAAGAAATAATGCACGGATTTTCATCAAACTTCAGATTTAGTTGGTTCTTGATATAATTTGGTGCTGATTACTTTTTGCTGCAAATCGCTCAACAGGTGGCGCTTCTAGGCTGCATTATTCATGATTATCGAGATAGCTCTATCTCAAGAACTAAAGCACGAATTTTCATCAAATTTCAGATTCAGTTATTCCCTGATATAGATTAGTGCTGTTAAGTTTTTGGCGTAAATCGCCCAACAGATGGCGCTGGTATGTTGCATTTTATTTGCGATTTTGCAATAGCTGTATCTCAAGAACTAATGCATGGATTTTCATCAAACTTCAGATTCAGTTAGTCCGTGATAAAAATTGGTCCTGATTAGTTTTTGGTGTACATCGCACAATAGGTGGCGCTGTTATGCAGAATTTTTTCAGATTTCCGCAATAGTTCTAACTCAGAAACTAATATACGGACCTTCATCAAACTTCAGATTCAGTTAATACTTGAAATAAGTTGATGCTGATAGGATTTTGTTGTAAATCACCTAATCGGTGGCGCTGCAATGCTGCATTTTTCAGGAAGTATCAACATGTATGAGATAGAAGAAAGTTTGGGATTGCCACATTCGACTAGTTATTTTTATTCTTTTAAGCATGGTCTTTGTTTCATAATAATATATTTAAAATGTTGAAATTAAGTAAGTTCAGAAACTGTTTTAATTATTATTATTATTTTAAATGTTATTATTGTTATTTTAATTCTTTTAAAAATAGTCTCTGTCTGATAATAATAAACTTAAAATGATTAAATTAAATTAGTTCAAAAATTGCTTTTATTATTATTATTATTTTAAGCAATCTCTCTATCTCATAACAACAAAATTAAAATTTTGAAATTAAATAAGTTTAGAAACTTAAAATTTATTTCAAGCATTAATAGTTTAACAAATATTATTAATTATGGCTAATTTAAAAATAACAGTGCTGATGATATCATATTTCCATTTACTTCAGGACAGTTCTAATTACACTTATTATTATTATTATTATTATTATTACTATTGCATTGTAAACTTGAAAATACGAAAAAACACATTTAAAAAATGAAAATTGTGATTAACTGAGAATTCTTTATTTATTACACAATGAAAATAAATCCATTCATTGCTTATTGCGCAGTTAACAGTGGCTCCAGAACTACACTTCGGTTTATGAACATTGCAGGAGGCATACGTGATCACATATAATCTCATTCCAATCATAAATCATTGCAAAATTCCCATTCGGTAGGATTTTATGATCTTTTACGGATTTTACGATCTTATACTTGCTGTTATGATTTTTGTGTTAGTACGTAGTGATATCAGAAAAGGATAATAAAATCAGAAAACTATAATGAAATCATGATATTTGAATGAATGAAATCAGAAAATATCAATAAGTATGAAGATGAAATTAATTTCTGTCAATCATTACCATATATACTCGCCCATAATCCGACACTTTCATTTGAGGAAAAAATATGTTGAGTACCAGTATTTTCGACTAGTTTACTTCGCCTAATTTAATATAAGAAAATTTTCACAAATTCTGCAGTTAAACAGGAAAAAGATAATTTTTTATATACTGGTATTCAATCTGTTATTCCTCTCGAATTTGGCTTCGGCTTATACGCAAGTATATACGGTAATGAAATTATAAAATTTCAATTTTTAAGAAAATTTGTAATTTAAAAAGGTTTAAAAGTGTTCATAAAAAAGTCCTAAATTATTCATTATTTTCAAAAAACTATTAAAGTTGAAAAAACAAATCTGAATTATTATGGTTTCTCCATGTTCGAAATATGTAAAATTCTTTAAAACATATTTTTCATTTTCTTTATTCTTTTTTACATATTTCATTAACAAAAATTAGAATTATAATGAAATGTTGAAGTCAGAAATCAGTATTATAATGAAGTCATAAAATCAGAAAAGTCTAATGAAATAATGATATTAGAATTAATAAAATCAGAAAATATCAATGAATATGAAAATGAAATTAATTTCTATTAATCATTAATGAAATCCAAGATATCAATTTTTTCGGAATTTTCAAATTTAAAAAAGAAGGTTAAAAGTATTCTTAAAAAGTCTTTACATATTAATTATTAAAACACTATTAAAGTTGAAATAATAATTTTAATTATTATGTTTTCTCTGTGTTCAAAACACGCAAAATTCTTTCAATTATTTCTGTTTTTCATTTTCTTTATTTTTTTTAACATATTTCATATAATATATATACAACTATAATAAAATAATTAAGTCAAGAAATAAGAATTATAATGAAATAATTAAGTCAGAAAATTAGAAAATTATAATCAAATAATGACATCAAAATGGATGAAATCAGATAATATCCATGAATATAAAAATGAAATTAATTTCTGTGAATCATTAATAAAATTATACAACATGAATATTTCAGAAAATTATTTTTTTTAAATTCTTCTTAACCCTCCGACTGTCTTAGAAAAGGGCAAAAGTGTAATGTTGTTTTCTCTGCATTTTGTTTTAAATGCTAAAAAAATTTATTCTTTGAACATTTTATAAAAAAACTTAATAACGAATATGAATGCAATCCTCAGAAGTATTAATCATTGTTCAAAGTATTAAAAATACATTAAATCAATAGAATTATATTACTTTAAATATTGCTTGTATTGCAGTGAAACCTGGAGCTTAGTGAACGTATTAACACGGGCTTGTCAGTGAGGGGAAAGAAGTCTTAAAATATAGATTATTAAAAAACTGTTAAATTGCAAAAATAATTTCACATATAGAACTTTCTCCACTTTCGAAATATGCAAAAAAATTTTATATATATATATTTTTTTTAATTTTTTTAATGCAAATAATTTAAAACAATGTCATCAAAAACAAGAACTGATTGGACATCTACAAAAAGAATCAGAATTGTCATATTGTGAGAAAATGGTCTCTCTTATGCTGAAATTGCAAGACAGGTTGGTGGATCAGTCACTTTATCTGGTATACGAAAGTTGTACTTACGTTATGAAGAAACTAAATCAGCAATAAATAAGGCAAGATCAGGTCGAAAAGATGTACAAGTGTTTCTGACGATCGAAAGATATATATATATATATATATATGCCTCAAAGACCGAAGAATTTCATCAGATGCTTTTAGATGTGAAATAGATGCAAAGGGTATTTCAGTTAGTTCAAGAACAATAAGGAGAAGATTAACAGGTTTTAGACTGAAAGGTAGAATTCCAAGGGAAAAAAAAATTTTTTTTAATCTTCAGCAACGCAAGAAACGAATTCAATGGACAAAAGAACATACTAATTGGTCAAAAAATCAGTGGAAGCAAATAATCTGGAGCGATTAGAGTAAAATATCGCTCTTTGGTAAAGAGGGGGGAAAATATGTTAGACGTAGCGTAGTGAAGAGCTGCATCCTGTTTGGAAGCAACTACAAACAAATGTCATGATTTAGGCCTGTATGTCTGCAGATGGTGTGGGCCGTATTCAAGTGATTGATAGCATTCTGAATGAAAAAAAAAATCGAAACTGTCCTGGAACAGAAATTGATACCTTATATCAGGGAGCTCTTCCCCAATAAAGCGCCACTTATCTTTCAGCAGGATTTAGCTCCATGTCATATGCCAAAAATGTACAAAGAATGGTTTAAAAATAAAAGCATACAACAATTACCCTGGCCAGGAAACAGCCTTGATCTGAATCCTATAGAAAATTTGTGGCGACGCGACGTTTGAAAATCTTTGTACAAAAAAAGTGCCCATCTAATATAACGCAACTTATTGAAGCCGTAATTGATTCTTGGCATCATGTGATTAAAAAGGATGAACTCCAAACACTAGTTCTCTCAATGAAAAGAAGCTGTGAAGCTGTGATAAAAAACAAGGGTTATCCTACTAAATATTGAATGTGTAATTGTAACTTTAATATATAATGAAATCTAAAATATATCTTATTTTTTGTATGCATAACTTTTTTTTTTGTAATGCAGATATTTTAATTATTTTTTTTTTAATTCTACATTAAATTTCCTTGAATTTGATATATAAACATTTGTATTTAAGTGAAATTTATTATATTCTTCAAGCACACAAAGTTATAAATCATGAAAATTTCAAAAAATGTCTAGAATTTTGGCCAAAACTGTACATGTGAATCTATAGATCATATACAGGGCTTTTCAAAAAAATCGAATGTTTTCCGTACTATTCATGATAATTGCAGAAATTGGGTTTTCAAATCCGTTATGCATTTTCTAAATTCTTTATTTATACATCTTTCATCTTAATAAAATGCGAAATTTTGTTACAGTATTCTGAATGTGTTGGAAAGTGTTTCATAATTTATGCTATACACATGATTTTTCGTTCTTGTTGCTCAATGAAAATGAATCCATTGATTACTTGTTGCTGAATGAAAATTAGTCCAATGGTTACTTATTGCACAGTTTACATTGACTCCAGATATACGTTAGATTTTAATTTTGCAAGGTCTCTATAATCTATCTCATAAACTGATTCGAGTAGTAAATCATTTTAAAATACCTTCTTGTAGTATTTTACGATCATTTATGCTTATACTACTCCAATAACGTCTAAGTTAGAGTGTAAAATAAATAAATAATAAAAATAATAAAATTATGGACTAATGAATTCAGAAAATATCAATGAATATGAAAATTAAATTAATTTATGAGAAACAATAATGAAATTACAAAATATAAATTTCTCAAACATTTTAAATTTTAAATTGTTTAAAAGTAATCTTAAAAAGTCTTAAAATATTAATTATAAAAAACCCCAATTAGATTTGAAAAACGCAATTTAAAATTTTGTATTTTCTCCATGTTAGAAACAGGAAAAAAATTTTAAATATATTTTTCAGTTTCTTTAATTTTTTTTAAAAATATTCTAAAATGAAAACATTTTCAAATTCTAAAGTGTAGAAAAAAATAATAATAATTAAAAACATTGAAAAAAAACCCTTCAGGAAATGTGAATTCATTTGAATAATTAACTTTATTAATGAATTTTAATAATGATTCCTAATTAAAGTTTAATATAATTTGATTATATGTTGTCCGCCCCTTTTCTTTGGTAAAGCTTTCATTACACTTTCAGTTGTTGTGCTTTTTTGTTACATTGCAACCTTGAAAATGCTTCCAAAAAGTTATGAAATTTGTGATTATCCAAGCACTCTTCTTTTCTATTGCACAATGAAAATGTATCCATTGATTACTTATTGCGCAGCTAACATTGACTCCATATATGCGTTAGTTTTTAATGTTGCAAGGTCTCTATAAGCGATCTCATAACCTCATTCGAATAGTAAATCATTTTAGAATATCTTCCTGTAGCGTTTTACGATCATTTATGCTTATTCTGCTGCAATGATGTTTGAGTTAGTGTGTAAAGAAATAAAAAATAATAATGATGAAATAATGAATAGGTGAAAGTAGAAAATGGCAATGAATATGAAAGTTAAATGAATCACAAAATACACAATATGAACTTTAAAAAGCTCATCGTTTTACTTAAAAAGCGACAAAGATATTTAAATTATCTAGCACTTTCAGCTTGCAATTCCGCGGCCGAATGTAAATATTAATATAATTCTGATAGAAAGTACTAGGAAATTTAAATAAAATGTACATTTTGAACTTGTAACATCTATATTATTATAAACTCTGTCGCCTTTTAAGTAAAACGGTTCATATTGTGTATTTTGTGTTTGAAATAAGGTGGAATATTTCATTTCGTCTTATGATTTTATTGAATTGTTAATGAAATCACAAAAATTCAATTTTCTATCAAATTTAAACTTAAAAAAGTTTTAAAAGTTTCCTTTAAAATATTTTTTAAATATTAATTCTTAAAAAACTTTTCAAAAAACACAATTTAAAGTATGTTTTCTCACTGTTTCAAATATGCAGCATTATCTTAAAAGTTTTCGTTTCGTTTTATTTTCTACATATTTAATTACAAAAAAATAAATAAATAAATAATAATAATCAAGTATATAAATAATAGTGAAACTTTCGAATTCGAACTATCAGTACTTTTGAAAACATTTGGCGAAAATTTCAAGGCACAATTCCTTTTTGAGATCCCTTGAGTTCAAATTATAAATTGGAAATTTTTAAATTCTAAATTTGGAAAATTTGAGTGCTGATCTTTATTTTATTTTAACACTCCAACATAGTTGAAAACTTTCAAGGTCTTAATGTTTAACCGTAAGCTTTAAGAGGGTATGAGGTCAAATTTTATTTTCTTTATTTATAGGCAATTTTTAATGAATTTTTCTCCTAAAATGTGTATATCTTTAAACATTACTTTTAAGACAAAAAGGTTTTTAAACATTGAATTTTTTTCACAATTTTTTTAATTTCAAATTTTTAACTTATACACTTTTTTTATATAAATCATGATACATTTTTCACTGTTGCGTGCGGAAAATAATTCTTGTTAATTTGTCTCCAGGATTTATAACAATATTGCTTACAAAAGTTATAATAAATTTAAAGGTAAAAATAAGCGGATTTTTGAGAGTGATTTTTATTTCGAGGAATATATTTTCAAATTTTTTACACGAAATTAAAAATGCTGAAGACAATTTGTTAAAAACGTAACATAAAAACTCTGTGCAATATTTATACATTTACCTTGCAAGAAAGTTTAAATACACAGCGTCCCAAAAGTTTAGACAACCAATAAATTTTGCATTAACATAAAAAGTAATAAGACGCAATTTAAATTCCTGAGATATTTAATAAATAAAAGCAGTTTTGCTGATATACACATATAAATTATGATCAAATTATGTTTGAAATTATAACATATACATTAAATTATATAAAAATGTGCTGTACCAAAAGTATAGACACATGTATTTTTTATTATTATTATTTTTTTTTTTTTGGTTTTACATTTATAAAAGTAACTAAAAACTTACTTTTAATATTTAATTGTATTGCCACGACACTTTATAACACCACATGCACGTTGTTCCATAGAATTAACTAAGCATTGCATTACAGAAAGAGGTATTTCATACCACGCTTTGTCAATTGCAATTTTTAAGTCATGTACACATGTATATTCCTTTCCATTTTCATATATTTTACGAGATAACATCCCCCGTGGAACTCAAATCCATGGAACTCAAATCTGGACTGAGTGCTGGCCAGTCTAATAGTGTGATATTGTTTTGCCTAAACCATGTTTTCGATGATGTGGAGGCATGGAAGGATGCCCCATTTTGTTGGAAAACACAGTCCGGTCCTGCTGGAAAATCCATAATTGGCAATAAATTGGTACGTAAAATATCCTGATAATCCTATTATTTCATTTTTCTGTCCATAAATTCTAGAATTGTTTGGCCGTTGAAAGAAAACCCTCCCCAGATCATTACGGATCCTCCGCTTTGTTGCCTGCTAAAACAGTTCTTGGGTTCTTTTCTTAGGTCATGCCCGTGAAATTTATGACCATCAGGGCCGTCTAAACTCCATTTCTTTTCATCACTGAAGATGACAGAAATCCATTTTCCACCGTATGATATATGCTTTCTAGCCCACT
This sequence comes from Maratus speciosus, assembly GCA_963932465.1. Lineage (NCBI taxonomy): Eukaryota > Metazoa > Arthropoda > Arachnida > Araneae > Salticidae > Maratus > Maratus speciosus. The sequence continues at coordinate 442,372,329 of OZ010797.1, read as the reverse complement.
TTAGACGTTCATCTTTATGTCTATGCTTTAAGCAAGGTTTTTCTTTCATTCTCCTGTAAACAATATTTGTTGAAACTTTAATTCTTCTGTGTACAGTACTTTTTGAAATCCTGGAAATTAATGGAATTTCACGCACAGATAAATTATCAACTGAAGCCATTTTTAATAACATTTTAACCATCACGTAAATTGGATTTGCTAGCAGGACCGGACTGTGTTTTCCAACAAGATGGGGCATCCATCCATACCTCCACATAATCGAAATCATGGTTTAGGCAAAACCATATCACACTATTAGACTGGCCAGCACTTAGTCTAGATTTGAATCCCATGGAGAACATATGGGGGATCTCATCTCGTAAAATATATGAAAATGGAAAGCAATATACATGTGTAAATGACTTAAACATTGCAATTGACAAAGCGTGGTATGAAATACCGCCTTTCGTAATGCAATGCTTCGCTAATTCAATGGAACAACGTGTATTTGGTGTTATAAAGTGCCGTGGCAATACAATTAAATATTAAATGTAACTTTTTTACTTTTTTAAATGTAAAACCAAAAAAAAAATTGCAGGTGTCTATACTTTTGGGACAGCACATTTTTATATAATTTGATGTATATTTTATCATTTCAAACCTTTGATCATAATTTAAATGTGTATATCAGCAAAACTGCTTTACCTTTCTCACGAATTTTAATTGTACCTTATTACTTTTTATGTTAATGCAAATTTTATCTATTGTCTAAACTTTTGGGATGCGGTGTATACCCTTTTAAACATGACAAATTATGAAAAAATCATCATGAGATAAATGAAATTAAAGTTTTAGTCACGGGCATGACAGTACTGATAGTGCAATACAAAAAGTTTTATATATGTAGTGTAATCATCACAGTATTTTATGAGCACAGTATTTTATTAGTATTTTATGAGCAAAAGTACAAAAAGAAAAAGAAAAGTGTCCAGTTAAATTTGGTGGCATTGAGCTCACAGGCTATTCACACAAATTGTATATTATATTGTTATTTCAAAGAATAATGCCCCTCTAAAAATAAAGAAATCGACAAAAAAAATGCAAAAAGGTAAAATATAAAAATCTTAAAAAAGCAGTCTTTGCTTGTTATAACACAAACCAATATAGTTCAAATGAGAAAGAAGAACCTTCAAAACTAATCAGGGAAGCGCCTTATCAGAATAAACCTGTGTACCAAATTTGAAACAAATCGGATAATTTTGCATGAAAAACCCATTTATCTAAATTAAGGGGGGATTAGCCCCCGTTCCCCTTTATACTTAACCAATGAACCCCCCTTCAAAAAAAAAACTAATCAGGGAAGCGTCTTATCAGAATGAACTTATATCCAAAATTTGAAGCAAATCGGATATTTCTATCAGGAGTTATTGCGTTACGCATATAAATATGTAGGAACATTCTGAACCTGAGGGCGCATTAGCTCCCAGGCTTTGATAGCTTGTGAGCTAAAAATGCATTTTTTTTTTTTTTTAGAATTTTGACCGCTGGCCCCTCTAAATAAATGCAAATTTCTTATAGCTAACTTTATATACTACATTGAGTCCCATCAGTCTTGCAGGAAGGCATTTTGGGTCTCATTTTGAAATAAGAGTCTTTTGAAAGGTGTTGAAATAGTAAACTCCCGTTTTAAAAGCTAAAATTTAAATTAATTTCCCATTCAAAACATTTTTGAACTCTTAATATCTAATCCTGAACCCTCCCATTTTTTGAGTACCAAGATTTCCAAATAGTTATCTTCAGCTTATTTATTTGTTTCACTTTTGTCTTTAAACAAAGCAAATTTTTCTATTCGAAATTAATGCTACTTTTTAGGAGATGCAACTTAATATTTTATTTATACGCACGGTTTTCGGCTAATGCCGATGAAATTATTTCTTTTTCTTTGTGCAAGTGCTTTTAGGCTCATGCCGCTGCAATAGTTTATTTTATTTGTTACTCGCGGCTTGTTGCTGTGATTTTGCTTTTCCTTTTCTTTTACATTTTATTATATCAAGAGAGTGAGTTAAAATTTAGGAAAACATCTTTTTGTTTTGACTTCAAAAGAAAATTTCAGTGTTTTTGTTTTTGATTCATCTGCCGAGCAGAGAGGTTTTTTTTTCAAATCCGTCAAATTTACAGGAATAGTATGACGAGAATTAAACTGTGAAAAATAAACTAATTTGGATTACCCTTTTACTTACCCATCATACGTAGTATAGGGTAAGTCTTGTAATCGTTTTTTAAAAATAGAAAAAAAATGACGGATTTACACGTTTCAGACACTGGAGATTCCGAAAAATATATTTTTAGAGAGAAAAAAATGCTGTCTGTGTGTCTGTAAACGCTCTATCTCCAGAGCAAATTGAGATAGAGACTTGAAATTCGGTGTGTGCTTAGTATGTAATAATGGAAAGAAGCCTATTGAATATCAGTAACTTCGATTATTTGGAACTATTTTTTTCAGGCTCTCGAATTATTCGTTCTAATAAAAGGTATATAATTTTTTTCGAAATTGTTTATTTTAAGAAGTGAATATAAAAGACAATAAAAAAACATAAATTTTGCATAAAGAATGGAGTCAATCCGATAATTAGTTGCCGAGATATTTATAATCATATTTTCCACACTTTTCGATTTTTCATGACCCTGTACTTCATTCAAATTTCGATTCGGAGATATATTTTAACTGGAAATGAGACGCTTAATCCGACGCAGTAAACTGTTAGTTAATATGATTATCATTTTTGGAGTTATAAGGAGGTATCTTTTAAGCAATTCGGTGCTACTTGATTATCCCGTCAACTATCGCCAAACTATAAGATTAAATGCCAATGATGGCTTATCGTAAATGTCACAGTCACTTGACATTAAACACGTTACACGTGTTTTTTACGTCATCAAGTGATTTTTAATTCGACGTTTTATATTTATTTTTATTCCACTTTTACTAATTTATTTATTTTTCGTTATTTAAAATAAAAATTATGCCAATTTGTATAATTTTGCGAGTAGTTTAGTGACATAATTTGTCGAAATTGTTCGACAAGATAATCAAGTGGTACCCCCAATTCAGTAATAGAGCATTACTATGTATTAAAAATATTTAAATATACGTTTGAATTTTATTTTGGAATTGCAATGCATTTTATAAATAGTTTACAAATGCTTTATTTTCATATTTTATATTATGTATATCCTTGATGGAAATGGCCCGCAACGACTAGTTTTATTGGTAAAAGAACTGTGATCGCTGTATAAGGCAAAATTCATCTATATTTTGTAAATATGTATATAACTATTAATGTCAACATCTATTCATGGGAGATTCTCAAAAAGTGGGATCATTAAACGTTAACTATGTGTAATTTTTAAAATTTTCAAATTTAAGGCCAATTTTTTTTAATAGTAGTATATTATTTTGTCTATAAATATAATACATAAATATTTTTAATAGTATGTCTACAAAATTATACACAAACATTAAAAGCCAGCAAGTATTCTGGAAAATTAATGATTAAAGCATTTAATTAGCAGTTGTGTACGTTAAAAATTTTGGACATTTTTTCGCACGTACGTTACAGATTTTGTACGTTGCTCTTAGTATTTAAAAAATTCTTAAGACTAAGAATGTAGTAAATGTGTCTGTATACATATATATATATGTATATAACTTTTTGTTATCCAGTAATAATAATAATAAAATCAAATGCTTTGTTACGTACGTTACTTTCGGACATAACAAAATACAGAAAAATTCTTTATAGAAAAGTCCTTCTATCTTCAAAAAAGCAATAAATCAGCCTGCCATCTCTTAACGAAATTATCAAAAAATCATCCGTTTCCTTTATGCATTCGTTGTTTACCATTAGAAGCACCTGGAAAAAAGTTAAAACTCTTTTTCTTGGTGGTACATTGGAGCAGTTAACGTTATGAATGTCCAAAATTGGCCTCGTTAGCATAAAATAATAAAATTTTAAGATATTTATACAAAGCTTTTACAATAAATTATGTCATTTTCTGTCTCTGAATAAAATTAAAGCTCAGTGTAAAAAAAAAAAAAAAATAAAGTCAGTGATAATTAAAGTTATGTTTCAAAGGCTTAAAATTATGACGTGTGTCCAGTGCCCACCTTTTGAGAATTGCCCTCATCTGTCTTGTTTTTATATCATTTTAAAGAATAGAAATAAATTCTTTGATAAACAAAACAAGTTTGATCAGTTTTAGACATTTCGAACCTAATATGGTGTTTCGCACATAAAGCTCAAAACATGGTTGGATTGGCAACTATTCATCTCCAAATAAACCATAAGTTTAGTTGTCCTGAAAACAATAGCTTATAACAAAAAGCTTAACGTACACTGGTGTCCAAAATTAAGGACCAATCGCAAAATGATGATTTTCAAGTACGCAAATACTCAAAAGGAAATAATATAATTCAAATAATTACTATCTCTACAGCACAGCTAGTCCATGTAACATCTCATTCATGTCACACATGGTCACAAGTGTCACAGTCACTACGATGAAGCAAAAAAATAGGAAATTCCATACATCTCATTATGAGTCTCAAATGATAACTATACGTAACTCGACTGAATCGTCACTGCGAATGCTGCTTCGTGACAAGTCACCATGTGACTTTACAATGTAGTTACATTGTGACTCTCATGTGACTGTCATCTGTAGACTCAATTTCAAAGTCATCGTGAACGCTGCATTGTGATAAGTTATCAAATAATGTGACATTAAAGTCACATGATGACTTTCAGGTGACAGAGAGACTACTGTGAAGTCACCATTCTGCCCTTTTGTGAAAAGTCACCATGTGACTATAATGTGATATTATTTGGTGACTTATCCTAATGAAACGTTCATGATGACTTTGAAATTGAGTCTAAAAATGACGCTCACATGAGAGTCACAATGTAACTACATTGTAAAGTCACCTGGTGACTCGTGACAAAGTAGCAGTCACATGGACGCGTCAGTGGAGTCACATATAGTGATCATTTGAGACTCATAATGAGACGTGTGGAATTTCCTATTTTTTGTTTCACCATAGTGACTGTGACACTTGTGACCATGTGTGACATGAATGAGATGCTATATGTACTAACTGTGCTGTAGGGATAGTAATTATTTGAATTATATTATTTCCTTTTGGGTATTCGCTTACTTAAAAATTAGCATTTTGTGACTGGTCCTTAATTTTGGACATCAGTGTACAATGTAAAACACTATTCATGCATAGATTATTTTTATTTGGTCGTATGACATTTGGAATAAGTTTTTTTTTTTCTCAACTTAATTTTTTTTTTATAGATATAATGATATGCATTTCTTATTCAAAAGTAAGATGAAATTATTCATACTTCTTTTCTTCTGAGAAAGGTTTTTAGTGCTAGATAAATCTCGAAATCTAATTTCACAGCTCTTTGAAGAGCTTCAAAATAGCACAAAGCCCATTATTCAAGAAAAATGAAACTTGCAAATTTTGAAGATATTGAATTCCTATGATTCAATTAAAAGAACTTACTCTTAAGCGCCCCAAAATTCTTTAGATATACCGATTTCAAGTATTTTAAAAGCTGTTTTAAATAGAATGATAAAAGTTTTTTTTTAATAATTCAGCTTTTTACATTAATCCTGGACAAAACGATCGCTGTTTTTGTGTGCAGCTTGAAACTTATTGAGATGAACTTATACTTACACTATGTGCAAAACTACTTAAAAGATGACAGAATACTAAAAAGATGTTAAATTATTTTAATACCTTAGTACTTTCAACTATAAAAAAACATAGTCTTCGTCTGAGGAATATAAGAAATACAACTGTTGTTGGCGTCTAATTTTCAAAATTCACGTAGATGGTGACGAGAGGAGTGAAAGTTGAAGTTAATTTTTAGATCCGGAAAACATTAATAAATAAAACATGGATATAAGGAAGTGGAATATTACTCGTTTTATGATTATTTAAGTAAACTGATACATATACATAAACTAAGTATATCCATGTTTTATTTATTAATGTTTTCCGGATCTAAAAATTAACTTCAACTTTCACTCCTTTCGTCACCATCTACGTGAATTTTGAAAATTAGACGCCAACAACGGTTGTATTTCTTATATTCCTCAGACGAAGACTATGTTTTTTTATAGTTGAAAGTACTACGGTATTAAAATAATTTAACATCTTTTTAGTATTCTGTCATCTTTTAAGTAGTTTTGCACATAGTGTAAGTTTAACTTTTTAAATATGAATTAAGCATTTCTATGTATTTATTTACTTATTGAGATGTTTTGTCCTGAACTTCTGTTATTCAATTAAAAAAATTAACATGCTATTTTAGTAAAACAATCGCGTATAATAAAAAAGCTTAATATAAAATGTAAAACACTATTCAACGCCGATTATCTTTATTTGATTGTATGACATTTGGAATAAGTTTTTTTTTTCTCAACTTAATTTTTTTTATAGATATAATGATAAGACATGCATTTCTTATTCAAAAGTAAGATGAAATTATTCATGCTTCATTTCTTCTGAGAAAGGTTTTTAGTGCTAGCTAAATCTCGAAATCTAATTTCACAGCTCTTTGAAGAGCTTCAAAATAGCACAAAGCCCATTATTCAAGAAAAATGAAACTTGCAAATTTTGAAGATATCGAATTCCAATGATTCAATTAAAAGAACTTACTCTTAAGCGCCCCCAAATTCTTTAGATATACCGATTTCAAGTATTTTAAAAGCTGTTTTAAATAGAATGATAAAATTTTTTTTTTTAATAATTCAGCTTTTTACATTAATCCTGGACAAAACGATCGCTGTTTTTGTGTGCTGCTTGAAACTTATTGAGATGTTTTGTCTTGAAATTGTGTTATTCAATTAAAAAAAAATTAACATGCTATTTTACCAAATGAAACAATCGCGTATAATAAAAACGCTTAATATAAAATGTAAAACACTATTCAACGCCGATTATCTTTATTTGATCGTGTGACATTTGGAATAAGTTTTTTTTCAACTTCAATTTTTTTTTTAAAGCTATAATGATAAGATATTCACTTCTTATTCGAACGTAAACGGTATTATTCATGCTTTCTTTATTTTGAGAAAGGTTTTTAAGTCTAGGTAAAACTCAAAATCTAATTTCACAGCTTTTTGGAGAGCCTGAATATAGCACAAAATCCATTATTCCAGAAAAAATGAAACTCGCAAATTTTGAAAAAATTGGATTCCAAATGATTTAGTGAAAAAAACTTACACTTAAACTACCCCAAATTGTTTAGATATACAGATTTCAAATATTTTAGAGTTGATTTAAATAAAAGGATAAAAGTTATATTTCAAACACTATGTGTTTTTATTTTTCATATTTGTACTGAAGAGAAAACGATCACTGTTTTGGTCGGAAGCTTGCAACTTATTGAGAAAACTGAAAAAGAATTTGCGAACCATTTTTTTAAAGCAAATTGTTTGATGCTAAATGATGAAGCAGATATATATATCATGATTTATAAAAATATCGTATCTCTTCATTAGTAACTAACAAATTTTAACAGAGGAAAATATTTTTTTTTCAAACAACAACATGTTTTTGCCGCTAACTGATTTATGTTGTTCGCCCCATTTACTTTGGTAAAGGTTTCATTACACTTTCACTTACTGTGCTTTTTTGTAACATCGAAACCTTGAAAATGCTTCCAAAAACTTACCAAATTTGTGATTATCCAAACACCCTTCTTTTTTATTGCATAATAAAAATGTATCCATTGATTACTTATTGCGCAGTTAACATTGACTCCAGATGTACCTTAGTTTCGAATGGTGGTAGGTCTCTATAGGCGATCTCATAACCTCATTCGAATAGTAAATCATTTTAGAATATCTTTCTGAGTTATCTTACGATCATTCATGCTTATACCTCTACAATGCTGTTTGAGTTAGTGTGAATAAAAAGTAATAATAATGAAATAACGAATAGGTTAAAGTAGAAAATATCAATGAATATGAAAAAGAAATGGATCAGAATTGTTAATGAAATCCCAAAAATTCAATTTTCTACAAAATGTAAAATTAAAAAAAGTTTAAAAGTCTTCTTTAAAAAAAATGTTAATTCTTAAAAAACTTTTCAAAAAACACAATTTAAAATATGTTTTCTCACTCTTTCAAATATGCAGAATTCTCTTAAACGATTTTTTTATTTTTCATTTTTTGGAATATTTAACTATAAAAAAGAAAGAAAGAAATGAAACATATCAAAAAGTGAAACTTTTGAATTCAAACTATCAGTAATTTTAAAAAATGTCAGCCGAAGTTTCAAGGCACAATTCATTTTTGAGATCCCGTAAGTTCAAATTCTAATATGGAAATTCTCAAATTCTTTATTGAAATGTGTTGAATAAGCAATCGTAATAAAATGTAATGTTGTGAAGTAATGATTATACATATAACCCCATCTCTCTGTCTCTTTTTAATAATAAATTAACCATTGCACATAAATTTTCCATACAACATCGCCCTCCTCCGTTCTCTAACATCTACACATCCAGCCATCCTATTATAATTTTTTTAATTTTATTTTGTATTTTTAATTTTAATTTTATGTTTTTTGAATTTTTTAAGACTTTTTTAGTTTTTATTACTAGTAAAATTACGCAATGTGTCAATTTTGTCTAACATCTACCCACCCAACCATCCACTGGCAAGATCATTGATCTACTAATTGTATATTAGAGAATATATGAATTTTTTACGAAAACCATGATTTAATACATTATAAATTAGTTTTTTAATGTTGCTGAACATGGAGAAGAACATAAACTCTTAAATCTATACATATAATTAAGGAGTATATTACGGAAAAAAAGACATGATTTAAAATGAATAAAAGTTTTGACTTTGAATTGAAAATCTCCACCTTTGTCATAAAGATCAGTCATGGTTTTGTTTTCTTTTAGTAAAATGTTTAGATCTAAAAAGTTAATAGAATTGTTGGAGATAATAGGTTTTCCGTTAATTCTAAGTTTGTAGGGTAATCTACCAGAAATTGACAAATATTAGATTGGTCAGTAGCAATTAAAATGATGGCCTCAATATAATGATATAAATGAATACTACCATTACAATAAATAGGTTCATAGTGATATAAATATAAATCTGATAGTAGGCTCGAAGTACAGCCACCTTGTGGCATACCGATACTCTATAGCTAAATTGTATTACCTTGAAAAATATAGTTGTTATAGATTCTGATATTAGTTATTGTTTTAAAATAATCTATATCCATATTTATTGCTCGAGTCAATAGATGTTGATATCTTTAAAATAATGTACATTATTATATTATGAAGATCTAATGATCTATGTTATTAAAAATATCTTTAAAATCATATGTCATTATATTTTTTACACATTTAAGATTTTTTAGAATATTAACCAGTTGATAGCTATATTTTTTTTACAATGTGTATCTCTATTGTTGTCGTAAATGCATATATTTGATTAAGAATTTTAAATAGAAGTTTGTTAGCTTTATTATTCTATGTATTGCATCTAATAATAACAGTTCTAAATTTAATTGTTGCCTTGTAAAATTTAGGTGTAAGAACAAAATAAGGCTACTTAAAGTTTGTAGATGAACTATTTAGTAGTTTATAATAACTATGAATTTTACGATTGTTTACAATTATGTTTTCATTAGTTTTCTGGAAAGACTTATTAGAAGAAATACAGCATGTGAGAAGGTGATGATAATAAGATGTGCATATGATTGTATAAATATTTGGAGATTTATCTACATGTGTAATTACACGTAATTTTTTTATTTTTTTTATTCGTAATTTGGTGGAAAAGATGCTTTGTATCAATTGTAACCAGGTTGGTTGGTTGGTTGTATTTATGTCGGCCAATTATCAGCACGAGGGATATAGGCCCTAAGGTGGGGAGTGCCTTCGTGGAGGTCTTTCTAAGGGAACCTAACCCGTATTAACGCTTGGAGAACCAAGGTTCGAAGAAAACCACGAAAACTCCGAACGATTAGGCCGACGGGCGCGATTGGGATCGAACCCAGCACCTCCCGTCTACCAGCTTCGAGAGCAGAACCTCTCGGCCACTGGTGGGGCCCAATTGTAACCAGATCCTAAACATTATTCTTTAGACCATTAATTAATTTATCAATTATCAATATTTTCCATAAATTAAAATATACAATAGGTTTATCGTGCAAAACTGAAATTTTATATATAAATAAAACTGTATCATATGTAAACTATTTTAAAATAGAATTTATGTTAAATTTGGAAGAAAGTCGATATATCAGTTCCATAGCCCATTAGATTTTTAAAGTAAAATCATTCAAAATATTAAGATTTCCAGTGATTATATGCCCATGATCAGTATATTATAATTCAATATATAAGCATTTCATATATATATATATATATATATATATATATATATATAGTTATGTGGTTTCTCAAAACCAATCAAAGGTTTTCAAAAACAAAAATCTTGGATAGATCATACGTTTAATTTAGGTCTGCAGGTAGGAAACTCTCCTTGGGAAAATTTCGTGCAATAACACTACTTGGATTTATTAACGTTGCTGGAAGGCTAACAAATTAACTTTTATAGCCTCAATCAAATCACAAACGATGAGAGGATATATTCAGACGGGCTATAAACGAAGACTGTTAATAGTTATTTCAGCATAGCAGTTTATGGGAAGGATACCATGAGATGTATCATTCCCTTGATGGATTATTCGATTATCCTATCAAAATATAATATGAGATATTATTTAAATCATGTGCAGTTAATCTTTTTGCATTAAAATAAATAAAAATCCTATTTCTTAGCATTCGATACAAGGTCCTGGTAAAATTTTAAAGAGTGATAATACACGTCAAGACTTTAGGTTGCAATCTACTTGTTCATTGATTCTAAATGATTTTTAGAAATAAAAAAACTGATTTCAGGAAATTCAATCTTACACTATTTCACTGATTGCTGGGCAGATAAATACACCTGTTTATTTTCTATTTAATTTACATCCAAAATTGTTAATTGGTCCAAATCATCCAAGCAACCTCATAGCAAATTGGTATATAATTTTATATACCTTCGATAAATTCAAATAACATAAGTGATCGTAATTACATAATTCTAGTAGAAGAGCAACGCGAAGCATTAATAAAATTAAATTATAACTCGCGTCAAAATGTAATTATTAAATTTAAATAATTACGAATAGAATTAAGAGTTTGCGTTGTGAATTATTTAGACGAACTCTTCCACTTATGAATTAAACTAAAATTTAAGCTGTAAAAATAAATTGACACACCTTAAACATTATCAATTAAATAATTACAGAAACTTTTTAAAACTTGATTAAATATTTTATTTACATTGAACACAACTATATACAGAAATAGATAATATTATTTCAAAAAAAAGAAAGCAACACCTTTGTTTGCTTCTCTTTATTTTAAGTATATTTAATCTTTAAAAAAGAGACAATATTTTCATGTACTCTAATTATTATATTTTTTTCTTTTTGCTAAAAGAATAATTCTCTTTCATTTTTAAATTACCTTAATTTTATTTAATTATTGGTTTTGTCGGATCTCAGATTACTCTCTACCATAAATTATCAGAAAAGTATATTTATGATTTTTCATATGATCTTAAGTGGTAAAAGAAAAAGTTTAAAGTAGTACCTTTTTGTAATATACGGGATGGTGGCCTTTATTCATCAAATTCAGAGTTGTCGCGTTGCTTAGGATCATATTCATATGTCATCGGGAATTCGCCTCGTATCAGAGCAGCAACATCGGGATGGCAGGATGCATAGCTACGGACCTCTGTAGAACAATCCTCTTTATTTTAACATCAGGAAGACATCCTCAATTTGGCTTGCTTAGGCTCACTCCGATATGTACATCAGGAAGACATCCTCAATTAGGCTTGATTAGGCTCACTCCGATATGTACATCAGGAAGATATCCTCAATTAGGCTTGATTAGGCTCACTCCGATATGACCATCTCGCCTGGGCATTACTAGGGCTTTTTGGATTCATTGCACGGGCTTTCAGGAGAGCTCCTGCGTCCTCTACATCTTTTTTCAGACTCTCTTTTTTAAACCTTATTCTTCTTGCACACCAACTCCTGCAGTGGGTGGAACTATTTTTGTCTAGTCCACTGTTATTGGATGTGAGAAGATTTTTTATTATACTTCGATAGGCCTATTAGCTAACATTCTGCAAATGGCCCCTTACATATACTTTAATATTATTATCTGCCTTAAAGTTTGGGTGGTCTGAAAAGCCATAAATTTATCCCAACACTTTTATTAAGGCCATAAATTTATTCCAACGTTTTTATTATTTTACGATTTCTAATTATACACCACTTTCCATTGGCTTGTCATAAAACGACACCATGGCGTCTGGCTATTGTTGTTGTCTGAGATCCGAACTCTATTCAACATTATACATTCATTTTACAATACAACAATTTTTTTAAAAATATATATTTAATATTTAAAATCAACTTAATAATTTTTGTATGAACTTACACTCCTATTTTCTTAAATATATAAACATTATAATTTTACACTCATAATTATATTTTATAAAAAATATTTATACAAACAGAAATAACAAATTACGCAATTTTACTTTGATTTAACCAACATGGTGCGGGAACATATCATAGTTATATGTTGCCCAGCATCTCTCCCGGTGGTTAGAAAAAAAAAATAAAAACTGATTGCTGGTTTTATTTATTTTTTTTTTTTTTGTAAAGCATAAAAGAATGTACGTGTCCATATGACTGTGTATCTACACAGTTTTTAACTAAGTCTGTAAAGTTCAATTATCAATGGTTCTGGTATATTTTATAAGAAGTTCTTCTATTTTTCATAACAGAAAGTTCAACCCATGATAGCATAGTTGTCTGTTGACATTCACATTTATAGAAGACCTCTGTACTGAAAATCTGACGTCTTTCTCGAAGCCTTTTTTCTTTACCACACACATGTTTAATAATTTTGTAACTTTACAGTTTAAGTGCCCAAAATACATTCAAAGCTATAATTTTGTATGAAACTAATATGCCGAAATAAACCTAATTACAAGAAAAATAATGGCATACACATTTGACATATTATTTCCTCACATATAACCTTATGACACAGTGTTTCATTTAAAACACATTTTATACTGAATAAAAGTAAATACAATGCTTGTAATATGACATGTTATATTTTCACATAATTAATCTGATGTATTCAAATTATAATCAGGAAAATATTGTATACAAACTGGTTACATTATTTTATTTATTTATTTGTTACTTCTAACATGTATGATACGTCAACATATACAAGCTATCTCATCTCCTTTAATATATTATTATGTAATGCTTTCCAACTTTACCCGATACGAGAAAAAAAAAAGAGGAAGGAGGAGAGAATAAAACCGGTTTTTGACCGTCCCCGATCCTTTCGAAACGAGGGGTTGGTCAAGCTACTAATCACTTTCTGCGAGGTGATTTGTGCTGTGACAAAATTTTACGACTTCCCAAAGTATGTATTTAAAACCATTTCATGCTTGTAATTACCTTATTAATTAGTATAATTTCTTGATATACTTTATTCTTAACTAACTGTGCATGCCTGTATGTAATTTTAAACATAATCTATGCATAAACAGTGTATGTATTTGTATCATATCTAATGTAAACCTTCTGCTTTTTTTATTATTTTGTAGGGGAAAATGGCGATTCTAGCATTTGAATTATCCTGCCTCATACTGGAACTGAAGCGAGCGTGGCTTTTTATGCTGCCGGGTTCAAATCTAAACCAAATTGCCTTTCAGGATTTAAGAAAAAATGCCTATAATTTTCTTTAACTGATTACATTGTATATTTTTAGACCTTTCTAACAAACACAAATTTTGATTCATGATATTGTTTACTATTAAAATGTAAACAACACGGAAATATGACTTCTACAGCCTCTCAAAATGCAAAATATGCATTACGCTGACCTTAAAAATGCACCTTCATTTAATACTGTTAAATAGTGTTGTCAGAAAATGCCATTGACGAAGAAGAGAACAATTTTTATTCTTTAATTATTATTTATTTAGCCAACAATTCGATCTTAAAAGATTGTTAAATTTTCATATTTATTTATTTACTGAATGAAATAAAAATTTATTTATTCAAAAATTAATTTATCATTAACATTCCGTATGTGAATTCTACTGTCTAAAATTTAATGATATCTTTTAAAAAAAATAAAAGATAATAAATTATTATTATTAATCCAACATTAATAATTATTATTTAATTATAAAAAAAATGTACTTAATACACTTGTATAATTTAAAAAAAAAACAAAAGCAAATGATAATTACTACGTAACATCGTATGCAGCCATCTATGAGTACCCGGCCGGACCAAAGAACTTCTGCCAGCAGAAAAAATCTTTGTATACTCACAAACAACCACATCCAATTTTTTTTATAGATCAAGTTTTTAAAATAATTACTGTACGTACTATAAAAAAAATTAAGTAAATAAATTTATTAAGCCATACTACATATTTTAATAAAAATAAGGCCAATATATATAAATATATTTATTTATTTATTTTGTTTTCTTATGTTAAATTGGCCAAATTATATAAAAAAAATTTTATGAACTCACACACTCAAATTTATCAATACTATGTATATTTATATGTGTTAAATTTAGAATTGCATTTAATTCTAAGGGAAAGTAAAGAGAAAAAAAAATGCTTAAATTCTAAAATAACATAAATTTATAAAATATTTCATTTAAAAAAAAAAAAATCAAATTTCTAGCTGATTTCAGCAAGATGTCATTTAATATTTATATTAAATAATTTTGCTAATACATTTTATTAATTATTAAATTTGCATATTTTTATATATACAATAAAAATATAATAGTCTTACATAAAATTTTACACTACAACAATGTTATTAATTAATTTAACTTGAATTTAAGACTACTTTAATTCTAATTGAATACCGTTAATAAAAGTAAATTAGCTTATCAAGTTAAATATAATATAAACTATGTTTGTCTAATGTTAATTTTGCTGAAAATTCCATAAATTTTAACTGTAAATGCTAATTGCTATACCTTTTGTTATTTATTTTGAAAACAACACCAACTTATATTTTTATTTATTATTTTTTTTATTAAATCTAGGAACTATACACTGAGCTAGACACTCCATAAATGTGTAAAACCTAAAATCAAAAGTTTTCCTAAATAAAACTCAAAATGCTGCTTTTTACAATATAATATTACTAATTTTATTGTTTCTGAGCATAACATCTAGTAATTATACCATACTTAATTTTTTCTTCGATTCCTTTTTCAGCCAAAAATCCTGAAGTTAATGCCTAAGTGATGACCTTGATTTACCTTGATGAATTGATAAATAATTTTTCTACAAAAATTTTGTTGGTGTTGGTGCATACCCAGCCGTAGGCCAAAATTGCACCCTATACAGAAAGCCTTTGGTGAGAAAATTTTAATTTTGCTTCAATTATTTATTTGTGTATTTTTTTTACTATAATTTTGTGCGCAATCATATTGAAATAACTTGCCTTGTCCATTGTTATACATATATATGTTTTTTAAAAACCAATGTGCTACACCAAAATCCTTTTTTTTAATTTTTTTTTTTATGACACTTTTGTTCATAAAACTTATCCCTGCTGTCTAAATTCTAGACTTTAGCATATAAGTTGTACTTGAACTACCGGAATAAATCTTAGCACTTTTTGTATATTTTATTATATTTAGGCTTATAGCTGACCGCTATCCTAATATAAAGTGCACTAATAATTTATTCCTTGTCAACCATATATTTATATAAGAAGAAAAAAAATATATATATGTTATAAAGCTGTTCTAACTACCCTGAACCTAATAGCTTACGCCTACTCATTTTAAAGAGTAATTCTGAAATTCTGTCATCTAAATTGTAAGGCTATTAGCAAAGGCTACCCTTATAGAAAACAGAAAAAATTCTCTTTTTTTTTTTTTTTTTTTTTTTTTTTTGAAAATTACTCCAACATTATTCACTATTAAATTAATTAAGTTTTAATGTTATTTGGCTTTGTTAAGATTTTATATTTTCTAATTCATATTCGAAAAGAAAAAAAAATATATAACTTTTGCCTGGAGGGAAATATTTCACTGCTCCATTGAAGTTTTGTGAAGCACATTTCATAATTTTATAAGTATGTTTTCGGGTGCGCCCTGCACATTTGCTCAATATTGTAACCCTGAGACAAATTGGCGTTCCCATGTTCCTATCCTTTCTTATTATTATTTTGAATTTTAAAAAGGCAAGTTATTAATTTTGTTTCAATTTTTTTTACCTAAAAGAGAAAAATTTATTTTTAAATTTTGAAAATTTTGAAATTTTGAAATTCGATTAATTATGTATTTTGATTTATTTTTAATACCAAGTCATATCCCATGGATAATATTGGGGAGGGGGGAAAGGGTAATGATCTTGTATAACATCCCCGTATAAGTTTGTATATGGTGTATAACCATATAACGACATATTTTTATCATAATAATCTGTTTGATACTTTAAATATGGGTCTACATTCTCAGAATATTTATTATTTTTTTTATAATACTTTTTAGTAAGTTTGTCACCCTTTTGACTCGTATTTTTGTTCAATTTGAACCAACAATTTTCAGTTAAGTGCGATTTTCTCTGACAAATGCCACATTTATTTTTGTAATTTTTATCACCCTTAATTTTTTTCTGAGACCCTTGTAAATTCGTAATTTCCGCCTCTGTATGACCTGTTGCATATTTCGGAGCGTACAGCTGATCCATATGTCGTTTGATCGGCTCTATTGATTTATCTGGTACATATTGTAATAAATAATTAAAGATTCTAAACTTTTTAGTAACTTCGTAGGGTCCTTGAAATTTTGGCTCTAATGCGCCTGGTTTTCCAATACATTTTAAATATACTGTTTGACCCAGATTTAAATCCTTTAATTTTTCGTATGCCTCTTCATCTATATATTCTTGCATTATTTTCCCCTGGTTTGCATTCAAAATATTATCAAATTCATCTAAGAAAAATATAATGTTTTTGTTCTTTTTATTGTCAAATGGTGACACTAACTTAATACGTGTATCTATATCCAGCGTCTGAGTCATTTTTAACAAATATTAGTAATCAATGTATACTTTTTCAAAATATCAATTCAAAATAGATCCTATACTTCTTAAAAGAATATTTTGCATCTCATACTATTTTCTCTATATTACAACATATGTATGAAAATATTCTAAATTGCATAAATACATAAAAACAACAGCACTAAAATTTTAAAAAATTTCTTAGGAGATGAAGTTCTTTTGTAGATTATTCTTTTACACACATAAATACCCCTAAAATATTTATAATACACGTATATATAAAAAAACAACATAATTTCATTTAACAGAAAAATATCTGTCTTTTTCTACAGAAACAACAATCTTATTTTATTTATTTTTTTTTTATATGTAAATAATGTACTACTACTTCGTAGTACGACTCATAAATTTTCTTTTGTATCAAGGTGATACAATTTCAAAAATCATGATCTATTGACATTTCAATCATTTTTATACCAGACATATTATCAAATTTTACTTATTATTCTTATTATTATTATTTATACAGTATATATAAAAAAATTATTTTTAGAAATGTGTCATCTGTGATGTGAATGCCATTATTTCTCAATGGTAACTGAGATCCAACCAAAAGAGAAAAGAGAGAGAAAAAAAAAATTATAATTCCTAAATTTACCTATTATAAATCCCAGAATTATTTTTTTCATTTCCTTTTTTTTTTTTTTTTTGCTAACATATATTATTCATTTTATTTATATAAAATTATTATATGTGTGTCATTATTGTTACAATAATAAAATTAATTTTAATAAAATTTTAATCAATTAAACTTACATACCTACAATATCTTTAAAATTGTGACATTAAATTAATACTTAATTTTATTTTCCTTTATTATTATTATTATTATTTCTAATGACCTCAGATGAACGTTCCTGAGTCATAGCACCATTTTACTATGAAGGAGGGGATGCTGGGCAGATAAATACACCTGTTTATTTTCTATTTAATTTACATCCAAAATTGTTAATTGGTCCAAATCATCCAAGCAACCTCATAGCAAATTGGTATATAATTTTATATACCTTCGATAAATTCAAATAACATAAGTGATCGTAATTACATAATTCTAGTAGAAGAGCAACGTGAAGCATTAATAAAATTAAATTATAACTCGCGTCAAAATGTAATTATTAAATTTAAATAATTACGAATAAAATTAAGAGTTTGCGTTGTGAATTATTTAGACGAACTCTTCTACTTATGAATTAAACTAAAATTTAAGCTGTAAAAATAAATTGACACACCTTAAACATTATCAATTAAATAATTACAGAAACTTTTTAAAACTTGATTAAATATTTTATTTACATTGAACACAACTATATACAGAAATAGATAATATTATTTCAAAAAAAAGAAAGCAACACCTTTGTTTGCTTCTCTTTATTTTAAGTATATTTAATCTTTAAAAAAGAGACAATATTTTCATGTACTCTAATTATTATATTTTTTTCTTTTTGCTAAAAGAATAATTCTCTTTCATTTTTAAATTACCTTAATTTTATTTAATTATTGGTTTTGTCGGATCTCAGATTACTCTCTACCATAAATTATCAGAAAAGTATATTTATGATTTTTCATATGATCTTAAGTGGTAAAAGAAAAAGTTTAAAGTAGTACCTTTTTGTAATATACGGGATGGTGGCCTTTATTCATCAAATTCAGAGTTGTCGCGTTGCTTAGGATCATATTCATATGTCATCGGGAATTCGCCTCGTATCAGAGCAGCAACATCGGGATGGCAGGATGCATAGCTACGGACCTCTGTAGAACAATCCTCTTTATTTTAACATCAGGAAGACATCCTCAATTTGGCTTGCTTAGGCTCACTCCGATATGTACATCAGGAAGACATCCTCAATTAGGCTTGATTAGGCTCACTCCGATATGTACATCAGGAAGATATCCTCAATTAGGCTTGATTAGGCTCACTCCGATATGACCATCTCGCCTGGGCATTACTAGGGCTTTTTGGATTCATTGCACGGGCTTTCAGGAGAGCTCCTGCGTCCTCTACATCTTTTTTCAGACTCTCTTTTTTAAACCTTATTCTTCTTGCACACCAACTCCTGCAGTGGGTGGAACTATTTTTGTCTAGTCCACTGTTATTGGATGTGAGAAGATTTTTTATTATACTTCGATAGGCCTATTAGCTAACAGTCTGCAAATGGCCCCTTACATATACTTTAATATTATTATCTGCCTTAAAGTTTGGGTGGTCTGAAAAGCCATAAATTTATCCCAACACTTTTATTAAGGCCATAAATTTATTCCAACGTTTTTATTATTTTACGATTTCTAATTATACACCACTTTCCATTGGCTTGTCATAAAACGACACCATGGCGTCTGGCTATTGTTGTTGTCTGAGATCCGAACTCTATTCAACATTATACATTCATTTTACAATACAACAATTTTTTTAAAAATATATATTTAATATTTAAAATCAACTTAATAATTTTTGTATGAACTTACACTTCTATTTTACTTAAATATATAAACATTATAATTTTACACTCATAATTATATTTTATAAAAAGTATTTATACAAACAGAAATAACAAATTACGCAATTTTACTTTGATTTAACCAACATGGTGCGGGAACATATCATAGTTATATGTTGCCCAGCACTGATATTTACATATTATGCGCCAATTGGAATATTTTTGGTGTTCGTATTAAAAATATTAAGCCATTATACTATTTCAACAAGGAGACTCCCCTCTAAACTCTCCCAAAAGAATGGTTATTTTAATTTTTCTTTGCGAAAATTACTTTTTTTTTACTGACTGTATTTATGTAAATAATGCATCAGTCATTACTAATTACTGAATTAAACCATTCGTTCTTCGAATTTGTTATCGAACAAACAAGGATTTGGTGCTTTTACTAGTGATTATTGGTCTAACATTTGTTTTGTATAAAACCTTTCAAAATGAATGGTCTGGTTTTACGAATTATACAACAAGTCGTAAATTGTAGATCAAACGTGGCAAAAGAGGTGCGTTCGTACTATAACTAGCTTCATAAATATTCAGATCTTGGTGCATTAGCTGTTGCACTCTTGGGCAAAAATGCATGCATACAGAAATCATTACGATTCTATATGTTAAATTCAGTAAAACGGAAATAATAAGACTCCATCTTAAATAGGAGGTCATCACCACGGCAACCTAGAATCATGACCTATCATGGGATATCATTGAATTCATTACGTATGATAGGATTTAACTGAATTAAGAAAACTTTTATTAATATTTTTTAAAGTTTTGCTTCTATTTTATAAAATTTGAAATGACTCGATAAAATTCTACAATGATTATATATATTAAATTTCAAACCATTCGATTAGGTAGTATTTGTGCTGTTATATGCGCACAGACGGACAGACAGGCGGACGGACCAGTCGACGACTATAGATACTACGTATTTACATATATACGAACGCAACTGAAAAATCTTGACTTGTATTATCATTCATTAAAGATTGACCATATAGTTTGCAATAACCTTGCATTGAAGGCTAAGAAATAGGATTTTATTTATTTTAATCCTAAAAGATTCCCTGCGGATGATTTAAATAATTTATCGCATTATATATAGATATTATAACCGAATAATCCATAAAGGTAATGATACATCTCATGATGTCCTTCTCATAAATTACTATACTAAAATAACTATTAACAATCTTCGTTTATGGCCTTTCTCAATATATCCTCTTATAGTTTATGGTTTGATTGAGAGGTATAAAAGATAATTTGTTAAATTTCCAGCAATGTTAATAAGTTCCTGTAGCATTATTGCATGAAATTCTCATAAGGAGAGTTGTTTAACTGCTGACTGAAAATAAACATATGATCTGCCAAATATATTGACTTTCTTCTTTCTAAAGAAAGTTTTGTAATCGAGTTTTTTTCGACTTCGGATTTACGTGTTTTAGGGGTCAGTGATACCGAAAAACTTGTTTATACAAAATGTCTGTCTGTCCGTCCCTGTGTACGTCAGTCCGTGTGACCGTTATGTGTGTATGTCCGCTTTGTATCATCGAAAAGTGTATGAAGTTATGCATAGAATTGAACCAAATTTATTGTGTTTATGTTTTTGGCCATGGCCAGTAGATTCTCCTTTAATTTGGAAATATTCCGCCGGAAGAGGGCACTGTAATAGCAATATTATTGTATCATCGAAAATTGTAGGAAGTTATGCATAGAATTGAATCAAATTTCATATATGTTTTTGGCTACGGAAAGCAGATTCAAGGGAACGTTGTAACAATGATTTTTTTTCGATTTTTCATAGTTCTGTTGTACATTGGATTGCAGAAATTCTTTATTGTTTTTCATATTCAATTTAAATGCTATTTTTAATAATATCACTCATTTTGGCGCGAAGTAGACAATCATATATTACATTTCTCGGTGTCCCTGTAAAAGATTACAAATGCTAAGATGACTATTTAAAAAATATAAAGTTGTACAATGTATCTTACTGCCCTCATAGAATTTCGTGGCGGCTCACATGGCAAGGAAGATTTAAAAAATAATAGGAAATTTGTAGTAAAATGTTTCATAATCCACGCATCGCGATTGATTGATCTTTCTTGTTATTTCTTCTTCTCAATCAGTTATTTAACAATTTTGCAATATTTTTGTGAGAAGAGTGACGCCCAAATGATATTTCTAAAGAGAAATAACTCGAATATGTACTACCGGTTAAAAAAAAAAAAAATCCTTTAGCTTCGACTCACAAAATATATTTCAAAATTTTAACTTCCTCAAAAATAAATAAATAGATAAAAAGAGATTTTACAGAATTACTTTAAATTAACTGTAAGCGACTCTTACAGGCTCTTAAAGATATAATACATTTTTAAAAAATACAAAAGTAAAAACATAAAAATAACTTATTCGGCTACATTTATACAAAACGTTCTTTTTTTATTATTATTAAACTTAGACCCTGTTGCACAAAAACCCGAAGTTAAAAATTTGCATGATCATATAATAGCGCATAACTAATTCTAATTGTATGTTATTTCCCAGGGAAAACCAGTAATTTTATAGAACAATAAGTGAAAAGTTTTTCTGAATAATAGAAAGGAGAACCTACAGCATATAAATTTTTTTAATACCGTTTCGTGTGTTGCCAACCGCGCAAAACAAAATATGAAATTAAAAAAATAAAGAATTCACCATGCATGCAAGGCTGTACCTGAACATCACTCTTCAATAACTGGCACCGTGAAGTTCAGCGGTTACCGTAATCATGGTTGAGATGAAGCAAAGAAAAAGAAAGAAAGAAGTAAAGATAAAATGAAAAATGAAATAATGATATTCTTTGGTACCTGTTACTTTTACTTTCACTTTTTTTATGTTCGTAGCCGTGAAGAGCCGGAAATGTGTTTCTTCAGGTGGAACGCTGGATTCTTAGGAAAAAAGAGTGCCGTCTTTTTTATTATTACAGTTAAATTCCTTTTTCCTCTCTCTCTTACAGAAAGTTCTTTTATTAGAATTGATAGGAAGAACGTTAAGCTCATAATTTTATTCATTAAGACGTAAGATAGATCATAAAATACATTCGCCTCGAATAAAAGCTGAGCAGACGATATTTCAAGTGATAAGTAAAGAATCGTATTTTAATCTTGCGGCAGCTATAGAGGTGAACTGAGTAATTAGAATTCAAAATATGGAAATAGACGCGTGAGCAAGTGAAGATAAAATTGCATGACGGATGAAAATCCAATGGTTAATGCAGACAATATTTTAAAAGTTTGGTAGAGTTAAGTTTAGAGAATGTCTTTTAATCACTCAAAATAATGTAATAGTGAATGATAATAATATATGTATGAAACCTCTGAATTCTTTCAGATATAAAAACTCACTAGGGAGAAAAAAAATTATTATTATTGCAGTTTAAATTATTCTTTTCGTCTCTTTTTCTCTCTCACTCTCAAAGAAAATTATTTTATTAGTATGGATAGGAAGAATGTTAAGCTCATAATTTTGTCTCTTAAGACCTAAGAGAGATCATACAATTCACGGATATAAAAGCTGAGCAGGCTATATTTCCAGTATAAGTAAAGTATCATATTTTAATCTTGTCTTAGCTAAACAACGCAGTTGAGTCATTAAAATGAAACGTGAAAAAGTAAAGATAAAATTATATGACGGATGAAAATACGATGGTTAATATAAAAATTATTTTAAAAATCCTGTAGAGTTAAATGTAGAATGTCTTTTAATCACACAAGATAACGTAATGGTGGTATTAATAATGATAATTTATCCAGGAGAAAACCTTTGAATTCTTTCGGGTATAAAAACTTACTAAGGAGAGAAGTTTTTTTGTTACTACATTTTAAATACTCTTTTCCTCTTTCTCTAGCAGAAAGTTCTTTTATTAGAAGACATAGAAAGAGCGTTTAGCTCATAATTTTATTCATTAAAACGTTAAGATAGATCGTCAAATATCTTCGCTTCGAATAAAACTGAGCAGACGATATTTCAAGTGATAAGTAAATAATTATATTTTAATCTTGGAGCAGCTATAGAGGTGAATTGAGCAATTAGAATTCAAAATATGGAAATAGACGCGTGATCAAGTGAAGATAAAATTGTATGACGGATGAAAATTCAATAGTTAGAATAGTTGAGGTTATAGTTAGAATAGTTGAAGACATTATTTTAAAAGCTCAGTAAGAGTTAAATTTGGAGAATATCTTTTAACCACTCAAAATAATGTAATAGTGCTATTAATAATAATAATTTATGTATGAAACCTTTGAATTCTTTCACATAAAAAATTCACTAGGGAGAGAAAAAAACTTATTATCGTAGTTTAAACTCTTCTCTCCGCCCCGTCTCTCTCTCTCTCTCTGAAAGAAAATTATTTTATTAGCACGGATAGGAAAAATGCTAAGGTCATAAAAAGTATAAAAAATAATTATATTTTAATCTTGCCTCATCTAATAAGTTCAGAGGACTAATTAAAATTAAACGTAGAAAAAGTAATGATACAATTATATGACGTATTAAAATACAAAGTTTAATATAGAAATATTCTAAAAATCGGGTAGAGTTAAATTTAGAGAATGTCTTTTTTTCACTCATAATAATGTAATGGTGGTATTAATAGTAATAATTTATGCAGGAAACCCTTGAATTCTTTCAGACACAAACATTTACTAAGGAGGAGAAGGAATTTTTTGTCACTACATTTTAAATACTTTTTTCTTCACCCTCTAGCAAAAAGTTCTTTTATTAGAATACATAGGAAAAGCGTTGAGCTCATAATTTTAATTGTTTAAGACGTAACATAGATCATAAAATACATTAGCCGCGAATAAAAGCTGAGCAGGCGACATTTCAAGTGATAAGTAAAGAATCATATTTTAATCTTGCGGCAGATATAGAGGTGAATACATTAATTAGAATTCAAAATGTAGAAATAGAAACATGACCAAGTAAAGATAAAATTATATGACGTATGAAAATTCAATGGTTAAAGCAGACAAAATTTTAAAAATTCGGTAAAGTTAAATTTAAACAATGTCTTTTAATCATTCAAAATAATGTAATAGTTAGTGTATTAATAATAATAATTTATGTATGAAACCTTTGAATTTTTTCAGACATAAAAACTTACCAAAAGAGAAAAAATTATTATTAGAGTTTAAATTCTTTCCTCTCTCTCATGCAGAAAATTATTTCATTAATATGAATAGGAAGAACATTAAGCTCATAATTTTATTCATTAAGATGTAAGATAGATCATAAAATACATTCGCCTCGAATAAACGCTGAGCAGACGATATTTCAAGTGATATATAAAGAATCGTATTTTAATCTTGTGGCAGCCATAGAGGTGAACTGAATAATTAGAATTCAAAATGTGGAAATAGAAGCGTGAGCAAGTGAAGATAAAATTGCATGACGGATGAAAATCCAATGGTTAATGCAGACAATATTTTAAAAGTTCGGTAGAGTTAAATTTAGAGAATGTCTTTTAATCACTCAAAATAATGTAATAGTGAATGATAGTAATTTATGTATGAAACCCCTGAATTCTTTCAGATATAAAAACTCACTAAGGAGAAAAAAAAATATTATTATTGCAGTTTAAATTATATAAATAATGATATAAAAACTTACCAAGAGGGGAAAAAAAATATTATTACTGTTTAAATTAATTCCTCTCTCTCTTACAGAAAATTATTTCATTAATATGAAAAAGAAGAACGTTAAGTTCATAATTTTATTCATTATGACGTAAGAAAGATCATAAAATGCCTTTGCTGGACATAAAAGCTGAGTAGACGATATTTCAAGTGATAAGTAAAGAATCATATTTTAATCTTGCGGCAGTTAAAGAGCTCAGTTGAGTAACTGGAATGAAACGCGAACAAGTAAAGATTAAATTTTAAGACGGATGAAAACACAATGTTTAATATAGAAATTACTTTAGAAATCCGGTAGAGTTAAATGTAGAATGTCTTTTACTTACTCAAAGTAACGTAATGGCAGTATTAATAATAATAATTTATGTATGAAACTTTTGAATTTTTACAGATATAAAAACTTACCAAGAGGAAAAAAATTATTATTACAGTTTAAATTCTTTTCTCTCTCTCTTTCAAAAAATTATTTCATTAATATGAATAGGAAGAACGTTTAAGTTCATAATTTTATTCATTAGGACGTAAGAGAAATCGTAAAATGCCTTCTCTGAATATAGAAGCTGGGTAGACGATATTTCAAGTGATAAGTAAAGAACCATATTTTAATTTTGCGGCAGTTAAAGAGCTTAGTTGAGTAACTGGAATGAAACGTGGACAAGTAAAGATAAAATTTTAAGACGGATGAAAATCTAATGGTTAATATAGAAATTATTCTAAAAATCCGATAGAATTAAATGTAGAATGTCTTTTAATCACTCAAAATAACGTAATGTTGGAATTAATAATAATAATTAATGCAGGAAACCTTTGAATTCATTCAGATATAAGAAAAATTACTAAGGGGAGAAGTTTTTTTGTCACTACATTTTAAATTCCGTTTTTCTCTCTCGCTAGTAGAAAGTTCTTTTAGTAGAATGCATGGGAAGAGCGTTAAGCTCATAATTTTATTCATTAAAACGTTGAGATAGATCATTAAATATCTTCGCCTCGAATAAAAGCTGAGCAGACGATATTTCAAGTGATAAGTAAAGAACCATATTTTAATTTTGCGGCAGTTAAAGGGCTTAGTTGAGTAACTGGAATGAAACGTGGACAAGTAAAGATAAAATTTTAAGACGGATAAAAATCTAATGGTTAATATAGAAATTATTCTAAAAATCCGGTAGAATTAAATGTAGAATGTCTTTTAATCTCTCAAAATAACGTAATGTTGGAATTAATAATAATAATTAATTCAGGAAACCTTTGAATTCATTCAGATATAAGAAAAATTACTAAGGGGAGAAGTTTTTTTGTCACTACATTTTAAATTCCGTTTTTCTCTCTCGCTAGTAGAAAGTTCTTTTAGTAGAATGCATGGGAAGAGCGTTAAGCTCATAATTTTATTCATTAAAACGTTAAGATAGATCATTAAATATCTTCGCCTCGAATAAAAGCTGAGCCGATGATATTTCAAGTGATAAGTAAAGAATCATATTTTAATTTAGCGGCAGCTATAGAGCGGTTTTGAGTAATTAGAATGAAACGTGGGCAAGTAAACATAAAATTGTATGACGGATAAAAACCATTAGTTAATGCAGAAATTATTTTAAAAATTCGTTAAGAGTAGAAAGCAGGAACTTTAAAATTTCAAAAAATCGGTCTTTGGATTTTGTTTTATTCTGAATTGTTTATTAATTTCAGAACAATATGCAAAAAAATATTTACTGGCTCGGTCTACAAGCAGAGGTAGATTTCGAAGTAAAAATACTAATTTCACCCACAAAAACTAAATCAAGATTAGAGATAAACCCAATTTAACAATTTTATCTGGCCACTTTTGACGAGCTTTTAATTTCATTTTTCTGTAAGAGCTAGTTTTATCAGAATCATGTTAATACGATAATATATTTTTTTCTTCAACCGCTATTTTTGTTTTTTTGCGGTAAGAGTTGGTTCTATCAAAAATTTGTCAATATAAAAGTTGTGGATAGTATTAAGAAGATTTATAACAAGTTTGAGTGAATTTGATATCACGAGAATTGACGAAGAAAATTGACGAAGTGAATTTTTTTCTTCCTAAAACCCTATTTTTTCACCTCTTGAGCCCATTTTTAATTTTATCAGAAATCTGTGATACCTAAATTTTTGGTTCTTTTCCTAGCAGTAATAATAACTTTAATTTGATTTTATATGTATTATAATTAAGAAGTTATTGAGTTTTTACGGTTTTCACAAAACCCCTCCCTATTTCCACCCCCTTGGTGCGATTTTGCCCATTAACGAACTTAACTGAGATTTTCTACCCCTTGATTTTATGTATCCGTTTGGAAGTGATTTGTGCTAAATGGAAGTTTTCGTGTCCATAAAAAAGTGATGTATATATATAGAGATAGATAGATAGATAAAGTTTTGAACTGGGGGGGGGTTCTAAAGGTCACGATTGATGTACATCTGCAAAAAAAATTCAGAAATTCCAATGTAGGGGAGAATGCAATAGGTAGTATTTCTTTCGAAATCTACCTAAAACCCTATTCAAATATCTGAATTATTTCTTGAGTTATAATCTATACTCCTATTATAAAGAGGAAAAAATTGTTTATTTGTCGGAGATAAGCTCTGGAACTACCGAACCGATTCCAAAAGTAATGGTATCAAAATGATGGTGTTAGTCCAACTTAGAACATAGGCTATATTTTATGTCGGTGCCACTACCCCAAAGGGGGTGTAGGAGCAAAAAACGTTCTAAAAATGTGATTTTAGCGTTACTGAAGGGCCTAGAAATGTGAAATTTTGAACATTAGTTACTTATAAGATATAAATGACGTCTAAGAACAGTTCTTAAACAAATCGAAACTTAAAAGGGTTGAAAATGACAAAAAGTGTTCGAAAAAACGTTCTAAATGGTAGTTTCTACATAATCTCAGGAAATACCAAACCGATTTAAAAAGTATTGGTGTCAAAATGATGGTGACAATGCTTGCTCCAAGATAGGCTATGTTTTATGTTGGTGTCACTACCCCAAAGGGGGTGCAGGAGCAAAAAACGTTCTAAAAATGCGATTTATGTGTTACTGAAGGTCCTAGAAATATGAAATTAGAAATATTAGCTACTTATTAGATATAAAGGATTTCTAAGAAGAATTCTTAAGAAATTCGAAATTTGAAAGGGGTGAAAATGCGCGAAAATCGTTCTAAAAAACGTTCTAAATGGTGGTTTCTACACAATCTCAGGAAATACCAAACCGATTTAAAAAATAATGGTGTCAAAATGACGGTGACAACCCTTGCTCCAACATACTCTATGTTTTATGTCGGTGCCACTACCCCAAAGGGGGTGCAGGAGCAAAAAACGTTCTAAAAATCCAATTTTTGCGTTACCGAAGGGCCTAGAAATATGAAATTTGAAATATTAGCTACTTATTAGATATAAAGGATTTCTAAGAACATTTCTTAAACAATTCGAAATTTAGAAGTAGTAAAAATGCACGTAAAGCGTTCTAAAAAACGTTCTAATGGTGGTTTCTACACAATCTCAGGAAATACCAAACCGATCTAAAAAATAATGGCGTCAAAATGATGGTGAAAACGCTTGCTTCAACATAGGCGATGTTTTATGTCGGTGCCACTACCCCAAAGGGGGTGCAGGAGCAAAAAACGTTCTAAATTGCGGCTTTTGCATTACGGAAGGGCCTAGAATCGTGAAATTTAGAATGGTAGTTAGTTATAAGATATCAATGATCTCTAAGGACATTTCCTAAAAAAATCGAAATTTAAAAGGGGGTCAAAATCGCAAAAGCGTTATAAAAAACTTTCTACATTACTATTTCTATGCAATCTTACGAAGTACTCAACCGATTTCAAATATAATGGTCTAAAAATGATGGTGACAGATCTTGCTCCAAGATAGGCTATATTTTATATCGGTTTCCACTACCCCAGAGGAGATGCAGGAGCAAAATTCGCGAAAAGCGTTCTAAAAACGTTCTAGTTGCCGATTTGTCGGCAATATCTCAGGAAAAATGAATCTAATTTCAAACGTAATGGTAGAAAATTGATGATGACAGCCTCTGATCTAACATAGACACTATTTTATGTTGGTATCACTATCACCAAGACGTTTCAGGAGCAAAAAAGCAATCTAAATTTCGATTTTTGTGATCGGTAGGGGCTAGCAACTTAAAATTAGGCAAGGTACATATTTATTAGCTATAAATGATCTTTAAGAACAGTTTCGAGAAAATTGGAAAGTTAAAAAGTGGTGAAAATGTGCGAAAAGCGTCCTAAAAACGTTCTAAATTGCGATTTCCACTCAATCTAAAGAAATACCAAAGCTATTTCAAAAGTAATGGTTGCAAATCAATGGTGAGAGTCCCTGCTATAACATAGGTTATATTTTATGTTGCTGTCAGTACCATCTGAGGGTTGCAAAAGTAAAACATGTTCTAATTTGCATTTTTTGCACAACTGAGGGGTCTAACACTTTGAAGTATGGCATGGTATTTACTTACAAGATGCAACTGCTTTCTAAGAACAGTCGAAAGAAAATTCCAAATTTTAAAAAAATGAAGTGAGTGAAAAGCGTTATAAATTACAATTTTTAAGCAAACTTATAAATTACCAAACCGATTAAAAAACTAGATGACATATTTTGGTGATAGAACCTGCTCAAACATAATCTATATTTTATGTCTGTTCCACTACCACCAGAGGGTTGCAGGAGCTAAAAACTTTCTAAATTGCGATTTCTGTGATACTGAGAAGGCTAGAAACTTTAAATATGACATGGTAGTTACTTATAAAATATAAATGCCCTCGAAGGAACGTCGAAAATAAATTCGAATTAAAAAGGGGTGAAGCGAAGGGGAGGTGTGAAAAGCATTCTAAAAAAGTTCTAAATTACGATTCTATGCCATTTCAGGCAATATAAACCGATTATAAAAGTAATAGTTGCGAATCAGTGGTAACAGTCTCTGATCCTACACAGGCTATATTTTATGACGGTGATTCTACCACCTGGGGTCCACATAGGAACAACAAACGTTCTAAAAAAGGGCTTTAAAAGCTTTTTAAATTACGTTTCTGTGGAATATTAGGAAATAACAAACCGATTTCAAAATTAATGTTGGCAAATTAATGGTGACAGTTCCTGTTTCAACATAGCACTTTATGTTGAAAGAGGTGGTAGGACTTGGAATTCGACATGATGGTTAATTTTAAGATGTAAGAAGATGGTTTCTAAAAAATTCAAAACTTCAAATGAATACTGAAATGAGCGTATCAATTGAGCATAAAAGTTTCAAAATATTTTCTAAATTATCATTTATTTAGTTTTATTTCATTTTATTAATTTAAGTCTCATTTCTGACTAATAAAGTGTAATAATGATGTTTAGTCAAACTGTGTTTTAAATAGTAATTTTTGAATTATTCCTAAAAGTAATAAGTACCTTTTAATAAAATAAAAATTTAGTTAGTACCTTTTGATAAAAATTAGACATATAAATATCACTTGGCATATTTCAAATATTACGCGAGCAAAGCCGCGGGGTTTGCTAGTAATCTATACTCCTATTATAAAGAGGAAAAAATTGTTTATTTGTAGGAGGTAAGCTCAGGAACTACCGAACCGATTCCAAAAGTAATGGTATCAAAATGATGGTGTTAGTGCAACTTAGAACATAGGCTATATCTTATGTCGGTGCCACTACTCCAAAGGGGGTGCAGGAGCAAAAAACGTTCTAAAAATGCGATTTTTGCATTACTGAAGGGCTAGAAATATGCACTTTGGAATATTAGTTACTTATAAGATATAAATGATGTCTAAGAACAGTTCTTAAACAATTCGAAATTTAAAAGGGGTGAAAATGCACAAAAAGCATTCTAAAAAACGGTCTAAACGGTAGTTTCTACATAATCTCAGGAAATACCAAACCGATTTAAAAAATATTGGTGTCAAAATGATAGTGACAACGTTTGCTCCAAGATAGGCTATGTTTTATGTCGGTGCCACTACCGCAAAGGGGGTGTAGGAGCAAAAAACGTTCTAAAAATGCGATTTTTGCGTTACTGAAGGGCCTAGAAATATGCACTTTGGAATATTAGTTACTTATAAGATATAAATGATGTCTAAGAACAGTTCTTAAACAATTCGAAATTTAAAAGGGGTGAAAATGCACAAAAAGCATTCTAAAAAACGGTCTAAACGGTAGTTTCTACATAATCTCAGGAAATACCAAACCGATTTAAAAAATATTGGTGTCAAAATGATAGTGACAACGTTTGCTCCAAGATAGGCTATGTTTTATGTCGGTGCCACTACCGCAAAGGGGGTGTAGGAGCAAAAAACGTTCTAAAAATGCGATTTTTGCGTTACTGAAGGGCCTAGAAATGTGCAATTTGGAATGTTAGTTACTTATAAGATATAAATGATGTTTAAGAACTGTTCTTAAACAATTTGAAATTTAAAAGGGGTGAAAATGCACAAAAAGCATTCTAAAAAACGGTCTAAACGGTAGTTTCTACATAATCTCAGGAAATACCAAACCGATTTAAAAAATATTGGTGTCAAAATGATAGTGACAACGTTTGCTCCAAGATAGGCTATGTTTTATGTCGGTGCCACTACCGCAAAGGGGGTGTAGGAGCAAAAAACGTTCTAAAAATGCGATTTTTGCGTTACTGAAGGGCCTAGAAATGTGCAATTTGGAATGTTAGTTACTTATAAGATATAAATGATGTTTAAGAACTGTTCTTAAACAATTCGAAATTTAAAAGGGGTGAAAATGCACAAAAAGCGTTCTAAAAAACGTTCTAAATGGTAGTTTCTACATAATCTCAGGAAATACCAAATCGATTTAAAAAATATTGGTGTCAAAATGATAGTGACAACGTTTGCTCCAAGATAGGCTACGTTTTATGTCGGTGCCACTACCCCAAAGGGGGTGTAGGAGCAAAAAACGTTCTAAAAATGCGATTTTTGCGTTACTGAAGGGCCTAGAAATATGCACTTTGGAATATTAGTTACTTATAAGATATAAATGATGTCTAAGAACAGTTCTTAAACAATTCGAAATTTAAAAGGGGTGAAAATGCACAAAAAGCATTCTAAAAAACGGTCTAAACGGTAGTTTCTACATAATCTCAGGAAATACCAAACCGATTTAAAAAATATTGGTGTCAAAATGATAGTGACAACGTTTGCTCCAAGATAGGCTATGTTTTATGTCGGTGCCACTACCGCAAAGGGGGTGTAGGAGCAAAAAACGTTCTAAAAATGCGATTTTTGCGTTACTGAAGGGCCTAGAAATGTGCAATTTGGAATGTTAGTTACTTATAAGATATAAATGATGTTTAAGAACTGTTCTTAAACAATTTGAAATTTAAAAGGGGTGAAAATGCACAAAAAGCATTCTAAAAAACGGTCTAAACGGTAGTTTCTACATAATCTCAGGAAATACCAAACCGATTTAAAAAATATTGGTGTCAAAATGATAGTGACAACGTTTGCTCCAAGATAGGCTATGTTTTATGTCGGTGCCACTACCGCAAAGGGGGTGTAGGAGCAAAAAACGTTCTAAAAATGCGATTTTTGCGTTACTGAAGGGCCTAGAAATGTGCAATTTGGAATGTTAGTTACTTATAAGATATAAATGATGTTTAAGAACTGTTCTTAAACAATTCGAAATTTAAAAGGGGTGAAAATGCACAAAAAGCGTTCTAAAAAACGTTCTAAATGGTAGTTTCTACATAATCTCAGGAAATACCAAATCGATTTAAAAAATATTGGTGTCAAAATGATAGTGACAACGTTTGCTCCAAGATAGGCTACGTTTTATGTCGGTGCCACTACCCCAAAGGGGGTGTAGGAGCAAAAACGTTCTAAAAATGCAATTTTTGCGTTACTGAAGGGCCTAGAAATATGAAATTTGGAATATTAGTTACTTATAAGATATAAATTATGTCTAAGAGCAGTTCTTAAACAATTCGAAATTTAAAAGGGGTGAAAATGCACAAAAAGCGTTCTAAAAAACGTTCTAAATGGTAGTTTCTATGTAATCTCAGGAAATACCAAATCGATTTAAAAAATATTGGTGTCAAAATGATAGTGACAACGTTTGCTCCAAGATAGGCTATGTTTTATGTCGGTGCCACTAACCCAAAGGGGGTGTAGGAGTAAAAAACGTTCTAAAAATGCATTTTTGCGTTACTGAAGGGCCTAGAAATATGAAATTTTGAATATTAGTTACTTATAAGATATAAATGATGTCTAAGAACAGTTCTTAAACAATTCGAAATTTAAAAGGGGGGGAATATGCGCAAAAAGCGTTCTAAAAACGTTCTAAATGGTGATTTCTACACAATCTCAGGAAATACCAAACCGATTAAAAAATAATGGCGTCGAAATGATGGTGAAAACCGTTGCTCCAACATAGGCTATGTTTTATGTCGTTTCCACTACCCCAAAGGGGGTGCAGGAGAAAAACGTTTTAAATTGCGGTTTTTGCGTGGCGGAAAGGCCTTGAATCGTGAAATTTAGAATGATGGTTAGTTATAAGATATCAATGATCTCTAAGGACATTTCCTAAAAAAGTCGAAATTTAAAACGGGGGGGGGGGATGGTCAAAATGCGCAAAAAGCGTTATAAAAAACGTTCTAAATTGCAATTTCTAGCAATCTCAGGAAATACTGAAACGATTTCAAATATAATGGTGTAAAAATGATGGGTATAGATCTTGCTCCAAGATAGGCTATATTTAAATCTGTTTCCACTACCCCAGAGGTGATGCAGAAGCAAAATGAGCGAAAAGCGTTCTAAAAGCGTTCTAAATGCCGATTTGTCACCAATATCTCAGGAAGAATCAAACTGATTTCAAAAGTAATGGTAATAAATTGATGATGACAGCCTCTGCTCTAACATAGACGCTATTTTAAGTCGGTATCACTATCACCTAGACGTTGCAGGAGCAAAAAAGCGTTCCAAATTTCGATTTTTGTGATCGGTAGGGGCTAGCAACTTAAAATTAGGCAAGGTGCATATTTATTACATATAAATGATCTTTAAGAACAGTTTCGAAAAAATTGGAAATTTAAAAAAGGGTGAAAATGCGCGAAAAGCGTTCTGAAAACGTTCTAAATTGCGATTTCTACTCAATCTCACGAAATTCCAAAGCTATTTCAAAAGTAATGGTTGCAAATCAATGGTGAGAGTCCCTGCTATAACATAGGTTATATTTTATGTTGCTGTCACTACCATCTGAGGGTTGCAAAAGCAAAACATGTTCTAATTTGCGTTTTTTGCAGAACTGAAGGGTCTAACACTTTGAAGTATGGCATGGTATTTACTTACAAGATGCAACTGCTTTCTAAAAACTGTCGAAAGAAAATTTCAAATTTAAAAAGTTGAAGTGAGCGAAAAACGTTATAAATTACAATTTTTATGTAATCTTATCAAATATCAAACCGCTTAAAAAAATAATGATGACAAATTGTTGGTGATAGAACCTGCTCAAACATAAGCTATATTTTATGCCTGTGACACTGCCACCAGAGGGTTGCAGTAGCTAAAAACTTTCTAAATTGCAATTTCTGTGATACTGAAAAGGCAGAAACTTTAAATATAGCATGGTAGTTACTTATGAATTGTAAATGCCCTCGAAGGACTGTCGAAAATAAATTCGAATTAAAAAGGTTGAAGTGAAGGGGAGGTGCGAAAAGCATTCTAAAAAAGTCCTAAATTACGATTTCTACGCAATTTCAGGGAATATAAACCAAATATAAAAGTAATAGTTGCGAATCAATGGTAACAGTCTCTGATCCTACACAGGCTATATTTTATGCCGATGATTCTACCACCTCGGGTTCACAGGAACAACAAACGCTCTAAAAAATGCCTTTAAAAGCTTTCTAAATTACGTTTCTGTGGAATATTAGGAAATAACAAACCAATTTCAAAATTAATGTTGGCAAATTAATGGTGACACTTCCTATTTCAACATAGTCCTTTATGTTGAGAGAGGTGGTAGGACTTGGAATTTGACATGATCGTTAATTTTAAGATGCAAGAAGATGGTTTCTAAAAAATTCAAAACTTCAAATGAATACTGAAAGGAGTGTATTAATTGAGCATAAAAGTTTCAAAATATTTTCTAAATTATTATTTATTTAGTGTTATTTCGTTTTATTAATTCAAGTCTCATTTCTGCCTTATGCAGTGTAACAATGATGTTTAATCAAACTGTGTTTTAAATAGTATTTTTTTTAATTATTCCTAAAAGTAATAAGTACCTTTTAATAAAATAAAATATTACCTTTTAATAAAATAAATATTTAGTTAGTATCTTTTATTAAAAATTAGACATATAAATATCACTTGGCATATTTCAAATATTACGCGAGCAAAGCCGCGGGGTTTGCTAGTCATTTATAAAGGGTGAATACAATTGAATGTCCGTATCTATTGAAACTTTCAAACGCGTTTTCTCAGATTAATAAATTTGGAGTTTGCGCGCACAGTTACTTTCCAACTACATAAGCTACAGCTTTTAAAATATTAACCAAATAAGCGTTTCTTTATAGTCTTCATGCTAAAACCAAATCATTTCACATATTTTGGTTATTTATTTTTTTTTCACTTGAAAAAATATTATTTATTTATTTATTTATTTATTTATTTACTTATTTATTTATTTTTGTGTGTGTAGTGTGTGCCAAAATTAAATTTTAAGCAAAACTTTTAGCATATATTTTGGTTTTAATTTAGAAGTAGGCATTTATGATTCTATTTTGTAAGAAAATTATTTTCGATATGCATAATTTAGAGTCTTAGCATGGGCGCAGCACTCAAAGATTTAATTCACGCATTAGTGTAATGAATTTTAAAATTTAAAATCTAAATATTAATTTTAACATTTAATTTTCTGCATAATATAGTTAAGAATATATACTTTAGACAGAAAATCAATTTTATAAGTATTCCGATCTTGGTGCAATAGCTGATGCATTCTTATGCACAAATACACGAACACAAAATTTATTACGATTATATATATTAAATTCAGTAATACGGAAATAATAGAACTCCATCTTAAATAGAACGTAATCACCATAGCAACCTAGAATCATTACTTATCATGGGATGCAATCAAATTAATGACGTATGATAGGATTTAATAGAAAAAAGAAAACATTTATTAATATCTTTTTAAGTTTTGATTCGATTTTCATAAAATTTGAAATGACTCGACAAAATTATGCAACGATTATATATATTAAATTTCGAACCATTCGGTTGGGAAGTTTTTGCGCTATTACATGCGGGCAGACGGACGGGCCAGACGACGACTATAGGTGCTACGTATTTATATTATTACGAACGCACGTAAATAAGAAAGAAACTTTGTCCCCTTCAAATAGCCCCATCCCCCACCCCCATTCCCCTAAAAATGTTCTGAAATATCCTCCCTATTTTCATATTTACAATAACTGTCAATGGTAAAATTTCATTCCTTCTTCTGCATACATCGGACTTTTGACCGCTATAGCCATAAATCATTAAGATCTCTCCTTGAACTAAATAAATAATTATAATCAATTCCAATAATTGAGAACACTTTGAAAATCATCAATTCTTTTCTTCAAAAAGGTCGTCAAATACTTAAAAAAAAAAAAAACTTACAGCAAATGTACTTCAGTAGCACATTAGCTAACAAAATCATCATAAAGAAGTTGTTACCACATAAACTCTCTCATCGAACGAGTGGAACCGGTTTGATCTAATTCTTTATAGTTCTATTACGTGCATTTTGTGATCGTCCGTTGCGTTTAGTTGTTTTATTTAATAAAATTGACCCACTGGCTCCTCCTGGCCCGCGAATGGAAAGTGTGAGTTTTGCCTACTGACCCCAAAGTTTCTGTTCTTTTGATTTTCAAACGGCAATTCTGCATGACAAGCATACGGGTTGTGTTTCCGCATAAATCTCCAATTTGTTGTACGTAGGTGTTTGAGGAAATACAACCGGTCAATTTTTCTTTTTCTTCATAAGTAAGGGAACTTTTTTATTGGTATTATTTTCCCAAAAAACTGGAATTAATTGATATTTCTGACCTCAATCTATGTAATTATTTTTGCGTGTAGTTCATATCACATGCAAATGTGTCATGAATGCTTTTAAATGAACCACATGCAAGATAAGTTTATCTTGAATGGTTTATTAATCTTTTAGGATTCACGTAATTATTAAAAATAGAATTTTAAAGATGGCAACATGATAAATATAGTTCAATCACGGTCAAAGTCCTTTTAAATGTATATAGCATACTAAAGATACTATCCCACCTGTTTTACATACACAATAGTATTTTAATGATGGATTTATTTAAATATCATTATGTTGCGCCATAATAGCTATAAAATGCAAACTCTCATATTGAAATCGCATTCAAATCTGAATCGGCTACTAATAATTTATGAGCTTAGTGAAAGAACATGTTATGATATATTTCTCAAAAATTGCTTTACTTTATGGATGAATGCCTTATTAGGATGAGCGAAGCGAATCCTCTACTAGGCCACACAAATTACATTTTGTCGTACACTTTACAAAAAAACTATTCAGTATTTTGACTTGAAATTAGACATAAAAATAAATTATGATCTCTAGATTTGCACAATATTATTTTTTTTACAGAATAACCTTAAAAAATAATTATTTTAATTAATTTATTTTACGTGCTTTTCCATTACGGACGCATTTTTGCAAATAAAAAGTGAAACACGTATATTTTCAGAAGAAAAAACATGGAGTAAGTAATTATAAATAGAATCATGATAAATTAAATAAATAAAATATATTTTCATTATTACGCATTATTAAGGATTATTTTCATTATATTTTCATTATTACGCAGACGATACTTACGCATTTTAAAAGAATTATATTATCATTTTTTTTTTATAAAGCGGCAACAAAAGAATTGTAAATAAATAAAATTAATTGTTA
Source organism: Maratus speciosus (assembly GCA_963932465.1). Lineage (NCBI taxonomy): Eukaryota > Metazoa > Arthropoda > Arachnida > Araneae > Salticidae > Maratus > Maratus speciosus. The sequence continues at coordinate 442,333,881 of OZ010797.1, read as the reverse complement.
AATTCGTTATATAAAGTGTTATTCGAATTCGAAGGTTGAATAATAGCAATAATTTAATAAGTTGATAATTCTTAGTATCAACGAGAGCAGATTTCAAACGTTTTTTTTTTTTTTTTTTTCCAGAAAATAGAATTTTGAAGAAGTAACTTTCTCCAAGTTCTCTTCGGATATATTATTCTAAGATTGCTATCAAGGATTATTTGATATGAATTGCAAAGATTGGAAACATACCTATTTCAAACCATTTGAGAAAACACCAGAGGCTATTGGAAAATGTAAAAACATCTTTAAAGGAGCTTTTAGTTAAAAATTTAAAAATATTTTGTAAAATTTTGTTTCGAAAATATTTTTATTTATACCAGTTTTATATCATCAATAACAAATTCCGAGGAAATTCTTAGTTAGTCTTGGCTGAATTTACATTTCTAAAAATAAAATGCGCCAAAACATAAAATAACGTTTTTGCTTAATAAAGGTGCAAAAATAATATAAAAAAAATATTGTTACTTTCAAATATTTCTCTTATTAAATAACGCTTCGCGAATCCAAACAAAGCATGGCTTTTGCTAGTAAGGTATTATATCATAAACTAAGATAGTAAATTTCTACTTTTTCATTTTAATTTTCTCGAATTCCAATTTTTGTTACATCTTCTTCCACGCAGGTCATCAATTCTAATAAAGCAACAGCCATATACAATGCTAAAAGTGCTCAACTATTTTTTTTTATTGATTATTTCCTAGTACCATGAGCAGAATTGAAAGACTAAACATGTACGCATCATACTGCAAGAAACTTAAATTTTTCATAAAATATATTATGTGAACTTTAAAAACATCACTCTTTTACTTAAAAGGTGATTAAAATAATAGAAGAGATGTTACAAGTTTAAAATATACATTTCATTAAAACTTCTTAGTACTTTCAAGCTTTTCCAAGGTCTTCATCAGAGAACATTTTAATAGCTAATTACTGTTCATTTATACAAATACGTCACTTCGTTTTGAAAATGAGAGAGCCAATAATTATTAGAGTTGACAACAATTAGTCATTAAAATATTCTGAATATTAAAATATGACCAACTAAGCCCACATTTTGCTCCCATTATAATAATAACATATGTGATCATTTTGAACGTCACTGTGACATTGTATCGAAGGTGATCCACGAAAAACTTTTCACAAACAGTTTTAAGTACCGCCGTCATTTAAATGAAAGTACAAAGGCTTGACAAGGCATTTAAATCAACTATACAGATTTTTTAACATCTGTTTTAATAACGTGTGCAAGAGAAATAAACTTTACAATTTACTTTTTAAAAATAGTGGTAAGAGTAGAATATAAACATAGTAACCTGTATGTAACCCTTTAGTGCGCAGCTTTGCATATATGCAAACAACAGTGTTTTGAATTTAATAGATTTTTTTTATTCGCATATACCTAAATCACACCAGAAAATCAAAATAACAATATCTGCTGTAATTAATAACAGACATTCCGTATTTAACCCCTTAATTCTCGCTCCCGTCATATTCACGGGCTGTGTCTTTTACTCAAATTGTTTGATTCCCACCAGTCTTATAAAATAGTGAAATTGTGTATATTTTGGTATCGTTTTTACTGTCATTAAATAAGGTGAATATTTCTTTTTCATAAAAGTGGTGCCAATAAGCCATTTGAATTATTCAACCGTAATTTAATTCGAGCGTTAAGAGGTTAAATGAAGCGAAATTAACCATTGAAACTTTCTGGTGTAAAGTCAGATCATCTGAACTACGTAGTTTCTAGAACGTATTCTATCATAGAAATTAAAGGGTTAAATATTAAGTTTTATAAAATAAATAATTATGTAAAATAGGGTATTTGGAGACATACTTCTTAAAATATTTACTAATTTTCAATATTTTAGCGTAAAACAGCCACACGACTATAGTTTTTTTTATTGCAGATGTGCTGCAGATATATTGCATATGTATTGCGGATATATTGCAGATGTTCAACAGAAGAAAAGATTGACGTATTATATGAAACATGAATCTCTGATTTATTTCATTTTTTTCCTGTGTAATAAACCTTTCAGAGAATCAGATATATTTTTTTCGAAACAAAATAAAAAATCGCGCATTTAAGGGTTAAACCTTTCCTTTTCAAAATCTTTGCATACACAAATGGAATTATGAAAAAGGCAATTTTTCATTGTCATGTGTTATAATACTAAATAAATATATTGTTTCATTTTCCTCCAATAAACGGATTAAATTTTAAAGAGGTTATATCCTTAAGGCAAGTTTTAACCAGCTTTCTGGAGATGAACCTGGATGAATCACGCAATTTCTGTGTCAAACATGACTGACCTGGGCACGGCCAAATGCTTCAGCTGTCAGATTAGAATTGTCAAAATTCAAAGACAAACCTTGGATTATTCCTTGCTAAGCTCGTATTTCCCATTGTAAGTAATAAAGCTCCAAAAGAATTTTATTTTTCCTTAATTTTCTTAATTTTTCACTGGCGTTTCTCAATTCTGTGATTGTCTCTTCACTCCAGTTGAACGTAAAAAAAAACTACGATTATTAGATTCTGGTTATGAAAATTATAAAAAGGTACCGCGTGATTCCAAATAGAGGTTATGTCGATTATCTCGTAAACCGCTGAGAATAGTAGCATGCTTCTAACTATACAAATCACGTAACGTTTTTGGATTTGTATACTTGACAACCTTAGATTAAAAAAAAAAAAAAAACTTAACCCTTCACTGCACGACTTTTTCTAGTTTAATGAAAAAAATAATTTGAAATCTATATATCGGTCTAATAATGGGAAAAACAGTAAAAAAAAATTAAATTTCAAATTTTCAGCTAAAATTTGATATTTTATGGCGTGTACCCTATGTACACAATTAGTGTTTTAAAATATTGTATTGCTATATTTTACTACTAAATGAACTTAAATCAATTAATGTTATCTTCTTAACACTCTTCAACTTCTTATTAATATTTTTAAATATTCACTAAAAACAATGAAAGTAAATTTTACCTTAATAGCTTGATCGAATCTTTTTTTTTTTTTTTTTTTTTTTTTTTTTTTTTTTTTTTTTTTTTTGCTTCCGAAGAACAAATTCTAATTTTTTGTTAAATGCAGCCATCTGACATGGACAAAATAAGTATTATTCCATTCTTTGGACTGTTCTTGATCAGGGATAGAGATCATATTGGTCAAATCCATGGCACATAATAAGAATTACAGTGTTTTTAGGTATGTGCCAGATATGGCACGTCGTGCAGTGAAGGGTTAAAACTTGGGAACTTGCATAATTTATGCATGTATTTATTTTGAATTTATTTATGCCATATTTGCATCAAAATTTGTGCATTTTTTTTTCTAATTTTTACTTCAGTATTTTAATTTTATGATTTTAACATATCTTTTTTTGCTGTTCTTGTTATTTTCTTTTTCATTTATGTTTTCAAGATAGTCTAGCGTCAATATATACCTTATTTGCATCATATTTAGCTCTGTTAAATTCATTTTTATACATAAAAAAAGTTTAGGCTAATCATAATAATGCATTTGTGTGCTAAATGATTTTATGTCTGCAATAGTAATGTACAGTCGTGGAAAAAAAAGTAAACACCCCCTACTAACTCCTCAACAAATTATCGTAGACGGAAGTTACCGGTACCAAACGATTGAAAATAAAGTCTACTTTTAAATGATGTATATAAAATTTTCTTAGGGGGGCATCTACATATTAAAACGAATCCAAACTTAATTTTTTTCAATGTCAATACCCAATTTTAACGCGATATTTCAAATCTTCGGTTCAAACTATGCCTAGACACCGAATTTCAGGTCATTTGAATGATAAGTTTTTGAGTTATAAACATTCAAAATTTAATGCTTGTAATGTTAAATTGCATTTTCATATTTTTATTTATATCTCCTGGAATTATGCTCCTAATGTGCTAATTTTTTTAAGCAATAATACTAATATACCCCAACATAAATACGCTGAATTTGCAATTTTTATAATTTTATGATATGAATTATGAATTATGAAATTAATATTCGAAAAAAATTATGAATTTCAACCTAAAATTTTTTTGATGGATTTAGATTTATTAAGTCCTGCCTGCTTTATGGAAATCCAAAATTTCACATTTTTCCTCCAAGTAGTTTTCAAATTATGCCTAAAAAACGGCAAAATGATGGTTTAAGGGGCCGTCTATGATAGAAGTGAGTAGATATTTGAAATTTATTCTGCTATTCTGTAATCTAACAGGCTTCATTGACTCCTTGAGTGTGCTTCAGGAGCCTTGATCAAGAAGGGGGCTCTCTTGGTTAACAATCAAGTAACTTCAATTTGGATACAGCCCTTAAAATACGCTCGTTTTAAAATAAATAATTTCTCGGAAACTTATGGTACGAATTGCATAAAAATTTGTTTTTGGGCTAATTGAAGGGTGTAGAGTTCATTTATGCTGTTAGAATTGTGTACTTCTATTGAAAAAAAAACAAAGTTATGGTTCGTTTTAATATGTAGATGGCCTCCAAAGCAAATTTTATATACATCATTTAAAAGTAGACTTTATTTCCAATCGTTTGGTACCAGTAAATTTCTTCTACGATAATTTGTTGAGGAGTTAGTAGGGGGTGTTTACTTTTTTTTCCCACGACTGTACAATTGTGCATTCACAAGTACAGAATAATGTACCAATGCATTTCTTGTATACATATATATTATGTCTTCAAACATGATTATCTATGATTAGGGTAAAAAAAAAATATTTTCTTTGATACTACCAATCATGTTTATGAATTAAAGGAAATTATTTTTAAAAAAATGTAGCTTATAGCTTTAAAATTCTGATGATCGGTTCCCGATTACAATTGTTCAGTAGTATGTCAAGTAGCTAGATAAAACAGTTAGTAGTTACTTTTGTACTGCAAAATGGCTTTTTCGTATTATAACGTGACATAGCTATTAATAGTTTTAAAAAGCTATTAATAGTTATTGTTTAAAAGATTTTTAAACGTGTTTCATCTTTCATCTATTCAGTCAATAATTTAAATGCATGTTGATCATAGACGTGTAAGTCAGTTCAGTTAATGTATTTTGTTTTTATGTAGTAAATAATTTTAATCCGCCTTGACTTTAGTAATTTAATAAAATTCATAGTTCAGATTTGTTTATTTGAATGTTAAAAACTGAAGAATCGACATTCGTTCGCTTAAGTGTATGCATATCAAAATACAAAATTTATTTTTTTTAGAAGCCCCCTTTCAGTTTTTCTTTTCCCTATAACTTTAGAAAAAGATTTGCCTTGCGTGCAAGATGGACATTAAAATATCTCATCCCCTTACAACCAAAACTTACCGAGTTATGATACATTGAATATTATGAATTTTTATTGTTTTCTGACACCAGAACAACACCTTTAAATCAGTAACCCTTTTAAACTGTTCTAAATTTGGTAATATATGAAACCAATTATACCTTAGAATCCAGTGATAGATTTAAAATTATTTTAAGCATAAATAATGAAACAGGGAAAATATTTACAACTTTCAGTACCTGAGTAATCAACAATAAATTTAAACATATAATCTTTTCTTAAATTTCTGCCAAAATTATTTGAAACATTGTAAAAAAATTCTAATTAAACTCTTTTTAAATTTTTAATAATTCTTAAAATAAAAAAAAGAATATTTGTTCAAATGAACATTTAATTTGTGTGATTATACATTGATGAAAAGATTTCTTCGAGTAAATTAATTATTTCAGCTAAATACATAGCAGCTAAGTTACGGAATAATTAAATCTGGAAAGCATACAGCATTTGACATAAATGCAATATCACGTTCCTCTCGTATTTCGCTGCAGACTCAAATTGGCCCTGAAGGAGTATTCTGATGACGTGTTTATTTGCTTACTTTTGAGAGAACACCCATGTGTCATCTGAGTTATTAATACACTATATGAATAAGACATTTTATTAAGAGGTGGATGATTGATGGAAAATATTTATCTGAAATTTAGATTAAAATAGTTACAATAAGTTTTCATCTTGTGTGTGACAGATAAATAGGAAGAGTCAATATTTATCAGTACTTTTCATATAATTTTAAATTGATTTCATGATTCTAAAGTTAAACATAAATTGCCCGCAGACTATATTTATAATTTTTCCAGGTGCTTAAGAATAATTAAATTTGGAAAGTATGCAGCATTTGACATAAATACAATATCACATTCCCCTTGTAATTCGCTGTAGACTTAAATGGTTTCGAAGGATATTTCCGGTAGCATTGTTTATTTGTTTGCTTTTGAGAGAACACCCAAATGTCACCTGAGTTATTAAATACACAATATGAATAAGACGTTTTATTAAGAGGTGGATGATTGATGAAATTTTTTTATCGGAAATTTAGATTAAAATTGTTTCGAGTATAAGTTTTCATATTGTGTATGACAGATAATTAAGAAGAGTCAGCATTTATCAGTACTTTTTATATAATTTTAAATTGATTTGATGATTCTACACTGTTAAAAATATCGCGAAAAATTACCTCTGTTTTTAAAGACTATCTATTTTTTGACCAATGAGAACGCTCCATAGGAGTTTTTAGATCGTTCTCATTGGTCAGAAAATAGATAACCTTTAAAAACAGAGGTAATTTTTCATGATATTTTTAACAGTGTAAAGTTAAAAGACAAACTGGCTGCAGACGATATTTATCGTTTTTCCAGGTGCTTAAGAATAATTAAATCTGAAAAGTTATGTGCAGCATTTGACGTAAATGCAATATCACGTTCCCCTGGTATTTCGCTGTAGTCTCGAATGGCCCTGAATGTTATTCCGATGACATTGTTTATTTGTTTACTTTTGTGAGAACCCCCATGTGTTACCTGAGTTATGATGAAATACGCAATATGAATTAGACACTCTATTAAAAGGTGGGTGATTGATGGAAAACACTTATTTGAAATTCAGATTTAAATTGTTATTGTAAGTTTTCTCTTGTGTGTAACAGACAAATAGGAAACCTCAATATTTCTCAGTACTTTTCATATAATTTTAAATTGATTTGATGATTCTAAAGTTAAAAGATAAAATGCCTGCAGGCGATATTTAACCTTTTTAAAAATGCTTAAGACTAATTAAATTTGGGAAGTAAGTATATGGCATAAATGCAATTTTACGTTTTTCTTGTATTAATCGTTGTTCTGAATTACTCTGATTCCCGTGATATTGTTTATTTATTTACTTTTGTGTAAACCTTCATGTGTCATCTGCTTTATTAAATGCTCATTGTGAATGAGGTACGTTATTAAGAGGACGATGGTGGAAAATATTTATCTAAAATTTAGATTATTTTCTAATTTAAATTTTTTCAATTTACACATGACCACAGAGTAAAGAGAAAAAATGGAGATTCAATATGCCAGTTTTCAATATGAAGCTGGTTATGGCTCAAATTTAAATGCCATCATTCGGTCCTAATAAACAAGCACGTGGAACACGACCGAATTCTTTGAAGTCACCTGTGCATTCCTCTATATGAAAGTGAACTGTTTATGGTTAAGTGTTTATGTGTAACCCTTTCAACAAAAAGGAAGAAGGGTAACAACGATTTTAGGACAATAACGAATGTTCAACAAAAGAATTTTGTTCTTTTCGAGTAAAGTTTTAAACAACGCATCTGACATTGATTCCAAAACACTTATTATAAAATAATCAATGAATTATTACTTGATAAGTGATATATTAGTCATTTTTAATCTAAATTTTAATCATACCTATGGTAAACATGCGAATAATGAATAACAAATTCTAACAGTAAAAGCAAAAGCAAAGAAATGTAGGTTTGAATTGACAGGCGCGTCAAAACACGTGGTTGTGTTTGGGCCGAATGTAACGGATTTTAGGGTCGCATTTTTGGCGTCGCCTCCAGCCACTACACTTCAAATGTATTCTTTCTCTTTACCCTGAGACACGTGACAAATAAATGATAGGAATTGCACTGTAATTTCACGTATGTCCCTGTAGGCCCGAATCGCTTCCAAAGGCATTATTTATTTGTTTACATTTGGAGAACACCCATGTGCTACGTCAGTTATTAAATACACAACATGAAACTTTCTTAAAAAGTGGATGACTGATGGAAAATAAGTACTTAAAATTTATACTAAAATTGTTGCTATAATTTTTTTTTATCTTGTGTGTGACGGATAAATAACACGAGTTAATATTTATCACTTTTTTTTACACAATTTTAAATTGGTTTGATGATTCTAAACTTAGAATCTCTGTAGATGATATTTATCACTTTTCGAGATGTTTAAGAATAATTAAATTTGAAAAGCGTACAGCATTTGATATAAATTCCAATTTCACGTTCCTATCATATTGCAAAGTACAATAAAATATATAACAGCTAAGTGTCGGAATAATTAAATTTCGAAAGCATACGATATTTTATATAAGTGCAAATCACGTTCCTCTCCTATTTTGCTGCAGGGCCAAAATGGCCCTGAAGGAATATTCTGATGACATATTTATTTGTTTACTTTTGTGAGAACATGCCGTGTATCACCTGCATTATTAAATACACAATATGAATGAGACGCTTTATTAAGAGGCGGAAGATTGGTGAAGTGCTTAGCAATAATTAAATTTGGAAAGAATATCGCATTTGATATAAATGCAATATCACGTTACTCTCGTATTTCAACATATTTTCCGAATGGCCTAAAACTGGATTCCAGTGGCATAGTTTATTTATTTTCTTTTTGGGAAACACCTATGTGTCATCTGCTTTATTAAATACATAATATGAATGAATCGCATTATTAAAAAAACGGTGATTGGTAGAAAATATTTATCTGGAATATGGATTCATTTCTACTGTAAGTTTTCAATTTGCCTGTGATAAATAAATGATAGGGATAATCAATACTAATCAGTGCATTTAATATAATTTTAAATTCGTTGAATGATTCTAAAGTTGAAAATCAAATGCCTCTGACGAAATTTATTATGTTTCGAAATGCTCAGATATAATTAAATTTAGAAAGTATGCAGCATTTGACATAAATGCGATATCACATTCCTTTCATATTTTGCCTTGGGTCGGAATGTCCCTGAAGTGGATTCTGATCACATTGTTCATTCGCTAACTTTTGTGAAAACACACACGTGACACTTAGTTCTTAAATACACAAAATGAATGAGACACGTTATTAAGGGGATGGTGATTGGCAGAATATATTTATCTGAAATGTAGATTAATTTCTCCTCTAAGTTTTCAATTTGCATGTGATAAATGAATGATATAGAAACAGGCAGTGTTTATCAATACTTTTAACCTTTTATGCATCGACGGTACTTTAAAATACCTCTGTTTTCTATCCGATTTAAAACACACTTATTGAGTGCTTTCGGAATGGTACTTTTAGGAAACAATAGTAAGTACTTCCCTTGACCATCACTATATAGCAATAGCAGTTTCAGTAAGCTGAAAATTGTTCACGAAGCTACTTTGGTGCGTGTAAGTATCAATTTTGGATCCGTTTTCTTGCCTGACATGGTATCCCTAACTTTTGCATGGAAACATCTTAACATTCTTAACTTTTAAAGGTAAGGTTAGCATTTTTTTTAATAGATCACTTGACAGTATGTTATACTAAAAAAATTATTTTTCAGGTTGTTTAATTTACGAAGTTCTTTTCAAAACGGTACTTTTGAGTACCGTCCGGATTACGTTGAACAGGACTTTTACTTTGATTTTTATCATTTAAATACATATGGTGTATAAAAACATATATATTTACCAGGGATACGTGTGTTCTAGACAGCTGGATATTGATACAATGTAAGTGAAGATAATGCATGATTTATGTATGGCATTGATGAATAATAAAGCAAAAAAGATGTTATTTTTGTCTTTAGGAAAAATATTGTAATTTTATAAAACAAAATGGAACAAAAATTACAAATTAGAAAAAAAATTCAAAAAATATCTTTTAGCATTTTTATGAATCTTTTTGCGTTTTCCACAACTAAATTTTCAAACTAAAACTTTGAAAATTTCTTTCAGATATGCTTTCCATCGGACTATAATGGGCGATTACATTTATAGAATATTCTTCTGATGGCGAAATGCTCGCTCATGATGTACCAAAAAGCGACATCATCTAGTCATATATATAGATCATAGACATATGTGCACTAGATATAAGCATGATAAGTCAGATTGAAATAATAAGAAACAAGAAAGAAAAAATCATGCGTTCAGCATAGATTATGAAACACTTTCCAACACATTCAGAATAGTGTAACAAAATTGCACCGTTTAAAAAATTATTATATTAAGGCTAATTCAGCCATATGGAAACGCATAACACATTTCAAAACCCAATTTCAGCTGTTCTCATCTACAATCGGAAAATTATTTGAATTGTTTCAGCATCTCTGTATATGATTTATATGTTTGTATCTATTAACTACATGCATGCCAAAATTTTGTTCACTTAAGAAATACACATACTTCAATTGAAAATTCCCCTTCAGCAAGTTCCTCTAATAACGAGAATGGTACCTGAATACTTTTGTGCAGCCCTGTATATGAGGTATAGAATTGATATATAACGAGTGACGTGCAAAAGATTATCTAAATTTAAAAGCGCATACTGAATTTGAAACTGCACACTCCAGCAATTATTACTCAAAGACAGTACTGTAACCGATTTCTTTTGTGTGTCCCTGTAAATGAATAAAAAATGCTATGAATGGCATGTACTAACATGATCGTAGTGAAATTTTTAGTGATTTATATCAGTTTAAATACATTTGAAACAGCGTAATCTCATTAAAATACTCTGCAAACGATTTTTCACCATGTACCATAATTTAATGGAATTCTTTTGGGTAGCCCTGTAAATGAAATATTAATCCCACATACTTCATATGCAATACCAAACATGGTTAGGTGACCCTAAATATGGATTATCAATTGCATGAAAATTCGAGTATATTTACGGGGCTTAGAGCGTGGACAGACGGCCAGACAAGCCGAATGCATAAACACTTTTCAACTTTGTTGGAAAGTGTTAAAAATTGGATGTAGTTTTTTTTTTTAAGTCTCGATTTTTGTCCAAGCGTTATGACCCAGCGGTACTTTGAAGTACCACATCAATTAAATAGTCGTAATTAATAAAAAAAATATTCTTTTAATTTTAGTGCATATATTTATAATGTATCATAGTAATGCAAGGAAAAAAGTTTCGAGGAGATAGCTTTTTAATTCATATTTTGGCATATAAAGGGTTAATATAATTTTAAGTTGCTATAATATTTCTAAAATTAAAAATCAAGCGCCTGTAGACGATATTTATTAAGTTTCGAAAATACTTCATATAATTAAATTTAGAAAGTATAGGGCATTTGACATAAATGGGATATCACGTTCCTTTCCTATTTCGAGGTGGGCCGGAATGTCGCTGAAAAGGATTCTGATGACATTGTTCATTCGCTCACTTTTGTGAAAACATCCACATGTCACTTAGCTGAGCTATTAAGTAACGCAATATGAATTAGTCACGTTATTAAGAGGGTGGTTATTAGCAGAATATGTTTACCTGAAATGTAGATTAATTTCTCTTCTAAGTTTTCAATTTGCATGTGATAAATTAATGATAGAAACGGGCAGTGTTTATCAGTACTTTTAATGTGGAAATTGAAGCTTGACAACATTTAATTTTTAACTAAGTTATATTTAAAGTTAGAGTACTTACAAAATATTTACATAGAAAAGGTATCGTCTTCTTAAGTACACTGGTGTCCAAAATTAAGGTCCAATCACAAAATGCTAATTTTTAAGTACGCGAATACTCAAAAGGAAATAATTTAATTCGAATAATTACTATCTCTACAGCACAGCTAATCCATATAACATCTCATTCATGTCACACATGGTCACAAGTGTCACAGTCACTACGGTGAAGCAAAAAAATAGGAAATTCCATGCATCTCATTATGAGTCTTAAATGATCACTATATGTGACTCCACTGAGACGTCACTGTGACTGCTGCTTTGTGATGAGTTACCATGTGACTCTACAATGTAGTTACATTGTGACTCTCATGTGACTGTCATCTGCAGACTCAATTTCAAAGTGATCGTGAACGCTGCATTGTGATAAGTTACCAAATGATGTCACATTAAAGTCACATGATGACTTTCAGGTGACAGAGAGACTACTGTGAAGTCACCATTGTCCTCTTTTGTGAAAGTCACCATGTGACTAGAATGTGATATTATTTGGTGACTTATCATAATGCAACTTTCATGATGACTTTGAAATTGAATCTAAAAATGACAGTCACACACTTTTAAAAATTTTGCAGCATTCTGGCAGGTCATTCGACCGTTTTTTAAAAAAACGGTTTCATAACCATAATTTAACTTTATTCTGACCATAAAATGGCCAATAATATAGTCAGAATAGTGTTAAAATTACGGTTGTGTAACCGTTTTCGGAAAAAACGGTCAAATGGCCTGCCAGAATGCTGCAAATTTTTAACAGTGCACGAGAGTCACAATGTAACTACATTGTAAAGTCACCTGGTGACTCGTCACAAAGCAGCAGTCACATTGACGTCTCAGTGGAGTCACATATAGTGATCATTTGAGACTCATAATGAGAAGTGTGGCATTTCCTATTTTTTGTTTCACCGTAGTGACTGTGACACTTGTGACCATGTGTGACATGAATGAGATGCTATATGGACTAGCTGTGCTGTAGAGATAGTAATTATTTGAATTATATTATTTCCTTTTGAGTATTCGCTTACTTAAAAATTAGCATTTTGTGACTGGTCCTTAATTTTGGACGCCAGTGTACATCACCATTCTGCGAAACGATCACAACATATTCTCATAGCACAGACATCATCGTTCTACTCCGTTGTTCAACTGTACTCACAAGGAAGGTCTCCATATGGGCATATTCAGAAAAATCTGAAAAAATTACAAAGTGTTCTTCTCATGTGTATATATATGTTTATAGAAATTTTTTTGTCGGAACCGCAATCGGTTCGTAAAAAAATAATGAAAATTTCGTTTATTTGGCGATTTATGATCGGTTGGCGATGAAATGAAATTTCGAAAAATACTTTTTTATGCCGAATACTCTTTAAGATAACAAGTTGGAAATTGTTCGTCAAACGTGGCAAATGAGGTGCGTTCGTACTATAACTAGTTTTATAATTATTTTTTGCACCCCATATTGTACTGAATGTATAATTTTTTGCACTTCATAAAGCGCATAGTCTGATACATCATTAAAATGCACTTCCAATATTTTTTTCCCATTCCCCGTATTGTAACGGAACACTTTTGACTGTCCCTGTAATTAAACTATACATCCGATTTTCCTAAAATTTGAAATAGCTCAACAAAATTTTGGAACAATTATATCTTTAAAATTTCAGACCATTCGGAAGGCTGTAATATCATTAAAATGCACTTGCAATAATTTTTCCCACTGGCCGTAATGTAAAGAAAAACTTTTGACTGTCCCTGTAATTAAACTATGCATCCGATTTTCCTAAAATTTGAAAGGGCTCGACAAAATTTTGCAGCAGTTATATCTTTAAAATTTAAGATCATTCGGAAGGCTCTAATATCATTAAAATCCACTTGCAATAATTTTTCCCATTGGCCGTAATGTAAAGAAAAACTTTTGACTGTCCCTGTAATTAAACTATACATCCGATTTTTCTAAAATTTGAAAGGGCTCGACAAAATTTTGCAACAGTTATATCTTTAAAATTTCAGATCATTCGGAAGGCTCTCATATAATTAAAATGCACTTGCAATAATTTTTCCCATTGGCCGTAATGTAAAGAAAAACTTTTGACTGTCCCTGTAATTAAACTATACATCCGATTTTCCTACAATTTGAAAGGGCTCGACAAAATTTTGCAACAGTTATATCTTTAAAATTTCAGATCATTCGGAAGGCTCTCATATAATTAAAATGCACTTGCAATAATTTTTCCCATTGGCCGTAATGTAAAGAAAAACTTTTGACTGTCCCTGTAATTAAACTATACATCCGATTTTCCTAAAATTTGAAAGGGCTCGACAAAATTTTGCAACAGTTATATCGTTAAAATTTCAGATCATTCGGAAGGCTGTAATATCATTAAAATGCACTTGCAATAATTTTTCCCATTGGCCGTAATGTAAAGAAAAACTTTTGACTGTCCCTGTAATTAAACTATACATCCGATTTTCATAAAATTTGAAATGGCTCGACAAAATTTTGCAACGATCATATATTTGAAATTTCAGACCATTCGGTTGGGTAGTTTTTGCTCTGTTACATGCGGACAGACGGACGGACGGACAGACGGACGGACGGACGGACTGAACGACGACTATAGGTGCTACGTATTTATATAATTACGAACGCACCTAAAAATGTTTCATGTTGAACTTGTTTAAATAAATGTAATGTAAATGACTTTAGTTTTGTCAGTTTTAGATTGATTTGACTATAGTTTTGTCATATATATATATATATATATATATATATTTATAATGAGAGTTAAATATCAAATTTTACGAATTAAATCAAAATTAAAGTAAATTAAAAATGTTTCAATGTCTCAAAATTAAGTCCAATTGAGCACTGTAGATTCAATTCTGTTGCTATGGTAACGACGAATTCTTTGAAATGAATAACTGGTAAATGAATCTTGCCTTTATTTTGGAATACGCTTAAATATATGAAAGTATTTTTTATACATGAAATTATTTTTAAAGTAATAAAATTAAATAACAAGCAACATAAATATGTAATACGAAAAAATGTATTTATAAAACTCTCTCATTGTTTAAGTTTAAATTCCTTAAATACTATTTACACGCATTCTAAAAATCAATTAACAATCAATTTTCAGGTGCACTAAAATCGTTTGCTTTTGACGAGGAAAAGTATTGCTCGCCAAATAGCGTGACGCTTTCGTCTTTTCGCACCAAGGGCGGATCTGGAGAGTCCTCAAGGGGGGGGGGCGATTTTAGAAATTTGAAAACTCCAATCTGATGCGCGGGTCGGGGCTAATTTTTTCACTGCGGGTCGTGTTACTTCTACTTTTTGCTGTGGGTCGGGTTTGGGTCCGGTTGACTTCTATTTTTTGCTGCTGGTTGGATTAACTTATATTTTTTTGCTGTGGGTCGCGTTTGGATCTGGTTGATTTCTATTTTTTGCTGTGGGTCGGGTTAACTTCTACTTTTTTGCTATGGGCCGGGTTAACTTCTACTTTTTAGATGCGGATCGGGTTTGGGCCCGGTTGACTTCTACTTTTCTGCTACAGGTCGGGTTGACTAATACTTTTTAGCTGCGCCTAGCGCGTTGGGTTTGGGGCAGATTGATATACATTATATCCGGTTTGGGTCAGTTTCAGATTGGGTTTTCACTACTGCGACTTGCGAGAAGGGTTCGGGTTGACCCGTTTTTTTTAAAAAAGAAAGTAAGTATTTTTGAAGATAAAAACTATATGCAGTAAAATCTTCATAACAGACACGTCAAAATAATTAATTAGGAATACTTTTTAATCTCCAGAATTATGTAAAAAATACTAATTTGGTATAAGACTGCTTGTCTCTTTATATCTAAGGTGAGTTGTAATTCAGTAAAGAATGCTTTGAAACTTATTTAAAGACATACCGGGTGTCCTTAAATGGATTTTAAAATTTAGTACTTTTCGAATGGTGACAGCTATTTAAAAAAATCTTGCAGGAGGGTTATGTAAGATGTTATGAGATTTTTTACTGTGATTCATGATTTTACTGTATAATAGCACCGATAGATGGCGCTGTAAACAATGGTCGTTAAGCCTACCTCCTCCGGGAACCGATTTAGCACCTCTTGCTTCCAGCACCATCTTCGTTGCTATTTTAAACTAAAATCAAGAATCGCAGTTAAAAAAATTATCAGGGGTAGAATAAAAAAGAAAAAAAAAATCTGAAATTCAAAGAAAATGTTCTGAAATGTTACAGCAGATGGGGGGATTCCCTTCTGGCACTAATTATTTTTGTTGCAGGTTGGGTTAGCTGTTTTGGATTCGGATCGATTTCAGGCTGAGTGTAAATTCCTGCAAGCTGGGTTTGGGTTAACTTGTTGTTTTTTTTTTCAAAAATTAGTTCAGTATATTATTTAAAGTTAAAAATTATACCTATAATAATAAACGTATGTAAGTGTGTTGTCTTCTAAAGAGACCACTGCATTTGTCCCACGACTCTTTGATGAAATTCGCTAGTCTTCGACCCTTTGATGAAATTTGCGTTTCTTCTGCAACCCTTTGACGAAATTAGTGTAATTTTGCAGACCTTTGGTAAAATTCGCGTTTTTTTCCGTGACCCTTCTACAAAATTCGCGTATTTTCAGCGATCCTTTGACTAAATTCGCGTTTTTAAAGCGATTCTTTGACTAAATTCATTTTTTTCCCACGATTCTATGAAGGAATTCGTGTTTTCTCCACGATCCTTTGACGAAATTCGCGGGGTTTTTTTTCGCGGCTATTTGAAAAAAATTGCGTTTACTCCGCGATCCTTTAACGAAATTCGAGTTCTTTTCCGCTGCCTTTTGAAGAAATTCGCGTTTTCTGTTATCATTCGAAGAATTTCGCATGTTTTCCGTGGCTCCCTGACCAAATTCGCGTTTTTTCTGTGATCATTCGGCGAAATTGAAGTTATTTTCTGCGAACAATTGACGAAATAGATTTTTTTATGGAGACCATTTATCAAAATTTGCGATTATTTGTATGTCCGAATTTTCGGATAGGTGAATTTTCTAAATTTTTGGAGCCGAATGCCTTAACCCTGGAGCTGCGTATTATTATTATTATTATTTATCAAAATAGGTTAAAAAATTGCGCGTATTTTTTATTACACATTTCAAATCTGCACACATTTTAGGGTAAAATATGTCCCAAAATCTTTGTGAAACAGATTTTTTTTTAATAGAATTAGATCATAAAAAAAAGATTTGCTGCGGAAATTGCGGGTTGCGCAGCGAGAGGGTTAAATTTTCGGAAAATTTGGAACATAATCACCCCTGTTCCCGACTTCTATAACCCTCCTGCAAGTATTTTTTTAATATCTGTCACCATTTGCAGTTTATTGAATTTTAAAATCAGTCAGTCCATTTTAGGACACCCAGTATATTCAGCACTTAAGGGACGATGGCTGAAATTAAGCATTTAAAAAAAAAGTTAAGCTGGCTTCGATATGTCAGTTAGAGGTTTACCTGGGCTGAAGTTATCAGGCCCAAGCACAGGTCCAACCCACATAAAAAATATAACTATTCGCCCCGCCCGTTATAAAAGCTAAAAAATCAACTCCAGCCCTCCCTGCATTTTGCAATTAAAATTATTCATAAAGTACACTTGCTTATGCTGATATTTTATTTTCAGATTATGTTCGAAATTCATGAATACAGAAAAACAACAATATTAATTACTATAACGATGACTATTTAGGCAATTATGTACGTAAACACTACGTAAAAATATGACTTAGACAATTACATTCAAATAAAAATCCAGTAAGATAATCAGTTTAGAATAAAAGAAACCGTTGATAAAAGAAAATCATAATTTTAAAGCTCTACAAAGTAAAAAAGTAAATTTTAAAAAATGCATCTCTGTAACTTATCAAATCAAATTAAATTTCTAAAGATTTCTCTAAACAAATGTACAAAACAAATATAACTTTTACGAATGAAAAATAAGTAAGATTGCAGATCAACTTGGGGTCGGGAGGAAGAATTTAGAGGAGTGCACAGGTCGTGGTCGGGCCAATAATGCTTATCATACGGGCTGAAACGGACCAAATGTATTAGCTTTTATTCCGGGCCGAGCCCCGACCTGGAAATTTTGGCCAGTGCAGGCCTCTATGAAAAATGAAGTCCAGGCCAGGCTCGATCTGGAGGAAAAAGAAGTCTGGACCGACCCGAATCTCCAGAAAAAATTAAGATCTGGGCACGACCCGACTCTAACAGAGAAAAGACCTGACCCAGCCCGAGTCTCGTGGATTTAAACTGGCGCAACCCGGGTCGGGTCGGACCAACTTGGGCTCGGGAGGAAGAATTTATAGGAGTGCACGGGTCGTGGTCGGGCCAATAATGCTTATCATATGGGCTGACATGGACCGAATGTTTAGCTTTTATTCCGAGCCGAGCCCCGACCTGGAAATTTGGCCAGTGCAGACCTCTAGGAAAAATGAAATCCAGGCCAGGCTCGATCTGGAGGAAAAAGAAGTCTGGCCCGACCGAATTTTCAGAAAAAATTAAGATCAGGGCACGAACCGGTTCTAAAAGAGAAAAGACCTGACCCAGCCCGAATCTCGTGGATTTAAACTGGCGCGACCCGGGTCGGGCAAATAATGCTTATCATACGGACTGACACGGACCGAATGTTTAGCTTTTATTCCGGGCCGAGCCCCGACCTGGAAAGTTTGGCCAGTGCAGACCTCTAGGAAAAATGAAGTCCACGCCAGGCTCGATCTCGAGGAAAAAGAAGTCTGGCCCGACACGAATCTGCAGAAAAAATTAAGATCAGGGCTCGAACCGACTCTAAAAGAGAAAAGACCTGATCCAGCCCGAGTCTCGTGAATTTAAACTGGCGCGGGAAGAATTTAGAGGAGTGCACGGGTCGTGGTCGGGCCAATAATGCTTATCATACGGGCTGACATGTACCGAATGCTTAGCTTTTATTCCGGGTCGAACCCCGAACTGTAACTTTTGGCCATTGCAGACCTTTAGGAAAAATGAAGTCCACGCCAGGCTCGATCTGGAGGAAAAAGAAGTCTGGCCCGACACGAATCTGCAGAAAAAATTAAGATCAGGGCTCGAACCGACTCTAAAAGAGAAAAGACCTGATCCAGCCCGAGTCTCGTGAATTTAAACTGGCGCGGGAAGAATTTAGAGGAGTGAACGGGCCGTGGTCGGGCCAATAATGCTTATCATACGGGCTGACATGTACCGAATGCTTAGCTTTTATTCCGGGTCGAACCCCGAACTGTAACTTTTAGCCATTGCAGACCTTTAGGAAAAATGAAGTCCAGGCTAGGCTCAATCTGGAGGAAAAAGAAGTCTGGTCCGACCCGAATCTGCAGAAATAATTAAGATCAGTGCACGACCCGACTCTAAAAGAGAAAAGACCTGACCCAGTCTGAGTCTCGTGGATTTAAAGTGGCGCGACCCAGGTCGGGTCGCGCCGGGCTCGAGCTCCGCCCCAAGTCATTTCCCGTGAGAATGCATAATGTCGCTTTACAAACCCTTTATTAGCCCAAGGGGGGGGGCGATCGCCCCTTCGCCCCCCCCTTAGATCCGCCATTGTTTCGCACCAGATACTCGAAAGTATTTTATTTTTTTACAGACTTTCTACTGTAATTCAGCCGCTAAATTTGACTGATACTTTATTACATACATAAGTAGTATAGTTAGTATTTTTTTCAAAATATTCTGAGTATGCCCAGTATGGAGACCTTCTTTGTCAGTTCTGTTCGTCCTTTTTCCCCGCTCGCAAAGAGCGTCTGCCGTTCCGAAGTCTGTCCCTCGAACGCATGCGAGCTGTAATTTCATGAGGAAAGAAAATAAAACAGAGGAAGGCGCCTTGATCGGCAGTTACGTAAGAAGTTGATGGCGCTGCAAGCAGTAGACATTTATTATAGCAGAAGGCACGCAGGGAAAGCTATTAAAGGCGTTTGGAAATGCTTTCATACATTAATATAGCTTTAAGTTGGTTGAATAATTCTAAAATTAAAAATCAAGTGCCTGTAGACGATATTTATCAAGTTTCGAAATACTTCGGTATAATTAAATTTAAAAAGTTACAGCATTTGAAATAAATAACGATATCACGTTACTTTCATATTTCGCGGTGGGCCGGAATGTCCCTGAAGTGGATTCTGATGACATTGTTCATTTGCTCACTTTTGTGAAAACACCCACTTGACACTTAGCTGTTAAATACACAATATGAATGAGGCACATTATTAAAAAGTAAAAAATATTTATCTGAAATATGGATTCATTTCTACTGTAAGTTTTCAACTTGCTTGTGACGAATAAATGATAGGAATAAACAGTATTAATTTCAGTACTTTTAATATAATTTTAAGTTGGTTGAATGACTCTAAAGTTAAAAAAAATTCAATTCCTGTAGACGGAACTTATAACAAAGAAAATAAGTAATAACTAAAAGATTTTCTTAAAACACCATAAAAAACTTTTAAATGCGCTAGACCTTTCGAAAGATCTGAGTCTTTCTTCGTCAGGCGCAAAGAAGACGTGCTTCTACCATGAAAGCATCAGCAAGACTCAAATTTATTACGTTTCGAGATGCTCAGATATAATTAAATTTAGAAAGTATACAGCATTTGACATAAATGCGATACCACATTCCTTTCATATTTCGCCTTGGGTCGGAATGCTCCTGAAGTGGATTGTGACGACATTGTTCATTCGCTAACTTTTGTGAAAACACCCACGTGACACTTAGCTGTTAAATACACAATATGAATGAGGCACATTATTAAAAGAACGGTGATTGATAGAAAATATTTATCTGAAATATGCATTCATTTCTACTGTAAGTTTTCAATTTGCATGTGACGAATAAATGATAAGAATAATCAATACTAATTTCAGTACTTTTAATATAATTTTAAGTTGGTTGAATGATTCTAAAATTAAAAATCAAACACCTGTAGACTATGTTTATTATGTTTCGAAATGCTTAGATAGTATTTTAGATAGTAGAAGTTAAGAAAGTATACGGCATTTGACAAAAATGCGATATCACGTTCCTTTCATATTTCGCGGTGGGCCGGAATGCCCCTGCAGTGGATTCTGATGACATTGTTCATTTGCTCACTTCTGTGAACACACCTGCGTGTCACTTAATGGTTATTAAATACACAATATGAATTAGCCACGTTATTTAGAGGATGATGATTGGTAGAAAATATTTATCTAAAATTATGTTTAATTTCTACTGTAATTTGTATTTGGAAGTTGAGTTTTCATTTTCCATGAGACGAATTAATGATAGGAATAGTCAGTATTTATCAGTGCTTTTAATATAATTTTAAGTTGGTTCAATGATTCTAAAGTTATAAAGGTATAATTAAATTTAGAAATTATACAGCATTTGACATAAGTGCGATATAACATATCTTTCATATTTCGATTTCGACCAGAATGTCTCTCAAGGGGATTTCTCGTGACGTTGTTCATTTACTCACTTTTGTGAAAACATCCGCGTCTCACATAACGATCAAATACACAATATGAATGGGAGAATTTATTAAAAGTTGAGTGATTGGTATTAAATATTTATCTAAAATTTAGATTAATTCCTTAAATGTGATTTCAATTGGCATGCGAAAGATAAATAATAGGAATGAGAGATTTTTTGGGGCCAAAGCAGAAAATATATGACGTCATATAAAAGCCGGCGTATTTGCATTATCAACCCCATCCACAAGATGGTGCAGCTGTGTAAGTTTTGAGCCTGATCCAGTATTAAGATTGAACGCTTACTATATATGTAGTTTCGGTTGTGAGTCTTTTTTCGGAGTCCGAGACTCGGGCTGAAACCGACACATCTCTGATAGCAACATACACTATTTTTCAGCACTTCTGATATAATTTTAGTTGGTAGGATAATGCTAAATTTAAAAAAAATAATTCCCTGCAGGCTGCATATCAATTTTTGAAATTCCTGGGAATAATTGAGGACGTGAGTTTCAAAACTTGCCTTATCCAAAATTTTAAAAAATCGAGTTTTCTCTATCAATTTATTAGTGTATCTATCTATTAGTGAACATGCATCGGAAAAACACTACAATCTGCAAAAAAGATAGTTTCATCGTGTATTTCTGGTTCTGTAAAATCTTGGTTTACGATAAAAACCAATGGATGCAGTCAGAGGTTTTTGGGATTTCCCAAAATTTGATTTTCTGGATAAGGTGAGTTTTGAAACTCACGTCCTCAATTAAATTTGGAAATAATTCAGCATTTGACATAAATACAATATCACGTTCCTTACATATTTTGCCGTAGACCCGAATGCCACTGAAATGTATTCCAATGACATTTTATTTGTTTACTTTTGTGAGATCCCCCACGTTTCCACCTGAGTTATTAGACAATATGAATGATGCACTTTATTAAGAGGTGGATGGTTGATGGAAAATATTTATCAGAAATTTAGATTAATTATTACTAAAGTTTTCATCTTGAGTGTGACAGACAAATAGAAACAAATAGTATTTATCGTCACTTTTGACACAGTTATTTTATATTTGCAGGAGGATTTAAAATGAAACGTCTGTAGGTGATATTTTCCAATTTTCGAAATGTAATTTCACTAGAAAACGTCATAAAATTCATGTAAAACCAGGGCCCGAATTGGACTATCTAGGGCCCCGGGACAAGCATTATTCTGTATGTGTGTGGGGGGGGGGGTATTCATAGAAACTGTTCATGAATTATGATAAAGTGACCAATACTATACCTATTATATGTTTACACAAATTTCGTACGAGGTACTATACATATATGTATACAGGGTATCACAAGAATAATGATTACAACTTAAAAGAAAAAAAAAAATTGTAAATTTTGACGGGGGTATTTGTTTGCAAACTTCTACATATGTTATATCATAAGATATCTGAAAGGAAAAAGCCTCCAATTGGTGATCATGAGTGGTTATAAATTGCTTCGTTATGAGGACAATGTCAGTAATGAATTTCTCCTGAAAACAATGGAATACTAAGTTGTTATAATAAGCTTTTAATCATTAGCTCTCTAATAATATAATTTATTCTATTTTTTGAAGGGGATGGGGGGGGGGGGGTATTGAAAGCAGAGAGTGGAAGCGAAGGAACGTATCAAGGTCAGTATCTTCCTAAATTTTGTCAAACTTTTGGTAAATTTTAACCATTTGACACCCTCTTAACAAAGATACAAATTACTTTTAATGGGGCCCCCTCAAATGGGGGCAGCTGCCTTGCATGCCCTGTATTAGTCAGGCTCTGTAAAACTATAAGGTAATTAAAACATTTTAAAGAGGGGGGCTATGCCAGTAAAACACCTGCTAAAGTCATTTTTGGAAAAAAAACAAGAAACGAAAAATCATGTATCAGGCATAGATTATGATACATTTTCCAGCATTATCTGAACATTAATAAAAAATTTCATGTTTTCATACAATGAAATGAGTCATTTAAATTAGCAATTGGAAAAAATGCACTTCAAACGGTATTTCCCCATAGACCAGAACGTAACAGAATTATTTTGTGTGTCCCAGTCTCTTAATTAGGTGTGTTCGTAATTATATAAATACGTAGCACCTATAGTCGTCGTTCGGTCCGTCCGTTCGTCCGCATATAACAGAGCAAAAACTAGCTAACCGAATGGTCTAAAATTTGAAATATATAATCATTGCAAAATGCTGTCGTATCATTTCAAATTTTATGAAAATCGGATGTATAGTTTAATTACAGGAACAGTGAAAAGTTTCCTGTTACATTACGGCCCATGGGGAAAAAATGTTGCAAGTGTATTTCAATGATGTTACAGCCTTTCGAACAGAATGAAATAGATATGCATTTCTGAAGGGCACTAAAATATACATTCAGTACAATAATTTTGCAAAAAATATTTATAAAACTCGTTATAGCACGAACATTTGCCACGTTTGACGCGTAATTTCCAACTTGTTTTCAATAGCGAACATTCTACAGTAAACTTCAACACGGACATGTTTTTGCTTTACAATATGGCAGTAAAAAAAAACAAGAAATTTATTGGCTAGGTGTTGCCACCGTCAGTATGATGTAATCGTTACTCACGAACATGATGCTTTTGCTTTATAATAAAGACATTTGTTTTGTGCAACGCCTAATTCTTTTGAAACACAATGAAGTGAAGTATCTGTAACTCACACTAAAATGTATTACTGCCAATCGATTAGTTTTAAAACAAGTTTATTAATGTCACTTTAAAGTACTGTTAAAGAATAAAAGGTTAAAAACTTTCTACTGCCTAACAAGTTATTATAGAAAATTATTTCAACTAATGATCAAATTACATAAACGCGTATGTTGTTATCGTAATGTAATTTTATTCAATAACATATTTACATGCAGAGAAAATATTAACAACTACTGCCATTACATGCAAAATCACGATCAGTCTTCTCTTGGCCTAGTTAGGAATTGGATGTGTCCCTGAGGTTAGTTTTACAATGATGATGATGATATTTGTTGTTATTTAGTTACCTTGATGGAAACAGTCGGTTGTCAGCTAGTGTTAATAAATAGTACGTGTTATGGAAGAAGCGCTTTATGGAGAGGTGACAGATGGGAGATGTTCAGATGAAAATTAGGTCATAACTGGCAGGAATAAATGAAAGACGTTTGCAGAATATATTGGTTTTATCTGTCATATATTCTGCATGTTTGGGATTCCTCATCTAATGCGTTATGAATAGAGAAGCATAGTTTTGATATTTACTGCAAAATAAATATTGCTTCAGGTAGTTTATCATTTTCATGATATTATATATAATAAAGCTATGTTTGGCAAAATTGCAAATTTTCACTTGATAGTATTAACCCCTTCAACGGCGTGTGGTAGGATTATATTATAGTCCACTTAATTTTAATCAAGATTTAGTAACCAAATTTTTTAATAACATTTTATTTAATTCCTTGAAGGGCGGTTAAAAATGTTATATCCTAGATAATTTTAATCAAGATTTATGCCAGAATTTTTTTATAAAATTTTCTTTATAAACCGTTCGTGAAAAAAGACTGTAAAATTGTATTTCTATATTTTCAAATATGTTTTTCCAAAAGCTCTGGTATGAATTCAATATTACAAAAACGCAGTTGTTTATCTTGAAATGGTTAATTAACATATGGCTTTAGATGTATAAGTATTTATAAGAGGTAACTAAAAATCGCAGATAACGTATAGATGATATTTGTTCTTATTTGCTTACCTAGTCTAAAACAGTCGGTTGTCAACAAGTGTTAATAAATAGTACGTGTTATGGAAGAAGCGCTGTATGAAGAGGTGACAGGTGGAAGATGTTCAGATAAAAATTAGGTCATAACTGGCAGGAATAAATGAAAGACGTTTGCAGAATATATTGGTTTCATATGTCATAAAACTGTTTGGAATTCCTCATCTAATGCGTTATGAATAGAGAAGCATAGTTTTGATATTTGCTGCAAAATAAATATTGCTTCAGGTAGTTTATCATTTTCATGATATTATATATAATACGGCTATATTTGACGAAGTATCAAATTTTCAACTTGTATTGACTCTTGGAAGAGCGGTAAAATATGTTATATCCTAGGTAATTTTAATCAAGATTTGCACTAGAATTTTTTTATAAAATTTTCTTTGTATACCGTTTGGGAAAAAAGGCTGTAAAATTGTACTTCTATATTTTCAAATAATTTTTTTCAAAAACTCTGTTGTGAATTCAACGTTACAAAAACGCAATTGCTTATCCTGAACGGCTTAATTAAATATGTTATATCATAGATAATTTTAATCAATATTTATACCAGAATTTTTTAATAAATTTTTCTATATATACCGTTGATGAAAAAAAGGCTGTAAAATTGTATTTCTATATTTTCAAATAATTTTTTTCAAAGACATTGTTATGAATTCGACATTACAGAAACGCAATTGCTTATCCTGAAAGGGTTAATTAGCATATGACTTTAGATGTATAAGTATTTATCTAATATATAAAAATGAAAATTTGTGTGTCTCTCTGTAATTCTATACAAATCCACAGTTTGGAAGCCAGAATTATGAAATGTTATGTACATGTATATTAAAACACGGCCGAGGCAATTAAAGTAATCCGAAATCGAAATAATTTATAGTTAATTTTTAATTAATAAAAAACCACCAATTTAACATCAATTTCCAATCAGATTTAAGCCTTTTTTGTTATAACTGTTGACAACAATTTAAAATCAAAAATAAAATCTTTACCACAACAATTGCTTTTCTATTGCAAGATTTCCTCGTGAAAAATGAAAGTGAAATAAATAGTTTGATGAATTTTTAAAAAAAAGTGAATACTACGTCATAACTTTTCTATTGCAAGCTTTCCGCGTGAATAATGAAAATGAAATAAATAATTTGACGAATTGAAAAAAAAAGAGGCTAAAATATAATGAATTAAAAAAAAAAAGTATTTTGAAACATAATAAAAACCGGATTATGGAAATATTGGCGGATTACATTTTGAGATTCTCTGAATTTGTTTTCGTCATTTTTAAATCTATTCCATATATATGCGTGCGTGTATGCGTGTCTATGAGAATTTCTAGAAAGGTTTAGGTCCCTATGGATCATTCTTAGTGAAGAACTGAAATAAAGGTGGTTTTACTGTTTTTGTTTGTTTGTTTGTTTGTTTGTTTTATACTGTATGTTTAATATTGAAATTGATTTTTCAAAACAAACATTCTCAAAATTCTGGGCAACGCCGAGTACTTCAGCTAGTAAGATATAAATACAAATCGCACAGGATGTAGAGATGATATTAGTTGTTATTTACTTACCTTGATGAAAACAATGGGTTGTCAACTAGTGTTAGTAAATAGTGTGTTATGGATGGGCTGCTTTATGAAGAAATGACAGATGGAGGATGTTCAGCCGAAAATTAGGTCATAACTGGAACTAGAATGGATGAATAAATGATAGACGTTCGCAGAATATATTGGTTTCATCTGTCATAAAGCTGTTTGAAATTCCTCATCTGATGCGTTATAAATAGAGAGAGATACTTTTGATATTTGCTGCAAAATAAATATTGCTTCAGGTAGTTTATCATTTTAATGATGAATAGTACCGTTAAGTTTGGCAAATATGCAAAATTTCACTTAGCCCGTTAAGGGGATATACTACCCTTAAAATCTGTAAAAAATCCTTTTTTTGTTCTTTAATTCATTTGACAGCTAATGTTTTCCTGAACTATTTGCCACAAACAGCATCAAAATATTCATAAAACTGCGCTCGTTATAGTAAAAAATTTAAATTAACCTTAGTCTGTTTCAAGCGAAACATTTATGTTTAAATTGGTTTTTCTCAAAATAGATATTTTTTTACTTGAGCTCACAATAGTAACTCCAAATGTATTAAAGGTAATGATTCGAAACTTTATATTTATCTTTACTAGATCATTTTCTTCAAATTAAACAAAAATCTAAGAAATTTCACATAAATTATTGGATGTATGGGTATTCGGGTGACAAAAATTATCAAAATTTTCATATTTTTATTTTGAAAATCAAAAATCTTTTTGTTTATTCATTAGATTTTAGTCCATTTTTTTTTTTTTTTGTAATATTCTTAAACTTATATTAAAAGTTTCAAAGTTCTAGAGGGTATAGATATTTTTAAACAGTAGGGAAACAGTAGGGAATTTTAACAGATTCGACAACGACTTTTTCGCTCAAAAATGGGCCCGACTCCGGCTCCGTCTCCGCAGCCCTGTTTTTAAATCATACGCGCAAGCTATATACATTATCATTAATTTTTAAAAAAAGCATACATTAAGGAATAATTATTATCAATCATCAGTGTTTAATGCAAGCTATATATTATATTGCCTGGAAAACATGTTATAGTACAAAAAAAAAAAAGAAGAAGAAGAAGAACTGAGGTGATTAGTGCAAAAATGAGTGCATGGGGTATATGCACTGTTGCAACTCATTTGGGGGAAAAGGAATAATCCCCATAGGGATTCTTCTTTTTTTTTTCTTCTTCTTCTTTTTTTTGTACTATAACATGTTCTCCAGGCAATATAATATATAGCTTGCATTAAACACTGATGATTGATAATAATTATTCCTTAATGTATGCTTTTTTTAAAAATTAATGATAATGTATATAGCTTGCGCGTATGATTTAAAAACAGGGCTGCGGAGACGGAGCCGGAGTCGGGCCCATTTTTGAGCGAAAAAGTCGTTGTCGAATCTGTTAAAATTCCTGGAATCGGAGTCGTCCATTTTACAAGCAGGTCTGCATTACCGGAGTCGGAGTCGGCCCATTTTTGGGCGAAAGAGTCGGAGTCAGATCCGTTAAAATTTCCGGAGTCGGAGTCGTCAATTTTACCCATCGACTCCGCAGCCCTGTTTAAAAATATCTATACCCTCTAGAACTTTGAAACTTTTAATATAAGTTTAAGAATATTACAAAAAAAAAAATGGACTAAAATCTAATGAATAAACAAAAAGATTTTTGATTTTCAAAATAAAAATATGAAAATTTTGATAATTTTTGTCACCCGAATACCCATACATCCAATAATTTCTGTTAAATTTCTTAGATTTTTGTTTAATTTGAAGAAAATGACCTAGTAAAGATAAATATAAAGTTTCGAATCATTACCTTTAATACATTTGGAGTTACTATTGTGAGCTCAAGTAAAAAAATATCTATTTTGAGAAAAACCAATTTTAACATAAATGTTTCGCTTGAAGCAGACTAAAGCTAATTTAAATTTTTTACTATAACGAGCGCAGTTTTATGAATATTTTGATGCTGTTTGTGGCAAATAGTTCAGGAAAACATTAGCTGTCAAATGAATTAAAGAACAAAAAAAGGATTTTTTACAGATTTTAAGGGTAGTATATCCCCTTAACGGGCTAAGTGAAATTTTGCATATTTGCCAAACTTAACGGTACTATTTATCATTAAAATGATAAATTACCTGAAGCAATATTTATTTTGCAGCAAATATCAAAAGTATCTCTCTCTATTCATAACGCATCAGATGAGGAATTTCAAACAGCTTTATGACAGATGAAACCAATATATTCTGCGAACGTCTATCATTTATTCATCCATTCTAGTTCCAGTTATGACCTAATTTTCGGCTGAACATCCTCCATCTGTCATTTCTTCATAAAGCAGCCCATCCATAACACACTATTTACTAACACTAGTTGACAACCCATTGTTTTCATCAAGGTAAGTAAATAACAACTAATATCATCTCTACATCCTGTGCGATTTGTATTTATATCTTACTAGCTGAAGTACTCGGCGTTGCCCAGAATTTTGAGAATGTTTGTTTTGAAAAATCAATTTCAATATTAAACATACAGTATAAAACAAACAATAAAAAAAAAAACCAGTAAAACCACCTTTATTTCAGTTCTTCACTAAGAATGATCCCTAGGGACCTAAACCTTTCTAGAAATTCTCATAGACACGCATACACGCACGCATATATATGGAATAGATTTTAAAATGACGAAAACAAATTCAGAGAGTCTCAAAATGTAATCCGCCAATATTTCCATAATCCGGTTTTTATTATGTTTCAAAATACTTTTTTTTTTAAAATTCATTATATTTTAGCCTCTTTTCTTTTCAATTCGTCAAATTATTTATTTCATTTTCATTATTCACGTGGAAAGCTTGCAATAGAAAAGTTATGACGTAGTACTCACTTTTTTTTTTTTTTTAATTCATCAAACTATTTAT
This sequence comes from Maratus speciosus, assembly GCA_963932465.1. Lineage (NCBI taxonomy): Eukaryota > Metazoa > Arthropoda > Arachnida > Araneae > Salticidae > Maratus > Maratus speciosus. The sequence goes on along the minus strand of OZ010797.1, from coordinate 442,304,269 downwards.
TTCACTTTCATTTTTCACGAGGAAATCTTGCAATAGAAAAGCAATTGTTGTGGTAAAGATTTTATTTTTGATTTTAAATTGTTGTCAACAGTTATAACAAAAAAGGCTTAAATCTGATTGGAAATTGATGATTTGATGATTCTGATCGAATGATGCCAAGGATATCACATACACCTTAAGGATGTGTATCCGAAATCAATTTTTTTATTTGTTTAAAGGGTCGTATTCAATTTAGTGATAATATGCTGAATACGAGATATATTAAATTTCGTTAAAAATAGTTTATGTCAATTTTTTTAATTAATTACATCAGAATTATTTAACTACATGTAATGTAAAGAGATTAAATATAGGTTTATTTATAGTACATAAACAGAAATAAGGTTCGAAGTAAACAACTATTACATGTGTAAAGTTCGTAAGTTTTTCTAACTATTGTTACATTACAATAAAGTGCAGAAATGTAGAAAATAAACAAATAAGCTATGTGTGTTTATGCTATAAAGCCCGTTCAAAACCAATCACAATAACAATTAGTGACGAAAAAAAAAAGAGAAGATCCTTAGAACATTGCAGTCTCGGGCTTAAAATGAGGACGTACGCGCACACGTCGTGGTATTTCAAATAGAAAAATTCATGACGCACGCAGGTACGTCGTGATGCTTAAGGCTCTTCTTAACTGCTTTGCTCAACAAGCGCAAAACGTTTTGACATATTTACAAATTCATTTTTAACGGAAAGATATAAAATTGGAAAGCCGGGCCACGGAGGAGATTTGGAATTGAACTATTTTTTTTTTCATTTTTTGATCCATCAATTACGTATTGAGTTATAAGCGTTTTGGATCACATGACAAACACGTTTTTCGCCCGCTCTTGAGTGTTTATTCTCCGTTCGCGAGGAAACTCGGTTCAAAACGTCCACTTTGACATACTTTTCTGAAAGATCTATTGCGTTTGCAAAAAAAAAAATGGAAAAAACAGCTCGATGATATAGTTTCTGAACAACAACACCAGCTAATTTCATGCATTTCTGAACAAAAATAAATTAAAACTTATGCCAGAAAGTTGCCCTTTTGGATTTGAGAACACCCTTAAGGGGCTAATAGTATTGACACCTTGAAGGGCGGTGGGATATGTAACATCCCACTTAATTTTAATCAACATTTATACCAGCATTTTTAAATAAAATTTGGTTTTTATATCTTTGGTAAAAAAAGATTGTAAAATTGCTCTTCTTTATTTTTAAATAAAAGTTTAAAAAAACTCTGGTGTGAATTCAGTGTTACAGAAACACAATTGATTGTCCCTAAAAGGATTAATATACATATGGTTTTAGATCCATAAGTATTTGTACGAAATAAGTAAAAATCACACATGATGTAGAGATGATATTTGTTGTTATTTACTTACCTCGATGAAAACAGTGGGTTATCAACTAGTATCAATAAATAGTGTATTATGGATGGGGTGCTTTATAAAGAAAGGTCAGATGGAATATGTTCAGCCGAAAATTAGGTCATAACTGGAACGAGAATGGTTGAACAAATGAAAGACGTTCTCAAAATATATTGGTTTCATCTGTCATAAATCTGTTTGGAATTCTTCATCTAATGCGTTATGAATAGAAAAGCATAATTTTGATATTTGCTGCAAAATAAATATTGTTTAAAGTACTTTATCATTTTTATGATAAATAGTACAGTTAAGTTTGGCAAATTTGCAAAATTTCACTTAACCCGTCAAGGGGACATACGACCCTTAAAATCTTTAAAAAATCATTTTTTGTTTTTCAATTCATTTGACAGCTAATGCTTACCTGAACTGCCCACAAACCGCATCAAAATATTCGTAAAATTCCGCTCTTTATAGTAAAAAATTTAAATTAGACTTGGTCTGTTTCAAGCGAAACATTTATGTTTAAATTGATTTTTCTTAAAATCGATATTTTTTTACTTGAGCTCACGATAACTCCAAATGTATTAAAGGTAATGATTCGAAACTTTATATTTATCTTTACTAGATCATTTTCTTAAAATTAAACAAAAATCTAAGAAATTTAACCGAAATTATTGGATGTATGGGTATTCGGGTGACAAAAATTATCAAAATTTTCATATTTTTATTTTGAAAATCAAAAAACTTTTTGTTTATTCATTAGATTTTAGTCCATTTTATTTTTGTAATATTCTTAAACTTATATTAAAAGTTTCAAAGTTCTAGAGGGTATAGATATTTTTAAATCATGCGCGCAAGCTATATACAAATTAATTAATTTAAAAAAACATACGTTAAGGAATAATTATTATCAATTAATTATACAGTGTTTAATGCAAATTATATATTATATTGCATGGAGAACATATTATAGTATTAGCGACAACAAAAAAAAGTGAGGTGATTAGTGCAAAAATGAGTGCATGGGGCCACTTTAAATATTTGTCTCCTTAATCAAAATTTTCATCTGTTTAAAGGGTCGTATGTCCCCTTAAGCACGTTATTCAATTAAGGATAGTAATACTGAATACCACGGATATATTAAAATTGGTTAAAAATAGTTTATGTCAATATTTTTAATTAATTACATGAGAATTATTTAACTACATGTAATGTAAAGATATTAAATACAGGTTTATTTATATTACATAAACAGAAATAAAGTTCGAATTAAACAACTATTACATGTGTGTAAAGTTCGTAAGTTTTTCTAACTATCGTTACATTAAAATAAAGCGCAGAAATGTAGAAAATAAAAAAATAAGCTATGTGTGTTTATGCTACAAAGCTCGTACAAAACCAATCACAATAACAAATAAGGACAAATAAAAGAAAAGAACAGATCCTTAGAACATTGCAGTTTGGGGCTTAAAATGAGGACGTACGCGTACACGTGCTGGTATTTCAAATAGAAAAGTTCATGACGTACGGAGATACGTCGTGATGCTTAAGGGGCTAATAGTATTGACACTTTGAAGGGCGGTGGGATATGTTACATCCCACTTAATTTCAATCAAGATTTATATCAGAATTTTTAAATAAAATTTGGTTTTTATATCTTTGGTAAAAAAAGATTGTAAAATTGCTCTTCTTTATTTTTAAATAAAAGTTTTAAAACACTCTGGTGTGAATTCAACGTTACAGAAACACAATTGATTGTCCCTGAAAGTGTTAATAAATATATGGTTTTAGATGTATGAGTATTTATACGAAATAAATAAAAATCGCACATGATGTAGAGGTGATATTTGTTGTTATTTACCTACCTTGATGAAAACAGTGGGTTGTCAACTAGATTAATAAATAGTGTGTTATGGATGGGGTGCTTTATAAAGAGGTGACAGATGGGAGATGTTCAGTTGAAAATTAGGTCATAACTGGGTCGAGAATAGCTTAATAAATGAAAGACTTTCTCAGAATATATTGGTTTCATATGTCACAAAGCTGTTTGGAATTTTTCATCTAATGCGTTATGAATAGAGAAGCATAGCTTTGGCATTTGCTGCAAAATAAATATTGCTTCAGGTAGTTTATCATTTTCATGATATTATATATAATAACTGCTATATTTGGCAAAGTTGCAAATTTTCACTTAATAGTATTAATAAATAAATGGCGTTACGTATATATATAAGTATCTGTAAGTGAGAAATTGAATTCGCACGTAGCGCTTAGATGATGCGGCATATTTTCCGATATGGACGTATAGCATTAAGCGGTACATTTTTTAATTGATTGTTAAAGAATTTGGATGAATAAATTAAAAAAATTCGCAGAATATGTTGGGTTTATCTGTCATTCAAATCCTCATCTAATGCGATATGAATAGAGATGCATAATTTTGATATTTGCTGCAAAATAAATATTGCTTTAGGACGTTCATTATTTTCCTGTTTAATACGAATTTCACTTAAAAGTATTAATAAAGAGACGGCGTTAGATGCATATATAAGTATTTATAAGCGAGAAGTAAAACTCGCACGTAGCGCTTAGATGATGGCATATTTTCCGATATGGAGGTATAGCATAATTGGTACATTTTTAAATGAATTGTTTAAGAATTTGCTTGAATAAATAAAATAAGTTTAGAGAATATATTGGTTTTATCTGCCATAGTTTTGATTTTTGCTACAAGAAAACTATTGCTTCAGGTAGTTTATTATTTTTATGATAGAATACGGCAAGATTTGGCAAAGTTGCCAATTTTTATTTAATAGTATTAATAAATAAATGGCACTACGTGTATATATAAGTATTTATAAGCGAGAAATAGAACTCGCAAGTAGTGATTAGATGATGGTATATTTTCCGATATGGAGGTATAGGTACATTTAAAATTGATTGTTAAAGAATTTGGCTAAACGAAAGAAGTTTGCAAAATATGTTGATTTTATCTGCCATAGTTTTGATATTTGCCGCAAAATAAATATTACTTCTGGTTGTTTGCACTTTCTATGATGAAATACGGCTACATTTTGCAAATTTGCCAATTTTACTTAACCCCTTGCGGACGAGCGACCGGTATTCGTGCCGCTTAAGGTGCTCAGAATCGGGCAAAGCCATTGGCTTTGAAATCGGGGATTATTCTCAACAGTAAATTTTTATTGTAAATTTTGCTTTATTTAATCCGAGCATTTTCCCGATTCAATTAGGCAAAAATTTCTGTTTTAAAAAACATGTGATTAAACATTAAAAATTCAATAAAAGACGCTTGTCCCGAAGGGGTTAATAGTATATTAATAAATAAACGGCGTTACATGTATATATAAGTATTTATAAGCGAGAAATAAAACTCGCACGTAACGCTTAGATGATGGCATATTTTCCAATATGGAGGTACAGCAATAAGAGGTACATTTTTAAACTGATCGTTACAGAATTCGGCTCAGTAAATGAAAGAGGTTCACAGAGCACATTACTTTTATCTAACAAGGAAGGTCTCCATACTGGGCATACTCAGAATATTTTGAAAAAAATACTAATTAAACTACTTATGTATATAATAAAGGATCAGTCAAATTTAGCGGCGGAATTACAGTAGAAAGTCTGTAAAAAAATAAAATATTTTCGAATATTTGGCGAGAAAAGACGAAAGTGTCACGCTATTTGGCGAGCAGTACTTTTCCTCGCCAATAGCAAACGATTTTTAATGCACCTGAAAATTTTTTGCTAATTGATTTTTAGAATGTGTGTAAAAAGTATTTAATGAATTTAAACATAAAAAATGTGAGGGTTTAATAAATGAATTTCTTCGTATTACATATTTATGCTGCTTGTTATTTAATTTTATTACTTTAAATACAATTTCATATATAAAACATACTTTTGTATATTTAAGCGTATTCCTAAATAAAGGCAAGATTCATTTACCAATTATTCATTTCAATATCAAAGAATTCGTCGTTTCCATAGCAACAGAATTGAATCGAAAGTGCTCAATTGGACTTAATTTTGAAACATTGAAACAATTTTAATTTATTTTAATTTTGCTTTAATTCATAAAATTTGATATTTAACTTTCATTATAAATATAAATATATATATATATATGGCAAAACTATAGTTAAATAAATCTAAAACTGACATAACTAAAGTCATTTACATTAAATTTATTTTAACAAGTTCAATATGAAACATTTTTTATCTTAAAGAGTATTCGACATAAAAAAGTATTTTTCGAAATTTCACTTCATCGCCAACCGATGATAAATCGCCAAATAAACGACATTTTCATTATTTTTTTACGAACGTTCTATCGAGTTTCCGCCAAAAAAAAATTTATAAACATATATATCCACATGGTAAGAACACTGTAATTTTTTCAGATTTTTTTGAATATGCCCGTATGGAGACCTTCCTTGTAAGCTCTTAAACAAATTAAAATAAGTGATTTTTATTTATGGAAAGTGGTGCGAATTGAATAAAAATATAGTTGTTATTGGTAGCTTCGTTTAACGATACTTTTGCCCAACTAACATCCGCAATCTCCGTAAATAACCTTATATTCACCGGTGACTCTTTCAGTCTACTTCCAGTGGACTTTTCAGTCCCAGTAACTTCACTGTTAATAAACTCAAAATCAAAATTTTATCACCAAAGAAAGGCAAAATACTTGGTCTAAATTCTTAGGATATCTTTCCCCTATTGATAAATCTCTTAAACAAAGTAATAAGAAGCTTAACAGAAATTTCACTCCCATTACCCATCTTACTATCCCACTTATACTGATTAAGATAACGCAGAATTTTTGGCAAGATCGTATGTATTGCAATTCTCCCCTAAATCACTCTTCTCACCTAGACATAAATGGCTTTTCAAATGAGGGGCTGTGCAAATATAACGATATCATTTTTTTTGGTAATTTCGGACCCCCTCCCCCCCTTACGATATCATACGTTATCATTCTCCGAACCCCCCCCCCCCGGTAATAATATCGTTATCAATGTCTAAAAAATTGATTTTTTTCTCTTTTGTTTGGAATGATATATAAATATGGTTCCATTTATTATTCGCATACTTTACTGATTCAAGAGAAGTCAATAAAATATATCACATTACGTATGAAATAACTTTATACCAAATAATACTTAGGAGAAATGATTACTATTTAAAACTATTTAATAATATATGTTTTTTACAGAATGCATTCAATAATATATCCTTGCACTTGACGCCGCACGTGAGCCGGTGGCAGACATAACTTTTTATCAACAAAACAGGTGGATAGCATGCATTCTCTTTTATTTACTAGTAAAAACAAGTACCATTTCAAACATACTTCCCATATGCTTTCTCGAACAGCGTATTATATATGCATACACATATGGCAGAATAGGAATGCCAAACGTTGGTGTTTTCCATATTTTGGAAATAAATAGTTTTATAGCCATTTAATGATTTTAATAATATCTTTGTATTTTCATAAAAATAATATAACATACTATTTTGATGTAAAGACAAGGTTACAAATAAAAAGAAAAAAATGGTTTGAATCAAAATTGATAACGATATCAAAAGACAACCCCCCTCCCCCTAGAGATATCTTGCGATATCATGTGCCAAACTCCCCTCCCCCCTAAAATGATAACGTTATATATGCACAGCCCCTGACGAAGAATATCTTTCGATATATATGCGTGGCAAAGCAAAAGACAATAAATTTATTCGATCGTTTTCATTAGCAGACGAAAATTGAGGCGAACTGAAACAACTCATCTCCGATGTTTGGAGAACGACACTAAAAGTTTGTGTATACTCGAATGTTTTTGGCGCAAAGATGTGTTTGCTACTTTGTAAATAATTTAATTTTAAAAGTTTTAATTAAAATATATTTTTGCATCATAATGTCCAGCGCATACCTTCGGCCTGCTACGCTGCGCCACATATGTGCAATTGGAACAACAGTTTTAGACTGGGAGGCGACTCCACAAACCATCATCTCACCGAATTGACGGCTGAAATTCCAGGATTAGTTAAAACTCTATTAGCATATTAAAACGCAACTGGTCTGTCAAGCTATATCTTGTTGAAAAACACCTGCAAACCCGACTTTAGTGGTTGATTGGTAGGTTTAATACTGTGTTTTCCTGCTTCCGGTCCACCATGTTTTCATACCTTTGGGTGCAGGAAAACAGAATGATAAACCTATCGATCAACCACTGAAATCGGGTCTGTAGGTGGTTTCTACAAAAATATGACTTGCAGACCAGTTGCACTTCAATATACTAATAGAGTTCTGTGTAATCCTGGAATTTCAGCTGTCAACTCGAAGAAGCGATGGTCTGTGCAGAAGCCTTCCAATCTATTTAGGAATTAAATATTGGATTATGATAAGAGACCTTGTACATATAGCCTATAGCAAGAAGATGGCCACTTCGAGGGTTTATAATGTATGACAAGACAAACCATTTAAAAATACTTTTTGAAATTTTTAAAAAAGCCATCGTCTCAATGCACAAGCTCAGTTAACAAATTTTAAGTTGAATCTGAATTTTAGATCATAACTTTGACAAAAATAAAACTATTGCAACAATATTTTCAATTTACTTACTTTCCTTTCTTGAAAATGTGTTAATACCACCAGAAAAGTTGGAAATGAGCTAGTTTCTTCATAATTTTGAAAATAGCTGGTAGACTGTCACTGATGTAATTACACTGCGATTCCGGCATATTCCGAGATTTCATTCCATTTACCTCAAAACAAAGTAAGAATACGTATAATTTAAAATAATTTTTTAGTTTATTTTCAGAAGTGAAATAGTGTAGACAAAGTAAGTGTGTTCAAATTTTTGCTAAAGTAAGCTTTAAAATTGTTGACGTTATGAACAAAAATCCAGTTTAGGCTTAATATGAAACATCCTGTATTTTTACTATCTTTACAAGATTGGATTCGATCTTTACAACATTGGATGGAAGTATTGGATTCATGAAAATTTTCGAATTCCGGTTTTCGACAGATTTACACGTTTTAGTGTTCAGAGATTCCAACAAACATGTTTTTAGAAAATGTCTGTCTGTGAGTCTGTGACTCTGTCTGCCTGTCTGTCTGTCCGTCTGTATGTATGTGACACAAATTTTGTGAGCTATCTATTTCAAGAACTAATGCACGGAATTTAATAAAAAATTATAATCAGTTAGTCCTTGATATAAATTGATGCTGTTTAGTTTTTGTTGTAAATCGCTCAACAGGTGGCGCTGGTATGCAGCATTTTTCACGATTTCTACAATAGCTCAATCTTTAGAACTAACGCACAGATTTTCATCAAACTCGAGATTCAGTTAGTCCTTGACATGAATTGACATTTTGTACATTTTGGTGTAAATCGCTCAACAGGTGGCGCTGCTATGCTGCATTTTTTGCGATTTCCGCAATAGCTCTATCGCAAGAACAAGTGCTTGGATTTTCAACAAACTTCAGATTCAGGTGTACCTTGATATGAATTAGTGCTGTTTATGTTTTGGTGCAAATCGCTCAACAGGTGACGCTGCTATGCTGTATTTTTTAGAATTTCCACTATACCTCTATCTCAATAACTAATACACGAATTTTCATCAAACTTCAGATTCAGGTATACCTTAGTATCAGTTAGTGCTGCTTGTGTTTTGGTGCAAATCGCTCAACAGGTGGCGCTGCTATGCTACATTTTTCAGAATTTCCGCTATAGTTCTATCTCAAGAACTAATGCACGAATTTCCATGAAACTTCAAATTCAGATATAATTTAATATGAATTGGTGCTATATTGATGTCATTTCTTGTACTGTTTAAATGATTTAATTGACGTAATTAATATAGAAGAAAGTTTTGTGATGGCCGCACCATACTAGTTTATTGTATAAATGGATTGCGACCCTGAATTGTTTGTCTTGACATGTATTGTTATCACCTCTTTAAGTTGTGACCATATTTCCCGCTTTCTGTATACTCATAATCATGTCAAGGTTTATTCGTGAAACGTACACCTCACTTTCAAATAATATAAATTTATTATTTTAATACATGTCTTGCCGTACTAGGTTCCGAATTCAGAATTCTTCTTTGAAATTTTAACATCTTCTATTCAAGGACAAAAAAACACTTGACTTCTAACATCCTCCGTCATATATTCACGCAGCAATATACTTTAAACGGTAGAAACTACATTTATTCAGTGAGAAAACGTGATTAATTGACAGTATAAAGGCCAAATATTCAATAGATCAACTAGCGATTCTGATAGAACTCCAACATATAAGTTGAAACACTTATTAAAAAGCGAGTTTTAGCGCTATCGCATGCGAAAGAAGGATAAAGGGTTGAATAACTGACTTCAATTTGATGAGTTTCAGTTAGAAAAAAATTATTTACCTTTTGAAGGCCATATTAAATTTCATACAATATTCATGACCGTTTTATTCCCAGGCATGTCAGATATTCAAATTCCATGTCTTTGAATGATACTAAGTTATAATTCTAAAAATTCTCTCATGATTATCTTTTTTTGTAGGGCTCCGATATAGTAAGTTTTTTACTTTCTTCTATCTTTACAAGAAGAAAGTATTGGATTCGTGAAAATTTTCGACTTCCGGTTTTCGACGGATTTACACGTTTTAGGGATCAGAGACTCCGAAAAACATGTTTTTACAAAATGTCTGTCTATGAGTCTGTGGTTCTGTGAGTCTGTCTGTCTGCATGTGACACAAATTTTATGGGCGCTCTATCTCAAGAACTAATGCACGGAATTTAATAAAAGTTTATATTGTAGTCCCTAATATAAATTGATGCTGATTAGTTTTTGGTGTAAATCGTCCAATAGGTGGCGCTGCTATGCTGCATTTTTCGCGATTTCTGTAATAGCTCTATCTCAAGAACTAATGCACGGATTTTCATCAAACTTCAGATTTAGTTATTCCTTGATATGAATTGGTGCTGGTAACGTTTTGGTGTAAATCGCCCAGCAGATGGCGCTGCTACGCTGCATTTTGCAGGATTTACACGATTTTTGCAATAGCTCTATCCGAAGAAATAATGCACGGATTTTCATCAAACTTCAAATTCATTTAGTCCTTGACATGAACTGACCTTTTGAACATTTTGGTGTAAATCGCTCAACAGGTGGTGCTGCTATGCTGCATTTTTTGCGATTTCCGGAATCTGTCTCAAGATCTATCTCAAGAATTAATGCTTTGGTTTTCTTCAAACTTGAGGTTCAGGTATACCTCGATATGAATTAGTGCTCTTTATATTTTGGCACAAATCGCTCAACAGGTAGCGCTGCTAAGGTGCATTTTTCAGAATTTCCCCTTTAGCTCTATCTCAAGAACTAATGCACGAATTTTCACCCAACTTCAAATTCAGATATACTTTGATATGAATTGGTTCTAAATTGGTGTAATTTCTTGGTATTATTTAAATGATTTAATTGACGTGATTTAGATAGAAGAAAGTTTTGTGATGGCCACAACATACTAGTTTAATTTTCCGATGGTAATAGCGGTGATGTGTCACTCCAGCGCCAGTTACCTAACTAAAGGTGCCATAACCATGTAGCCAGCGGAAGGTTAATCCCTTGGGTACATTTGACGACTGAGACTCGTCATGCATTTGGCCACTGGTGTCTAATTTTATATTCTATTCATACCATTATTTAAAACAAAATGTAGTATATTTCTGTTGCACACGTTGTCAAAATGTATATGAAAGATTTTTTGTTTTGCGAAAGTGGTGCGAGATGGAATTAAAAAAACTAGTGAGATGTGGCAATCCCAAAACTTTCTTCTATGTCATACATGTTAATACTTCCTGAAAAATGCAGCATGTCAACTCCACCTGTTAGATGATTTACACCAAAATCTAATTATCAACAACTTTGACAACTTCTAACTGAATATGAAGTTTGATGCAAATCCGTGCATTAGTTTTTTAGATAGAGCTATTGCGAAAATTGTAAAAAATTCTGCATAGCATCGCCGCCTGTTGGACGATTTGCACCAAAAACTAATTTGGACCAATTTCTACCAGGAAGTAACTGAATCTGAAGCTTGATGAAAATTCATGCATTAGTTCTTGAGATATAGCTATTGCGGAAATCGTGAAAAATGCAGCACAGCAATGCCACCTGTTGGGCGATTTACACAAAAATTAAACAGCACTAATTTGTATCAGGGACTAACTGAATCTGAAGTTTGATGAAAATTCGTTTTTTTTTTTTTTTTTTTTTTTTTTTTTTTTTTGAGTTAGAGCTATTGCGACAATCATGAATAATGCAACATAGCAGTGCCACCTGTTGTCGATTTTCACCAAAAACAACTAATAAGCACCTAAGTTTTCTACTCTTAACTAGTTTTCTTCTCTTAAATTTTATTAGCAGTCTTACAAAAAGTGTAGACGAAATATTAGACGAAAAATAACGAATAAAATTTAGTGGTGAGAGACTGCCCGCTGGCGCCTAGATTTTTACACCCCTGCATCTAACTATATCTTGGACTAACTGAATCTGCAGTTTTATGAAAATCCGTGCAGTAGTTCCTGAGATAAAGATATTGCAGAAATCGTGAAAAATGCCGCATAGCAGCGCCACCTGTTGGGCGATTTTCACCATAGACTAATCAACCCCAGTTTATATCAAGGTCTAACTGAATCTAAAGTTTTGTGAAATTCCGTGCATTAGTTCTTGAGATAGAGCACCCACAAAATTTTTGTCACATACAGACTCACAGAGTGACAGACAGACATTTTCTAAAAAACGTCAAATCGTGTTCAGGACATTCTAAAACATATAAATCCGTCAAAAACCGGAAATCGAAAATTTTCACGAATCCAATACTTTCTTCTTGTAAAGATAGAAGAAAGTAAAAACTCCAGTGGCTGCCCTGAAACAAATGTGTACCCAAGGGGTTAATATCATTTTTGCATACAAAATTCTGTTTTTTAGGTTTTCTACCAAATTTTCTAGAAACCTACCTTGAAGATTATTTCTATTGAAGAGAACCTACCACGAAAGTTTTTCTTCGGTAATATCTTATTTAAAAAAGGGATCGTTTTGGTCTGTGTGTTAATATTGAAAATCCGCTGTTTTAAAATGCGTCTCATCTAATAGTAACTCATAAAATGTGAAAAATCTTTAAATATTCAAACGAGCTAATCATCAAGATACGAGCTACAACTTTTGCCTATTACAACTTTTCATGAAAAGCTTAATTACTTATGTTCCAAAATGGTCAAGTGTCAGTGATTTTATTGTAATTTTCACGTCTAACGTTACACTGTTAAAAATCTCAGCAAAATGTCCAATCATCCAACTGTTTTTTAAGATAACAGTTACTTGATCATATAATTAAGCGTATCTAACCATATTAATGACCATTTTATGGTCAAATAAAATTTAATTACGATTATGTAACCGTTTTCTATAAAAACATTGGCTGGACAGTTTGCTGCAAGTTTTTAATAGAGTACAAAGCACTGCTTTCTATGTACCGTGAAATAACCGTTGCAACTTATAGATACAAATGCAAACTGTAAACGCAAATTTGTATTTTTTCACTTCAAAAATTATTAATTAGCTGTTACCTGTGACATCGGTTACATAACATTAACCCTTTGTATCACGGTGTTGCAGATCTGCGACATACCCAAAAGTCAATCTTACTTACACAGTAAACTTTAACCTCTTCGCTCCCTGGGTCCCCAAATGGGGACCCCCGTTTTGTCCCCTTTTATTAAGGGTACTCGAACATAATTACAATTTCGATATCAGAATGATATGTTTCGAAGTCTAAGATTCGAACTAACGCACATGAAATAAAAATCTTGCTCTGAAATCAAATGGGAGAAGAAATAATTCAGTAATAATTAATAATACTGCATTAATACGTAGTAGCGAAGAGGTTAAAACACGATTTTTTTAATTGCTCGTACAGTACAGCCCCGATTATCCGCGGAATTGGGTGGCAAGGGCACCGCGGATAACAAAAATCGCGGATAATCCGAAAAAAACTGAAAATGATGTGCAAACACGAAAAAAAAATATTTCAACATAAAAACTATGTTTTAGTGTACAAAAAACATGATAAAACGTTTAAAACACATACATATGCACAGTAGAGCAGAAACATTTGCTTTACGTCTAAAGCACTAAAATAAAAACAGTAAACAAGAAACAATGCCATACATACTGTACAAAAAGTGTTGTATTACACCTTTTTTTTAAAAAATCAGTCACTTGTTTTTGCTTCTTGCTTTGGAAACACCTTTTCTTTATTCTAAATTGTACTTTCCTTAACATAAGTTTTTCTGCCAGACCTGCATCGTCATCTTGTTCTTCTAAATATTGAAGCAATCCATCTATGTACTGCAAAGCAGTTTCGTGTGTCATCCGCGGAGGCGCCTCGTCTTCTTCACTTTCACTTTGTTCTTCTTCGTTTCTGTTTATTCCCATTGCTTTGTTCGTTATCTCTATGTCAGTCAGTCGCTCAAACCCCGACTCACTTGCGTCGCATTCCAGCCACTCTTCTATGTTCTCTTCGTCGACATTCTCATCTCCCGGAATGGATGTCACTAGGTCGACAAGTGTAGCGGTCGTCATGATTTCGTTCTCTTCTTGACAAATGTTTTGTTTGACGGTGTTTCGATACTCGATAAGATTTTTCTCCATGATTTAACAAGGGTTGAGGGTTTGATGTAATCCCATGAAGACGCTATATCATAAATGCTATCCAAAATTGTATAATTCCGTCAAAATTCTTTGAGATCGCAGCCTTCCTCGAATTTTGACGGTAACAACTTTGTCCTGTATGTTCTCTCCATGGTTGCAATGACTCCCTAGTCCATAGGTTGCATGAGCGCAGTAACATTTGGAGGCAAAAACTTTGCGAAGATTTGCCCGTCAGAAGATTTAAGCACACTTGTAGATGGGTGTGAAGGCGCGTTGTCAATTAACAAAACAGCCTTATTTGGCACATTTTTTGAGTCAAGATGTTTACATACTTGAGGCACAGAAATCACCTGAAACCATTCTTGAAAAATCTGCTGGTTCATCCAACCTTTTTTTTTTGGCTGAAATAATCAACTGGTAAATTTTCTGCTCTTGTACCCTTAAAAGACCTCGGCTTCTTAGATTTACCGATTGTAAGATTGTAATTCTTTCCTTGCTACTTTTGTGACCTGCCGCTTGACGTTCACTTTCAAATGCTAAAGTACGGGTGGGAAGACACTTCCAAAAAAGCCTTGATTCGTCAGCGTTATAAATTTGTTCATATGACAGATCCTCAGACAACACAAACTCTTCAAAATCACGTTGAAAATCATCAGCTGCTTGTTGATCACCGCTCATTTTCTCTCCGTGTAGACCAATCTCGCTTATTCCATGACGTTTCTTAAAACGATAAAACCAACCGGACGATGCATCAAAATTACCTTCCAGGCCTAACAAATCAAAAAAGACTTTTGCTTTAGCTGCAAAGAGTTGTTACGTAATTTCTTATTCTGAAGTTCCATTAGATTATTATAAACATAAAGAGTGATTGAACTAGCATTACTTTTTTTTTTTTTTTTTTTTTTAAGTCGCCCCGGATTATTCAGCATGCCTTAGGCTGCCGGTTTAGACGATGTTTATTGTATTACTGCGTACTTATAACTTACATTTTCTTTTAGCAAACACCTTTTTCTTTTCTATTTTTATCAGAAATTCGGGTAATTCGAATTTTTTGTAATCCGAACACGCACCAGATCCAATTAGTTCGGATTAGCGGGGTTCTACTGTATTTTAAACGTGGCAACCGAAACTAGAAATATTCTTCTATTACTTTCGAATACACGAATTAATCTGTTTATATTTATTAGTAGGGCTTATTGTATTTTCCTTGTTGTTGGCTTGAATAAAAAAATAAATTAATTAAATTTAAAAAAAAAAAAGCTTCGCGGATAATCCGCACCACGGATAATCCGCTCGCGGGTAATCGGGGCTTTGCTGTATTTACAAACACAGCAGTTTATATAAACTGATCATAGAATTCTCAATAGACGGCGATACTGAGTTAATTTTTCATGCTAAAGTTTGTTTTTTATCATTTGAGAAGTTTCACGTCGAAATTGTTAAAATTAACTTCGTGAATTTTCTCAAATTAATACTAGATCTACCGGCAGTTTTACTCAAGTTTTATTAAAAATATTTCACTCTAGAATTTTTGTTTAAAACTATTTGATATATTTAATTAGCCAATTTTTGTGCTGCATGCATTTAAAATATCTTATGAAAAACTTTCTGGTTCGAATCGACTGTTATCAATTTGACAGGAATCAAAATGACCTCTAATGGCGGTTTTAGTGTTAAAAAATTTGGAGATGCCCGAAAACAGATTTTTTTGAAAGTTAATTTTGCATACTTTTTATTTTATATTAGAAAATGGACACTATTTATGAGAAGTATGCCATTTTCTGTTTATTGTAGGTGTGAAAAAAGTTCTAAAATTGTTTTACTATTTTTTACATGCTGAAAATGATGTATTCTAACATCTGAGTAAAGATTTTTCAAATCGGAGTTGTTGAGCCGCAATGGGTTAAAATAAGTCCCTTTGCTGCTAATTAAAAGCCTATACTGCGAAGATATTCGCGAACTAATGTTAAAAGTTAACCAATGGCGTTTCCTTTTCAAGTTTCTCTTTTACACTTCAGTAAATTTAAATGATTTTTTTTTTTTTTACATGAGTTAGCTGAGGCCCATGTCTAACGTGGTCCTTCTTTACTTTTCCGATTTTGGATTCAGTTTTGTTGTTGTTGTTTTTATGTAGACACTTTCAGTTTCGAAACCGGTTCCGAAAGTTAAAGTATTCTCATAAAAAAAACTGCAGGCAAAATCGAAAAAATACAAACGTACAACGTTAGAATCGATATAATATATACAGGGTGGTTAAAATTAAACTGACGGTACTCAGAGGATCATAGCTCCGGTTCTACTGAATAGATCCGAATGAAACTTCAAACACATGCGGCTGAGGTTTTCGTAAAAAAAAAGGTTGACATTTGTCCACCTGGTGCCACTTTAACGACATAAAAATAAAGATAATCGTTCAAAAAGTCAAATAATAATAGACCGGGAACCGGCAGCACAGACAATCACCTCATCGAGTTCACGGATGAAATTCTAGGATTAGTTAAATCTTGATTCGCATATTAAAACGCAATCGGTCTGTCAAGTCCTATCTTGATGGAAAATACCTGAAAACCCGATTTTAGCGGCTGACTCGTAGGTTTACCATTGTGTTTTCCTGCTCCCAGTCCTCCATGTTTTCATACCTTTTGGTGCAGAAAAACACAATGGTAAACCTATGAGTCAGCCGCTAAAATCGGGTTTTCAGGTGTTTTCCACCAAGATATGACTTGGCAGACCGATTGCGTTTTAATATGCGAATCAAGATATAACTAATTCCTAGAATTTCATCCGTGATCTCGATGAGGTGATTGTCTGTGCTGGCGTCTCCCGGTCTATAACAGAATATTTCATTTATTTACACACTTGTGAGCTCTATGTGCATCCCTTGACGGTCCACAATATGCTGAAAGCGTACCACCGCTTTATAAACGGCCGCATGCAACATATCAGTAGGAATGAGGGAAACATGGCGTACGATGCTACCTTTCAAGTAAGCTTCATTAGTTACACGTCCTTGATAAACACGATCTTTCAGAAAACCCCACAGCCACAAGTCACAAGAGTTCTGATCTGGTGACGTGGCTGGCCAGGTAATCGAAAATACGCGAGGTGACACGTTTATCAGGGAAGTTAGCTTGACACGTCTCGTCTCGCCGTATGAGCCGTTGCTTCATCTTGCATAAACATTGTTATTGCCAAACAGCCTCTTTGCCATAATGCCGGGACAACCTAATTCTCCAGGAGTCTGCTGTATCGGTCACTTATGATTGTACACCTAACAAACCAGTTGATTGTGACTTCCTGGAAGAAGTACGGGCCCAAAATTAAATTGACCACACGCAATGGGCGGAGCTCGCAACGTTTCCCACAAGCATTGGGATATTTGATTGGCGTTTGACGAGCGCTTGTGGGAAAAATCGAGAAGCTGATTAGCTATAATCCATCGTGACGTTGTATGATGTCAGTAATGCTTGTGGTCCATTCGCCGTGAATCCACAACTTGTCTTGACGTATGGGGCATGCTTGGTTATGTTGGTGTCTATATGTTGTTTCATGCTCGTTTTAAACTTTTTATTCGGAATTTTTGGTCTTTTTTAAGTTTTTACCCATTATTGTTTTTGAAATGAAAATTTGTTTCTTTGTCGTACGTTTTATTTCACTTGACTATGAAATAACATTTTTTGACTACATTTTTGAAGCGGGATTAATTTTCTATCCAAGGACAAAGAAGTACTTGACTTTTAACACTTTTCCAAGCCACATTCTTCCAGCAAAAGACTTCTAGAGGTTGAAGTTCTATATCTCGCTAAAGAAACATGATTAGTTGGCTGTATAAAGGTCAAATATGCGGCAAACTGACAAATGCTTCTCATAGAAATACAGCATAAATTGAAAAAAAACCTCACTGGACGTAGAAATCAAGTTTTTACGATATATTCTGTGAAAAGACGTTAACTATATTAGGATGGCTGTTTTCATTTTTATGTGAGTTAGAACAGTCCTTATTTATCAGCTGAAGCCCACATTGAATTTCATGCAATATTCATAAACTTATGATGCTTAAATTTTGAAGACAGTCTTAGCCGATGTTATTGTAGCAATGACACATTATAAATGAAACAAGAAAGAAAAATCATGCGTCAAACATAGATTATGAAACACTTTTCAACATTTCCAGAATACTTTAACAAGTCTACGCCGTTTAATAATGTAAAGAAAATACCTACCTAAGTAAACATTTTAGAAAACGCATAACACATATGAACAACAGATTTCAACAATAGCCGGAAAGGTACTACAATTCTTTTGTGTAGCTCTGTATATGGTCTATAGATTTATATATGTTTTGCGTAATATGCTAAAATTAAGTTTTTCTTCATAGACCATAATACAGTCGACACTCGTTATAACGACCGTGCATTATAGCGACTGTTCTGTTATAACGACCTATGCAAAATGTTCCGAAATATATCCCATCTATGCTATGGTATTTTTACATCCAATATACAACCAGCAGCTTTTTTCCCAATACAGCGACCGAATTGATCTTTCTTCCTGATTTTTTTCCCAAGAAAATATTATCATTTTCGTTCCCCAGGGACAGATTGCCGAGTTCACTTTAACCACTAATTGAGATGGAATTTTTCCTTTAAAAATTATCAAATGCACAAACAACAAACAACAATTTCGAATTATTTTTGTACAGTATAACTGTTAATACGTATCTTTTTTTGGGTGTGATTTAACATTTACTTTAAATTTTATTTTTGAAATATGTAATCATTCTCTTAAAATGAATTTTTTTAATTTTTTTATGTCAATGCTTGCTTGATACGAAAGTGAGCAAAAATTTGTAATATATGTATTATAAAATTTCCTTCGAAACCTTAATCTTCCTGTACCTGATTATAGTTTTTTTCCCCTTTCACTTTCACTACAGCGAACTCCCCTTATAACGACCCTTTTATCTGGCCTGCAACGGGTCGTTATAACGAGCGTCGACTGTATAACGGAAAATTTTTGAAGTCCCCTTTAAGCCTACTGTAAGTTCTACATTTAACATATTCTGTAGTAATTCTCTTCTAGTGCACCTCAATAATGAATATAAATTTTATTATGTTTAAAATTGTCTAACACTGTTAAAATTCTACGCAAATGATTTTTCAGTGCCCCTGTAAATGAAAGATGATTACTACGCACTTCATTTTCAATATCGAACATGCCCTGGCAAACCTCAATACCGTATATCAATTACATGTCAATCCGAGTAGGGGAGACCGGGGCTAGTAGAAGCAGTTTTTAGTTATTGATTTTTATTAATTTTTTGTTTAAGTTTTTTAAGAAACTTTAACTGTACTTTTAAAGAACAGGCATTGGGCTATAAATACCCGGAGTTTTGAGTTTGTAGCTTTTGTAGTTTATGTTTAGCGGAAGCCTAAAGTGAAAGGAAAATTGTGCGCCAACCTACCCCGTCACGGGGCAAGTTGCCTATACCTATTGGGTAAGTTGGCACACACTTTATAAAAATTTAAATGAAGAGCAAATAAGACCCGCATTTAACCGAAATCAATTTCATTATTACCAGTAAGTTTAAACAAAGGTGTTATAGCCGTACAATGTAAATTCTAAATTATACAGACATAAAAAAACGAATAAAACATTAACATTGAGTAACACTTCTATCCTACTCTATATCATCATCAAAGTTACGGTTGTCACAAATAAAAAATCGAGTGACCCCGTTTGGGCAAGCTTCGTGTGCCCAAAATCTTGCATTGCAACCACTTTTCTCGTTGTTTGCTGTATTTCAAGCTACCAGCACACACCAAACACCGAGCCAACTTGCCCAGCGTTCAATGCGCCTACTAGCCCCATAATAAATTTCTTCACAAAAGGGACACGTAATCATCTAAGCATAAATAATACATGTAAATCAGTGGCATGGCGTCCGGTCATCGCTGGATGCGGCGATGACCAAGCAATATTTTAAAACTCTTAATAAGCTTTTAAAACTCTACGATCCAGTTTTAGCAGAACATTTGGAGTTCATGTATAAGTGAAGGTAAGATTTAAAGTTTCTTTTTTGAACATTCAACCATTGAATTTTAGAGTTAATAATTTTTCACCACAAACTTAAATAATTGCGATGACCACCGAAAATTTTCACGCCACGCCACTGATGTAAATCACATATGGGGTAGGAACAGTTAATCATACTCTAAGAAAAACTGCACAAGTTAAATCGCAATTATTAAGATAAATATTGGAAATTAGAAAAAGAATGAAGCAGCAAAAAATTACTTATGAGTGCAAAAAACAGAAGAATCGTAATAAATATCCACTGCTCGTAGATAACGCTGCAAAAGTACAATGAGGCTTGTAAAAAGCAAGAAGAAAGGTACTTTGTGACTGGTTGCGCAATCTATGCACAAACAGGCGATTTATGAGGACTGCGCCTACTTACCCCTATAGCCAACTAGCCCAGTTCTCCCCTACTATATATTTATGCCGACAGACAGATGGCAGACTGCAGATAGATAAACCGAAGTCATAAACACTTTTCAACTATGTTGGAAAGTGTTAAAAACCTTTTAGACACGGTTCTTTTTTAGCCCTCGATATGCTATTTCTTTCTCCCGGCAAATAAAGTGTTGGCTCCAAAAAATAACGTTTCGTTGTATAAGACGGCCGTAAAACAAAGCAGGTGTATCATTGTACTGTTAAATACTGTTAATAGATTTTTTAAACTTCTAAGCATCGCACATTTTCAATTTTTATATCGCCATATTGGGAAAACAAAGTAATTTTTAATGTAATTTGTTTGAAAACTTCATCTCCATTTATTTTTGAAATATTAATTTTTTTGTAGTTTTTACTGCCATTCTTTTAATTTTGACAACTCAAGTACTCCATTTCTGTAGAACGTAAAGAAGAAATAGTTGGAAAATGGCAATTATATCTTTTGTTGTCCTTTTCCTAGAGGTCTGCACGGGCCCGGGCTTGGCCCGAGGCCCGTACCCGGCCCGGCCCGCGGGCCGGGCCGGGCCGGCGGAATGAAGGCGAATTTTCAAACGGGCCGGGCCGGGCCGGCAGAATTAGGACAACTTTTTCAACGGGCCGGGCCGACAGACAAAATAAACGGGCCGGGCCGGGCCGGCAAAAAAATTAATCGGGGCTATCGGCCCGATATAAGAATTTAAGCGAAGCAGATAAAATACCAGCCATTTTCAATGAATATGATTTTCTCGAGAAGTATAAATGTGCGTCACGAGCCGATGCGAGTTTAACAACATCAATACAGAAATGTAACGTGTCCATCGTAGAGATCGGCATCGTACAGTTACAAGATGTCTGCTTCCGAGTTTAATTTTTTTTCAGCAGACTCGGGCCGGGAAGGAAGTGGTCTTAATCGATCTCAGGATGTGTAGAACAGTCATTTTGTTTTGTAATATTAATAGTGATAATGCACTTCTCTTAACAGTATCTTTGGAAATATACCTTAAGGTGGTTCTCATATTCACTGCTCAACAATGCAAAGCTTTCAGACACATGTTTCTGACAAAAACTTTAACTATAAAGGCATAAAATTGACAAGCCTGCCTATTGAAGGCCTTTGGAAACGAATAGCTTTTTCCATATTTAATAAATTACTTACAGAGATAACAGCGATTCCTGTCACATGACTGTACGTTTTTCTCCTTTCCTGTGCTATCGCTTCCGGAAATTCGATTCAAAACGCTAACTTTGACAGTATTTTCAGAAAGATATATTGCTTTTATCTATGAAAAAAAAACGACATTTACATAGCTTTTGAATAAGAATACCTGCCAATCTTACACGTTTCCGAAAAGAAAAGACTTCATAAATGTGTTGAAATGTAGCTCCTTTGGATTTGAGAAAAGTCTTAAAAATAAGAAAAATATTTTCACAAATCTACTTCTTATTATACAGCTTCAAATGTTATCTTGTTTTTAATCCTTTATTCTGAACTACATTAATCTTTTAATGAATCCTTATTTCCATTTTGAAATGTCTGTAGACACGATGACTGTAAGTAATCGTTATGTTTACTATTGTGCGTTTTCTGTTTTGCGAACATCATAGTAATGTAAAATATGCTGTAAAATGTTCCCATAAATATGTATGTAGTATTCATTAAAAGAATCTTAATTGTATGTTGAGAAAAAACGGATTTTTTTTTTTTTTTTTTTTTTTGTAGAAATTGTATCGGGCCGGACCCGTTTTCACTGATTTTTGTACGGGCCGGGCCGGGCCGATCTTCCAATTTTTACAACGGGCCGGGCCGGGCTCGGGCCGAACTTCCAATTTTTACACCGGGCCGGGCCGGGCCAAGATAGCTTTCGTACGGGCCGGGCCGGGCCCGGGCCTGGAAATTCCGGCCCGTGCAGACCTCTACTTTTCCCATAAAAAGTGAAAAAAAAAATTCTTAAAATACGTGTTACTTTGAAAAAATGTAAATGAACGATTTCTGATAAAACATGGAGCTATTATAAACTAAATTTAATTTTGAGTATCTATATTAATATTACAAATAAATGAAGACATATGAATCATTAGATACCCGATTTTCTTTTGTCAAGTTTCTTGAATGACGATACCTTTTTTTTTTTTTTTTTTTCGTGTATTATTTAGTGATAATGACGTCATATGCGTACTTTACTGTAGATGTTGTTTAATACTGGATCGCAAATGAGGAATTCTTCAGCGGGTACAAATGACGTCATTTTATATAAAATAAAAGCGTGTGTTTTAAGTGTTAAAACTGAAATATGCTTTGTACTATTTATTTATTTTTTTCATCGGGGACAACACTAAATTCTAAAAAAGCAGAATTCCTGTTATCTAGTAGTATATTTTCGTTCGTGGTTACATTATATTTTCACAGATTAAGATATATTTGTCCTTTCTTACAGTGATAACAAGTTATAATTGTAAAAAAATTCCGACCACGCTTTTTTTTCATCATTGCTTTATACTATGTCTTCCGGTACTTAGCACCAAACTAATCTATATTTGTTGGAGTTTTCACACTTATGAATTCCTTATCCAAGGACAAAGAAACACTTGACTTCTATAACGTTACGTCATTTATTTACTATTCACAATATGGACTTGAAAAGGTTGACGATCCATTAAACTGTAGAAAAGCGTGATTAATTGGCGTTATAAAGCTCAAGTATTAAGCATATAGATAAGTGATTCTCATAAAAACCCAAATGAAATCGAAATGCTAATTTTGGAAAGCGAGTTTTGATGTTATCTTCTGATTAAGAATGGAAAAATCTGAATAAGTGTTTTATTTTCGATGAATTGCAGTTAGAGCACCTCTGATTTAACGATAGGAAATCTCCTTTGAATTTCATGCAAGATTAATGAACTGTTTTTTGCACGATTCTTTTGTAAACGTGACCTAGCGTTTAGGAGGGGAACAGGCCAAACCTCGGAGTGGCTAAGTCTTTAGGGAAGCCTAATAAGTGATGCATATTTAAGACCAATGTCAGACGGGCGTCTTTTTTGCTGCCATTTTGCTTATGTATTATCCATTCACAATGCTATAGCATTGACGATGGATAATAAGCAAGCAAAAAAGCAGCAAAAAGACGCCCGTCTGACACTGGTCTTAGGTTGATTGTCCCGGATGCTCAAAAGTGAGCCGACGCCATTGGATAAACGAGAAATTCATATCAAATATTGTTCAAGTAATGACGTGATGATTTTAACCTCCTCAATCCTGGTGTCGCCTGTAGGAGACAATAAATAAACCCTTTAAATCAATTTAAATCATTCTAGAATTGTTAAAACTAGCAAAAGCTATGCTTTGTTTGGATTCGCGAAGCATTACTCTTTTCGACCAGCAAGTGTAAGTTTTCTCGGCATTTTTTATAATCGAGCTAATGCATTCCATAAATTTATAATAGAACTAATACATTCCATAAATTGTTTTTATACCTTTATGTCTAATAGTAATTACTTCTTAATAGTAAATATGTTTCATTTGGTTCAATTTTCCACCTTCGAATTCGAATAACACTTTATATAACGAATTTAACAATTAATTTTATTTGTATACAATTCTTTTGTTGCCACTTTAAAAAAAAAAAAATCATAATATAATTCTTTTAAAATGCGTAAGTATCGTTGCGCAAACGATTTTCACATAATAATAATAAATTGTGTATTTGAATTCTCAACCCTGAAAAATACTTTTATAATTGAATGTAAATAATTGAATTTTCACGAATAAGAAAATAATATTGTCAGAATCTACAGATCGTATTTTATTTCTATCAAGTCCAAAAATATTTGTTTCCTTAATTAAATTTAAAAAACAGTTTTTGAGATATTTTGGCGGAATAATGAAAATATATTTTATTTATTTAATTAATCATGATTCTATCTATAATTACTAACTCCATGTTTTATTTTTTTCTTCTGTAAATTTACGTGTTTCATTTTTTATTTGCAAAAATGCGTCCGTAATGGAAAAAAATGTAAAATAAATTAATTCAAATAATAAATTCTTTAAGGTTATTCTGTAAAAAAAAAAAAAAAAAAAAAAAAAAAATTATATTGTGCAAATCTACAGATAATAATTTATTTTTATATTTAATTTCAAGTAAGAAATACTGAATAGGTTTTTTTTTTTTTTTTTTTTTTGTAAAGTGCACTACAAAATGTAATTTGCGTAGCATAGTAGGGGATTCGCTTCGCTCATCCTAATTACTTCTAGATCTTCTTAATAAATGCGTGCATATCATAAGCATCGATATCTAGACTGATACATCTTTGGAGATGTTTTATAGTAATTTTAAACTGGTTTTTGTAGCCCCTCGAAATATTTGTCTCAGGATTGAGGAGGATAAATATGAAAAATTCGTTATGTTTTACTATTTTAATGAAAAAATTTTACTTTTTTTGCTACATGAATTCCTGTACTTTGCACAAACTTAATGATTCTTATTGAGAATTTCGCTACTATCTAAAGAATATATATGAGGACATCAGAAGCCAAGGGGTACAAGTGACAAAATTTCGATCTGGAGTAAATTGAGTTCAAAGATAATTGACGTTAAAGTTGAACATCAATAATAATTGACTGAATTGAAATAGGAAACTGCTGCTTGTTTCACAGTGGTCTATGAACTCTTATTTCAATAAATGTGAAAAAAGTAGAGTGCAATTTTCTTTAAATTTATAATTAATCAATATTGATCATTATTCAGTAAAAGTGGTTGATCTCTAAAACACAACACATAAAATTAGAAAATCACATATTTCTTTACCTGAAAAGAAAAAACCATATCTCCAGGTCATTTGTGCACTTAGTTCAATTTTTTCAATTTTGTCACTTATACCCCTTGGCTTCTGGGGTCCTCATATATATATATATATATGTATGTATGTATGTATGTATGTATATACATATGTACTGTATATAAACTACTTGATTTTTACCACTTTCTATTCATTATTCTCTCAGGAGATTTATAAGATTTTAAGTTAAATTTATCAACGTAAAAATGAGATTAATTGCCAGAATAAAGATTACACATCAGTAAATTTATAAAAGATTCTTATAAAAATTGCGTGTAAGTTTAATTTATAATGCAATATTTATACTCTATAATCTCAAAAACCATTACATTAAAATATGTCTGTCGCAACAACTAACGTATGTGTATACAACCGTCTAACACACACGGGAAAGGGTATGCCCACGAAGATGTTAACAAAATTCAAATACACCCATGATCGTAAAAAAATTTTCGGCAACTGGTCTACACTATCAGGGAGATCTATAAAATTTTCTCGGGAGATAATATCATATTCAGAGATGAACAAGAAAGAAAAATCATGCATTAAGCATAGATTAAGAAACACTTTCCAACACTTCCTGAATGCTTCGCCAAAACTTCGTTATTTAGGGAAATAAGGTAAACAAGATAACTAAGTAAACATTTTAGGAAACGCATAAAACATTTGAAAAACTGATTTCAGCAGTTGCCGTCCATAGCCAAACATGTATCCCAATTCATTTCGACAGCCCTGTATTTGATCTGTAGTTTGATATATATAATATATAATCGGAAATTTTAGTTTAGCAAGAAAACGCATAACAGTTTGAAATTTCTCTTTCAGCAATTTATACGAATATATGGAAACATACTTGAATAATTTTGTACAGCCCTGTAGTTTACCTAGCAACTTTATTACACGCCACTATTTAGCTAAAATTTTATTCAAACTAAAACACTTTTAAAACTACTAAAATCACATTTCCAGAAATTATCATCCATAGACGGCCATGTATCCAACTTTTTGCGTGGCACTGTATATCATTTTATCTATATACTACAAACATTTCTTAGTAAACTAAATGCAGTTCAGCGTATAAGTGCATAAGTAATTTAAAAACCACCTTTAAGCAATTTAAGCTCATACTCAGTAATCCTTACGAATTCTTTTCTGTAGCCCCTATTCATGAACTATAGCATTTATACACATTATATAGTATGCATAAATATAGCAAAACTTAAAATCGCATATCATAATTAAAAATGCATTCCCAGCAATCATTGCTAATGTACAGTAATTTGGATACAATGTAGTATCAATTTCATTATATATGAAATGGTTTAAGATATTTAAAATACACCGCAAACAATTCCCCTTCTCCCCCTATATCATTATGTAACGGAATTTTTTTGTATGGCCCTGTAAATGAATGATAGCTATTCTTTGCACGGCATAT
Organism: Maratus speciosus; assembly: GCA_963932465.1. Lineage (NCBI taxonomy): Eukaryota > Metazoa > Arthropoda > Arachnida > Araneae > Salticidae > Maratus > Maratus speciosus. The sequence continues at coordinate 442,277,370 of OZ010797.1, read as the reverse complement.
TGCACCAAATGCATATTTTAGTGTCCTTCATAAATATATAACAAATTATATTATGTTTGAAAACGTGTAACACCATTAAAAATCATTTGAAACGATTTTTTCCCATTGGCCGTAATGTAACGGAATTCTTTTGTGTGGCCCTCTAAATGAAAAATAACTATTCTTTGCACCGCATATTCTGCAGAATGCATATTTTAGTTCCCTTCATATCTGTATATCAATTTTATTATGTTTGAAAGTGTGTAACACCATTAAAAATCATTTGAAACAATTTTTTTCCATTAGCCATAATGCAACGGAATACTTTTGACTGTCCCACTAAATGAACTAAACATGCTACAAATTTCATTTGAAATAGGATCGTGCTATGGTAGAGGTCAATAACATCCAAAAATTTTAGAACAATCGGAGTATATTTACGAGAGTCAGAGCGCGGACAGACGGACAGACAAGCCAAAGTCATAAACACTTTTTAACTTGGTTGGAAAGTGTTAATAAAAAAGCGAACTTCGAAAATTTGTCCGCAAAGTATAAGGAATTGTTCGAATATGCGATGAATGTTCTACATGAGTTTCAGTTAAAAGACAAATTTAATTTAAAGCAGCTTTGTGCTTCATACAATGTTCAAAATCTTAATTTTTAATTTCGGCATACAAATGACTTTTATTTAATGATATTGAAGATAAGAAAGATCAGAAATTTGAAAATGTTGATACTTTATATCCATTTTTCATATTAACAATTCAATTTTTTAATATATATCTTGTGATACGTGGTTTCAAATCGATATTGTTTTTCCAGAATTTCCTCTGGTACATTTACTTCTTATCCAAGAACAAACTATGCATAAATTTTAACACGTCATCATCATATATATTAAAACGCTTAGGAAAACATTCAGTGCAAAATTGACACATATTATCATGCATGAAAGTAAATCTAGAACCTATTCAATTATAGAGTGGTCTAAGGCATCAGTTTAAAAATGTGAATTCTTGTAGAGAACTAGGGTTCAACACCAACGCCCGGCAGAATCATTTTTAATACTTTCCAACAAAGTTTAAATGTGTTTATGACTTCAGTTTGTTTTTCCGACCGTCCACGTTCTAACTCTCGCAAATATACTTACCCTGAAATATTTGGATGTTAGTGACGTTTACTGTAGCACGATCTCTATTTCAAATGAATTTTGTAGCATGTTTAGTTCATTTATAGGGACAGTCAAAATTATTCCGTTACATTACGACCAATGAGAAAAAAATCGTTTCAAATTATTTTAAATGATGTTATACCCTTTTAAATATAAAAAAAATTGATATGCATTTATGAAGCGCACTAAAATATGCATTCTGTAGAATATGCGGTGGTATGGGGGGAGGGGAATCGTTTGTGGAGTATTTTAATTATTACCCTCTTCGGGACCGGCAGCTTTTACACAAATTTTATTCGGTTGGCACCACTATTTTTTTTAAGTTACCCTTACTTAAATAAACACGAAAATGCTCTAATTAAAAAAACTATATATTACTTTTCTTTTTTACTGGTGCCTAAAGCAAATTTTGTATGCTCTTTTTGAGGGTACATATATGCACCACTCATGGTCCCGAACGAGTTAAACTATTTCATATATAAAGAAATTAATATAGGTCGCTGAGGTTTACTATAAGTTATTTCATGTATAATACAAAGTGCATAGCATTTAAAGAACACATAAAAGATTTCAGATACTATAGTATCTGAAGCACTGCACATTAGCGATGATGATAGGAAATATATTTTTAATTTTGATATGCGCTTTTTAAGTTTCACTATATTTATTCATACTATATGTTGTATAATAAATACTATAGTTCATACACAGGCCTACACGAAAGAATTCATAAGGGTTCCTGAGTATGAGCGTAAATTGTTTAAAGGTGGTTTTTTAATGAGTTATGCATTTTTACTCTGAACTGCATTTAGTTTACTGAGAAATATTTGTAGAATATAGATAAAATGATATACGGGGCCATGTAAAGAATTGGACACATGGCCGTCTATGGATGATAATTTTTGGAAATGTGATTTTAGCAGTTTTAAGAGTGTTTTAATTTCAATTAAATTTTAGCTAAATAGTGGCTTGTAATAAAGGTACTAGGTAAACTGCATGGCTGTGCAAAAGTATTCAAGTAGGTTTCCTTCTATTAGTATAAAATGCTGAAAGAGAAATTTCAACCGTTTCGTTTTCTTACTAAACTAAATTTTCCCATTATATGGTTTATATATCAACCTACAGACCAAATACAGAGCTATTCAAAAGAATCGGAATACATACTTGGCTATGAATGGTAACTTCTGAAATCAGTTTTTTTTTTTTTTTCAAATATATTATGCGTTTTCTAAAACGTTTACTTAGTTATCTTATTTGCGTTATTTCCCTAAATAACGAAGTTTTGTTAAAGCATTCAGGAAGTGTTGGAAAGTGTTTCATAACATATGCTTAACGCATGTTTTTTCTTTCCTGCTGTAATATATATATATATATATATATATATATACATAATTTTTTTGTGATAATTCACTTTATTAATGTCATATTTTATTTCAAGAAAAGTTATATGATTTGTATTTCATTTTATTATTATTATTCAAATATTTATAATTAAATAAAATTTAACACTTAACAAATTCTAATTTTATATTAAAAATTGGTAAGCTAAAACATTTTGCATGCAATTATAAATTAAATAAATTGAACTGATCTACATTTTTTTCTATATTTTTTTACCATTATCAAGAATATATATGTGCGTGTCTGTGTTTATAAAGAAAAGTTTGTCATTCTTTTCCGAAAAAAAAAGAAAAAAGAAACCACAAAGAAAGATAAATATTCATATAAAAATTATAAGAGAAATGACCCATAGTTTAATAATTACATATTGTATGAAAATGTTAAATAAAATTCAAGTACTAATTAAAAAATACACGTACATATTATAAATCGTTAGCTGCTACCATCAAGTTTTAAGTTCAAGGTTTTGGAATGAGACTGATAAAAATAAAGTTAATGAAAACTTTTAATGGTCGTGTAGTTAAAAATAAGAATTACAAACACTAAATAATATTATTTTTTTTAATTGAAGGTTTATAGAACCTTCAACTTAGTAAGTTTTAAGTTCTCTAAGTATGTTAGACTGACAGCACCATCTATCGCCTTAAATCTATAGGAATCACTCTTACAATATATCAATTCATCAAAATTTCAATACTTAATTAATTTAAAAGCAACTAATTAAAAATTCCAGCATTTTTCTGATGAAAGATTCAAGTTGTTTTCCGTCAAATCTTGAATCTAGTTACATTATACAGGGTGCCCACTAAAGTCCGTTCCCACCCTCTTGACTACCCAAACGGCTGCTGAAGCTACAGTCATAAAAGTGGTGTCTAAGTATAGTAAAATGAGTATGCGGTACTAAATGAGACCGCTTAGCGCCATCTAGTACAAAACAGCGGAGTTAGCGTCCCTATCTCGAAAACGGTGCACGATACGGGTGGGGGGGGGGGGGGAATTACAAAATTGTAGAGTATCATCGATTTAGTACCAAAAGACCCCGTGCGAACATGAATGCTAAAAACAGAAGACTTAAAATAGGCATTTGTGTGTTAGTGATTTCCTACACTGTGACTGGATGAAACGATCTTATAAAGAAAACAAGTTGGAAATTGCTCGTCAAACGTGGCAAGTGAGGTACGTTCGTACTATAACTAGTTTTTTAAATTTTTTTGCACCGCATATTGTACTAAATGTATATTTTAGTGCGCTTCAAAAAAAGGCTATCAATTTCATTCTGTTCGAAAGGCTATAACATCATTAAAATGCACTTGCAATATTTTTTTCCCATTGGCCGTAATGTAACGAAAAACTTTTGACTGTCCCTGTCATTAAACTATACATATTATTTTCATAAAATTTGAAACGACTCGACAAAAGTATGCAACAATTATATATTTTAAATTTCAAACGATTCGGTTGGGTAGTTTTTGCGCTGTTATATGCGGACGGACAGACAGACGGGCAGACAGACCGACAGACAGACGCACTGAACGACGACTATAGGTGCTACGTATTTATATAATTACGAATGCACCTAAAAACAACTAGTTATCACAAGAAATCTTTATTTTCGATGTTCAAACTTCTCTCAGTCAGCTACAATACACATCTGGACCCTTGTCTGAACTTCACATTGAAATGTTGTAGTAAAGATGGTGACACGTTGGTACAAGCATCCGTAATGTGTCGTTGGAGATCCCGCAATGTTGGTGGAGTGGTCACATGATGCGGGCTCGTTTTTTTCCAAAAGATAATCTTTTCTCTTTTCGTTCAATTTTTGTGGCGACTTAATTTCGAAGATCACAGATAAACAAATGCCAGTTTTAAGCGTTCTGTTTCTAGCATTGATGTTCATAATGTGTCTTTTGGTACTAAATCGATGATGCCCTAAACTTTGTAATTCACTTTATCCCCATATCTCGCACCGTTTTCGAGATAGGAACGCTAACTCCGCCGTTTTGCCCCACATGGCTCTATAAGCGATTTCATATAGTAGCCCATGGCCACTTTATATACTATAGGGTTAAGAGGGTGGGAACGGACTTTAGTGGGCACCCTGTATATTCTCTCTGCAGGCGACATTAAATGGCTGTAATTACATTTATCTTTAAACGGAAACATGATTAAACACGAAAACATAGAATCTTTAAATGGAAACATGATTAAACACGAAAACATAGAATCTTTAAATGGAAACATGATTAAACACGAAAGTATGAAATCTTTAAATGGAAACATGATTAAGAGTGAAACGGTCAAATACCTCATACATCGACAAATGATTCTCATAGAATTGCATCTAAATTTGAAATATTTATCAATGGAAATGCATTTTTTATTTAGCCTGCTGACTGGCACCAGTATAAATTTAAATCACTGCCATAATATACCTTTCCTCGTTAACACTAGAACGCCCGCTACCATTTCCCCCCTAGAACGCCCGCGGGAGTCGCTTCGACTCCTGTCTGTTTCAAAAGAGAAAAAATAAACGAAACGCATAGAAATGAATAGAAGAGAGTAAACATAATATTTATATTTGAATTTAAGATTCATATATACATTTTACAATTGAAAGAACAATATTTATATACGCATTTTTAGGAAATTGGAAAATATTTTCAAAGAAAATACTCACAGAATCGTTTCAAATTTTCAATCTGAAATACAGTTTTTGCAGGTATAGTCAGTTTTGGCCAAGCATTTTCCACAAACCATTTTCTTGCATGTTATGCAATCATTGAAAGTCATGTTGCCTTTACATAGTTTTACTTCGCATTTTCTTCTCTTTAGGGATTTTGTTTCAGATGATGTATCAGGGAGTCTTTTTCTTGTTGGTTTATTTTTAGCAGATGTATAATTTTGACGCAATTCATCTACTAATAACTGAATAAATGCTTGCCTGCTTATTTTTGTTTCTCCGGTAACTTCTTTATAAATGATCCAGGCATTTATTGCTGCTAAATCTAAGAGATTGTAAAAAGTATACACAGGCCATCTTCTGGAGGGCGCCTTCACTGAATATTTCCTAGCCATTTGATCAATAACGTCAACACCACACTTAGTTTCATTATAAAATCTAACAGTTTCCGGGGTTTTCTTTTCGTTGTTTTCAATATCAATGAATGGGTGGAGAGTGCTAAGAATAATAACATTTTTCTTTCTCTTTCCTTGATACACGGTTAGAGTAGTACCGGTTTCTTCGTGATTTAGAAATTTTGTTTCGTATAATTTATCTTTCGAATCTTTCAAAGATTTTGGAATTTATCTCCTAGTTTTTCTCATAGTGCCTACTAAACTAGTACCTTTCTTTTTCAGTTGTTCAGCCAAACGCAGTGACGTGAAATAATTTTCAACCGTGACGTTAAGGTCTTTGTTTAGAAATGGCTGCATCAATCGCATAACTACATATTCTGATAAAGTTTGATCTGAAGGCCGTTCTTCACATTTGCCTAAATAAGGGAACGCATTCAGTAAGTACTTTGTTCGAAGGTCTACTGCAAGCCAAAACTTTTGTCCATATTTATCCGGTTTTGAAGGTATGAATTGCGTGAAAGGACAACGCGTTTTGCTTGGAAATAACTGTTCATCTATTGTTATATTTTCACCAGGCTTGAAACAGGCAATACAGTTTTCAGTGAATCTATTCCATATATCAGATATCATTCCAAATTTAACTGTTTTTAAACGTATAGATCTGGTAGATTTCAAATCGAATCTCAAAAAGCGTAAAATTTCACAAAACCTATTTCTTCCCATAGTTTCAGTGCAAAAATTCAAACCCCATGAGTTTGACAACAAAGAATGAATATCGATTCCATTTTCACCACATGCACCTCGGGCATACAAAATTCCAATAAAGGCATACAGCTCGTCTAACCTAAACTGTCCAGTTATCGGTTTCAAGAACACGTCTTGCCTCTGTTTCTGTGTATCTTTGTATTTGTTCCAGTATTTTTTATCTACAAATAACAGCCATGCACTCAAAACGCTTTCAGATTTCACGAATATTTTGGTATAAATAGTTGGTCCAGTAGACTGACACATGATAGTTTGCTTCGGATATCTTCCAGAAATTTTCTTATTTGCACAAATTTTCCATTGTGTGCCATCTGGAGAGACATGAATACCATCTCTTTCAGATGCCATAATTAGCGCATCTTCATTTGTATCGGAATCCGATGAAGAATTATTTCCAATACTAATTTCTTGAATTTCGTTTTCATTTTCTGATAACTCACCACCTTCAGATTCATTATCTGAAAGCTCACATAATAGAGCAGTTATTTCGTCCGGTGTTAGAAATTTTTTCCGTGACATTATGTTTTATTTCTAATAAAAAGGAAGAACGGATTTGCTTAGCTATGATGAAACACAAGACAGATAAAAATTAAAACGAAAATTCAATTAGAATGATACAAAGAATTTTGCAAGCAGTACGCAATCATTTCAACAGGTGCATGGAACTAACCATTTTTTCAACAAAAGGGGTGTAGGGAAAAGAGGAGCAAAAACATTTACTTTCCTGATAACAGATAAAAATATTATGAATCCCAAGGTCATGTTACACAAAAATAATGAAAGCATTTTACAAATTTTACTTTGGAGTCGATTCGACTCCGTTGGGCGTTCTAGGGGTAATGCCTCATTATCAATTTATTAAATGTGCAAATAATTTATAAATTTCAGAATAAATAGAGGTTATAAAAATAATAAAAGTCAAGGAAGCGGGTGGAAAAAAATCAAAATTTCTCAGAGATATGGGTATTTTAGGGGGATTTGGAGTCGAAACGACTCCATCGGGCGTTCTAGTGTTAATCATGAAGTTCATATTCTCATCCTATGTCGTTCAACAATCAGCTCCGAATTTTCTTTGAATTTCTACAGCAGGAAAATCCCTGCCGGTTCGGCCTACAGGCGGAGGTAGATTTCGAAGTTAAGTACTAATTTCACCAACAAAACCTAAATCATTATTAGAGATAAACCCAGTTTCTTCACAAAGAATGAGCTCTAGGAACCTAAACTGTTTGTGAAATTTGTAATATACACGAATACACACATGCATATATATGGAATAGGTTTAAAAATGGCAAAAACAAATTCAGAGAGCTTCAAAACTTTAAAATATGTTAATATTTCATAGTCGGGTTTTTATAAATTTTTAATGCGTTTTTCCAAACTCACATGACGTTACATATTCGCCTGCTGACGTCCATTATATTTCCAATATGACGTAATATATATATATATATATTTTTTTTTTAAATCGCCAAACTTTTTATTTCATTTTCAGTTTTCACGAGGAAGTCTTACTCTAGAAAACTTATGACGTAATGTTCAATTTTTTTTTTCAATTCGTCAAACTATTTATTTCATTTTCCTTTTCCATGTGAAAATCTTGCAATAAAAAAGTAATTGTTATGATGAAAATTTTATTGGTTTTTTTTAATTGTTGGCAACTGCTGTAACGAAAAATGCTTACTTTTTCCTGTCATTTTTTTGTAAGAGAATTAAGTAAGTTTTATCAGAATCGTGCTAAGACGGTATTCAAAATTTTAACCCTCTCCATTTCCAACCCCTTGGGCCGATTTTGTCCACCGAGATATTAGCCATCTCAATGTTTTTGGCGAGTTGGAATACGATCCGTTGCGACTTTTATCGTGCGGACAAAATTTAGTATATATATACATATACATATATATAAATATGTGCAAACGTTTTAGGTGGGGGGGGGGGGGTTCCTGGGGTCATATAATGAAACGTTATGAAGGAATTTTTCAAAAATCGCTCCATGGTAACGACTGCAATAGGTAGTATTTCTTACGAAATCTACCTAAAAAAGCCTTAATGTTGCAATGTTAGATTGAGAGTATATCCCTCTTCTTAAAAACATGTTTTTTTTTTTTTTTTTTTTTTTTTTTTTTTTTTTTTTTTTTAACAACATGAAGGTCATATATATAGCAGATGAGCAAAAATTTTCAAATTCCTATGTTGAAAAGCTATTGAGTTTCTAGTAAAACAATCATTTAACTTATGAAAGCAGTATTTAGTTTCATACGATATACAAAAACTTTTTTACTTCAATATTCGAAAGATTCATACTCACTGTCATTGAACTTATGACAGATCATTAATTTGAAAATTTTGCTACGTTTTATCCATTGTTCATATTAACAATTCATTTTTTTATCATATATCTTCCTATGTTTGTCTCCGAATTGATACTTTTTGCTGGACTTTTCACATTGGTACATTAATTTCCTATCAAAAGACAAGGGAATAGTTGGGGTTAATCGATTTTCTCGATTATTTGCATATCTCGCCTACTTTCAATTGCGTCAGTATTTTCTCAACGATTCCACTTAACCCCTTGAATAGCGGTTGTGTACTAGATATACCACTGAATTTCAATCCCCAAATTCCACATCGGAACCAGGATTTTGGAATAAACTTTTGCTTTTATAATGCATGTGAATAAAATCTTTTACATATTATCTATTATCTGGCACCTTTAATTTTTGTGTCGGCCCCTCTCGTTTGAAATTTTGCCTTTACTTTACTGGGCTGGGCTGAGCTGCGCCAGGCAGATCTTTAGACTAAAATTTAAAATTTACCGTACTGAAAAATTTCTAAAGTCTTCACAGAATTTGAGATTTGGTTTTGACCGCAACCCTAGAATCGGTTGGTTGGTTGTTGTGTTTATGACGGCCAATTATCAACACGAGGGATATAGGCCCTAAGGGAGGGGGGGAGTGCCATTCGTGTTGGTCTTTCTAAGGGAACCTAACCCGTATTAACGCATGGAAATCCATGGCTCGGAGAAAACCACGAAAACTCCGAACGATTAGGCCGACGGGCGCGATTGGGATCGAACCCAGCACTTCCCGTCTACCAGCTTCGAGAGCAGAACCTCTCGGCCACTGGTGGGGCCAACCCTAGAATCGAGAAACCCGATTTTACTGACTGGCGCTATTTTTATTTTGCTGCCGGTCAGACTAACCCTAATTGTTTGGAATTGTGTTTTGAGACTTGCAGATCAAGTTCGTTTTAACCCAATTTTTTAAATAAATTCCTGAATAGATTTTCATTTATTTCTGGTTATCTTTCTCCTTCCTCTCCTGCCAGACTGAAGAGAAAATTTTGCAAATTTCCGAAGTATAATTTGACTATGTCGCAGGACCTATACATACATGGTGCAAAATTTCCCTCTTCTGCCATGATAAATTCCATGTAGGGGATCATGCGGATCCGACATTTTACTCCCGGAATCGACCTGTCCCATTTGTAAGTTATTTTTGCCTGACCCGGCCCATTGTAAAAGCTAAAAGCTCTGCCCGACCAATTTATTTATTTTATTTTATTTTATTTTATTGTAGTTCGTGGCCTGGTAACAGGCACGATAAAAAAACAATGAAAGCAAGTCTGACCCGATCTGGCCCTATTCATTTTCTTACGATAAAAATCAACATTGCTTTACCAATATTATCCAACAATTGATACTCTTTCAAAAGATATTACATACATATTTATGGATTGATATATTTTATAGATTATATATTTGTAATGTACTCAATGTAAAATTACAAATTAAAATCATTTTTAGATAATTGTTTTCAAATGAAGAATCAGTAAAAGAAAATAATAATGCAGTTTCGAAAGAAAGAAAAAACATGATTAAAAAAAATAATAATTTAAAACTTTATAAAGAAAAAAGATATATTTTCAAATATTATTTAATATTTATTTATTAAATATATTTACTTTTAAGAATCCAAAATAAATTTTGAAAAATTTCATAACAAATATACAATATACTGTTCTTTTTAGAAACAAAAACAAATCCGGCCCGACACGGCCTGGAAAGATTAAAATCCAGGACAGGCTGGACCAAGTCTGCAGAAAAAATGTGAGCACCAGCGCTCCCTGCCCTGAGTCTAATGAAAGAAAATCGGCCAGACGCCGTGCAGAAGTAAACATGGTGATGAATTGTCTTCATTTACTAATTAACGAACATTTACTAGAGTTCTTAAAAAGGCCCTAATTCCCCCTCCCCCCTCAGTCTAAAAGAAGCCGAAACTCATAAAAATCTATAACGCCGGTTCTCAAACAAGCCATCAATTGTACTTCAGACCACAATATTTGACCTTATAAAAGTCGTAACTTTGGACAAGTACTTATGTTTGACACTATATCAGGCAGATACGATCTTATAAATTCTAGCGTGCTTCAAAGACCAAGCGAATCCCTCCAGACCACTTGAAAAAGGTCTGCTTATAAATAGAATGTAAGAGAGGTTTTTATGGGAATACCACATTCGATATTGTGGAACATCAGTTCCTTTTTCTTCCCTACTAAAGCTTCTGTGTCAGGTAAAATTTGGACCGGATTGCGCTAGAGTTGATACTCTCGGCGGGCGTCTTTTATAAAGACAATTTAACCTTTTCGTGGGCTTTGGAATGTATATGTCCCATTTAATTTAAATTACCAAATCCTACAATGGCACCAGAAATTTTTAAAGAGAATTTTATGTTTATAATGTTATTTGAAGAATAAGCTTTTAGTTATTATGAAACAAATTTGCTAGTAAAACCTGGTGCCATTCAATCATTTCAACATTTTAGCAACTGAAGTACCGGGTGATTATAATTAAAGTTACGATTTCAAAAATCGATAATTTTAAAACTACTGGTCAGAATGACTTGATATTTTTTGCAGAACAATCATAAGGCAATGAAATTTTGTTTGGCGAAGGAAAAAAATAGTTCCAAAATGTGCCGATAGATGGCGTGTCAGAGAGCGCAATGTCAGGGGAAAGACCTAAAATGTAATCGTTAAACACAGGAATGTTGTTAGCCAAAAGGAAAAAATAGACTTCAGGGATTTACTAAAAATTTATTAGCGAAAAGACAAGAATACGTGTTTACAGCGACAACAACGATAATGACAAAAAAAAGGGAAAAAAAAAGAGTTTCGTGGAACAAACACCTTACTTATGATTAAGACATAAGTTGTTCGATATGCCCTTCACCTTGTTCCGCTACTAATTGGAAGCGCAAAACGACATGCTCCACAACAGATTTGAGGGTATCTGTACTTATGCAATTGGTGTGGTGTGTGATGCTTGCCTTCAAGTCGGCTAGATTCCGAATCCGCCCGCTGTAATCAACATTCTTCAGGTACCCCCAAAGCCAGAAATCACACGGGTTTAAGTCAGGTGAACGTGGCGGCCACGTTGTTGGAAAATGGCGGCTTATGATCCTATTATCTCCGAAATTAGCACTCAGTAGTTGCTTCACAGGAGTAGCAATGTGGGGAGGAGCGCCATCTTGCATGAATATTGTGCTATCCACACACTGACGCTGGTGAAGTGCCGGAAGGACATGGTTACGCAAAAATGCTTCATACCGCTTGCCAGTAACGGTGCAGGTAACGGGACCCGAAGGTGTGATCTCCTCGAAGAAAAGAGGACCGACGATAAACGCTGCCGTTATTCCGCACCACACAGTGACCTTTTCAGACTGAAGAGGCAATGGCTGTAGCAGGGACGGATTCTCGGTCGCCCATATCCTGCAATTTTGCGTATTTACAGAACCTTGCAAATGAAAGCGGGCTTCGTCAGATCACAGAATGTTCCATGGCCACCCGTTGTCCATTTCCATCCGGGCAAGAAATTGTAGTGCAAAAGATTGACGTTCTTCCAGGTCAGCAGGTATCAACTCCTGCACATGAGTTATCTTGTACGGATAACAGCGCAAGATGTTCTGTAGGACTTTACGCACCGTGCTGTTCGGCATATCCAGTATTCGGCCAATTCCCCATGCACTGCTGATTCCAGCCTCACTGTTAGTCTGTTCTTGTAATGCTGTAGCCACATCTGCCACTGCAGCAGCCGAAATTGGTTTCTTTCCTCTACCCCGTTTAACGTCAAATGAACCGGTCTCTTCGAATTTAGAAATCATTTTTCGCAGACCATTTGTGGTTACTGGACCCCTGTTTATGAATTTTAATGTCCGAAACTTCCTAATAGCTGTAAGTGCACAGTCATCGTTCTTATAAAAAAGCTTCAAGAGCATAGCGCGATCCTTCATAGTGAGAGTCATGATGAAGCATTCAGGCAAAGAGCTCTGCATTTTTATGGCAGCTATGTCTGCGGTGCGCATGTCACATATTAGTAATTTGCATATCTCCAGACAATGTGAACCCCGACAGCGCCATCTATCGGCACATTTTGGAACTGGGTTTTTTTCTTCGTCAAACAAAATTTCATGGCCTCACAATTGTTCTGCTCAAATATCAAGTCATTCTGATCAGTAGTTTTAAAATTATCGATTTTTGAAATCGTAACTTTAATTATAATCACCCGGTATTTTGCCCATGAAAGGGTTAAAGGAGAGTACTCTGGATTATTTCACAGAAAAATGAACCCACTGGCAGAGTAACTTTGCTGCCAACCAGATTTTCAGTCTTTCTAAATAATTATCTGTGTTTTTGTGCATGTGAAATTGTTGTTTGCAGTGCGTGTTTGCGAATAAAAAGTAGTGTTCACTTATCTCTGAAACCCTAAGTTAACTCCCTGAATTGTCACAACATTTTCAAAAAATCCTTTCGGCATGTGCCGTGAGGAAGAGCTAGCTTTCATATTAGACCGGGAGGCAGCAGCACAGACAATCACCTCATCGAGTTCACGGCCGAAATTTCCGCGATTTCAAAATTTTGCAAGTTTAACTCGAAGCTAATTTTGCTCAAATTTTAAGAAGCTAAAATGCGACGAAACCCGATAAGAGAATATTTGTCAATACTGAATTTGAATGAGAATTGCACCAAACTAGTAAGCTATAGCCAAGTTCGCATAATTTATGGTTATATATTTTTTGTCACTAAATTTGGCGATATTTCGCCAAGTGTCGCCAAGCTTGGTGAGAATTTGAAGCTAACGGATATTAATAATATTTAAGCATTGTGCGGTAGTGCACGGTTCAAATGGCCGCCATTTTGAAACAAGATGGCGGACGAAGCTGGTCAACGAACCCGGTCGAAACATTGGTATGTACTATGCATACAATCAATCTCATCCAAATCAGTTTATAAATACGAGAGTTACAGCATGACGAAAATCAGATTGTTTCAAAATGTCAGCCACCCTAGAAATTCAAACTGCTATATCTCAGCCATTTTTAACAATTTCCAACAAAGTTGAAAAATAATAAATAAACACACGATCTTGCTCAATGGTGCACAAATACGAACTTTAATAAACTAACATTTAAAATCTACGTTTCGAGCTGTTCCTACAGCCGTCTTCTGGAAAATATGATGGTAAAATGGCTCAAAGTTCAGAGACGAAAGCTTCCTGTGCCAGAGAGTAGTGTAATTAACGAGATAAATAAGTTTGAGACGATGTTGGGGGTCCAAATATACCAGGCAATTCCTATACCGTCCCGTGTCCCTGATGCTGATTTTTAAGTTTGGAGCTATCTGTATATAAAACATTTTCAATAAAAGTAATTCGATGTAATTTTTTTCCGAAACTAGGACTATTGTTTCATATAAATATGTAGCCAAAAATTAACCTGCACACATTTTTACGGTTGTTATTATTTTTTTAAACTCTGTCCCTGGGTTTTACAATCCTTACCGTCCCACTTACTAAAATTATACAGAAAATCACTTCAGATGCAGCCACAGAATTTTTTTTTCAACTTTTTCTCATGCAGAAGTATGCTAGAGAAAGAATGGCTAAAATTCTTTGACAGGAAATTTACTGCAGAATTTAAATCAGCATTTAAATATCGATTTCAAGCATCGTGTTTTTATTGGTAGTCTTAAACGTCCCCAAGGTTTATTCCTGCACTTTTCGAGGCAAATTGTTTTTGTTTTTTTAATCCAGTGTAAATAACTGTTTCTAAAAATCAATGAACATTGTGGCTATCAATTAGTCTTAACATGATTTGCCTAAAAATAGGGGGTAATTTTCCTTACCGTCCCTTTTTTCCTATACCTCCCCCTTTGTAGGGTTTCGTTCATCTGACGAACCCCTATTCGTCTCACTCCTCTGTCTATTTGTCTGTCCGTCTGTCACAGAGCCCGTTCTCAGAGACTATAGATGTTAAAGGCTTGAAATTTTGCGGACAGCTGTTTTTATTTCAAGCCGAGACCGGTAACGAGTTTTAACTGTTGTGACAGATGAAAATGTTTTTTCGCACATATATGTTGTTGAAAATTGAATGAAAATGTTTATTACTTTTTCACTCAGTTTTTATGAAGAACCAAAAATTAAAAATTGGTTGTTTTGCTAACAAATAATACGCTACATCTATATTAACAAAAGATAGCACACCCTTAACAAATCACAACCTGAGTAGAAGAAGCTGTTATAACAAAAGTTAGAATTCGAGAAAATCGAAGTGAAAGTTTTTTGTTGTAATTTAGTTATTTATTTAATTCCTTCTTAGTAGCATATGTTTGAATATTAATAGGTAATACTAAACTGTCCTAGAAAAGAATATTAACATTTAACTATTAAAAATTAGAAATTATTTTCACTATTTACATTAATAAATATAAAAATATTAAATATTAAAAGATACTGTCTCGTTATCTTTAATGCTAAGTAGAATTTTAGTATTTTAGTTTTACCATATGATATTATACCTTATAAGGCATTCATGTATCATAACATGTTCTTCCACTAAGCTCTTCTTAACAATGCCTGTTGTAATATAAATCATCAAAACTAAACATTAAAAAATTCTGAGAAGATTATTTTTTAAAAATTAATAATGTATAAAATAAAGCAGAGCAAAACAAAACATTAAAAAATTCTTAAATAAAAAAAAATTCTGAGAAGATTATTTCTCAAAAATTAATAATATATAAAATAAAGCAAAGCAAAACAAAACAAAAATAAATCCTTTTTTCTGCGAACCAACGGTGTTGATGACGGTTGCTATAAATGAAAATTATTTTTAAATTTTATAAATGAAACTACTCCTACCGGAAAAAATATAAAGAAATATTTTATTAATAATAGAGTTTTCTGAAGTTACCAGCTGCTTAGTATTACATTAATATCTTAATCAAGTAATCCGTTTGCCTATCTTGGGCGGACGGTTAGAAAGACTTTAACAGTACATCGAAGCATTTATGGGGCATTATCACAATCTTTTGATTTTTAAGTCCCTGAATAATAATTTTTATTTTTGTACATATTTTCGTGTTTTTAGGATTACGTACTTAAAAAGTAAAAACGGAACCATTATAAGATCACTCTTGTGTCTGTCTGTCACAGCCCTTTTACTCGTAAACTATGCAACGTGGAAAGTTCAAATTAGGGGAAGTAATAAAGATTATTGATAAATATATTTAGGGAAAATGTTGAGGAGCTAATTAAGTTACTTGAAAAAAAAATCTTTTATTTGTATATCGTGTGAAAGCTTTCGTAACGCTGAAATCAAAAATACATTTCATTTAATTTTAAGTATTATATTTTCAAAGTTATGGTGGAAAATGTAGTGCAACACTATCCCCCCCCCCCCCCTCTAATTCCGAATCTATTGGAACTAAAATTATAAAAAATATTAGAGGTAGTAGACATTAATTTAACCCTCCGCCTACCAGACGGGTCCAATGGACCCGATGGGTACATTCGAAATATTTATTCTAACCAGAAATTTCTTTAAAATAAACTAAATATGTAAACCAGACAATAATGAGTTAAGTAAATAAGTTCAATAGTTTTAAATAAGAATTCTGATGTGTAATATTTTTATAAAACTTGAGTAAAATTTTCGGTAGTTCTAGGGTTAAACCTTGCAGGAAAATTATAGCGATTATCCTAGGTCACATAGTTTTTGAGAAAATCGCATTTTTCAGTTACACTCAAATTTCGATTTACGGGCTTCAGCAAAAGTGTTGAGCAGAACTGTAGGTACCTATCGTAGCAGAAGTATAAAAGCATTGTTGATCATGAATTTCGGAAAAAATCGTCGGTAATTAGCTGAGATATTAACCCTTAAAGACACGGACGGTTTGGACATACATAATGACAGGGACGGCGTACTGTATGCTCAATCGGCTTTTAAAGCCTAGATAACAAATTTTAAGGATATATTTATCCTTGCCCAGTAGCAGTATAAAAGCAATAAACGTCTAATTGTTAAAAACAGACTAATTTCCTGAGAATTAATCACATAAATACTATGGGTTTCGGCGACTAATTTCCACTGAGTGGTTCTCTCAATACACCTACTATGTCTTTAAAAGTTAACCAAAAACGTACATGGTATAACAAATATACAGAATACCTATATTTTCTATTATTTAGGTTTCATATATCTTTGAACTTTCATGGTATATCTATTTATAGTTTTCTAATATACAGGGTGCAAAGGAAAGTCCCTTTAACCTGATAATACTTGTGAACGGAGAGAGCTACAGCTATGCAAATGAGATAACGGTATAGTAAAGCGACTAAGCTCAATTTCATGAAAACGAAAGCAGCATCCCCCTAGTGGCGAAATTTAGAAGATAGCTACTGCAAATCGAAAACGAAAAGAGATAGGGCAAAATTTCCAGTTAGAAAGAGTTAGAAAGTTTTAAAGCATCAATTAATTAGTAGAATACGACATTTTGTTTACATGGATAAGATAAATCTTCGCCTGTTTACCCAAAAATGTCCGAAATCCATGCTCTCCATTTTGTGTAAACGTTTGAATGGAATAGTCAGAAGTATGAAGAAATACGCACAATTTATGCTATAAATACGTACTTATCTCAATACATTTTGATAACGTCACGCAAAAAAAAAGACAAACTGTCTCAGGATGATAAAAAGTTAATATTCAGTATGTTCAAAAAGTTCGCCATTGCTCACGATACACGTTTGTATTCGTGAGAGTAATTCTGCATGCACATTTCTCAGCATGGAACGTCTATTGCAAGACTCTTCAATTCGACGACTTAGATTTAACCCCTTCAATAGCGGTGGCTAGACGGTCAAGCCACCTAATTTTAATTCCAAAACTGACAAATGGCACCAAGAATATTTTAATAAAATTTTGCTTTTGTAATGAAAGCGCAAATTAGCAGGTTTTTGTTTTCTGAGAAATTCGTTTGAACATTCTGGTGTCAGTCAATTATTTCATTAGTTTACGAAGTTTCTTCTGGCCCTGAAAGGGTTATTCTAAAATTTTAAATGTATTGGAAATTAAAGCTTTACAGACATTACAGCACAGTACAACGTCACAATCTGCAGTTGTGCACTGCTACATTTCCGGAATGTGAATAGGCAAAGTAGAATCGTCGCTCATCGATATCAGACATTTTTGGGTATGCAGGCAACGATTTATCTTATCCGTGTGAACCAAATGTCGTTTTGTACTAATTAATTGATGCTATAAAACTTTCTAATTGGAAAATTTGCTCTACCTCTTTTCGTTTTCGATTTACAATGGCTATCTTCGAAATTTCGCAACTAGGAGTGCTGCTACCTCACTTGTATAGCTGTAGCTCTCTCCGTTCGCAAGTATTTTCAGCTTAAAGGGACTTTCCTTTGCACCCTGTATGCTATACAGCTATAGCCAACCCTACGTTGTATAGTTTTTACAAAGTCTTAGTGTTCTTTTAGCAACGGTATTTTTTTTAATAATACACTTGCTAATTCATATCTGGGAGCACGGCAGTGCGTCCGCCAAGTTCGCACAAGCCGTAAGCTACCTTTTCCTGAAACATTTCGGCATACTTTTCACCCCCTCATAACGTCGTTTTAGGGAGAGATATAGAATTTTTTCTTTTATACACATGTTCGTATGGTCAAACTGAACTAAGGTGCCAGGATTTTATGTTTCTATATTTAGTAGTTTTCGAAATATTAAATTTCGAAAAAGCGCTTTTTTGTCACTGACTCACTTCGCATCATCAAATAACTAAGGTACTTCTAAAAGTCGTAGAATCATGAAATTTCACAAGTAAGTCGGGTTTGTAGCACAATTAACCAGAAAAATCTGAAAACACAGAATTTCCGCCTCTAAACCCTTCAAACAGGGGGTGTTCATTTGCCCGTAAACAGTTCCTTTACACATTTAATTGTGCCAATGTTGGTCGCCAAAACTTGATTACAGAGTTTTGAAGGGAGTCACGTGATTTCAAGCAGAATAACATTTTATATATACAAAATGTTTTTCCAAAGATGTTTGTTAAATAGAAAAAATGAATATACCTAAAAATTTTAATCAGTATAGGTTATGATATATTTACGATATTAAAACAATAAAACATTTAACAAAATATAACCACAATTCGGTACGTTTCCGATATAGTAGCCTTGGCGAAATACAGAAAATAGCCTTGCGAGAAAAGAAATTTGATAATAACGTATTTTCTGGCAACCTATTTACTGTGTCATATACACAAGCAATTTTTTCCATATGTATACAATTTATTTAATGTATGGAACCCGTTTATTTATTTTTATATACCAACACAAATAATTTGTATATAAAAAATAATATTTTATGCGTGTATAAATAAAATGTTTATATGTATATAAATATATATATAAATATATATATAAATATAAAAGTTCATCAGGTTTGTTTTCATAGTTGTTTATATCATTTGGCAACATATCTCAGTTTCTGAAGTCCGAATTGATTTTTAAAAAATGCAAAGGTCCCTATAGTGGAAAAATATCATAATTCCATATGAAAGTTTAAAAATCTCCTTTTAATTAAATGAAATGTGTAACTAATAAACTGTCTTTAACGATGTGCGACAGATGCGGCGTCCGAAGTCCGCTGCTAATGTTATTATATTGTATTATTAGCCTACTTACTGTTAATTTATTGTTAATTTTAAATCTGTAAAAGAAAGATTATAGTTATAGATAAGATATGTTGGTCGCCAAAACCCGATTACAGAAAATTAGCCTGAGTTATAAAGGTGTTACATGATTTCAAGCTGAATGAATTTTTATATGCTTTTACAAAAATATTAATAAGGCAGATCTTTCAGTTTATTTGTCCATTTTTCTATGTTTTACTTCCTTAAAACAAATTTTATTAAAGACCGGGAGGCGTCTGCACAGATCATCACCTCATCGATTTAAAGGCTGAAATTTTAGGATTAGTTAAATATCGATTAGCGTATTGAAATGTAACTGGTCTGCCAAGTCATATCTTTGTGGAAACCACCTACAGACCCGATTTTACGGGTTAATTGGTGGATTTTCCATTGTGTTTTCCTGCACCCATTCCTCCATATTTCCAAACTTCTGGATGCAGAAAAATACAATTGTAAACCTATCAGTTAACCACTAAAATTAGGTCTTCAGGCGGTTTCTACCAAGATATGACTTAACAGACTAGTTGCATTTAAATATGCTAATCTAGTTTTAACTAATCCTAAAATTTTAGCTGTAAACTCGATGAGGTGATGGTGTGTGCAGACGCCTCCCGGTCTATTATAAATGTCGGAATTCTAATCTCAGTAGCACTCTGGTCAATCTGGCAATTATCCCTACTATTTATAGAACACTATTCCTTTAAGTGCGTTTTAGTGATGTTAATGAACTTATGCATATGCATCATACATATTATACATATGCATATAATACGTAATACATTTGCATCATACATATTATAGGTATGTGTATAATACATAATACATATGCATTATTATGACGTCAGAATAAACAAAACATTTTTTGTCGCCAAATTTGAGAATTGACATGACATACACTGCTCAAAACAATTAAAGGATATTTGAAGTTTTATATAAAATAAAGATATAAACGAAATTTTTTTTTGCCGAAAATAGAAGAAGAGAATCACAAATGCAAATTTTTCTGGTTTTCAAACTGTGGAGTATGCAAATTTTGAGTTCGACGTCAAAAACGTCGCTTCAGTGGCAGCGAATGAAATTTGACTTTCAACTGGATAAAAGAGAATGAAGACAAGGATGATCGGCATTCAGTGATTGCTTTGTTTCGATGAGTACAATGTCTCAGCGAAGTCATTTGACAGATTCAGAAGCTTTGAGAATTGTTGGTAGGTTAGAAGGGGACCAAACTCAAGCCGAAGTAGCGCAAGCCATTGGAGTGTCACAAAGTGTCATTTCCAGGATCTGGAACCGTTTTTTGGAGAGTGGATGTGCAGGCCGAAGACCAGGGCAAGGTCGTAGACGGGCAACAACGCCCAATGAAGATCGGTATTTAGCGTTAACAGATCGGAGACACCGAACCATGAACGCTACTCTTCTCCAACAACACCTTCGCTTGGCTACAGGGACCACGATTTCAACTCAGACTGTCCGAAACCGGGCTCCATGCTGTAGGTCTGTATGCTCGCCGACCGATGGTATGTGTTAGATTAACATCAAGGCATCCTCGCGACCGCAGGGAGTGGGCAACCGAGCATGTCAACTGGAGGAGAAATGAATGGAGCAATATTCTGTTTTCTGACGAGTCCCGTTTTTCTGTGCATCCGGATAATAGGCGTATTTTCATCTGGAGGGACCGTGGCAGTAGGAATAATCCTGCGTTCGTGCACGAAAGTGTCAGATTTGGCGGTGGAGAAGTGTTGGTGTATGGTGGCATCTCCATTGACGGGCGCACTGACCTCTACATCATTCGAGATGGAGCTCTGACTGGTCGCCGATATAGGGATGAGATCCTCAGACCTATTGTAGTCCCTTACGCTGCAGCAATCGGAGATAACTTCATTTTAATGGACGATAACTGCAGGCCACATCGTGCAAACCTGGTGGAGGATTTCCCTTTCGAGGAAGGAATCGTTCGAATGGAATGGCCAGCGTGTTCTCTAGGCATGAATCCAATCGAACACGTTTGGGACGCTCTAGGAAGACGAGTTTCTGGCCGCCAACAACCCCCACAAACTCTCCAAGAACTGGAAAGAGCTCTTCTGGAAGAGTGGGGCAGAATACCCCAACTCGTCATTAATAGCCTCATTGAGTCCATGCCTCAAAGGTGTTCAACGTTGCTGGCCGCCCGTGGAAACCATATCCCCTTCTGAAAATGATTTTCTTTGAAGAAAACACCTTTTCTTATTCTTTTTTTCTCATATGCACAAATTGTGTTTTTTTCCTTTAGTACACAAATGCGCAATAAAATGCATTTTTTTCTGACAAACATGTGTAATTTATTCTCATATAACCTACTATGTCTGTCGACCATGTATCAATCAGCTAAACAGTTTACCAGATACAAAATCCACCTAAAACTGCAATATCCTTTAATTGTTTTGAGCAGTGTATTACCAAATTTGTCCAATTTACCAAATATTTCCAAATGTCGCCAAGCTTGGCCAATATTTGACGTTAGTGGCTATTTTTCAATGAGTTAATTATTAATGCGAGCCATCTGTTTTTATTTTTCCGCATATCATCTGAATAGTTAAATGATATAACGTACTAATATTTCCAAAGTGCTAATAGTTTCGTCACTGCCCAAAAGCTCTGCTATTGTTATTATATTGTACTATTATTATGCTTACTGTGACTATGTTGTTAATCTTTACACCGCTAAAACTTCTGTAATATATAAAGAGAATTTACGGAAACTATTAAAGCATTGAAACTGCCAGTTCACCTTATGATTATTATAATTCTATAATATGTAACCTGTTAATCGATATGTACGTTAGAATGAATCTTCTATAATCCGGCTCCTCGCATTTTAGTTTTCAGGTTTTGAATAAAATTAGCTAAAATCTTAAAACCATGGCACATTGACTAATTCTTCAACACGATCAGATGAGAAGAATGATAGATTTTCAAATGGATCATGGCAGTGAGCCGGTAGACCTTCTATTCTTCCGTAATCGAGTCAATTGAAAAGGTTAACGTGAAACAAAAAGATATTAGCATCAATATGGTTTAATGCAAATGCAGATATTGTCAAAGGATTTTTTAAGAACCATTCCACTAGTACCCAGTCGTATCAGTTAAAATACAACAATTAGTAGTGAGCCCAATTAGAAAAGATTACTTAATAGGATTAAAAATTTCCGCATTAGGGAACGAATCGTAACTGCTAAGGAAACATGCATAAGTGAGTTAAGAGATATTTGTCACGAAAGATGAAATACATAACAACACAAAATATATGATGTGCTTCCATGATCGTAAAGAGTTCTTGATTTCTCTATCAAAAGCTTCCGACTTGGCGAAAGAATGGACAAGTAAATTCAATTATGAATAACAATAACATGATGCAAAGTTTAACATGGAATTAATACGGTAAATACTGCTTTCTAGAGGCGGCTAGTACTTTAATATAAAAAGAAATAAAGTATAAATTTGTAAAGCTCAATCAAATAAATTTAGGTATTTTTATGTTTATGTAAGTAACCAATCGCCAAATACTGTTCCCAGCTCCCATTGTTCATATTGCATTCATTTCATTTAAAGATATATACTTTTCAGTCATCTCATTTAAAATAGATGCATTTCCCTCATTTTATTTAATAGAATATTTAACATAGAAATAAATAAATAAGAAATAATAACATAAACCAAAATATTTTATTTGAAAATCAGAGCATTGTTTCTAATTTACACATGTGATAAATGAAAACTGCTATTGGCGATAAAACAAAAGGCTAATGCGGAGACTTGCACCCGGCTAACATAAAAGTACCGAAATTTAAGTTTTTTCAAATTAATATAGTTTAGAATAACAAACTTGAAAAAACATACAAAAAGTAGTGATATCCCAACAAAAAGTTTTCGGTAATAAAAAAAAAGCGCCAAGTTCTCCTTAATGTTTTGACCAGAAAAAGTAGTGATATCTGAAGTTCGCACAAGTTAAAAGACAAACATCCCAAATCTTTCATTGAAAATGGCTTCCTGCGACTTGGCCGTTAATGCCTTCGAGAGAGTTTTTTAAATTTTAAAATATGTACAAATGAGCTACATGCCAACTACATTTTTGATTATTTTAGGCATTTTGTGGCACAGAGTACAGAAATAAAATACACATTTGAAAAAAGCATTTAAACAACTTCAGTTTATTTAAATGCTTAGAAGTTAAAAATAACAAAATACTTGTATTCAGGAGATAATGTCCCTAATTGCTAAAACATAATTATCATCAGCTTTTAACAGTTTATAAATCGAATACCTCTTAATGTATGCAAACAAACTATAATAAATGTTCAAACGAAAAAAATCTCTTTCGTCAATACTCAAGATTTCAATATTATACAATAAAATATAATGTAACATACTGTGAGATTTGAAGCAAGTAAATTTTGTTTTATTTCTTGGGTTTTACGTTAATGACTTTAGCTTTAGACCGTACAAAATGGCAATTAAATCACACGTGGACTAAATGATCTGTAATCAAAACTAATGTTTGTTGAAACTGAATGGTAGTTATCAGAAATCTTTTACTTATAATGTCTTTATGTGAATTTGCCTTTTTGCATTCTAATATTACTTTTAATATTTAAATAATTCATAAATGCGTAATTTCCAATCATTAATTTTGAAATGCTGTAGAAGGCATTAACGGCCAAGTTGCAGGAAGCCATTTTCAATGAAAGATTTGGGATGTTTGGCTTTTAACTTGTGCGAACTTCAGATATCACTACTTTTTCTGGTCGAAACATTAAGGAGAACTTGGCGCTTTTTTTTTTTTTTTTTTACCGAAAACTTTTTGTTGGGATTTTATTGTACGGAACCCTCTGTGCGCGTGTAATACTCGCACTTGTCCGTTTATTTTTATTTCATATAGTGGTGAACATCCCACTGCATGACTGTATAACAATATTAACGAGATAAATAAGTTTTGGACGATGTTGGGGGTCCAAATATACCAGGAAATTCCTATACCGGCTCGTGTCCCTGAAGCTGATTTTTAAGTTTGAAGCTGTCTGTAATAAAATTGTTTCAATAAAAGTAATTCGATGTAATTTTTTTCCGAAACTAGGACTATTGTTTTATATAAATATGTAGCAAAAAATTAACCTGCACACATTTTTACAGTTGTTATTATTTTTTTTAAATCTGTCCCTAGGTTTTAGATTCCTTACCATCCCTCTTACTAAACTCATACAAAAAATCACTTCAGATGCAGCCACAGAATTTTTTTCAACTCTTTTCTCACGCAGAAGTATGCTAGAGAAAGAATGGCTAAAATTCGTCGACAGGAAATTTACTGCAGAATTTAAATCAGCATTTAAATATCAATTTCAAGCATCGCGTTTTTTATTGGTAGTCTTACCGTCCCCATGGTTTATTCCTGCACTTTTCGAGGCAAATTATTATTATTTTTTTTTAATTTAATCCAATGTAAAAAACTGTTTCTAAAAATCAATGAATATTGTGGCTATCACTTAGTCTTAACATGATTTGCCTAAAAATAGGTGGTGATTTTCCTTACCGTCCCATCCTTACCATCCCTTTTTTTTCCTTACCGTCCCTTCTTTAACACCCCTTTAAGACTATGTTATACCAAAATTTTGTACTAAAAATACCACATTGTTATTATTTCTTATTTGAATGTCCTATGGGTACTATGCAAATTCATTATAAGTAAAAATTTAGAAGAAAATAAAAAGTTATAGTGGTAAAATGGTAAGGAAAATTAAATTCGCAAGTTTAATATAAACCTCAGTTAAATAAAAAAAATTTCGCTGCTGACCATCTTTTCTTTATTTTGAATCATTAAGACATTCGTCTATAAGTTTAAAATGTTATTTTAGCAAGTTTAATTTCTCTAGATTCTTTATTCCTAAAAGCCAAAAGATTGTGATAATGCCCCATATATATATACATATATATATATATTGTGTGTGTGTGTGTGTCACTCTTCTTGCGGGTAAGCGATATGGTCATCAAGCAAATTTTAACGTAACATTCTGATTATAAGAATAACAAAAAGTTGAAAATTTGTTTGATTTAGATCATTTCCTTATAATATTTTCTTCTATTAAAAATTCTTATTTAATTTCTGAAAGCCTCGACAAGTTTCTTAAGATTTATTTTTCTTTTCTTTTTTTTTTATTTGATATTTGATATTTGATAGATTTACATTTAGTTTCAGTGAAAAAATGTACATCATAAATTTAAAACTTTTTCAAAGTTTTTCCAGCTGTTCATAATAAAAATTCATTGTTTTATCATGTGTCTTCTCGCACTTGGCTCTAAATTAATGATTTTGTGCTGCAATTTTTGACATTGCTATTAATTTCTATCCAAGGACAAAGGAGATCTTACCTTCTAACACATTACGTCATATATTTTCTTAGCAGGAGACTTTAAATGGTTGAAATTACACGAAAGCATGAATAAATACCAGCGTAAAGGTCAAATACCAGGCAAATCGACAGTTGATTCATGTGAAAATTCAGCCTATTGTAAAAATCTCATCAGCGTGAAGGAAGTTTTAACGCTGTTTCCTGATTATAAATGGTATAAAGTTCAAAAGTTATTTTGATTTAGATGAGATTTTGTTCAAACAAATTTTATTTAATTTATGAATGCTGCGTCAAATTTCATACGATACTCAAGATTTTTTTAACACATTCCAACAAAGTTAAAGTGTTTATGAAATCGGTTTGCCTGGCCGTCTGTCCACGCTCTAACTCGCATAACTATACTCAGATTTTCATGCAATGGAACTATGTCGATGATGTTTACCATGGCATGTTCGGTATTGAATACGAAGTGTGTAGCATTAATAGTTCATTAACAGGGGCACCCAAAAGAATTCCGTTACATTATGGTCAATAGGGAATTTGGCAACGATATAAAACTAGTCGTTGGGGGCCGCCTTATTACTTACCCATCATGGATATGCATAATATAAAATATGAAAATAAAACATGTGTAAACTATTTATAAAATGCATTGCAATTTCACATAAAAAAATTAAACGTATATTTAAATATTTTTGATACATACTAATGCTCAATTACTGAATTGCGAATACTACTTGATTATCGCGTCGACCGATTTCGACAAATTATATAAATCGCCAAACTACTCGCAAAATTTACAAGTTGTCACATTTTTATTTTACATAACGAAAGAACAAATAAATTAGTAAAAGATTAATAAAAATACAAATAAAACATCGAATTAAAAATCCCTTGATGACGCATCAAACGCGTGTAACGTGTTTAATGTCAAGTGAATGAAGGAAGTATTTACGATAAGCCATTATTGGCATTTAATCTTATAATTAAAATAATAAATCTTTGTAAAAAAAATCATCATAAAATAAAAACAATACATAGGACACGTTTCGAGCTAAAAATATTAACAGTTCGTCATCAGCTACAGTAAACACGTGTCCGTAAGGGGACAAGGTCAAAAATGAACTGAAAGATCGAGAGTAGAGCTTGCAAAGAATGCGACAGATGGCGCTAGCTGAAAGGAGCACATGCTGGAGATTAAAGTGTTGCCAAAATGATAGAAGAGAAATTAATAGGGAAAAATGGAAATAAAAGAAATAAACAAAATTAAAATACAATAAAAGAAGTAAATTAAAAAACATAAATATAAATAATAATAATAAAGAAAGAAATATAAAAGAATAAAACAAGAAAAAACCAAAAGATCCTTTTTTTTCTTTTTAAACAAAATAAAAAGAAAAGAAACAAGACAAGAGGAAGAGAGCTTTAAAATTCAGATTAGGCGAGCATCAGAGGTATATTGCAAATCAAGAAATCTCTAAATCTTCGATTGCTTCTCACCGTTGGTCTTCCAGTCATTATTTCAATTTCTCCATGGCCAAAATTATTTCTTCCCTTGCCTCTCCCTCTCACTTGGATTTTCATGAAGCATATTTTATTTCTGAAAGTTCTGATAATCTTCTCAATGATCTCTCATTATCTCCTTTCCTCTCTCCAGTGTGGAAATTACTTTTGTAATTCTTTTCCCTCTTCTCTTGTTTCTTTTCTTTTTATTTTGTTTAAAAAAAAGGTTCTTTTGGTTTTTTATTGTTTTATTCTTTTATATTTCTTTATTTATTATTATTATTTATATATTTTTTTTAAATTTATTTCTTTTATTTCATTTTAATTTTGTTTATTTCTTTTGTTTCCATTTTCCCCTATCAATTTCTCTTCTATCATTTTGGCAAAACTTTCGTCTTCTGCATGTTCTCCATTCAGCTAGCGCCATCTGTCGCATTCTTTGCAAGGTTTACTCACTACCTTTCAGGTCATTTTTGACCTTGTCCCCCTACGGACACGTGTTTACTGTAGCTGATGACGAACTGTTAATATTTTTAGCTCGAAACGTGTCCTATGTATTGTTTTTATTTTATGATGATTTTTTACAAAGATTTATTATTTTAATTGTTTCATATCGCCAGTTTTCGGTGCTGTTTCGCTGTATTTAATCTTATAGTTTAGCAATAGATTTTTGGCCGACGGGATAATCGAGTAGTACGAATTGCGTAAAAGAAACATCCTTATAACTCCAAAAAGGATAATCATATTTACTAACAGTTTACTGAATCGGATTAAGCGTCTCATTTCCAATTAAAATATATCTTTGAATTGAAATTTGAATGAAATACAGTCATGAAAAATCGAAGAGTGTGAAAAGTAGGATTACAAATATCTCGGCAACTAATTATCCGAACGACTTCATCCTTTATGCAAAATTTATGTTTTTTTATTGTCTTTTACATTCACACCTTAAAATAAACAATTTCGAAAACAATTTTATACCTTTTATCAGAACGAATATTTCGAGAGCTCGAAGAAGGTAGCTCCGGATAATTGAGGTCACTGATATTCAGTAGGCTTCTTCCAATTATTACATACTAAGTACACCAAATTTCAAGTCTCTATCTCAACTTGATAGAGCGTTTACAGACACATATACACACAGACAGATGGACGGCAATTTTTTTTTTTTAAAAATATGTTTTTCGAAATCTCCAGTGTTTAAAACGTTTAAATCGTCAAAAAAAAAAAAAAATCGATTTGTAAAATGATTACAAGACTTGCCCTATACTACATATGATGGGTAAGTAAAATGGCTTTTTCAAAAAATCTAATAAATCTCCATTGAAATGATGAAGCTTCGAATAAAAAATACAAACTATCCACTAAATTAATCAAATAAAAATATAATTAATTGCACACTGCACACCGCAAGCTTATCAATTATGTCCCTGCAAAAGATGGTTAGATTGCTGTGCATAGTTTTTGTTCCTACAAAACTTTTTTAAAGGAACTATTTTGACCGAGTTCAACATTAAACAGTTCTTGAAATAATTCTTCAATTTAAAAACAGCCTGCTTTAGCGGATCGTACATTTATGTATTAAACGTTTTATTTTCATATTTCTATATGTAATAGTTTTTTCAATATCAGCGAAGAAAGACCTCCGGTCACAAAGTTTTTTTTACGGTGACGACAGCGTTTGTTACTTTTTATCACTTTCCAATAAAGTTGAAAGTGTTTATGAATTCGGTTAGTCTGTCGGTCTGTCAGTCTGTCCCAGCTCTAACTCGCGTAAATATACTCGGATTTACACTGGTTATCAAAAATTAAGGAAAAGTCACAAAATGCTAATTTTTAAATACGCGAATACTCAAAAGGAAGTAATATAATTTGAATAATTACTATCTCAGTAGAACAGCTAGTCCATATAACATCTCATTCAGGTCACACATGGTCACAAGAGTCACAGTCACTACGGCGAAACAAAAAACAGGAAATTCCATACGTCTCTTTTATGAGTCTCAAATGACTACTATATGTGACTCCACTGACAGGTCACTGTGACTGCTGCTTTGTGACGAGTCACCAGGTGACTTTGCAATGTCGTTTCATTGAGACTCTCGTGTGACCCTCATCTGGAGATTCAATTTCAAAGTCATTGCGCACGTTGCATTATGATAAATCACCAAATAATGTCACATTAGAGTCACATGGTGACTTTCTGTCACATGACTTTGTCAAATGGTGACAGAGACCTTACTGTGAAGTCACCACTGTGAAAAGTGGTGAAAAGTCACCATGTGACTTTAATTTGACATTATTTGGTGATTTATCATAATGCAAAGTTCACAATGACTTTGAAATTGAGTCTTCAAATGGGAGTCACACGAGAGTCTCAATGAAATGACATTGTAAAGTCACCTGGTGACTCGCCACAAAGCAGCAGTCACAGTGACCTGTCAGTGGAGTCACATATAGTAGTCATTTGAGACTCATAAAAGAGACGTATGGAATTTCCTATTTTTTGCTTCGCCGTAGTGACTGTGACTCTTGTGACCATGTCTGACCTGAATGAGATGTTATATGGACTAGCTGTTCTGCAGGAATAGTAATTATTCGAATTATATTACTTCCTTTTGAGTATTCCCGTATTTAAAAATTGGCATTTTGTGACTTTTCCTTAATTTTTGATAACAAGTGTACTTGCAATTGATATATTTCAATTATGTTTACCATGGCATGTTCGGTATTGCATACGAAGTGTGTAGCATTAATGGTTCATTTGCAGGGCACTGAAAAGTATTCTGCTACATTACGGTCAATGGGGAAAAATCGTTTGCAGCGTATTTTAATGGCATTATACTATTTCAAATGTATTGAAATTGATATAATCACAGAATTTCACTAGAAGATGATTACTATAGAATAGGGCATTCATAGCATTTATCGTTCATTTACAGGGACACACAAAAGAAGTCGGTTACAGTATTGTCTTCGAGCATTAATTGCTGGAAGTGAGTTTTCAATTTCGGTATGCGCTTTCAAATTTAACTAATTTTTTGCATGTGTAATAATTCTATACCTTGTATACAGACAGCACAAAAGAATTCACATACCATTCTCCTTATTAGCGGGAAATGCTGAAGAGGAATTTTAAACTGTGGTATGTATTTTCTGACTGAACTAAATTTTTGCATGCATGTAGTTTATACATAGAAATCTATATATCATATAGAGGACTGTTCAAAGAATTCGGATAAATTTCAGACTCTAGATGGGAATTGCTGCAATTAGGATTTCAAATGTGTTATGCGTTTCCAAATGGTTCAATTAGACGTCCTATTTCAACTTTTTAAAAAGTGAAATTTTGTTACATTATTTTGAATGTGTTGGAAACTGTTTCATAATCTATGATAAACGTATGTGTTTTTTTCTTTCTTGATTCTTTTTACTTCGGTAATGCGGCAATTTCATTTTCACCGCAAGTTTGACACAATGTTTAATAATAATAATAACTAGTATGTTGTGGCCATCACAAAACTTTCTTCTATATAATTCACATCAATTAAATCATTTAAATAGTACAAGAAATAACAACGATTTAGCACCAATTCATATCAAAGTATATCTGAATTTGAAGTTGGATGAAAATTCGTGCATTAGTTCTTGAGATAGAGCTATAGCGGAAATTCTGAAAAAATGTAGCATAGCAACGGCACCTGTTGAGCGATTTATACAAAAAGTAAACAGCACTAAACGATATCAAGGTATACCTAAATCTGAAGTTTGTTGAAAATCCAAGCATTAGTTCTTAAGATAAAGCTATTGCGGATATCGCAAAAAATACAGCATAGCAGCGCCACCTGTTGAGCGATTTACACCAAAAATTAAACAGCACTAATTGATACGTCAATTCATGTCAAGGACTAACTAAATCTGAAGTTTGATGAAAATCCGTGCAATGGTCCTTAAGATCTCTCTTGTGGAAATCGTGAAAATGCAGCTACCTGTTGGGCGATTTACACCAAAAATTAAACAGCACTAATTTATATCAGGGACTAACTGAATCTGAAGTTTGATAAAAATTCGTGCTTTTTTTCTTGGGTTAGAGCTATTGCTATAATCATGAACAATGCAGCATACCAGCGCCACCTGTTGGGCGATTTGCACAAAAAAGTAATTAGCACCAAACTATATCTTGGACTAACTGAATCTGAAGTTTTTTGAAAATCCGTGCAGTAGTTCTTGAGATATAGCTATTGCAGAAATCGTGAAAAATGCCGCAGAGCAGCGCCACCTGTTGGGCGATTTTCACCAAAAACTAATCAGGTCCAGTTTATATCAAGGTCTAACTAAATATGAAGTTTTGTGAAATTCCGTGCATTAGTTCTTGAGATAGAGCGTCCACAAAATTTTTGTCACATACAGACTGACAGAGTGACAGAGTGACAGGCAGACTCACAGACAGACATTTTCTAAAACCCATCAAATCGGGTTCTGGGCATTCTAAAACGTATAAATCCGTCGAAAACCGGAAGTCGAAATTTTTCGCGGATCCAATACTTTCTTCTTGTAAAGATAGAAGAAAGTAATAAAAAGATATCTTTTAATCTAGGAAAATTTAATCTAGGTATAACCATGGGCGAAAATATACAATAACCTCTTCCGAGAGACCCACGATTCCAAAAAGTTTTCTGTATCTTTCGAAATCTCGGAAATCAATATACGTCCGAGATTTAAAGAAGCATTTATGAAAATAAAATTTCTTTGCTACCACTGATTTTCGGAAACGTTTTATAGTGTACTAATCAATTTTCTTGACCGGGAATGTACAGTGCCAACAAAAAAATCTTGACACTAAAGCCACAATCACAAAGTTCAGATGTTTTATTTTTTTTTCCTGCTTTTAATAGAAGAGTCGGGCGGGAGTTTCTATTATGCGTTGGTCACGTTAAGTGGTAGCGTTTGCAGCTTGAGATAACTCAGCGTTCTACCTTTTTATTTTTAGTACTGGTAGTGGTTTAAAGAAGATAGATTTTTTTATTTTTGTCGCTGCAGAAAGAAATTCTTCTGGTGCACATAATGGGACATAAAAAACTTTCAATTGATGAACAAACTCGCTCTTTGACTTTATTAAGTCAAAATGTTCCTGTAAATCGTATAGCCTTAGATTTACAAGCATCAAGGCAAACTACTTATGCTTTTAAAAGGGCGAGTTATAATTTACCACGTGGCAGTACACCAAAATGAAAAACCGGTTCAGGAAGACCAAGAAAGACTTTAGAAGGACTGATATATCTTTAAAGTGTTAGGTGTTGTTAAAAATAATAATAACAGCTGCAAAGATAATTCAGATTTGAGGCAGTCTCACAATCTTTTGATTTTCGGGAATAAAAATCTGGTGAAATTAAACTTGCTAAAATAACATTTTAATCTCATAGACGAATGCCTTTAGTGATTCAAAGTAAAGAAAAAATGGTCAGCAACGAAAATTTTTTTATTTAACTGAGGTTTAAGTTAAACTTGCGAGATTAATTTTCCTTACCATTTTACCACTATAACTTCCTATTTTCTTCTAAATTTTTACTTATAATGAATTTGCATAGTACCCACAGGACATTCAAATAAGAAATAATAACAATGTACTAATTTTAGTACAAAATTTTGGCATAACATTGTCTTAAAGGGGTGTTAAAGAAGGGATGGAAGGTAAAAAAAGAGGGGATGTATAGGGAAAAAGGCACGGCAATGGGGAAAAAAAGGGATGGCAAAGATGGGACGGTAAGGAAAATTACCACTATTTTTAGGTAAATCATGTTAAGACTAAGCGATAGCCACAATGTTCATTGATTTTTAGAAACAGTTATTTACATTGAATTAAATTTAAAGAAAAAATTAATTTACCTCGAAAAGTGCAGGAATAAATCTTGGGGACGGTAAGACTACCAATAAAGCCACGATGCTTGAAATTGATATTTAAATGCTTATTTAAATTCTGCAGTAAATTTCCTGTCAAAGAATTTTAGACATTCTTTCACTAGCGTACTTCTGCATGAGAAAAAACTTGAAAAAAATTCTGTGACTGCATTTTCAAGTGATTTTCTGTTTAAGTATAGCAAGAGGGATGGTAAGGAATCTAAAACCCAGGGACAGAGTTCAAAAAATAATATAAACCGTAAAAATGTGTGCAGGTTAAATTTTTGCTACATAATTATATAAAACAATTGTCCCCGCTTCGGAAAAAAGTTACATCGAATTACTTTTATTGAAAAAATTTTATACACACAGCTCCAAATTTAAAAATCAGCATCAGGGACACGGGACGGTATAGGCGTTTTCCTGTTTATTTGGACCCTAAACATCGTCCAAAACTTATTTATCTCGTTACTATTGTTATGCAATCATGCAATGGATGTTTCCCGATATATGAAATAAAAAAACACAAGAATATGCACTAAAATAAAAATTATTATTCAGTGACATAAAAGTCAAAAGAATGCGAGAATGCCCCATTTACTAATGAATATGACAGTAAAGACCATCAGCCATAGACTTCAGAAAGACTAGGAGCTGACAGCCCGAAGGGCAGCGATAAAACTCCTACTTACTGATTTCATGAAAAAAAAAGATTAAATATTTTGTGCAATATACAAACTGGATAGCAGGAGACTTAAAAGAAATAATGTTTTCTGATTAAAGTACTTTCAGGATAATTAGAGGGGGTCCGATGTTGGTGAGATGACCTACTAAAGGTTCCTCACGATATGACACAAAGTTTAGTCTTAAACTGTAAGACCCTCAGATAGTGTCATGGTATGGTGTGCTTTTAGTGGTAAAAAGGTAGAACTGGACTGTATTTCCTTCCCAAAAATATTGCTGCGAACAGTAGTAAATATTTAATAACAAGACTACTTACTGCAATTTTGGTCCCTACATGGATGACAATTTTTCATGCATGATGCAGCACCTGATCATAAGACAAAACTTGCCCAAAAGTGGTTAAATGATAATAATATAGCAGTACTTGAATAGCCAGGCAACTAACCTGACCTTAATCACCACTGTTTAACAAATTTCATAAAAACAAACTCTTATCGGAATCGATATTTAACTCATAAAAGCCTAGCGTTGCCTCTAGGTAACAGCATATCTGCGAAAACGTTTGTTCTTTGCACGCCAATAATTGTGAAGAAAAATATTCGCTTTCTTTGATTTCAGAAACTCCTCGATAAAGACAAAAGTTTCTATTCTGAAAAAGTGGGTGTGAAGTGAAATATTTTAAGAGAAAGATAATTCGGGCTTTTATGGGTTAATCATTGAGTAGAAGTAGAATCGAGATAGACTATTAATTGGCGTTCTAATGCTTAAAAAAAGCATGCATAAAATCACAGTAATTTTTGAAGAGACTTATTTTTAGCTGTAGAGAAATTTCAACGCCTTAATTTACTAGTGTTTACCATGATATTAAAAAACTTTTTAATTAATATTCGAATATATTTAATATATTTTGCCTCTTCAAGATTCTTTAAGATATGGCATATCAAAAATTTGAAAATTTTACAACTTTTTTTCCTTTGTTCATAATAAAGATTCATTGTTTTATCATATGTCAGGAGTTTTCGGACTGATACATTAATTTTATATCCAAGGACAAAACACCACTTGACTTCTATCCCATTACACCGTATACTCTCTCAACGGGAGACTTTAAATGGTTGAAATTACATTTATCTGTGAATGAAAACGTGATTAATTGACAGTGTAAAGGTCAAATACTCAATAGATCGAGAAGGGATTCACATAGAAATCCATCTCAAGTCGAGGTACTTATCGTTAAAAACGAATTTTGATGTTACCTGCTGACTGAGAATAGTTGAAAATTTGAATAATTGATTCATTTTGATAAGTTACATCTCGTGATTTCTAATTTACCTTGAAAGCTACTTTAGACTTCATACAATATTCATGATTTTTTTTTTTTTTTTTTTTTTTTTTTTTGTAACACTTAAGTATTCTAAAGATTCGTTTTCGACAATATCGAAGTAATGGCAGACAATAAATTTAAAATTCCTGTTAATACATTTTACAAATAACGTGCTACTCGCCTTACTCCTTCTTACTAATGTTTTTGGGGTTCTGTACTTAAAAAGTAAAAACGAAACCATTATAAGATTACTCCTGTTTCTGTCTGTCACAGCCATTTTACTCCTAAACTATGGAACGTAGAATGTTCAAATTGGGGGATGTAATAAAGACTATTGAACCACATGTTAACAGTTTATTAAACATTCACAAATATATGTAGGAAAATGTTGAGGGGCTAATTAAAGCACTTGAAAAACAAAAATATTTTCTTTGTATATCGTATGAAAGCTTTCGTAACTTTGAATTCAAAAATACATTTCTTTTAATTTTAGGTATTATATTTTCAGAGATATCGTTGAAAATGTAGTGCAAAAATATGTCCTCCTCCCCTCTATTTCCGAATCTACTGAAACTAAAATTATGAAAAAATTAGAGGTAGTAGACATTAATTTAAACCTTGCAGGGAAACTATAGCGATTACACTAGATCAAATAGTTTTTGAGATAAGCGCATTTTTCTGTTACACACAAATTTCGATTTACGGGCATTCAGCACAGGTGTTGAGAAGCGCTGGAGGTATCTATCGTAGCAGAAGTATAAAAGCATTGTTGATAATGATTTCCGAAAAAAATGGTCGGTAATTAGCCGACATATTAACCCTTAAAGACATGGACAGTTTGGACATGCATAATGCCAGGGGCGGCGTATTCTATGTACCATCGGCTTTTAAAGCCTAGATAACAACTTTTAATGATATATTTGTGTAATATAATGCCCAGTAGCAATATAAAAGCAATAAACATGAATTTTTTAAAAACAGACTAATTTAATTAGAATTAATCACATAAATACTACGGGATTCGCGACTAGTTTGCATTGAGTGTATCACTCAATACGTCTCCCGTGTCTTTAAAAGTTAATTAAAATCTTATCTGGAAAAACGCGGCACGGACCAAGGCGGCGTTGCAACTTTGCGGCCGCCTTTCGAAGCGCGCTTAGCACAATGCCAAGTTTAACTTTGAACAAGGGTTATGTTTTAGCTACACTGTAAAAAGAAAATATTATTACTACGCTGAATTTGGTTTTATGAAATGCCAAATGAAGTTTAAATATGCGCAGCTTTTATAGTCAGTACCGAATTAAGTTCATCACAAACAGATTAGGATAAGATTAAAAAAAAAGAGTTATACAGAATAGCAATATTTGATACTATTTAGGCTTCATATCTCTTTGAACTTTTATGGTATACCCATTCATATTTTTCTAGTATATACAGCTATACCCAACCCTACGTTGTATAGTTTTTCAAAAAGTCTTTCTATTCTTTTAACAGCATTTTTTTTTTAATAATACAGTTAATAATTCATATACTTATTGCACGAAACCCTTTGAGCGCGAGTAATACTCGCACTTGACCGTTTATTTATTATTTTAAAACTAGAACGGCCGGAAATTTTACTCAAGATTTATAAAATGATTTTACACCGAAATTTTTATTTAAAAATATTTGACTTATTTATTTACCATATTTAATTTATTTCATAAAAAATTCTTATTCGAATAAAATCTCTTGAATAATTATATCAGGGCTTTGATGTTTAACTTATATCATAAAAAAATTCTTATTGGAATCGATATTTAACTCATAAAAGCCTAGCGTTCCCTCTGGATTATAGCATATCTGGGAGAACGTTTGTTGTTTGCATACCTGTAATTATGAAGAAAAATATTCACTTTATTTGATTTCAGAAACTCCTCGATAAAGTAAGACAAAAGTTTTATTCTGAAAAGTGGGTGTGAAGTTAAATATTTTCATTTTAAAGAGAAAAATAATTCGGGCTTTTATGGGTTAATCATTGAGTAGAAGTAGAATCGGGATCGACTCGTAATTGGCGTTCTAATGTTAAAGCATGCATAAAATCACAGTAATTTTTGAAGAGACTTATTTTTAGTTGCAGAGAAATTTGAACACCTTAATTTATTAGTGTTTGGAGTGATATTAAAAAAACTTTTAATTTAATATCCGAATATATTTAATATATTTTACCTTCAAGGTTCTTTAAGATATGGCATATCAAAAATTTAAAAAATTTCCAACGTTTTTCCTTTGTTCATAATAAAAATTCATTGTTTTATCATATATCAGGAGTTTTCGGATTGATACATTAGTTTTATGTCCAAGGACAAAACATCACTTGACTTCTATCCCATTGCACCGCATACTCTCTCAACGGGAGACTTTTAATTGTTGAAATTACATTTATCTGTGAATTAAAACGTGTTTAATTGACAGTGTAAAGGCCAAATACTCAATAGATCGAGAAGCGATTCGCATGGAAATCCATCTCAAGTTGAGATACTTATCCTTAAAAAACGAATTTTGATGTTACCTGCTGACTGCGAATGGTTGAAAATTTGAATAACTGTTTTCATTTTGATGAGTTACAGTTGGGGGATTTCTTATTTACCTTGAAAGCTACGTTAGACTTCATACAATATTCATGATTTTTTTATCATTTAAGTCTAAAGATTCGTTTTCGGCATTATTGATGTAATGGCAGACAATAAATTTAAAATGCTTGTTAATGCATTTTACAAATAACATGCTACTGGCCTTACTCCTTCTTACTGGTGTTTTTTTATTCTTATTTTAAAGCTAGAACGGTCAGAAATTTTACTCAACCTTTGTAAAAATATTTTCACACCAGAATTTTTATTTAAAATTACTTAACTTATTTGTGTATTTTATTCCTGTGCAGTTTAAATTTAAGTTATTTTGATTAAAAAAAAAAAGAAGATTCTGATTCAAATCTATATTTAATCATTTGGTAAAAGAACAGGGTTCGTACGGGTCCTACAATTTCCAGACCAGAAAATTCTTCGGTACCAGTATTTTCTTATATAAGATATTAGATTAGATTTCTTATATAATTTTGCCTTATATAAGGAGAGATTGTCAATTTCTCCTTATATAAGGCAAAATTTCGCGCGTTTGAACTAGATTAATTAAAAAAAAAAAAATACTGATATTTGACCTGGAAAATAACGGTACCTGTGCGAAACCTAGTAGAATCAACTCTTACTTTGCGTTCTAATGTAAAAAAAAAGGTATGCAGAAACTCACAATAATTTTTGAAGAGACTTGTTTTTAATCCTAGAGAAATTTGAAGTTCCCATGCATCATACATAAAATATTTACTTGTAGGTACAGTTTCTTTTTTTCACAAACTAGTCATGCAGAATAGAAACTGATTTTGCACATTTTTAAGGTTCCGTGTTTAAAAAGTAAAAGCGAACATTGTAAGACCACTCGTGTGTCTGTCTGTCCGCCTATAACTTTTTTCTGGAAAACTATGAAACGTGAAAAATTCAAACTTTCCAGGGTTATAAAGGTTATTGACACGCATATTTCTAGATTATTAACCATTCACAAGTATTTTAGGAAAAATTAAGTGGCTAATTCAGTTAGTTAAAAAAAAAAATCTTTGTATGTTGTTTGGGGTATCGTTCGTAGCACCGTATTCAAAAATATATTTGTTTTAATTTTAGGTTTCAGAGATATGGCCAAAAATGTACAGCACAAACATGTGACCGCCCCCCTATTTCCGAATCTTCTGTAACTAAAAAAAAAAAAAAAAATTAGGGGTTGTAGGAGCTTAAATGAGAGATTTTTTATTTTGTTTCAAAAAAATTATATATATTCTCTGAAAGGTTTATTACGCAGGAAAAATAATGAAAAAAATCAGAGATACATTTTTCATATAATACGTCAATCTTTTCTTCTGTTGCACATCTGCAATACAAGTAAAAACTACTGTCGTGTGGCTGTTTTACGCTAAATTTTTGAAAATTAGTAAATATTTTAATAAGTAAGTCTCCAAATACCTTATTTTATATAATTATTTATTTTTTTAACTTAACCTTTAACCCTTTAATTCCCATAATAGAATACGTTCTAGAAATTACGTAGTTCAGAGAATCTGACTTTATACCAGAAAGATTCAATGGTTAATTTCTCTTTAAATACGGAATGTCTGTTATTAATTAAAGCAAATATTGCTATTTTAATTTTCTGGTGAGAATTAGGTATATACGAATAAGAAAAATCTATTAAATTCAAAACACTGTTGCTTGCATATATGCAAAGCTGCCCACTAAAGGGTTAAACAATGCAGGAAAACTATAACGGTTATGTTAGGTCACACAATTTTTGAGAAAATCGCACTTTTCCGTTACACACAAGCTTTACTTTGCGGGCGACAAATTATTTTCTGAGTTTGCGTAATGTGCAACAAATTCCTGCACTTCCAGCTATACACCGACAATTTTTAAAAGAATTTTTGTTCCACAATTAAGATAATTTTTCGCTGGTTTTGGGGTATATTTTTGCGATTTTTCTACTCATTTTAAAATTGTAATAAAATATCGAGTTAATGATGAAATATGCGAAGAATATATGTGGGTCGGGATGTCTAGGGGTTGAATAAATTCTCAGTCATTTTAAATGACGAACACAACATTTAATTACACATAAAACACAATTAAAATACAACCAAGATCTCATTATAACACTCGCAGCTTCCCGCTGCCTAGAACAAACTCCACTACCACTACACAACTGTTACGTCACATGACGTTTCCTCTCTTTTATCGTTGCCAAAGAATATAAAGTAACAATGAAAATGAAACAATAAGAATGCGGTTACAGTCATAGGCGAGTAATACAAGACAGAAATAAATGAATACTGTGAAAGTAACGATTAATATTTCCTACAGAGATCGGCCATCCTGCGTGTCACTGGCCTCAGGGACGTTTTACAATACAAAACTTTACAATATATAGAAGACATAATACACAAAATGCACGTACTACTGAATATGAATAAAATGATTAAATACTTCAATACAAATTTCTAAAAATAATAATACTGTACAGTTGATGCATCAACGAAAAATTTAAACATGAAATTACAATAATGCTATACAAGTTTATTACATATTTGAGAAATACTTCATCATATCAGCAGATGTAGTAGTTTTATTGGGGCCTGGATGGTCACCAACTTTTTCCACTTCATATCTATCTCTGGGATTGACTTTAGTTATTTTATACGGGCCAAAAAATTTAAGTCTTAATTTTAACCCTGTGCTAAACTGAGTTCGTTGAATGGCCACCAGATCACCAATTTTGTATTTAGACGCTCTTTTTCTTTTTCTGCCATAAGTCCTTTTATTTTCAGCTTGAATTTGACCGAAAGAATGTGACCTAAATACATCGCAATCTTTGTTTCTTAAATTTATTTCATGGTTATTCAAACGCATTACATGATCATTTCTGTCATAGTGTGAAGCTGCATTAAAAATATAATGGTTGACAGAACCAGAACTCAGTGTTGATCTTGTAGGGGAAACCAAATTGCTTTTAACATCCTTCTCCTTTGGATTTTTGGAAATACTAAAACATTTACCTTTTCTTAGTTGAACATTACTTGATGACTGACGAAAAGATGCATCATCAATTTTTATTCTCTCCAGAGGAACAGCTGACTGCCACCTAGGATCTGTAGATGGGTCAATTTTTGCAGATGGGTTCAATAAAAAGTCAAGAATATTCTTGATACATGACAGTTTATCGTCTTTTCTAATATCCAGGAGTTCACATATGTGGTATATGGTTTTATCAAGCATGATTTTCATAAAGCTCTGACGTTTACTATATTGATAAGAAGATTTATCAAATTGGAAACCATTAAACTTAAGAATGTCTCCAACTATATCTCGACTATTAGTGGGCCATTGGAAAAATAGAACTCTATACAAAGGCCGGATATTTTTTGCTTTATGAATTCGTTCTCTTATTTCTGGTATGTCTCCAAGTTTGCAACCTTGCTCCTTTCCAACACCACTCCACCAAAACACATTAGGCTTTAAATCCGGTATATCTGGAGCATTTCTATTTCTTCTAAATGGTAACTTTCGCAAAACATTTTGCTTTGTAGCATATTTTTCATCCTTTACATCTAACTTTCTGTTTCGTAAATATCGGCTTAAATAAGATTTTTCAGATTCTATTGGAGTGTCGTATGTCAACACGACTTTCATAGGGACATCAACCGATTCGTTCTTCTCCCATTTACATGCAGAAGTAACTTCCTTTAGCTCTGCCCTTATTTGCGTATCATGAACGTGGTTCAGCTCAACTTCATCTTTATTGCTTAACTGGGATGCCTGCATGAATAATGCATTTGTCGTCTCGTACTTACAAAATTCGACGCCATTTTTGTCAAAATTTAATCTTGCTTGATCTAAAATGTCCATACCAATAACTGCTTGGTAATTCATCTGTGATGTTGGCACTATATGCCATGTTAGGGGGTATTTACTTCCATCTAATTCTATTTCTTGCTCAATCGATCCCTTTGTATAAACTTTAGATGACCCTATTCCCGATAATACTAAAGAGTTGTTGGACAGCTTTGGGCGATCAGAAATTTGTCGGTATAAGTCTTCGCGTAGAAGGCATACTGAACAGCCTGTGTCGATGAATACATTAATAGTTTGATTGTTAATGGTAACTTCTTTTGTTTTAACTTTTTTAAATGCGATGACGTTACAGTTTCTTGCTACATGTGCATCAGAAACCTCCTCTTCATTAATTTTACTTCCGTTTTTTCTTAAGAGTTCGGGACAATACGATCTGACGTGGCCGGTTTCTCCACATTCATAACATTTGAATGTTTTCTTTCTCTCTAATTTTTCAGTTTCTTGATTTGTTGTCATTCCCCGACCGACATCTCTCTGTTCTGGGTAAAATCTCGCAAACATCCTATTTTCTCGGTACTGAGATTCTTTTGGTTTTCTACTAAACGTCATTTTAATATTTTCATAATCATCTAGCTTTTCTGAAATAACTTCTGATGATTTAAACGTCCACCATTCGTCGAAGAAGTGTTCTTTTACCTCAGGAGACACTTTCCGTTTTATCTGGTCGGTAATCATTAAATCGCATAACTCTTTAAAGGTTGTAACTTCCAAACCTCGAACCCATTCGCTAAAATAGTTCTTCAATTCATATGCGAAATCTCGCCACGTTGTGTCAGCTCTTTTAACATGCTTGACAAACATTTGTCGAAATTTTTCAGGTGTAAATTTGTATCTCCTTAGTAGTACTTCTTTAACCTTTTCGTAATCATCGGTTACTTCTTCGCTCTCCCTAGCGATTATCTCAGTAATTTCTTGGGGCAAAAGTCCAATGAGGTGTGTAACCCAAAATTCCTTTTTAATTTCCGCCCTTTTCGCCTGGCGTTCAAAAAGAATTAAATAAAGACTTATATCGCATGTTTGGGGATCGAACTTTTGAATAATATTATTCAGTTTAATACGCGGTTTTCCATTACTTTCGGGTTGACTCCCGTTTTGGTTACTGGTTCCGACGATTCTTTCATTTTCAAGGCGTATTTTTTCTAATTCAAACTCCATTTGTTGTTTTCGCAATTCCTCTTCTCTATTCCTTTTCCTTTCCTCGATAACAGTATCTAAATAGCCCTTTACAAATTCTTCCTCATACGTAGCAGCTGCTATAATAGCATCTTTTAATTCAGGAACCTTTAAATTTTCTACGTCTGGAACTCCCAATTCCAGCGCGACGTGCTGCAAATCTTGTTTAATACC
Source organism: Maratus speciosus (assembly GCA_963932465.1). Classification (NCBI taxonomy): domain Eukaryota; kingdom Metazoa; phylum Arthropoda; class Arachnida; order Araneae; family Salticidae; genus Maratus; species Maratus speciosus. The sequence goes on along the minus strand of OZ010797.1, from coordinate 442,234,323 downwards.
TTTGCTGAGGAAGGCCATTTTCTCAAACACAGTTTTATGTAACTATCCTTCAGGCCCCAAAAATTAAAATTTGCTTATTAAGAAACCAAAATTTAGTTTTTATAAAATTATCACCACTAAAAAATTTAGTTCTTATAAAATTACAAATTAGAATTAAGGAACATGATTCGGGATTTAAAACACATACGTGAACGATCAGATCTTAAATCTTACTTCAAATTACAAAAAAAATGCAAATAAAAATAAATAAATATAAGTATCGTCAGTTAAATACCAGAAGCGAAATAAAACAAATAAATTCTGAGATTAAATTAGGTAAATAAATCAAAATGAGCAGGCTATATCATATAAGCATAATCAAAGTAAAAGTCAAATTGCATAGTCAAAATAAAATTACAAATAATCAAATATGATAAAAATCAGAATTAGAATAACCTTTTTTGAGTGCACTCAACCCTGATTCAACAGTTAAATGAGAAATAAACAAATGATAAAAAGCAGAAACTTACACTGCATGCATTTCAGTTCTTAAATCAGTGAAAAAGAACAGAACTTACCGAACTCAAATCGTTGCTGAAACATAAATACATTAGCAAAAATGAAACCAATGAACATTTATCTCTTAAATATCACATATTTGTATAAGAAAGCATAAATAAATAAAAATATACTTGTATTTTAAAAACTCAATCAAATAAAATATATTTCATAAACAAAGTCTTTTCCTTTTAACCACAGTAAATAAATCACTTACACAATTAAAAAAAAAAAAAAGGATCCACATTGCTTATCTGTTATCTATTAAAAAGTAGAATCTGAGACCAACAAAAAAAATATCATTTGGTCTCTTCTTTTTTTTTTTTCTGATGAAAAACACTTGCTTTCTTGTGTCGCACTGATGGAATCGACTCACAAAGCTTTTAAATGAAACTAAAAACACACGGCTTGTTGCAGCGTCAATATTTCACAAATTTAACGATCGCACTAAATATTTCACAAACTTGTACATACCGGGCTGGTTGTTTCACTAAATTTTTAACTGAAATAAGGATGTTGATTCACTTTCACACTATGTAGCTCATAAAAGAAACTAGGCTGTATTTCTTTTTTTTTTTTTTCTTCTCTATTCACCGATTCTTTCACAATGAGACTTGCAAAGAAAACCAGATGGCTTTTCTTATAATATCACAAACAGATAGTGGATGATCCGAAATGCAGAATCAGGATGATTATTTCTCGGCACATAACCAGGAGGTTTTTACTTTTTCCTTTGACAGAGTCAGGGTGACTTCAAAATTCTTTAGAACTCGGATGGTTCACACTAACGGTTGGGCGGGAAAATTATTCTGCTGGCACAAGTTTCATTATTAATTCCGCGCCGAGACCCCAATTTTCTGTGGGTCGGGATGTCTAGGGGTTGAATAAATTCTCAGTCATTTTAAATGACGAACACAACATTTAATTACACATAAAACACAATTAAAATACAACCAAGATCTCATTATAACACTCGCAGCTTCCCGCTGCCTAGAACAAACTCCACTACCACTACACAACTGTTACGTCACATGACGTTTCCTCTCTTTTATCGTTGCCAAAGAATATAAAGTAACAATGAAAATGAAACAATAAGAATGCGGTTACAGTCATAGGCGAGTAATACAAGACAGAAATAAATGAATACTGTGAAAGTAACGATTAATATTTCCTACATATATTTAAAAATCCTTTTATAGCCTTATTTGGAATCACGTCGTCACTGACCCCTCGCAAAATTTCACGAGGTGCTAGAATTTTTATCAAAACTAAAGTTTTAATATAGTTTATTTTGATCTTCATGTTTGGAAAGTAGATTTTATAAAGTGTGTCTTAGAATTTTACGTTAAATTATCTTTCAAAAAGTAAACAGAATTTAATAAAGGAATAGTTAAAATATTCTGAAAATTAAAGTTAAAAGGATTATTATTCTGTTTTAAATTGCCTCTTATTGTTAACACCGAATAATAGAGAATCACATAAATGCTATTCAAAGACAGTTTGTAACGCCAATGTTAGTTAAATGTACTAGAAATACCGCTGCTAAAAATAGCAAAGTAATGTCCTGATCGTTGCACTTGAGATTACATTCCATGAAATTTTCCTTTTATAAAAAGAAACTTTCATTGCCACTTGAGACAAAAGAATTCTAGATATTTTAATGTTCTATATATCATATCCAAGCAGACGATAACAACCAGAAGCTGAAAGGAATTTTCGCTCAATGAAATGTTTTCTTATTCTATTAAGGTAGTTCTCAAATTCAAACTGGATAACGTATGACACATTTTTTTCATTCATATTTGCTCGCAAACGTATAAAATTGGCAGGTATTCTTATTAAGAAACTATGTAATTGCTTTTTTTTTTAGATAAAAGCAGAATATTTTTTAGAAAATGCTGTCAAATTTGGCGTTTTGAACTAAATTTTCAGGCGGCGGAAAGGCAAAAAATAACTGCCGTCCGGAGACAACAATCGTTTATAACTCAGGATGCCATTCATTTATCCGAAAATGAAAAAAACTTGTTCGAGGACAAATCACTTCAAAACTCATGCCTGCCGCTATCATACTTTTATGTTTTAAAATGTGTAGGAAAATTTCACGCTGTTGGGAGGGGATAATATTTTTTAGAACACCGCCTTAAATTATATTTTCTGTATTATTAAAGAATACTTTTCTATATTCTTAAACTAGAGTGTATTTCTTTCAAGGGTTTGACTATACATATGAAAACCCATATCGATTTTTTTATATCCGTAACCATACTAATAATAAAAAGGAAATATTACATATCGTTCGTTGATGCATTTGCAGGGAATTTTAAAAAGTTCGATTTGTTCTATGTTTTGATTTAAACGGCCTCATATTATGCGGATTCTACTATATTATCTTTCGAAAAGTAATAAAACTTCGCAAATGAAAAATATTCTAAAAAATAAAGTTTAAAGCATTATCATTCTGTTTTAAATTGTTTCTTACTGTTGCTACAGAATAACGAAAAAATACATAATTGCTTGTAGCGCCAGTATTGGTGAAATTTGCTTGAAATGCCAGAGCTAAAAATAGCAAATTAATGTGCCCGATCGATGCTCTTGAGATTACATTCCATGAAATTTTCCTTCTTATAAAAAGGAGCTTTAGTTGCCACTTGAGACAAAAGAATTCTACGTATTGCAACGTTATATGTATCGTATCCAAGCAGACGATAACAACCAAGAAGATGAAAGGAATTTTCGCTCTCTGCTGCTAAATGCTTTCTTATTTTCTTAAATTCCGTTTTCTGTTTTATTAAAGAATGCTCTTGCACATCTTAAAATAGAGCGTAATCGTTTCAAGGTTTCAATTATACATGTGAAACACCATAGCGAATTCTTTGTTTTGTCACTTGTAAGGTTTGTAACTAATATAAAGAAGAAGGATTACATTTCGTTTCGTATCTCGGTTACTAAATAAGGATGCTTTGTTTATACACGTATCATGCTTCCATCACTAATTGCTGCCAAGTGCGTTTCATGTTTCTATTTTTATTTTTTTCAATGGTCATTCTATAATAAAAATTATGTTTTATGAATCGTAAATTTACTCCAAACTAATGTATAAGGTCATTCCATGTCAAGGGGCCTAAAGTTAAATGCGGTTCCCTTCAATTTTGATATAATCGCAAACGAACATACGTACACAACAATTAGAAGGTATGTGAAAATTACATTGGTAATGGCGGGAAATGAAAAAAAAAAAAAAAGATTAGAATAAAAACTGGGGAAAAAAAGTTGCAAACGATTTTACAAAGACAGGCTTCTGTAAACCAGTGTTGCCAGATTGGGGATTTTGTCCCCATTTTGGGGATATTTGAACTTCCAGGAAAAACTTGGAGAATTTTTTTCACTATTTCACTTAAAGTTTAATTTTAGTCATCTGGCAACACTGGATCTAACTCAATTTTAATTTGAAAAGCGAAAATAAAATACAGAAATCGGAGATATCAATCATTATTCTCGTGGTCGTGGGCGTCATTTACAACACGACCGTTTACTCGTATCACAGGTGCATCACGGATCTGCTTTGGACTGTCCCCACCTGAATTTCCAGACCACTATATAAATGCAGCAGATTTTCCTAGTCTTCACGGATAAACACACAGACTCATTTCTTTCGTTAAGGGGTCTCAGGACTCTTAAAATTGAAAAAAAAAAGACCATTTTCCACATTTAATAAATTAAAATGTATTTAATTTTAAGACACAATTTTAATTGGGAATGAAATATATAAGTATGTTTTTTGATTTCAAATATTTAAAAAATTGCAAGATGAAGAATTAGCATTTACAGGGTGCTCTAACCTTTCAGATATTTGACGAGATCAAAATCAGTATAACAGCTTACGCGCACGATTACAAAATAAATTTTGCAACTAGAATGAAAATTTTCGTGCCTACTTATACTTCAGATTTTAATAATTACACTGAAACTAAATAAATTTGTATTTAAAGCATTTTTATATTTTTAATACAAAGTTGTATTCAGCTAATTCAAAATTTAGATAATTTCATCAATATAATCACCTAAAAAAGTATTTTATTTTTACAATAAAAGGGAAATTTTAGGTTCAGTTTATACAGACTAACATGAAACATATATTTTGAAAATTGCATGAAAAAATATTCAGAAGTTTTTGAGATATCGTGCGCGTTATGCCGAAAACCGTCATTTGGAGAAAAATAACTCCAAAGATTCGAAAACACCGCTTCAGCTATTGAGCGGGTATAATTCTAAAAGTCATAACTTCTGTTCTAATTTGAATTTGACAATAACAATTATATCAAAATGTTCAGAAAAGATAGAAGTTTAACATCTAAAAAATTTAAAATTTCGAAAATTTTAAAGCTTTAAGAGTCCTGAGAACCCTTAATATAGATCTATACAACAGAAATAAAAATATTTTTATAACTTTTTTTTTTTTTTTTTTGTAAAATGTATCTTTCTTTCTTTTCGTTTAGCTGCGAATATGCATGCAAAATTCTGCAAAGTTTAAATGTTTATTTTTTGTAAATGAGGATTTTTTTCAAAAAAAGACTTGATTTGGGGAAAACATTTGAGTTTAAATTAGTTAATCATTTTTTATAGTGGTAAATTGAAAACTGAAAATTTACTTTTTTGAGTAGAAACTGAGTTGGGGACTTTTTCGGAAAAAAAACATTCATTTGGGGAAATTTTCAGAAATTTTGGGGAAATTGACTTTCGGCTATCTTGCAACAATGCTGTAAACTCCAATATGCTGCATGCAGAATAAGGAAAATACCAAAATTTAGTAATCCTTTAATAATTCGTTGTCACTAGTCTTGCTCGTCTCTCCCTAATAATATCGTGAGATTACATATATCGCCCCATCTTTCTTTGCCAAAATTCTCACTCTTTATACATTGTACATTCATTTTCCTCTGGTTTTCCTTTAAATATTCGTTTCTATTAAATTATTCTAGAAATATGAAAAGAAAAAAAAAAGTCTCAATTTAATGTACAGCTGGGTGGCATCAGGTCAATAACATTTATTAATGACAGTTGTTTCGTTTCTTTTTTATTATAAGTGCTTAATTTGAAGGCCTGTAACGATGGGTTTTTCTCACACTACCAGTAGCAACTCTCTCGAGCAGCATTGGTGGAAAGTCCCTTCTTGGAAGCTTTCCCTAATGCAGGTTTACGGGCTGAGCTATTTGCTTGGTCTTGGCCATAGAGATCTATTCTACACGACAATGTGCAACGCAATACCACAACAGAAAATCTCTAAATATAGACACATAAAAAATAAGCATTTTCTTAAGTGTTTTTCCGGTTTAAGTATGTTTATTTTACTTCAAAGTACATAAGAAATACATACCATTATTAGGCGAACATAATAGATCGAGTGGTTGTTTCTAGTTATATTTCTTTAATCCAGTTATTGGAATAATTAATGGTAATCGAATTGTTCGAACGATTCATTCGAGTAATACCATTTGAGTAAATGCTAATCGAGTAAGGTTATTTGCTTGGTCCTGGCCATAGCGATCTGCTCTACACGACAATGTGCAGCAAAATACAAAAAGCAATTTAACAAATTACAACGACCATTTGGAAAAAGATTTTTTCGAAGACTGAAATTTAAGACATAAAAAATCGCATGGAGTTTATCATACATTACGTACGCCATGGATTAAACATTAACATTCCTGGACCCATCATGAACAAATTTTAAAAGAAATTTCAGTTTTACAATTTTCGGTACTGTAAATTTTTAAACTTCTACGGAGTTGGTCATACATTACGTACGCCATGGATTAAGCATTAATATTCCTGGACCAATTTTAAATGAAATTTCATTCTTAAACTTCTAAGCATCCCACAATATTACTTTTTACAACGTCGTATAGAGAGAAAAGTGTACTTTTAAATGCAATTTGTTTGAAAGCTGTATCTCAATTTGTTTCTGAGTTATTAATTTTTTTTTTGTAGTTTTTATTACTTTTCTGTCATAGTGGCAACAGAAGTATCCATCTCTGTTGAAAGTAAAGGGAAAATACAGATTACTGTATAGACCAATCAGAAAACGAATAAAATGCGGATTCAACTAATAAAAAGCTTCAGATATGCTTTTGATTTCCTACCCTGACAGAGGACAATAACCATTTTTCCAAATAGTTAAAAAAGAAAAAAAAAATACGTACTTAAAACCAGTGAAAGTACTTAAGAAAATGTTTATTTATTTTAATTTTTTAATGTATTTATCTATAGAAATTTCTAATATATAAACATGTAAAAAATAAACATTTTCTTAAGTACTTTTTAAGGTTTTAAGTATGTTTATTTTACTTCAAAATACATAAGAAATGCATGTCAATTATTAGATGAACATAATAGGTCGAGTGGTTATTTTTAGTTACATTTTTAAATCCAGTTATTGGAATAATTATTAGCAATCGAATTGTTCGAACGATTCATTCGAGTAAAATCTATTTGAGTAAATGCAAATCGAGTAAGGCTATTTGCTTGGTCCTGGCCATACCGATCTACTTTACACAACAATGTGCAAAGCAATGCCAAATAAATAAAAAAATAAATAAAAATACGTACTTAAAACCAGTGAAAGTACTTAAGAAAATGTTTATTTATTTTAATTTTTTTAATGTGTTTATCTATGGAAATTTCTAATATATAAACATGCAAAAAATATATAAACATTTTCTTAAGTACTTTTTATGGTTTTAAGTATGTTTATTTTACTTCAAAATACATAAGAAATGCATGCCAATTATTAGGTGAACATAATAGATCGAGTGGTTATTTGTAGTTATATTTTTTAATCCAGATATTGGAATCATTAATAGCAATCGAATTGTTCGAATGATTCATTCGAGTAATGCTATTTGAATAAATGCTAATCGTGTTTGCTTGGATCTGGCCTACTCTACACGACAATGCACAGCGCAATACAAAAACAGGAAAGCTGAAGTATAGACGCATAAAAAATAAACATTTTCTTAAGTACTTTTTCTGATTTTAAATATATTTATTTTACTTCAAAATACATAAGAAATACATGCCATTATTAGGCGACAATAATTGATCGAGCAGTTGTTTCTAGTTATATTTCTTTAATCAGATATTCGACTAATTAATAATAATCGAATTGTTCGAATGATTCATTTGAGTAATGACACAACGAATCCATTAGTGTAGAGTTATTTAATCTGAGGGTTAAAAGAGTAAATAAACATGTGGTATTACATTTTTAATATTTAAAACTACATTTTAGAAAAGTGCATAAATGTTTCTTTCTTCGATATAAAATATTGTTTTTCTATACAGACATTCAAGAAAATATTTTGTTTATCTTGAGTGTGTAAAAGTTTTTTTCCACTTCAAGCCTTTTCGGGGTAAATTTCAATTTATGCTATGCATATACAACATAACTTTCGCAGAAATCTTTCTCTTCAAAAAGAACGAAAAAAATTCAGAGAAAAAAAGTAGTGTCACGGTAACAAATGAAATGCAAATCGCCCGTCGTATATTTACTTTTATATAAAAATATAAAAGTAAATATACAAGCATGAAATCAAATTTTGATAGGAAGTATTTCAGCTTATTTTTTTTATTGTAGCATTGGATATACAGAAATGAAGAGAGAAAAACACATGACGCACAGATTATGGAACAACACTATCAAAACATTGTTAAGAAACTTCATTTTTCCATACTGGGAGATTATACACTAGTGGACAAAACTTAAGGACCAAGAAGAAATGGTCATGTAAATGAAAATCTACGTGTGATTGTGGATCAAGAGGCAAAGGATAGCATTGACAGTACGTTCAATAGGATTTAATATAAAAGTTTTGTTGAAACGATGTATACAGGGTGTTACAAGAGATTGTTTTTCTGAAACGTGTATATTGCCCGAATACATGACTGTACAAAGAAAGCAAAATATTTACAATAAACAATCATGAATGCCATGTCAGTACATAAAGTATGTGGCCACCGTGTAATGCGAGGTAACTTTCAACATGGCTTGGCATATTCAGAACAACATGATCGAGTAGCTGTTGAGGCAAGTTACCCATTCCACTGTCACTGCACGGAAGAGGGTTTCCTAGTTTCTGGGAGGAAATTGTCGAACAGCAATAAGTCATCCGAAAGAATCCGATACTTTTTCAATGGGATTCAGGCCAGCTGACCGGGATTTGCGATGAATATCTGGGACGTCAAGACAATGTTGTACAGCATGTGTGCGATGGCAAGTTGCTTTATCGTCCATAAAACGAAACTTTTCGTCGACAGAACATCGAAAAAGTCAAGCATGTGTCAGCAGAACGTCTTCAATATACCGCCGGCCGGTCATGGACCCTTGGCCATGCACATAGAGATCCGTGCGACCACTGGCTATGAGGCCTGCTCACACCATGATACTGGAAGTCGCGTATCGATCTCTTTCCGGAATATTTTCGCGACAGTAAGCACTGGCAACCTCAGTCAATGCCATATCAGTTTACGTCTACAATAAGACGATAGGCTGAATCTACTCTCATCTGAGAAGAGCATGATAGACCAGTCGTCATCAGTCCAATTGCGATGCATACGGCACCACTGTAAACGGGCGCTAGGGTATTTTCTAGAGAGTGAGAGACACACAAGGGGTCTTCGGGCGTATAGTACACCCTTTTTCAAACGTCTTGCAACATTTTTAGGGGATATTTGAGTTTCTGTGGCAGCACAAAGTTGATTTGCCAGCGTCGGTTCCTTTTTGCCGAAATAACAATATACCGATCATCTTGAGACCTCGTACTGCTAGAACGGCCTCCTCCCGTACGCCTGGTGCACTTTCCACTCGTTTGAAGTGCTGCTCACAGCCTAGAAACGATACTGTGCACGGTGTTCAATTTAGGGGCAACATCTCTCATTTGGCGCTCTTCTTCCACCTTTCGTATTATTCCTCCACGAGTAAAATCATCTAAATGATGCTTGGAAGACATGTTCAAAATTTCAATGGTCTAACTTCACTCCTTCTCATTCGATTTTTACATCTAACGACAACTCACAGCATGCGCCGATCGCCTGAAATCTCTTATCTCGGCTGTCACGTGACCGAAAAATGCGGAAATACAAAATTTGCATAAGTTTCACAAAACAGAGTACATCCCACATTCATGCAAATTTACGCACGGTACTGCGAATCCATTTCTAACTGTAATCGTTGGAAATAACAGCGGTCCTCAAGTTTTGTCCACTAGTGTATAAGTAAATAAACAATTTTGAAAAGATATTATGCAATTTAAAACTGAATTTCAGCAGTTATTGCCCATAGATGGTAATACATTAGAATATTTTTGTGCAGAACTGTATGTGATCGACAGATTTTTCTATATACTACATAGTATACTAAAATGTAATTCATCTGGCAAACGTATAACACAACTGAAGACTTTTTTCCGGAAATTACCATTCATAGACGGCGTATGTGTAATATTTTTCCGTTATATATTCTTTAGATTCCCTTCTGGATTTTTAGCTTTGAGAGAAAGGGTTATAATCAGATTCTCATTGTGAAAAGTACTCATGAAAGAAATGTTTTTGAAAAGAAGCATTATTTTTTTTAATAAATATTTTCGTAACTAACGAAAAAAGGCTAATATGCTTTATTTTCTGTACTCCAAAATGAAAAGAGTACGAAAAAAAAAATCAAAAATATATAAAAATTTATGGCATATTTTTTTTTTTTTTAAGCCTCCGGTACGGTATGCTATTTCTTTCTCCCAGATTATTTTGTGTCCAAAAAATAACGTTACCTTACAGAAGCTAGCCGTAAAACAAAGCATTACGATTAAATACTCTTTAGCAATTTTTTAAACTTCTAAGCATCGCACATTTTCAATTTTTATACCGTCGTATTGGGATAAAAAAAAGTTCTTTTAAATGCATTTTTTTTTAACTGTATCTCCATTTTTTTTTTTTTTTTTTTTTTTTTTAAGGATTAATTTTTTGTAGTTTTTGGAGCCATTTGCTTAATATTGGCAACGGAAGTACTCCGTAGAAAGTAAAGGAAAAATAGTTTTAAAATAGCAATTATATATTTTTGTCGTCGTTTTCTCGTAACAACCGAAAGAAAATGTAATCAAAATACGTGCTTTTTTGAAAAAAATATAAACGAATGATTTCTGTTAAAACAATGGAGCTATTATATACTATATTTAATTGTAAGTATCTATAAATCATTAGATAGTCGGTTTTTTTTTTTTTTCGATTTTCTTGAATGACGGAATCTTTTTGCTGCATTTGTGCATTATTTCGCGATAGTGATGTGCTATGCATGCTTTACTGTAGATGTTTAAGAGTAGATCGTAAATGTGGAATTCTTAAGCGGATGCGAATGACGTCATTTTACATAAAATAAAACGTGCGCTTTAAGTTTTAAAATTGAAATATGTTTTGTACTGCAGTGAAGTCCCGCTTAACCGAGTTATTTTCTTCTGATGGACTGGTGGCTTCTATTATTACGAAACAGCAATTATAAATGAAGTGTTAGGGGAAGATGAAAGAGCAGCCGTAAAAAAAAATTATGGCAATTTTTTTCCCCATTCCGACCAGAAAATCAGAGTTCTAACTTTTTACGGCTGCTCTTTCATCTTCACCTAACACTTCATTTATAATGGCTGCTTCATAATAACAGAAGCCATCAGTCCATCAGAAGAAAATTAAGTAATGGAAATGCCGGGGGCGACACTAAATTCTGAAACAGCAAAATTCCTGTTCTCTAGTGTTTTTTTTTTTTTTTTTTTTTTTTTTTCATTTGTAAAAACATGTGCATTTCTAAAAAAAATGAAGAAGAAGAAGAAGAAGAAGAAAGAGAGAGAGCAAAAGATATTTATAAATTAAAAACAAGAACGAAAAATCATGCGTCCAGTATAGATTATGTAACATTTTCCAACATATCCAGAATACATTTACAAAACTTCACAGTTTAAAAAGGCGAAATATAATGTCTAAATAAACAATTTGAAAAACTCATAACGCATTTGAAAATTCAATTTCTGTTATTACAATAAATAGGCGAAAAAATATCCTTTATTTTTTTTTTCGTTTTTTGTGCAGCCTTGTGTATAATCTATAGATTTGCATGTATACTACATAGTATACTAAAAGTTAGTTCAGTTAAACGAATAGCACAGTTGACATTTTGCAAAAAGCAATTTCTGTGAATAAACGGAAATGTACTTGACAACTTTTTTGCAGCCCTGTATATGATCTATAGAATTTATCGACACAAGCAATATATTTTTTTTTAAAATAGCTCAATTTAAAAAAGCATGCCACAACTGAAAAGGCACTCCCAGTAATTATTTTTCATAGGCTTCAATAGTTCAATTTCTTCTGTAGCCAAATATTTTTGTGTGTCCCTGTAAATGAACGATAAAATTTATGCACACACTATTCTTCGGATAACGTTGTGCTGTTACACATCATTGATATATATCAATTTCATTATGTTTAAAATTGTGTATTATCATTAAAATATACCGCAAACGATTTTTGCCCATAGATTTTCGCCCTTTTGAGTGGCTCTGTAAATGAACCGTAAATGCTACACATTTCGTTTCCAATACCAAACTTTCCATAATGATACCCAATAACATCCATGAATTTCATGGCAATCGGACTATATTTACAGGAACAAACGGACAGACAGACAAACCGAATTCATAAACATTTTTCAAATTTGTTGGAAAGTGCTAAAAAGAAAAATATTATGTCCTGGTCTATCTTAACCCTTTCGGGTCCTATTTGTTTTCAATTGTGAGAACAAAATTACTTTTACTTTAATAATGTTAATCATAGCTATTCAAATAGATTTACTGAAGTTTAAAGATTATCTCATTATCTGAAATCTAGCGAATGTGCTTATTTTGTGTTCTATTCAATTCATATTTGCCGAAACGTCAGTGAAGGCTTACTGTGGAGACACGAAAAGTTTTGGTTTCCGTTAGTCTGTCTGTCTGTTAGTCTGTCTGTCTGTTCCGCGATAACTGCCGCAAAAAGCATCCGATCGGCTTGAAATTCCCTGGGCATGTTGATGAGCTCCCCGGATTTAGTTGTATAGTTTTGGGTTAAATTTGGTTCATTCGTTCGGAATATACAGAACATTTTATTTTGTGATATAATGCTTTTCTATGGGAAGTCAGACGATTTTCAAATTTTCATTTGTTGAAAGAAATCGCTCATATGAATAATAGATTTAAATGGTAAATTTTGGATGCTGAAATTTTTAAATAAGAGTATTAAATTATTCTTATTAGCTTGCAATTTTGTCAAAACATTTGTCAGAGCTTTTAAATTAGGTGTATAACTTATGATAGAATTTTATACATGTGTTCGAATAATATAAAACATTTTATTTTATGAATTTACTTATATTTCATTTTTTTCTTTTAACCGTTGCGTAGCAACAGCATCTCATCTAAAAATATCATAAATGTGAAAGTATGTATGGTTTTTTGAAGTCAAATCAAAGCAAAAGGAATGAATTAATGAATGCCTTTGTATAGATATTTGCATATAGATTTATTTAAACGCAGAAATGAAAATAGTATTTATATACTATATAGAATAATATTTTCATTTATTTATCCAACTATTTGATTATAAATGAAAAAGTTCGTTATTTTCATACAGAATAAACTGACATTATTCTGTTAAATTTTATAAACTTTATTGTTGCCAAAAAAAAAAAGAATAACAATTTCTCCCAAAGAGTTAATTTTAATTTGTAAGATTTTCACGTGCAAAAGAAAAATGGAATAAGCAAATAAAAAATAAAAAAAAGGATATATAGGACAGGAATGAATACATATAAACATTTCACACCAAATACCACCTAAAATAGTTTTTGTAGCAGTATTTTCCCAGCACTACGAAGAAAGATTCCTCGATTTACACGATTTTACTTGGCCTTCCTTTTCTCATTCTTTGCGATTTCATTTTCGCAATTGCGTGCATTAATTGGCACAAAATTTTACATTTTTATGACTGAAATATATGTAAGGCCATACAAATAAGAAATTCGGTATTGTCTCCTATAAAATGTGATAAAGTGTTGGTTAATCATATATGTTTTTATTAAGAGGAGCAGAGCTGCCAAGCCTCCGGCGTTCTGGATACCAGTATTTTAATACAGAAAATGTTACTTTATTTAATTGAAACATTTGCGCGATTTAAAAGAACATTTTCTCTAAGATAATAGTGATGTGCAAAAAGCTTGAGACTTGATATGTCTGGTGGGGAGTGAAATGTTTTACTTAATGCATTTATCTCTATTTTAATGCTACGTGAACAACGTCCGTGTAACAGCTTGTAGAGTGTAAAATAAATTAAATTATTAAAATAATCCTTATTACGAAAAATGAAACAGAAAGTCCGGCTAAGGTCAATGAAACGTTAGTTAACCTTTCGTAATTTTACCTGAACATAGGTTTGCGTCAAATTTCAACGGTATTTGTAACATCACGATTTTAAATTAAATGTAGATACTCTTAAAAGAAAATCACAAAAAATACTTAAAGGCGCCAAATCATGTTTATCTATTTAACGATGATGAATTATTAACTGTTAGGTTTAGAAGCCCCCCTACTTTAGGGTGATTTTAGTTAACGCTATCGAGTACATTTTTTGATATTTAGATTAGATCTTAGATATAAATATTGCAGAATGGTAATCAAAATTATTTTTTTATAAACAAAATTTATAAAGGTATTAGATTTCTAAATTAGATGTTTCAGTTTACATTTCCAAAAGTTAGGTATTTGTGGTTAGCAGGTAAGTAAATACTGCTGTATGGATATTAGGATAACGTAAAATGCTTGACCGAATTATTGCTTATCCTTATAAATCGCAGTGTAAAAAGAAATCTAAGATATAGGGTAATCATTAACTCAATCAGTAGAAAATTACAAATGCAAAATAAATTACACAACGGAGGGTTCAGGGGGGCAGAGCCCCCCTGAAGAAATTTGCTTTATTATATAAAAATTACTAGTATAAGTAGCTCGTGAGAATTTCAGAATATCCTTACATAACAACGTGTTTAATTTAACGCTTTTAATGTCTGAAACCATCGAAATATTTTTTTTTCCTTTTATAAATGTTTGTGTAATTTAAATAGTTTAAATTTTGTTTTTGTAGAAAGATTAATATTACGCAAAGTTTGATAAAAACAATGAGTTGCAGAGATGACGTTGAGGCTCTTGATCTGCAGATTTACTAGTTATATGATAATAGGTTAAGGAAGAGTTTTTGGAGACGTTTGGAAAATATCGTATTACAACAGGGTTTAACAGACTTAAAACCATACTTAAAAACCATAAGTAACCATAGTAACCATACTTAAAACAAAATATGATTTTTTTAAGTATTTTTCCCATGATTTATTTAAAAAATGAAAGCCGAAAAACATTATTGCAATGATTTTTGAAAAATCAGGCATTTAAGGGTTAAAATACTGGTGTCCAGAGCATTTGGAAGCTTGATTTACGCGGAACACCTGGCAACACTAATCGGCAGCCAAAACTACAATTGGTCAAGGAGACAATCGTTCATTCGCTAGACACACAAAAAAAGTTCGTTTACATCGTTTAAAATAGATAAAGAAAAAGAAAAATATTAGTCTGATCCTTTCAACAAATGTTTGTAATTTTAAATAAAGCACAGTAGAACCCCGATTATCCGAAGTAATTGGGACCGACCCTCTTTCGGAAAATTGAAATTTTCGGATTATCGAGAATGCTTATTTATTTTAAGATTAAGGAGAAATATAAGCAATATATCTTATTAAGGTAACAAGTGCTTTATAAAAACGAGGTGGAACCCGTCGAATTTCGACGAAAAAAAATATTTACAAAGGAACTATTGCATGGAATTTATAATACATCGACAACAATAATTACAATAAAAAATCCATTTTACACTTGTTAGTTTAACTCTCCAAAGACATATTTTAACCTAAGATTAACGAAATACTTTTTTCAACTGTTAAAATTAATGAAAAATTAAACTTTATTCATATGCGTAATCAGTAGCATATAATCAAGATAAGTAATTTTGATTAAGTTATCAATTGATGCTTGGTATTACGGAATGAAAAATCAGCAAAAATGATTTCACCTTGACATAATCGTAGAAATTCCCTTCCCCCCTTTAAATCTAAACCGAATCAAGTCATTTTCCACGTTTCACATCCATATTAACCATTTAAAAACATTTTAACGCGCAATATGTAATTAATAAATACATTTTCAAACTTGAAGTCACGTTTGTCAACTATTACAACTTTCCATGTTAAAATTACCACTCGTGATTTGAGGTCTTAGTATAATCTCTGTACCTGCGTGTAAAAATTCCAGAAAATTTTACTTTTAGACGTATTCAAGGGGAAATATCTCATTTTATCAAATAAAATTATCGTTTCCTTTTAAATATAACGTCATTTTCTGTCGCTGAAATATTTTGCCTATGGACCATATTCTTCGTTTCGGATCGAGACTATAAAAGTCGCCATTTTACCTTTCGTGACGTCACAGGAATATTGTCTCAAACTCAATATCAGCGAAATAAAAAAAATAGTAGATTATAGCAGCAGCATCAGGGAAATTGTGTCTTTTTTAAAGCGTAACGTCATTTTCTGTTAAAATTTTTAAAAAAGATATTTTTTATTGTAATGAGAAAATGGCATCAGTAAGAATATAATCAATAAAGATAGCTAAATCACTTTTAATAGAAATGAAGTACTTCAGTTGCCACGATTAGAAAATTGGTATTAAAAACTATAAAAAAATTAATATCTTAAAAATAAATTGAGATACAGCTTTCAAACAAATTGCATTTAAAAGTGTATTTTTTTCTACATACGACGGTGTAAACATTTAAAATGTGGGATGTTTAGAAGTTTAAAAATTTGCAGTAGCGAAAATTACAAAGCCGAAATTTCATTTCAAATTTCAAAATGTTGCCATTCGCAGAATGACGTATGCGTTACGCACAGATATGTTTGTCCTTTATAATATAGATATAGCAATAGCAAAATACAAACAGGAATAAATTACCTGAATTTTAATTTTGAAATTAAGTACTCTTTATATGTATCACAAGGGTTTGAAAAAAGGTTTTGTTTGTTGCAGTTTCGACTGCGTTTGCTCTATCACGGCTCTGCTCGAAGCTCTGTCACGGAGTTTTTTAATATTATTAGTTCACCAGTCTTTCTGCTGCTCCAGCCATGTCAAACCTTTTGCAAAACATTCAAATTCTTCAGAATTGCTAATTTGTTCGTTTTCTTCGTCCCATTCCGTAGCTTACGGAAGCTCATGTTAAATTCAAAGGAACTCTAAGAATAGGGATCGAAAATATCTATCTGTACTCGTAGCTCGGAAAGGACCGCTTGCACACAAGGAAAGTAATAGTTAACAAATAAATAAATAAATAAATAAAGCTTTAAAAATGTATTTTGCACACAATGAATGTGATAGCCAAAAAAAGAAAACTGGATTTCGGTTAACTGAGATTTTCGGATAAAAGAGGTTCTACTGTACATGCTATAAGGGATTTTTTTTTTAAAGTACATATAAATGGCATATAAATACGTTCATTTTGATCTACATGTTTATTACAGCACTTGCTTTTATTAAACATGCGATCTCGTGATTTTTGTTTACCAGTTTCATTTTTAAAAAATTTTCGGAAATAATTTTTATCAATATTAGGTCTTGATAAAGTCGCCGTTTGTGCAATGAAACATGTAGATCAGAATAAAAGTATTTATATGCGTTTTAAATGTAATTTTTATCCCTTTTAGCATGTATGACCTTCACTAGTCAACACTGTAAAAAAAAATAATGTCAGTTTACCGGTAGGAATCGGAAAAATAGTTGCCCTTATCGTAGCGGAATAATTTCCGACCCAGCTCGGAATAAAATCCGTAAAAATAAGGAAGTTGTCAGTAAAACGGTATTTTACAGATTTTATTCCGAGCTGGGCTGGAAATTATTCCGGTACGATAAGGGCAACTATTTTTCCGATTCCTACCGGAAAACTGGCATTATTATTATTTTTTTTTTTTAGAGTGAACAACCATTTTGTATCTGATTTTTAATGAACTTTTTTTATGTATAAAAATACATAATGCATGTAGAATCCGAATCTGCTATCAGAAATTTTCTATCACGTCAAAGTTTTACAAAATTTCAGAATTTAATTTTTTCATAAATAGTAAAATACGTGATGAAACGTTAATTATAATTTACATTTTCTGGTTAAATAATAAGGAAATGAATGACAATGTAGGTTAAAACCTTTATTAGCCCCCGGTATGCTATTTGTTTCTCCCAGCTTATTTTGTCTCCAATAAATAACGTTACCTTGTATACTTTAGCCTTAAAACAAAAGCCCATGTTTCATTGTGCGATTAAATACTCTACTTCATTTTTTAAAACTTATAAGCATCGCACATTTTCAATGTTTATACCGTCGTATTGAGGAAAAAGAGTACTTTTTAATGCAATTTGTTTGAAAACTGCATCTCCATTTGTTTTTTGAAATATTAATTTTTTTGTAGTTTTTAGCGACATTTGTTTCATTTTGGCAACTCAAGTACTCCATTTCTGTAGAAAGTAAAGAGAAAATAGTTGAAAAATAGCAATTATATCTTTTTGTTGCCATTTTCTCATAAAAATTGAAAAAAAAAATTAATTAAAATACATGCTATTTTGAGAAAAATATAAATGAATGATTTATGATAAAACATGGAGCTATTATAAACTATATTTAATTTTAAGTATCTATATTAATGCAAATGACGTCATTTTACATAAAATAAAAGCGTGTGCTTTAAGTCTTAAAATTGAGATATGTTTTGCAGTAAAGTCCCCATTATCGGAGTCCCGCTTAACCAAGTTCTTTTCTTCTGATGGATTGGTGGCTTCTATTCTTATGAAACAGCCATTATAAATGAAGCATTAGGTGAAGATGAAAGAGCAGCCGTAAAAAGTTAGAACTCTCATTTTCTGGCCAGAATGGGAAAGAAAAATGGCCGTAATTTTTTTTTTTTTTTTTTTTTTTTTTTTTAATTATGGTCATTTTTTTATAATGGCTGTTTCATAATAATAGAAACCACCAGTCCACCAGAAGAAAAGGAAGTAATGGAAATGCTGGGGGAGACATTACATTCTGAAAAAGCAGAATTCCTGTTCTCTGGTTTGGATACATTCTTCTGTCAAAACATTTAGCACACCAAGAAAGGCATTACCCTGTTTTTGAAAATACCATTGTTATTATTAACATTATGGTCTTTTGTGCAACAGTTTCGTGCTCGTGTTAGTTCATAGTTTGTGTTAAGTAATCAAGAAAACTTTTTTACTGATAAATATTATGTTTTGTTTGTATTTCAAAGGTCAATTTTTGTCGAATATTTCACTTTTGCTTTTACGTAACGGCTCTATATTTAATAAATGTGGCGTGATTGAGAGAATCTGATTATTCCATTAAATTCAACACACTAAAATTAGTTAAATGCACCCATTTACGAACCAGAAACAGAAGAAAAGTTTAAATTTTTGACTAGTGTTATAAGTAATTTTGCTATATAAGTTTATATTTCTATTTTTTTTTTTTAATAGATTTCCTTAAGAAAACAGTTATTTATTTTTATAAAATTACATAATCTGTGATAACAGCCGTAAATGGAACTCTCCGGTATAAATTAGCAAACTTTATGTTGACTTAGATGCTCTCTTTAACCTGAATAAATTATACATTTAGCTGAGGGTCCCCAAAACCAGTAGCAACACGTATATTAATGCTCTAATATAGTGGGCGCTGCCATTACCATGTAATATGTAACGAAACAACAGTTGTACGTGTATCATTAACCTACGAAACAAGATGAATAGTCTTTCGCAGGTAGACAGTTTGCTTACATAAAAGATCAAAATATGAATTTTTCTATTTTTTACTTTTAAAAATTGTATAAATGTAAAATAAATCTGACAATATAACTAGAATTCTACTCATGAGTAAAATTTCTTTTTCTCCTTGATTTTTAAAAAAAAAAAGCAATTTAACAAATTACAACGACCATTTGGAAAATGATTTTTTCAAAGACTAAAATTTAAGACATAAAAAATCGCACGGAGTTGATCATACATTACGTACGCCATGAATTAAACATTAATAGTGTTATTACACTTAAAAATTCCAAGCGACAAAAATCGCCTGCGACTCGTACGTATTATCCACCTGAAACTTACGTATTATCCAAGCATTTCATTGGCTGTTCGGGAAAAGGCTTTTCCATCGTGAGATTTACAAGAAATCTGCTGCCCAGTTTTAAATGAAATTTCATTCTTAAATTTCTAAACATCCCACAATATTACTTTTTACACCGTCGTATAGAGAAAAAAAATGTACTTTTAAATGCTATTCCTTTGAAAGCTGTATCTCAATTTGTTTCTGAGTTATTATTTTTTTTGTAATTTTTATTACTTTTTTGTCATAGTGGCAACACTCTGTTGTCCATCTCTGTTGAAAGTAAAGGGAAATACAGATTACTGTATGGACCAATCAGAAAACGAATAAAATGCGGATTAAACCAATAAAAAGCTTCAGATATGCTTTTGATTTCCTACCCTGACGAGGACAATAACCCTTTTTCCAAATGATTAAAAGAAAAAGAAAAAAAAACCTAAAATATTGAGCCGTAAAGAAAGCCGTAGCCATAAATCTCAGGCGAAAACCCCCAAGTTGAAAACATCATTATTATTAATCATTTAAAAAAATGGTTATTGTGCTCGGTCAGGGTAGGAAATCAAAAACATATCTGAAGCGTTTTATTAGTTGAATCCCGCATTTTATTCGTTTTCTGATTGGTCTATACAGTAATCTGTATTTTCCCTTTACTTTCAACAGAGATGGATACTTCTGTTGCCACTATGACAAAAAGTAATAAAAACTACAAAAAAAAAATAATAACACTGAAACAAATTAAGATACAGCTTACAAACAAATTGCAATTAAAAATGCATTTTTTTTCTCTATACGACGATATAAAAAGTAATATTGTGGGATATTTAGAAGTTTAAAAATGAAATTTCATTTAAAATTGGTCCAGGAATATTAATGTTTAATCCATGGCGTACGCAATGTATGACCAGCTCCGTAGAAGTTAAAAATTTACAGCACCGAAAATTGTAAAACTGAAATTTCTTTTAAAATTTGATCATATGGGTCCAGGAATGTTAATGTTTAATCCATGGCGTTCGTAATGTATGATCAACTCCGTGCGATTTTTTATGCCTTAAATTTTAGTCTTTGAAAAAGTCATTTTCCAATTGGTCGTTGTAATTTGTTAAATAGCTTTTTTTTTGTCTTGGCCTACCTAACTATCCGTGGCAGACAGACAGATGGGTTTCTTGAACTGCTGCAAAAATCAGTTCCATGTGTAAAAACGATTTTAGTACATATTTATATATTATTTCTGGATATTTTTTCTGGTACAAAAATCTTTATTATTTTAATGGTTAATCTACTTTGACTTCAAAGTTCAACTGTGTGCTAGCAATACCATATATAGGCTAGGACTTAAGTTTCCATACACAGAAAAAATAAACTTTTCTTTATCAAAAACTTTGTTTCATAAAAAAAAAAACCATCCTGAATTTTTTTTTAATCATAAGACTGTTTCTAAAATGGCCGTCAGTATGATTTCAGTTCGTTTCTCTTTACGCAAACGCATTTTTTAGGGTAACTGAAACATGAAAAACAAAATGTTAAAAACCCATCTGTATGGACACTTATGAGGCTCACGCAGTATAATTTTAACACAAACTAGCAAACCCGTCCGGGTGCACAGAAAGGTCTCCTTTTTTTTTTTTTTTTTTTTTTTTTGTTGTTGTTGTTGTTTTTATACGATTCAAGGCAACGTAGATGACAATTTTAAATTGCAGAAAATCTGGAAAATATAAAAAAAACGGCTTTTTTTTTTTTTTTTTTTTTGTAGTATTCATTTTTAGGGTTCCGTAATTAAAGAGTAAAAACGGCATAATTATAATATCTCTCTTGTGTCTGTCTGTCCGTCTGTCACAGCCATTTTACTCGTAAACTATGGAACGTGCGTGGAAAGTAATAAAGGCTACTGACCCACATTTTTATAGATTACTAGCAAACGCCACGGCTTTGCTCGTGTAATAGTTGAAATATGCCAAGTGATATTTGTATGTCTAATTTTTATTAGAAGAAATTTTACTTTTAGGAAAAATTCAGAAATTACTACGTAAGTCACAGTTTGACTGAACTTCATTATAACACTGCATTAGGCAGAAATGAGGCTTAAATTAATAAGAAGAACTAAAACTAATTTTAAATAAATGATAATTTAGAAACTATTTTGAAGATTTTATGCTCATTTCATACGCTCATTTCAGTATTCATTTGAAGTTTTGAATTTTTTAGAAACCATCTTCTTAGTACGCATTTACATCTTAAAATTATTCATAATGTCAAACTCCAAGCTTCTTGTCTAACGGCCGCCACCTCTCTCGTGGTAGTGGCACCAACATGAAATGCCTATGTTGAAACAGGAACTGTCACTATTAATTTGCCAACATTCATTTTGAAATCGACTTGGTATTTCTTCATATTCGATAGAAAACGTAATTTAGAAAAATTTTAAAGGCTTTTTTAGAACGTTTGTTTTTCTTGGCAACCCGAACTTTTAGTGGCACAAGCATAAAATATAGCCTGTGTAGTATCAGAATCTGTCACCTTTGATTCGCAACCATTACTTTTGGAATCGGTTCATTATTTTTTGAGATTGCATAGAAATCGTAATTTAGAACTTTTTTGGAACGTTTTTCACTCCTTCCCTTTGCCTCACCCCTTTTAAATTTCAAATTTGTTTCCGACTGTTCTTTGAGAGCATTATATTTTATAAGTAACTACAATGCCATATTTCAAGTTTCTAGCTTCTTCAGTATCACTGCAATCGCAATTTAGAAGGGTTTTTTTTTATCCTAGTGGGTAGTCGCAACGACATTAAATGTAACTTATGTTTGAGCAGGTTATATCACCACCAATTTCGAATCATTATTTTTGAAATCTGTTTGGAAATTTATGATATTGCATAAAAATCGTAATTAAGAACGTTTTTAGAACGCTTTATTGTTTTAAATTTGGAATTTTCTTTCGACGATTCTTAGAAAGCATTTTCATCTTTTAACCCTTTATCTACTGACGATACTTATAAGTACCATTAAAATAGCTTGTTATAAAATTCATTTAATGCATCGGTTAATTGTAATACAGTTTAGAATGAGTTATAGATACATTACTTTATCTTGTTCCAAAAGCATTATTGGTTACATAAAACAAAAATGTTTTTAAAAAGATGATTTCTTTTACCTTTGCATCTTTTCAGGTTTCTTGGCGTTGGGGGGGGGGGGGGGGATGGTTTCAATTTGGAAATATTTTTATATTTATATTGTAAGAACATTATATTTGTATAGTTCCTAATTCTACAAAATACTAAGAAAAATATTTAAAAAAAAAGATTTGATTGGGGTTATAAATACTGCACAAAATCCCTATAAATTCAAATTTAATTAATCCTTCTAAATCCTTCCATCCTTCTAAAATCCTTCTAAAATGTATTAAATGATTATGTAAATCTTCTAATGTAGTTTAAACAATTCACGAAAAATGCTTTAGAAGATAAAATTTTCATGAATTCATAATTCAGTACATAAAGGGTTAAGTAATTACCATGCCAGATTTCAAAATGCTAGACCCCTCAGTATACCAAAAAAAACGCAATTTAGAATATTTTATGTTCCTGCAACTCCCCGGTAGTAGTAACAACAGCATAAAATATAGTCTACGTTGGAGCACGGACTGTCACCATCAGTTTGCAACCATTACTTTCAAAATCGGTTTCATATTTCTTGAGATTGCGTAGAAATCACAATATAGAACGTTTTTAGAACGCCTGTCGCGCATTTTCTCTCCTTTTAAATTTTTATTTTTTTAGAAACTGTCCATAGAGAACATTTACATCTTATAATTACCATACCAAATTTCAAGTTGCTAGCCCCTGCAGTATAACAAAAATCACAATTTAGAACATTTTTGGTTCATGCAACCCCCAGGTGGTAAGGACACCGACATGAAATATAGCCGATGTTGGAGCAAGGCTTGTCACCATCAATTTTCAACCATTACTTTTGAAATTGGTTTGGTACTTCCTGAGACTGCGTAGAAATCGCAATTTAGAATCCTAATTTTAAATTGATAGTCCCTGTACTATCACAAAAATCGCAATTTAGAACTTTTTTTCTCCTGCAACCACATTTGGTAAGTGGTGAAATAGAGCCTATGTTAGAGGAAGGGCTGTCACCGTCAATTTCCAAACATTACTTTTGAGTTCGGTTTGATTTTGATACCTTCTGAGATTGCGTAGAAATTGCCATTTAGAAGTTTTTTAGAATGCTTTTCGCACATTTTCATCCCTTTTAAATTTTGAATTTTTTAGGAAATGTTCTTAGAGATAATTTATATCTTATAAGTAACTACCATGTCAAATTTCATGTTTCTAGACCCTTCAGTAACACAAAAAATCCATTTTTAGAACTTTATTTGCTCATGCACCCCCTTTGGGATAGTTGCACCAACATAAAATATAGCCTATGTTGGAGCAAGAGCTGTCAGCATCATTTTGACACCATTATTTTTTTAACCGGTTCGGTAGTTCCAGAAGATTACCCCCCCCCCCCCATACACACACACACAAATAACTAAATTTTACTTCTTTATAATATTAGTATAGATTAACCATTCACAAATATGTTTAGAAAAAATGTAGAGGTGCTAATTAAGCTACTTGAAAAAAAAAAATATTTTCTTTGTATATTGTATAGGGGGTGTCATGTGAAAGCTTTCATAGCGCTGAACTCAAAAATGCATTTCTTTTAATTTTAGGCATTATAGTTGCAGAGATTTCGTCGAAAATCTACTGCAAAAATATGCCCCCCCCCCCTCTATCTCCGAATCTACTCAAACTAAAATTATGAAAAAATTACAGGTAGTAGACGATAATTTAAACTTTGCAGGAAAATTATAGCGATTACCCTAGGTCACATAGTTTTTGAGGAAAGTGCATTTTTCTGTTACACACAAATTTCGATTTGCGGGCATTCAACAAAAGTGTTGAGGAGCGCTGTTGGTACCTTTCGTAGCAGAAGTATAAAAGCATTGTTGATAATGATTTTCGTAAAAAATCGTCGGTAATTAGCCGAGATATCAACCCTTAAAGACACGGAGGATTTGGACTTACATAATGACAGGGGTGGCGTACTCTATGTACTATCAGCATTTAAAGCCTAGATAACAACTTTTAATGATATATTTGTGTAATGTAGTGCTCAGTTAATAATTCATATAATTATTGTACGGAATCCTCTGTGCGCGAGTAATACTCGCACTTGACTAGTTATTTTTAAATTAAAGTACTGTTGAGAGCAGAAAAAAAGTCTATACGTACAGTGAGCAAAAAAAGTATTTGCCCGCAGACGATTTTTTGCATAAGTAACCATAGAAAGCAAATTTGATACTATTCTCTTAATTATTCATTTATTTAAATAAGAAGAAAATAAAAATAACTACCCATTTTCCTTAAACAGTAATATTACACATTTTAAAAAATAAATTAATATTTTCTCATACCTAAAAAGTATTTGCACAAGAAGCATTGACTGTTAAAAAAGGCATTAAATGTGAACATTATGCAAATGTTTAGCATATCAGTCCCGCAGTAGCATTAGCCCCGCACTTTAAAGTCACGTAATATATTAACTGGAGCACGTATTCTGGGGAGTTTTTGTTCTAATGGCACCGAAAACGTGTGAACTGTCTGTTGCTACCCGTGAGAAGATTCTATTTCTTCACAATTCTGGATTAAGTTACCGAGGAATAGGTAAAAAATTAAATCTAAACTTTTCTAGTGTTCGTTATGTAATTAAGAAGAAAAAAGAAACTGGTTCGACAATAAATAAGCCGCGAACTGGGCGTCCAAGAAAGCTAAATACCAGGCAAAGGAGAGCCATCATAAAAGAATTTTCAAAAAACCTTTTTCTAAGTGCTCGAAAATTGGCTGCTGATGTCGCTTCAACGTCGGGAACAATAATTACACCCCAATCAATTAGAAATATTCTTCATGATTCAAATATTCGAGGAAGAGCCCCTCGAAAAAAACCATTTATTAGTGAAACAAATAGGGTGAAAAGACTTGAATTTGCAAAAGCTTGTGTCAGCAAACCACTAGAGTTTTGGAAAACTATTATTTTTTCCGATGAAAGCAAGTTCAATATTTTTGGCTCAGATGGTAAGAAAACTGTATGGCGAAAGCCAAATACTTCTCTGAAACCAACTGTAAAACATGGCGGTGGTCATGTTATGATTTGGGGATGCATTTCTTTTAACGGAGTTGGTGAAATGACCTTTATTGAAGGCAATATGAATGCTAAACAATATATTAATATATTGCGAGATCATTTATCTAATAGTGCTCTGGAATTAGGAATTTCTAATTCATATTATTTCCAACAGGATAACGATCCGAAACACACTGCATATATTACGAGATTATGGTTGCTTTAAAATGTAAAAGATCAATTGAAAACGCCACCACAATCACCAGACCTCAATCCGATTGAAAATTTATGGCATATTTTGAATGTGAAAATAAGGAAAAAGAAAATTTCTAACAAATCGGAACTTAAGCAAGCTCTTAGGGAAGAATGGCTACAAATCAGCAGTGAAACATGTCACAAATTAATAGAATCAGTGCCCAGACGATTACAAGCTGTAATTGAAGCAACGGGCATGCATACTAAATATTAGCACTGTTTTTAACCCTTAAATGCCTGATTTTTCAAAAATCATTGTAATAATGTTTTTCGGCTTTCATTTTTTAAATAAATCATGGGAAAAATACTTTAAAAAATCATATTTTGTATTAAGTATAGTTTACGGCTAAAAAACAGTTTGTTACTAATCGGCAATACTGGTGTTTAATTGAAAAAATAATTTCCCTTGATAAAATTGAATAATATTAAACACACAATAATTTTAGGATTTATAATAAAAAATAAATTTTACTTGCTCACTGCAGGTCAAAATAGGGTATTTCGCAAGCTTCCAAACTAAACAAAAAGAACAAGTAGCAACAATTGAAAAAATAAATCTATCTTTATTCTTAAACAGCACAAGTGTTACCATCTGCATGTTGAAAATCGATTTAATAATATCTTCAGAATGTATTTTATTGGCAACATTAGGCGTTATAGCATCAATAATATTATAATAGTATTTTAGAGCCTAAATTGGGTATGTTGCCGAAAAGCAACAACAGGCATTTAAGGGTTAACTTATAAATAATTCCTCTAGTTCTATTTTTATTGCTAGTGTGCAAATATTTTTTTGGCAGTACAGATGCTACTTTTTTATGTTTTCATATTTTAAATATAATTATTAAGTCAGATATTAAATATGTTTATTTGTTTTGTAAAAGTGTTGGTATTTTTAATGCTTAGTTGCTTTTTATTTATTTATACATATGCTACAACAAATTTAGCTGGTGTGCAAATACTTTTTTTGCTCACTGTAGGTATCTTTTCTTTCTTTCTGACGGCAATTTCGGCAATTTAGACACTCGGGTTACCGGACCCGATTTAGGACTTCAGAACCAGAATAATTTATTATTAAAAAAATTGCGAAGTGAGATTTCATAATGCGCAGGGTTCGTACGGGTCCTTGAATTTCAAGACTAAGAAATTCTTCGGTACCAGTATTTTCTTACAGAAAATCTCTCCTTAAATAAGACGAAATTTCTTCCGTTTAAACTCGATATATTTTCCTATAAAAAAAAAAATTATGATATTTAGCCTTGAAAATAACGGTACACGTACGAACCCTGATGTGCAACAAAGTGATTGGAAGCATATGGAACATATCTTAAATTTAATATTCACCGCATGTTAAATCAATTTATTTCAGTTATTCATTGATATATCTTTAGATTTCAAAAATGAAGTTCCTAAACGATTATCATTAATTTTTATGAGCATATATCAATTTGCTATGTAAAGCACTGCTCTGTGAATCCTTAGATTTTAAAGAAAATTAGATTCCTGTAAGGCTAGTGTTCTACTAGTACATTTACTAGTACGTTTACTAGTATTTTTCTAGTACTTTTGTTGTTGAAGGAGAGAATTAGCATATTCCACTGCAGCACTTTTAGTAATAAAGTAGAAAAAATGCATGTAGTATTTTTTATTTTTAAAAGTGAAAGTGATAAAAAAGAATGTATAAATATTTCATTTCTAGATATAAAATCCTTCATTGATATTCTAGAAAATATTTTGCCTAGCATGCGTTTGAAAAGTTTCCAATTTAACGCCTTTTCGTGGTAAATTCAAATTTATGCCATGCATATATGACACAATTTTCACACAAACCTTTACCTTCAATAAAATGAGCGAAATACCAGAAAAGAAATGCAGTGACGCAGTTAAACAATGAAATACCGCACATTGTGATACAAATGTATATGCATGTGCAAGAATTGAAGTTTTGTTCGTAAATATTTCAGCATAAATTTATCATTGTGCTACAGGATTTGTATAAAATAAAAAATGATACTAGTGAAAAAATATTACTAAAAAGATTATGATATTATGATCTTCTTATAACGGGGTCTTTAGAAAGTTTTGTGTAGCTACATTGAAATTTATTTCAGTCAATAAATCGCAGAGTAGTATTTTCAAAAATATACTTTTTTATTATAGACTTTTAAACCTATGGCTTTCTTTAAACTTCCTTATATTTTATTTCTAAATATTATATTTTTAATTAATCCTCATTTAATTATAAATGTCTCAGTAATTATAAATGCTGTTGTTCTGCATACTGCAAACAAAAAGAATTCTTTCTTGATCCAGCAAGAGTATTTACAAAAATATAATACAGACTTCCAAGTTATACTGAAAAATAAGACCATTGTTTCTTGATCCAGCAAGAGTGTTTACAACAAATGTAATACAACATTCCGAGTTACACTGTAAAAATATGAGAAATGTTTCTTGATCCAGCAAGAGTGCTAGAAAACTGTAATATGACATTCTGAGTTACACTGTAAAAATAAGATAAACATTTCTTGATCCAGCAAGAGTGTTTACAATAATGTAATATAACATTCCGTGTTACGCTATAAAAATAAGAGAATTATTTCTTGATCCAGCAAGAGTGTTTAGAAAATTCTAATTTCAGATTCCGAGTTACACTATAAAAATATAAGAAATGTTTCTTGATCCAGCAAGAGTGTTTCGTAAAATGTAATATAACATTCCGAGTAATACTGCAAAAATAAGAGAAATGTTTCTTGATCCAACAAGAGAGTTTTCAAAAAGATAATATAACATTCCGAGTTACATTGTAAAAATAAGATTATTGTTTCTTGATCTAGGAAGAATGTTTATAGTAAAATGTAATATAACATTCCGAATGGCACTGTAAAAATTAGAGAAATGTTTCTTGATCCATCAAGAGAGTTTACAAAAAAATGCAATATAATAATTCAAGTTCACTATAAAAATAAGAGCAATGTTTCTTTATCCGGTAAGACTATTTACAAAAAATATAACAATCCGAGTTACACTGTAAAAAATAAGAGAAATGCTTCTTGATCCAGCAAGAATGTTTAGAAAGATGCAATAAAAGATTCCGAGTTAGACTATAAAAATAAGATAAATGCTTGTTGATCCAACAAGAGAGTTTGCAAAAATGTAATACAACATTTCGAGTTACACTCTAAAAATAAGAGAAATGTTTCTTGATCCAGCAAGAGTGTTTTCAAAAATGTAGTATAACATTCTGAATTACACTGTAAAAGTAAGAAGAATATTTCTTGATGCAGAAAGACTGTTTACAAAATATATAATATAACAATCCCAGTCACACTGTGAAAATAAATGAAATGTTTCTTGATCCAACAAGAGTGTTTACAAAAATGTAATATAGCATTCCGAGTTCAGGTGTAAAAATATAAGAAATGTTCTTGACCCAGACATATTTAAAAAAATGTACTATAAAATTCCGAGTTACACTATGAAAATAAGAGAAATGTTCCTTAATCCAACAAGACTGTTTAGAGAAAATATAACACAATAATCCGAGTTATACTTTAAAAATAAGAGAAATGTTTCTTGATCCGGCAAGAGCGTATAAAAGATAATATAACTGTTGAAAATAATCACAGCATTACATTAAATTCTTATTAATTTCTTTTTGTACAACTATGTTTCTTGTGATTGGTTGTTTACTGTAGCTTTCTTTCACGGCCGCCAATTCTCTGCCATGGGCCTTGCAAAATCTATAAATATCTGTAAATTTTCTGTTTTCTTTCAGTATGTTTGTGTAATTGTTCTTGTTAATATCAAATATACTCACTTCGATCCACGTCTTTATGTCTGCCTTTTTATTTATTTTAACAGCAGAGCGTGGTTCTAACAAGTGTTGAAATGAGCTGCGAGACATACTGACGCCGTTATCTTTCTTTTTATATATTTTATCGAGCAGAATGGATTCTTCAAAAGATGTTTACGGTGTCCCTCTTTTTGAAGGTGATGGAAAAGTTTTTTCGGTATGGAAACGAAGAGTAATGGCAATTTTTGCTGCTAAAGAATTGGAAAAATTCCTGGAAAATGAAGCAGCTCTAGACAATGCCGCCGATGTCGTGAAAGCAAAAAAGGCTTACGCTTTATTATTATCATTATTAAGTGATAATGTTCTTGCGTCACTTCAAGATGAAAATACAGCTCATAAAATATGGAATAAATTACAACGCACTTATGATACAAAGCGTGCAGTGAATCAAATTTTAATTCGGAAGAGATTGGCAACGATTAAGAAAGATCGTACAGTTTCTATGAGAAATCACATTGATGAAATAAATAAATTAATTTCGGATCTTAAGCTGTCTGGGGCAGAAGTTAATGAAACGGATACTATTGTTTATATTTTGATGTCATTGCCTCAGGAATTTGAAAATGTTAAGATTGCTTTAGAAAACCAACCGAATTCTGTTTTGACATTAGATTTCGTGACACAAAGATTATTAGATGCTGAAGCACTTCTTTTGGATTCAAAGAAAGAAAAAGTATATACTAAGGCTGCTCATGATAATACTGCATTTGTGTCGACTCGCAAATAATTCTTTTGCAAAATTTGCAACTCTAAAGGGCATACAGCGAAATATTGTAGAAAGAAAATTACTTGCCATTCTTGTGGAAAATTCGGACACATAAAACGTAACTGTAAAGCTGTTAAAAATTCAAATGAAGAAAAATTTGCCTCTTCAGCTGTTTCTTTCGTTGCTGGAAATGCTTCCAGGAAAAGGAATGAATTTATAGTAGATTCCGGAGCAACTTCCCATATGTGTTCTAATGAGAATTATTTCGCATCCTTAGTACCTTCTTCAGGAACTATTAAATGCGCATCAAAAACAACGAATCTAGAAATCAAAGGTATTGGAAATATTAATGGAAAACTGTCAAATGGAATGGAAATTACTTTAAAGGATGTCCTTTATGTTCCAGACTTAAACGGGCAACTCATTTCCGTTAGGAAAATTGAAAGTGCAAATTATACAGTTATTTTCAAGAACCAAAAAGTATTTATCGAAAAAGGGAGAAACCGTTTTTACTTCGGTGAACGGGATTTGAATGGACAATACGTAAGTGACTTTGTCCCTGTTTACGAAACCGTTCTTACTTCAAAGAAAAATCATTGTGATATCTGGCATCGCAGACTTGGTCATCCGAGTGACAAAGTATTGAAAGATATGAAGCTTCCGGTACCTGATTCTTTTTGTGATATTTGTGCTCGGGCAAAACAGAGTGCAACACCAATGGGAAGAGGACCAAGAAAAAGAGAAACCAAGCCAATGACTTTGATTCATAGTGACATTTGTGGACCTATTTTTCCGACAACCTTTTCTGGTGAGTGCTATTTTATGACTCTTATCGATGATTTTTCTCGTTTTACTGAAGTACGTTTACTGAAACATAAAAGTGAAGTCTCAGAAGAATTAAAAATGTTCTTAAAATCCAACCCTACAGTGAAGAAAATTAGATGTGATAACGGGAAGGAATATTTTTCTAATGATTTAGTGAATTTTACTAGAGATCTTGGTATAGTGATAGATCCCGCTCCTCCATACACGCAATCTTTGAATGGAGTAGCTGAACGCAGCAATAGGTCGCTTCTGAATATAGGACGTGCTTTGATTGCTGAATCAAATTTACCAAAGACTTTTTGGGGTCAAGCTATCCTTTCAGCAGCTTACTTGAAAAACCGAATGCCAAGCAGCACTATTGAGAACAAAACTCCGTACTTCCTGAAATATGGAGAAGAAGCCGATTTCAAGCACATACGTGTTTTTGGATGCAGTGCTTACATGTTAATTCCTTCCGTTCATCGAAAGAAGCTTGACGATAGGTCTAAACAAATGATCTTCATTGGTTATTCTTCAATGGGATATAGATTACTAGATCCTGAAACGAAACGCATAACTGTATCAAGAAATGTGAAATTCGACGAAGAGAAAAAGGAAAATGTTCAGTCGAAACAATACATTCTAGAAAATTCAGAACCAGTCGATAATGAAATTGATCCAGATGTTCTAGAAAATACGAGTGATGAATTAGATGATCCTGAAGAGAAAGAAGACAAAACAAGAAAATCTGAAAGATTTAAAAAGCAACCTGTACGGTATCCAGATCCTGAAGTTTACGAAGCATTACTTTGCCAACAAGAAACATTAACGTTTGATGATATCAAATCCCTCCCTAGTGATGAACAACGCTTGTGGAAAGAAGCTATGGACGCGGAGATTGAAAGTATGAAAATCAACGATGTCTGGGATCTTGAAAAATTACCACCTGACAAACGACCTATTTCCTGCAAATGGGTATTTACCATCAAAAGAGATGGTCGACATAAGGCGAGACTCGTAGCTCGTGGATTTATGCAAAAAGAAGGGCTAGACTATAGTGAAACCTTTTCCCCTGTAATAAGTATGCCAGCTTTACGTTTGGTTCTTATTTTGATTTTAAATGAAGACTTATATGCATCTGTGTTAGATGTTAAAACAGCGTTCCTGAATGGTAAGTTAAATGAACTTGTTTCTATGGATCAGCCGCAAGGCTATGATGATAAAAGTGGGCGAAAGTGTAAACTTAAAAGAAGTTTATATGGTTTAAAACAAGCCCCACGACAAAGGTTTGAAAGGTTTCATGAATTTATTTCAAAGTTAAATTTTAAATCTTGTGATAATGAACCTTGTATTTTTATTCGGTATAATAATGATCATAAAATAATTATTGCTTTGTATGTAGATGATATGTTAATTGCAGGTTCAGATGTAAATGAAACTAATGTAGTTATTTCCCTATTACATAACGAGTTTCACATGTCAAAATCGCAAAGTGTTTCAGAATTTCTAGGTATTCAAATGAAATTCAATTCTGATAGTTTAATAATGGATCAAGAGTCTTACATAATTAAATTGTTAAATAAGTTTAATATGCTAGATTGTAAACCCAGTGACATTCCTATTTCTCCTAAGTCCACCCCATCTGATTTCAAAAATGGTAAACCTTTTAATGGCCCATATCGTGAACTTGTAGGTTGTTTATTATATTTAGCTTATATTTCTCGACCTGATATTTTGTATGCTATTAACTGTTTAAGTCAATTGCAAAAAAATCCTACTGAAATTGCATGGAAAGCACTTAAGAAAATCTTAAGATATTTAAAAGAAACATTGTCTTTAAAACTTGTATATAAAAAAAAACAAAATTCTGATCCTAAATTATCCATGTATGTTGATGCTGATTGGGGGGCTAACACAAATGACCGCAAATCAGTAACAGGTTATATTTTAATGTTTTGTAACATGCCTGTTCTGTGGTGTTGTAATAAACAAAAATCAGTTGCCTTATCGTCAACTGAAGCTGAAGTCATTGCTTTAACTAAAAGTTTGCAAGACTTGTTATGGTTTAAAAATATTGCTAGTGAAATTGTAAATATTAAGGATTTAGTAATTTTTGAGGATAATCAATCATGTATAAAATGTATCAGTAATGAGAGTAATTATGGTAGAATGAAACACATTGATATTAAATTGAAATTTGTTCGCAATATTATAAAAGAAAATAACATCAAAATTGAATATGTTCCTACGAATATGCAAATTGCTGATTTATTTACAAAGGCATTACCTAAAGTTAAATTTTATGAACTATTATTTCTTTGTTGTTTGTACAAGTAATGTTTAAATTGTGTCATATTATTATTAATGATTGATTTCAATAAATTTCTTTGTTTTCTGATGTAATGCTGGATTATGGGCGGGTGTTGAAAATAATCACAGCATTACATTAAATTCTTATTAATTTCTTTTTGTACAACTATGTTTCTTGTGATTGGTTGTTTACTGTAGCTTTCTTTCACGGCCGCCAATTCTCTGCCATGGGCCTTGCAAAATCTATAAATACCTGTAAATTTTCTGTTTCTTTCAGTATGTTTGTGTAATTGTTCTTGTTAATATCAAATATACTCACTTCGATCCACGTCTTTATGTCTGCCTTTTTATTTATTTTAACAATAACATACTGAGTTTATACTTTAAAAGTAAGAGAAAGGTTTCTTTATCCAGCAAGACTGTTTTAAAGCAAATATAACAATCCGAGTTACACTGTACAAATAAGAGAAATGTCTCTTGATCTAGCTAGATAGTCCAAGAGCCAACAGAACAAAAACCTATGTTATCAAGCACAAGAAAAAAACCTTTATTTTATGGAAGAGTAGAAGTAGGGGAATCTAATGATCCATATCTGCCGGAAATGAAGTGGTGCATAAGCCAAAAATTAATACCACCAGTGATTGACTCGTAGGTTTATCATTGTGTTTGTCCTACAAACAAAGGTATGAAAACATGGAAGACTGGGAACAGGAAAACATAATGATAAACCTAAGAGTCAACCATTGATGGTATTAATTTTTGACTTATGCACCACTTCACTTCCGGCAGATATGGATCATCAGATTCCTCTACTTCTACTCTCCCAAAAAATAAAGGTTTTTTCTTGTGCTTGATAACATGGATAACATAGGTTTTTATGCTGTCGGCTCTTGGACTAAGACTGCTTACGGATACATAATATAACCTTTCCCGTGCTGTCCATCAATTTGAAAAGCTTTTCTTTATCTTCAGAAACTTCATAAGATTTCCGGAATATAAAGAAGAATTTCTGAAACAAAAGTTTATTTTGCCGCCTAAAATTGTATATAATATTTCTGAGTAGTTTTCATAGTGTACTCAACCGTTTTCTCCATTCAATATCTACACGAAATACATGATTTTCGTGTGCTATTAATTCTTAAGCAAACATTTTGATGTTCAATAAACATGCTCAACAGACAAACATGCTAAATTAACAGCGTAAAATGACGATTGTTTTATTGCTGTTGCATGTATAAATTCTGTTACGCAGCTGAAGCACGCTTGTTTGTAACTGAAAGACTAATATTTTGTGTTAAACCCGAGTTGAAAAACTGATTACACTGTAAACACTACCCGGAAACGTTATTTTCAATTATGCTCAGCAAACAAAAACCTTTTGTTTCGGAAATGGTTCTTTATATCTCGAAAATCAATTGACTTCTCAAGATAAAGAAAAGCTTTTCAAATATTTAATTGCAGCTTCTGTTAAAATTACGGGCAACA
Source organism: Maratus speciosus (assembly GCA_963932465.1). Classification (NCBI taxonomy): domain Eukaryota; kingdom Metazoa; phylum Arthropoda; class Arachnida; order Araneae; family Salticidae; genus Maratus; species Maratus speciosus. The sequence goes on along the minus strand of OZ010797.1, from coordinate 442,198,883 downwards.
AAATAAATTTTTGTTTCAGAAATGCTTCTTTAAACCTCAGAAATCTATTGGTTTCTGGGATTTCTGAAAATAAAGAAATGCTTTTCATGATCACAGTTAACTCGGAAGAAGTTATATTATATTTTCGTAACCTTCTTGTTTGATCAAGAACATTTTTTCTTATTTTACAGTGTATGCAACATTATTTTATTAAGATTTAAAAATGTCATTCTTTTCTCTAGAGCTGGCACAGGCTGAGTCGCCCTGATTTTATTGATACTTTTACGAAACGGGTCAGGCCATGAACTACAAAAAATGGACCTAGGCCTGAAATTTCGACCTGCACAGACCTTTAACCATCTAATTCTCATGGTAAATTACTTTCTAGAAAATCCGTAATTCAGAACATCTGAACTCGTCCAGAAAATTTCAATAATAAATTTTGCTTTACGGAATGTCTGTTATTAAATAAAGCAAATATTATTATTTTAGATTTCTGGTCTGAATTTGAAATATCCTAATTAAAAAATCCACTAAAATCGAAACACTGGTGGTAACATATATGCTACCATGGGCATTAGAGATTTAAGTCCAATACAGGGCATACATAGATGCCAAGATGTCTTAATTATTCCGGAGTCCAATCGAAGAAAAACAAGTTTGCAACAGGAAATTTTATTTTATCAAAAATTCTAAAATGTATTCCAATAAGTACCTTATCAAAAAGTTAATGTTTTCTTTTATACATTTTCCAGTTTTAAACATCTTTGTCTTGGACTAAACTCCGGAATAATTAACAGATGTTGGCATCTATGCCTAGATATGGAATCAAAAATGACAGCAGTACCAGAACCTGAACTGAAAAGGTTCATTCACCTGAACTAAAAACGAAACTATTAAAGGATCTATTAAATTATATTTCACCTCACTAAAAAAAATAATGATAATTTTGCAAAAAATTGCTGTTAAAGACTAATGAGATAGCAAATGCAAATATGAAATTCAAAAAGGTATCAAAACTGTATTGGTTTAATTTTTTACGAACTGCCCTATAGATAGGACGACAGTACAATACTTAAATTGTGCCCATCTTACTTGCAATTATTCTTGACCGGGCGGCGGGCATGTTCATAATACCTACTTGGTTCAGATCCCGAACCGTTCTGAATGGCTCGCTAGATTCAGATACTCAGGCCATTCTGACTTTAAATGTCTTGGAAGCGGTGGTGGTTAAAATTGTATTCTAAGGTAATACCGAGTGAGTACGTAGTAATTATGTGGTATGTCATCTGTCTTCAGTACTCTAGAACCTCAGCTCAAGTAGAAGCAGTAAAAAGTTTCATAAAATAGAAATTTTAGCTTTTCAATATTAAATTGAGTTATGAAAAATAAATTTAATATAAAAAAATGGAAAATTACTATTTTTCAATATTTAATTAAGTTATAAAAAAAATTTTAAACAATAGTTGCAATTTATATAAGTTTTTTTTTTTTTTTTTTTTTTTTTTTTTTTTTTTTTTGCACAGAGCTTTTATACATGAAAAAAAATACTGATTTACAAACTTTACAAACCCTTGTATAAACAATGCTAACATTATTAAAAGTGCACAAGGAGCATAATTTGTTTTATTGCAATAGTAGAAATTTATAAATGTACGAAGATTACTTATGTACATACTTACATATTTCGTAACATATTCAGAATCATCTTTAAACTGTGTGCATTAAAAAATAAGCGTTGCATGATGCAGTCGATCACCACTTCCAAGACATTAAAAATCTGTATGGTCTGAATTTAGCAGACCAATCATAATGGTTTGCGATCTGAACCGAGTAGGTATTATGAATATGAGGGCGGTGGCTGCATAACACATCAGAGTTCACGGTTGGAGAAAAAAAATAATATAATCTCTTTTCAGTGTTATCCACGAAATTAGAAAGCTGTTCTTTATCTTCAGAAACTTCAGTGGCAATTGATTTTCGAAATATAAAGAAGCATTTCTGAAAAAAAAATATTTTGCTGCCTACTATTTTAATTAACGTTCCTGAGTAGTTTTCATAGTGTACTGAGACGTTTTCTTAACCCGGTATCAACACGAAATACTGTTTTTTCTTTTTCGGATGCATTTGATGGAACATTTTGATGTTCAACAAACATATTCAAAAGAGAAACATACTAAATTAAAAGCTTAAAATATGCATTATTTTGTTGTCGTATTTATAAATTATATTACTCAGCTGAAGAACGCTTGTTTTCTTGAGAATTTATAGGAACTGAATGACTAATATTTCTTGTTAATACCGAGTTAAAAAACTGATTACTACTCTGTAAACGGTACCCAGAAACGTTGATTAAAATTATGGGCAAAAAAATCTGTTTGTTTTAGAAATGGTTCTTTAACACTTTGCGGTCGGGTGTTGGCAAAGAGATGCCCAAGCTTTATATACATGATTTTATTTTTCATATTCTATTCGCACCACTATATTTTAAAAGTGTATTTTTTAGTAAATATCTTTCACATGTTGTTAAAGTACGTCTAAAAATGTTTCTTAAAAAACAGTGGTGCCAACCGAATAAATTCGTGTAACAGATGCCTGTGACTGGGTAATACCTGTGCCTGGGTGTATACTTCAACAGTAAAGGTTAAATCTCAGAAATCTGTTGGTTTCCGAAGATAAAGAAACGCTTTTTATAATCGTAAGTAACTCGGAAGAGGTTATAATATTTTTTCGTAAACCTTCTTTCTATACCACGAAGCATTTCTCTTTTTTAGGTGCGTTCGTAATTATATAAATACGTAGCACCTATAGTCGTCGTTTGGTCCGTCTGTCTGTCCATCTGTCCGCATATAACAGGGCAAAAACTACCCAACCGAATGGTCTGAAATTTTAAATATATAATTGTTGGAAAATTTTGTCGAGTCATTTCAAATTTTATGAAAATCGGATGTATAGTTTAATTACGAGGACAGTCAAAAGTTTTCCGTTACATTACGGCCAATGGGAATAAATTATTGCAAGTGCATTTTAATGATGTTACAGCCTTCCGAATGGTCTGAAATTTTAAATATATAATTGTTGCAAAATTTTGTGGAGTCATTTCAAATTTTATGATAATTGGATGTATAGTTGTACAGGGAGAGTCAAAGGTTTTGCGTTACATTACGGCCAATGGGAAAAAAATATTTCAAGTGCATTTTAATGATAATACAGCCTTTCGAATAGAATGAAATTGATAGGCACTTATGAAGTGCACTAAAATATACATTCAGTACAGTATGGGTGCAAAAAATACTTTTAAAACTAGTTATTGTACGAATGCACCTCATTTGCCACGTTTGGCGAGCAATTTCCAACTTGTTTACAATGTAGGCAATATTATTTTATTCCGATTAAAAAATTTCATCCTTTCCTTCAGGGCTAGCACGGGCTGAGTTCAGGGAAGGACAAAAATAGCTAGAACGAAATATTATCAGGGTATGTTCATAGAAGGCTGGCTTACTCGTATAAGATCACCTACGTTGAATGAAGCCTATATTTTACTATTCCTCCTGAGTATACTTCGTTTCTGGAAAAATAACTTAACTTTTAACTGTACTTGATCGGTCCTGTTTTTTATGGGCTAGCACGGGTTAAGTCGTTGACTGAGTTCACACATGAAATCCCAGGGTTAGATAGAACTAACTAGAAAGAAATATAATCAAGACAGATTGTTCCTAGAAGGATGATTTACTTGTATATGATCAACGACGTCGAATGAAGTCTGTTCTATTCCTGCTGAATGTACTTTGTTTCTGTAAAAATGACTTTAATTTTAACTGTACTTGACTGGTCCTGTTGTCTATTTTTTTATGGTTATTTTGTACTCATGAGGCCTTGCGGGTGCTTGGCGAAACGTAAATTTGGGTAGGTGGGGGTAAAGATACGCACTGGCAGTTTTAATATGTAGAAATATTTCTACAATCATGACCATTAGATGGCAGTTCGGTTTCAAGTATAGTAATTGAGTAATTGTGTCTTCAAACCTTGTAAAGAAAGTAGCACTCCATACCAAGAAAATGAGGTAAGTTTCAATTTTCGAATTTTGATGTAATATTTTTAATTTTTCACGTTATTGTTTAGCTAACAATATCTCAAATTCTTTCAAATCCAAAATTTCACTGGAGAACGGAAGCTTTTTAGCATCCAAATGTTGAGTAGTTTACCTCGATCGCATTTGTTTAAACTTAGAGGTAGCCGGTTAAACAAAATACTGCATCAGAATGGGATAAAAACACGCATCCGTCTTGGGGCAAAGATGTACGCTCAAGTTTAAGATGCGGGGCTTTGCCCCATCATTTTAGCTAGATGCAAAGCTTTCTACAATTACGTTCTGGAAAGCTTTATATTTTTAACTAAATTAGTATTGTACGAAATATAATAGCTACTTAACTAATATAAGCTAGTTAACTACCTTTTGCCTTTCCAACTTAAGTTTTTTTTTAAAATATAGAACATAGGTATCTGCCTACCAACTTTTAAAATCAATATTGTTTCATGAAACGCTTTCATTTTAAGCCTTAACTCTTAACTCTTCTTAGCGGTCTCACAGACCGCTGCTATATTCAGTTTTTACAGTTTAACTTGAAATTTTCAGCTTGACTATTCATGCTAGTTTAATTTTGATTCGTTTAGAAACTTAGTAGTATTGATAGAGGCTATTGTAATTAAAATTCCTTTATTCAGATAAAGAGATTTTAATTATAATAGGCGTTTACACAAAGTTTAGTGCAGAAACAGTATGTTATGTGTCGGTCGACCCTTTTGTTCATTCTATGATCAAGCGGTCCCAGAGACCACTCACAGTATTTATGCAATTTTTTGTCACAGCAGTTCTTAACTGCTGTTTGCAATCTCACAGACCGATGTTTTTAACACTTTCTAACAAAGTTGAAAAGTGTTTATGACTTCGATTTGTCTGGCCGTCTGGCGCGCTCTAACTCTCGTAAATATAGTCGGATCGTTCTGAAATTTTTGGATGTTAGTGACCTCTACCATAGCATGATCCCTATTTCAAATAAAGTTTCTAGCATGTTTAGTTCATTTACAGGGACAGTCAAAAGTTTTCCGTTACATTACGGCCTATGGTAAAAAATCGTTTAAAATGGTTTTTAATAATGTTACATGCTTTCAAACATAATAAAATTCATATGCATTTATCAAGTGCACTAAAATATGCATTCTGTAGAATATACGATGCAAAGAATAGTTATTATTCATTTACAGGGCCACACGAAATAATTCCGTTACAGAAGAAGATAGGGATGGAGGGAATTGTTTGCGGCGTATTTTAATTATGTTAAATTATTGCATGTATAATGAAATTGATATACGTCGCTAAGGTTTATTATAACTCATTTCATGTATAATACGAAGTGCATAGCATTTACAGGGACACACAAAAGATTCCAGACACTATATTGTGTCCGAAGTACTGAACAGTAGCGATGATTGCTGGAAATGCATTTTTGTATATGTTATGTCCTTTTATGTTTCACTATATTTATGCATAGTATATGGTGTGTATAAATGTTGTAATTCGTATACAGGGTTACACAAAACAATTCGTAATGGTTACTGGGTATGATTGCAAATTGCTTAAAGGTGGTTTTTAAATGGGTTATGCACTTTTACGCGGAACTACATTTGGTTTACTAAGAAATGTTTGTAGAACATAGATAAAAGGATATACAGGGTCACGCAAAGAATTGGATACGTGGCCGTCTATAAATGATAATTTCTGGAAATGTGATTTCAGTAGTTTTAAGAGTGCTTTACTTTGAATTCAAATTTTGCTAAATAGTGGCGTGTAATAAAGGTACTAGGTTAACTACACTGCTGCAAAAATGTATACAAGTATGTTTGGATCTGTTAGCATAAATTGCTGAAAGAGAAATTTCAACCTGTTATGAGTTTTCTTGCTAAACTAAATTTTCCCATTATATAGTATATATATCAACCTACACATCAAATACAGGGCTGTTCAAAGAATTGGAATACATATTTAGTTATATACGGTAACTGTAGAAATAAGTTTTCAAATGTTTCATGCGTTTTCTAAAATGTTTACTTAGTTCTCTTATATACCTTTTTTCTCTAAATAATAAAGTTTTGTTAAAGCATTCAGGAAGTGTTGGAAAGTGTTTCATAATCTATGCTAAACGCATGATTTTTCTTACTTTTTTTCCGGGTTTGACTTGTCACTTTCATTTTATCTATAGATACTAACGAAATTTACTACAGTTTCAAGTTTAACTATAGATATTAATTTCGTAGAAAGTCTAGCAGTCACGCTAGAGACTTCTAACAGTGGCGTGGCGTCCGGTCATCGCTGGATGCGGCGATGACCAAGCAATATTTTAAAACTCTTAATAAGCTTTTAAAACTCTACGATCCAGTTTTAGCAGAACATTTCGAGTTCATGTATAAGTGAAGGTAAGATTTAAAGTTTCTTTTTTGAACATTCAACCATTGAATTTTAGAGTTAATAATTTTTCACCACAAACTTAAATAATTGCGATGACCACCGAAATTTTTCACGCCACGCCACTGACTTCTAACTAGGTGAGTTTTAATCATACTAGTCCTGTACATAAAATTTAGTACAGTAACAAGGTTACATAACAGGCTTTTACACAACTCATTCGTTTTCGTGGCAATGGGGCAAAAATACTCACTGCATATCTTTGTTTACCACTGCGTATTTCTACCCCCAACCAATAGGGAAAAGATACACAGAGAAATGTTTTTAAAAAATTGCAATTTCTCATGAAATTATAATTTGACAGAATGTCATTTGATGGTTGCGCGTGCATCTTTATCCCCACCTACCCTACATGTTTTAAAATGTTTTTAATCATTTTATATATTTATGAATTTTATGTTAAGTGTTTTCAAGTTTGTTTTACTTTACTTATTTTTATTAAAGCATACAGATAGAACTAATGGATCTGGTCTGCGAGTTATATCTTCCCTGAAATCAACTGCAGACGCAGTTTCAGTGGTTCATTGATAGGTCCTCATTGAGTTTTCCAATGAAATTCTTGCATCTTTTTATCTTTTTCCATGCTAATATATTATTTGATGCAGGATTTTCATTAAAACACTCATTGCGGAGCTAACAATCAACCACTAAAACTGGATCTGAAGGTGATTTCCACGAAGATATTGTTGGGAGTATTTTAACTTATCTAACAGTATCGTGCGCGAAATTCGTTTTTCTCACAATTCCTTATTTATTTCTCAATTATAAAAGCAAAGCATAGGTAAAAGAAAATTGGCTTACCTTGTATTTATGCTTTGTATCCGTAATCTGGTAACCAACATCGTCAGGGTAATGCAATCTATAGCTTCTAGTTGTTTATCTATTTTAGTCCATTGATAACGATATGATATTCGGTGTCATCTTAAAGCACGCGTAATTATTTGTGACTTGTAAAAAAAAATAGCTGGAGCGAACTTTTAAAGAAAGAAAAAAAGAATTTAATTCAGCATAAAAATCACATCTCTCCTTTCGAGAGTCTAGATTACAAGTAAATGATGAAAAAACATATATAATACATTATTGATATGAAAACAGAAAATTAGTGCCATTAATCTTAATATTGCATTATTTATATTAATATTTTTATTTATAGTAATTTAAAACAGTTTATTGAATGTTCAAATGTCTTTAACATTTTGGATATATGATGGAATGTTTATACAGAGTGTTTATTTAGAATTGTATAATCACTTCCTTGTTTCGGATAACAACCACTTTTCATAATTACTTTTATAAATCACGTTTGACAGATGAAAAGCAATTTACTGAGTTTGATTAATTTAATGTCCTTGATTTGGAGATTACATTTCGTAATAACTGTCAACAGATATGACTCTTCAGGCAATTCCATTTCAACATGCTAACCGAGTTCTATCTAATCCTGGAATTTCAACTGCGGATACCCAGACGTCACAGTTTGTGTAGCCGCCGTCTGCACTATCAGAAGCATTCAATGTACTCAATAATGATGTATAACTCAAATAATTATCATTATTTGAGTGAAAGAGAATATTGGAATTTTTTTCACATAAAGTGGGTCATCAGTTAACGAACAATTTAGCGAAAGATTTTTATGTTCGGATAACGAACGCAAAAAAAAAAAAGCGAAGAATAAGCAATGCTGTGATTTGCCGAGCTGTATTTAATTGCACCTATTGTCGACTTAGAAAATATTTTAACAGTTATATACGTATGGCCTAATTAATTCATGGGTAACCGGGACCTACATTTTAGGACCTCCAAATCAGAATTCACAAATTATTAACAGGCTCTAGGCTCCAATTGAACTTTATCGGGTCCTGCATTAAATATGATCTTTTAGAGAGCTAATGGAGTTTTTGATAGGTCAAAATTACTAAATTGATATGCTTTAATGCCGTAGTCGATGAATGTAATCCTAAAAGTTTTTACAAAGGGCATGTCATTTACTTTTTTTAACCCTTTCAGTGGGAAGGTACTTCTATTCGTAAAACGCCCAAATGAGTGAACGAATTTACAAAAAAATTTATTTCGAAATAAACGAACGTTTTTGTTCACGTACATAATAAAATGTAAATTTTCATTCCACTATTCTAGTGCCGATGTGGTATTCAGGAATTAAAATTAGGTGGTCCAAAAATGAACTACTGCCCTTGAAAGGGTTAAATGCGACACGACACGGACAAAGCCATCAAAATGCGACCTGTCCATATGAAATAAGGACGTATATTAAGCTTATTACATAGGGAAAATTTATATTATTTTTTATGCATTATTAAGCTTTTAAGAACGAATTAATTGAATTCCAATATAAATCTATACTAAATCTATGATGGTTAAAGAACAATTCGGTTAGCAAACCTTGTTTTGGAACGGATTAATTTCGTTAACCGATCACCCACTGTAATTATTTAAATTAAAAAATAATGCCATGCCAGATAAAATAGTAAAAATTAACCAAATTTAAAAAAAATTAAAGTAAAAAAACTGAAATTAATAAAGTTGAATTTAAAATGACTAGACGTAACTTAAAACACCAAATAAAATAAACTAAGACAGACTTGAGCACGGTTAAAAAATAAAATTTATAAAGACAATAAAAAACAATTAAAAATACAATATGTAAACGTTTCACCAAGCGACACGCAAGGCATCATCAGTACAAAAAATATCTATTGCATATCAAACGTAATTTTAGACGTAACTTTTCAAAAGATTATGTCCAGTTACATAGAGATCAAAATTGAAGTCATGCTAAGCTGCCGATCATTATTTATGTACCAGTGAAATTGTTAAATATATGCTGTTAGGAGCTGTGCGTACCAGTGTTGCCAGATTGGAGACTTTTTTTATTCAGATTATTTGACTGTCACCACTTTTTTAAAATAGTACAATTCGCTTTTTTTCTGAATTTTTAATCCATTTTTAAATAGGCAGGATATTTCTATTTCAAAAAAGCGGTGACAATCAACAATCTGGGGACAAAAAATTCCCCAATCTGGCAACACAGGTACAGTCGTGGGAAAAAAAAAAGTAAACACCCCTACTAACTCTTCAACAAATTACCGTAGACGAAAGTTACTGGTACCAAACGATTTGAAATAAAATCTACTTTTAAATGGTGTATATAAAATTTGTTTAGGGGGTCATCTACATATTAAAACGAACCCAAACCTCATTTTTTTCAATAGCAATACCCAATTTTAACGAGATATTTCAAATCTTCGGTTCAAACTATGCCTAGACACCAAATTTCAAGTCATTTGAATGATAAGTTTTTGAATTATAAACATTCAAAATTTAGTGTTTCTAATGTTAAATTACATTTTCATATTTTTATTTATATCTCCTGAAATTAAGCTCCTAATGTGCTAATTTTTTGTGTAGCAATAAAAGTAATCTGCCCAAACATAAATACGCTGAATTTGCAATTTTTATAATTTTATGATATGAATTATGAATTATGAAATTAATATTCAAAAAAATTATGGATTGCAACCTACAATTTTTTTGATGGATTTAGATTTATTAAGTCCTGCTTTATGAAAATCCAAAATTTCGCATTTTTCTTCCAAATAGTTTTCAAATTATGCTTAAAAAACGGCAAAATGATGGTTTAAGGGGCGGTCTATGATAGAAGCGAGTAGATATTTTGAAATTTCTTCTGCTGCCTTGTTATCTAACTGTTATCATTGACTGCTTAAGGTGCCTTGATCAAGAAGGGTGCTCTCTCGGTTAGCAATCGAGTACCCAACTTCAATTTGGATACAGCCCTTAAAATACGCTCGTTTTAAAATAATTAATTTCTCGGAAACTTATGGTACGAATTGCATAAAAATTTGTTTTTAGGCTAATTGAAGGGTGTACTGCATTTATGCTGTCAGAATTGGGTATTGCTATTGAAAAAAAGGAAGTTATGGTTCGTTTTAATATGTAGATGGCGCCCTAAGCAAATTTTATATACATCATTTAAAAGTAGACTTTACTTCCAATCGTTCCGTACCAGTAACTTTCTTCTACGATAATTTGTTGCGGAGTTAGTAGGGGGTGTTTACTTTTTTTTTTTCCACGACTGTACATACACTGCCGTGCAAAAATTAAGGACAGGACTTTATTTAACGTTGTGCTGAAGTTCTGGAAATCGATACAAATTCTACCATAATGTCCTTGAGGTATAAGAATATGGAAAAAGTTAACAGAATTTCCTATAAAGGATACAAATCCATTCTGCCTTTTTGAGCCACTGCTGTGTTAATTTCTTCGTGTTGGCCTTAATTTTTGCACACCAGCGTATATAGCGTTATCACATTAGAGAGGAGAGGATCTGGCACATGATATCGTAAGATATCTGCATGGGGGGGGGGGGGGGGATTTGGCTTTTGATATCGTTATCATTTTTACTCCGTCCAAAACTTTCTCTTCTTATTTGTAATTTGTTCTTTACATCAAAATAGTCAGTTGTCTTTTCTAAACTGTTATTAATTTTTATGAAAATATAAAATTATTAAAATCATTAAATGATTGTAAAATTATTTAATTCTAAAATGTGGAATAACCCAATGTTTGGTATTCCTATTCTTCTGCCGTATGTGTATGCATATATAATCCGCTATTCGAGAAACCAGGAGCGAAGTATGTTTAAAATTATACTTGTTGTGTTTACTAGTAAAGAAACAGAAAGAATTTTGTCCTCCTGTTTTGTTGAAAAGAAGTACTGCCTCCCCCCCCCCCCCCCTTCCGTGCAGTTGCAAGTACAAGAATAAATTATTATTGTTGAATTCATTGTGCAACAAAAAGCTATTATTAAATATTTTTAAATAGTAACTATTTCTTTTAAGTATTATTTGATATAAATTTATTTCATATATAATAGTTTTTATTGACTGCTTTTCGTTTGAATCAGTAAAGTTTGCAAATAAAAATGCATTTCCATTCACTGCAAACAAAAGAAAAAAATTGCGAAAATCAAAATATTTTTCAGACATTGATAACGATATCATTAGGAAGAGCGGCGGGCCGAGGGGTGATGACGTATGATATCGGGAAGGGGTAGGGGATCCGAAATTTCCAAAATGTTGATAACTTTATATACGTACAGCCCCTTAGAATTTATTCTATTCTAACCATCCGCCCAAGATGGGCAAACGGATTACGTGATTCATTTTCAAATCATCCGAATTGGTTTACTTGCATCAAAACTTTATTTATTTAATAAAATATTTCTTGATATTTTTTCCAGTGGGTGTTTTTATTTATGAAATTTTTAAATATTTTTCAATTTATAGCAGCGGTCACCAACCGGTGGAAAAGGAATTTTTAGGTAGATTTCATAAGAAATACTACCTATTGCAGTCTGGTGCGACTTTTGAAAAATTCCTTCATAACTTTTTATTACATGACCACAGGAACTCAAAATCAGCCCCTCCTAAAAAGTGTATAGATATGTGTGTGTGTGTGTGTGTGTGTACTACATATTGTCCGCACGATAAAAGTCGCAATTATGCATGGATTGTCTTCAAACTCACCAAAAACATTGAGATGGCTAATATCTCGGCGGGGATTGCAAATGCGCAAAATCGGTCCAAGGGGATGGAATTGGGGAGGGTTAAAAATTTTAAATATCGCCTTAACATGATTCTGATAAAACCAGCTCTTACAGAAAAAGGACCAAAAAAAATTAAACATTTTTCGTTATAGCAGTTGCCAACAATTAGAAAAACACAATAAAATTCTTACCACAACAATTACTTTTTAATTACAAAATTTCCACCTGAAAAATGAAAATGAAATAAATAGTTTGACGAATTAAAAAAAAAAAAAGTGACTATTACGTCATATTGGAAATATAATGGACGTCAGCAGGTGAATATGTAACGTCATGTGAGTTTGAAAAACGTACTGAAACACGATAAAAACCCGATTATAACAATATTGGCATATTTTAACATTTTGAAGTTCTCTCAATTTTTTTTCTCCATTTTTAAATCTATTCAGTATATACGTGTGTGTATGCTTGTATATTAAAATTTGCACAAACGGTTTAGGTCCTTAGAGCTCATTCTTAGTGAAGAACTGATATAAAGATTTCAGATATTTTTTAAATACATTTCATAGAATTTTTGTACTTGCCATTTTTTTTTAATCATGAAAAATTTAATTAAATAACAAAATACTCGGAAACTACTTTTCCATCAAAAGTTTTAATCTTGGTTTCAATCCAGATCACAGATTATATTTAATAAGTAAGTAATCCGTAAAATTTTAATACCGCCCTAACAGAATTCTGATAAAACCAGTTCTTACAGAAAAATGAAATTAAAAACTCGTCAAAAACGGCGAGATAAAATTCTTAAACTCTGTTTATCTCTAATCTTGATTTAGTTTTTGTTGGTGAAATTAGTGCTTAACTTCGAAATCTACCTCCGCCTGTAGACCGAGCCGGCAGGGATTTTGTTGTGGTTGTTGTTGTTTCCGTTCTATTAATTGTAAAATAATGATGTTCTCAGAAATTCTTTTTATTTAAGAATTTTTATATATTTAATTTTGACGATTTAAATTACAGCAGGCATTGATAATTTTGTTACTGTTGTGCTGCCTTTTGTTAATATAGACGTACTGTGTTATTTGTTTGTAAAACAAGCAATTTTTAATTCTGATTTCTTCGTAAAAACTAACTAACTGAGTGAAAAAATACCGGGCGAGCCAAAAGTTCGTTACAATTTTTAAAACTCATAAAAAAGGAAGAAATTATGATAAAGGAGTGCGGTTTGCAAGAAAGAGCTCACAAGGTAGATGAATTTTTTTTAGCAGCAAAAAAATTTTAGTTACAAAATCACATGTAGAGGGCGCTGACGACCCGAAACACAATGAACAGGACAACAGTTGTGTCGTAGAATGTTCTGGAGGTCATGTTGAACATTTGTTGTTGGAAGAACAAATGAATGGAGCGTATTGTTGTCCTGTTCATTGTGTTTCGGGTCGTCAACGCCCTCTACATGTGATTTTTTAACTAATTTTTTTTCTGCTTAAAAAAATCAGACTACCTTGTAAGTCCTTTCTTGCAAACCGCACCCCTTTATCATAATTTCCTACTTTTTTATGAGTTTTTAAAGTGTTCACAAACTTTTGACTCAACCGGTAATAAAAATTTTCATTCAGTTTTCAAAAACATATCTGTGCGAAAAAACATTTTTATCTGCCACAACAGTTGAAACTCGGGAAAGGTCTCAGCTTGAAATTTAAACAGCTTTCCGTTTTGCAAAAGTAAAGTCAACGCAAGGATTTGCTTGAGTGCCGACGTGTATTTCACTACCCACGTTTACCTAGTATCTGTACTTTAATTTCTAGACAGAAATTGTAAGAAATTGATTATTAGTAGAAAATTCATCTCCTTGTTTGGCAAGTCAGACAGTGGTGGAGCAACTTTGTCGATGACAGGTAACCTGGAAGAAGTGCAAGTACTCCAGGTGCTTTGACAGTGATACAATTTGTGTATTCTATAATAGAGATTGTATAAGCACTTCTCTAATATTTTCTGCTTATTAGCAGAAAATATTAGAGTAATAATAATCAACTCTAAAAATTAAATTATTTATTATTACTAGAAAATTCATCTCACTGCTTGGCAAGCCAGACAGTGGTGGAGCAATACTAAACACACATACTACAATATATATTAAAACTCACATTCACACATAAATAACGCCTGAATTCAACAGTTAAATGTATATATAAATATTTTGTATGTATGTCTGTAAAATATTTATATATACATTTAAGTGGTGGAGCAACTTTGTCGATGATAGATGACCTGGGAGGAGTGCAAGTACTCCAGGTGCTTTGTCAGTGATAAAAACAGTTCTATAATAGAGATTGTATAAGCACTTCTCTAATATTTTCTGCTTATTAGCCTAGAACCTGCTTATTATCCTTAACAGCAATTTTGAGCTGATTTAATTTATTTTCTAACAATTTATTACAATATAGGGTGACCGAGCTAGTAGTTGATCAAATAAGGTCCATGCTAAGGGGGTTTTATTATATTTCCTTCCTTTTAAGGTTTAGAAGTAAACGAACATAGTTGCTACAACCCTTAATGAATGTCCTATAATGGGCAAAAATGATATCTGCCTAAATTAAATAGCAACAAAATTATATGTAGTTTCTTTAACTGCCATTTTCCCAGTAGTTGATCAATCGAAGAATCGAATTCAAAAATTAATATTTACAATATCATGCTTAAGGTGTAATTAACAATAATTCCTGTAAAAATATTATTTGAAATAGACAAGATGGAAGTGGATTTTTTTAACTTACCGTAATTGTCTCCAACTAATCAAAAATTACATTTTTACATTTTCTAATTTAAAAAAAATCCTAAATCGGTTTCTCTTGCAGCAGGCAGTTGACAACAATGTGACAACAGGTGCTCCAATTTTCAAACAAAAATATTATGTCTAGTGCCACGTGTAAAACTCATTTCCGCTTGAAATGGCGCAATATTACAAAACTTTTATCAACTACTGGAGGGGCATTAACCACTGGCACAGTCACCCTATAACAAACCCCAATCAGCTTCTATCCATCCGAAGGATAAAACAACATGCAATTTTATCAGATTCCGTACATTAGTTCCTTAGATATAGCTATCACTGAAATCGTGGATGATGCAGCATGACACTACCACTTGTTGAACAATGTACAGTCGTGGAAAAAAAAAAAAAAGTAAACACCCCCTACTAACTCCTCAACAAATTATCGTAGAACAAAGCTACTGGTACCGAACGATTGGAAATAAAGTCTACTTTTAAGTGATGTATATAAAATTTGCTTAGGGGGCCATCTACATATTAAAACGAACCATAACTTTGTTTTTTTCAATAGCAGTACGCAATTCTGACAGCATAAATGAACTCTACATCCTTCAATTAGCCTAAAAATAATTTTTTATGAAATTCACACCATAAGTTCCCGAGAAAATAATTGTTTTAAAATGAGTGTATTTTAAGGGCTGTATCCAAATGGAAGTTCCGTACTGGATTGTTAACTGAGAGAGCCACCTTCTTGATCAAGCACCACTCAAGCAATCAATGAAGCGTGTTAGATTACAGGACAGCAGAAGAAATTTCAAAATATCTACTCACTTCTATCATAGACGGCCCCTTAAACCATCATTTTGCCGTTTTTTAAGCATAATTTGAAAACTACTTGGAAGAAAAACGTGAAATTTTGGATTTCCATAAAGCAGGACTTAATAAATCTAAATCTATCAAAAAAATTGTAGGTTGCAATTCATAATTTTTTCGAATATTAATTTCATAATTCATATCATAAAATTATAAAAATTGCAAATTCAGCGTATTTATGTTTGAGTATATTAGTATTATTGCTACACAAAAAATTAGCACATTAAGAGCATAATTTCAGGAGATATAAATAAAAATATGAAAAATGTAATTAAACATTAGAAGCACAAAATTTTGAATGTTTATAACTCAAACACTTATCATTCAAATGACTTAAAATTTTGTGTCTAGGCATAGTTTGAACCGAAGACTTGAAATATCTCGTTAAAATTGGGTATTGCCATTGAAAAAATGAAGTTTGGATTCGTTTTAATATGTAGATGCCCCCCTAACTAAATTTTATATACATCATTTAAAAGTAGACTTTATTTCCAATCGTTGAGTACCAGTAACTTTCTTCTACGATAATTTGTTGAGAAGTTAGTAGGGGATGTTTACTTTTTTTTTTCACGACTGTGCATCTAAACTTATAATCAGCATCAATTCATGTCAAGGTCTAGCAGAACATAAAGTTTTATTAAATTCTATGCATTAGCTCTTGTGATAGAGTTGTTACCAAAATAGACTAACAGGCTAACATTGAGACAAACAGACAGGCATTGAAAAAACAATAGTAACGTTGTTCAGGATATCCCAAGACGTGTAAATACACCTAAAAAACTGAAGGTGAAAACTTTCGAGATTCCAATACTTTCGTCTTATGTATAAAAAAGAAAGTAAAAATTAAAGCGCATTTTAATAATTTTGGGGCACCCCGCAGTGGACTGTGTAAAATATTTCTTTATATATCTAAAATTTAGAGAACTTGTTTTTTTGCTTGTAACGAAAGATGCCAAAGGTTTGTGCTACGTCACTCCATAGCAATACATTTTAATATTAAAGTAGAAAACGTACCGTTTATCCTTTAATATTAAAGGCGATGTTTTAGAAAGAGCGTATAAATATTTCTTTACTATATATAACATTCGATGTTTTTTCCTTATTGCATATTGTAGAAAATATTTTGTCTATCTTAAGAATGAAAAGTTTTTCAGCTTAGAACTTTTTGTGGTAAATTTAAATTTGTGCCATGCATATATGACTGACAAACTATCACTTTGAAGAGAAGGGGGGTGGAGGCCAGAGAAAAAAATAATGTGTCTGAACCAGGGGTGAAATGCAAATCGGGGGGCTGTGACTTTGATATAAAAGTAAATGTAGTAGTTGAAAATACATAGTAGTTTAAGATCTCGCTTGGGGTGAGTTTGACTTATAATTAAAAAATCACTGAATAAGCTTTAAAAACATTATAGGTCGTTGAAACCCTACTATTATTATAGAGTAATAAAAGAAATAAAATAAATACGCCATACCGTCTTTGCAAAACACAAATTTTGCATGAAAATGAACAGAAGAACAAAATTGTATTCAAAAATAACCATTATGCGTATAAAAATAAAAGTTAAGCCATCTAAAGATTAATGTTTTTCAAGAAAAATAAAATTTTATTTATATTCACATATTTCAGGTGCTGAAAAAACATTTTTTTTAAGGGGCTTGGAGGGGTGTTTTTCTTTGTAACAAAATATGCTAAAAGCTTGTGCTATGCTATCCCACAGTATTGCATTTTAATATTAAAATAAAAAACATGCTTGTGGTGCTTTCCCTTTAATATTAAAAGCGATATCTTTGAAAGGGCGTGTAAATATTTCTTTACTGGAAATAAAATTCGACGTTTTTTCCTCAACAGATATTCTAGAAAATATTTTGCCTATTTCAAAAGAGAAAAGGTTTTCAGCTCAAGTCTTTTTTGTGGTAAATTTAAATTTGTGCCATGCACAAATGACAAACAAACTTTCACTTAGAAATGAATGGGGAAAGGCCAGAGAAGAAATAATATGTCTGAGCCAGAAATGAAATGCAAATCGGTTATGACTTCGATATAAAAGAAAATATAATAGCTGAAAGTTGAATTTTATTCAGAAATATTTAAGCTTCAATTTCTTATTTCAGTATTAACTGAACCGTCAATTAATTGGAGTGACTTTGTCTAATTTTTAGCCTCGTTTCTTTAAAAATCCAAAAATTATTCAAACTTTCATTTAAGCAATTTTTAATTCTAATTCCTTTTTCCTAGTTCCAAGATATCAACTGTACATTTTGAAAATCACATTTAGTATTTTTAAAGAATAGGCTTTTATTATTACTATTATTATTATTATTTTAAAAGAGGGACAAAGTCACCTTGACTTGGAGTGACTATGACTTATAACTAAAAAATCAGTGAATAATCTTTAAAAGCATTGTAGGTCAATGAAACCCAACTGTTATTATAGAGTAATAAAACATAATTTAAAAAAAATATGCCATTCTTTCTTTACAAAGCACAAATTTTGCATGAAAACGAACAGAAAAACTAAATTTTATTCAAAAATAACCATTATGCATATTAAAACAAATAAAAGTTAAGACAACTTAAGATTAATGTTTTTCAAGAAAAATAAAATTTTATCTATATTCACATATTTCAAGTGCTGAATTTTTTTTTTTTTTTTTTTTTTTTTTTTTTTTTTTTTTTTTTTAAGAAAAGAGTCTTAGAGTTGTTTTATTTTTATTTTTTAATGAAAAGTTTGTGCTATGTTATTCCACAGTAATACATTTTAATATTAAAGTAAAAAACATACTTCTGGTGCTTTCCCTTTAATATTAAAAGCGCGATATCTTTGAAAGGGCGTATAAATATTTCTTTACTGGAAATAAACTTCGACGTTTTTTCCTCAACAGATATTCTAGAAAATATTTTGTCTATTTCAAAACTGAAAAGTTTTTAGCTTAAGACTTTTTGTGGTCAATTTAAATTTGTGCTATGCATATAATACAAACTTTCACTTTGAAAAGAATGGGGGGAAGGCCAGAGAAGAAATAATGGGTCTGATCCAGAGATGAAATGCAAATCGGCTGTGACTTTGATATAAAAGTTAATGTAGTAGTTGAAAGTCGAATTTTATTCAGAAATATTTCAGCTTCAATTTATTATTTCAGTATTATCTTAACCGTAAATTAATTGGGGTGACTTTGTCTCATTTTTAACCTCGTTTCTTTAAAAATCCAAAAAATATTGAAATTTTCATTTAAGTAATTTTTAATTCTAATTCTTTTTTCCTATAAGCGTAAATAAAACTTTGTGCGAATTGTAATAAAAAAGCTAAAATCTTTATAACGATTTTTACGCACATTTTTTTTTTTTTTTTTCAAATCTTTTTTCCTAGTTCCAAGTTATCAACTGTAAATTTTAAAACTCACATTTATTATTTTTAAAGAATAGCCGTTTTTTATTATTTTTTAGGGTTCCGTACTTAAAAAGTAAAAACGGAACCATTATAAGATCTGTCCTGTGTCTGTCCGTCTGTCTGTCTGTCTATCTGTCACAGCCATTTTACTCGTAAACTGTGGAACGTGGAAAGTTCGAATTCGGGGAAGTAATAAAGACCATTGACCCACATATTTTCAGATTAATAAACATTCATAAATGTATTTAGTAAAAAAGTAGAGGGGATAATTATGCTACTTGTAAAAAAAAATATTTTCTTTGTATATCACGTGGGGTATCCTGTGAAAGCTTTTGTAACGCTGAACTCAAAAATACATTCCTTTTAATTTTAGGTATTATATTTTCAAAGATATTGTTGAAAATGTAGCGCAAAAATATGTCCCCCCCCCCCCCCCATCTAATTCCGAATCTACTGAAACTAAAATTATGAAAAAATCAGAGGTAGTGGACGTTAATATTAACCTTGCCGGAAAATTATAGCGATTACCCTAGGTCACATAATTTTTGAGTAATTAGCATTTTTCTGTTATACACAAATTTCGATTTACGGGCATTCAGAAAAATTGTTGAGTATCGCTGAATATACCTATCGTTGCAGAAGAATAAAAGCATTGTTGATAATGATTTTCGAAAACAATCATCGGTAATTAGCCGAGATATTAACCCTTAAAGGTACGGTCAGTTTGGACACACACAAGGACAGGGGCGGCGTACTCTATGCCTAGTTAACAACTTTTAATGATATATATGTGTAATGTAATGTCCAGTAACAGTATAAAAGCAATAAACGTCAAATTGTTAAAAACAATTTAAGGGGTTTCGGGACTCTAAAAAGTGGAAAAAATGAAAAAAGACCATATTCAACATTTAATGTCTTAAAATGTATATGATTTTAAAACACAATTTTAATTAGGATGAAAGATATAAGTATGTTCTTTCGTTTCATGTATTTAAAAAATTGCAAGATACAGAATTAGTATTTATAGGGGGCTCGAAACTGTTAGACATTTGTCGAACAAAAAATTAGCATAACAGTTTACGCGCAGAATTACAAAATAAATATTGCAACTAGAATGAAAATTTTGTTGCTTACTTATACTTCAGATTATAATAATGCCTCTGAACTTAAATAAATTTGTATTTAAAGCATTTTTATATTTTAAATGCAATGTTGCATTTGGCTAATACAAAATTTTGAAAATTTCAACAATAAAATCACCTAAAAAAATATTTTTTTTTTAACAATAAAAAGGAAATTTTAGGTTCAGTTTATACAGACTAACATGAAATATATGTTTTGAAAATTTCATGAAAAAATATTCAGAAGTTTTTGAGGTATCCTGCGCGTTATGCCCAAAAAACGCCATTTGGAAAATAATGACTTTAAAGTTTCGGAAACGCCGCTTCAGCTATTGAGCGGGTATAATTCTAAAAGCCAAAACTTCTGTTCCAATGGGAATTTCAAGGAAACAATTACATCAAAATATTCAGAAATGATAGGAGTTTAACATCTAAAAAAATTAAAATTTCTTAAATTTTGAAGCTATAAGAGTCCTGCGACCACTTAATCCTTTCCGGCACGGAGTAATTCTATTTATAAACTTGTGAAAAAATGAATTGACACCAGAATTTATAAATGAATTTATTAGAAAATGCGAACTTGCTTATTTTCACGTACATGATAAAAGGAAAATTTTAATTAAATATTCTTGGTGCCGTTTGTCTGTTTTGGAATTAAAATTAGGTGTCCGTTTTTTAAGGGCATCGCCCTCGAAAGATTTAATTAGAATGAATCGCATAAATACTGTGGGATTCGCGATAGTTTGCATTGATTGTATCTCTCAATACGCCTCGAGTGACTTTAAAAGTTAATTAAACACCTATCTGGAAAAACGCGGCACTGACCAAGGCGGCGTTGCAACTTTGAGACCTCAATTCGAAGCACGCTTAGCACAATGTCAAATGTAAACTTTGAACAAAGGTTTTGTTTTAGCTACACTGTAGAAATAAAGGTTATTACTACGCTGAATTTAGTTTCATGAAATGCCAAATGAAGTTTAACTATGCACTGCTTTTATTGTCAGTACCGAATAAAGTTCATCATAAACAGATTAGGATAATATTAAAAAAAGAGTTATACGAATAGCTATATTTGATATTATTTAGGTTCCATATCTCTTTGAACTGTCATGGTATGCCCATTAACACTTTTCTAATATATACAGTTATACCCGACCCTACGTTGTACAGTTTTTTACAAAGTCCTAGTTATTCTTTTAGCAACTTTTTTTTTTTTTTTTAATAATACAATTACAAATTCATATATTTATTCTACTGAACCCTCTGCGCGCAAGTATTGATCGCACTTGACCGTTTATTTTTTAAGTGGGACAAAATCACCTTGGCTTGGGGACCTTAGTTTATAACTAAAAAAATCACTGAATAAGCTTTAAAAGCAATGTAGGTCAATGAAACCCCACTATTATTACAGAGCAATAAAACATAATAATAATAATAAAAACGCCATTCTGTCTATACAAAACACAAATTTCGCATGAAAACGAACAGAAAAACAAATTTTTATTCAAAAATAACCATTATGCATATTAAAACAAATAAAAGTTAAGACATCTTAAGATTCATGTTTTTTAAGAAAAATAAAATTTTATCTATATTCACATAATTCAGGTGCGGATTTTTTTTTTTTTTTTTTTTTTTTTTTTAGGAAAAGGGTCTTAGAGATTTTTTTTTCTTTGTAACAAAAAATGCTAAAAGTTTGTACTATGTTATTCCACAGTAATGCATCTTAATATTAAAATAAAAAACACACTTGTGGTGTTTCCCTTTAAATATTAAAAGCGATATCTTTGAAAGAGCGTATAAATATTTCTTTACTGGAAATAAAATTCGACATTTTTTCCTCAACAGATATTCTAGAAAATATTTTCTCTATTTCAGAAGTGAAAAGTTTTTCAGCTTAAGTCTTTTTGTGGTAAATTTAAATTTGTGCCATGCATATATGACAAACTTTCACTTTGAAAAGAATGGGGGGAAGACCAGAGAAGAAATGATGTGTCTGAGCCAGAGCTGGAATGCAAATCAGCTATAACTTTGATATAAAAGTAAATGTAGTTGAAAGTCCAATTTTATTCAGAAATGTTTGAGATTCAATTGATTGTTTCAGTAGTAACTGAACCGTCAATCGGGGTGACTGTGTCTCATTTTTAGCCTCGTTTCTTTAAAAATCCAAAGATTATTGAAATTTTCATTTAAGCAATTTTTTATTCTTATTCTTTTTTCTTAGTTCCAAGATATCAACTGTACCTTTTGAAAATCACTTTTAGTATTTTTAAAGAATAGGTTTTATTATTATTATTATTATTATTATTATTATTATTATTATTATTATTATTCAATTCCTACTATTATTTCACACTCTCCCTATATTTATTTATTTAGATATTTATATACTAGCTAACTTGCCCGGCGTTGCCCGAGTACGTAAAAAAACAGCACGAATTGCGAAAAACCTCTGAAAATCCCAATAAGATATCGCGAAAAAATTTTAAATCGCTGCGCAAATTTCGAAAAGAGAAAATATATATATATATATTGTGTTCGAAGATTGAAAGTTGATTCAACGTCTTTCACTAATGTGGAAAAATGGTAGAAAATCGCTAAACTACACTAAAAATCACATACGAAATACCGAAAAATTCGAAAATTGTTATACGAAATCCGAATAAACTTTATTGAAATGAAGGTAGAAATTACTTTAGTATTATAGGTCAAAAATGGAATGTCAAAAAATTGCAGCAGATCGCGAAGAAACGCAAATATCGAATTAAAAATCACCTGATGACGTAACAAACACGTGTAAAGTGTTTAATGTCAAGTAAATTTGATATTTACGATCACCCATGATTGGCATTTAATCTTATAGTTTGGCGATATTTTTTTTGGTCTATGGGATAATCAGGTAGAACCACAAATTATTTCTGTTCGTATTTAAAAGTAGATAAATAGCTCTTCTTTATATAAATAAATAAAATAAATATTTAAAAAAAATGCTTATATGTATATGAAAAGTAAATAGTTTGCCAGTAAATATACATAAAATTCACTTCACTCGCCAAGGCCATTTTCTCTAACTCACCAAAGCCCATATATTAAAAATATACCAAATACTCTTCAATCTGTTGCCTGATACTAAGTAATCACAATAATGTAAATAACTATTAGGCATAGATACGTACCGGGTTTAGCGCGATTTGTTTTTCACGCCAATTTGGTGAAAACATCGTTTTCGAATACCAGCTACATATATATATTTAAATTATTTTCTATTGTTTTAAAAGGAAATAGCAATAAATAATAAAATGTTTAATTAATATCTATAGAACAAAATAGTTTATATAACTGTAAAAAAGAAAATAAAAGTAAACGATTTGTTAATAAATAAACAACAATAGCTGAGTTACCATGTCAGGAAAAATAACGCCATTTTGGAGCCCATTATGTACCATGGAGCGTATATGACATCTGTGCCAACAAAACTTTCAATAATATAGTAAAATGTCATTTGATGGTGGCTTGATTATCGAAGATTATAAAATATGTGTGTATATGGCACATTTTTACACTAAAATTTAAATACTTGGCTACATAGTTATAATTTTAAATCCTTTTTATATAATTTACATTTGAATATAAAGATTTACTCCAAAATGTTCTCCTATAATTAAAAAAAATTATTGCGACCTTCGCCTGGCTTATTTCACGCTCCTGCCTTTGTGGCTTAAAATTGCATTGTTTGGCGACCAAGGTAATAATTAAATAGCATGTAACTCACAAATAAAGCCTTTCTCCTGTAAGACATACGATGGGAAAATTACATAAAAATGATAATTAAATTGAATTTTAAAAAAAAGAAGGACTAAAAGACTGCTACTTAAATTTTATTTCTTCATGTTTTTTCAGGCACATTTTTATTAACCTGGCGAAACGAAAAATCGCCAAATAATGTATCAATAGCTTCTTTCATACTAATTTTTTTTTAAGTTTTATAAACATTCCCTTCATATTTAAATTAAATATTTTCATTTTATAAATTTTATCTCGCATTAAAAATGTTTTTGATTCTTTTTTTTTAAATTAAACAAATTACAGTTATTTTCTTTTAATTTGCGAGTTGTTTACATTATTTTATAACGGATATAGCCATTTCAATTCATTTATCAACTATAATTTTCGGTAAAATGGCCACTGGTAACCCTTTCGTTGAAAATATCAATAAAATACAATAATCTAAGTATTGTATCATGCTACTTTTATTCACAATTTAATTTACTTGGATTCCCTTAAATATAATTAACATAATCCCTTAAGTTAATATTAGTTTTTGTTGCATTAAAATATTTCAATTTGTCGATTTTCTGTAAGCAAGTAATCCATATTGGTTTACAATGGAAGTCTATAGGAATTTGGCGAAATATTAGAAATATCGCTAAGTTGGCGTCACTTTTGGCGACTCATTTTGGTTGCTAAATTTAGCGATATACCGCCACGTTGGCGACAGAACTATGTCCCTCTACGGCAACCTCCTTATAGGTATGGAAATGCATTAAATGCTGTTCAATAATTGCATAAAAAATTCGCTAAAAATTCAAAAATCGCTGCACGAATTTCGAATAAACTTTTTTTGAAAAGAGAACAAAATTTACTATATTGGGTTAAAAGAAAGAAACCATCTTCTTCTCACTTATATAGCAAAATCGCCTCGAAACATAAAAAAGCGCTAAAAATAGCATAAAAAATTAAATAAAAAAAATCTAATCAAAAAATCGAAAATCGGGCTTCGAGGTGCAAACCTTCATATATAGACGTACCTTTTACCCAAATTTTGTAGCTCTGCGTGCAGTGGTCTCTTCAGAACGCCGTCGACACACTCACTCACTCACACACAAACTTCTTTCTTTATTATTATAGATTTATATATCTTGTTCAAATTTTCAATCGTTAATAAAATACTCATTATTCATCCTATCAAGTTGAAATAATTTTTTTTTAAACTTGTACTGGATGACAATTGATTTTAATACAGTTTTTTCAAATTAATTAATTAATTTCAGTTTTGCATGGGAATCAAAATGGCGGCCATTGGTTATTGAAGATCAATGAAAGTATTTTCAATAAAGAGTTACCATAGGGCGGACCCTGTTCTGTCGCCAAATACCGCCAAATTTGGCAACCAAACTGAGTCGCCAAAAGTGACGCCAACTTGGCGATATCTCTAATATTTCACCAAATTCCCATAGAGTTCCATTGTAAACTTACTTGCTTATAGAAAATCAACAAATTGAGATATTTTAATGCATTAAAAACTAATATTAGCTTAAGGGATTATATTAAATTTTTCTTTAATAACCTAAGTAGGAATTGACTTTAAAAACAAAATTTTTATATTACTTGTTATTATTATTATTTTGAAAAGAGAGACAAAGTCACCTTCACTTGGGGTGACTTTGACTTATAACTAAAAATTAATGAATAAGCTTTATAATCATTGTAGGTCAATAAAACCCAACTATTGTTACAGAGTAATAAAACATAATGAAAAAATGCGCCATTCCGTTTTTACAAAAAACAAATTTTGCATGAAAACGAACAGAAAAACAAAATTTTATTCAAAAATAACCATTATGCATATAAAAACAAATAAAAGTTAAGACAACTTAAGATTAATGTTTTTCAAGAAAAATAAAATTTTATCTATTTTCATATATTTCAGGTGCTGAAAAAAACATTTATTTACTTATTTATTTATTTATTTATTTAAGAAAAAGGTCTCAGAGGGCTTGTTTTTTTCTTTGTTGCAAAAAATGCTAAAAGTTTGTGCTATGTTATTCTACAATAATCTCTCTATTCTAAAAAAAAGTAACTACCGCTGTCACCGCCGCCGCCGGTTTTGAATTTTTTGCGACCGGAGGTCTTTCTTCGTTAATATTAAGAAAAATCATGCATACAAAAATATGAAAATCGGTTGTATTGTACAGAAATGTTTGATAAACACGCTGATGCAGACAGTTTTCAAATCGAAGAATTATTTTAAGAAATATTTAATGCTAAAGTTGGACAAAATCGTTCCACTAAAAAAGTTTTATAGTAGAAAAAACTATTCATGGGAATTTAATCATTTTTAGATCATTTTATACGTTTGAAGTTCCCGGTGTGCAGATTGCATTTCTTTTTTTAATTTGGCTAATTTTTTGAGGTTTTATTTCTATTTTAAATTCAAATTTTCAGCATTTCTAGAGATATTTTTTACAGATTTTAGAAAGTGATATTAATTTAAACTGTTGCCAACTGTATAAACAGCGGAAACAATAATGTTTGCTTAAAAAAAAATGTTTATACGTGTAATAAATTAAAAATATATTTACACGTGACTATTATAAACAGAAAAAAACATTTGGAATTAGAATTAAATAATTATGTACAAAAAGCAGGAACTTATTAAAAATTACGTCATAAAAACTATAATTACACGTGAATTTTAAGAGAGAAAGGAATTTGTAAAATAATAAATTTATTAACATGTGTTAGAAGTCTTAAATAGGAGAAATTACGTCATATATACGTCACATTACAGTTATTACATAAAATGAACACAAAATAATATTGCAAAACGGTTTAAATTTAGAAATTGCTCTAGACATTTATTTGATATTTTGAGAGGATACATTTCAACTATTTTTCTTAGGATAGCGCAAATAATATTTCATTTCTAACACAAGAATTTTCACGTGAATATTAAAAAGAGAAAGAATAGTTTGGTCAAAATTACGTCAGATTAAAAACGATTAATTTAAAATGTCTCATTTAAAAGAACTTTCTTTTCGCTTTGTTAAAAAATACCGGGAGACAAAGATTCTGTTTACTTAATTCCTTTTATATTAGCTTATTTTGAAATGTTGTTACACGTGTCTACGTCATCAAGTTATTTTTATTTCGACGTTTTATTTGTATTTTTATTAATGTTGTACTAATTTATTTATTAATGTTGTACTAATTTATTTATTAATGTTGTACTAATTTATTTATTAATGTTGTACTAATTTATTTGTTCTTTCGTTATTTGAAATAAAAATTATGTCAATTTGTATAATTTGGCGAGTGGTTTGGCGATTTGTATTTGGCGAAATTAGTCGACGGGATAATCAAGTAGTACAGCAGCGGATTTGGCGTTAGAATTTCCCCAATCAAAGAGAAATGAATAGAAGTCCGTTTATAGGGAGATCGCCACTGTTTTTTAAATTATAATTCAATCTTTTGAAATCTTTTTAAAGCCGATCACATTAGCGTGCATTTAGAGTCTGCGGTGTCTGGACGGGGGTTGGCGAGCGTAGCTCGTAGGGGGCCGAGCCCCCTAGTACATTTTAATGTTAAAGTAAAGACATACTTATGGTGTTTTCTCTCTATTCTAAAAAAAAGTAACTACCGCTGTCACCGCCGCCGGTTTTGAATTTTTTGTGACCGGAGGTCTTTCTTCGTTAATATTAAGAAAAATAATGCATACAAAAATATGAAAATCGGTAGTGTTATACAGAAATGTTTGATAAACACGCTGATGCAGACAGTTTTCAAATCGAAGAATTATTTTAAGAGATATTTAATGCTAAAGTTGGACAAAATCGTTCCACTAAAAAGGTTTTATAGTAGCAAAAACTATACATCAGAATTTAATAATTTTTAGTTCATTTTATACGTTATAATTTCCCGGTGTGCAGAATTGATTTATTTTTTTAATTTGACTCATTTTTCGATGTTTTATATCTATTTTAAATTCAAATTTTCAGCATTTCGAGAGATATTTTTTACAGATTTTAGAAAATGATATTAATTTAAACTGTTGCCAACTGTATAAACAGCGGAAACAATAATGTTTGTTAAAAATATATATATATATATATATATATATTTATACGTGTAATAAATTAAAAATTTATTTATACGTGACTATTATAAACAGAAAAAAACATTTGGATTTAGAATTAAATAATTATGTACAAAAAGCAAGAACTTATTAAAATTTACGTCATAAAAACTGTAATTACACGTGAATTTTAAGAGAGAAAGGAATTTGTAAAATAATAAATTTATTAACATGCGTTAGAAGTCTTAAATAGGAGAAATTACGTCATATTTACGTCACATTACAGTTATTACATAAAATGAACACAAAATAATATTGCAAAACGGTTTAAATTTACAAATTGCGCTAGACATTTATTTGATATTTTGAGAGAATACTTTTCAACTATTTTTCTTAGGAAAGCGCAAATAATATTTTATTTCTAACACAAGTATTTTCACGTGAATATTAAAAAGAGAAAGAATAGTTTGGTCAAAATTACGTCAGATTAAAAACGATTAATTTAAAATGTCTCATTTAAAAGAACTTTCTTTTCGCTTTGTTAAAAAATACCGGGAGACAAAGATTCTGTTTACTTAATTCCTTTTATATTAGCTTATTTTGAAATGTTGTTACACGTGTCTACGTCATCAAGTTATTTTTATTTCGACGTTTTATTTGTATTTTTTATTAATGTTGTACTAATTTAATTGTTCTTTCGTTATTTAAAATAAAAATTATGTCAATTTGTATAATTTGGCGAGTGGTTTGGAGATTTATATAATTTGGCGAAATTAGTCGACGGGATAATCAAGTAGTACCGCAGCGAATTTGGCGTTAAAATTTCCCCAATCAAAGAGAAATGAATAGAAGTCCGTTTATAGGGAGATCGCCACTGTTTTTTAAATTATAATTCAATCTTTCGAAATCTTTTTAAAGCCGATCACATTAGCGTGCATTTAGAGTCTGCGGTGTCTGGACGGGGGTTGGCGAGCGTAGCTCGTAGGGGCCGAGCCCCCTAGTTCTTTAAATATTAAAAGCGGTATCTTTGAAAGGTCGTATAAATATTTCTTTACTGCAAATAAAATTCGACGTTTTTTCCTCAGCAGATATTCTAGAAAATATTTTGTTTATTTCAAAAGTGATAAGTTTTCCAGCTTAAGTCCTTTTGTGTTAAATTTAAATTTGTGCCATGCATATATGACAAACTTTCACTTTGAAAAGAATGGGGGGGAGGTCAGAGAAGAAGTATTGTGTCTGAGCCAGAGATGAAATGCAAATCGGCTATGACTTTGATATAAAAGTAAATGTAGTTGAAAGTCGAATTTTATTCAGACATATTTGAGCTTCAATTTATCGTTAACTTAATTAACTAAACCGTCAATCCGGGTGACTTTGTCTCATTTTTAGCCTCGTTTATTTATAAATCCAAAAATTATTGAAATTTTCATTTAAGCAATTTTTAATTCTAATTCTTTTTTCCTAGTTCCAAGATATCAACTGTACATTTTGAAAATCACATTTAGTATTTTTAAAGGCTTTTTTTTAGGCTTTTTTAGGCTTTTATTATTAGCTAAAGTACACGGCGATGCCCGAAATTTTAAGAATGTTTGTTTTGAAAAATCAATTTCAAAATTTAACATACAACATAAAACAAAATAAAATACCTGCCGGCTTGGGCCTCCAGGCGGAGGTAGATTTCGAAGTTAAGTTCTAAATTCACCAATAAAACTTAAATGAAGATTAGAAATAAACCCAGTTCCTTCACTAAGAATGAGCTCTAGGGAGCTAAACATTTTGTGAAAATTCTGATATACACGAATACACACACGCATGTATATGGAATGGGTTTAAAAATGGCTAAAGCAAATTCAGAGAACCTCAAAGTGTTTAAATATCTTAATATTTCCATAGTCAGGTTTTTCTCATGTTTTAATACGTTTCTTCAAACTCACACGACGTTACATATTCACCTTCTGAGGTCCATTATATTTCCAATATGACGCAATATTGTTTTTTTTTTTTAATTTGTCAAACTATTTATTTCATTTTGAGTTTTCATGCGGAAATCTTGCTCTAGAAAACTTATGAAGTAATATTCAATTTGTTTTCAATTCGTCAAACTATTTATTCATTTTAATTTTTCACGTGAAAATCTTGCAATAGAAAAGGCAATTGTTGTGGTGAGAATTTATTGCTTTTTTTTATTGTTGGCAACTGCTATAACGAAAAATACTTATTTTTTCCTATCATTGTTGTGCAAGAGCTGATTTTATCAGAATCATGTTAAGACGATATTCAAAATTTTTAACCCTCCCCATTTCCATTCCCTTGGGTCGATTTTGCCCATTTTCAATCCCCGCCGAGATATTAGCCATCTCAAAATTGCTGGCGAGTTTGAAGACGATCCGTGCATAATTGTGACTTTTATCGTGCGGGCAAAATTTAGCACATACATACATACATATATATATATATATATATATATATATATATATATATATAAACTTTTTAGGTGGGGGTGGTTTTGGGCTCCTAGGGTCATATAATGAAATGTCATGAAGGAATTTTTCAAAAGTCGCACCATGGTAACGTCTGCAATAGGTAGTATTTCTTACAAAATCTACCTAAAATAAAAAAAAAAGTAGTCGAAATGCTGTGCACATGAATCAAATGAAAACCCAATATAAAAATGTATCATTTTATATAACAGACGCAAAAGAATACAACTATAAATGAACTTATTTCCATTCATCATAATAATGTTAAGGAGGAATAATGTTAAAATACGCCAATATTTCCATAATCGAGTTTTTATCATGCTTCAATACATTTTTTCACACTCATCTGACGCTATATTCACCATGTCCTTTATATTTCCAATATGACGTAATATTTCTTTTTTTTATTATTCGTCATATTAATTAAATAATTATAATTTTTTGAAATGGAATTCATAAAATGAAAAAATTATGACGTAATATTAACTTTTTTAAAAAATTCGCCAAACTATTTATTCTATTTTAATTTTTCATGTGGAAATCTTGCAATAGAATAGTTATGACGTAATATTCCCTTTTTTAAAATTCGTCAAACAATTTATTCCATTTTTCACATGGAAATCTTGCAATAGAAAAATAATTGTTCTGGTACGAATTTTATTGTGGATTTTTAATTTTTGGCAACTGCTATAACGAAAAATGTTTAAATTTGTTTGAAAATTGCTGCTAAATTTGTGGTTTTTTATTAATTAAAAATTAACTATAAGTTATTCCGATTCCGGATTACTTTAGTTGCCCGACCGTGTTTAACACACATGTACGTAACATTTCACAATTCTTGCTTCCAAACTGTGGATTTGTATAGATTTACAGACAGACAATTTTTCATTTTTATAAATTAGATTATTATTAATATTTTAAAAAGAGGAACAAAGTCACCTCGGCTTGGGGTGGCTTTGTCTCATAATTAGAAAAAATCACTGAATAAGCTTTAAAAACATTATAGCTTACTGAATCCCCACTATTATTGTTGAGTAATAAAACATAATAAACAAGTAAAAATTAAATTTAAAAAATAAAAAAACCTGACTGCGTAAAAAGCGAACTAATTAATTATTTCTCATCAATGTGAAAGTATTTTTTATATTACTTATTTTTTTATTTACTTGCATTGATGACTTTTAAGTTGTGTTTAATTGTTAGTTCCTATCTATAAACACTGTTCTGATGATACCTATAGATGTCTATGATGGTTAGAGTTGCAATAAAGCTAGTGATCCTACCTACACAACTTCCACGTTGTATAATAACGGAGCTTCTGACTGTATAATAATCAATGAAACATCGTCTTCATTTTGAAAGACCTATCCAATGATATGCCACTCAATAGGGTGCGTAGATTTTTTTTCGTCTCTACCGCCATTTTGTATTTTACGGCCGCCATTTTGAATTTATAAAAACTAAACCTAGCCTATAACCATCGGGTGGTTATGACAAATGGATAGAGACCTCATTCATTAAAATCCATCCAGCCGTTGGGATATTTCGAGGGTATAAAGAAATCCACATACCCAGATACGCGTGAAACACATAACCCTTCTTCGCAGTCGAGTAAAAAATGCATCGTTTTGGCATTGGAAAACAGAAATTTTGTATGAAAATGAACAGAAAAAAGAAATTTTATTCG
The DNA here is from genome assembly GCA_963932465.1 of Maratus speciosus. NCBI lineage: Eukaryota > Metazoa > Arthropoda > Arachnida > Araneae > Salticidae > Maratus > Maratus speciosus. The sequence goes on along the minus strand of OZ010797.1, from coordinate 442,166,625 downwards.
AAAATATCGAATATGCATTAAAAAAAATAAAATATTAAGACATCTTATAAATAATGTTTTTCATAAAAATAAAATTTTATCTTTATTCACATATTTCAGGCACATAAAAAACACATTTTTTTTTTTTTTTTTTTTTTTTAATAAAAGGGTCTTAGAGGGATTTTTTTCCTTTCTTTGTGGCGAAAAATGCTAAACGTTTGTGCTACGTTATTCTGCAATAATACATTTTAATGTTAAAGTAAAAACATGCTTGTGGTGTTTTCCCTTAAATATTAAAAGTGATATTTTAGAAAGAACGTATAAATATTTCTTTGCTGGAAAAAAATGATGTTTTTTCCTCATTAGATACTCAAGAAAATATTTTGTCTATCTCAAGAATGAAAAAGTTTTTCAGCTTAAGCCTTTTTGAGGTAAATTTTAATTTGTGCCATGCATATATGACACATAACTTTAGTTTTGAAAGAATGAGGGAAAGGCCGGAGAAGAAGTAACGTGTCTGTTCCAGAGATGAAATGCAAATCAGGTATGACTTTGATTTAAAAGTAAATATAGCAGCTGAAAGTCGAATTTTATTCAGAAATATTTCAGCTTGAAAGCTTGAATTTATTGTTTCAGTATTGGCTTCTCATAAAGAAAAAAACTGTATACTTCACAATTTTTCTTTGACTAATTTTCTTCTACTTTTATAAGCAAAACTTCATTTGGAATGCATTAATATAGATATAGTATAAATAAAATAAAATAAAAAAATTAAACTCTGACTTTTATTGAACTATGAATAAAGAGTGAGGAGATATATAGTATAGTGTCCACCAATTTAGATTGAAGTAACTGAGTATGGAGTCTTAAGATGACGGCTTTTGTTTGTTTACATCGTATTAATATGCTCTGATTACCGCCGCGTCGGGGCAAACTTCCACCGGTAAAAAGGAATACATATGTTTACTTTAATTATGACAGACGTTATGCATGAATATTACATTTAAATAAGCAAAACGAAATATTCAAATTCATTTTAATATTAAAGTTAAAAACGTACCCTTTTATTTTTAATATTAAAAGCAATATTTTAGAAAGAACGTATAAGCATTTCTTTACTGTATATAAATTTCAAGGTTTTCCTCTACAGATATTCTAGAAAATATTTTGTCTATCTCAAGAGTGAAAAGTTTTTCAGCTTAAGCATTTTTGTGGTAAATTTAAATTTGTGACATGCACATGTGACACACAAACTTTCACTTTGAAAAGAATGAGGGAAAGGCCAGAGAAGAAATAATGTGTCTGAGCCAGAGATGAAATGCAAATGGGCTATGACTTTGATATAAAAGTAAATGTAGTAACTGAAAATCCAATTTTCATTCAGAAATATTTCAATTTGAATTTTTTGTTTCAGTATTAGCTGTACCGTCAATCGTGGTGACTTTGTCTTATTTTTTGCCTCGTGTCTTTAAAAATCCAAAAATTATTCAAATTTTCATTTAAATAATTTCTAATTCTAGGTCTTTTTTCCTAGTTCCAAGATATCAACGGCAAATTTTGACATTAACGTTTAGTATTTTTAAAGAATAGGCTCTTATTTTTTTTTTTTTTTTAAGTGGGACAATGTCACCTTGACTTGAGGTGACTTTGTCTCATAACTAAAAAATCACTGAATAAGCTTTAAAAACATTGTAGGTCAATGGAACCCCACTATTATTATAGAGTAATAAAACACAATAAAAAAATACGCCATTTCGTCGTTACAAAATACAAATTTTGCATGACAATGAACAGAAAAATGAAATTTTATTCAAAAACAAGTAATATAAAATTTTTGTTTTTAAAGTCAGTTCCTACTTAGGTCATCAAAGAAAAATTTAATATAATCCCTTAAGCTAATATTAGTTTTTGTTGCATTAAAATTTCTCAGTTTGTTGATTTTCTATAAGCAAGTAGGTTTACAATGGAAGTCTATGGGAATTTGGCGAAATATTAGAGATATCGCCAAGTTGGCGTCACTTTTGGCGACTCATTTTGGTCGCCAAATTTGGTGATATATCGCCAAGTTGGCGACAAACTTTAAAACTTAAAATTTATTTCAACTTGATAGGATGAATAATAAGTATTTTATTAGCGATTGAAAATTTGAACAAGATATATAAATAAGTAAATATAGGAAGAGTGTGAACTAATAGTAGGAATTGAATAACCATTATCATATAAAAACATTTAAAAATTAGGACATCTTAAGATTAATGTTTTTTAAGAAAAACAAAAATTTTGTGTATATTCAAATACAGGGTGATTTTTTTTAAAGTCGTGAAAGTAAAACCCTATAACAAAAGAACCACTGGTCCAAATGACCTAAAATTTCAACATTATGCTCCTAATGCAATGGGAAATTTTTTTGCCGTGGTTAAAAAAAAACTTAAAATCGCACCGACAGATGGCGCTGTAAGTTAACAGAAACAAAGAATGTCGTCAGTGGGAGGAAAACAATGGACGGTACTTCAAGAAAAAGAAAACTTTATTACGCATATCAAAAACATACAGAATGCAGTAATTGGGTAAAGACACTGCGAACACCTTTGCAGAAACTGAACGAAATAAAAATATGAGGCAAAGCATTCATACGGAACTGCACGACTAACACAAGAGATTTTCAATGTGCTGTCCCCCGTTTTCAGCTACGAGCTGGAAATGTGAAACCGCATGTTCCACAACAAAATAAAGAATATCCGGCTGGATGCTGTGCTGTGGATCTGGGGCACAATGGGTGCTTTCAGGTCAGCTAAGTTCGCAACACCATCACAATACGCAACATTCTTGGGTACCCCCAGAGCCAGAAATCGCAGGGATTGATATCAGAATAATGGACACGAGGTGGGCTCTAGACGATTTGGTCGAGGAGCCCGGGGCCACTTGCCCCACATCCCCGTCACATAAGATTATGCAGGTTAAATGGTTAAGCAAAATTCATAGCTGGTAGCAGTGAGGGCATAAAAGTAAAAAACCTGACTGGGGAATGGATGGGAAAAGAGCACACATAAAAAGAATAAAAAAGGAAGGAAGAGTCTAAAAGAAAGTTTAAGTATAGCATCACAACAACAAGATATATTTTTGTTTTTTCTAAAATTTTGTGATTTTTTGTAAGTTTTTTGAAATTATTTTAAAATTTTTTTAAAGTATTTTATAAGATTTTTATAATATAAAATAAAAAAGTACAGTAGAAGAGATGTTGTTAGTAAAAAAAGGGGGGAAGGGTAGCCTAGACCTAACGGCCGGAGAAAGTGTGATTTGGATCCGCTCCGGGTGCCGGAGCATTGTGAAAATTGTGAGACACGAGGTGTGCGTGCTTCAGGTTTTTATTGCCACTGTGCGTGTGTCGTGCGCAAGTTCGTCTCCCGACTTTATTGCATATGCAGCGCCATCTGTCGTGCGATTTTAAGTTTTTTTTTTTTTAAACCACGGCTAAAAAATTCCCATTGTTTTTGGAGCATGCTGGTGAAATTTCAGGTCATTTGGATCAGTGGTTCTTTTGTTATAGGATTTTACTTTCACGACTTTAAAAAATATCACCCTGTATTTCAGGCATATAAAAAACATTTATTTTTGAAGAAAAGGTTCTTAGATGGGTTTTTTCCCTTTATAACGAAAAATGCTAAAAATTTGTGCTATGTTATTCCACAGTAATGCATTTTAATGTTAAAGCAAAAAACACACTTGTGGTGTTTTCCCTTTAATATTAAAAGCGATATTTTAGAAAGGATGTATAAATATTTCTTTACTGGAAATGAAATTCGATGTTTTTTCCTTAACAGATATTTTATAAAATATTTTATCTATCTCAAGAATGAAAAGTTTTTCAGATTAAGCCTTTTTGAGGTAAATTTAAATTTGTGCCATGAATATATGACACATAACTTTCATTTTTAAAAGAATGAAGGAAAGGCTAGAAAAGAAATAATGCGTCTGAGCCAGAGATGAAATGCAAATCGGGCTACGACTTTGGTATAAAAGTAGAAAATGAAGCTGAAAATAGAATTTTATTCAGAAATAGTTCCGCTTGGATGTATTGTTTCGGTATTGTCTGCACATAGAGAAACAAGAACGAAAAATTGTGCTTCGAGCATACATTATAAAATACCTTTTCCAACACCTTCAGAATACTGTCACAAAACTTCAAAGTTTTAACCCATTTATGCCTGAATTTTCGTTTTCTGAAATTTGTTGATAAAACCACTTTAAGCCTTTGAGGGGAAAGTGATTGTGTTCCTGAAATGGGGACTTCACACCAGAATCTTTGAAATTTTTTATTTCAAAATAAGGAAAAGCAATTTCGTAACATTTTCCCACCACAGTTATAAAAATAAAATTTACTTAAATGTTTCCGGTAGGAATCTTGATTAAACTTAGAAGGGATATAATATATTCCACCGCCCCTCAAGAGGTTAAAATGTTGCAAAATAAACAGGAAAAATACTAAAAAAAATTACGCTAAAATATTTTTGTATTAATTTGATAAAATCTAAACGTATTAAATATGGGAATATCCATAGGTCGGAAAAATGCATAATTCTATGTTTTGTCAAAATTTATATAAATTAAGCTTTTAAATTGTATATTATATACTATAATTAGTATTTTTATGAACTATTAAAAAAATATGTTTATTTTTTTACAGAGACTAATAACATTATAAGTAGTATTAATGATAAATTAAGAATAATCGTATTTGAGGCTAAAAAACTATTTATTTCAAAATCATCTTGAAAAGGACTTTACATAAATAACTGCCCCTTAAATGTCTAATAGAAATATGAACCCATTTGCGCCTTGCGCCGTATATTTTGTACGTTACAAAACTGCATAAAAAATAGGCTTGAACATATAATTTCGCAAGTTAAAAAAATACGCATTTGAAAGAAGTCTTCAATCTAAGTTTATGACTTATTTATTTGAATCCTTGATACAAAAAATACAAATAAACTTACTTTTTACATTTTGGTATCTTGAAAAATGAAAAATCTATAAACACCAAAAAAAAAGGCCTTCATTTCAGCAAATAAATATCAACTTTATACTGTCATCTCTCGGTAATAGCTAAAGACATTTATAGACAATTAATTCATACAATTTTCATGTTGTAAAAAAGAAAAAAAATTAAAAAAATTATTAAATTCGAAACGTCCCAAAAATGGGACGCTAAGCATAAATGGGTTTATAAGGTGAGAGATGATGCCTTGAGTAAACAAGCTTAGTTCAACCAGAGAGGACTACCAAATGGCTTGAGCACAACAAGTCCTGCTAAGTATTAGGGTGGGTCGAAAAAAAACCGAAATATTTACAATCGAAATGTAATAGAGCGGAAAAGTTGCCTTTTGTAATAAAGAATAAATTCTTAAAATATTAAACCGATCGGTTAATATCTTTTACCGCCGCAAGGGGGCCAAAGTTTCAAAAAATCGCAAAAAACATGCTTTTTTCAATATTTTTTTTTTAATTATCCAAACGTATGAATACAATTCTAATAGGACGCAATAGCTACAGGAAGATATAAGAAATTTCCCGGTAAATGTTCATTATAATAAAATAATATCTTTTACTGTCGCAAAGGGACCATATTTAAAAAACAAATTGTAAAAGTTTCAATTTTTAATTTTTTCTACATTTTTATAGTTTCTATAATATGTCTAGAAGTAAATAAATGTACTTTATATCTATTAATATGTCATAAATTTTGTTAACTATTTGTCATAGACTGGAAAATAAAAAAGGTAATCATTCATTGTTCTTTAAGATAGTCTCATCTACTGCTGTTTTACTGCATAAAAGCAGTTCACATACCACAAATCACAAAAATGATATAAAATGAACAAAATCTTTTAGTATTTTATTAATTAAAATACAGAAATGTTTAACCGAAACGGATTAAATAAACTTAAAATGAATAAGTATTTAAAGTAAATGAATTTATAATATGACTTGCTTTCACATAAAGCCATTCTTGCTCGAGAGGCCGAAATTGATCGTATGTGATCCTCACTCTGTCCTGGTCCACAAACTTTAGCAGCACTTCAGTGACTAATTTCACGCATCTTTCTACTGATTGAGTGGGACAAGGAAAGTTATAATAGCTGATATCTTTAATCGAACATTCTAAACTCACCAGGGTTGTTAGATCGTCAGTCGATAGACAACCCGTAACAGGTGGTTTTGTTAGTTTACAGTTTTGCATTTCGACTAAAGCCATACAATTTTAAGCTTCAAAGTTCAAGTCTGGAATGATGAAATGACGGATGGCACTATTCGTCTCCACAGAACTTCCTGCTTTGGCAATATGCTGATCAGGATGTACTCAATGAGTACATCCTGAAAGTGTACTGCATGAGTTGGTTCAAATTAAAATGAATGCATCATGTTTTTTTTTTCAGATTCTGCGGGCTATAATTAGTAATCCTCGTTACTTGCCATATCATACACGAAAGATTATAGTTCCTGTAATTTCGCGAAATGCCTGTTTCGCAAATCATGAAAATGGCCTAATTGGAATGATAGAATATGAAGGAGAGGACATCAGGACCCCAGCCATAAAGAAAATTGCCAAATCACGAAGTTCTGTGGACACGAATAGTGCGATCCGTCACTTCGTCATTCCAGACTTGAACTTTGAAGCTTAAAATTGTATGGATTTAGTCGAGTGGCAAAACTGTAAACTAACAAAACAGAGGGAAGATCACATATGATCAATTTCGGCCTCTCGAAGAACAATGGATTTATTGGAAGCAAGTCATATTATAAAATTTAATTACTTTAAATACTTCTTCATTTTAAGTTTATTTAATCCGTTTCGGTTAATCTTCTCTGTATTGTAATTAATTAAATACTAAAATATTTTGTTCATTTTATATCATTTTTGTGATTTTTGGTATATGAACTGCTGATACGCAGTAAAACAGCAGTAGATGAAGCGGTCGTCAAGAATAATGAATGATTACCGTTTTTTTCCAGTCTATAACAAATAGTTAACAAAATTTACGACATATTAATAGATATGAAGTAAATTTATTTACTTCATGACATATAAAAATTATAAAAATTTAAAAAATAATAAAAATTTGAAATTTTTACGACTTTTTTCTAAAATATGGTCTCTTTGCGGCAGTAAAAGATATTACTTTATCATAATGAATATTTACCGGGACATTTCTTATATCTTCCTGTAGCTATTGCGTCCTATTAGAAATTTTATTCGTACGTTTGGATAATTAAAAAAAAATACTGAAAAAAACATGTTTTTTGCGATTTTTGGAAACTTTGGCCCCCTTGCGGCGGTAAACGATATTAACTGATCGGTGTCACATTTTACTAATTTATTCTTTATTACAAAAGGCAACTTTTTCACTCTATTACATTTCGATTATAAATATTTCGGTTTTTTCGACCCACCCTACTAAGTATGTCTATTAAGGCCCCTATTTATTGAAAGATTTGAAACGTTTTTAGAATAATATTACAGTTAGTAGCCCTGTTGGTCCGGGTGTGCTACTGAACAATAAAAGATATGAAGTACAGTTATTCATGGTAACTTTGATCCACGGGGTGTAACTTTGAATCACAACCTAATTTTCAATATGTTTGACTTCAAAATGCTGGATAAGCTCCAGCGCCACACTCTGTTGGAAAGGTTATGTTCTGGGCTTTCTATTCTTTATTTTATAACATAAATTGGCAACATTATAACAATTAATTGCATCATCCATCTATCATTGTGAAGTACTGTTTTCAAGTTAATTTTGAATGCTGTTTTGAAGTTGTTATAATCCAATTAAATTTATATAGTAAGCAGCAATATACTCATTTATTCGACATATTATTATATAAATATTATAAATGTGTTATTATTGTGAGATTATGTATTTACTAATAGACAGTTTAATGTAAAATTAGAAGGCGCTACCATTTTACCCTATTTTCAGTATAACTTTGAGCCAGCTCAACGTTAGGCATTTGTTTATTGTTTACTGATAAATACTGTATAATTTTCTGTTCACAAAACCTATATGAAATAATGATTAAAAAACTACAAAAATAAAAATCATATCTTATGGCTATACGAAAATGCCTTTTTCTTGTCAAAAATTCCCCATATATGTACGTATATTATATATGAATGCCGAAAGTGTGCATTGAATATAACATGTAAAGATTTTTAAAAATATGTGTAAAATACATAAAATTCATTTAAAGATGTTATTTGGGGCTGAGCTACTCAAATTTGACATCCCATACATTCGACCAGCGATGCCAGTTTGGTCTCAAATTTTAATCCAACATTTTAAATTCATACCGGAAATTTTCAAAGAAGAATTTTTACTTTCTGTGATCGTTAAATCTCTCTTATTAAATAAAGCATAAAATACTATTCTTTATTTCTGGTATGGACATTAAATTTCTGAATAAGAATGAGGCCAAACTGTCAATTCTGCATTCGATGTTTCTTATTCTTGTTTGATTAATACTAGTACTAGTATGTAATACTGTAACTATGGCTATATTATTGAGTTAAAACATTGAAAATTGTTTTCACTGCATTTTTATATTTTATGTGAACAGTAAACAGTTCTTTTTTGCTAAATATTCTTCTTCCATTCTTCTCATGCATAATATTCATTGTAATATAATAAATTATACAAATCTTGTGATGTTGGGAAATGTAAATTAGCAGTCTTTAAATATCTGAAAAAACACTTTTTTCGCTTCAAAATTGTCCTAACTATAATACTTTTTTTATAATGTCTTATTTTGTATGATATTTATGATATGGTGCAAAGTTACCCTACATGCTACAAAGCTACCTATGGATGGATAACTTTGAACCGGGTAAAAAATACATTTTTATTGCTTGTATCATTAATATTCCTTAATTTCTGATAGTCATACAATAGTTTAGGATCATGTCTTCTCTTTTATGCCACTAGTTACAACAATATTCTTAAAATAAGAGTGCGGCATCCAAAAATAGAGAAAATGCGGATCAAAGTTACCCTGAATGACTGTACAGTGGAACTTCCCTTTAACCCCTGCGGGACGAGCGTCTTTTACAGAATTTTTAATCTTTAAACACCGGTTTTTTAAAACAGAAATTTTTGCCTAATTGAATCGGGAAAATGCTCGGATTAAATAAGGCAAAATTTACAATAAGAATTTACTGGTGAGAATAATCCCCGATTCTGAGACCATTACGCGGCATGAATACCAGTCACTCGTCCCCAAGGGGTTAACGAAGTCCGTATTTAACGAAGTTCTCAACTTACTGAAATTTTCTGTTGAACCTTGACTTTGAATAGCATTAGCATATAAATTGATCACCATATAACGAAAAACATATTGTATAGTCAGGAGGGGTAATTATGACCACTTTTTACATTTTCAACTTTGCTTTTTTTTTTTTTTTTTTTTTTTTGCTTATTTCTATTTGGAAAAGTGCTGTTTTTAGTACATAAGAAGTAACTTTGATCCTTTAAGAATACATTTTAAAAGTTTTAATTCTCATAGCTGTTTTTCTTTTAAAGTTAAAAGGGTGATTATAATTACACCACCAAAAACTCATAATCACATAAGTTTGGGGTAATTAAGACCACTAGTGGGGAAATTATGACTACTATATCTTCTCTTTATACTTGCCAATACACATATGTTTGGGGTAATTATGACCACTTTGAATTCCAAAGTAAAAAATCCGTTTATCAAAAATTTTATAGACTTAGTTTCAAATTGCTATTTTGATCTCAAAAAGGCTTCAGACTAGTAATAAAGAATACCTAAGATGAAATATACATTATGAGGTTAATATCTAAGCTTGAAACAAAATTTTACCATCACAGTTATCTCCAGTATGACGGCGGTCATAATTACCCCATCTGACCCTATCTAACGAAGTTTATTCCACTTTCGTGCTTGTACTAGCATTCAAACAGAGAGGTTGCTGTTATGATGGATGTATGAATTTATTTCAGCGGATTGTATGAAAATGAAATTATTTATTTATTTAATCATTTCCATTTTTCATGAGGCTAAACAAAATATATTTTTCACACTGAGAAAAACACTTGCTATTGACTTTCTGGCGCTGAGAGTGCGGGGAAGTCAAAATCGCCTTTTTTCATTCAATGATCAAAAAGATGGTGTAGTACCAGATACATTGAAGAAAAAATATTACCGTGTTTAGTCGCGTAATAGTCGCACTTTTTTGCCAATTTTGCATTGTGAAAGTCTAGGTGCGACTATTATGCAGGGATATCTACTACACAATATTGTACACTCTAATACTAAAACATTACTGGTATTAAAAACACATTATAATAAAATTAGTAACTTACCAAATGTTTCCAGATTATGTGCTGTTTATTAAATACCATTTTCCTTTTTATGGTAATATTTTTATAGACGTAAAATTTACAAACAATCTTTGTGAAAATTTTGACGAAAAATTCTCATAATAAATCACTTTCACTGAATGTATCAGTATCACTATTGTAATGCGAATCGGTGTCTGAAGAATCTCCGTTATTCCATAAAATGTCATCTTCCGTCCAAAGCGTCGGAGATACCCGTCTTCTTAAAACTTTTTGAAATTATATTGCTTGTTATTAAAGTCAAACTTTGTGATATCAAACAACACATTAGTTCCAGGGATGGACGCCTTGCTTTTCCACTGGGAGTTTTTCTTTGTTCCCATTGACCATCCAATCTCTATATACTCGTCTTATACTGTCTTTAAACGGTTTGTTAACCGATAAGACCAACGCAGAATCGATGTGAGTCCTCCACAAATTATCAGAAGATCTGTTTTGCCTTCTGAAAGTTCCTTCTTTATATCATTAACAAGATGTTCTCGGAAGCTATCTAGTACCATCATGGCTGGTTTTTTGAACAATGCTCCAGACCTTTTCTTCCAAACATTTCGAAACCAATCTTTCATCATTTTTTCATCCACCCAATTTATGCGAAGAAAATATTTTGACGATTTTTTCAGCTTTAAATCGGGGGTGCGACTATTATGCGAGTAAACACGGTAATTAGAGTTACCATTCTGACCTCCCCGACCGCGAAAACAAATGGAGGTTTCCGAATTCATATTGCAAGCTGTAATAAATTGTAGTGAAGAAACTGCAGCGAGCGATGAAGATGGTAATGGAGAAGAAATTGAAAGACCTTCAGAAAAAGAAATGCTAAAAGCCTTCGATGCAATAAGAAGGGCTCACGAAAATGTTACAGATTAATTGTTTGGATACTTATACTGTAAAAAAGGGGGAGTGTTATTACCTTTAATTTGGGTTTATAAAATGCCAAATAAAGTTTAAATATGCACTCTTTCCGTGTCAGCACTCAATTAAAAGTGCTATCATATGCTCGAAATGGTGTACGTGTATTCTTTAATAGAAATTCTGGAAGCAAAATACCGAATTCGGAGTGGACTTACTCGAAATCCGCTTCGTGTGGTATAAAAATCGGTGAGTCAGCAGACAACGACAGCCATTTTATTTTGTGGGAGCTATTTAATATCTTTTGGAACTTTCGATTTTCTGTTTAAACAACAAACATAAGGTAAGCAAAGTATTTATTCTTTATAAATTTATGAGATAAGACAAAATAGTGTCTGTATATGCTCATTCTTTTAAACAACATACTGGTATCTAAAAACAATAGCCACCTGGTTGAATTACGTGAGGTAATGCCTTGAGGAGAGAGTGGTGGATTGGCCCCGATGAGGTTTGAACCAGGGATCTCATGATCAGGAGGCGAGAGCGTTAGCGTCGAGGAAAAGGCCAAGCCAGTTACTCTAAGCTAGTAACTCGCTTTATACTGATCATGCGAGATGAGATCGCTACACACTCCATCCCCAGTGAGAAAGACGTATTACTGACGTCTGACGAGCGATATGCACTCGTGAATGATGCTGTCGTACGCATCTGTGACGCGCAGTATGACAGGCTTTGCGCTGTGAACGTTTCATAGACTTTTGGATGCAAGGGATGATTTTTTTAGTGCTGCACCTGTTGGTTATGAGATGAGATTATTGTTGTTGAAGGTTGTTTTTGCGTGTTTGTCCGGGTCACCAATGAGGAGAGAGTTGTGGATTGGCCCCGATGAGGGTTGAACTAGGGATCTCATGATCAGGAGGCGAGAAAGTTAGCGTCGAGCAAAAGGCCAAGCCAGTTACTATAAGCTAGTAACTTGCTTTATACTGATCACGTGAGATGCGATCGCTACAGCCTTTTGTATACTGTTACACTCAGATTTTGTAACGCAGCTTTGTTTATTTGTTTGATGCTATAGTTTAAGTTCTTTATATTATGAATTAAATTGATTTTATTGATCTAAGTGTGAAAGCTTTCCTTGAAATTACTCGCAATTTATATTGCCTTAAGAATTTTGATGAATTAAAACGATAGAAATTTAATTGGACGTATTTTAATTTTTAGTTAATTTAGTTTCATTTTGTTAACACTTTCACTACTGGCGTCCTTGATCAAGGTCATACTTTTTAGACTTTCTTTTAAGACGGTTTAATTTAATAAAAAATAATTTTACGAATTTCGTCTGTATTTTTAACATTTCCTATCAAAAGCATAACTGCTTAGAAATCAAACCAGTGTACGAGATAATATTTTTGAAGAAAAACTTCATCGAGAAAGTTTTTAATCAAAATGGATGCTCTCGTCCAGACACGAGTTATTAGTTAGAGAGAGAGCCGCATCCGTCGCAATGGAATTATGAAAACAGCCGCCATTAGTTGGCGGTTGTTTTCATAATTGATTAAATAAGCTCAATTACACATTTGAATATCAACTTTTGTAAAATGGTTAAGTGAATAACGTAGCTGTGTCCCAGACTTTTATAACGACGCTATAAGAAAGCCGTTTCAAATACGACGTAGTTTTCATCTTTTTGCACGTAATAAGTTAATTATTTAAAAATTTACTTTATTTTTTAGTATTCGTGTGTAATTATATTTTCCAATTCAAAAGTGTTTAAAAATACTATTATTTGGGCTTTTTTTTTAAGCTGGCTACAGTGGGGTATAAAACAGCTATTTCAAAATATGAATTAAATCGCTATTCTAAAAATAAAATTTTGAATAAAAAAATTTAAAAAGCTGAAATTTTTTTTTTAATGATTGGACACTGAACACCACATCTAGTCACATTTTTTTCTACAAAAGATGGTTAAATTGCTATGCATATACTTATATTGCTATACATATATTTTTTTATCTTATAAAACTTATGTAACTGAAGTATTTTGACCAATTTCAACATTAAATAACGTTTTAAAAACCGGGTGTCCCAAAAAGGACTGACTGATTTTAAAATTCAATAACTTCCAAACGGTGACAGATATTAAAAAAATTCTTGCAGGAGGGTTATGCATAAAGTCAAAAGTTTTATTACAGTGATTTTTGATTTTAGTTCGAATTAGAAACAATAAATGGCGCTGTAAGCAATGGTCGCTAAATACAGGCTCGATTTTTGGTCCTTTCTGTTGTTCCATGTAGAAAAAGGAGATGGAAATGTATTATCCGGCCTACGAAGTACCAAAAATCGACCCTGAATTTAGCCTCTATTGATCGCAGCGCCATCTATTGTTTGTAATTCGAACTAAAATCGAAAATCACTCTAAAAAAACTTTTGACTTTATGCATAACCCTCCTGCAAGAATTTTTTTAATATCTGTCACCGTTTGGAAGTTATTGAATTTTAAAATCAGTCAGTCCTTTTTGGGACACCCGGTAGCTCTTCGATTTAAAAACTCGACGATTTAAAGTTTCTCTACAAATCTACCATTTTCTTTTACATTATTCCACTGCCGTGCTTTTAATATTAAGGAAGAAAACATGGGTATGGAATTTTCCCAGTAGTATTAAAAGCGATACTGTAGAAATAGTATATAAATGTTTCTTTACTGAATATAGCATTCGATGTTTTCATCTACAGATATTGTTGAACATTTTTTGCCCGTCTTCAAAGAGTGGGAGTTTTTCAACTTAACGCTTTTTCACTGTAAAATTAAATTTACGCCATGCATATGTGACATAAACTTCATAGAAACCTTTCTCTTACTGAAAGATCAGAGAAGAAATGTTGTATCGCAGTTAGAAATGAAATGCGAAGATAAATAGAATATAAGAGAATATAAAAGAAAATGTACCTACCAACGAGTTGGAAACAAATTTTTGTTCTAAAATACTTCACCACATTTATTATTTCAGTATCGGATATACCAAAATAAAAGTTATTCGCATCACAATTATTTGTTGGATATTTGTTTTAGTTAGAGATCAACCGAAAACTTTGTTTCGTTTCAGGCACAAAATCTGAGTTTCGTCGAAAATACTACCGAAAATTCGGTCGGACCGAAACTATCTGTATTCCAAAAATCTCGTCTCTTCCTTCGGAAATGTTCAACATTACCCATTAGTTTGAGCTGTATCGGCTCTAAATATCGGCTATTTATTTATTGCTATGAATTTCGCTGCTTATCTAATACTACAATGCGAGCAAAAATTGTGTGTGTGTGCGTGTGTGTGTGTGTGTGTAAATTTTATCTTGAAAACGGCTCTAACGATTTCGACGAAATTTTGTAATCTATCGTTTTCGGGCACAAAAAGACCATTAAAATGGGTCACGAGTTCGAGAAAATTCAATTAGTGGGTCATGATGGTTCAGGGTCAAGCTAATTATATCTAAACAACGACTCAAGACATTTTCACAAAATTTTGTAATATATCGTTTCTGGGCATGAGATGACCATTGGGATAAGTCACATGTTCGAGAAAATTCAATCAGTGGGTCATTTTGGGTCATAATGGGTTCAGGGTCAAGCTAATTATATCTAAAGAACGGCTCAATCGATTTTAACTAAATTTTGTATCCAACCGTTTTCGGGTACTAAAAGACTATTGGGTTAGGTCACATGTTCGAGAAATTTTGATGTGGGTCATTTTTGGGTCACTGTGGGTCAAGCTATTTCTATCTAAAAAACGGCTCTAACGATTTTCACTAAACTCTATATTTTACAGTTTTGGATTACGAGAGGACCATAGGGCTAAGTCATATGTTCGTGAAAATTCGATTAGTGGGTCATTATTTGGGTCACCGTGGGTCAAGCTATGTTTATCTAGAAAACGGCTTGAACGATTTTGACGAAATTTTGTAATATACCGTTTCTGGGCATGGGATGACCATTTGGTTAAGTCACATGTTCGAAAAAATTCGATTAGTGGGTCATTTTGGGTCATAATGGGTCAGGGTCAAGCTAATTATATCTAAAAAACGACTTAATCTATTTTAACTAAATTTTGTATCCAACCATTTTTTTTTTTTTTTTTTTTTTTTTTTTTTGCACTAGAAAACTATTGGGCAAGGTCACAAGTTCGAGAAATTTTGATTGGTTTTTGACATATGGGTCACTATGGGTCAAGCAAACTTTATCTAAAAAACTGCTCTTACACTTTTGCTAAATTTTGTATTTTATCGTTTTGGATTACGAGAAGACTATTGGACTAAGTCACATGTTAGAGAAAATTCGATTAGTGGGTAAATTTTGGGTCACTATCTGTCAAGCTAATTTTATCTAGAAAACGGTTCTAACGATTTTGACTAAAATTTGTATTCTATCGTTTTCAGGCACAATAAAACCATCGGTCTAGGTCGCATGTTCAAGATCATTCGATTAGTGGATCATTTTGTGTCACAATGGGTCAAGGTCAAGCTAATTATATCTAAAAAGCAAAACAAACAATTTTGACAAAATTTTGTTTTGTACCGTTTCCGAGCAAGAGAAGATCATTGGGCTAGGTCACATGTTCAAGAAATTTCGATTAGTGGGTCACTTCGGGTCAAGTTTATTTTATCTAGAACACTGCTCTAACGATTTTGACTAAAGTTTGTATTATGTCGTTTTCGGGCACAAGAATAGCATTGGGATAGGTCGCATATTCAAGAACATTCGATTAGTATATATCGTCACGTATTCAAGTATATATAGTCGTATATTCAAGAACATTTTGGGTCACAATGGGGAAGGGTCAAGCTAATTGTATCTAAAAAACGGAACAAACAATTTTGATAAAATTTTAGTTTACACCGTTTCCGGTCACGAAAAGGTCATTGGGCTATGTCACATGTTCGGAAAAGTTCTATTAGTGGGTCATTTTTAGGTCACTACGGGTCAAGCTAATTTTATCTAGAAAACGGCTGTAACGATTTTAATTAAATTATGTATTCCATCGTTTTCGGGATCGAGAATAGATCGTATGTTCGAGAAAATTTGATTAGTGGGCGTCATTTTGTGCCATTGCGGGTCAGGGTCACGAAACTGCAAAGTTGGCGAAATATTGGCGACATCTGCCCGAAAAATAGACTTTTAAGATCACGAATGCCAAAACACATACTTGGCGCCAAATGAAAGAATGTCAACAAATTTGTCTATATTTGGCGAAAAAATAAGCTTTCAAAATGTAAAGTTTTTTTTTTTTTTTTTTTTTTTTTTTAATAGGATTCGAAATACGTTGTTAACCAATGAGAGTTGAGAGAAAAATGTAATTTGGACTGATGTCCTTTCGTAGTAAATATGTAAAGAATGTAAAATTTAGAAACATGTACGTACATAGCCCTATTGATTGTTTTGGTAAATAATACTGTTATAAAATAACATGGTTTATAGAAATAATACAGAGAAAATTATACAATGAGAAGATTATATCGTGCTGAACGCAAATCTAGTTTTGACCGAGCTTAGCTCGGTCATCCCCGCTTGTAATTACCAGTCAGAACTCGCTCAAGACGCGAGTGCAAATTATAAAGCAAGCAATGCATATATTACTAATCTTTTGAAGACGCTTTTCACGCGCTCATTAGCCCTTTATCTACTGACGGTACTTATAAGTACCATTAAAATAACTTGTTATAAAATTCTTTTAATATATCGATTAGTTGTAATACAGTTTAGAATGAGTTATAGATACATTACTTTATATTGTTCCAAAAGCATTATTGGTTACATAAAACAAAAATATTTTGAAAAGGATGATTTCTTTTGCCTTTGCAACTTCTCAGCTTTCTTGACGTTGAGGGGAGGGAGAGGGGGAGGGGGAGGGGGAGAGGAATTTTTCAATTCGGAAGTATTTCTATATTTCTATTGTAAGATCATTATATTTGTACATTTCCCAATTCTACAAAATGCTAAGAAAATATTTAAAATAAAACATTTGAGTGGACTTATAAATATTGCACAAAATCCCTATCAATTCAAATTTAATTAATCCTTCTAAATCCTTCAATCCTTCTAAAATCCATCTAAAATTTATTAAATGATTGTGTAAATCTTCTAATGTAGTTTAAACAATTCACGAAAAATGCTTTAGAAGATAAAATTTTCATGAATTCATAATTCAATACATAAAGGGTAAAAAGCTGCAGGCATAACAGAAATAGAGAATTTTTTAGTTTGAAACCACCGAATACTCTTCGAATACTCTTTGAAAAAGTTCTACTGTAACAGGTGATCATTTACAAAAATCATTATAGCATGGATAAAACCTTTTCCAATTAGATGAAATTCGCTTAATTAGAAAATCATTCTGTTTCGTTGATGAATTAATTACATTTTATTTTATACGAAAATAAAAAAACTTTGGCCAGAGGTTCAGAGAGCCAACTTTGACCACAAGTATAATTAATTAATAATTATGTATATTTAATTAATATTTATGTATTTATTCATTACATAGAATTTTTTTTGTACGTTTTCGTTTTTGTTTCGGACGAAAATAGGAAGATTACCGAAATTCGTTTTCTGTTTCTGTTTCGGTATTAAAAAACAAAGGTACAGAGGTGTGTTTCCGATGACAATTCAACATTTTAATATTTTTACAACTTAATTATAAGCTAACAAATTATTTCTAAGGCTTTTTTTTTCTGTTAGCCTACCACAGGGGATAAATCACCAAATATTCTTTGTTTTAAAATTGTATACGAATTAGAACAAGGGATTTATTAGCCAATTAACAGTTTCATATTAATTAAACCATACATGCCAATATTTCTTTATTATTCCGGAGTACGATCCAAGATAAACATGTTTTCAACCTGTCGTATGCCTTTTAAAATCTCCGCCTCCATTGTAAAAGTGATGTTGTTTCAAATTCTCATAACTTTTTAAATACTTAAGGGAAAGTAGTCTAATGACGCTCAGAAGGGTAATCCCGCTCACCCAATATCTCTAAACAGAATAGAATTGAAAACGTACGATCGGTACCGGCACCGAGCGAACTTCATTGTAAGTTCCCAGTAAGGATATAGTGACCGTCGGAAGGAAAGTATTTTTGTGTCCTCACGTTATTAGTTTGCAGTTGTTTTATTATAAAATTCAACAACATCTAACTTGAAGGTAAGTGTACACTCTTATTTTCAAATATTAATTTACTCATTATGTCTACAAAATATATACATTTAGCTGTACTTTCATGCCTTTATTTATTTTTGTAGTGCGTTGTTACGCCAATTATAATGCATTAAAACCCAACATCGGGATAACGGGTAATGGCGCTCGGTGGAATTCCAGAAGAAGTGTTGCCAGTGAGCAACTTTTTTTTAATTCAAATTTATTGATTAACACCACTTTCTTGAAATGGTAAAATTCCCCTGTTTTCGCGTTAATTAATATGTCATTAAACAAGGAGAATTTTGCGATTTCCAAAAAGTGGTGAAAATCAAAAAACCTAAATTTAAAAAAAGTAGCCCACTATATGTGTAACACAATATGTGTGCACAATATGTGTAAAGTGGTCGCAGAAAGTCTACAGTGGTGTGAACAGCCCACACAACTACATATGTAACTTTTGTCTTACTTAAATGTTGTATTCAAACTCTGAACACAATTACCCTACCATGTCGGGCATTACCGCTCAATCGATGGTCATTTAAATAAAACGATAAAAAAAATTACTTAAACTTTTATGCAAATTAGTTGATTGCAAACTGTTCCTTAAGTTTTGGAGTTATACTTCTTTCATAAAATATTGATTATTTTGTCTAAATTTGACTAGCTATTCATGTTTTCCCTTAAGTGAGCGCCATTCCCCTACTTTCCCCTAATTGAAATTATATAAAACTTTGTAACAGATTTAAGCCATATATAAGGCTTTATAAATTATAAAAATAAACAATTTTAATGGAATATAGTAAAAAATACAGTTCAATTAAGAATGCAACATTTTTTTCACATGGTATATCACTTTCCGCATGGTAACTTAGAATTGATGTACCAACTTAAAACTTATGTAAAAATTGACTTTAAACAATACTAGAAATAGTGAATATCATAGAATGAATCAATGATATATACATTATTTGACAGAAACTATTTGAAAAATTCAATTAAATTTGAAAAATTGCAAAAAAAAAAAATTAATGATTAAAAAAGAATAAAAAAATTTAATTATCTCAATAATATTAATTCATTCTATAAATTATAGGGAGCTCATTTTAACATAAGTTTTATGTTTATATATCTAGTCTAATAAGGAGAGGGCCAACCTTGTTAATCACAGATTTTGATTATTTTAATATATGTTGTAGGGTAGACCCTTAGTGTCAGGTTCAAAGGATTTTATCCAACGCTCCTTAGTTCTTGAGAAACCGGGGGGTCTAATAGTAGTACACAACTTAAATACTTACTTTGCAACCAAAACGATAGGTTGGTCGTAGCTCAGTTGGTATGGCGTTTTCCGGCTGATCCGCGGGCCCGGGTTCAAAACCTGAACGCGAAACATTTGTTTTTCTCATTTTTTGTTTTATAAATGTACTTGTAAGTATAACTTAATAATCTCATTGTCCATTAAAATTTATAACATTCTATATCAATTATAATTTTAACCTATTTAATTTTTTACTTTTAACTAAATAGTTGTATAAAACATCATAAAACAGTTAATTTTTTTTTATCACTTTTAAAATGTATTTCATATATTCTTTATCAATGCAATTATATTGAGCAATTGTATCAATTCGTGATTTTAAAGAAACATCATTTACGCACTGCTTTAACAAAGGAAGTCAATGCGATAATATTATTATTCTGTTTTTAAAGTAACAGGCGTAAATATATGAAAAATTAGCATCAGAATTAAATTACAACCGATTTTTTGCATATTAAAGAATTTAAATTTGTAATACGTATGCTTGCGCTTTCAATTATTTTGTTTTCCCCTTTATCTTCTTTCTGCTTTTATTTTTATTTTATTTGAATATTCTTTTATCATAACTAGATGGCGACACAACAGGTTTTGTCACGATTTTGGAATTTTTATCATTCAATAATAGATCTCATTTCTTTTTAAACCTCTTTAAAGCATGAGAAATAATAGTTTAAAAATAAAAAATGATAAATTTAAATTTGTTAACATTATAATTAATGTATGATATTAAAATTTTTAATTAAAATTATTAAATTATAATTACAAGTACATTTATAAAACAAAAAATGAGATCAACAAATGCAGCGCGTTCGGGTTCCGAACCCGGACCCGTAGATCAGAAAGCAAACGCCGTACCAACTGAGCTACGACCAACCTATCCTTTTTGCTACAAAGTAAGTATTTATGTTTTGTACTACTATTAGACACCCCCCCCCCCCCGGTTTCTCAAGAACTAAGGAGCGTTGGATAAAATCCGTTGAACCTGAGACTAAGGGGTCTCTACCCTACAACATATATTAAAATAATCAAAATCTGTGATCAACAAGGTTGGCCCTCTCCTTGTAAGTTAAACTATCGTACCCCAGATAGCAATTTTAGTTTGCAGAAAATTTTCAGCAATCTTACTTTGCAGATTTGCAATGTTGCAGCAAGCTCAGCATGACAAGTCTGAAAGTTCATAACAAGACTGCAACAAGATTATGCAAACTCCGAAGTCACCATACTTTGAACTTGCAGCTAAGTTGTCGTGCAAGTTGCAATCTTGTTGCATCAATCTTACTGCAAACTCATAGCAAACTAGTAATATTGCGATGTCAGACTATTTGCAAACGCATTGTAAATTTGCAATATTGTCATGTCAGAACATCTGCAAATGAATTCCAAACTCGGAATCTTGTCATGACAAG
The DNA here is from genome assembly GCA_963932465.1 of Maratus speciosus. NCBI lineage: Eukaryota > Metazoa > Arthropoda > Arachnida > Araneae > Salticidae > Maratus > Maratus speciosus. The sequence goes on along the minus strand of OZ010797.1, from coordinate 442,145,475 downwards.
TATAGCTACAAATATGTAGTAATTTCATTGAAATGTTGTCAATTCTCTGAATTTTGCGTGTAGTACACAGGTAAAATAGGATTTTTTGAGACAACAGATGCCCATTCACCCAAATTTGGGAAGAACTTCGTTTTGATACTAAAAATGAAGATCCAATGAGTATTAAAAAAATAAAGTTGTTTTATCATGTTTTTTGCGCAAAAGGGGGCATTGTTAGCTCAGGGAGGGGGGTAACTAAAAATAAATAAATAAGTAGGTGAAATGGGATATTGTTTATTATGTTTTTTATAATTCCGAATCAGGTGAAATCATCAGCAAGTCAATACGATCATTTCTTACAATGTTGCGGCAGGTTTTATTAATACAAAGTCTTTTGCAGGTAAAATAGGTTTTTACAGTAACAAGTGATTGCTATTCACGAAAGCTTCAGACAAACCTCGTTTTGGCACTACAAATTAAGATCCGATGAGTCTCCAAAATGTAAAGTTGTTTTACTGGTTTTTTTTTTTTTTTTTTTTTTTGGGGGGGGGGGGGGGCATTTTTTGATGGGCATTTCAGCTCGAGGGGGGAAAATTCAACTTTTTTTTAAATAGGTCAAGTGGTATATCGTTTCGTATATATTTCAATAACATTATCGGCAAGTCGATACGAACATCTATAAGAAAGTTACAGAAAAGATTTTATCAATGCAAAGTGGAAAATTATATTTTATTTTTTACATAGTTTTGTCACATTTATTTTACGTTTAAAAAGAGTTTTTTATATCATATTAAGCAGGGCTCCCAAATGGTCCGCCAACTGAATACCAATAAATTTTAACAGAAAAATTTATGGTAGGTTTGCGCTAGAATTAATTTTCAAATGTGTTTCCGGGGCGGTTTGTAAGAAAAATCTAAAAAGAAATTTTTTCTAAAATAATATTGGTATTCAGTTGGCGGACCATTTGGGATCCCTGTATTAAGTTATCTCAAAACTATTAAATGTCTTCAAAATAGCAATAGTCAAAATTAGGATAATTTTGAGTTTATTTCAAAGTCATTAAATTTACCAAAATCCACTACTTATAATCTGGCCTAACTTTGTAAACAATGATCGTATCGGCTTGCTTGCGATATCATTTGATTCAGAATAAAAAAATTCACAACAAACGATACCCCATTTGGCATTTTAAAAATAAGTTCTGTTCGCCCATGCGTGTTAAAGTCCCCCCCCCTCCTCAAAAAGAACCCCACGATGATTCAACTTTATTTTGGGGGAACAAATCGTATCTACATTTCTAGTGCCAAAATGAAGTTCTTACCAGATAAATTTTCTTGAATGGCTATCAGTTGCTGCTGTAAAAACCTACGGTACCTGCACCAAATTATAGTTTTCGACTTCGTATTCATAAAGCTCTTCGTAACTATGTAACAAATGATCGTATCAATTTGCAAATGGTAATCATTCCATTAAATAATAATAATAATAAACGATACCTGTCTCTTAACATACCTTAAAAAAAAATTAGTTTGCCCCTCCCGCTCCCTGAGTTAAAAATGCCCCCAAAACATGATAAAAGAACTTTATTTTTTAAGGACTCATCGAATATTCATTTTTAGTATCAAAATAAAATTCTTCCCAAACTTTGGTGAATGGTCACTAATTGCCGCATTTCTACTCAAGTTTTGATTGTATATTTTTTATCTGTACGCTAATAGTCGTACTTTTGAAGGTTGTGCGAGTTTTGTGCAGGATTCCATATAATCGGAGGTTTGTCAAATGCTTGACATTTTTATGCTACATAGACCGAGTAAACAAGGACTTATAGTTTAAAGTAGATTCCAAATCACCACAAATATACTACCACAATCGCAGGAATTAAACCCGACATAGTTGAATCGGAGGCCACAGGGCTAACCATTCAACTACCTGGTAAGCCCCAATAACTTCCAATAATATACCTTAATTTGTTTAGAAGTTTTATTAGACTCGCCAATTCTCAATTAGTTGCTTATTCCCTTCTAATTCTTAGAAGGTAATTAAAAACATTATCTAAAAATAAGTGGTCCATGTACATAACCAATGCAAAGCAAACCTAGATGAGTATAAACACACACCCTCAATTTTAATTTCATATATAATTTTATTAAAGAAAATATAATTTATTTTCATTTCTTTTTGGCCAGAGTGGAATATATTGCTAAAACTTATTAACTTCCAGAAGGAAAAAAAAAAAAACCTCATTTTAAAATTAAAATTTCCCTATGTTTAACCAAAATGTGTGATGTCAGACTTCTTCTTACCACCTCCCACCCCCTTGTCACAAACTGTCACAATTTCACGAACCCCTCCTCCCCCCCCCCCTCCAAGCGTGACATCATTTCTGGATGGCCCCTATTCACAAATCTGATTAAATATAATTCCACAAAAACAAAATATTTGAAAAGTTTCAAGAATTTAAAAAGAACAAAGTTATAATAAAACAATACAGTCTATTAAATTACAAAGTTTATTTTCACACAGCTACAAATAATAGTTTCTAATACAAAGTATTAACATAATATTTACCAAATTAACATACAATTATTTAACATTCTTCTATATATTATTTCCGTGTCTTTGCATCCTAAAAGAGAGAAACAATAGAGTGCATTTTAAAAGTTACAAGTTAAATTTTCACTGTTTTCAAGAATCCTGCTTAGATTTAGTTCTAAAGGTGATCACAAATTATAACTCTTCAGGCAAAATGACCGAATCGCTAATGTTAATCCAACGAGATATATTTTTAAAAATATCTCGCCTGTATTTTTATATTTTAAAAGGACTTTCTTTTGCATTGGATAGCTGAGGTAAATTTCTGCAATTGCGGTTTTTACTTTATTTTAAGTTCGTTGAAGTTTTTATTTAATTTTCTTTCTTTCTTTTTCTTTCTTTTTTTTTTTTTTTTTTTTTTTTTTTTTGTGCGGACACCTTCACTCTTTTCACTGTTTATACCGGCTCGAAAGGTGAAAGTATATAAAAAAAAATCATTTAAAAATATTGAAATGCAACCAAGTTACCTTTAAAAAATTCTCTTATTGGATTAACATTGGCGAATTGGTGTTTCCGCTTGACTGAAGTAGCCTCTTAACCCTTTAAGCACTGACCCACACAATTGTACGGGCGATTACTAAAGTAAAAGAGAATGACTACCTCCTATTTTTGTGCGATTTAAAACCAAATCCGCACATTTATATGAGTTAATTGGCTTTAGATGTTTTGATAAGGCACAACTAGGGGGTACCATCTACAATACAGGGTTATATTTTCTGCTTTTAAAAAGACTATATCATCTGACAGCAACAGACAAAAAGTATGAACTGTCGTAATTTCATTTAAATATGATTTATAATGTTTGCTTGGATTTAATATTTCTTTTCATATAGTTTATTCATGATTTTAATTGATTTTGTCTTTGATAAATTTAATTAGGCTTCACAAAAGTTGAAAAACAAATGAACCACACAATTGTGCGGGTCCGGCATTTACCATTTCCAAAATAGATACAATTCCTAATATATATATAAAAAAATTTAAGTGATTTTTTTAAACTTATGTTTTTAGCAATTTATTTTTTATTAATTACATTTTTAAAGCTGACCAATTTTAAATTAATAGGTTTGTATTATTCATGATTTCTATTTAAAATGGATAGTATTAGATATATAATATGCACATGTAACGAACTGTATGTTTCTGCTCTGAGTTATAGATGCCATATATGATTTATAAGTTTTATATGAGTTATATGCATACCACGAGATTGATTTTTAAGTTTGATAAATTCATTCCATTTTGTCGACACAGCAAGTAAACCACCAGGAATAAATAATAAATTATAGAAAGTTCAGCAAATGCTCGACAGATTCCGTAGTGTCTGCTTGAATTTACCAGGAGATCAGGGAAAATTTTCCATAGATGAGCAGACGATTCCTTTTTTAGGACGTGCCTCGGTAAAGCAGTATATAAAAAACAAACCACACTCTGTTGTAACAGCATCATCTGGGATAGTTTTAAATTTTGTATTATACCAGTGGGAAAGTACAGACCTGGTCCACAAGGATCTAGGCTTAGGACCTGCTGTCAGGGCCGAAACTAAGGGGGGGGGGCAGAGGGGGCATGTGCCCCGGGCGCCAGAACGAAGGGGCGCCAAATGAAGGATTATACCTTTGGAAAGGATTATTTTCTTCTGATGGACTGATGGCTTCCATTATTATGAAACAGCCATTATAAATGAAGTGTTAGGTGAAGATGAAATAGCAGTCGTAAAAAGTTAGAACTCTGATTTTCTGGTCAGAATGGGGAAAAAAATGGCCATAATTTTTTTTGAAAAAAAAATAATAGGTATAGGAAAAAAGGGACGAAATGGGAAAAAAGGGGACTGTAAGGATGGAACGGTAAGGAAAATTATCACCTATTTTTAGGAAAATCATGTTAAGACTAAGTGATAGCCACAATGTTCATTGACTTCTAGAAACAGTTGTTAACATTGGATTAAATAATTTTTTTTTTCTTAATTTACTTCGAAAAGTGCAGAAATAAACCTTGGGGACGGTAAGACTACCAATAAAGCCACGATCTTGAAATTGATATTTAAATGCTGATTTAAATTTTGCAGTAAATTTCCTGTCAAAGAATTTTAGACATTCTTTCTCTAGCATACTTCTCCATGAGAAAAAACTTGAAAAAAATTCTGTGGCTGCATCTGAAGTGATTTTCTGTATAAGTTTAGCAAGAGGGACGGTAAGGATGAAAAACCCAGGGACAGAGTTCAAAAAATAATATCAACCGTAAAAATGTGTGCAGGTTAATTTTTTGCACAATATTTATATTAAACAATTGTCCCAGTTTCGGAAAAAAATTACATCGAATTACTTTTATTGAAACAATTTTATACAGACAGCTCCAAATTTAAAAATCAGCATCAGGGACGGGACGGTATAGGCGTTTTCCTGGTATTTGGACCCCCAACATCGTCCAAAACTTATTTATCTCGTTAATATTGTTATATGCAATCATGCAATGGAATGTTCTCCAGTATATGAAATTAAAAAAAAACACAAAAGAATGTATTAAAATAAAAATTATTATTCAGGGACATAAAAGTCAAAAGATTGTGAGAATTCCCCATATATTGCTGTGCTTTTGTACTTTTTCGGTTTTGGTTACAGTTTTCTTTTATATGAGTACAGTTTCACTTTCAGAACAGGTTTCAAAATTGAAAGTATCTGCATATAAAAAATTGCATAAAAGCTCGAAAAGGTACGATTGTACAACTATATATATCAACCAGGTGTATCCTATGCAAAAAATAATATTAAAAAATATTAAAATGTGAGCCCAAAATATGCAAAGAACTGTCCATAGAATTAACATTAGCTTGAATGTTAAATTTTACTTCGGGTGACTAATGTCGGTTTTTAAGAATTACATTTTATTAAAGATTGTTATCATAGAAGAAAATAATAAATAAAGATGCAGTTGAACACTATTTTACATGTGAAAAAAGGATTCAAAACGAAACATCTTTAATAATAACACAAATAAATAGTCTTCGAATCTGACATTAACAATATAACAATGGAATTAAGGTTTTAAGGTCCAAAGTTTTAATTATCAAAAAAAAAAATATTTTGTAACTATTAAAATAATATTTGGTGCTATGGTATCCGAGGTTTTAAGTATCACACAAAGCTATTTTATAACTTTTTTTGGGGGGGAGGGGGGGGAGAGTTTAAGTAATTAGTCAATGCATTTTAGTTATTTAGCTCTAATTCATTGCAAAAATTCTGGATTTTTTTAAAAAGCTCCGTATACTCCCGGTTTCTCGAATAAATCTATATCATACATACTCTAGACATGACGTTCATGACTTTAGGGTACACCCTCTGATTTTTTTTTCGATTACAACACTGCAAACCAGATCAATATTTGTCATAATTTTACGAACCGGAATATTGTTCCGATTTGCTCTGCACATTTCAAGCCCAGGTTTGCTGTCGCGAAAAATTAACAATTTCAAAATATTCGTATTTAAAATTTAAGAAAAATAGGAAATAAAACGACTTATACACATCCGATTAACAAGCAGTTATGTCAAAAGAAAAGAGAAATTTTTAAAGAATTAAATAAAACTGACGCCGGAAGGAAATACTGTTAATAACTTTAATAAAAATTAGAAAATAGCGATACAATAGAAGTCCATGATAAGAAGCATGGAGAATAGCACACTAAGAAACTGTTTAAAATACTTGATATTTATATATAGAAAGGGGTTTAATGGCCATGAAAAGATAATTTAAATTTAAAAATACATTCGAACGCACTGCTGAATTCAAGAGGAGGGAGATTCCCCCCGGAAGGTTTGATATTTTATGCTTTTTAATAAGCAATTTCCACACCGAATCTCTAAAATGTCCCCCCCCCCTCCAGAGCCACAGAAATTAATCCCGGAGAAAAATATCTGAATTCAACACTGTTCGATCTGCGTGAGCCAGAAAAAAGGCAAATATTAATTATTAAAACGATATCTTAGAAATTCCCCTTAAAGTTGAGAAAAATTCATTTAAAAATTAAAATTTTCAATAATACCTTAACATGGACCAAAACCAAACTATTTAAAAAATGTAAGCATTCCTCAGTAAATAAACATAACTTTTTAATTTATTAAAATTTCTGTACGAAATAAGTTGTAGTTTGTACAGAGAAAATACAAAAATATCCGAATCACATTTGAATAATTAAAATAATAAATACCTTTATATCTGGGTTCTTTACTTGAACGCTAATCCAATGGCGCTGCTTCATGGAATTCAATAAAGAAGTGTTGGAAATTTGTCTTTGTAAAATTTCCGCGCATGCGCGTTTATATCTGTTCTCCTTCCAACAAAAGGAATTTTTCGCTTACGTCGTTATTTTATGACAGTGTTGTATCAGGTTTAGAGCAAAGTTGCGTTGCAAGAAAGCGATTGATTATATTCCGTCTACCTAGTAATGTCCTTGCGGCAACATTATTACTTCAAATTTTTCGTGACAAGAAAATATCAAGAAAAAATTAATCTTGCTGCAATTGTTCATGCTATCTGGGACGGATTGTGACATACCATGTGAAAATATTTTGCAATATTAACTCAACTGTATTTTATATAATATCATATTACAAGTGTTTGATTTTACATTTTATAAATCCTTAAACATGGCTTAAATATATTACAGAGATTTATGTAATTTCAATAAGTATTTAAAAAGTAACGAGAACTTGAAATTACGTCACTTTTGCACTGGCGACGGAGATTTTAAAAGGCATACCTTTTAACTTAAAAACTTAAACTTTTAAAATGAAACCTAATAAATATTTTATAGAAAGAAGACGCATTTCCTTATATACACTTTCTGGTTATAAACATGTTTGTCTTCGATCAGATTCCGAAATAATTAAAAATATTGGCATCTATGATTAACACGTTCACGCCGGCGCGGTGAGTCACACTGGACTGTCTCAGAGTTGTGAAGTCTCCAGCACACCACTGTTATTTTAGAGAAAATGTTGTTCCTTTAAATCGCCCACTTGTTCTAATTAAATAAAACAACATTTTCTGTATTAAAATACTGGTATCCAAAAAGCCGGAGACTTGGCAGCTCTGAGACAGTTAAGCGTGACCCACCGCGCAGGCGTGAACGTGTTAAACACTGAAAAATCAATTTAGAAATCTTAACAAGATGGATTAAATAATGTTTCTTTTTTTTCTTTCCCACTACCATATCTTAAAACAGAAAAAGAGCAAAAATTATGTATTTTTTAATAAATTCAATTGCTTGTGCTTAATATCAAGCATTAAAAAAAAAAACAGCACATTTTCCATAATCCAATTCGGTTCTCACGCCAAATTAATGTATTGTAGCGAAATTTTTTGGGATAAAACATGAATTAGACGTGATTTTCAAGATAAGCACTGAATACTTATAATAAAAAAATTAAACTATTTTTACTTTATACTTATCTGAAAATATAGTATGATTATCTGCTTAAAAAAGAGAGGGGGGACAGATTAAGTTATATCTTTTAACCCCTTAACTGTTTCTTTTCTTTTCTTTTTTTTTTTTTTTGTTTTTTGTTTTTTGTTTTTTGTTTTTTTGTCACAATAAATTAAAAATAAGGAACCGGTACCACTTTTTTTTTACTAAAATATTCGGCTTTGTACAATCGAAAAAGGTATGTCAATTAACAAACCAAAGATTACAGTTAAAATTAAGTGGTATCCAAAAGCTTTTAGTATCAAAAATAGCAAATACTTTTTGCCCGAGTGAAAGGAAAAAATCGAATCGATAAACAACTTTGTGAAAACAACCTTTGCATAGAAGAACAAATTTAAAACCTGATGAGTATCGAAATACACAGTGGAACAATGCATTGAAGAATATTTAAAGCCAGATTTAATAAAGTAAAATAGCGTATTGCTGGGCTGTGGAATATGCCTAATTCTATTACATTTATTAAATAAAGTTTATATACTTAAAATAAGAAAAAATGTAAGTCTTAAAAACTAGCACAAATAAATTTAATTATAAAACATGCAAAAGCAGAGTGCTGGGTCAAAACATCCAGGCCTCTCATTAATTATATGATCTTCAGAAAGACAGTAGGCGCCATCTGGAGGTTAAGACAGCACTCAACGGTTGACATTTGTAATAGATATGAGATCGGGCTCGTTTTTCGAAGCCGAACCCGACAATTCGAAATCCGTGACCGCCCGAGCCCCAGGGGCGGATTTATTAAGTGAGGGGCCCCTCTCACTTAACTTTTTGGGGGCTCTTCCATCTTGAAAAATTGGGTATATTTATAATATATACTAATAAAAGAAAATTTCCCTCTGTGTTTGTGTATTCGAGATGGCAAGCAAAATCTACCGCACATACAAAGCGGAAAATTTTTGTGAGTGTAGTCCAAGGCCTCTCCTGATACATCTGAGACTCAGAATTCTAAAATATCTACTTATAAGCTGAGTTATTCATTAACAATCGCAACGCACTCTCATTAAAAACTCATCTCGTTCAACGAGAGGGAAAAAGCAAGCCTTATTTACGCATCATGAGAAAATGAACATCGAAAAGAAGGAATTCCGTCTCAAATCCCGTAATCAATTAAAAAAAATATATCGCGGTTAACCCTTTGAAAAAGAAAATTCAAAGACGGTCGTTTTTTATAGAAAAAAGCTTTTCTCCCTTATGGCAACGCCCTTCCAGGGTGTAATATTAGAGATACCGACAAACCAAAAATATATTCTTAAAGATAAAATGTTCTTCTAATCGATGGCGCAATCGGTTTTTAAAAATATGAATTTTAACCCTTTCAAATATCCGGCGAACTTGGGTCACTTCGCACCTCACGGAGACGATATTTTTTGTATGCTAAAAGCTAAACATTCGTATGTATTTTAACACAGTTTTTTTAGAGAATCTCAATAGAGCAGATTTAGATCACCTACAAAAATTATGAAACGTTCGGACAGGTAGAAATATTTTTTACAAAATAAAATGGTGTGAAAATTTTGGCGAAATCTGTAGAAACTTTAGTGTTTCGTCGCGGTTTCGCCCCTGCAAAGCGCAATTTTAGAGGTATCGACGAAGCAAAAATGTGTTCTTAAAGCTGAAACCTTCTTCTAATCGGTATGTAATCGGTAAAAATAAAATGTGTGAAAAGTTCGACGAAATCAGTAAAAACCCGAGTGTTTCGTCGCGGTTTCGCTAGCTTTTGTTAAGCTTAGACTCCAAAAAATCTAGTTACGCAGAAAATAAAATACCAAATAGCATGTACTTTTAATTCAATATTTTTTCATTTTAAAATATAAATTCAGACAAAAATGGAGTTAAAGATATAAAGTCATACAAATTTGAGGTGCATTTAAGAATCATTCATCACGGGTCCGGGCAATGCCGGGCGGGTCAGCAAGTTTAAAAAGCTATTCAAAATAATAGCAATTCAAAAGTTAATTACAATAATTACTAACAAATAAATTAAAATGTATTCAGATCGTTAACGATTAATTATACGAAATTCATTTCATATTCAAGTTACATCAGATTATTTTACACGAACTTAGATACTGTGATGGATAAATGTGCTAAAATTGTGTATCTTATTTTCCTTTCCATTTTTTAAGAAATTAAATTGATAATTCCAACCAAAATTAATCAGAAACTAAGGAGACAATATTTTAGCATCTGCTGAGCCTTAACTCAAAACCTCTTTTCGCTGCTTTTCGTTTTCGGCTCATTTATTTCACGAAATAAGATATAAATGTATGGGGTTTTAATGCATGGGGCACTGCATGACATTATCTTGCTTGCAGTTTTAATTTTATGTTTTAATAAAACAATTTCAGAAATCAAATAAATTCATCAACTATAACCAAATTAAATTATATTTTTCTCCTTTTCGTTACACAGCTGGGCTCAAAGAATGGCAAATGCTTTATGGATATAAAAAGGATTCGAAGTCCACGAGTTGTTTTATAACCATCTGCACTGAATTTTTATATAAATAGTAGGGGGCTCTGCCCCTGCAAACGTATAATAGTCACGTGTAAATAATTTTTTAATTGAAATGAAATATTGTTCTTTGCGCTGTTTTTAAAATTTTCAAAAACATAAAATAGTAACCTTTTCTAAAATATGAAAAAATATATCTTAAAATGAGAAAAAATTGATTAAAATAAATAAAAAAAGTTATTTATTTAATCGTATTATTATTATTATTTAATGAATTATTTTTTCAAATTTTCCTGAAAAATATTGCACACATATTAAAAAAAATTATCATAATATTGTCTTCACTTTCGATTGAAATAAAAGATAATTTTAATTTGAAAATGACTAAAAAGAAAACAAATCTAATAATCCTTATATTTTTCCCTTTCCTCCCTTTTTTCCACAAAAATGGAGTCATTTAGTTGCCATCATTACAAAAATATTGTAACAATTAGGAAAAAAAATAATTGCTCGAAAACTAAATCAAATTTTTAAATTCTAATACCATTTTTGACATACGCGGATCAATATGGACAATTGGTATTGCACAATTGGTAATTATTTCACCGCCAAGGATTTCATATTTTAGAAATAATAGCTGTGAAATACAATCAGTCGTTTCATATGATAGAACCCGAGGTTAGATGCCTGGCGGTAGAATATGGAACTAAAATCTGTATAACAATCTTAAGCTAAATTGAATGAACCAATTTTCGATGAAATCGAGCCATAGAAACTGAGAAAAGAATGAGTCGTCAACGTTCGAAAATGGTGGTAACAAAAGTTCAAGATAAACTTTCATAATGCAGAAAGCCGCTTAATTATAATCTCAGTTGAATGAACCAATTACCATTGAAATCGGGCCGATAAAACCCGAGGAAAGAATGTGGAAGGTGCCCCGTCCATCTATAAATTTATCAAAGTCCCTTTAACATTAACCCAATATTTAATTTACGGATGAAATACCCCACCTCTCTAAAGTTAACCACTTACCTTCAACAGTAGCGTTATTTTTAATTAACGACAGTAGTGAGTAAACGTTAGTTGATGCCGAAAAGAAGATTAATATTCGAAAAAGTAGGCAGCAAGGGTATAAGGATAATTTTTAGTAGTTTATAAAGTGGCAGGAGGACCCTAGAACTATATTAAAGAAAATTAATATTCAAAATTGGTGGTAGCTGAAGTCTGAAATTTTTTTTTTTGTCGTTCATGGGGTAGCTGCAAAACCTAACAAGTTGTTAGAAAAGAAAAAGCTAGTGAATCGGACTACTTTAACGGAGTTATAATAAGGGGATCAAAAGGTGTTAAGGTGATAGTTGAGAGCAGTGTCCTAAGATAAAAACACGTTAAAAGTTCCTGGTATTTAGCTCTTTAGATCTCCAATTAGTCAAAATTAAACATAACGTACAAATTAATCATTAGAATAAAATTTTAAATAAATGCGCTAAAAATAAGGGGAAATACTTAAAAAGGGCCTTAAGGCCCCAATAAAAATATGAGGAGTAGGTAGAAATCCTAAAATGTTGTTAGAAAAAAAGAAAGTGAATCAGACCATTTTTAAGGGCACGATAATAGGGGGCCCAAAAGGGGTCAACTGATAGCTGAGAGTAAGGCCCTGAGATACAAACATGTTAAAAGGTTCTAGTAGTCACTTTAGATCTTTAATTAGTCGAAATTACGTATAGGGTACAAATTAATCATTTGAATAAAAATGTAAAGAAATGCGTAAAAAATGAGGGGGGGATGCTTAAAAAAGGGCCCTAGTGCTCCAATAAAAATATGCTGGTGTTGACCTGGGGACAGGAGTCCAAGACTCAATTTTAAATTTTTATGCATTGAGAGTGACAGAATTAGGGGGTGAAAATGCGTGGTGCACAAAAAGTTCAAGGGACTCCGGACCGGGCCCCAGGGAGCAAGGGCCTTAACTGGAATGTAGAAATGGGGGAATAACTAAATGGAAAAGTTCCTTTTAATAAAGATCGGATTAAAAGGAGACAATGATTAACAATTGAGGCACACAAACTTCAAGGGACCCTGGACCACAATCTTAACTCGAATGTAGTCGGGTATAAGGAAATTTTTTAGTAGTTTATAAAGTATCCAGAGGAGCCAAGAAATATGCAAAAGAGAACTGCAAGAGAATTGGATTACTTTTAAAGAAGGTCCTCAAGAAAGCCATTAATATTCAAAATAGGTGGTAGCTGAAGTCTGAGAAAATTTTCTCTACACTGCTAAAAAAAATTAGGGGAGCAAGCAAAAAACTGAAGAGAACAGTGCAAGACAGCCATGTATGGGGATAAAATGGATAGTACACGTGTATTAATGCGCAATATAGACAAAAAGACGAAAAAAATTTTTTAAGGGAGCTTTTATTCTGTGAAAAGATGGAAAAAACGTGAAAAGATGGTTTAGGACAACAATTTGGTTTCATGTAAATGATAAAAAAAAGTATTGTTTAGAAGTGATGCAAGATTTTTAATATGGCGTGGGATCTCCTCAAACAGCTAAGACTGCTGCACACCTGTTTTCCATGCATGCGATGAGATTATCGATAAGACTTTGGGGAATATTGTTCCACTGATCAAGAATTCCAATCTCCAAGTCCCGGACGGTAAAAGAAGGCTTCGGTCTCGCAGCAATGCGTCGTTTGAGTATGTCTCAAACATGCTCGATCGGACTTTGGTCAGGAGACCATGCTGGTCATTCCATACGCTATATTGTTTTAGCTTCAAGCATGTTTTCCACAAGATGAACTGTATGAGGTCTGGCATTATCATGCATGGAAAAAAAATAAATCGCTTATTGCTGCAACATAAAATACGACATGAGGTCTCAGTATCTCGTCTCTATAATTTCGGACCGTTAAAATGCCATCCCGAATAATATGCAGGCCCGTACGTCCACCTATGCTGATTCCAGCCCATAGCATCAACCCACCTCGTCTGTAATGTGATCCTTCACGAACGAATGTAGGATTAGTTGGAGTACCTCTTTCTCTCCATGCCAAAACACATCAGATGTCACATCCAGACTGAATCGGGACTCGTCTGTAAACAGAATTTGACTCCAACAATGTTGCCTACAAACTCGATGTTCAGTTGCCCAACTTCTTTGGGCCGCACAGTTACTACTTGAGGTCAACGGAATATCGGCCATTGGCTTACGTGCATAGAGACCACCCTGATGAAGCGTATTTCGGACTGTTTGGCTGGACACCCTTCGTCCTGTGGACAAAAACGACTGTGTTTGCAGCTGAGTAGCATTACCCATTCCGTTTCGACGAGCTGTTAACAGGATGTATCGGTAATCAGTTTCTGTGTTAGCACATTTCCGACCTTGCACTTGTCGATGCCTACCATTCCACGTGCCTTGGAACCGATTTCACAGCCTTTCATGGACACTTCTTGCGACTCCAACAGTGTCCACTACACTTCGTTGTGTTTCCCAAAATTCAACTATCCCGATAACAGGCCAATCCATGGATTGCGGTAAAGTATCATGTTGTGACATTTTCAAGCCACCTTTTCTTAAAACACAAGCTGAGCAATTGAACTTTACAACTGAGACAGTGAAACAGACGTTTCTGCAAAATCCCGATTTCTGCACTTATCTCCTTTTTCTAGTTTTTGACGTCATAAACTTTAATTTACATGTGAAGTTTTCTTTATCCGTTTTCTACAAGGCTAAGTATGGATGGTCTGTTTTACGTTACTTATCGGTGTAAATATTTGCGTAATTTCGTTAAAACCATGTGCTCCCCTAATTGTTTTGAGCAGTGTAGTTCATGTAGTAGTTGGAGGACCTAAGAAGTTGTTAGGGGAAAAAAAAAACTAGTGAATAGAACCATTTTTAAGGAAGCTATTATAGGAGATGCAAAAGAGGCCAACTGATAGTTCAGAGCAGGGCTCTTAAATGAAAACATGTTAAAAGGCTACTTTGCGCTTTAGATCTTCAATTAGACGAAATTAAGCATAGGGTATGAATTATTAGAATAAAATTTTAAAGAAATACGCAAAAATGAGGGGGGGGGGGATGCATTGAAAAAGGGCCTTAGGGCCCCAATGAAAATATGAGAGTGTTGGCCCGGGGACAGGAATCCAATAATCAACTTTAAAGTTATGCATTGAGAGGGCGACACAATTAGGGAGTGAAAATGCATGGCAGACAAAAAGTTCAAGGACCTCTGAACCGGGTTATTGGGGGCCAGGTCTTAACTGGAATGTAGAAGCTGGGGAATAACTAAATTGAAAATGGGCACCAAAAACGAATATTGGATTAAAAAGGGAGAGTTATTAACAATTTAGAGCACAGAAACTTCCAGGACTCTGTATCGGTTCCCAGGGAGCCAGGATCTTAACTGAAACGTAGAAAGCGGGATAACTAAATGTCGAAAAGTCACAAAAAGCGAAGAAAATCGGATAAAAAAGAGGCAAGCTATTAAAAATTTAGGGCATAAAAACTTGAAGGGCTCAGGGGGCCAGGGTCTTAAAACATCAGAAATCTGACCCTCAGGTACATCAAGAATTGGCTTACACTATCCTTACCGAAATGTTCAGGCTTCTATGTGAGGTGGATTTTGAGAGCCATCGAACACAGACACACCGAGCGAAACTTTCTTTTATTAGTATAGGTAAGCAGACCCGCCCGGCGTTGCCGGGGTCCGTAAATAATAACCTTAAACAAAACTGAAGTTTGTATGATTTTATATCTTTTGAAATTCTTTTAAATGAGCCTAATTTCGGAGGCCCCAATGCTTCCGCAGCGTCTCGAGTGTTCCCAACAAACTTCTTTCCGAACGAACCTATAACCTGGGTCCCCGTTATCCAAGGCAACATGTACCGGAAGTGCTCCACATGTGCCGGAGACAATCAAAAACCAAGTTGATTGAGCCAAACCTCGTAGTAATCAATCCCAAAGAATCCAAAAAAGAATACATCATTAATGTTAGAAAATGTTGGTACTAAAATCTAAAGTAAAATTTCATAATACAGAAAGTAGCCGAATTATAATCTAAGTTGAATGAACCAAATCCCGTTGAAATTGGGTCCTTAGAATTCGAGGAAAGAATGTGCCCCCAAGCGGTGGAAAATGCTCCCTCCCCTTGTAAATTACACGAATTACTTTTACATTAACACGATATTGAATAAACGGAGGAAATCCCTTATCTAAAGTTACCTTTCAAGTAACGCGATTTTCAATTTACGGCTGTAGTTTGTAAAAGTAAGTTGATGCTGAAAAAAAAAGAGATTAATGTTTGAAAAAAGTGGTAGCTGAGGTATAAAGAAAGACTGGACCCTGGGGACCAGTGTCTTAACTGGAATGTAGTTGGGTATAAGAAATTATTTTAGTAGTTTTAAAGTAGCTGGAGGACGCTAAAACTATGTTAAAGAAAATTGTAATAGAATCGGATAGTTTTTAAATAAGCTGCAACAAAGGCCCTAAGAAGCAGATTAATATTCAAAATTGGTGGTAGTTGAAGTCGGGGAAATGTTTTTGTCTTTTATGTAGTAGCGGGAGGACATAAGAAGTTGTTTTTTTAAAAAAAAGAAACTAGTGAATAGGACAGTTTTTAAGGGACCTATAACAAAGGGCCCAAAAAGGGCCAACTAATAGTAAAGAGCAGGGTCCTAACGTGAAAACTTGTTAAACGATCTTCAATTAGTCACAATTAAGCATAGAATAATATTTTAAAGAAATGCACAAAAAATTGGGTAAATGTTTAAAAAAGGGCCCTAGGTCCCCAATAAAAATATTTGGGTGTTGATCTAGGAAGAAGAGTCCAAAACTCAACTTTAAAATTATGTACTGAGAAGGTGAGAAAATCAGGGGGTGAAAAATTCTTGGCTCACAAAAAGTTCAAGGGGACCTGGACCGGATCCTACGGCACCATAAGGGCCCCAGCATCTAAACTGGAATGTAGAAATGTAAGACTAACTAAATGGAAAAAGGATATCAAAAATGAAGATCGGATTAAAAGGAAGCAATTTATTAACCTTTTATTTGCGCAAACACTTGAAGGGGCCCTGTATCGAGTCACAAGATGTCAGGGTCTTATCTGGAGTGTAGAAAGTCGAGAATAACTAAATGGAGAAAGGTCCCCCAAAACGAAGAAGATTGGATAAAAAAGGGGGCAAGTTATTAACAATTTTGTGCATAAGAAAGGGCCCAGGTGCCCCAGCCCTTAAAAAATAAAATCTGAGCCACAGGTGCATTAGGACCTGTCTTGGACTATCCTCACCTAAATTTGCAGACTTCTATGTGCGGTAGATTTTGCTGGCCATTCGCACACAGCAGACTTAGACAAAACTTTGCTTTATTAGTATAGATAATCAGTAACAAAGTAATAATTCACTTAAAATATCAGCCTTGTGAAAACTGCATACCAAATGTGGGGCCCCCAAAATCAGGGGCCTCAGGTTGACGGCCCATGATAATCAGTCACTCAATCTGTATAATTAAATCGTCATAGAATGTCTCTAACAGTGCTCCTTTCGGCTCAGACCCAAGTTTCCTTTGAATCTCACCCTATCCGTCCAGAAACGATCATAGTCCTGATAATTCATAAAGGAAAAAAAGTTGGGGGAACATTTCTGGTAGTAGAAAATGATAGAAAAAATTATATTTATTACATGAAAATGATATTGTAATAATAACTGAAAAATTAAAAAAAGAACACTAAAAAAATTCTTTTATCAAAACGTCACATTTCTTTTTGAACTCAAAAGAAGCTTTTGGGGCCCCTTGGGATGCGGGGCCCCTCGCGATTGCGACCATCGCGACCCCTTAAATCCGCCCCTGCCGAGCCCCCAAAAAATTTGTGTAATCAGAGCTAGAGCCCGATACTGGATGTACGCAGTAGAAAATTGCTAATAACCAGTGGCGTACTCAGGAGGTGGGCTGATGGGGTTCCAACCCCCTCCGAAATTTCTAGAAAGTATCAAGTTTAATTACTAAAGTTTAGCAAAATGTAATGACACCTGCTAAGATGACATTCAAAATAAATCAGAAAAATATACCGTTTTAGACAGGTATTCACCTTAGAAAGTGTGTTATTTCCCATTCAGAGACCACGAAATAGCCATTTCGACCATGTTTCCTTTATAAGCCCCCTCCGAAATGATAAGTTCTAGATACGCCACTGCTAATAATGTTTTAAATTTGTTTCAATATTATTTTATCATTTAAAAATGTCTTCTTTCATAGAAACAAGTATTAATTCTAAATATTCATTATATGACAATGTTTTGTGATTTTCATGTTTAAAATAGCAAATTTGTTATTTATACCCAACCAGTGACAGAAATCTGCAAAAGTACAATTCTTTCAATCCATTGATGTACAACTGAGGCAGGAAGACCCAAGTACTATTTTCCAGTAATTCTGAAAAAAGGATTTTAAACAGAAGGCGAGAATAGAGAAGAGATACCCCACGGCCTATTTATGTTATCAACAATGACAGTGTAAGTTTTTAAATGATTATAGAACACTTTGAGAAATTTAGACTACATTTTTCTTTCTTCAAATAGCAAGTTTATTTTCCTTTTTAAATTTAGTAATAAACAAAATTTTCACTTTGATCCCAAACCCGAAAACTGGAGTAAAAACAGAGTCCGAGCCCGTATCGAACCCGGGGTCGGCCTCGGGATGAACCTGTCTCATCATTAAATTTCCTCAGAAATACTTTTTAATATTCAATTGTTAAATATTGAGAATTATTAATATTAATTAAATGATTAAATATTTAAAAAAATTGTTTCACATCGTCAAGATTAATTACTATTTTAACATTTCAGTCTTGCCATATGAGAAATTATTTCATAAAATCTTCATTGATAAAATAAAGAAAAATGTGAAATAACATTTTTTTCGCTTCATTTCATTTCAGTGCTATTCATAATAAAAGAAAAAACAGACCTGTGATATTTTTTCGTAATATTAAACTCGGCATTTTGGAAAAGGCGTATAAATGTTTCTCTTCTGCATAAAATTTCGATGTTTTCCTTTGTAGATATTCTACAAATTTATTTCGTCTCTCTTAAGGCTAAAATATTTTCACAGCTTTTGCGGTAAATTTAATCTTTGAATCTAATGAAAGACATATCTTTCACACAAACTTTTCATTTTGTGAAAAATGAGAAAGGTCGTGGGAGAAATATTGTGCTTTACAAATAAAATGCAAATCATCTGCCACTTTGATTAAAAGATATACTGAATGATTCATAATAGAATTTATGGTGATTGTATCTTAAACCGCGGATGATACTTCCAACTACTTCTTTGGGTACTTCTGTGTTATCCAGGTGCAGTTGATACATCGACAAGTATTATTCTTATAGACATCATTCGAATTACATTCATTTCATTTTAAATATGAGCCGTTCACTACTCATGTACATTATATTTCATTATATTAGACAGTGTTGGCATTAATCGATTACTTTTTAGTCGATTGATTAGTCAATTAAATGTTTAATATTACAAAATTTAATCCTGGTCCGTTTAATCACGATTGAAATTGAAAAAAGTAAGTGCTCTGTAAAAAAAAAAAAATGTATATATTATGTATATTATTATTATGTATATAATGTATAATGTATATATCGTGATTAATTTAATCATTAATGTGATTACACAGACGAAAATTAAATATGGCCGCCATTTAACTTTCTTAAATTCGCTTTCATTGCTACGAGATCGTTATTAAGGCTCTTAATACCCTATTGAATATTATACTTTATTGAATATGTATATAATATATATATTGAATATTATGCCTATTATCATTTTCCCTATTGAATATTATGCAGGATCACACAAAATTATTCACATATATCAAGGACAAAATTAGCAAATTATTGATTAGGGACAGTTGAAACAGTTTTTATAAAACTCATATGTTCTTTTGTAATTATTTTAGGCAAATGGGAACAATATTATCAATCAATTTAATTTATACTAATACTAGCAGTTACCCGTGACGTCGCTCACGGAGCAATAAAAGAAAGATAAATTACATTAATAAAGAAAAACATTCCACTCCTGATAGTGGAAAGGTATATAATTAACCAGCTGTTTATCACATTTTATAGGAGATGATACGGTATTTCTTATTTATAGGTGCCTTGACATAACTGAGTCATAAAAAAGTGAAATTTTGTGCCAAATAATATTAAACAAAAACATAATTTGCAGAACAAATTAAGCAACAAAACAATTTATTTCCTGCATTGTTTAAGCCCATGAAGGGACAGATTTTAAGATATTCCATTCAGTTATTTCTACATTTAATGTTAAATTTTTGTAACAAATGAGTTAAACCAATTGAACATTAAAAATAAAAATAAAATTCAAACAATATGATACTTAAAACACACCAAAAACTTAGATTCCGTTCAAATGAAAACGAAATAAATCTTAGATATAAGCTCTGGTGTGTGAGTTTCTTTAAAATACACAAATGTCACATTGGCACCAGCATTTTAGAAACAAAAAATTCGGTATGTAATATACACGAAAAAATGCATTATAATTTTATTTTCAAATAAATTCTGTCGAATATTCAGGTGAGATTGTAACATTCGGAGATTAAAAATAAGTGGGAAAAAATTCACCCACCAGAGCTCAAAGAGTTTTAAAGGTTTACATTTGCATGTATCTTATCATTTTATATACACCTAATATAAACATAATACAAAATCTGGAATACAAATATTTACAACTTAAAAATAGAAAAAGTCTAAGATTTACTTCACTTGAAGCCATGACTTTCATAACCACACAAGTCCAGCTGAATAGATATTGAGAAAATCAAGAAAATCTGATTATTTCTTGGAAATTTTAATTTGGAAATCAGATTTTTTTCATAGTTATACTTTTCTGAATTAGAAATGTCAGTAAGGGCTAAAATAACAAGTATTACAAATAATTTGTCTGTAATAAAATAATTAAAATACTGGACTTCTGTTATTATGGAACTCATTAGTCTGTTAAATTGGTTTGAGATACCATAAATCTGATATGGAAAAGGAATGTACTTATTTTTAAGCAATAATGTCTGGAAATGAAACCAAAAACAGTCACTGTGTCCAGTCTCTATTTTCACAATAATGTAATACAACAAACAACAAATTTATTTTGCTCATATCTTTCCTTCACTTATTAATTAGAATCCCACACTTCACTTCCTTCAGCACTGGGAGTCTGATATTTACCATACTGGACAAGAACTCTCTGAAAGTAAGGTTGCTTTGCAGGTAAAATTCAGGACAGATATTTTTCGATGTTCCTGGCATTACCAGCTTTCAGAGGAATTTCAAATCTATAGGCTCGCTCCAAGTTTTTCTCATCATATTTTCCTTTCCCTGTCATCATGAATGTTTCTATAAGTAATTTACTTGATGTTGAAAAAACAGGTCTATATTTGAATCATTACCATATGAATAATAATTACTTAATCCTTAACCGGAAACGTGAAAATTCCGTGCACAAAAGAACATTTAATAATTTACCAAATAGTGAACTTAAACATTTAATCTTTCATAGTAATGCATTAACATGACCAATTTTTTAATAAAACAGCGTAAAAATACGTTTTGAATGTTGGAGAGAGAAAATATTAAGGCCAGATATGTAAACGCAACCGTCTCACAGACGGCACGTTTCCAGTTAAGGGTTAATAACTGTTTATATATGTCTTAATTAATTGTTTCATTCACCTAATTATTTTTCACAATACTTCTTGGTTATTATTAGAACATAATTATGTTGAAAATTATTGAATCAATCATTTAATATAAGTAAGGTAAATTTTTCTTACTTTTTCTCTTTTGAAGATTTAGTAGGTTGATGATACTATTACCTTTTGATCGAAGTTGATTTTCATACTGCCATGGCACTGCTGGTATGTTTTTTTTTTTCATTTCTTTGCTATAGTGTGAAAGAAGTACCGTAATTTCCGGTGTATAGCCCGCAGATCAGTTTGGACCCAGAAATTTTATTCAATATATAAGACCAATATTTACCGTGATCTAAAAAGTTACATTTTATTTTTAAATTTTTCTGTATCGAAACACGATTGTTTGATCCGCGGGCTATACACCGGAAATTACGGTAATAGATTAGTATTTATGTAAGAAACTTTGTGAATTAATCTTCATCTCTCAATGGTTTTGAACTTGATATTTAATTTAAGAGTCATATTAATGGTTCACATTCACATTATATATTACTACACATATTCGATTTAGGAGAGAGATAAAAAACCTTGCTTTCACATTAATGTTCGAAGTTGCACAGAGAGAAACCGTTTTAGTAAAGTCTTTTTGGATCTTTAGGTCGTAGAATACCAGATATCCAGGCTCAGGTCAATGTCCGTTTGACGTCACGATGGGCCATGTTATGTCCTTGACTCAGCTCTTCGCAATAAGCGAACGCTATAAGAAGTTCTTTTCTGTTTCTGAAAGTCTGAGATTACAAAAATGAAGGGACATATTCACAATACTTGATGTATTACTTACAGTTATGGTTTTTGATATGTATCCAGTTATTTAATAATGTGTTATACTAAACTCGTGTCGGCTTTTTGCTTTCCAGAACAACACAGGTCCATGTACTTGTGTGCTAATGAAACTCAACACGTCATTAACATGCGGAAGATACGGGAACTTGTGTTGTTTTGAATGTCAAACGATAGAGCTCAGTTACACGATTAGAATGATATATATATAACTCATATAGTGCCGAAAAGTGGACTTGTGCTGGTGCGGCCTCAATTTCATTTCAACGTAATCTTTTTAGTGTGTTTTAAGTATCATATTGTTTCAATTTTATTTTTGTTTTTAATGTTCAATTGGTTTAACTGTTACAAAAATTTAACATTAAATGTAGAACTAACTGAATGGAATAATTTAAGTCCCTTTTCGGGCTTAAACAATGTAGGAAATAAATTATTTTGTTTTATAATTTGTTCTGCAAATTATGTTTTTGTTTAATATCTCAAGTTTTTTAATAATTACGGCATTCAGGCGAATTCATTTCAAAATTAACGGAGATTTCCATCATCAGAGTTTCATGTATGCTGTTTCGCATCACAATTTGTAATGTAATTTTCGAATGATTAATCAAAAATGTTTCACCAGTGCAGTAATGTAAGTTGTTGTAGTTTGAACAAACTATTCTAAATTGAGCCTATTAAATCTATAATAAAAGCATAAAAAATCAATTTTACTTAGATTTATTCGCCCTACACAAACTACAATCGAAATTCTGACCAATCGTGCAAACCCTGGATCAAAATTTTGATCATTAAAGGGTAGAAATCAGCTTATTGAATGACGATTTGGGCATGTTTGTGCTTTGCCAAAGCTAGCTAAGCTTTATAGGCGGTTTTTGGCGACAGGAATATGCTTATATATTACGTCCTCAACGATTGTGTTTAAATTTCCCTAACTAATTTTAATTTGGAGTAGGGTAATTCCGGGATTTATGCCGCATATTTTTTTTGAATTTGTGTATATTTAATTATATCCCATGGTGGACATAAAATAAAAAAAATCATGCTGTGCTATTTAATGTTAAATATACAACACGTGTACAGCGACAAAAAAATTCAAAACAAATAATTAATAATTTTTAACAAATTTTTTTTTCTAAAACATTGCACTGCGGCGCGTTACCCGTACATTCAGGTTGAGACGCCGCACTTGTGTGGTAGTTATGCCGCACTTGTGTGGTAGTTATGCCGCGCTTGTAATAAGAACTGAATGCAATTATAAATAAAAATATTTAAAAAAATATTCATATCTGGACTATAATTAACGATGTAATAACAAAATGAAACTAAATGAGTACAATGAAACGTATTAGTAGATTGAAATTAATAATTGTTTGCCTACTTTCAATATTAAAATTATCGACTTATTTTTTTACATTAAATTTTAATTGTTATTTCAGCAACAACGTAATATCAATCTATTAGAGAGAGAAAAGAAAAAAAAGTAAAATTGTGTTTACATAATTTATTTGTTAAGCCTTTCGGGACAGGCGGCTTTTACACAAATTTTATTCGTTTGGCACCACTTTTTTAAAAGAAGTTACCTTTACTTAAATAACCATGAAAAAGCTCTAGTTAAAGAAAGCAAATATTACTTTTCTTTTTTACTGGTGCCAGAAACAAATATTGTACGCTCTTTATGAAAGTGCTTATATGCACCTATGGTCGTGAATGGGTTAATAGACCTGTTTTTTCTACTACAATCCACAGAAAAAATGTCGAAACAGTACAGTCTTCATGTAAGTACATTTAACACATGATGCAACGAAGCCAATTGCACTTCCTCTTTTTTGGAGGTTTTCTAAACATTCCGTGCAAAGAACGTCTGCGTTTCGCGTAATCTAATGTTTCATTATTATCATCTTCACTGTCATCTTTCTTGACCTTATTACTTTTTATTTTCTAATTTTTTCTCCTTTGGTTTTAGTAGACTTGATAACATGCTTAGCATGGTTAGTCTGTGCAAAAAGAAAAGGAAAAGTTAATAACACTTAATCATCCCGTACAAAAGAAACTGCGGCATGTGTACCGGAATTGCAGTGCGGCATGTATCTCATTTTGTATGATCCAGACGTCGCACGGTGTAAGATTTTGCAAATCTAGCGGGGAAAAAGTCCAAAAATCGACTTGCAGTAATTTCACTTTTAGATATTTCAAATATCATCCAATACATTGGAGAAAAAAAATGTAAAGTGATAGCAGCATAACGCCACAACAATACCATCAAAAATCGGCTCAAAAACCAAATTTTCTTTTAACCTTTTTAGAATGGCGATTCTGTAGTTGTAATTGCCATTGATATTTTTTGGCTAAACACATACTTATTTTGTAAATATTTTTTAATGATAGTACAGAATCTTTACAACAATGTAGATACTTTCTATTTTACAGTTACAATTGCTATTTAGAAGTGTTATATTTAAAAAATAATTTTTTAAGTCAATATAAAAATTATTTGAAAATTTAATATCATATGATAATTTTTAAAAAGCTGCCAAAAATTTTGTACACGCTTGTACATTGTAATATAATTTATTTTGTAATTATGTAGGCATATAGATATAGAATAAATCAATTTCAGCTGCCACTATTTGCAACTGTTGAATGTAAGTAATTTTTTATCAGATACGGAAGTGTAAATTTCGAACAGAGAATTATATGATACTTTAAAAAATTATGTCACTAGACATGAACCATTCCCTGTTAATTCTAAAAATATCATGATAGATTATTTATTACACAAATATAATCTTCATCATTCCTCATCTGTTATGTTAGACCAGATTAAGCGGCTGATCCATTCATTTATAATTGGCAGAAATTAAAGAGGGAGAAACTAACATCTCTTACAGAACGTTTTTTGAACTAAAATAAGAGATGGTCAGATTCGAATATTAACAATAAATATATTTACTTTGCAGAAGAAATAATTACTACCAGAAAAAGGTTGGACAAACAAAGAATTTTTTTTATTTAAGTGGACCGAAATAAAAAGACAAAAGGTGCATTCGTTATTCTCGGAACACAAATGAATAACCACGCGCCACGTGTTTAAAACTGATACAATCTGGAAAAAAAGGATGCTATGGATGTGTTAAAAAATATATCTGAAAGCCCTTAAAGAGCAACGACATTTTAAAAAATCGTTCAAAAAGCCCGATATTCGTCATATAAAAAAGGGCTGTAATGAAGAAAATCAAAATTTTATAATGGGTAAATCCACAGTCATCATCTACTTCTTACTCTAGATCCATAAAGTTTAAGTTCATCATGGAAACTGATCAGTCAATAACAGAAGAATTTAAAATTGTCAGAAATTAAATCTTTACAGCTCTTGCACTAACTGTAGTAGAATTCAATGTTCAGACGTATGACATAAGCACAAATTTGACACAGTGGTAGATAGCACAATGTGTAACATTCCATCTTCAAATAAAGCAACGTAAAAATGCAATGTCTGTAACTGAAAATTCAAGGTGGATTAAAAAATTATTCACTAATATACGAATAATACTCACAAGTTTTCTTGAGGCTTATCGGCACAACATGCACAATTAAGATTTATGGAATGTCTTTTACTATTGATTATAGATTTGATGTAAAGCAATAGGAGTTCCGAAAACCTAAAGAAAAATGAAGTATCGCAGAAAGAAAAAATATATAATTGAAAAATTTAGACTTAAAAGAGAATTATTATAAAAAACTTCAAAACAAGGGCAAGATAATATTAATGTAGGAAATAGAAAAAGGAAGATTTTTTAAGGATGCTGCAGTGGCCGCTAGCAATATATCTCCCTTTAACCCTAGATCTACCGGGAATTTTATTCAAGTTTTAATAAAACGTTCTACACCAGAATTTTTATTTAAAACTATTTAACTTATTTATTTACCTTATTTTTGTCTGGTTTATATACTTAGTTTATTTTAAAGAAATTTCTGGTTTGAATGAATATTTTGTATGTACCTGTCGGGTCCAATGGACCCGTCTGGTAGACGGAGGGTTAAGCATTACAAATCATGACATTAACATCTCAATAAAACCATAGAGCGGCTGAAGCACCCTGAAGTTTTAACATTTATACGGTCACCGAATATACAAATAATAAAAGGATAGCAAACAACGGAAAATGACAAATATTCACTTTATAACACTGGTAACTACAGCAGTATGTAATTAATTAATTACTATTTTTTTAATACACGAAAACTCTTCTTGTTGAAAATAAACATGTATTACATTTTTAAAAATGTGCACTGAATATCATAACACTAGGCAAATGTCAACGTATGTAAATGACAAAACATCTTTTTTATTATGATTATGATGATGGAATAACAATAACGTGAACTGTACAACGTAATGCGTAAAGATATACAGTAAAACCTCCGTAAAGCGAACACGTTCCGTTTCAATAAAAATTGGTCGCTCCGAGAGGTAGTCTCTTAATGGAGGTCATGTTTAAATCTAGATTTTAATTGTTGGAAAAGGGTAACAATTAATGTTACTAAAATTTATTTTTCGCATTAGGAAACAATGTGAAAATTTAAATATCAAAACAAATGTTAATTACATAAGTTAATCACTGCAGACTTAAAAAAATTAATACACTGACGTTTGCTTTGATTTTACGGTTTTATCTTTTATAACTTTTATTTCCAAGTCATTTCCAAGTTTAGTAAATAAAAGCAATTTTTCTTGGACGGGAATAAATAATGACGATTTCATAATTTATCTATTTCTTTGAGAGTTTCCCGACAGAATAGGGCAGAGGAGTTTATTGACCGTCATTATTAATTTGTCACGAGAGTTAAATTCATTGGCTAAAAAGGCACAAAGGGGTTGAAACACATAAAAATTAACCACATAAATTAAAAAAAAATTCTAAACTTAGTTCAGAAGTTTGATGAATAATGCGCTTTCCGGAATTATTTTTGTAATAAAACCTTCTTCTAGCGACCAGGAAAAAAACGAAATTTGTTTCATTTTCTTCAAAGAAATTGGTCGCTCATGGAGGGAGTTCAACTAGGATGGTATCTGAATGGAGGTAAAATTAGTATATGGGAATAAATTCCGTTCCATGAAAGAATGATCGTTCAGAGAGGTGGTCGCTTAATGGAGGTGGTCGCACAGGGAGGTTTCACTGTATTTTTTCATAATACATAACCATTTTATCTCTAGTAAGATCAATTTTATTACTTTAATATCGATAATTTTCATAAATTGAATTTTGACCCGCTAGATTCGCAAAATCTTACACTGTGCGTCGGCCATCACAGTTACCTACCACCGCTAAGGGGAATGGCGTAATCATACACACAGTACTCTATACAAACGCTACACTTAGTTTTGACTTCGAAATCATGCATGCATTTAGTAATTAGTATATGAAAAGTATTTAAGCATAACTTGTTTAAAAGTTTGGACAGTGAAATCATGCACTTACGTCAAAATAAGGATTGCTCTTCTACAAGTAAGCATCGAAATGGGATTCACGATATACACTGGTTAAAATAATCTCATTGCGCACATATACTGCGCGTTTGACGACCATCTATCGATAATTACAAGAAATACAAGGGGTGCGGCATCTATCCCCGATGCGGCGACTCTCCCGGAGTTACCCTATGCTATAAGCTCAAAATTAAATGGCGTTGAATCAGTACAACTTATTTCATAATAACTATCTAAGCTATTAATAGAACAAGACTTCACTTTTCTCTTCGGCAAATTCTCGATTTCATTTTCTTTTCGTGAAATCATGTCTGACAAAAAATTCTTTTCTATATGTAACTGATATTCATGTCACAATATATATTCGAAACGGAAAAGTCAAAACATACATTACAATACTTATTTGCTTAAAAGACTTTATTAAAAACACATTAAAAGTATATTAAAAACTTATATTGACATGTTTCAACTTTTTCACTGAGTCGTCATCAGAATGTATAACAAAAATTAGAAATACAATGCATATGAAAACTGTAAAAAAATCATCGAATATAAACAAGCAAACATATAACGCTCCCTACGTTTATTGCTATCGCTATTATTGGAATATATATTGTGATATGGTTATTAGTGGACGTAATTAAGACTTATTACTCTTACTTACACTTACATTTGATATTCATGCTTAACAATGAATATCAGTAACATATATTTTAATGTTTTGTCTTAAGTATGACGTCATATTCACCTGCTTTCTGTATTTATACTTTTATGCTCTCGTTTCCTTAACAAATGTTTGAAAATGTCCTTTTTATTATAAATACTTCGTCATATTCATTTCCTTTCTGTAATTCATTCTCTGTATTGGTACAAAATATTTGAAAATCATCGTTTTCTTTCCAGTATGACGTCATAAATATTTTCTGTTCAATTCTTCAAAAAAAAAAAATTCAGTTTCAGTTTTCACGTGGAAATCATGTAAAAAAGGTACAATTTTATATCCGTTGATTCTCAATGAAAATAACGAAATTTTGAATTATTAACGAAAATATTTGAATAAAGAAAATAAAACTTAGCCTATTTTATTTTCTGGTTTATAATACACTTATATGCAAAGACATTTAATCATCCATTTTGACTCTGACGTCAGGAAAACATTTTTACACTTTAAATTTATAATATTATCAGAATTGCCAAAGAATAAAAAAAATTGTGGCATCAGGGACAAAACGGTGGGAAGAAGTCAAAAAAAGTTATGAGCTCCATAGGTTTTACTATGTTCAATTAACATTGAGAAGTGGCACTGGAAATAAATAAGTATTGCACTGCCGCGCAACACCTAAATAAACAATCTCAAAACGGGGGGTTGGCGGGCGTAGCTCGCAGGGGAAAAGCCCCCTAGTATATAAATATATATTCTACATTTTGGTGAATGTTAACGAAAGCATGTCTTAAAAAAATTACATTTATTTTATTTGAAATGAATAACTTTTTTTAGAATGAAATTAATTAAATGAATTGATATGAATGAAATTCCCAGTTATACTGTCATTTGCAATGACGATAAATAAGTCACAAGGCCAAACATTTTCTACAGTTGGACTGTATTTAAAAGAACTGTTTTTTTTTTCTAATGGACAACTAAATGTAAGTATTTCAAGATGTAAAGAGGAAGGACAGTTAAAAATTTATGTCGAAGATACTGAACAGCAAGGTCAGTTTTTAAACAATGAGAGATTTTTTACAAAAAACATCGTATATCCATGAAGTTTCGTAACCAAATTTTAATTTAACCTTAAATTGCATTTTTTACGTATTAATAATGTAGTAGAAAACCGCTAATCCACGAACTTGTTATGCATGAACGCCTGTAATCCGCGATCAATTCATGAATGTTAATAAAGAAACTGAATTCTTGGAAAATGTTTCAATGATGACAAAATTTTGAAAACATTGTTCACCAATTTTAATATTTTTCTTTCTCTCTGTATATAATTTCATACAACACGTAACTTTTCCTATATAATTTAAATTGATTGTGCATTTAATTAGTACATTATTTTAATTATTTATTCACGCAGTAATACTTGAAAAATACAATTTGAGATGAAAAAGTATTTGTTTTAAATAAAAGAGGCTTACTTATATAATATATTTAATCATTTATCGTTTTTTAGATTAAGTCGTAATTATAAAATTGCAAAAAACATTTTAAAATATTACATTTAGTATATTTGAAAAATTATTATTGCTATTTAATGATGTTACACTGTGAGATCTTAATAAAGCATCTCTTACTGATTTTTACCCATAGATGACATACTACACATAAACATAAAATTCTCTAATTTTGCTATTCCTTGCCAAATAATTATGAAAAGAGTCTTAGTGGGTAATTTTAAGTGATAATTAAAATAATAAAATCTGGATTTTTTTCTTTTTTGCTGTTTTCACATTATTATTATTATTATTATATATTTTTTTCTGACATTTGTCTTTTATTTTCAAAATTTCCTGATTCTTTTGTCAACAAAACTTACTAGCTTCTTTCATCTAAAACTTACTAATGATTTTAATTCCCCCCTTCCCCCATTAAATCATGATCAGAAATTTGCAAACCTTTTAATAGCTTATATTAATAATCATTTTAGGATTATTTTTTTACCACCCTGAAATATAAATAAAAACTTTAGTACACATTTGTAATAACAGAGGGTGACAAAAGACATCCATTGATAAACAAATCGCTGAGTTTCTCAATCCCAACTAAAAAAAGTTCCGACACTGAGCCTAACAGGAAAAAATACCTTTTGATGAGGGTTTGGCATTAGTCCAGAAATATTTAATTTTTTTTTTTAGAGCAACAAAGTTTTGTGACTTAGCAAGAACTTTTGATTATTTGTAGACTGCAAGATAAAATTCAACAACAAAAACCAAATGTCTTAAAAGAGACCATTGATGCTATGTCTAAAAATAAAAATTATTATTTTAAAAATAGTTTTTACCTTACTTATATGTTTAAATGTGTAATTTATTTATTTTTAAGAATTAACAATCTAAATTCTTCAAAATAGGAATTCTAAAAAAATTAAACAAAGATTGAATAGTCATGATCTGTAATCCGCAAAAAGCCTCAATTATGCTGCGATTCCCAGTTTTAGTGGTAAATAGCAGTGATAGATGGCGCTGCAAGCAATAGGTGCTAAATCCAGGCTCGATATTTTGGCCTTTCTCTTCTCTCATGCGAAAAAAGGAGATTAAAATGTTTTAAATGGATCCCGAAGTACCAAAAATCGGGTCTGAAATTAGCACCTATTTCTCGCAGCGCCATCTATTGTTTTAAATGCGAACTAAAATCAAGAATCACAGTAAAAAAAATTCCTGACATCATACATAACCCTCCTGCAAGAATATTTTTAATATCTGTCACCGTTTGTAAGCTATTGAATTTTAAAATCCATCACTCATTTTTGGGACACCCGGTATATATATATATATGTATGTATGTATGTATGTATATAAAACAGTCGAAGCATTTTATTCAAGCATAATGCCAAATAACTTTGTACATGATAACAAATATCCTGTTTCGTTTTTCATAAATCATAAAGTTCACAAAGTCCCTTATTCCCACCGTTTTACTCAAAATCTACAAATATTAACTTTCCTTATATATATATAAAGTATATATTTTAAAAACAACACGAATGTTCTACAACTTATATAAATCTTGAGAGTCTCGTTTGTGTAAATTACTGAAAAATCTCTGATTTTAGTGATATAAGAATTCTTAACTACAACAGCATTCTAAAATCTGTAATCAAAAGAACAAAACATTATTAAAAACAGGTTAAAAAAAATGTAAACGTCATGATCTTTATTTTTTTTAAATAGTCAAAGCATTTAATTCAAGCATATTACAAAATAACATTGCACATGATTGCAAATACCCTCTTTCGTTTCTTTAAAAGCAAAGAGTTCACAAAATTCTTTATTGACACTAGGGGGCTCGGCCCCCTACGAGCTACGCTCGCCAACCCCCGTCCAGACACCGCAGATTCTAAATGCACGCTAATTTGATCGGCTTTAAAAAGATTTCGAAAGATTGAATTATAATTTAAAAAACAGTTGCGATCTCCCTATAAACGAATTTCTATTCATTTCTCTTTGATTGGGGAATTTTAACGCCAAATCCGCTGCGGTACTACTTGATTATCCTGTCGACCAATTTCGCCAAATTATATAAATCGCCAAACCACTCGCCAAATTATACAAATTGATATAATTTTTATTTTAAATAACGAAAGAACAAATAAATTCGTACAACATTAATAAAAACACAAATAAAACGTCGAAATAAAAATAACTTGATGACGTATACAAGTGTAACAACATTTCAAAATAAGCTAATATAAAAGGAATTAAGTAAAGAGAGTCTTTATCTCCTGGTATTTTTTAACAAAGCGAAAAGAAAGTTCTTTTAAATGAGACATTTTAAATTAATTCTCAAAATATGAAATAAATGTCTAGCGCAATTTCTAAATTTAAACTTTTTTGCAATATTATTTTGTGTTCATTTTATGTAATAACTATAATGTGACGTAAATATGACGTAATTTCTCCTAAGACTTCTAACGCATGTTAATGAATTTATTATTTTACAATATCCTTTCTCTTTTAAAATTCACGTGCATACTTTTTATGACGTAATTTTTAATAAGTTCCTGCTTTTTATACGTAATTATTTAATTCTAATTTGAAAGTTTTTTTCCTGTTTATAATAGTCACGTGTAAATAAATTTTTAATTTGAAGCAAACATTATTGCTTGCGCTTTTTATACAGTTGGCAACAGTTTAAATTAGTACAATTTTCTGAAATCTGTAAAAAATATCTCTAGAAATGCTGAAAATTTGAATTTAAAATAGAAATAAAACCTGAAAAAAATGAGTCAAAATGAAAAAATTAATGCAATCTGCACTCCGGCAAATTCTAACGCATAAAATGATCTAAAAATGATTACACTGCCATGTATAGTTTTTGCTGCTATAAAACTTTTTTAGTGGAACGATTTTGTCCAACTTTAGCATTAAATATCTCCTAAAATAATTCTTCGATTTGAAAACTGTCTGCTTCAGCGTATTTATCAAACATTTCTGTATAAAACCACCGATTTTCATATTTTTGTATGCATTATTTTTCTTAATATTAACGAAGAAAGACCTCCAGTCACAAAAAATTCAAAACCGGCGGCGGCGGCGGCGGTGACAGCGGTAGTTACTTTTTTTTAGAATAGAGAGATATTTCACTCAAAATCTAACAAATATTGCCTTTCCAAATATATATAAAGTATATCAGAAAATATATGAATGTTCTGAAGTTTCGTTTGTGTAAATTACTGAAATATAGCTGATTTTAGTGATATAAGCGTTAAAATTAGGTGTAATATAATATGTCCCACCGCCTCTCAAGGGGTTTCAAACCAAAGAGTTCACAAAGTTGCCACCGTTTCACTTAAAATCTAAAATTATTGCCTTACCTAATATTGTATAAAGTATATGGGAAACTACATGAATGTTGTACAGTTTTGTTTGTGAAATCGCTGGTTTTAGTGGTATGAGAATTCTTAATTAGAACAATATTCTAAAATCTGTAATTAAAAGAACAGAACATCATTAAAAACAGATAAAAAAAATTCCTTAAACATAATGATCGTTATTAAAAAAAACACTCAAATTATTTAATTGAAGCATAGTGCAAAAAAACCTTTGTACATTATAACAAATTCCCTGTTTATTTTTTCATAAACCAAAGAGTTCACAAAATTCCTTATTGCCACGTTTCGCTCAAAATGTACAAATATTGCCTTTCCTAATATATATAAGGTATATATTTCAGAAACTACACAAATGCTCTACAACTTACATAAATCTTAAGAGTTTCGTTTGTGTAAGGAAAGTAAATGTTGTTTATCTTATGTCTGAGAAACATTTACACGTACTTTCGCCGTGAATTAAAATTTCTGACATAGAAAAATGCGCTGTCAGTGAACGCCATTTTTAGGAGCAAGAAAGGGATTTTAGTTGCAAAGATCTGAAAAGCAAGTACGTGTCTCTTAAAAATTTGAACTGACAGCGAAAAGAATAAACAAGTCAGAAATTGCACGTCAAACGTGGCAAATGAGATGCGTTTGTACTATAACTAGTTTTATAAATATTCAGATCTTGGTGCAATAGCTGTTGCACTCTTATGTAAAATTTATTACGGTTATATGTATTAAATTCAGTAATACAGAAATAATAGGACTCTCTCTAACTTAAATAGGACGTAATTACCATGGCAGCCTAGAATCATGACCCATCATGGGATAGCATTGAATTAATTACGTACGTTTGTTATTAATTAAGTATTCACTGAATTAAGTACGTATGATAGGATTTAATAGAATGAAGCAAACTTTTATTAATATCTTTTAAAGTTTTGATTCGATTTTCATAAATCTTGAAATGACTGGACAATTTCTGCAACGATTATGTATATTAAATTTCAGGCCATTTGGTTGGGTATTTTCTGCACTGTTATATTCGAACAGACCGACGGACCACACGACGGCATAAGTGCTACATATTTATATAATTACGAACGCAGCTAAAAAGACAATTTTTTCTTAATTTACGAAAATATAATATAACCACCAACGAAAATATACAATAACTTTCTTACGAGTTACCCACGATCTCAAATAGCGTTCTTTACCTTTAGGAAGCTAATAAACCAGTATATTTTCTAGATTTAAAAAAGAATTTATAAAAAAGTTTCTTTTGCTATCACTGATTTATGGAATCGTTTCCGAGTAGTTTTTATAGGGTATTAATCAGTTTTCTCAACCTCGAATATAGTTTTACGGATACTGTCTATTCTCTATTAAATATTTTCAGTAGCGTAACTGAATTTATACATGAAAGAGTTAGAAAATAATATTAACCCTCTCACTGACAAGTCCATGTTAATACTATTATTTTAACATGATCAAACGAATTGGTAAAGTTATCATACGAATTGAAAATTTCCAACAGAGCCGAAAACATTTTTTCGCTCAGTTGGAAATTTCCAATTCGTATGATAACTTTACCAATCAGTTTGATTATATTAATTTTTTCGTTCAATTGGAAATTTTCAATTCGTATGATAACTTTACCAATCAGTTTGATTGTGTTAATTTTTTCGCTCAGTTGGAAATTTTCAATTCGTATGATAACTTTACCAATTAGTTTGATTGTGTTAATTTTTTCTCTCAGTTGGAAATTTTCAATTCGTATGATAACTTTAATTGTGTTTGTTACAGTGTGTGTAACAGTTTGATTGTGTTAAAATAATCGTTTATCTACATATCCATCGTTTATATGGAATTCCTTTACCTGCGGTTTTATTCTGTAGAGCTGTCTGCATTACAGACCAGATGTTATTACCAATAAGGTTATCTGAGCGAAATATGCTCGCCGGTTGTTAGCCCAGTCAGCTTAAACGGTAGAGCTTTGGCCCCGTAAGCCAAGGGTCTGAGTTCGATTCCCGGACTGGGCATTCTTCGCTCAGTTAAAAATTTTCAATCCATGTTAATACGCTCACTAAGCTCCAGGTTTCGTTGCAATATAAGCATTGTTTAAAGTATTGGGTAAGTGCAAAAGCTCGTTCCCGATTTCCGATGCATCGAGTTTCGAAGTGTACCCAAGTGGTTTTAAATGGCGAAACGCAGTCGAATTGTCAACATTTAGTCTCTCAGCAATATCTTCAGTAGTAATCCGTGGATTATTATTAACAAAGTCACGAATTAAGTCATTATCAATGCCAGAAGGTCGCCCAGGGTGAATTTTATCGTTTAGATTGAAAAGATCATTTCGAAATCGATAAAAACCACTTTTTAACTATCCTAAGAGCGGGAGCACGATCCAAATGAACGTCTTGAATACTTTTTGTAGCACATCCAACTCTCACTTATTTCTTAATCTCATGTAACATAACTTACAGAAAATGTAGCTTTTCATTTTCCATTTTGAATATTAACTTTGTACACAAATTAATTTGAAAAAAAAATTAATGTTATGTTCACTCACACGACATGTAGATAACTGTCAATTAATAATCTATCTATACTTCATACTTCATCATCATCATCATCATATTATAAAGAGGTAAAAATTGTTTATTTGTAGGAAGTAAGCTCTGGAACTACCGAACCGATTCCAAAAGTAATGGTATCAAAATGATGGTGTTAGTCCAACTTAGAACATAGGCTATATCTTATGTCCGTGCCACTGGCCAAAAGGGGTGCAGGAGCAAAACACTTTCTAAAAATGCGATTTTTGTGTTACTGAAGGGCTAGAAACATGAAATTTGGAATGGTAGTTACTTATAAGATACTAATCATCCCTAAGGACATTTCTTTAAAAAATCGAAATTAAAAAGGGGTGAAAATGCGCGAAAAGCGTTCTTAAAAACGTTCTAAATGACGATTTTTACGCAATTTCAGGAAGCACCAAACCGATTTAAAAAATAATGGTGTCAAAATGATGTTAACAACCATTGCTCCAACATAGGCTACATTTTATGTCGGTACCACTACTCCTAAAGGGGGTGCAGGATATAAAAAACGTTCGAAATTGCGATTTTGTGTTACTGAAGGGTCCAGATACATGGAATTTGGCATAATAGTTACTTATTAGATATAAATGATCTCTAAGAACATTTCTTAAAAAATTCGAAATTTTAAAGGGATGAAAATTCGCAAAAACCGTTCTAAAAAACGTTCTAAATGGCTATTTTTACGCAATCTCAAGAAGTACCAAACCCATTTCAAAAGCAATGGTGTCAAAATGATGGTGTCAACCCATGCTCCAAGATAGTCTACATTTTATGTCGGTGCCACTACCCCTAAAGAAGGTGCAGGAGCCAAAAAAAAAAAAAAAAAAAAAAAAAAACGTTCGAAATTGCGATTTTTTTTTATACTGAAGGACCCAGATACATGGAATTTGGAATGGTAGTTACTTGTAAGATATAAATGATCTCTAGGAACATTTCTTTAAAAATTCGAAATTTAAAAGGGTGAAAATGCTCGAAAAGAGTTCTAAAAAACGTTCTAAATGTAGCGATTTCTGTGCGATCTCAGAAAGTACCAAACCTATTTCAAAAGTAATCGTTGGAAATTGATGATGACAGCCCTTGCTCCAACATAGGGTCTATTTCATGTCGGTGTCACTACCATCTAGGGGTTGCAGAAGCAGCAAACTTTCTAAATTGTGATTTTTGCGTTACTGAAGGCCCTAGAATCCTGAAATTTGGCAAGGCAGTTATTTATAAGATGTAAATGATCTCTTTGAACATTTCCTAAAAAATCGAAATTTAAAAGGGGTGAAAATGAGCGAAAGGGATTCTAAATTGCGATTTCTACGCAATCTCAGGAAGTACCGAACCGATTTAAAAAATAATGGTGTGAAAACGATAGTGACAGCCCTCACTCCAACATAGGCTTCATTTCATGTCGGTGCCACTACCCCAAATGGTTGAAGGAGCAATAAACGATCTAAATTGCGTTTTTTGTAGTACTGCAGGGGCTATCAACTTGAAACTAGGCATGGTAGTTACTTATAAGATATAAATGATCTCTAAGAACATTTCCTAAGTAATTCGAAATTTAAAAGGGGTGAAAGTGGACAAAAAACGTTCTATAAAACGTTCTAAATTGCGATTTCTACGCAATCTCAGAAAGTACCCCACCGATTTCAAATTAATGGTTGGAAATTAATGATGATAACCTTTGCTCCAAAATAGGATCTATTTCACGTCGGCGTTACTACCACCTTGCTGTTGCATTTTAAAAAACGTTCTGAATTGTGATTTTTGTGACACTGAAGGGGCTAGCAACTTGAAATTTGGCATGGTAATTACTTATGAGATGTTAATACTCTCTGAGAAGAGTTCCTTAAAAATTTGAAATTTTAAAGGGGTTAAAATGAACGAAAAGCGTTCTGAAAACGTTCTAAATAGCAATTTTTATGCAATCTCAGGAAATATAAACCGATTTCAAAAGTAATGGTTTCAAATTGATGGTGACAGTCCTCGCTCCAACATAGCCTATATTGTACGTTGTTGTCACTACCACCTGGGGGTTACAGGTGCAAAAAATGTTCAAAATTGCGTTTTTTGTGTTACTGAGAGGTTCTAACATTTTAAATTTGGAATGGCAATTACTTCGAGATGCAAATGCTTTCTAAGAATTGTTGAAAGAAAATTCCAAATTTAAAAGGAGGAAGTGAGCGAAAAGCGTTCTATAAGCGTTCTAAATTACGATTTTTATGCAATCGTATGAAATACGAAACCGATTTCAAACATAATGGTTGCAAATTGATGGTGATAGAACCTGTTCCAACATAAGCTATATTTTATGTCGAGGGTTGCAGGAGCAAAAAACTTTCTAAATTGCGATTTCTGCGGTACTGAAGAGGCTAGAAACTTTAAATATAGCACGATATATACTTATAAAATATAAATGTCCTCTAAGAACAGTCGAAAATAAATTCGAAATTAAAAAGGGGTGAAGCGAAAAGCATTCTAAAAGAGTCCTAAATTACGATTTATATAGAATCTCAGGAAATAATAAACCAATTTTAGAAGTTATTTGCTGCGAATCAAGATTGATAGTCCGTGATCCTATACGGGCTATATTTTATGCCGGTGTCACTAGCACCTGGTTGGCAGGAACAACAAAAAAGCCTTGAAAAACATCTAAATTCCGTTTTCTATAGAATATTAGGAAATACCAACAGATTTCAATGTTAATATTGGCAAATTAATGGTGAGAGTCTCTGTTTCAACATTTTTTGAGTAATTCTATTTCAACTCTGTTTCGACATTTTATATTGGTGTCACTAACACCAGAGAGGTGGTAGACTGTTAGACAAGAAGCTTTGAATTTCACATGATGGTTAATTTTAAGATGTAAATGTGTCAAGATGGTTTCTAAAAAATTCAAAACTGCAAATGAATACTGAAATGAGCATAAAACTCTCAAAATACTTTCTAAATTATCATTTATTTGGAATTAGTTTTATTTCTTCTTATTAATTAAAATCTCATTTCTGTCTATGGCACTTTTATGATGAAGTTTAGTCAAACTGTGGCTTAATTTGTAATTTTTGAATTATTTCAAAAAGTGTTCTTCTAATAAAAAATAGTCATGCAAATATCACTTGGCATATTTCAACTATTACGCGAGCAAAGCCGCGAGGTTTGCTAGTATGGTTATAAAAGAAACATCAGCACAGTCAAAATGGCAAGCTACTGCCATCTATGAAACAGGACACGAATTTTTGCATGATAATATGAATATAATATGATTCCAATAATGTGATTCTATTGATTTAATGGATTTTAAATACACTGAACAATTAATAATACTCTCAAGAATTACATTCATATTCGTAATTATTATTTTTTTTACATAATGTTGGAATAATATATATATATATATATATATATGTTTTTTTTTTCTTTTTTTGAGAAATTTCATCGAGAAATTTTTGAATCAAAAGGGATGCTCTTGTCCAGGCAAGAGTTATTAAAATTATATAATTAGGATGCAATTAAATATCAGATGTAACTTATATTTGTTATTTTGTTAAATAAACTAGAAACTTTGATTGAAATTTATCGTGATAGTTATAAGTAATTATAATTTTGTTATAGAATTATTTTTAAACGTGTGCATGGCATTTGTTCGTTCTCTGACAAAAAAATGTTTTCTTCAAGAATTCTTTATTAGATGGTTTTTAGCTTATCGGGATTATTAACAACGTGAGAAAACTTCATAATTTGTATTTCATTTTTTAAATGTTGGTACTAAAAGGGTTAAAATATTAAACTGACATACTCCTTTTCCTGTATATATTAAATTGGTAAAACATAATTAAAATGGTCATGAACTCCCATTTGATTACATTTAGTGAGAAAGCTCAGCACTCGGCACTTCCAGTGAGGGGAGAAGGTGAAAGTAAGAAATTATCTTTCAGATACACCAAACAAGAAAGAAAAATCATGCGTTAAGCATAGATTATGCAACACTTCCTGAATGCTTTAATAAAACTTCGTTATTTAGGGAAATAAGGTAAATAAGATAACTAAGTAAACATTTTAGAAAACACATAAAACATTTGAAAAACTGATTTAGCAGTAACCGCCTATATCCATGTATGTATTACAATAATTTTAAACAGCCCTGTATTTGATCTGTAGGTTGATATATATACTATATAATAGTAAAATTTAGTTTAGCAAGAAAACGCATAACAGGTTGAATTTTCTCTTTCAGCAATTTATACTAATAGATGGAAACATACTTGAATACTTTTGTACAGCCCTGTAGTTTGCCTAGAACCTTTGTTACACGTCACTATTTAGCTAAAATTTAATTCAAACTAAAACACTCTTAAAACTACTGAAATCACATTTCAAAAATTATCATTTATAGACGACCATGTATCCAATT
This sequence comes from Maratus speciosus, assembly GCA_963932465.1. Taxonomy (NCBI): domain Eukaryota; kingdom Metazoa; phylum Arthropoda; class Arachnida; order Araneae; family Salticidae; genus Maratus; species Maratus speciosus. The sequence continues at coordinate 442,105,391 of OZ010797.1, read as the reverse complement.
CTTTGCGCGACCCTGTATATCATTTTATCTATATACTACAAACATTTCTTAGTAAACTAAATGCAGTTTAGCATAAAAATGCATAAGTCATTTAAAAACCACCTTTAAGCAATTTGCGCTTATACCTAGTAACCCTTACGAATTTTTTTTTATGTAGCCCTGTATATGAATTATATAGCATTTATACACGCCATATAGTATGCATAAATATAGTGAAACATAAAAGGGCATATCATAATTAAAAATGCATTTCCAGCAATCATCGCTACTGTACAGTACTTCGAATACAATATAGCATGTGAAATCTTTTGTGTGTCCCTGTAAATGCTATGCACTTCGTATTATACATGAAATAAGTTATAGTAAACCTCAGCAACCTATATCAATTTCATCATATATGAAATACTTTATCATAATTAAAATACGCCGCAAACAATTCCCTCCACCCCTATATCATTATGCAACGGAATTATTTTGTGTGGCCTTTAAATGAATAATAACTATTCTTTGCACCGCACATTCTACAGAATGCATATTTTAGTGCACTTCATAAATGCATATCAATTTTATTATGTTCGAAGGCGTGTAACACCATTAAAAATCATTTGAAACGATTTTTCCCATTGGCCGTAATGTAACGGAATACTTTTGACTGTCCCTGTAAATGAACTATGCTGCAAACTTCGTTTGAAGTAGGGAACGTGCTAAAACGTCAATAACATCCAAAAATTTCAGGGCAATCCGAGTATATTTACGATAGTTAGGCTAATGTCAGACGAATGTCTATTTGCACGCTTTTTTCCTGCGTTACAGCTTTCCTACAATGGTTTAGGAATGTGTAAGATGAATAAAAGCGTGCAAAAAGACGTTCGCCTGACGTTATCCTTAGAGTGGACTGACGGCCAGACAAACCGAATTCATAAACCCTTTTCAACTTTGTTGGAAAGTGTTAAAAAGACTTAATTTTAATGTTAAAAATGTATAAAAAATTGACTATACTAAAATTTAGAGCGTCCACCCTGCCCTCCCCCTATATGGCACCTATGAAAATGATGTTTTTAAACATGTAAATATAGAAAATTCCTTTGTTTACCAACTAAAATGTTTAAAATGTATGTTATAATAAATTATCTCAATTATATAAAAGTTTACCAATCTCTTTGCGTAAAACTATTTATTACTTTCTTCTATCTTTACAAGAAGAAAGTATTGGATTCGTGAAAAATTTCGACTTTCGGTTTTCGACGGATTTATACGTTTTAGAATGCCCAGAACACGATTTGATGGTTTTTAGAAAATGTCTGTCTGTGAGTCTGTCTGTCACTCTGTCACTCCGTCACTCTGTCACTCTGTCACTCTGTCTGTGAGTCTGTGTGTGACAAAAATTTTGTGGGCGCTCTATCTCAAGAACTAATGCACGGAATTTCACAAAACTTCATATTTAGTTAGACCTCGATATAAACTGGACCTGATTAGTTTTTGGTGAAAATCGCCCAACAGGTGGCGCTGCTATGCGGTATTTTTCACGATTTCTGCAATAGCTATATCTCAAGAACTACTGCACGGATTTTCATAAAACTTCAGATTCAGTTAGTCCAATATATAGTTTGGTGCTGATTACTTTTTTGTGAAAATCGCCCAACAGGTGGCGCTGGTATGCTGCATTATTCATAATTATCTCAATAGCTCTAACTCAAGAAAAAATGCACGAATTTTCATCAATCTTCAGATTCAGTTAGTCCCTGATATAAATTAGTGCTGTTTAATTTTTGGTGTAAATCGCCCAACAGGTGGCGCTGCTGTGCTGCTTTTTTCACGAATTCCACAAGAGCTGTATCTCAAGAACTATTGCACGGATTTTCATCAAACTTCAGATTTAGTTAGTTCTTGACATGAATTGACGTATAAATTAGTGCTGTTTAATTTTTGGTGTAAATCGCTCAACAGGTGGCGCTGCTATCTGTGTTTTTTGCGATTTCCGCAATAGCTTTATCTCAAGAACTAATGCTTGGATTTACAAAAAATTTCAGATTCAGAACCTTGATATCGTTTAGTGCTGTTTACTTTTGGTGTAAATCGTTCAACAGGTGGCGCTGCTATACTACATTTTTTCAGAATTTCCGCTATAGCTCTATCTCAAGAACTAATACACGAATTTTCATCCAACTTCAAATACAGATATACTTTCATATGAATTGGTGCTAAATCGTTGTTATTTCTTGTACTATTTAAATGATTTAATTGCTGTGATTTATATAGAAGAAAGTTTTGTGATGGCCACAACATACTAGTTTTAAATTATGGCTGTATTAGATTTAATAAGTAATGTTTTAAATTATTTTTAATTTTGGTTTTAAAGTACACCATAATAGTGGTGATTTGACTTTACGCCAAAAATGGCGGCAACTAAGCTGCCACCAAGAGTAGTGTTTCTTTACACCAGTACGTTGCTGGTGTTTCATTGCACCAATTTGCTGTTGGAGTTTCCTTACACTACTTTTGGTGGCTACTTAGTTGCCAACATTTTTGGTATAAAGTCACACCAACATTTTTTACAGTGTAGGGAATATACTATGGAGAGGAGACTGAATTAAGATTATAAGAAATTTCTTTAAAAGTTTTTCCGACACCCCTATGGTTCTGAATGCCACGGCAGCTTGCAAGAGGCTGACAAAATAGCCTTTGATTTGGCTCACTTAGACAGTAGCCGGCACAACTGAATAGAGTGCTTTATTGATTTTACTGTTTAAAAAAAAATACATTTCGTGTGTACAGTACTTTATTCAACTTTGGAAACATCCTAGAGCAGTAACCGCAGTAATCTTTAATGTCAATCTTCAGATTATTCCAGGATGAGTTACCAATACCCCGACACACAGCGGGACGTTTTGCTGGTCTAGGTGGACAAAATTCATTTTTACATTTATCTCGGAATTTGACAAAACCGCGTATACTGGTAGCTGAATGTCTGTATTTTCAAGATCCACACGAGTTTTGTCGTAAAAATCCGAGGTGTCGATTAATTATGACCGTGAAGAAGACATTTGCGCAGTTGGTTTGAGGGAGTTTTAAAAGTTTGAAAGCACGTAGTGATTATTCTGTTTTATTTGAATGCATGAGTTTGTTGAACATATGTGACAGGTTTGTCAAGGTCAGATTTAACCAATTTTTGTTTGAAAATAAGTGATATTAAACCCGCTTAACCGCTTTTTTCAAAGGTTTTAATTCTGGACGATCCTTGATGTTGCTTACAAATTTTATCTTGACTTTTAACATATTATTCAGCATTATTCAGCAACAAATATTATTTTAAATCAAAGTGCCCTTCCTAAAATATTGGAAACTCAAAAAAAAAAAAACTCTTGTAAATGTTTGCTAATCATTAAGTTTTATTATTGGAGAATTTAGAAAGTATTTTGAGACTTTTATGCTCCTTTCATATGCTCATTTCAGTATTCATTTGAAGTTTTGAAGTTTTTAGAAACCATCTTAAAACATTTACATCTTAAAATTAATCATCATGTCAAATTCCAACCTTCTTGTCTAACAGTCTACCACCTCTCTGATGTTAGTGGCACCAACATAAAATACCGAAACAGAGTTGAAATAGAATGTCTCGAAAAATATTGAAACAGAGACTGTCACCATTAATTTGCCAACATTAACCTTGAAATCGGTTGGTATTTCCTAATGTTCTATAGAAAACGGAATTTAGATTTTTTTAAAGGCTTTCTTGTTGTTCCTGCCAACCAGGTGGTAGTGACACCGGCATAAAATATAGCCCGTAAACTATCACCCTTGATTCGCAACCAATAACTTCTGTAATCGGCTTATTATTTCCTGAGATTCCATAGAAATCCTAATTTAGGACTCTTTTAGAATGCTTTTCGCTCCTTCCCTTCGCTTCACCCCTTTTTAATTTCGAATTTATTTTCGACTGTTCTTAGAGGAGATTTATATTTTATAGGTAACTACCATGCTGTATGTAAAGTTTCTAGCCTCTGCAGAACCGCAGGAATCGCAATTTAGAAAGTTTTAACTCTCTAAGGGTTGTGGCACCGACATAAAATATACCTTATGTTTGAGCAGGTTCTATCACCATCAATTTGCAACAATTATGTTTGAAATCGGTTTCGTATTTCATACGATTGCATAAAAATCGTAATTTAGAACGCTTATAAAATGCTTTTCGCTCACTTCATCCTTTTACGAATTTTCTTTCGAAAATCTTAGATGGCATTTGGTTTCTTAGAAAGCAGTACGGTTCATTTAGGCTAATGTCAGTCGGACGTCTTTTTCACGCTTTTTTACTTACGTATTATCCCTACACAATGCTAGTGGCATTGTGTAGGGATAATACGTAAGTAAAAAAGCGTGCAAAAAGTAGCATTGTGTAGGGATAATACGTAAGCAAAACAGCGTGCAAAAAGACGTTCGTCTGACATTAGCCTTATAGGGACACTCAAACAAATTCCGTTACATTACGGGCAAAATCGTCTGCGCTGTACTTTAATGATATTACACTATTTTAAAAGTATTGAAATTTATATATATCGCTGAGGTGCACAACAGGGCACTTACAATAGAATCTAGTGTGCATGTAATTTATCGTTTATTTACAGGAGCACACAAAAGAATTTGGCTATAACTATTGCCAATGAACAATAATTGCTGGGACTGCGTTTTCAGTTGTGGTACGGATTGTAAAATTTAATTATTATTATTACTGTCATTTTTTTGCATATTACTTGGTGTGTATAATTCTATAGATCATTAACAGGGCTGAAAAAAAGATCTCAAGTACATTTCAGTTTAATGACAGAAATTGCTGAATGAAAAATTTTAACTGTGCTATGAGTTTAATTGAATTAACTTTTTTTCATACCTGGTAGTATACATACATACAAATCAATAGATCATATACAGGGCTGCACAGGAAAGTTTGGATATTTATATAACTATTGATGGTAATTGAAGAAATTAGGTTTTCGAATGGTTTATGCATATTCTAAATTGTTTATTCAGACATCAATTTTCTCCTTACGCTCGTATTCACGAATAACTTCGACCCGGAGTTATGCAGAAAACCTGGGTTGAAAACTCAAATTGCATTCACCGTCAACCCCACTGAACCGGTTCGAGGTTGAAATCTAACGCCGGGTTCAGTAACCCAACCTTGGTCTACAGCAGGTTCAACCCAGGATTTTTCAACCGAGCATGCGTATTTAACGAAAAACAAGCGGTGAGAGTGGGGAGAGGGAGAGGACGGACATTTTACAATGGCGGCAGATGTACTGATAGAAGGTGCTGTGTAAAATATAGAGGTTCTACTATTAAATGAAACGGAATAACATTATGCAAAGGTATGTAATTTCATATATATGTAATTATCTTCAATATTTTTATCTGATTTGTTTATATTTATGTATATAGCCTCTATATATTGAATACATGTTGAATTGTTTGTTTACATAAATACGCGTGGTCGCGAAAAATTTATTTGCCTTAAAAATGGCCAATATTACTTAAACAGCCGAATAATTGCTTCTAAAGTAACAACTGTCGCGTTTAAGGTCATTTATTTTTTGCAATTTTGATGTTAAAAAACTCTCAAATGTATTTTAACAGGACCGAAATAAACGCCGTACTTGCGTAAGTTCTAATTAAAATGTGAGACTCAGGCTAATTTGCATTTTTGTTTAAGTAAAGAAATACACAGATTATCTTAGAATATCCATAGATTCTCTGCAGATTTTTGATCAGTACTTATATAATGTTTTCAAATTAAATTTTGGGTCTATTGTGTAAAAGATATATTATTGTTTATGTACAAACTGAGATAAATATAAATCGGATCTATAAATTAGATATTTTAACTTAAAATTTAAACAATTTGAGTTTTATTACTTTATTGATTTTTTTTACGATTGTTTGTAAGCTTCTGCGGATGTTTCCCAATTTTTGTGAAATTTGAAATATTTATTTTTATTGCATTTATTTTTCAACTGTATTTTAATTTCAAAATTATACGTAATATAAAATATTGCATTAGTACTATTTTATACGAAAATAATAATAGTAATAATAAATCCTAAAATGAATAACTTTTCAATGTTACCTCCTGAAATTGTGACTTTTTTCAGAGATCACTTATAATTTTTGCTTCTTAATTGACAGCTAAATTAAAATAAATTACTAAAGGGTTGAAATACGCTGGTAAAAAAAAAAAAAAAAAACTTTCCTTTTTTAAAATAACCCCACACCAAAACTATTTTTATCAGCCCTTGCAGTAATGATGTCTATTTTTAAGGTAAATAAATTCTTCGTGATCATGAGTATTTATGAAAGCAAACAATTCAACATGTAATGAAGGCGATATAATGTATAAATATAAACAAACCAGTCAAAAAATGTATAGATAATATATATATGTGTGTATGTATGAGATTACATATATTCTTCTATTTTTGGTAATATGTACTTTAAACTTTCTTTTTATTTCTATATCTTGCACAGCATCTTGAGAAACGTTTAATTTACTTAAATTAAAGAATGACACCAAAAAAGAGAAAAAAAATAGAGGGAATGGGTAGGGTGGTACAAATGGGAACTTGTTTTTCTCCACTGATTCACAAACAACAGACAGCTATTTTATTTATTAGATAATGTAAAATTATATGAAATTATTAATAATTAATTTGAGCTGTTTTGTTAGATTACAAACTATCATTACTCTGCCTATTTAGTCTAGAAATCTATCATTAATCAGTCATAAAAAAAAGAATCCCACTTTTATTTTCTATTCTAAATGAGATTCTTATTACATCTAATGAAGTGATATCTAAATTAGTTAAAAATATGAAATTAAGAAGCTGGAAAAAATATAGAAAATAAATTATCATTTTCTAAATAAATACATTTTTTCAAATGCAACACTGCAACCAAAAACAAGTGTCTTCATGCATGTAATAATATTTCGTAATTATTAGGCTAATTTATCAAAAAATAGTCAAAGAGAATGAAGTGAATAGCTTTGATCTTGTAAATGTGATAATAGAAAAATTCTTATACAAATGGCTGGAGGGGAAGGGGTGGGGATAGGTCCTAAAAGCTGGTCGATAAAAATTCAGCTTTCTGTAATATTTCACATTTATTTGTCCAGATAGTATTCAGAATACATTTATCATGATTTAAGAAAGGCCTTATTCGATTATATGTGTTGAATGGAAATTCATACACTATACACTAGTAGTCTTAAAAAGTTTAAAATATTTGTGTTCCTTAAAATAATATCTTATAAAATATCTCCACTGCACACAGTTTAAACTTAAAGGAAGTATAGAGTTTTATTTAGCGACTAGTTAAATGAAAAATGTTTATCAATCGCTCGGAAGTGATAACTATATGCGCCTCTCCGACTTGGTACCTGGTGCCAGGGCACCGCTAGGATCACCTGTTCAGCTTTTTCTGCAGTTCTGTTAATATTATTTCACTACTTTTTCCTGCCAACCTGGAATATTAATTACTATCTAATTTAATTAGAATTAAACATTTTAATTAGCTTGCTGAAAATCCAAACAATAAAATTAATACATCTGGGATACCATCTATACTAATAAAAGAAATCTATTTATATAAAATCCAAGTCTCTGTGTGTCCCTCACGATTCCGGTAGGACCACCTCATTGAAATGAGTAATTGTTGAAAAATACTAATGCAGGGTTACCACAGTAGCGCCAAATGTTGGCCAACTTGGCAATAGCTGGCTGATTTGGTGAAATTCCCATTTATAACTATTAATCTTTCATAAAGGAGGTCACCAAAATTTATTTTAAACTCCGCTCTTTTAAGATATTTTTTCAAAATCTATGGGTGAGAATTTAAAGTACATCTTTACATCTTCCTCCCGATGCTACTAATAAAATAACCGCCAACAGACGACGCTGTACTGTATGAGCTCCTAACTGCGCGATTTTAATGTGCTTTAGGTACTTTTTCAGTATAAGTGCCTTGGCGAAAAAAGAAATTTGGCAAAATTTTCCCGGAACCTATCCACTGTTTCATTTTAGATACACATGCATTTTTTTTCGATATTTATACGATTTATTTATACGATTAAAAAAGCCGTTTCTCTAATTTTATACAGAAACAGATGTAATTTGTACATAAAAACATGAATAATATACATATAAAATAAACATATAAAAAAAACACTAATCAAGTTTGTTTTCATAGCTGTTTATATGATTTGACAACAATTCTCAATATTTTTCCGTTATACGGACACCATGCCAAAATGTATGCGGTACTTTTCCATTATACGGACAGCATTGTCGCCAAGCGCAATAGTTGGCGCAAAATGAAAATAAGGTGAATGGAACAGATGTCATATTCGCCCCATATTGGCGCGATTTTTTTCTGTCGCCAATATCATAAGGCAACAGGTACTTAACTTGCGCCAAAGTGTGGTTATTTTGCTTGATGTGGTAACCCGGATTATGTTGTTTATGCTGTTGATGTTTTCGCCAAATTGGCAACCGAAAAAAATCGCGCCAATATGGGGCGAATATGACATCTGTACCAGGTGAATTGAAACATTTGAAAAGTAAAAGAAAAAACATTCTCGATAGTAAAGTGGGCATTTTAAAAATATAACATTTGAAAATTACAAACTTTTACGAACTATTTTATTAAATCACAAATATATACTTAAAATAAATGAACAAATAACTGTTATATTATAAAGTAATAAAATAAAAAATCATATTAAACTGCTGCCATAAAATTATAAATATCTTTCAGCATTGCAGTAAACATTTCATTTTTTGAATGAAGGCGTAGCCACATAAAATCTATGAGATACGACTCTAAATGATGACGAACAGCTTCCCGATGTCTTTTGTTGCGCCATTTTGCGATTCCCCATAATCTTTCAACATTTGGAGTATGACATCCAGTATTAGGGTCGACAAAATTGTATTTGTGATTTACTGTGAAATGATCATAACCAGCACTTAGCAGTTCATCTGTTTTATATCCTTTCCAACAATCTGTATAAATAATACATGACTTTCATCTACTTCTATAATTTTATTAGGTCCACCGATTTTTCTATTTGGTCGAGAACATAAAGAATTTGCACAAACTTCTCTCGAATAACTATTCCATTCCACTGTTGTGTTGTGGTTCATATCAAGTTGCAGCTCACAAAACTCAATCGATGTCAACTCTTTGCACGATAAATATATAAACCTCAAAGCATTAAGAAAAGTCACCCGCGATCCTTTAAACCAAGTTTTTTGTCGTATTTCTACGCTTTCTTCGCATGATCGTAAGCTACAACTCAATTTCGGATTTCCAGAACTCATCCATAATTTCATTTCATGATTTTTTGAACACAATCTTTATTATGGAGAATTCCAAATTCCTGAAACAGTTTTATCACAACTTTCTCATCATCTGGTAATTGCCAAATGATAAAATCCATCTCAGAATCAGCAGTAAAAGTAAACTACAACTTTATACAAAAGCATTTTTAATTCGATTAATAGCAGATTAAAAAGCTTTCCAAGGTTAAGGTTAAACAATAATCATTCACGTGATTCACGTTTCATAAATAACAAATCACAATGTTTCGCATGGTTTACAATAAAAATCTACGATCAAGGTTGAATTAATTGGCGCATTAGCATACATTTTAGCGTGCTGTCCGTATAAGGGAAAAGTACCATGTATGCTAATGCGCCAATTATTTCAAAATGCTAAAATATATTTGCAATTTTATGCCAGCAGTTTAATATGAGTTTTATTTTATTGCTTTATTTTATAACAGTTATTTGTTCAATTATTTTAAGTATATATTTGTGATTTAATGAAATAGTTCGTAAAAGTCTGGAATTTTCAAATGTTACATTTTTTAAATGCTCAATTTAGTACGACAATATTTTTTCTTTTATTTTTCAAATGCCTTAATTCACGTGACTTTCATTTTGCGCCAACTATTACGCTTGGCGACAATGGTATCCGCATAACGGAAAAGGGTACAGATGTCATATTCGCCCCATATTGGCGCGATTTTTTTCGGTTGCCAATTTGGCGAAAACATCAACAGCATAAACAACATAATCCGGGTTACCACATCAAGCACTTTGGCGCAAGTTAAGTACCTGTTGCCTATATGATATTGGCGACAGAAAAAAATCGCGCCAATATGGGGCGAATATGACATCTGTTCCCGGAAAAGTACCCAAATCTCACTTTCTGATGCCCAAATTACACCAAACTTTTTTTAAAAAATGCCAAAGCCCCTACAGTGGAAAAGTATCAAACTGTCTATTATTTTGCGCTATCTGTGTTATAGTTTATACTATATGCAAGGTGAGTGGAGCGAAGAGTTTAAACATTAAATATTAAAGTTTCGGCACAGATGTCATATACACAACGGGTACTTAACTGTCATCAAAGTGTCGTTATTTTGCTTGATATGGTAACCCGGATGTTGTTGTTTATGCTGTTGATGTTTTCGCCAAATTGGCGTCGGAAAAAATCGCTCCAATATGGGGTATATATGACAACTGTGCCAAAGTTTCTATAAAGCAGTATAAGACTAAAAATTAAGAATAAATTAAATGCAAAATAAGACTAAAGAAGAAAGAAAAATCATGCGTTAAGCATAGAATATGAAACACTTTCCAACACATCCTGAATGCTTTAACAAAACTTCGTTATTTAGGGAAATAAGGTAAATAAGATAACTAAGTAAACATTTTAGAAAACGCATAATTTAAAAAAAAATTGATTTCAGCAGTTACCGTCCATAGCAATAGTACCGTTATTACATGCCACTATTTAGCTAAAATTTAATTTAAGCTACTCATAAAGCAACTGAAATCATATTTCCAGATATTATCATCCATAGACGGTTATGTATCCAATTCTTTGCGTGACCCTGTATATCATTTTATCTATATTCTACAAACATTTCTTAGTAATCTAAATGCAGTTCAGCGTAAAACTGCATAACTCCTTTAAAAACCACCTTTAAGCAATTTATTCTCATACTCAGGAACCCTTACGAATTCTTTTGTGTAGCCCTGCATATGAACTGTAGCATTTATACACACGGTATAGTATGCATAAATGTAGTGAAACATAAAAGCGCATATCATAATTAAAAATACATTTCTAGCAATCATTACTTATGTACGTACAATACTTCGGAGAAAAGTTTCTTGGCGAGAAAGAAGTTTGCCAACGTATTTTCTGACAACCTATTTACTGCTTCATACTCACAAGCAATTTTTTGCATATGTATACAATTTATTTAATGTAAAAAAAACTATTTATCCATTTTTATAAAGAAACAGAAGTATTTTTTGCACAGATGTCATATACGCATCGGGGTTGGCGTGATTTTTCTCTGACGCCAATTCGGCAGAAATCTCGCTTTCGAATACCAGTTACTTATATATTTTTAAATTATTTGCTATCATTATGAAAAGGAAATAACTATAAATAAATAAAAGTTTGAATAATAACTATAGAACAAAACAGTTTATATAATTTAAAAACAGAAAATAAAAGTAAATAAACAATGGCACAGATGTCATATTCGCCCCATATTGGCGCGATTTTTTTCTGACGCCAATGTCATATACGCAATGTATACTTAACCGGCGCCAAAGTGTCGTTATTTTGCTTGATATGGTAACCCGGATGTTGTTGCTTATGCTGTTGATGTTTTCGCCAAATCGGCGTCGGAAAAAAATCGCGCCAATATGGGGCGAATATGACATCTGTGCCTAAACAATTTATTAATAAATAAAAAACAATAGCCGGCAAAACAACACCATTTTAGCGCCATAGGTATCCCGGTTCATATCTGAAATCTGTGCCGTAATTTGTATATAAAAAAATATTATATATATTTAGAAACGATTTTTTTATGTATATAAATGCATATATAAACAAAAATAAAAGTTCATTAGATTTGTTTTCATAGCTGTATATTTTGGCAACATACCTCACTTTCTGATGCCCGAATTACGCCAAGCTTTTTTTTTAAAAATGCGCTATAATGGAAAAGTACCTAAATAAATAATTAACAGAAATAACGAATTATACAAACTAAAATATTTTATTTCGAGATTAAAGCATTGTTTTTAATTTCGATTAAAAATACATATATCTTTGGATAACTTTAATTGAAATTGGGTTCACGGCTTAATATCTCATTCCATAAACCTAAACAAACACAAGTGATTCATTCATCGTGAACCGTAAAAAATATTAAATCTTTGAGGTAATCATTCACAAAGTAAGTTCTCCAACAATCAATGGACAATATACTAATGACGTCATAGTATGTAAAATGATGGCGGTATCATTTGTTTATGGTTTGAAATCACAAAGATTCAATTTTGCAATGTCTCTTAGTTACATTATTTTATTGTCATATTTATGAGATCAGAACAAAAGCATATTTTTTCATTATTTAGTTATTAAAGACGGAAGAAAATTATAAATGTGCATGATTTGAAAAAGTTAAATAATTCTTCTTAAAAAAAAGTTAAATAATTCTCTTAATATTAGTTAAATAATTCTCTTAATAAAAGTTCTTAATACTAAAAAATAACATCGGGAAGTAACAGCGAGTTTAAGTTAAATAAGTTTAGCTGTTTAATTCTGTTGTAATATTCAAAATAACTGTATTTATTAGATTTCAGTAAACAACATCAGGGCCCGATTAAACTTTGAAATTAGAGGAATTACAATGTCATTTCAGGACCTTTCTTTTGGAGAAGCTTTTCTAAATTCCACATATACATGGAAACTCTTCAGTGTTAAAATATTATTCCCAGGACTGGCATAACATGAGAACGCCCTGCAATTTTACACAACTTTTTGAAAACTACTTTATATCAGAAATTTTACTAAAAACTGGTTACTTTTTTGTTATAGAGGCCCACACTATTAGAATTATGACAAGTTGCAGCCAATTTCGCCAAAGTCGTAACCAAGATCGTGAAGCACACACATATAATACCATTTTATGAAATCGTATACGATAATTTAATAGTTTTTACCTTACTTCAAGTGTGTAATTTATTTATTTTTAAGGCTTAATAATCTAAATTGTCCAATATATGAATTTAAAGAAAAATGTAAGCAAAGACTGAATAGACATGACCGCAAAAATCTGCAGAAAACTTGGAATTGTGCAGATTAGTGGTCTTCTACTGTACACAGTTTTTCATAAATGTGTTTCGTTCTTAAAATGTGTTATTTTCATCTATCACTGCGGAACAAATGAGAAAACTCATATTCTTGCACATGAGTTGTATATATCTTTATATCTAAATTTCCGTCATTTTTGACGGGCTACCTTTCTAGTAGTATATATAAAGTACAACAGACTACTTTCTTATTTTTTTTTTCCTTTTTTCTCCATTTTAAAATTTTCATTATCAGAAATTGTTTAATAGCTAACTAGAGCTATTAATAATAGAAATCATCATAATTGCTGTTGAAATAAAATTTTAGTTTTTATTCAAATCAAGTTTCATTAGTTTTGGCCCAAATCAAGTTCCATTTTTAGCAACTATGCGAAAATTTATTTTGAAAAAAGAACCTTTTAACATTTATTTTAGCAGTTGACACGTTTCATATCATTAACCTAACTCATTAATAAATTTAAAAAAAATAATTGTTTAAAAAATATTAAAACTTTCAAGAAAAATTAAGTTGATCCATATTTAGTGATTACAGGTTTATATTTTGTCCATACATTTTGTGGGGATTAAAAAAAAAAAAAAAAAAAAAAAACACTACATTGAATCTTTCTTTTCTTTCTTTCTTTTTTTTTTTTTTTTTAATTGGCGTTTTTCTTCCAAAACATAAACAAACGATGTCTCGACGCGAAACCGAACAAGGCATGTGATTTTTTTAACCTATAAACACATTTCGTTCAACCTAGGTCGAGAAACCCCGAGTTGGGTAACTTTTCATCCGAAGTAAACGGTGAATACGAGTTTTCAACTCCCGGTTGAAAATACCAACCTGGGGTTACTGAACCCGCGGTTCAACCCTCGGTAGAAGTTATTCATGAATACGAGCGTTAATAGACTGTAAAGTTTTGTTACAGTACTTTGAATGTGCTGGAAAGTGTTTCATGATCTATGCTGGATGCATGATTTCTCGTTCTTGTTTATCATAATTACAATACTTTCTTTACACTATATGCGTCACGAAAGTAATAAGCTAAAATATTTTCCATTTCAATAAATTTTCAAAATTTCCTCCTAAAATAAATGGTCTCCTCGTTAGAGAAAAAGAATTTTTCCCGTTCCTTCTTTAATTTTACGGCATGAGATCTGAGCCTCTTGCAATTCTATTTTTGGTCATAGAAAAATGTTCGGGAAATATTTCATCTTTGTTTCGAAATGAAATTGTAATGGGCCAAAACATTTTCAGAAAAGGAAATGGAGGGAATAAAATTTCGAAGAGAAATGCATTCTTTATCATTTTTAAGGGCTTATTTACGGTTAGAAATTTGAAATTCATATTCATACTGAGCGATATCGACTCCACAGAATCAGACGGCCTTGTATACACATGCTGCTTAAATAATTACAAAGCACATATATCTTATCTTTTACAATAACTCGTTTCGTAGCAACCCGTTTTGTTGCTTTTGAATTGCATGACATCATTCAATTCTTTTGGGGAAAATGAAATCTAACTTTATTGTAAATTTAGAAAACAATTATAATAATTAATTTTATTGAGTATAATATTTTAAATAATAAATTATATTTGCAATTTAAGTGAAAATCTTTCCGAATAAAAAATGCACATATTCTATAACTTTATTTGCCTTTCGTTCTTCCAAGATTTGGCTTCGAATTTCGAAGCTGGTAAAAATGACGTCATTTGGGTAAACAAAATTACTTTGTTTTGGCGAATTTATTCAAAAGCTTTTTACGTTTATGAAAATAAATACTTAGAAAAATATAGTTTTTCTGGCTAAAGCATTTTGTTTTTAACGTCCTTGTGAAGAGTTTTAATCGCTATTGTAAAAGGAAGTAGTTGAAAATCAGTTTTTCTATTTTAAGTTACATTACAAAAGCTAAGATGGGGGGGGGGGGGGGGTTTCTTTATGCAACAATGAAATTTATCTCTAAGAGATCGGCAGACGATTTTTTGCTTTCTAAAATAAACTGATTCCTGATCCTTGAATATGTAAAAATAAGTTTGCACTTCTAGAAATTTTCCAAAAAAAATTCAATTCAATCGCAATATTAATTTAACTATCTATTCAAATAAAAGTTAAGTGCAATTTGAAGAGGATGTCAAACAAAGAAATTTCATGATCCCTATCATTTTCCCTTTTCTCTCTTTTATCTACATAAATGGAGCAATTTAGTTGTCATCACTGCTGAAATGTCATTAAAAATTACGAAAAATTAATATCTCGAAAATTAATTCAAATTTTAAAATTCTAAGACCACTTTTGACGTCCTCGGTTTTTTTTTTCCTATATGACGGTGTAAAAATTTGTAAACAGATGACATTTAGAAATTTAAGAAATTTCAGTAGCAAAAGTTGCAAAACTGAAGTTTCATCGTCAAGAGATGGCATTCGCAAAATGACATCAGCGTTACGCTTATTTACGTTTATCATTTATAATATAGATAAAGATAGTAAAGGCAGGAGGACGGCGGTGTTTGACTATCTACGACGAGTAGGAGAATCTATCACACTTAGAGGTCTGCAAATTTGCTTCCGGAGCGATGAAAACAGGTCCGATTTATATTTTCGATAATCTTCTTACATGAAAATAAAACCAAAACTGTGGCTATACCATCCATTAAGGATCAGGGCTTACAGAGTCTAACCCTGTTTTCTTGACCCTGGGACCCGAGGTGCTATACAGCATATGTCCCGGTCAGTTACGCGGTCAGCCTTACGCGGGACCTTCAGTTTTTAATTTCCAAGCTACACGGTTAAAAATTTGCAGCAAACTGTCCAGTCATTCGACCATTTTTGTAGAAAACATTTCAATATCCGGAATTTAACTCTATTCTGTCTATATTATTGCCCATTTCCTGGTCAGAATCAGAGGCGGATTTATTAAGTGAGGGGCCCCTCTCACTGGAACTTTTTGGGGGCCCTTCCATCTTGAAAAATATGGTATATTTATAATGTATACTAATAAAAGAAAATTTCGTTCTGTGTGTGTGTATTCGCGATGGCTAGCGAAATCTACCGCACATACAAAGCGGAAAATTTTTGTGAGGGTAGTCCAAGGCCTCTCCTGATACATCTGAGACTCAGAATTCTAAAATATCTGCTTATAAGCTGAGTTCTTCATTAACAATCGTAACGCACTCTCATTAAAAACTCATCTCAGTCAACGAGAGAGAAAAAGCAAGCGCCTTATTTACGCATCATGAGAAAATGAACATCGAAAAGAAGGAATTCCGGGGGGGGGGGGGGGGGGGGTATTTTGTCATATTAACTTACATCGGCCAAACCGCTTACTAAAGTTAAAAACGGAAGACATATTCTAAAAGATCCTACCCTTATGTCTCAAATCCCGTAATCAATTCAAAAAAAATATCGCGGTTAACCTTTTGAAAAAGAAAATTCGAAGAGGGTCGTTTTTTCCCCCCCAAAAAAACGCTTTTCCCCTTGCGGCAACGCCCCTCCAGGGTGTAATTTTAGAGGTACCGACAAACCAAAAATATGTTCTTAAAGATAAAATCTTCTTTTAATCGATGGTGCAATCGGTTTTTTAAAATATGAATTTTAACCCTTACAAATAACTGACGAACTCGGGTCGCTTCGTGCCTCACGGAGACGATATTTTTTGTATGCTAAAAGTAACTAAAGATCCGTATGTACACAGTCTTTTTAGAGAATCTCAATAGACTAGATTTAGATCACCTACAAAAATTGTGAAACTTTCGGACGGGTAGAAATATTTTTTACAAAATAAAATGGTGTGAAAATTTTGGCGAAATCTGTAGAAACTTTAGTGTTTCGTCGTGGTTTCGCCCTAGTAAAAACCTGAGTGTTTCGTCGCAGTTTCGCTCGTTTTTGTTAAGCATAGACTCCAAAAAATATAATTACGCAAAAAATAAAATACCAAATAGCATATATTTTTACTTCAATATTTTTTTCATTTAAAAATATAAATTCACACAAAATGGAGTTAAAGATATAAAGTCATACAAATTTGAGGTTCATTTAAGAGTCATTCATCACGAGCCCGGGCAATGCCGGGCAGTTCAGCTAGTTTAAAAATAATAGCTATTCAAAACTTAATTGCAATAATTACTAACAAATAAATTAAAATGTATTCAATCGTTAACGATTAATTATACGAAATTAATTTCATATTCAAATTACATCAGATTATTTTACACGAATTTAGATACTGTGATGGATAAATGTGCTAAAATTGTGTATCTTATTTTCCTTTCAATTTTTTAAAAACATAAAATGATAATTCCAACCAGAATTAATCAGAAACTAAGGAGACAATATTTTAGCATCTGCTGAGCCTTAACTCAAAACCTCTTTTCGGTGCTTTTCGTTTTTGGCTCATTTATTTCATGAAATAAGATATAAATGTAATGGGGTTTTAATGCATGGAGCTGCAGCGGTCTGCACTGCATGACATTATCTTGCTTACAGTTTTAATTTCATGTTTTAATAAAACAATTTCAGAAATCAAATAAATTCATTAATTATAACCAAATTAAATTATATTTTTCTCCTTTTCGTTACACATCTGGGCTTAAAGAATGAAAAGTGCTTTATGGATATAAAAAGGATTCGAAACTCCACGAGTTGTTTTATAACCATCTGCATTGCATTTTTATATAAATACTAGGGGGCTCTGCCCCTGCAAACGTATAATAGTCACGTGTAAATATTTTTTTATTGAAATGAAATATTTTTCTTTGCACTGTTTTTAAAATTGGCAACAATATAAAATAGTTAGTAACCTGTTCTAAAATATGAGAAAAATATTGCACACATATTAAAAATATTATCACAAGATTGTCTTCACTTTCGATTGAAATAAAAGATAATTTCAATTTGAATTTGAAATATACTAAAAGGAAAATAAATCTAATAATCCTTATATTTTTCCTCTCCCCAATTTTTCCATAAAAATGGAGTCATCTAGTTGCCATCATTAAAAAAATATTGTTACAATTAGCAAAAAAAATTAATACCTCGAAAACAAAATCAAATTTAAAAATTCTAATACCATTTTTGACATACGTGGATCAATACGGACAATTGGTGCTAATTTCACCGCCAAGGATTTCATATTTTAGAAATAATAGCTGTGAAATACAATCAGTCGTTTCGTAAAATCATTTCATAAATTCGTTTCATTAGGATTATATATATATATATGATAGATATTTTTTAAACACTAATTTAATTAACTAATCTGCATATAAGTTTGTAATTGTGTGTGTCTTAATAACGAATGCCATAAAAAATGGTCCCAAAAATATAAAAGTGCCACTTTCACAACTGCGATTAGCAAAACATCTGCTGAAATGGAAAAAAAATCATATTGGGGGAAAACTATGGAGGGACATTGTCTTTGACAGTCAGGATATATTTGATTGTCGCGTGTCATTTTTGATCTGGATATGGAGAATTTTATGAGAGGGAAAAAGTATGAACACTTACGATGTACAATAAACTTCTGCAATAATAAAATATTGATTACTAGCTGACCCGTCCGGCGTTGACCGGGACCGTTATAATAACCTTAAACAAAATTCAAGTTTATATGATTTTATATCTTCGGAAAATCGGTGCCCCAATGCCTTCGGAATCATAGAGTTTTTCAAATGAACTTAATTTTTCCGGGGCCCCACCCAATGGCTTCGGCAGCGTCGAGTGTGCAACCCAACAAACCTCTTTCCAGTGGCGTAGCCAGGGTGGTGGTCCAAATGCTCTGGATACCAGTGATTTTGTAAAGTTCAGTTTGCCTTATCTAATTGAAGAATTTTCTGCTGTTAATCAAGACGAAAAAAACTTTAAAATATTACTGGTATCTAGAGCATTTCGACCCCCTCCCTTGCTATGCCACTGCCTCTTTCTGAACGAACCTGTGACCTAGGTTGCCGCTGTCTGAGGTAGCGTATACCCGAAGTGCTCCGCACCGCCTAAGACAATCGAAAATCAAGTTGAATGACCCAAACCCCGTAGTTATCGGGCCCATAAACCCAAGATTATAATGCTTCCCCCTAGTGGTAGAATATGGAGCTAAAATATGTATAAGAATCTTAAGCTAAATTGAATGAACCAATTTTCGATGAAATCGAGCCATAGAAACCGAGAAAAGAATGCGCCGTTAACGTTCGAAAATGGTGGTAACAAAAGTCCAAGATAAACTTTCATAATGCAGAAAGTAGCTTAATTATAATCTCAGTTGAATGAACCAATTGCCATTGATTACGGGCCGATAAAACACGAGGAAAGAATGTGGAAGGTGCCCCCTTCTTCTTTAAATTTAACAAAGTCCCTTTAACATTAACCCAATATTTAATTTACGGATGAAATACGCCCACTTCTCTAAATTTAACCACTTACCTTTAACAGTAGCGTTATTTTTAATTTACGACTGTAGTGAGTAAACGTAAGTTGATACCGAAAAGAAGATTAATATTCGAAAAAGTTGGTAGCAAGGGTATAAGGAAATTTTTTAGTAGTTTATGAAGTGGCAGGAGGACCCTAGAAATATATTAAAGAAAATTGCAAGAGAATAGGATCATGGGCCTCAAGAAGGCGATTAATGTTCAAAATTGGTGGTAGCTGAAGTCTGAGAAATTTTTTTGTGGTTCATGGAGTAGCTGAAAAACCGAACAAGTTGTTAGAAAAGAAAAAGCTAGTTAATCGGACTATTTTTAAGGGAGCTTTAATAGGGGGATCAAAAGGTGCCAAGGTGATAGTTGAGAGCAGGGTCCTAAGATGAAAACATGCTAAAAGGTCCTAGTATTTAGTACTTTAGATCTCCAATTAGTCGAAATTAAACATAACGTACAAATTAATGATTAGAATAAAATGTTAAATGAATGCGCTAAAAATAAGAGGAAATACTTAAAAAGGACCCTAAGACCCCAATAAAAATATGAGGGGTAGGTGGAAATTCTAAAACGTTTTTAGAAAAAAAGCTAGGGAATCAGACCATTTTTAAGGTCGCGATAATAGGGGCCCCAAAAGAGGTGAACTGATAGCTGAGAGCAGGGCCCTGAGATAAAAACATGTTAAAAGGTTCTAGTAGTCACTTTAGATATTTAATTAGTCGAAATTACGCATAGGGTATAAATTAATCATTTGAATAAAAATTGCGCAAAAAAATGGGGGGGGGAGGTGCTTAAAAAGGGCCCTAGTGCTCCAATAAAAATATTAGGGTGTTGACCCGGGGACAGGAGTCCAAGACTCAATTTTAAATTTATGAATTGACAGTGACAGAATTGGAGGGGTGAAAAATGCGTGGCGCACAAAAAGTTCAAGGGACTCCGGACCGGGCCCCAGGGAGCCAGGGCCTTCATTAACTAAATGGAAAAGTTCCTTTTAACAAAGATCGGATTAAAAGGGGGCAATTATTAACAATTGAGGGCACAAAAACTTCAAGGGACCCTGTACCACGTCCCAGGGGACCACAATCTTAACTCGAATGTAGTTGAGTATAAGGAAATTTTTTAGTAGTTTGTAAAGTAGCCGGAGGAGCCAAGAACTAGGTAAAAGAGAATTGGATTATTTTTAAAGAAGGGCCCCAAGAAAGTTATTTATTCAAAATTGGTGGTATCTGAAGTCTGAGAAATTTTTTTCTAGTTCATGTAGTAGTTGGAGGACCTAAGAAGTTGTTAAAAAAAAAGCTAGTGAATAGGACAATTTTTAAGGAAGCTATAATAGGAGATGCAAAAGAGGCCAACTGGTAGTTCAGAGCAGGGCTCTTAAATGAAAACATGTTAAAAGGCTACTTTGCGCTTTAGATCTTCAATCAGACGAAATTAAGCATAGGGTATGAATTATTAGAATAAAATTTTAAAAAAATACGCAAAAAGGGGGGGGGGAGATGCTTTAAAAAGGGCCTTACGGATCCCAATAAAAATATGAGAGTGTTGGCCAGGGGACAGGAATCCAAAAATCAACTTTAAAGTTATGCATTCAGAGGGCGGCACAATTAGGGAGTGAAAAATGCATGGCGGACAAAAAGTTCAAGGGCCTCTGGACCGGGTCCTAGGGGGCCAGGGTCTTAACTGGAATGTAGAATCTAGGGAATAACTAAATTGAAAAAGGGCACCAAAAATAAATATTGGATTTAAAAGGGAGAGTTATTAGCAGTTTAGGGCACAGAAACTTCCAGGACTCTGTATTGGTTCTCAGGAGCCAGGATCTTAACTGAAACGTAGAAAGGGGGATAACTAAATGGCGGAAGTCCCCAAAAAACGAAGAAAATCGGATAAAAAAGAGGCAAGCTATTAAAAATTTATGGCATAAAAACTTGAAGGGCTCAGGGGGCCCGGGTCTTAAAATATTAAAAATCTGACCCTCAGGTACATTAGGAACTGGCTTAGACTATCCTCACCGAAATGTTCAGACTTCTATGTGCAGTAGATTTTGAGAGCCATCGCACACAGATATACAGAGCGAAACTTTCTTTTATTAGTATAGACTAGCAGAACCGCCTGGCGTTGCCCGGGGTCCGTAAATAATAACCTTAAACAAAACTCAAGATTGTATGATTTTATATCTTTAGAATTTTTTTTAAATGAACCTAGTTTCGGAGGCCCCCATTGCCTTCCGCAGCGTCTAGAGTGTTCCCAACAAACTTATTTCCGAACGACCTGTAACCTGGGGTTCCCGTTATCTAAGGTAACATGTACCGGAAGTACTCCGCACGTGCCGGAGACAATCAAAAGCCCAGTTGATTAAGCCAAACCGCGTAGTAATCAAGCCCAAAGAATCCAAAAAAAGAATGCATCATTAATGTTAGGAAATGCTGGTAACTGAAGTCTAGGGTAAAATTTCAAAATACAGAAAGTAGCCGAATTATAATCTAAGTTGAATGAACCAAATCCCGTTGAAATTGGGTCCTTAGAATCCGAGGAAAGAATGCGCCCCCAAGCGGTGGAAAATGCCCCCTCGTAATTTTCCTCTTGTAAATTTCACGAATTACTTTTAGCATTAACACGATATTTAATAAACGGATGAAATCCCTTACCTAAAGTTACCTTTGAAGTAACGCGATTTTTAATTTACGGCTGTAGTTTGTAACCGTAAGTTGATGCTGAAATAGGAGATTAATGTTTTGAAAAAGTGGTAGCTGAGGTATAAGGAAAAACCAGGCCCTGGAAACCAGTGTTTTAACTAGAATGTAGTTGGGTATAAGAAATTATTTTAGTCGTTTTAAAGTAGCTGGAGGACACTAAACCTATGTTAAAGAAAATTGTAATAGAATCAGATAGTTTTTAAATAAGCTGCAACAAAGGCCACAAGAAGCAGATTAATATTCAAAATTGGTGGTAGTTGAAGTCGGGGAAATGTTTCTGACATTCATGTAGTAGCAGGAGGACTTAAGAAGTTGTTTAAAAAAAGAAGCTAGTGAATCGGGTCGTTTTTAAGGGACCTATAACAAAGGGCCCAAAAAGGGCCAACTGATAGTAAAGAGCAGGTCCCTAACATGAAAAGTTCTTAGCCCTTTCGATCTTCAATTAGTCACAATTAAGCATAGAATAATATTTTAAGAAAATGCACAAAAAATTGGGTAAATGTTTAAAAAAGGGCCCTAGGGCCCCGATAAAAATATGAGGGTGTTGATCTAGGAAGAAGAATCCAACACTCAACTTCAAAATTATGTACTGAGGAGGTGAGAAAATAAAGGGGTGAAAAATTCTTGGCACAGAAAAAGTTCAAGGGGCCCTGGACCGGATCCTACGGCAGCCTAGGGGTCCCAGGATCTAAACTGGAATGTAGAAATGTGAGACTAAGTAAATGGAAAAAGGATGTCAAAAATGAAGATCGGATTAAAAGGAAGCAATTTATTAACCTTTTATTTGCACAAAAACTTGAAAGTAGAAAGAGAGTAATCTGGAGAGAGGTCTGGAATCTGCAGAGTAGAAAGGCGAGAATAACTAAATGGAGAAAGGTCCCCAAAACGAAGATGATTGGATACAAAGGGGACAAGTTATTAATAATTTAGTGCATAAAAACTTAAAGGGACCCCGGCCCTTAAAAAATTAAAAATCTGAGCCACAAGTGCATTAGAACCTGTCTTGGGCTATCCTCACCTAAATTTTCAGACTTCTGTGTGCGATAGATTTTGCTAGCCATTCGAACACAGACAGACAGGGCGAAACTTTGCTTTATTAGTATAGATAATCAGTAACAAAGTAAAATTCACTTAAAATATCAGCTTTATGAAAACTGCATACCAAATGTGGGGCCACCAAAAGCTGGGGCTTCAGGTTGACTGCCCATGATTTAATTAGTACATCAATCCGTATAATTAAATCGTCGTAGAATGTCTCTAACAGTGCTTCTTTTGGCTTAGACCCAAGTTTCCTTTGAATCTCACCCTATCCGTTCACAAACGATCATAGTCCTGATAATTCATAAAGGAAAAAAAAAGATAAGGGAAAGTAAAACATTTCTGGTAGTAGCAAATGATAGAAAAAATTATATTTATTACATGAAAATGATATTGTAATATGAACTGAAAAATTTTAAAAACCACACTAAGAAAATATTTTTATCAAAATGTCACATTTCTCTTTGAACTCAAAAGAAGATTTGGGGGCCCCTTGGGATGCGGGGCCCCTCGCGATTGCGACCATCGCGACCCCTTAAATCCGCCCCTGGTCAGAATAGAGTTAAATTACGGTTATGGAACCGTTTTCTACAAAAACGGTCGAATGTCTGGACAGTTTGCTGCAAATTTTTAACCGTGTAGCTTGATACTCATGTTACCGATCGATCCGAAAGGATGAAAGATTGAGTGAATATTGCCTAGACGAGAGTCGAACTTTTGATCTGTAGCGTGCTAGACAGGTACGCTGAAAACTACACTACTAATCTTTCTTACATGAAACGAAAATAAAAAATCTAAGTACTCGTACATGCATTTGTATTATTGTTGTTCATTATTTAGTTTCTGAAGTAAGAATATTAATCCTTGATCTGGATAGAATGCTAGTGATTTCTAACAACGTGAAGAACAACCGAACACCATTTTTGAACTTTTTTGTGTGACCCTGTAAATGAATAATAAATTGTTTGCACTTCTTGTTATACAGAAAGCATGCTTTAGTGCATCTCAGAAATTCAAATCAATTTCATAGCTAGTAACAGAGTAAAATCATTAAAATACACAGCAAACTATTTTCCTTCATAGACCATAATATAAAAAATTACTTTTGAGCTCTCCTGTACGCGTACTGTAAGTGCTACACATAACACATTTTATATTAACCATCCTTCTAGAGCACTTCAATAATGTATATTAATTCCATTATGTTTAAAATTGTGTAACACTATTAAAATACATCGCAAATGATTTTTCTCCATAAACCATAATGTAATGGAATACATCACATCTATACTAATAAAAGAACAAATCGCTCTATCTGTCTGTCTGCCTGTGTGCAATGGCTAGCAAAATATACGGCACGTACGAGGTTCAAAAATTTTTTGAAAAGAGTCCAAGGCCTCTTCTAATGCACCATATCCTCAGAATTTTGATATTCTAATTATTAGCTGAGTAATTAATTAATATTCGGACATCACTCTCACCAAAAGTATGCCTTTTTTCTCCTCAGATTACTTTCGGTTAGTTGGTTCATAAAGCATCGCTCATCAAAAATATGTTTCTTTGTTTCCGCTTGCTTTCGGTTGGTTGGTTGTATAAAGCTTTCGCAGAAATAATTAAGTAAACCGGGATACAATGGAGGATATTCCAAATCTGGGTTCGAGGCTGAAAAAAGTCACGTGATACCGGTAATTTACCCAAAGAACTTATAACTGATAAGAAGAGAAGATACTTTGCCTCGTGAACTTTTTCATTGGCTAGCGGGAATTTATATTACACGTCTACGGGGCCTTCCCTTCTTTACGCTAGAAGTTTTTACCTTGACCACGTGATCAAAACGTAAATGGAATATCCTCCATTAAATAAACCAATTTGAGCGCTTAATGTTTCAAGAGTGAATGTTTTTTCAACTAAACATTAAATTTTAGCATGAAGGTCAAACACATGCTTTGAAAACATATTTAATAATAATGAGCGTTTAAGAGAAGGGATTATTTTCAAATGACGTCACAACCTAGCAACCACTTGACAACCTGGCAGGTTTTTTGTTTGCCACATTGTTTTCTGTTTTTTTTTCTGCTTTGATTGGTTGAGCGATAATATCTGCTAAAAAATCGGCGATTTTGGTTGGTTTACGGAAAATTGGAGGTGCCTGTTTGATGCTGATTTATTTAGAAAGCAAGAAATGTGTTTTTTAAACGTTAAATAAAAGATTAGAATACTCCTTACTGGCTCTTTTACTACTAGAAATTAGAAATTGGCAACAATAAGTCCTTGCATTCTAATGCTTTCTGCTGCTGTAGCGGGTAGCAACAGTTTTAATAGAATTTAAATTCTCATTTTTGATACTGATACTGATTTTTTTTTCAGAAGAGTTTTTTTAAAGACATTTTTAAACGCATTTTTTAATTGCTCTCTTTTATGTTTTAAATACAGAAAAATGTTCCGAATTTATCGCCCGCCTACTATACAGTGCCGCAGGCAGTGGGAACTCATGTCGGATGTTCGTACAGAACTTTTTGCACCCTTAATTTATGAGTGGTTGGCGCTAATTTCACTAATTGGTTTATTTCTTTTATATGCTTATTTTAAACGGTAGTCACGTTACGTTTTATTGTAGTGTTCTTTAGAACGGCGTGCGATTTGTAAAAATACAGCATAAATGTTACTTATTCGAGATAAAAATTTCAGAAGTCTTGATACCACTATTTTCGAAAAGTAATTTCAGCAAATATCTTAAATTCTTGGATAAGACCGCCCCCCCCCCTCCATGTATCTACGGATAGGTTGCGTGAAGAGGTTTCGTTCCTATAAGCTTTTGCTAAGAATAGAGAGCGCTCCCTGGTGGTGGAATGTAGAACTAACAGACCGCGATTTCATTTAAAGTAGGAAATCTAACAAGGCGATCTGTTTGAAACTTCAAGATAGTTTATAACATATTAGAAAAACTTTATATAAGAATGGCGCGTGAAATTTCGGGAAGGTGGGGAAAGGAGGAGGGGCGATAGATTTCTTTTTTTTTTTAACTTTTGCGTTTCTTACCATTTCCGGTGCGGTTTTTTGACGGAGTCCTGAGATAAATGAGTCTTATTAAATATAAAAATGTCAAAAGTTTGTTACCACTATTTCCGAATAGTAATTACAAAAATATCTTAATTTCTTGCTTAAGACCCCCACCCCCTCGAGTAACATATCTACTGATAGGTTGTGTAACGGAGTTACGTTCAGATACAGTTTTGTTAAAAATGCAGTGCGCTCCCTGGTGGTGGAAAGTGGAACTAAGAGACCGCGATTTCATTTAAATTAGGAAATCTGAAAAGAGATCTGCTTGAAACTTTAAGATAGTTTATAACACATTAGAAAAAGTTTATAAAAAATGGCGATGAAATTTCGGGCAGGTGGGTGGGGGGAGGGGAGGGGCGAAATATTTATTTTTTTTTACCTTTGCGTTTCATACCGTTTCAGGTGCGGTTTTTTGACGAAGTCCTCAGATACATGCTACTTAGTACATATAAATGTGACAAAAGTTAAGTTACCACTATTTCCGAATAGTAGTTTCAACAATTATCTTAAATTCTTGCTGAAGACCGCCACCTCCTCGAGTAACATATCTACTGATAGGTTGTGTAAAGGAGCTTTTGTTAAGAATAGAGTGCGCTTCCTGGTGGTGGAATGTGGAAGTAACATAACGCGATTTTGTTAAAATTAGGAAATCTAGCAAGGCGATCTGTTTGAAACTTTAAGAACGTTTATAACAAAAAAGATAAAGTGTAAAAAAGAATGGTGCGTGGAATTCCAGGGGGGGGGAGGGAGGAGCTCTAGATTTCTTTTTAAAAAATTGGCGTTTCTGACTTTTTATATGCCGTTTTTGGAGGGAGTCATGAGATATATGCTACTTATTAAAAGTTACAGACATTATCTCTGCTTTGAAAAACACCTACTTTTATTTTGGAGAGTAGATAAAAACCATAGGGTAAAATTTTAATGGGAGTTCAAATTTAAACCAAAATTTTAAAAATACAGCATTTACAGATTTTAAACTTTAGCTTCTCGGCTTATATTTGTAGACTAATTAAGAGTATGTAAATTTAAAAAAATTGATTCAGAACTTTTTGTTCGAAATGGAAAAAAATCGACTTTTAAAAAGAAAAGGAAATGCTTTTTTTAATAGAGAATGAACGCGAATTCGTTAAATTATGGAAAACGAACTAACCGATCAACTTGAAAATTTCACGTAAGTTATAACAGCCCTTTGACCACTGTTTCGTAGAATAATATTTGTATAGAACATATTGCGCTCCCTGTCGGTGCAAGGTTGCACTACCCCCTATTTTCGAATAGTAAATTAAGCAAATTTCTTAATTTATTATTTTAGTCAACGTCCTTAATTTAACACAATGTTTATCGAAGCATCTAAATAAACCAGATTTACATCTCCTATAAAAATTTTGAAACGTTCGGAGGGGTAGAAATATTTTTTACAAAACAAAATGCCTGAAAATGTCCATGAAACCAGTAAAAACCTAAGTGTTTTGTCGCAGCTCCGCTCGCTTTCGGTACGCATAGACTCCCAAAATCAACTTACGCAAAATAGTACGTATCTTCAATTTAATATTTTTCTTGCGATTTTTTATATTTAAAAATATAAATTCAGACAAAAGAGAATTAAATGTACAAAATCATACAAATTTGTGGTTCATTCATCACGGGCCCGGGGCAACGCCGGGGGGTCTGCTAGTATATAATAAAAATATTTACTAAAAGACGTATATTACATACAAAAGGTAAAACTTTCAAAATATTAAATAAAATTTTAAAAGTCTAAAACCGACCAGTTTCAACCAGCCTGTAGCCATCATCAGGGTCTTACTTCAGTCCAAGAGAAACAAATATTTATTAGTTCATAAAAGACGAAGTTCTGTTACGAACTTTTTTAGTTCTTTTTCGTCTTTTACGAAGTAATAAACATTTGTCTCTCTTGGACTGAAGTAAGACCCTGATGATGGCCACAGACTGGTTGACACTTGTCGGTTTTAAAATTTTATTTAATATTTTGAAAGTTCTACCTTTTGTGTGTAATATACATCTTTTAGCAAATCTCTTTATTATATATGTGATGTTAATTTCAAGACGTAACAGTCCTTTAATTTATTTGTAATGGTGGCCTGTAAATGCACTATGAAAACTACATACTTCATTTTTAATCCCAAACATGCCATAGCAAACTTCAATAACGCATGTCAATCCGAGTATATTTACATGCATTAGTATTATTATTACTCATTATTTAGTTTCTCAAGTAAGAATCTTAATCTTTGATCTGGATAGAATGCTATAGTGATTTCCTTTAGTATATGCCTCCCATTTCTTCAGTAATAGAAGTATTAGTCCAGAACGTTGCAGCGTTTTTTATTTAATCCTTTTATACCAGCTGGTCTTCAAATATGTATGTAAACAGCTGTCAGCTGTTGCCACTTAGAGGCCGCAACTTCCCCGCAGCCAAAGAGAAATCAATGGCAACTCAATTATGGAAGATCAACTTTGGCCGCTGTTATATCTTTCAATCTTCCGTAATTCAGTTGCGATTCATTTCTCTTGAGTGGAAGATGTTGCGGCCCCCGTGGCCTCATTCATCACTGTCGCAAAATCTGACGGCTGTTTTTCACGTTTGACGATCACATTTAGAACAAGTTGGAAATTGCACGCCAAACGTGGCGTAGTATAATTAGTTTTATAAATATTTTTTGTGGATATCTATTGCATTCTGTTCGAAAGGCTGTAACATCATTAAAATGCACTTGAAATATTTTTTCCCCATTGGCCGTAATGTAAAGGAAAACTTTTGACCGTCCTGTAATTAAACTACACATTCAATTTTCATAAAATTTGAAATGACTCTACAAAATTCTGCAAAAATTTTATATTTAAATTTTAAGACCATTCGGTTGGGTAGTTTTTGCTCTGTTATATGCGGACTTATGGACAGACAGACAGACGGACCGAACGACGACGACTATAGCTGCTACGTATTTATATAATTACGAACGCACCTAAAAAACATAGAAAACAACATCACAATTTTACCCTTTTGCAAGACTATCGGAAGGTTAACTTTAATGTTAATGTTATTACTGTTAATTTTTCAAGTTTGTCTGTAAAACATATTTGTTCAGTATGAAAAATTTTACTTGTGAATATGTGGTGGTCTGATTACGAAAGATTAATTATGTAACGAAACTTTAGCTATTTATTCTGATAGATATTAGCTATATACAGGGTGTCGATAATTTAAAGACCCTATTTTAAAGTTGGCTACAGACAGCCGAATTACACAGTTAGAATACATTTAAGGTTGTTTACAAATTTTACTAGAACCAAACATATTCCACATGACGGCTATCATTTTCAGATACCATCTGGCATCGTAAAATGGCATGTTCTGGAGTTGACCGCAGTGCAGAAATGATAAGAACATGTCGTGAAAGTCTGTCTTTAAAGTTAATAAATTAAATTTCTAAACTATCGTAAATGTATGCTAAATGGACAGACAGACAGACCGAACGACGACGAATATACCGGGTGTCCCAAAAAGGACTGACTGATTTTAAAATTCAATAACTTCCAAACGGTGACAGATATTAAAAAAATTCTTGCAGGAGGGTTATGCATAAAGTCAAAAGTTTTATTAGAGTGATTTTCGATTTTAGTTCGAATTAAAAACAATAGATGGCGCTGTAAACAATAGTCGCTAAATACAGGCTCGATTTTTGGTCCTTTCTGTTGTTCCATGCAGAAAAAGGAGATGGAAATGTATTATCCGGGCTACGAAGTACCAAAAATCGAGCCTGAATTTAGCCTCTATTGATCGCAGCGCCATCTATTGTTTGTAATTCGAACTAAAATCGAAAATCACTGTAATAAAACTTTTGACTTTATGCATAACCCTCCTGCAAGAATTTTTTTAATACCTGTCACCGTTTGGAGGTTATTGATTTTTAAAATCAGTCAGTCCTTTTTGGGACACCCGGTAGCTGCTACGTATTTATATAATTACGAACACACCTAAAAAGACAATTTTGTAATCACATGTTTGAAGATCAGCTTGTATAAAACATTTAAGTGAATGCTTAATTTCTCCCGAAAACTATGTTTCTTCCGACTTCCGACGCCGCGCAACAATGTTTCCAAATTCGTAAAATTCAAAATTATCTGTCATAAAATGTATCTTATCTTTCTTATTGCGGAAGAAAAATTTTTCCTGTTCTTCCTATCACGAGTTTTTGCAACGCTAGGAAAACTATTCTTGGTCGCAGAAAAAGCGGATGGGACAGAAAAATTTTATCTTTTGTTTGGAAATGCAATCCTAATGACCTAAAATTTTGCAACAAAAGGAAATATTATTAAAAGAGATAAAATTTTGAATAGAACCTGCAATATTTAACTTGAACGATTAATTATTTTTATAAATGTTTTATTAATTACTAGCAAAACACGTGGCTTTGCTTGCGTAATAGTTGAAGTATGCCAAGTGATATTTGTATACCTAATTTTTATTAGAAGAAATTATACTTTTAGGAATTCAAAAATTACTAATTAAGCCACCGTTTGACTAAACTTCATTATTACACTGCATTAGGCAGAAATGAGACTTAAATAATTAAGAAGAAGTAAAACTAATTCTAAATAAATGATAATTTAGAATGTATTTTGAAGTTTTTATGCTCATTTCAGTATTCATTTGAAGTTTTGAATTTCTTAGAATCCATTCTTAGTAAGCGTTTACATCTTAAAATTAACCATCATGTCAAATTCCAAGCTTCTAGTCTAACGGTCTACTAACTCTCTGGTGGTAGTGGCGCTAACATAAAATGCATATGTTGAAACAGAGACTGTCACCATTAATTTTGAAATCGATTTGGTATTTCCTAAAATTCCATAGAAAACGTAATTTAGAATGTTTTTAAAAGCTTTTTTAGAACGTTTGTTGTTCCTGCCAACCCCAGGTGGTAGTGGCACAGACATAAAATATAGCTTGTGTAGAATTAGAGACTGTCACCATCGATTCGCATCCATTACTTTTGTAATCGGTTTATTATTTCCTGCGATTGTATAGAAATCGTAATTTAGGACTTTTTTAGAACGCTTTTCGCTCCTTCCCTTCTCTTCACCCCTTTTAAAATTGGAATTTACTTTTGACTGTTCTTAGAATGCATTTATATTTTATAACTACCATGCCATATTTCAAGCTTCTAGCCTTTTCAGTATCACAAAATCGCAATTTAGAACGTTTTTTGCTCCTGCAACCCTCTGGTGGTAGTTGCACCGACATAAAATATAGCTTATATTTGATCAGGTTCTATCACCAGAAATTTGGAACCATTATTTTAAAATTAGTTTGGTATTTTATAAGATTGCATAAAAATCGTAATTTAAAACGTTTTTAGAACGCTTTTCGCTGTCTTCATCCTTTTAATTTGGAATTTTCTTTTGGGGTTCTTAGAAAGCAATTGCATCTTTTAAGTAATTACCATGCAAAATTTCAAAATGCTATTATAACAAAAAACGCAATTTAGGAATTTTTTTGCTCTTGAAACCCTAGGTGTAGTGACAACAACATAAAATATAGCCTTTGTTTAGAAACTGTTCTTAGAGAGCATTTACATCTTATAATTACCATGCCAAATTTTTTGGTTGCTAGCCCCTGCAGTATCACAAAAATCGCAATTTAGAACGTTTTTTGCTCCTGAAATCCCCAGGTGGTAGTGACACTGACATCAAATAGCGCCTATGTCAGAGCAAGGGCTGTCACCATCAATTTCCAACCATTACTTTTGAAATCGGTTTTATACTTCCTGAGATTGCGCAGAAATCTCCATTTAGGATGTTTTTTAGAACACTTTTGGCGCATTATCATTTTAAATTTCGAATTTTTTTAAGAAATGTTCTTAGATATTATTTATATCTAATAAGTGACTACCATGCCAAATTTTATGTTCCTGGGCTTTTCAGCAACACAAAAATTGCACTTGTAGAACTTTTTGCTCCTGCAACTCCTTTATGGAGTAGTGGCACCGACATAAAATGTAGCCTATGTCTAAATCTCATTAATTGTTATTAGTACGTTGATTCCTTTCTTTAAGTATGAAATTATATGCACCATTGATTATTTTTCTAGTAAATGAAATTACTATATACATTTCCAACAATGAAGGTTATACAATTTGTTTGTATGTTTATCTCCCTTATGCATGTCTATGCATAACTCTTTAACAGAATCCCCCCCCTTCTTTTTTTTCATCTCTTTGTACAATAAGTGAGCTTGAAGACTCATTCAATGTATTAAATTCCTCAACTCGCCCAAACGCTGCTACTCGCAGAATCGTGGCAAGCACCATCCGTTTGACACCATTATTACTTTCTTCTATCTTTACAAGAAGAAAGTATTGGATTCATGAAAATTTTCGAATTCCGGTTTTCGACGGATTTACACGTTTTAGGGGTCAGAGATTCCAAAAAACGTGTTTTTACAAAATGTCTGTCTGTCTGTCTGTCTGTGTGTATGTGACACAAATTTTGTGGGCGCTCTATCTCAAGAACTAATGCACGGAATTTAATAAAAATTGATATTCAGTTAGTGCCTAATACAAATTGATGCTGATTAGTTTTTGGTGTAAATCGCTCAACAGGTGGCGCTGCAATGCTGCATTTTTCACGATTTTCGCAATAGCTCTATCTCAAGAACTAATGCACGGATTTTGATCAAACTTCATATTTAGTTAGTCCTTGGTATGAATTGATGATGATTACGTTTTGGTGTAAATAGCCCAACAGGTGGCGCTGTTATGATGAATTTTGCAGGATTTACACGATTACCCCAATAGCTCTATCTTAAGAACTAACGCACGGATTTTCATCAAACTTCAGATTAAGTTAGTCCTTGATATGACTTGCTACTGATTAGGTGTTGGTGTAAATCGCCCAACAGGTGGCGCTTCTCTGCTGCCTTTTCCACGATTGCCTCAATAGCTCTATCAATAGAACTAATGGACCAATTTTCATCTAACTTCAGATTTAGTTGTATGTTGACACAAGTTGTTGTTAATTAGGTTTTGGTGTTAATCACCCAATAGGTGGCGCTTCTATGCAGAAATTTTCACGATTTTCGCTATTGCTCTATCTCAAAAACTAATGTACGGATTTTCTCTAAACTTCAGATTCAGTCAGACGTTGACATAAATTGTTGCTGATTAGGATTTGGTATAAATCACCCAATAGGTGGCGCTGCTAGGCAGCATTTTGCTGAATTTAGACGATTTCAGCGATAGTCATATCTCAAGAACTAATGCACGGAATTTCATATCGTTAGAATCCTCATGAGATGCATAGATTGCCATTTAATTTTGGCAGTGTGATAGCGAATTTTGAAGTATTAACATGTATGAGATAGAAGAAAGTTTTGGGATTGGTACATCCGACTAGTTTTTACTTTCTTCTATCTTTACAAGAAGAAAGTATTGGATTCGTAAAAATTTTCGACTTCCGGTTTTCGACGGATTTACACGTTTTAGAGGTCAGAGATTCCAAAAAACATGTTTTTACAAAATGTCTGTCTGTGACTCTGTGAGTCTGTCTGTCTGTGTGTATGTGACACAAATTTTGTGGGCGCTCTATCTCAAGAACTAATGCACGGAATTTAATAAAAATTTATATTCAAGTAGTCCCTAATATAAAATAGTGCTGATTAGTTTTTGGTGTAAATTGCCCAACAGGTGGCGCTGCTATGCTGCATTTTTCGCGATTTCTGCACTAGCTCTATCTCAATAACTAATGCACGGATTTTCATCAAACTTCAGATTCAATTAATCCTTGATATGAATTGGTGCTGGTACTGTTTTGGTGCAAATCGCCCAACAGATGGCGCTGCTATGCTGCATTTTGCAGCATTTACACGATTTTCGTACTAGCTCTATCTCAAGAAATAATGCACGGATTTTCATCAAACTTCAGATTTTGTTAGTGCTTGACATTAGTTGACGTTTTGCACCTTGTGGTGTAAATCGCTCAACAGGTGGCGCTGCTATGCTGCATTTTTTTAAATTTCCGCAATAGCTCTATCTCAAGAACTAATGCTTGGGTTTTCAACAAACTTCAGATTCTGGTGTACCTGGAATGAATTAGTGCTGTTTATGTTTTGCTGTAAATCGCTCAACAGGTGGCGCTGCTATGCATCGTTTTTCTCGACTTCCACAATAGCTCAATGTCCAGAACTAATGCACGGATTTTCATCAAACTTCAGATTCAGTTAGTCCGTGACATGAATTGATGTTTTGTACCTTTTGGTGTAAATCGCTCAACAGGTGGCGTTGCTGTGCTGCATTTTTGTGATTTCCACAATAACTCCAGCTCCAGAACTAATACATGGATTTTCATCAAACTTCAGATTTCGGTTTACCTTAATATGAATTAGTGCTGTTTGTGTTTTGGTACAAATCGCTCAACAAGTGGTGCTGCTATGCTGCATTTTTCAAAATTTCCCCTACAGCTCTATCTCAATAACTAATGCATGAATTTTAATCAAACTTCAAATTCAGGTATACTTTTATATGAATAAATTGATATAGTTTCTTTTACTGTTTAAATGATTTAATTGACGTGATTCATATAGAAGAAAGTTTTGTGATGGCCACAACATACTAGTTTAAATTGGTTCGGTACTTCCTGAGACTGCGTAGAAATCGCCATTTAAAACGCTTTTCGCACATTTTCACCCCTTTTAAATTTCGATTTTTTTAAGAAATGTTCTTAGAGATCATTTAAATCTTATAAGTAAATACCATGCCGAATTCCATGTTTTTAATCCTTCCAGAAACACAAAAATCAAATCGTATTTTTAGAACTTTTTTTTTTTTCTCCTGCACCCCCTTTGGGTTAGTGGCATGTACATAAGATATAGCCTATGTTGAAACGGGGACTAACACCATTATTTGATACCATTACTTTTGAAATCTGTTCGGTAGTTCCAGAGATTACCTCCTACAAATAAACAAGCAAGCAAACTTTACTTCTTTATAATATTAGTATAGAACAGATATAAATAGATTGTTAAATTTGTTTGAAACGGTTTACTTGAGCTCCTTCCCTAAATTTTGAATTCCAGTTTCCAAATTCGTAAATTTCAAATTATATGCTATAAAATGTATTTATCTTTCTCATTATAGAAGAAAAATTTTATGATATTATTGGTAGCATTATTGGTATTGACTATTATTGGTAGCAGATAATGCGGATGGAGCAGAAATATTTTATCTTTTGTTTAGAACTGCAATGCTAATGAACAATAATTTTTCAACAGGGATGAATATTGTGAAAAGAGATAAAATTTTAAATAAAAACTGCAATAATTAATTTGAACGATTGATTATTTTCATAGATGTTTTATTAATTATTGTTAATCCTAAATATTCAGTTTGTTTGAAAATGACTACTTGAACTTCCGTAATTTTTGAATTACTGCGCACCACTATTTCAAAACTCGTAAAATTTAAAATTATCTGTCATAAAATATTTCTTATCTTTTTACTTTCTTCTATCTTTACAAGAAGAAAGTATTGGATTCATGAAAATTTTCGAATTCCGGTTTTCGACGGATTTACACGTTTTAGGGGTCAGAGATTCCAAAAAACATGTTTTTACAAAATGTCTGTCTGTGACTCTGTGAGTCTGTCTGTCTGTCTGTCTGTCTGTCTGTCTGTCTGTGTGTATGTGACACAAATTTTGTGGGCGCTCTATCTCAAGAACTAATGCACGGAATTTAATAAAAATTCATATTCAGTGAGTCCCTAATACAAATTGATGCTGATTAGTTTTTGGTGTAAATCGCTCAACAGGTGGCGCTGCTATGCTGCATTTTTCACGATTTTCGCAATACCTCTATCTCAAGAACTAATGGACGGATTTTGATCAAACTTCAGATTTTGTTAGTCCTTGATATGAATTGATGCTGATTACGTTTTGGTGTAAATCGCCCAACAGGTGGCGCTGTTATGATGAATTTTGTAGGATTTAC
Organism: Maratus speciosus; assembly: GCA_963932465.1. Classification (NCBI taxonomy): domain Eukaryota; kingdom Metazoa; phylum Arthropoda; class Arachnida; order Araneae; family Salticidae; genus Maratus; species Maratus speciosus. The sequence continues at coordinate 442,068,975 of OZ010797.1, read as the reverse complement.
ACGATTTCCCCAATAGCTCTATCTTAAGAACTAACGCACGGATTTTCATCAAACTTCCGATTCAGTTAATCCTTGATATGAATTGCTACTGATTATGTGTTGGTGTAAATCGCCCAGCAGGTGGCGCTTCTGTGCTGCGTTTTTCACGATTGCCTCAATAGCTCTATCTTTAGAACTAATGGACGAATTTTCATCTAACTTCAGATTTAGTTGTATGGTGACACAAGTTGTTGTTAATTAGGTTTTGGTGTTAATCACCCAATAGGTGGCGCTGCTATGCAGGAATTTTCACGATTTTCGCTATAGCTCTATCTCAATAACTAATGCACGGATTTTCTCCAAACTTTAGATTCAGTCAGACGCTGACATAAATTGTTGCTGATTAGGATTTGGTATAAGCCATCTAATAGATGGCGCTGCTAGGCAGCATTTTGCTGGATTTAGACGATTTCAGCGATAGTCATATCTCAAGAACTAATGCACAGAATTTCATATCTTTAGAATCCTCATGAGATGCATAGATTGCCATTTAATTTTGGCAGTGTGATAGCGAATTTTGAAGTATTAACATGTATGAGATAGAAGAAAGTTTTGGGATTGGTACATCCGACTAGTTTATTATTGAAGAAGAATTTTCAATCTTCTTCGTATCAAGAGTTTATGCTACTCCAGCATGTCTATTTTTGGCAGCACAAAATGCGGATGGGGCAGAAATATTTTATCTTTTGTTTTAAAATGCAATCTTAATTACCTAAAATTTTGTAACGAGGCGATATATTGTTTAAAGAGATAAAATTTTGACTAGAAACTGCGATAATTAGCTTTAGCAATTAATTATTTTCATAAGTGTTTTATTATTTATTGTTAATACTAATTGTTTAATTTGTTTGAAAAAACAACTTGAGCTCATTCCGTAATTTTTTAAATGCTATGCCATGATTTTCAAATTCGTAAAATGTAAAATTATCTACCATAAAATGTATCTTATCTTTCTTATCACAGAAGAAGAATTTTTCACGTTCTTCGTGTTTTGAGATTTTGCGACTCAAGCAAGGATATTCTAGGTAGGAGAAAATGCGGATGGGGCAGAAGTAACTTATCTTTTGTTTAAAAATGCAATCTAATGATCTAACAATTTCCAACGAGATTAAATATTGTTAAAAGAGATAAATTTTAAATAGAATGCAATAACTAGTTTGAACGATTAATTATAATCATTAAGTTTTATTAATTATTCTTAATCTTAACTGTTCCATTTATTTTAAATTGACTACTTAAGCTTCTTTCCTAATTTTTAATTGCTACTATGGTGTTTCCAAATTCGCAAATTTCAAAATATCTGTCATAAAAATGTTTTATCTTTCTTATTGCAGAAGAAGAAGCCATGTTCTTTGCATCAGGAGTTTTTGCAAATCTAGAAAGTCTATTCTTGGTAGCATAAAATGCGAATGGGTTGGAAATATTTTACTTTTTGTCTAGAAATGCAATCCTAATGACCTAATATTTTGCAACGAGGGGAAATATTCTGAAAAGAGATAAAACTTTGAATAGAACGTGCAATAATTATTATTATCAATTTAATTATTTTCGTAAATGTTTTATTAGTTATTGTTAATTTTAATTGTTCACTTTTTTTTTTTTTTTTTTTTTATGACTACACTGTAAAAAAAATCTGTAATTCTACAGATGTAAAGTTACAAAAATCTGTATGCTTACTAAAATGTTATCTGTACACTGTACAAAAAAAGATGTAAATCTACAAAACTAGTTTTTGTAAAGCTACAGAAATCTGTAGCTTTAGAAAAGTATCTACCAAAATTAGAGTAAACTTACTAAAATTTTGTCTGTAACCCTGATTGCAGTTACATAAAAAGTTCTAGGCATCCCAGTTTCCTAAAACATTCTCAGTAACCTTACAGATTTTTTGATTCACGGTGCAAAAGTGTATATTTTACATGTATTTTTGTTGTTGCCGTTACATAAAAAGTTCTAAGAATCCCAGTTTCCTAGAAAAATTTTAGTAACTTTACAGAATTTTTTTTACAGTGTACTTCCCTATGAGCTACTTCCCTAGATTGTAAATTGCTGCACCCACTGCTTCCAAATTCATAAACTTCAAAATAGCTGTCATAAGATGTATCTTATCTTTCTTATTGCAGAAGAATCTTTTGTTCCATTTGTTTGAAAATGACTACTTCCCTATAAGATCCTTCCCTAGATTGTAAATTGCTAAGCCAAGTGTTTCCAAATTCATAAACTTTCAAAATAGCTGTTATAAGATGTATCTCATCTTTCTTATTGTAGCAGAATTTTTTCTTCCATTTGTTTGAAAATGACTACTTCCCTATAAAATCCTTCCCTAGATTGTAAATTGCTACGCCAAGTGTTTCCAAATTCGAAAACTTCCAAATAGCTGTTATAAAATGTATCCTATCTTTCTTATTACAGAAGAATTTTTTATGTACTTCACGTCATGAATTTTGCGACTCTTCGTCGCAGAAAATGCGGATGGGGCAGAAATATTTTATCTTTTTTTAGAAATGCGATCCAAATCACCTAAAATTTTTCAATGAGGGGAAATATTGTGAAAAGATATAAAACTTTGAATAGAACGTGGAATAATTATTATTATCAATTAATTATTTTCATAACTGTTTTATTAGTTATTGTTAATCTTAATTGTTCAATTTTTTTTTTAATGACTACTTCCCTAGATTGTAAATTGCTGCGCCCACTGTTTCCAAATTCATAAACTTCGAAATAGCTGTCATAAGATGCATCTTATCTTTCTTATAGCAGAAGAATTTTTGTTCCATTTGTTTGAAAGTGACTATTTCCCTATGAGCTCCTTCCTTAGATTGTAAATTGCTACGCCAAGTGTTTCCAAATTCGAAAACTTCCAAATAGCTGTCATAAAATGTATCCTATCTTTCTTATTACAAAAGAATTTTTTTTAAGTACTCCACGTCATGAATTTTGCGACTCCAGCAAGTCTATTCTTTGTCGCAGAAAATGTGGATGGAGCAGAAATATTTTATCTTTTGTTTAAAAATGCAATCCTAATGACCTAAAATTTTGCAGTGAGGGGAAATATTGTGAAAAGATATAAAACTTTGAATTGAACCTCCAATAATTCTTTTAAACGATTAATTGTTTTCAGAAATGCTTTATCAGTTATTGTTAATCTTAATTGTTAGATTTGCTTGAAAATTACTACTTCCTTAGGAGCTCCTTCCCAAGATTGTAAGTGGCTACAGCCACTGTTTCCAAATTCGTAAACTTCAAACAGATGTCATAAAACGCTGTCTGTCATTAATCTTATCTTTCTTATTACAGAAGAATTTTTTTACTTACAGTCGTGGAAAAAAAAGTAAACACCCCCTACTAACTCTGTAACAAATTATTGTAGAAGAAAGTTACTGGAACAAACGATTGGAAAAAAGGTCTACTTTTAAATGATGTATATAAAATTTGCTTAGGGGCCATACACATATTAAAACGAACCCAAACTTTGTTTTTTTTTTCGATAGCAATACCTAAGTTTGACACCATAAATAAATTCTATACCCTTAAGTTAACCTAGAAACAAATTTTCATGAAATTTCGTACGATTAGTTTCAGAGAAATTAATTATTTTAAAATGAGCCTGTTTTAGGGGATGTATCCAAATTGCAGTTCTGTATTCGATTGTTGAACAGATGCAGAACGACTATGTCACTTCTATTAATGTATTATTTCTTGTCAATATGACCATTTCACTCGCTTAATATGTTCCGACTATTGCTAGTCCAAATGTTTCAATAAAATGAGTAATTTTTTTTAATTCAAATTATGCTTTTCTGCACATCACAAACGATCCCTTAAACCATTATTTTGGCGTTTTTTAATCACATTCGAAAACTGCTTGGAAGAAAAATATTAAATTAATTCGCATAAAGTAGGGCGTAATAAATATAAATCTATGAAAAAAAGATGTAGATTGCAATTCATATTTTTTTCAAATGTTAAATTCATAATTCATGTTATAAAATTTTTAAAATTACAAATTGAGTATATAGGGGAGGGTAGTGCACAATGAGACGAAAATTATTATTACATAACAAATGGCGACGATTTTTATTCTTTTGAAAAAAAATTTGCTACTCCTTTAAGCTACACAAATACGCTACACATTAATTTATAAATGGTTTTTATAATGTTTTATAATGTTTTAAAAAAGTTATTTATAAAAGCACAGAAGCAGCATAACGGACCCTCATAGCATGCATGGTCACAGTGACGTCGTTGTGACGTCACTGTGCGTCACTGTGGTCACGTCACATCTGTGACCGAAATGCCACCACTCAGTGATGTCACATTGTGACTGAGATCTGAACTTCTTAGAAGACTTTAAAAAATTACAAAAATTCTTCAAAACATGTTGTTACTGTAAAATTTTATTTTTCTGGCAATAAAAAAGAATTGTTATGTCACTGCATGTAACGTAGGTCACGTCACACTCACAAAAAATATTCCCCCATATTGTAAGTCACAGTGTGAGAAAAATATGAACTTCAAAAATCTTTGAAAATGAAGAGAAATGTTTTAAAAAGGCCCGCGTTACAGCGGCATAAGGAATGAAAATATATTAGTGGATAGCAAATAGTAAATTCAGACACGAAAAGATGGTGGGGGGGGATATAAAGGAAAATGCACGGTACAAGTATCAACAAACTAGATTTTCATGCTATATTTTATCAATTTGATATCTAAGAGAGTGAAAGTATACTTTTTTCCTGATTTCAATTTTATCTAGTATTGCAATTTAATATAATAATCCTTCTCTTATTCTTATTATTATAAAAGTGTTTCTCGGAAAAATGGTACGTGCTGGAGCAATTTGGATAACATATTTAGAATTGGGAATATTAAATATATACTTTACATATTTAGTTTGCAGGAAGGAAAATTTTTAATTTATTTTTACCGACCACTGGTATTCGAAACACTTTTGTGGCTTCAAACTAAAAAATTTCTATTATAGTTAAGTCTGCAGCTTTTAATGAGCACGTAGAAAGAGTCTTCAGAGTTTAGTCATACCTACATTTCTTACTTTATAATTTGCATTCAAGTCATATTTTTTCCTGTTAGTGTACCTATTTTAAGTAACTATTTTTTAAAAAAATTCTACTTCTTTCAGACTTTTAACATAAAATTAACATTTTCCGAATAAAAAAAAAATACAAAATTTATGCAAAACCCATGATATAATTTATTATTCGTATTTCAAATTTGTGTTTTAGAGATATGACTCTAAAAAAAAAGTTATTTTACGAATTGTTTTATTCTACAGGAAATTAACATGAAAAGAATGACGATTGACAAAGAAAATTTTTTTATCCTCGATATTTATTTATATCTTATTATTTTTTAGGAAGATATTTTGTATTTATTATGTGTGAAACAATCTTTACTTAGAAAAAGGGGGGAGGGGGGTAAAACGGATAAAAAGAAAAGGTAAAATACATTGGACAATTCTCCAAATACAAAAATTTAAATACAGACAGTCTCATAAAATGATTGCACATGTAAGTTCCAAATCTGTTTATATAAAAGCAAATAAACTAATACCTGCCCAAAATCGTCTGCCACGATACCGCAGGGTAAACAGAGAACTTTTTGTTCTAACAGATGCGGTAAGTTACTATTCTAAAATGTAAGCTTTCGCGTGTGCTTTTTTAATGGAAGAAAAAGACGTCGCCATTTTCGAATACACACGGATATTAATAATTGTTTTATGGAGCTTAAAAAGTAGGTCTTATTTAATTTAAATTGTTTATTCCTGTTTTGTATATTTGGTGAGATGAGTTAAATAGTTTTATATTATACCTATAGAAAGAGACTGATCTGGAATTGTTTTTCAGATTAGAAATTAACATTATACTGAATGGGAAATGTCGTTTTACATACTATAGTAGTGAAACTTTTGAAAGACTTTTTTCATTGCTAATAATATTTTTAATTATTATTTAAAATCCTAAATCTTCATATCAATGTTTTCAGATTTAACATTTGCGAAAATTATAAAATAATAGGAATTCCTTGTAACATATGGAGAGATTTTAGAGAAATTGTTAAATATAATAATAAATTTAATTCATCTATTGTACTTTGTTGTTGTTTCATAGTACAATTATAAATACTAATTATTTAGTGTTTTTCAAATTGGTATATTTATTTTTTTAAATTGTATGTAAGCACGTTTTTACTGTTCGTGATTTTAATCAAACATTTAATTGTAGACATTCAGAATCAGTTATTGAATTTTCTTCGATTGTAAACTAATTTTCTACGTTTTCGATACACGTTCGATACTTCGCATTAAAAAATAAAATATGACATTTAAGCATTGAAATAAAATGTTTTTTATGCCTGATAACAAGTTTATAGATTAAACTGCTTTATTATACTTTTTAAAATTTGATATTTATAATATTTATAAAAATATATTTATAATTTATGATATTTAAAAAAGTTGATATTGTACTGTTCATTAGCGATAATTGCTGGAAATGCATTTTTAATTATAATATGCGCTTTTATGATTCTCTATATTTATGCATAGTATATGGTGTATATAAAAGCTATAATTCATATACCGGCCCGTAAGGCATGGTGACGTCACGGCGACGTCGTTGTGAAGTCACACTGTGATTTTGTGACCGTCGATGTGACGTCACGTGACGTCGATGTGACGTCATAGTGACTAGAATGCGAGGTCTTTATGGCCGTTTTAGAGGTCGTTTGTGACGTCACATTGTGACCACTCTGTGAAGTCACGGTGTGACTAATTTGTGAAAAGTGTGTCATTTGTGACTAATTTGGCATTAACTTTGTGACGAACCTGTGACGAATGTGACAATGTTTTGAAGTCACATTGTGACCAATTTGTGAAATATGTGTCATTTGTGACGAATTTGTCATAAACACTGTGATAATTTCAAATGAAAATCAAATTTCAAATTAATTGCTTAAAAGACGCAAAGGCCAACATAGTGAAAAAGATTCCATGCTGGGACTCGAACCCGGGCTATCAGTATAGCGCACTGACATTCTCCCGACTAAACCACATGGAACGATACCCAGCCAGGAAAATTTCTCACTATTATATGTTGGCAAGGCTACAAAAGCAGCACAATATGGGATATTTATCGTGAGCCACCGACATGGGGCAAACACGAAACTTCATTAAATCCAGCATCGATTGAAACTATATTAATATTTAGAAATTTTTCCAGAGAGAACCATTCGCCTAGCATACAATATTTCAAATGAAAATCAAATTTCAAATTACATGCTTAAAAGGCAGTTTTAATTTGAAATTTGATTTTCATTTTAAATATTGCATTCAAGGCAAAGGTTTCTCTTTGGAAAAATTTCCAAGTACTAATGTAGTTTCAATCGAATCTGGATTTAATTAAGTTTCGTGTTTGCCACATGTCGGTGGCTCACAATAAATATCCCTTCTCGTGCTGCTTTTGTAGCCTTGCCAACATGTAATAGTGAGAAATTTTCCAGGCTGGGTATCGTTCCATGTGGTTTAGTCGGGAGAATGTCAGCGCACTATACTGATGGCCCGGGTTCGAGTTCCGGCATGGAATCTTTTTCACTATGTTAGCCTTTGCACCTTTTAAGCAATTAATTTAAAATTTGATTTTCATTTGAAATATTGTATGCAAGCCGAATGTTTCTCTCTGGAAAAATTTCCAAGTTTTAATACTGTGATGGTTCTTGTCATAAGCACTGTGATGTATTTTAAAATGCACAATTTTGAAATAAAGTTTTGTTTGAAATGTAAAATCTTATATTTTTACCATACTTTTTAGCAAAATATCGCTATTTTGGAGTCCTATTCTTCTAAAATATTTTAAATTTTTCCACTTAAAAAACAATGCTTATCAACTGACATCTTTTTTTTTATTAAATTCCAAGCTTGATCTTGAGTACAAGCTCGATATTAAGAATGTGTAAGATTTTAATGTGTTATGATTAGTCATTGCTTTATTAAATACGACATTATAAGCCATATTTATTTAAATTTTTTATTCCCGTGTATATTGTATTTTGTGAATATGACCTAAATAGATTTTGTATGTTTTATAGGAAAAGACTGGTCTGCGAAAAAGAAAAAAACAAGTAAGAAAAATCATGCGTTAAGCATAGATTATAAAACACTTTCCAACGCTTCCTGAATGCTTTAACAAGACATCGTAATTTAGGGAAATAACGTAAATAAGATAACTAAGTAAACATTTTAGAAAACGCATAAAACATTTGAAAAACTGATTTCAGCAGTTACCGTCCATAGCGAAATATGTTTTCTAATTCTTTTGAACAGTCCTGTATTTGATCTGTAGGTTGATATATATACTATATAATGGGGAAATTTAGTTTAGCAATTGAAACATAACAGGTTGAAATTCTCTTTCAGCAATTTATACTAATAAATGGAAAGATACTTAAATACTTTTGTACAATCCTGTAGTTTACCTAGAACCTTTATTACACGCCACTATTTAGTTAAAATTTAATTCAAACTAAGACACTTTTAAAACTGCTGAAATCACATTTCCAGAAATTATGATTTACAGACGGCCATGTATCCAATTCTTTACGTGACCCTGTATATCATTTTATCTATATTCTACAAGCATTTCTTAGCAAATTAAATGCATTTCAGCGTAAAAAAGAACAACTCATTTAAAAACCACCTTTAAACAATTTGCGCCCATACGCAGTAACCCTTGCGAGTACTTTTGTGTAGCCCTGTATACGAATTGTAGCATTTATATACACCATATACTGTGCATAAATATAGTGAATCATAAAAGCGCATATCATAATTAAAAATGCATTCCCAGCAATCATCGCTAATGAACAGTACTTCGGATACAATATAGTATTGAAATATTTTGTATGTCCCTGTAAATGCTATATGCACTTCGTATTATACATGAAATAATTTATAGTATGTAAACTTCAGCGACGTATATAAATTTCATTATATATGAAATAGATTAACATAATTAAAGTACGCCATAAACAATTCCCTCCACCCCTATATCATTATGTATTGTAATTCCTTTTTTAGCCCTGTAAATGAACAATAACTATTCTATGCATCGCATATTCAGCAGAATGCATATTTAAATGCGCTTCATAAATGCATATCAATTTTATTCTGTTTGAAAGCGTGTAAAATCATTAAAAATCCTTTGAAACGATTTTTTTCCATAGGCCGTAATGTAACGGAATACTTTTGACTGTCCCTGTAAATGAACTAAACATGCTATAAACTTCATTAGAAATAAGGAACGTGTTATGGTAAACGTCAATATCTAAATGTTTCAGGGAAATCCGAGTTTAGTTACGAGAGTTAGAGCGCGGACAGACAACCATACAGAAAAACGGACAGGCAAACCGAAGTTAAACACTGTTAATCTGTTTTAAAAAAAAATTCACTCCTACATTATGTAAATAAATATGAACTTAAAATATATATATGTATATATACTAAAGTAGTTTAATTTATAAACTTCCTATTAGACACGAAAAACTTTTTATTTCAATGTTTAAATATCATATTTTACTTTTAGTGCCAATAATTACGTATATCATAAACTTAGAAAATAATTTTATAATAGACGAAAATTTAATAACCGCTTCAGAATGTCCATAATTAAATGTTAGATTAAAATCACAAACAAAAAAAAAATGCTTATATACAATTAAAAAAAATAAATATACCAATTTGAAAAACACTAAAAATAATAATTAGTATTTATAATTGTACTATTAAACAACATTAAATTACAATAAATGAATTAAATGTATTATTAGATTTAACAATATCTCAAAAATCTTTGCATATGTTATAAGAAATTTCTATTATTTTATAATTTTGGCAAATGCTAAATCTGAAAACCATTGGTATGAAGATTTATGATTTTAAATAATAATTTAAAATATTATTAGCACTAAAAGAAAAATCTTTGAAAAGTTTCACTAGTGTAATACGTAAAAATACATTTTCCCAAAATAATGCTAATTTCTAATCTGAAATAGTTTCGTAATATCATAACAATCGAAAATCATATTTAACTCCAAAATAATAATGTCTATAACTACTGTAAGTGTTAGTAATCTGGAAACACAAAACAGTAAGAAGCCGAAAAAAATTCCAAATCATTATCTCAACATATTTTCAATCTCAAGTAACAGCAAATTAATCTTTAAATTAATTCCACTCTGAATGCAGTTATGAATCAGTCTCTGCGCAGCTGTTTTTTTTTCTTTTCTTTTTAAGTGATCGCAGATTAAGATATTTTTCAACGCAGCATCGAATAGGAAAATGTTTCTGAAAACAATTGCAGAACAGTCCCTTACTAATATAACATAAAACTATTTAAGTCATCATAATATACAAAACAGGGATAAAACATTTAAATTAAATAAGACTTACATTTACGTCCCATTTATAATATCCGTATATTTGTAATATTTTAAAATGGCGGGCTTCTTTCTCTTATTTTATAAAAAAGTGTTGTAGACTTCGTGATGTTCTAAACAGTGTAAACTTCCGGCATTTTCTCTTCTGTGCGCAGACGATTTTGATTTTCAGCAGATGTTCTTTTTTTATCGTTATTTGTTTTTGAATACAAAAGATTTCGAACTCAGATGCGCAATAATTTTATGAGACTGTCTTTAATTAAGATTTTCTTTTTGGAGAATTTTCCAATGTATTTTATCTTTTCTTTTTATCTGTTCCAAACAATTTAAGTTACAATGGATTGTAAAGGTTCTTTTTTGTAAATAATAATAATAATAATGATAATAATAATAATAATAATTAGAGTTTATTAGATAAAACTTTGTTTAAATTTTTAAAATCAGTAAATATCAATTTAATGGTAATAATGAACCCCCAACCCCCTTTTCTTAAAGTAAAATTTGTTTCACACGTAATAAATACAAAATATCGCTCACCCGCATGAAAAGTGACACATCTCGACAAAAGTAAATTTCACAGGAGAGGCAAAAGAAAATGTGCATGATTTTACTGTAACATGAAATTATAGCACTTAGCTTTGCATGCAAGAATTAAAAAGTGCATAAAAGCGTAAAGCACATAAGAATGAAAACTTAGAATGTGGTTTGGAGGGTTAGAAATTTTACCTCATTACATAATCCACCACTCTTCTTTGGTTACAAATGGACATATAGCATAATAACGTGATTTTTCATGTAGCTAAACTTATGAAACTGTTTGTGTAGCAAGACGCGCCTATGACAAATCTTTTAGTGGAATAAAACGCAAAATGAATTTCTGTGAGATGTGTCACTTTTTTTGCGGGTGAACGATATGTTCTTAATAAATAAAAAAGGATTATCGAGGATAAAATAAAAGAATCCTTTGTCAATCTGACAATCTTTTCATATTAATTTTCTGTAAAATAAAACAATTTGTAAAATAACTTTTTTTTAAAGTCATATCTGTAAAATACAAATTTGAAATACGAATAATTATTTATTATCATGCGTTTTGCATAAATTTTGTATATTTTTTTTATTTTCGGAAAATGTTAATTTATTTGAAAAGTCTGAAAGAAGTAGAATTTTTTCAAAAATAGTTACTTAAAATAGTTAAATAGTTGTCAGGAAAAAAACTCTCTCAAGAAAAAAACTCCGACTAAACTCTGAAGACTCTTTCTACGTGCTCATTAAAAGCTGCAGACTTAACTGTAATAGAAAATTTTTAGTTTGAAACCACAGAAGTGTTTCGAATACCACTGGTTGGCAAAAAAAATAAAATAGTTTCCTCTCTGCAAACTAAATACTGTACAGATTTAATACTCCTAATTCTAAATATGTTATCCAAATTGCTTTAATGCTTGTATCGTGCACTTTATATATTATGTCCCCCTCCCCTTCGTGACAGAATTTACCATTTGCTATCCACTAATATATTTTCATTCCTCATGCCGCTGTAACTCGGGACTGTTTAAAATACTGTTTAAAATATTTCTCTTCATTTTCAAAGATTTTAAAAGTTCATATTTTTTTCACACTGTGACTTACAATATAGTGGTTTTTTTTTTTTTTCACATATATGACGTGATGTACGTTACATGCAATGACATAACAATGACGTCTCATTTTTTTTTTAATTGATAGAAAAATATAATTTTACAGTAAATAACATGTTTTGAAGAATTTTTGTAATTTTTTAAAGTTTTCTAAGAAGTTCACATCTCAGTCACAACGTGACATCACTGAGTGGTGGCATTTTGGTCACAGATGTGACGTGACCACAGTGACTTACAGTGACGTCACAATGACGTCACCGTGACCATGCATGCTATGAGGGGGGCTACACAAAAGTATACGTAAGAGTTAAGGGGCATGGGCGCAAATTGCTTAAAGGTGTTTTTTAGATGAGTTATGGATTTTTATGTTGAACTGCATTTAATTTACTAAGAAATGTTTGTAGAATATGGATAAAATGATACACAGGTTCACGCAAGGAAATGGATATATGGCCGTCTATAAATTATAATTTCTGGAAATGTGATTTCAGCAGTTTTAAGAGTGTTTTAATTTGAATTAAATTTTAAATAAATAGTGGAGTGTAATAAAGATTCTAGGTAAATTACAGGGTTGTACAAAAGTATTCAAGTATGTTTTCATATATTAGTATAAATTGCTGAATGAGAATTTCAACCTGTTATGCGTTTTCTTGCTAAACTAAATTTTCACATTATATACTAGTATATATCAACCTACAGATTAAATACAGGGCTATTCAAAGGAATTGGAAAACATATTTGGCTATGGACGTAACTACTGAAATCAGTTTTTCAAATGTTTTATGCGTTTTCTAAAATATTTACTTAGTTATCTTATTTACGTTATTTAATTAAATTACGATGTCTAGTTAAAGCATTCAGGAAGCGTTGGAAAGTGCTTTATAATCTATGCTTAACGCATGATTTTTCTTACTTGTTTTTTTCTATTTCCCAGATCAGTCATTTCCTATAAATCATACCAAATCTATTTAGCTCATATTAACAAAATACAATATACACGGGAATGAAAAATTTGGCTTATCTTATTCTTCTTTAAATAGGAAATATATTAATATCCGTTAGACTCCATGTTCGTATTTAATAAAATAATAACAAATCACAACACATAAAAACTTACACATTCTTAATATAAAGCTTGAACTCAAGATCAAGCTTAGAACTTAATAAAAAAGGATGCCAGTTGATAAGCATTGTTTTTTTCAGTGTAAAAATTAAAAGTATTTTAGAAGAATAAGACTCCAAAATAGCGATACTTTGCTAAAAAGTACGGTAAAAAGATAACATTGTATATTTCAAACAAAACTTTATTTTAAAATTCATCACAGTGTTTATAACAAGAATCATCACAGTATTAATGCTTGGAAATTTTTCCAGAGAGAAACATTCGCCTTGCAAACAATATTTCAAATGGAAATCAAATTTCAAATTGATTGCTTAAAAGGAGCAAAAGCCAACATAGTGAAAAAAATTCCATAACGGTACTTGAATCCGGGCCATCAGTATAGCGCACTGACATTCTACCGACTAAACCACATGGAACGAGACCCAGCCTGGAAAATGTCTTACTATTACATGTTGGCAAGGCTATAAATTCAGCACAAGATGGAATATTTATCATGAGCCACCAACATGGAGCAAACACGAAACTTAATTAAATCCAGCAGCGATTCAAACTATATAAATACTTGGAAATTTTTCCAGAGAGAAATATTCGCCTTGCATATTTCAAATGCAAATCAAATTTCAAATTAAAATTGCATTTTAAGCAATTAATTTTGAAATTTGATTTTCATTTGAAATATTGTATGCAAGGCGAATGTTGCTCTATGGAAAAATTTCCAAGTATTTATATAGTTTGAATCGATGCTGGATTTAATTAAGTTTCGTGTTTACCCGATGTTGGCGGCTCACGATAAGTATTCCATCTTGTACTGCGTTTGTAGCCTTGCAAATATGTACTAGTAAGAAATTTTCCACGCTGGGTCTCGTTCCATGTGGTTTAGTCGGTAGAATGTCAGTGCGCACCACTGATGGCCGGATTCGAGTTTCGGCTTGGAATCTTTTTTTCTATGTTGGCCTTTGCCCTTTTAAGCAATTAATTTGAAATTTGATTTGCATCTGACATTATCACATTGTTTATGACAAGTTCGTCACAAATGACACATATTTCACAAATTAGTCACAGTGTGACGTCAAAGCATTGTCGCTGTCGTCACAGGTTCGTCACAAAGTTAATGCCAAAATAGTCACAAATGACACACTTTTCACAAATTTGTCACACCGTGACTTCACAGAGTGGTCACAATGTGACGTCACAAACGACCTCGCATTCTAGTCACTATGACGTCACATCGACGGTCACAAAATCACAGTGTGACTTCACAACGACGTCGCCGTGACGTCACCATGCCTTACGGGGAGTATCAAAAATTGTCTCACTGTGTACCACTTGTGGTACACAGTGAGACAATGTATATATTTTCATAAATCATACATTTTTACACTCTATCAATAATTTTCTGCAGTTTATGATTTCTAATTAATATTTCCAAATTTTAAAAATTTTAAAAATATGAGCTTCGGGTGAATAGTGGTAGATCTTGGGCTATCTTCATGCAAATTTTCAGCCTCTTACGTTCAGTAGATTTCTCTAGCGATCGCACGCCCACACACACAGAGAGAAACAGGGAGAGAGAGTAAACCTTCTTTTATTAATAAATAACTTTTTTTACATCAGAACCACATAGAAGGCACACAATGAGACACGTCTCACTCTGTACTTTCGTTACATTAACAAAATTTATACCACATCTGCTACATCAATTTCATCACTTTAAAAAGTTTATGTCGTTTTGTCGAAATAGTCTATTATTAGATATAGCTAGGTTTGGTTAAGTAAATGTATGTCATATTGAAGGAAATAAACTCTAAAATAGACGTTTATGTAACTTTAACCATTATAAAATAAAGAATTAATTACTATTTTGTCGGATGAGTAACGGAAGGGCCATAACTACATCCACGTGTTGCATAAGATGAGGTCGTTATGTGTATGTGCCAGCTTGGGAAAAAAGTGACAACTATATGTCAAAGTGGCTGCTGTCTCACTGTGTACCATGTCTCACTGTATACTACTCTCCCTTATATGTTTAGGGTTTTTTTTTTTATTATAACCGCACAAAAAATTATCACATTAGGATTATAATTTCAGGAGATATTAATAAAACTATGAAAACGTAATTTAACATTAGAAACTCTAAATTCTTAATTATAATTCAAAAACTTATTATCTAAATGATTTGAAATTTCGTTTTTAGATCAATATTGGGTGTTTCCATTGAAAAAAAGAATGTTTGGTCTGGTTTTGATTTGTAGATGACCCCCTAAGCAAATTTTATATACATCAATTAAAAGTAGACTTTATTTCCAATCGTTTGGTACCAGCAACTTTCTTCTATTAAAATTAGTTGCAGAGTGAAAGTTCTTTAATCTATGGAATATCTGTCGTTTAAAAAACGTTTTTAATATAATTATTCTTCCATGTATTTTCTTCTTTCTTTAAGTCCTTAACGGTTCGCATTAAATTACGGTTTAAAAATTCAAATTGCTTATTAGCACCACTTTTTTGAAAAAGAAATATTCACATTATTTAATGACAGGTAAAATGATATCATAACACAGCAAATACCTCGACTTACCTCAGAAACTCGTTCCGAGACTAGCGACGTACGTCGAAAACGACATAAGTCGAGGTACATTTAGATAAGCAAAAAAGGATAAGAAATAAAAATTCAACAAAGTCTAATAAACATATTCATTGTATTTAGGAATTATGTTACATACATTTAAATTAGAAAAAAATGCTTTTGCAAATTGCAATACAAGAATTTGGAATAAATCAATAAGTTGTTCCCTACAATTTATTGTTCTTCTAACTGACTCTTTGAGCATGTGAAAAAACCTTGCAATGAAGTTTGAACCGACAAATTTGTCTTTTTTTTTTCTCTCTTAGAAGCTCTTTGTAACAGCTTAGTGAGTTTTCTAAGCTTTTTCTAGTCGTTGCTACACTTTGCTCGTCTATCAATATTTTCAAGAACCGTCATTTCAGCTTCAATAAGGTGTAGTCCTTCGGTTAATTTTGCAAGCTTCATAATTTTCCCCCTTCCACCTAGGCTCAAAATTTTCATCTATTCCTTCGACAGTACTTTGTTTCTTTAATTCGATAAGTTCGTCGATGTTTAATTTTGGATCAGGGGAATTAATGAGTTCAACAACATCTTCAACATCCATCTCTAAGTTGAGTTCTCTTCCATTTTCGACGATTTCATTACAGTCAATCAGGGTAACTTTGAACCACGGGGTGTAACTTTGCACCACCTCCTATTTTTGAATATTTTTGACTCTAAAAGACTAAATAAACTCCAGAACTATGTTTTGTTGGCAAGGTTCTAAACTGGGATTTCTACTCTTTATTTTAGAAAATAAATTAGCAACATTATGCGCAATTAAATGCATCATCTAACTATTTTTGTAAAGTACTGTTTTCAAGTTAATTTTGAATGCTGTTTTGAAGTTGTTGTAATCCAATTAAATTTTCATAGTAAATAACAATGTACTCATTTATAAGACATATTATTATCTAAATGTTGTAAATGTGTTAATATTTTGTGATTATCCATTTATTAGTAATTAATAAAATGTAAAATAAGAAGGCACTAACATTTTACCCCATTTTCAGGGTAACTTTGAGCCGGCTCAAAGTTATACTGATGCTTATAATTTACTAATTATAGGTGCTACTGTCAAAACTTTCCCATATTTGCACGTATATCTTATATAAATGCCGAAAATGAACATTAGATATAACATGTAAATATTTTCACAAATATGTGTAAAATACATAAAATCCATTTAAAGGCGTTTTGGGGGGCAGAGCTACTCAAATTTGACATTTCATACATTCGACATTTTTTATTCTTGTTTGAATAATACTAGTACTAATCGTATTACTGTAACTATGGATATATTATTGAGATAAAACATTGAAAATTGTTTTCCACTGCATTTTTATGTTTTATATGAACAATAAACAGTTTTTACTTTCTTCTATCTTCAATAGAAGAAAGTATTGTAATCGAAATTTTTTTCGACTTCCGGTTTTCGACGGATTTGCATGTTTTAGGGGTCAGAGATTCCAAAAAACATGTTTATAGAAAATGTCTGTCTGTCTGTGTGTCCGTCTGTCCGTCTGTCCGTCCGTCCGTCTGTCCGTCCGTCCGTCTGTCCGTCTGTCCGTCTGTCCGTCTGTCTGTCGCCATTGTACCATCAAAAAGTGTATGAAGTTATGTATAGAATTAAACCAAAATTTTATTATAAGTTTTTGGCTATGGCAAGCAGGTCCTCCCGGAATTTGGAAAAAATTCGCCGGTAGGGGGCGCTGATATAACAATTTTTGTGCGATTTTGAATATTGTACCATCCAAAAGTGTATGGAGTTATGCATAGAATTGAACCAAATTTTTAGTTTAAGTTTTTGGATATGACAAGCAGGTCCTCCCTGAATTTGGAAAAAATTCGCCGGTAGGGGGCGCTCTAAATGTGTTTTTTGTGCGATTTTGAATATTGTATCATCGAAAAGTGTATGAAGTTATGCATAGAATTGAACCAAATTTTTATTTTAAGTTTTTGGATATGGCAAGCAGGTCCTCCCTGAATTTGGAAAAAATTCGCCGGTAGGGGGCGCTGTAACAGCGATTTTTGTGCGATTTTGAATATTCTATCGTCCAAAAGTGTATGAAGTTATGCATAGAATTAAATCAAATTTTTATTTTAAGTTTTTGGATATGGCAAGCAGGTCCTCCATGAATTTGCAAAAAATTCGCCGTTAGGGGGCGCTGTAATAGTGATTTTTGTGCGATTTTGAATATTGCACCATCGAAAAGTGTATGAAGTTATGCATAGAATTGAACCAAAAAAAAAAAATTTTAAGTTCTTGGCTATGGCAAGGAGGTCCTCCCTTAATTTGTAAAAAAATCGCTCGTAGAGGGCGCTGTAATAGCGATTTTTGTATAATTTTTGTGCCATTTTGAATATTGTACCGCCGAAAAGTGTATGAAGTTATGCATAGAATTGAACCAAATTTTATGTGTTTATTTTTGGTCATGTCACGAAGGTCCTCCCTGAATTTGGAAAAATTCTGCCGGAAGGGGGCACTATAATTGCGATGTCTGTACCATTTTCATTATTGTACCATCGACAGGGGCGTCGCCATGGGGGGGTATGGGGGGGGAGCCTCCCCCCCCAATATTTGTGAAGTTGGGAAATTTGAGCTTAGAGTTGGGAAATTCAGGACTTTTGAGACATTATGAAATTTTTATTGTTTTGGTGATTATGTTTCTGACTGAGTATTGTAACAGTAAGCAAGTTAAATTATCAAAAAAATACAAAAAGAAATCAGCCACACTCAATCTATCATTGTATTTTTCAGTTCTACAAAAATATACATCTACCAGACCTAAATTTCTCTACTCCTATCCACCAATAGCTGACTATCCAGTTCCGTTATTTTCTTCAAAACTTTGTTCCTTTCTCAAAATTTTTACCCTCCCAAAAGAGAATCCAGCTATTTTAATCCAAAGGGATTGCAGCTTCTTTTGAAAATTGGA